>CM030365.1:65406729-66853285 GCA_017893485.1 Hemerocallis citrina
GTTCAAAAGCCACTCTATTATGTAAGTAAGGTCCTACTCCCCGCCGAGACGAGGTACGCAAAGATCGAAAAGATGGCCTATGCTCTTGTCATGGCGGCCCGGAAGCTCCGCCCTTACTTCCAAGCTCACTCCATCCAAGTTCTAACTGACTAGCCCTTGAAAATCGTCCTCCACATGTCGGAGAACTCTGGCTTGGTCAAGTGGTCAATAGAGCTGAGCCAATATGACATCGGCTATCAGCCGAGGACGGTGATCAAAGGTCAGGCCCTCGCTGAGTTCATCACTGAGTGCACTGCTTCTGAGCAGCCAAGTGTCAAAGGGTCGGATCCGATCTGGGAAGTCTATGTCGATGGGTCCTCCTGTGAAACCGGGAGTGGTGCCGGAATCATCCTCCGGGGTCCTGACCAATTCCTCCTTCAATACTCCCTTCGCCTCAACTTCCCGGCCTCTAACAACGAGGCGGTATACGAGGCCATGATCGCCGGACTGACCCTGGCGCACCGAGCCGGAGCCAAGCAGATCCGAGCCTTCAGCGATTCTCAGTTCGTGGTCAACCAGATCACCAGAGAGTACGAGGCTCGCAACGATCGGATGGTGCGATACTTGGCCGTGGTCCGACGACTCCTAGCATCTTTCTGCGGCTCTACAGTTGTTAGGGTCCCCAGAAAGCAGAACGCCTAAGCAGACGCCTTGTCAAAACTTGCCTCTTCCTCCTTCGAGGGTCTCGACCAAACGGTACTCGTCGAAATCCTCTTAAAACCAAGTATCGACGACCGAGAACAGGAGGCAATGTGTGTGCAGAACAGCGCCAGTCCGGACGACTGGACCACCCCCATTCGGAGATTCCTAGTCCGAGCCGAGCTTCCCGAAGATCGGGCCGAGGCAAGACGAGTCAGGATTCGAGCTGAAAGGTTCGTCATGATCGACGACATCCTCTTTAAATGCTCGTACACACTGGCCGATGGTAAGCCGTACCTTCGCTGCCTCACCACTGACGAAGCCGGCTACGCACTGAAAGAACTTCATGAAGGGATCGACAGATGCCATATGGGAAGCAGATCCCTCGCTCGCAAAGCCCTGAATCAGGGTTACTATTGGCCCACCATGCTCCAAGACTCCCGAGACCTGGTCAAGAGGTGCGGCCCCTGCCAGAGGTTCTCCCCTATCAATAGGCTTCCTCAAGCCAATCTCCGATCCCTGGCTAGTCCTACGCCATTTGCCATGTGGGGCATGGACCTTGTGGGCCCCTTCCCCGTAGCAACAGGGCAAAGGAAATTCTTGATAGTCGCCATCGACAACTTCACAAAGTGGCTCGAGGCCGAGCCATTGTCCAGCATCACCGAGCGCCAAACACAGCAATTCTTCTGGAAGAATATTGTTTGTCGATTCGGGATCCCTCAGGTCCTCGTTACAGACAACGGGACCCAGTTCGCAGGCCAAAACTTCCGAAAGTTCTGCGAAGACATCGGCACCCAGCAACGCTTCTCCGCTATATGCCACCCTCAGTCCAACGGCCAAGCGGAAAACGCGAACAGGCAAATCCTCGACGGCCTCAAGAAGCGCCTCGACAGTTCCCCCAAGGGGCTGTGGGTAGAAGAGCTGCCCAGCGTGCTGTGGGCGCACCGAACCACCAAGAGGATCCCCATGGGAGAGACACCGTTCAGTTTAACATACGGGACCGAGGCAGTGATCCCCGTAGAAATCGGTTTGCCCTCCCCCCGGATCATGGCCTTCAACGAAGCCAACAACTCATCCGGCCTAAGGGCCAACCTGGACCTCGTCGCCGAGGTCAGGGAAAAGTCATCCGTCCAAAGAAACATCTATCAACTGCGGATCGAGAGGTTTTACAACAAGAAGGTCCGCCCAACAGACATCAAGGCCGGGGACCTCGTGTTACGCAAATTGTCCATCTCCGATCCCACCAAGAAGAGGAAGCTGGCCCCCAACTGGGAGGGCCCATACAGGGTAGCCGAGGCCATACGGCCCGGCACTTATCGACTGGTGGACATGGAGGGTCGAGCGATCAAGCGACCCTGGAATGCAGAGCACCTAATGAAGTTCCTAGAAGAACGGTCATAGGTCCCTGCTTGGCTAATGTAAATAATATTTTTATAAGCTTTCATGTGTAAAGGGCCGTTTTAGCACCCCTCTCTATCATATATGAAAAGATCCCTTTCTGTCAACTCCAAACGCCTCGGCAGGTCCGACCTAACACCGGACAACGGGATCGGCACCCGAGTCCCCACTCCGGTATCGTCCCCAACGTCTCGGTAGGTCCGAATCGGCTTCAGGCCAGGGAGTCGCCATAATGCCTACCGATCCCCCCACGGGTCGGCAGGGCCGAACCTCACCTCCACCAATCAATAGGCTATTTGCCGGGGCAACAAATGAAAAGAAACCCTTTATTCATACTCCCTTATTAAGTTATGGAAAACAAATAGAGACCGTTATAGGACCACTCCACTCATCTCACAAAGAAGGAATTCACTCTTAGGGCCCTTCGGGTCCGAGGAATGGCAATCCCACTCTAATCGAATGACTTGGATCTCTCTCCTCGTCATGATGGTCCTTAGAGTCAGCCACGGTCGACACACCGACAACGGAGCTCTGGGCATCAACCGATCGGACGCGCTCCAGCTGCAGCAGTGCCGAAGGAACCCCCTCCGCTCGCCGATCTCCTGAGGAGGATGCCATCCTCATTCCGGACACACCTAGCATCGTCTTATAGCGGTGTATCTCCATTTCCTTCTCCACTATGACATCGCGAAGAAACCTCTCGGACGAGGGCCTCTACACCTCTCTATCATATATGAAAAGATCCCTTTCTGTCAACTCCAAACGCCTCGGCAGGTCCGACCTAACACCGGACAACGGGATCGGCACCCGAGTCCCCACTCCGGTATCGTCCCCAACGTCTCGGTAGGTCCGAATCGGCTTCAGGCCAGGGAGTCGCCATAACGCCTACCGATCCCCCCACGGGTCGGCAGGGCCGAACCTCACCTCCACCAATCAATAGGCTATTTGCCGGGGCAACAAATGAAAAGAAACCCTTTATTCATACTCCCTTATTAAGTTATGGAAAACAAATAGAGACCGTTATAGGACCACTCCACTCATCTCACAAAGAAGGAATTCACTCTTAGGGCCCTTCGGGTCCGAGGAATGGCAATCCCACTCCAATCGAATGACTTGGATCTCTCTCCTCGTCATGATGGTCCTTAGAGTCAGCCACGGTCGACACACCGACAACGGAGCTTTGGGCATCAACCGATCGGACGCGCTCCAGCTGCAGCAGTGCCGAAGGAACCCCCTCCGCTCGCCGGTCTCCTGAGGAGGATGCCATCCTCATTCCGGACACACCTAGCATCGTCTTATAGCGGTGTATCTCCATTTCCTTCTCCACTATGACGTCGCGAAGAAGCCTCTCGGACGAGGGCCTCTACACCGACGCACTCGACATGGTGAACCCGAGATTGGCACTTCTGAGATCCCGATCCACCATTGCCCTCTTCAGCCGGTTCGCCTCGGCACTTAGAGCCTCGGACTTCTCTCGATAATAGTTGAAGGCAGCATCCTGGTCGAGAGCCCCCTTGCAATAACGGACCAACATGGCCTCCAGAACCTTGATTTTACTCCGGAGCCACGCCACGTCAGAGCGATGAGGGTCCGCCTTAGGAAGGAGAGCCGTTACCTAAAAGAGAACCAACCACGGCTCAAAACGCATCGGCAAAAGGGGTCCAAAAAAAAAATCCGAGTACAAAAGACTTGGCCAATCAAAAAATCCTTTTTTATAAATCAAATCCTTCATACAAAAATGCTGTGGCCAGTCCGCGGTCGGCGAATACAATTGAAAGAAAGAAAAAGACAAACAAGAGGCAAACAGCCTATGGTATCACCTCAGCATCAGCCGGGTTCACGGGTGGATCGACAGCCAAACCCACGACCGGAGGGTCAACATCAGGGGTCTTCGGTGTCCCCTCGATCTCCATGTCATAGTAGAGGCCGGTCAGATCGATGGTCGGGTAGAAGTGCCTCACATGGCTGAGGGCCTTCACGTAGACCGCGTCCTGGGCCGCGATCACCAGGTCCTGCCCCGTCGTCGTCAGTTCCTCCTTCTCTTGCGCGAACTTCTTCTTTAAGGCGGACACCCTCTTAGCCCACTCGGCATCCCTGGCATCGAGCTCGACCTTCAGTTGCTGCTCCCTCTTGTGCGAGCCGTCGAGCTCGATCTTCATCTCCTTCATTTTTTGCAAGCTTTTGTCTGCCCGAGCTCGCTCCCGTTCCAAGGACCAGCCACTATGCCTGGGAAACTGAAGCGCCGTGCATTTATTAGAGGAGCCATTTAATGACCCCGGGAAGTTGGAACGCCGCACGAATTCCGGAGCGCCATTAATGCTCCACGAAGTCAGCCAGCATTAGCTCAGCCTTCTCGCGAAAGCCCAACGGTTCGCCATCGCCCTTGCCGAACCGTGAAACCCTCGCCAGCTCGAGGTAGGATCTCGCACCAGGGTAGCCTTCTCACAGAGGCCCAACGATTCGCCATCGCCCTTGCGGACCCATGAAACCCTCGCCAGCTCGGGGTAAGGTCTCGCACCAGGGTAGCCTTCTCACGAAGGCCCAAAGGTTCGTCATCGCCCTTGCCGACCCGTGAAACCCTCGCCAGCTCGGGGTAAGGTCTCGCACCAGGGTAGCCTTCTCACGAAGGTCCAAAGGTTTGCCATCGCCCTTGCCGACCAGTGAAACCCTCGCCAGCTCGGGGTAAGGTCTCGCACCAGGGTAGCCTTCTCACAAAGGCCCAAAGGTTCGCCATCGCCCTTGCCGACCCGTGAAACCCTCGCCAGCTCGGGGTAAGGTCTCGCACCAGGGTAGCCTTCTCACGAAGGCCCAAAGGTTCGCCATCGCCCTTGCCGAGCCGTGAAACCCTCGCCAGCTCGGGGTAAAGTCTCGCACCAGGGTAGCCTTCTCACGAATGCCTAAAGGGTCGCCATCGCCCTTGCCGACCCGTGAAACCCTTGCCAGCTCGAGGTAGGGTCTCGCACCAGGGTAGCCTTCTCACAGAGGCCTAACGATTCGCCATCGCCTTTGCCGATCCGTGAAACCCGCGCCAGCTCGGGGTAAGGTCTCGCACTAGGGTAGCCTTCTCACGAAGGCCCAAAGGTTCGCCATCGCCCTTGCCGACCCGTGAAACCCTCGCCAGCTCGGGGTAAGGTCTCGCACCAGGGTAGCCTTCTCACGAAGGCCCAAAGGTTCGCCATCGCCCTTGCCGAGCCGTGAAACCCTCGCCAGCTCGGGGTAAAGTCTCGCACCAGGGTAGCCTTCTCACGAAGGCCTAAAGGTTCGCCATCGCCCTTGCCGACCCTCGCCAGCTCGAGGTAGGGTCTCGCACCAGGGTAGCCTTCTCACAGAGGCCTAACGATTCGCCATCGCCTTTGCCGATCCGTGAAACCCGCGCCAGCTCGGGGTAAGGTCTCGCACTAGGGTAGCCTTCTCACGAAGGCCCAAAGGTTCGCCATCGCCCTTGCCGACCCGTGAAACCCTCGCCAGCTCGGGGTAAGGTCTCGCACCAGGGTAGCCTTCTCACGAAGGCCCAAAGGTTCGCCATCGCCCTTGCCGAGCCGTGAAACCCTCGCCAGCTCGGGGTAAAGTCTCGCACCAGGGTAGCCTTCTCACGAAGGCCTAAAGGTTCGCCATCGCCCTTGCCGACCCTCGCCAGCTCGAGGTAGGGTCTCGCACCAGGGTAGCCTTCTCACAGAGGCCTAACGATTCGCCATCGCCTTTGCCGATCCGTGAAACCCTCGCCAGCTCGGGGTAAGGTCTCGCACCTGGGTAGCCTTCTCACGAAGGCCCAAAGGTTCGCCATCACCCTTGCCGACCCGTGAAACCCTCGCCAGCTCGGGGTAAGGTCTCGCACCAGGGTAGCCTTCTCACGAAGGCCCAAAGGTTCGCCATCGCCGTTGCCGACCCGTGAAACCCTCGCCAGCTCGGGGTAAGGTCTCGCACCAGGGTAGCCTTCTCACGAAGGCCCAAAGGTTCGCCATCGCCCTTGCTGACCCGTGAAACCCTCGCCAGCTTGAGGTAGGGTCTCGCACCAGGGTAGCCTTCTTGCGGAGGCCCAACAGTTTGCCATCGCCCTTGCCTACCCGTGAAACCCTCGCCAGCTCGGGGTAAGGTCTCGCACCAGGGTAGCCTTCTCACGAAGGCCCAAAGGTTCGCCATCGCCCTTGCCGACCCGTGAAACCCTCGCCAGCTCGGGGTAAGGTCTCGCACCACGGTAGCCTTCTCACGAAGGCCTAAAGGTTCGCCATCGCCCTTGCCGACCCGTGAATCCCTCGCCAGCTCGGGGTAAGGTCTCGCACCAGGGTAGCCTTCTCACGAAGGCCCAAAGGTTCGCCATCGCCCTTGCCGACCCGTGAAACCCTCGCCAGCTTGGGGTAAGGTCTCGCACCAGGGTAGCCTTCTCGCGAAGGCCCAATGGTTCGCCATCGCCCTTGCCGACCCGTGAAACCCTCGCCAGCTCGAGACAAGGTCTCGCACCAGGGTAGCCCTCTCACGAAGGCCCAACACGACCCGAAACTACTCCTCCACGGCCAACTCTCGCATCCCAGCAGTAGTGGGGGGCTTATGAGGTATGGCCTGGGGCCCAGGATGACTCTCGCTCCAAGTTAAGCCGGCTCGGCCCCGGACCACCACAGGCTCGGTGCCGAGCCTTAAGTTCACCGACACGAAACCAGCCCCCCCCCCGTTCCGACGACCCGCCACGACCCTCGGTCTCCGATCCTCGGCGGTCTCACGGGCCTTCCACTCAGCCGGGTAAGGGAGGGGGATGACCTGGCGCAACCTAGGCCCTCTGATCCTCCCAGAGACACAGGGCCCCTACGATCTGCCATGTCAGCTCCAAAGCCACTTGGGGCTTTTGCCATGTCAGCCCTAAACCGCTCTGGGCGCTGCCACGTGTGCCCTAAACCACCTGGGCCTTTTGCCACGTCAGGCCCATGGGCTTTCGGATCCAGACCCGGCCCCCAAGCGGATCCAAACCCGGTTGGGTTATCTATAAATACCAGACCCTCACCCACCTTCAAAGGTAATGAATCTTTCTTCCACAAAACCCTAGTTACTGCTACTCTCTCACAGAGACTAACTAGATCGTCGGAGGGTCTGCCACCGGGATAAACCCCGGTGTTTCTACACCGTCTGCAGGTACGCGAGGCGAGGTGACCCGAGCCGGTCATCCAGTGCCGAGGCGAGCCTACTGCTCACCATCCACTACCGAATCCTTCCCCTCTTACAAATTGAGTCTGAACTCACACTTGGTGCATCCACACTCTAGCTAAAAACAAACAGCATCAAAAAGCCATCGCATTGATTTATGCAGGAAACTTCTCACCCTAGCTTTCACTTTTCTCTAAATTTATTCCAAAAAGGAAGAAATTAAAATTATAGGTGCATAAAATTGATGGGAGTATGTTAAAATTTAGTTTGTAGCTAGCCACCAACAGTGACCCAGAAAAAGCAGCTAGCCCCACCGAATTGAACTTTGGAGTGGAGTAACATTGTTCACATGTCCCAACTCATTTATTGTTGTCTACTTTGTGGAATTCATGGCAGTGATCATTTTGGAAACTCGAGGGAACATCATAGATCAACTGATCAAGATTTGTGCATGGTCATGATTCCACTGATATTAATCACCACTAACGCTGAGTGCATACACACTTTATATCTATCTGTTTTATATCTATATCTTATACTAATTTATACTAATAGAAGAGAGAGTCTATGTAATCTCTATTTTACAAATACGTATTTTCTATCAGTGGCGGAGCTATAGTTTTCATTCAGCTGGAGCGAAATCACAGAACTAAACGAAGAAGAAGTGAGTAGCAGAAGAAGAGGGAGCGGATCGGGTGGTGTGAGGAGTGATTGTATGGGCTTTTACTTGTGTGCCACGTTCATGGAAAGCGCTGCATGGACTTCTATTTAAAAATAAAAAAATTAAAAAAAATTAAAAAAATTAAAAAAAAACTACACCTATACAAAGGGTCTGCCCAAACTTAGGGGGAGCGGCCGCTCACCCTGGCTTGGGTGTGGCTCCGCCCCTTCATCTCGGTGCTCTTCAGCAAGAAGTTTGGATCATTGGCTGTATCCATTTGCTAGGTTTTGAGATTGATGACTGCCTCAATTCATCCCTAATTAACATGTAATCTAAGGCGGACTTGTACCAGAGGCAATGTTTTTTTTTAGGGATTAGTGTTCGGCCAATCAAAGAAGAAGGATTCTTGTATCTCAACCTATTAGCTATTCCCGGCAAATCCCATCATAACTTGACACATTTGGTGTGATGGAGATAATAGAAATTCAAGCGAATCATTTGATATTTGTAGCTGCCTTATCTGCATGCTTTCATGCCGATTAGTCGAAAAAGGTCTTCAAAATTTTGACAAAATACAACATGATTTTAGAATGAGCTCAGAGACTGACCATTATACCTCTTCTCTTTGTCAAGCATACCTAATTGACGAAGCCAAATGGGCTACTTGGATTGAAGCCGATGGAGCCCTATGGATTTTTTTGGGGTGTGGTTCTTGGTTGACCTCTCCCAAGTTTGACAATTAGCTGAGCAAGGAGGTAGAAAGGCACAACTTCGAAGTTTTAGCCGAGTGACAAGAACTTTTACATGGTATTAGAGCATCCCCGGTATTAGTTTTTCTGGGTACTTTTATTCATTCTGGAATTTTTTTTTTGAAAAAAAAGAAGAGATTATACTATATTTCCTTACACACATCTAGGTCCCGAAATTTTTTGGGCTCTCATTAAATTAAAATAAAAAATGGACGCTTGACCGGCTGGGGCTTGTTAGTGTAATTCCCCAAATTCTATATATAGAAATTCCATGACACATCCAGAATCTTTTATTTCAATTTAGTACAAATACAGTACATTGTACAGGGAAAATTTAGAACTTTATTACATCAACGTTCATTACAAATATGAATGAATTCCACACAATAAATTACAACTTGTTCCAATACTCAAGCTTCAGTCTTCCACTAGATCCCGAGGAAAAACTCGAGTCCGTGACAAACTCGAGTCCATATCTCTCCCTGAACACGAATTCTATAAATCTTCCAAACTGTGAGCACGTTAGTTGAATATAACTGTCGCAAAGCTAGTAATAATAGCGATCTTCTAATTCTCAATAACCAAAGATTTGATGCCAAAGATAATGCGGAAAGTAAATCTATGCTAAATGTAACAATGTATGCCATGATCCTAAAATTCTAATGCCCAAACAAAATGCACACAATGCTCTTTTCTAATGCATGCGTGTTTTGATTTCTATGTCGCCCATACAACATATGTTCCGAATGCAAGCTTCTAACATTTCTCCTCAATATAGGGTTTGATCCCTTGCTATGCAAAACTTATATATGTGAAAAAATTTAAAATTTAGACATCATGTGAGTATTGGCTCTCACCCCGAAATACTGGAGATTAATCTCTATCGGCAGATTAAATTGGAGCTTATTTCATCTTTCGTCCCGAAATTCTGGAGACTATCTCATTCTGCAGGTCATCTTGTAGCATTTATCACAGGAACACCCCGTGAACGTCACTCTAGTCCCGAAATACTGGAGATCAATCACACGCAACAAATCATTCTGGAGCCTATTTCATCTCTCATCCAAGAATACTGGGGATTATCTCACTCAGCAGATCATCCTGGAGCCTACTTCCCACGTTTGCTCTTGCTTCGTCACAACTCTTTTCTAGTGCAGGTCCTTATGATCAAATATAAATAACAACCGCCTAGAGGTAGCGTCAACCTAATGGCCTTAGATTAACAACACTAGGAATACTAGCCCACCTGGCTTATTCCCACTTTCTATGATACACAACCTCGCCGACACCCTGGGTCTTGCTTAGCCTCTATAACACTAAGCAATTAGGACATCACACCAAGTCCTACTCTACGGCTTTCTACGACAACCTTAACTTAGTAATGTAACCAAAATAACTAGAAATTCTAACTACTCAGAGATTTCTAAGTCGAAACACAAAATAGGTAGATTCACTCACATCTCAAGTCTATCTTTTAGTCGTTACACAACTTGCAAAAACTCGTATAATACTTGGTCTCACACCCTATTAATCTAACCTCTAAATCTCTATCTATCTTCCAATATTGATAGGTTCTATTATCAGATCTTAGTTATTAAATAAATAACTCATGTTCATCAACTATTAAAAATCAAGCAAGCTAGGCTACAACTTGTTCTAAGTTGATCGACTAACCACTTCTCAACACAACCCGACTCTAAGATCTACAACCCGGCCTCATCTTGACTTGAACTCAATTTGAACCCGACTCGAGCTCCAATTAAACCCAAACTTGCACTCAACATGATTCAACCCAAGCCCATTCTTCGATCCAGATCTGAATCCAAACACAACCCGTCCCAAGCTCCATCTAGCCCCAAACCCAAGCCTCTTCATGGATCCAAACTCGAGCTATTTTGGATCCAAAACCGGATCCAAACACAACCCAAACTCCACCACACCAAACCCGATCAAAACCCTAATCTTTCTTAGCGATTTAAACCCTAAAAAAATAGCAAGTAAAACTTTAGGGAAAATGAGATTTAACAATTTAAAAATTGACATTTTATGTATTTAATAGTCATTAAATCTTCATGTTATTAACCAATACTAATTATACAAGTCTACGATCATTTGTGGCATGAAATTGAGAATCGAAAGATGAGTTATTACATGATGTGAATTTTTAGCAACATAGGTATATATTTTGTCATGAATGACACAAACACAACTAGATCTACTTGTCTATTTTAATCATTCAATACCCATCAAGAACATACAAACAATATTTATCATGCATCTATACATATCATCTCAAGAATTATCATGCATATATACATCTCGTCTTAATAATTAAAACAAGCATTTAGAAAAAACCCTAGCATGCGCTCTACATGACAACGCATGCTACAAAAATTGAAATAGCAAGCACAATTATAATCAAGAGAAGAGAAGAATGCCCACCTCTTCTAATGTCGGATTCTTCACCAATAGCCTTCAAAAATCATTCTCCTCCAAAACCCTAAAGCAACTCCAAAAGAAAAGCAACCGAAAAGTGATAGAAGGGCCTCTCTCTCTCTCCCTCTCTTTATATTGGCCGGCCAAACCCTATTAGGGTTAGGGTTTGTGCCTCTTTTGTGTTGGCTAGGTTTTTATTTGTCCGTTGGCTCAAATAATATTCTCTTATTATTAACACTAATTTAATTAATATTAATAGCCCACTAACAAAATCCTTCCATCAATATTAATAAAATAAATGCTGGGGCAGCTCGTGCCGGGGTAGAAATGAAGCCTATCCCGACATTTTTTGAATTGCCAGTATGTGTCCAATCTACCCCGACGTTTGCCAAAGCGCTGGGATAGATTGTTATTTTTTTTCTGTATTTTATTTTGGTTAAAAACTACTCCGTTACTTTTAAATATATCCCGTTGCTTATATATATATATATATATATATATATATATATATATATATATATACTTCAGTTGCGCACCCCTCTCTTGCACACTCTCGTGCGCACGAGACCATAGCCTTCTGATCTTCATCGTGATCATGATGAAGATCCGATGGCTCTCCTTCTCCCGCTCTCTCCCTTAATGAAGATGGGGGGTAAAATAGTAAAATCACCCCCATCTGATGGTTATCCTTCTCCCGTTCTCTCCTTCCCCGTTGTCTCTCTCCTTCTCTCCTTCCCCAAATCAATGAAGAAAAAAACCCTAGCTACTTCTCCGACCTGATCTCTTCCCTCAATCGAAGAGCCAAAACCCTCTTCCCCAAATTGAGACCCGTTTCTCCTCCCCCTAAACTCTTCTTTCTGCTGCTCTTGGAATTCCCCCCAAATCGGAACCCTAGCTCCCCAAATCGCATCCCTCTTCCCGAAAGCGAAATCGAAGAAACCCTCTTCTCTTCCACAAATCGAGACCCGTTGCTCCTCCCCCTAATCCCTCCTTTCTTCTTCTCTTGGAATTCCCCCCAAATCGAAACCCTAGCTCCCCAAATCGCAGCCCTCTTCCCAAAAGAGAAGTTGAAGAATACCTCTTCTCTTCCCCATATCAAAGAAACCTCATTTAATCCCCTTGCTTACCCTACACCGTTGCTCGCTTGCTTCCATTTTCCTCCTTCGAAAATCTACCTCCAGATGGCCCACCATCTCCCGGCCGTCTCAGGTATATTTTTTCTTCATCTTCCTCTTTGATTAGAACAAGATGTGTTTGTGAGGTGAGAGTGTTTTTCATTTAAAAATTTGTTGGGGAAAAGTTTTCAATTGAGATTTCGACTTTGGGAAAAAAGCAATCTTTTGTGAGTTGAAAGTGTTTTGCACTTGTAGTTCAAGATTTTGGGGAGCTAGGGTTTCGATTTGGGGGGAATTCCAAGAGTAGCAGAAAGGAGAGTTTAGGGGGAGGAGCAACGGGTCTCGATTTGGGGAAGAGGATTTTGGCTCTTCGATTTGGGGAAGAGATCAGGTCGGAGAAGTAACTAGGGTTTTTTTCTTCTCTTTATCGATTTGGGGAAGGAGAGAAGGAGAGAGATAGTGGGGAAGGAGAGAGACAGTGGGGAAGGAGAGAACGAGAGAAGGATAGCTATCAGATGTGGGTGATTTTCCTATTTTACCCCCCATATTCATTAAGTGAGAGAGCGGGAGAAGGAGAGCCATCGGATCTTCATCATGATCACGATGAAGATCAGATGGCTATGGTCTCGTGTGCATGAGATTGCGCATGAGAGGGGTGCGCAACTGAGGACTTATATATATATATATATATATATATATATATATATATATATACTAGGTTTGCCCGTTGACACGTGCCTACGGCACGTCTTTGGAACGGTGCACCTTGTTTGATCATATAAAAATAGTTTTGGAGGTCCAGAAAATTGATTGAAGTAGCAAACATATTATATGAGAAACTTTTGGGGGTCCAGCAAAAAACATATTATGTGATTTTTTTTGATTTTTTTGAATTATTTTAAAATTTTTATTTTCTTAATTTTCTGAATAGAAGAGGGAGGAAGAGGGAGGAAGAGAGAGAGAGAGAGAGAGAGAGAGAGAGAGAGAGAGAGAGATAAATATAGGAGTTGTTTTGGGTGGGGGATTTGAATTTGAGTTATTGGGGGAAACTTTTGGGGGGGGAAATATGTTTTGTGAGGTTAGATCTGGACCTTTGATTTTTGGGGGAATTGAAGGAGAGCCACTTGATAGCTTTCTTTGTGTTTTATTATATAGATATATATATGTCACGCCCGCTTTCCAAAAGGAATACGGAATACGAGTACGTGACAAAACCCAGTACTTCCCAAAAGGAATACAGAATACGTGTACGTGACAAAACCCAGCGAATGATTTTCATCATTCATAAGCTGTAGGATCGACTCAGCATCATAACAAGAAATATAGCAAAATATATTCAACCACGCATGCATGAATAATTTATTAATCAACAGAAAACATTTGAAACAAATATAAATATCCTAAATAAATTCAAGATCTGGATCAAAGTAAAAACTTCGGAACTACAAGCCCGTTACAAGTTTTAAGTAGCAACAAATTTTAAATAAACTTAAATACAAATAACTGAAGCAAGCTTTCCCAAGCGAAGCTTAGAAGGTTTGCTCACCAACTCCAGCAGGTAACTCGTCTCCAAAGTTTGTATTATCATGCAGAAGAAAATGGAGAAACAAAGACAAATGCCCTTAGTGCAAGTTAGGACCGCAAGTAGTACAAGTAAGGGTATGAAAATAAGTGCAAGAAAGTATGAAACAAGATATGGAATTAAGAGTATACAACATGATTTGACAAGGATGCAGCAAGTAGTGAAGTTCAAGAGATTAGCTAGTAAGTAAGATAACTCAAGTAACAGGATTGGGTAACAAATACTAGTAGTGGAACAAGTAACAAGTGAATATGTAATTGTATCAAACATCAAGTAACAAGTATCAAGTAACAAGTAACAAAAAGACATATGTCAAGTGGGTACAAGTAACAAGTTATTCTTAAGTCTATTTTTAATTCTATCTAGGTAGCACTTCATGCATCCCAACTATTTACCACATGGTTGCTACTTACAAATAAGTTACGTTTAGGCCTAGTGATAGGTTTTATAGGGCAGTGTACTCAGGCATCAAGTATCAAGCAAGCAAGGTTCATGAATACAAAAATAATGTAACAAGTTCACGAACAAAGTACTAGTTCTTGAATGCACTAACCAGTTCAAGAACCAGATTGTGGGTTCATGAATGCACTAAAGATACAACAAGTTCATGAACCAAGTAATTGGAAACACGGGCCCCCTTTCGGGTACACTTACCTATATTGTCCACTACTAAGGCCTTTCCCTTAACCTCAGTGTAATACCCCAGATTTTTAAATAATATTTTTAAGATTAATAAATGAATTAAAATGATTTTTTGTGATTTAATAAACTTTTTCTGAAATTTACCTTTTACACGTGCAAAACACATGCAGATATTTTCTTGGGAAGTTCAAAGTCAAAAATTATTTTAGAGAAACTCATTATTTATTATTAGATATTATTTTTAATTTTCTAAATTTTTCTGATAATTATTTGACCTATTTGCAAATATTACAAAAAGAGGGACTTTTGTGAAAAAAATACCACTTGGAGTTAAAAAAAACTCCAGATTTTCAGATTTTTGAGCTGGGCATGATGCCTAATCAACTAAGAGGTAAATATTTTACTTTTTGTTTTAATAAATTTTGTTTATTTTACAAGTTTTGATAAAGAAGGGTCTTTTTGCAAAATTGCCACTTAGAGGGGCAAAAGTGCAATTTCGTTTTCTGGGATTTTCAGAACAGTACCGGCTGGTTATAGGGTATTTATTTTGTTTCTAAAATCTCAATTAAGATGGTTTTATTTGATTTCAAGTATAAGGATTTATATATGTAAAAGTATATTTAAAAGAGGTATTTTACAAATCTATTCAAAAACCCTAGATACTTAGAATCCCGGCTTATATAGGGTGAGGTGCAGCCATCTCTTTGCTGCAGAACACAAAGAAATTTCTTGTTATTACTTTCTTTGGGTTTTAAAGCGAGGATCTTGGTTTCCTTGCGAAGGATGATTTTCTTATTTCTTTATTATCTTCGGTTGGTTCTTCAATAAGGTGAGTGATTTGTGTTTGTTTTCTTATTGCTCTAAGCATGTTGTAAGTGATAAATTATCTATTAGAAAGCATGTTATATGATTGTATGAAGATATGATGAATTTTGACAAGTAGATGAATTAAAAGTGAATCTTTTCATAAAACTATACCATTTGATGACTAAAACCATAATTTAATGACTTGAGATTGTTAAAACCTAATAGAAATCATGAGTAGGATGTTTTCTTCATATACTTGCTGTTTAAATTGTTATAAGGAGGTTGCATGTTGATTATTGCAAAAGTAAAGCAAAACTTCACCTTTACTGTGTATGCATATATATGCTTTGTTGTGATGAAGAAGAACTTGATTAGTGCTTGACTTAATTGCTTGTATTTATGGGTACTGATGTGAGTATTCGTACATGTGTTTAATAATTCTGAAGCGGGATTTTGGATTGATGAGATCAAGTTTTGAAGTAGAAGAGAAGAGTTTTGTATTTCGGGACTGAAGGGGATGGCCGAAATTAAGTTGAGTTTTGTGTTTTTGCAAAGCTTTTTCGATTGGTTTCGATTTGTTTTGTGGATGAGATGGTTTTAAACTTCATGCTATAAATATACAATGATTTCTTGAAGTCACTGATACACAAATACACACATACACACATTTCGTATTCCTATACACTGTTTTGAAGAGTTTATGAATTTTGATGGAGTTTTGATTGAATTTCAGTTGTTTTGGTTCTGAGATAGTTTTAAACACCTTTCTACTCTTAATTGACAGAGTCTTGAAGTTTTAACTGATGCTTAAATCCGTATTGAACACAATCACATTTATATTGACTGTTTTTGAAGAATTTTGTGAAAAGTTTCTATTATAAGATCTTGATGTTTTTGGATGTATCTTAATAACTCATACAAGTTATATAAGAAATGTTTAATCATCTCAGGAAATTAGATATTACAATATTTTACTGAGAATTATATTTTATTTGTAATTGAGTTTTAAATGTATTCTTTGGATCTTATTTAAGTGAGTAATACGTGTTTTTCAAAAAATTGACGTTTTGGCGATATTCTACGACTTCAAAATGTGGTTTTCTGTTGTTTAATGGATTTAATATTTTGTTTGAATTCTGAAATTTTATGAGCACACTAAATGAACTTGAATTTTGTTGATTTAAGAGGTTTTCTTATTAGAAACGTTTTGATGATGGATTTGTGAGTTTTATTGAAAAGTTTCGGTGTGATGGTTGAGTTGTGAGTCTTTAGAGATTGTGTGGGACCCTAGACACTAGCAGTTGAGGTTTTTTGGTTTGGCCAGTTATGGCGTTTTGTTGATCAGTTTAGTTCAGTCCGGTACGGTACACCAACTCTAAGAGATTAGTAATTTATTAAATAATTAATTAACTTAATAAGATAAGGACATGCACTAGATGATGATATGATGAAATGAGTGCAAACGTGAGTTATGGACTCCAAGATGATCCAAGGAGTGAGATATTCCCTAGTATTCCGGGACGATGGACGTATGGGCCACAGAGTGATCTGCGGAGTGGGATTGATCTTCAGTATTCGAGGATGAGAGCATCGCTCATGGGATGTTCGTACAATGAGGGTTCCAGGATGACCTGCGGACTGAGGCACTCTTCAGTTTCCGGGACGATGGACATAAGGGCCACAGAATGATCTGCCGGTGGAATTGGCCTCCAGTATTCCATGGGCGAGAATCGATACTTGTAGAATGTCTAAATCTCATAGTAGTCATCGTAGTAGGATTAGTTGCATAACGGGGGATTAAACCCTATCAAATGAAGAACGTTAAGGGCTTGCACCGGACCTATGTAGAGTGGGATGCATAGAACCCGACAAGTATGCATTAGAGAGTCAGCATATAGTATTGATATTTTTTTGACTTGGTTTTATGCATGTTGTTTTCCTGATTTTCTACACTTGACACTTAGTCAAGTTTCACTTGATGTTTTCATGTTTTATTTATTCTTGTTGTTGATACAAGTTATTTATGATTCTAAGTCTTATGTTTTATTCATGTTGCATTTATATTTTATGTCACTCACACCGTTATGGTTGACCCCTGTAGTTTTGGGGGTTAGGGTTATCTTTACCCTCTTATTTTACAAGTAAGTGCTTATAGCTTGGGATTTGGATGCTTGTGCTAAATTGATGTTATGGCTTATGTAAATTGTAAAAGAATATGTTGTAAAAGAAAGAATTTGTAATTCAAGGTGTTTGTTTTTCGCTGTGCTTTGTAAAGAATTAATGTAATAAAGGTTGAAAATTTATCTGTGTTTTGGCTATATTTACTATTACAATTGAGGTTGATGCTGGAAATTGTGCCACGTATTTCTGAGATATCATATTGAAAATTCGGGGCATTACAGAGGTTGGTATCAGAGCATGCTTCAATACGAATAATAACATGGTATGAAAATAAACCTAGGTGTGGACACTAGAGCGTGAGTACCTAGGCGTGGACATTAGAGTGTGAGTATCACAGTGAGTTAGAACATGATGTTTTTGGTTTGGGGTATGGTTGAGGTTTTGCCATGAGGTATTTATGTGAATATGAATTGTGTTGTGATGCTCTAACTTTACCCTCATTTTGCAGTATTCAGTAATGGCAGGACCCAGAACCTGAAATGGTTCTAATGGTGATGGGGCTGGAAGTTCCCATGGGGTTAGACTTGATCTTGAGACTGAGATTGCCAGGGTGTTTCAGACCTAGAATGCATTCATGGAAGTTAATATGGCACATAATCAGAATCAGAATCAGGGGGCTGGACCAGTGTTTGTTAATGCTAATCCTATCAAGCAGGTTGAGTCCTTCAAGCGGATGAAACCGCCTGTGTTTGAGGGGTAGTCTGATCCAAATGAGACTGATGACTGGATTAGACAGATGGAGATGGTCTTCAAAGTCTTGGAAACCCCAGCAGTCAATAAGGTGAAATTGGCTACTATGCTGTTAGAGAAGGATGCTGGCGTCTGATGGCAGTCTGTGATGAGGACCTTTGGAGATCAGCAAGTGACTTGGGAAGCTTTTATGGATGAATTCAGGGATCGTTTCTTTTCTCTGGATATTCAGGAGAAGAAGGCAACAACATTTTTGAATCTGCAGTAAGGCAATATGACAGTGCGTGAATATGAGACTAAGTTTGCTCAGCTATCAAGGTATGCACCGGAGCTGATTGTTGATGAAGCAAAGAAGGCCAAGAAATTCGACCAGGGCTTGAGGCCGAGAACAGAGGAAGAAGATGAGCGGCCATGGTGACTGGTGGTGATGAGTTGCGGAGATGAGTTATCGGGGCTGCGAAGGTGGCAGGAGGCGCACAGGGGAAGAGGACGAGGCAGGGGTGAGGCGGCTCAATGTGCCGACTGGCTCGATGAGATGGAGCGACAAGTGCGGGATGGGGAGATGAAAATGAACAGGGGGTCTGGGGTTGGTGGCTGAGGTGTTTGGGTTTGCATAAGAGCTTAGGGGTTAGGGTTTCTAGGGTAGGTTGAGTATATATTGGGTTTGGATATAGGGTTATTGGATAATGGGTTCGAAATCCAATAGGAGATAGGCTATAGGGTATTGGGTTTAAAATCAATTAATAGGTTTAAATCCAATAGGGAAAAAATAATAAGCATTATAGGGGTTTACAAATATACATATATATATATATATATATATATATATATATATATATATACACATTAAGTCAATAATGAATACGTATAAAATAGAGTATGTTCGGCTAAAAATAAAATAATAATAATGATAATATTAACAATAATGATACTGCAAATAACAACACTAAAAAAAATAATATTGATAATAATAATAATAATAATAATATATGTATATCAAAATGCAAATTCGGGTTTAACAGATTTATTAAAATAATCCAAACAATATATAATATAAATAGTCGATCAAATATAAATAGAAATTAAAATTAAAATATACAATTATGGGAAATAAATAAAACTTCTGATTAGAAAATATTTTAATAGAGAAACCAAAACGAATTTAACAAAAGGTAAATTATAATTAATCGAAATACAGAAAATATTTATTTACGGGAACGGGGGTTAGAATATATATATATATATATATATATATATATATATATATATATATATAGGAAAAAGGGGTATGGGTAAGTAAAAAAGGGGTATGATCAACTTGCTCATTTAGTAAAAAAGGGGTATGGGCAAGTAAAAAAGGGGTATGAGCACTTTTCCAATCACATCTATGCCACATCATCAATTGCTTATTTACTAAATGAGCAAGTTGCTCATAGCCCTTTTTTCCTATATATATATACTAGTAGTTTGCACGTGCGATGCATGTCTTAATAAATATAGTTTTTTAAAATAAAAATTTAGACATAATCTGGATTTGAACTTAGAACCTCCTTTATAATAGTTATGCACGTGTATTACACGGGTTGGTAGATTGACAAACATTTACAAATGACACTAAGGTCTTCTCCCATTATAATATTAGAAATAGGAGTATTTCTTAGTTTTTAAAAATAGTGGGGGTATATGCTAATTTTTACATTTTAAATGGGGGCATTTGCTAAAATATCCCTTCTTTAGGAGCTATACGTGCATCACACGGATATATTTGGTGGATTTAGTTTGCCGTATATTGCACGTGTTTACTCAGTTACAAAATTAGGGTTTGTTTGTTTACAACCCAACTCTCCCATTAAAATAGTAGATATATATATATATATATAATTTATTTTATTTATTCTGAAAGCAAAATATAAAAAGAAAGAGATATAACAACAATAACAACATTTCTAGTATACAGTTTCCAATTCCGAAAGAGAAAAACAATATATTGAAGGGAGTAGCGTGAAGAACAGAGGATGGACCTGATGGTGCTTGATTGTATTTCGAGGGAGTGGTTCATCAGTTCCTGGCTAGTGTGTGGGCTGATAACGGCATGTCTGAGCAAGTATGATGTGTTGGATGCTATATGTAGAAGACAGGGCCGGCCCTGAGTTCCGGGGGGCCCTAGGCGAACTTCCGAAATGGGGCCCCCCTGCCCCATATAAAAAAGAGAAAAAAATTTACGTGCGAAACGCGTGCCTATATTTACAAGGGAAATTTGAAATCGGGGGCCCCAACAATGGCAAATTCCGCGGGGGCCCGAGGCGACCGCCTTGCCCGCCTACATGTCAGGGCCGGCCCTGGTAGAAGAATAAAGGTAAATGTTTCATTCCAGGATTCTTTATACGTGGTATTGGTTCAATTGCCACCTTGTTTGAATGCTATCTGGGTGCTTAAATCTGTGTTGAATTAAGTCATTGATCTTTCGGGTTCTTGAATTTATAGTTCTAAATTTAGCAATGACTCAAACTTTGACCTCTTTTACCTTGCTTTCATATCATAATATGCACTATACAACTGATCAGAGAAAGATCCAGTGATGATCATCCCATTTAGGTATGATAACAGTGCTGATTAAGCTTATATACAAAAGATATGGAAAACACCGGCAAAATTACCCCGACGTTTGGGTTGTTTCGCCGTCAACACCCCGACATTTTTGTGAAAGAGCCAACGGAGTTACCCCCAGTTTCTAATATACCCCGGCATTTTAAAATGCCGGGATTCTCTATATTCCTTCTTAATAATAACCTATTCCTCTTTATTATGTTCTCTCTCTCAAAATCCCTCACCCCCACGCTCACCCTCCCCCTTCCGCACCCCCCCTGTCAGGGATTCACTTCCTGACTGAGCTTGAAGTTGCCATTAGAGGGAAGGTTGGAAGAACTAGGGTTGTGATATGGCTAAAAATGGGGGTTAATTGGAACCTTCCATATCAGGCACGAATCTTGAAGCCCATGGGTAAAACGATAATTTCACCCACAAATAGGGTCTGAGATGGGTACTGGGTCTCTCCGATAAAGACCCAATAACCCACAAACGGACCCGCTTCAATCGGGCGCAGGTCTCAACCAGCAATAAAGCCCGATCAGAGGGATAGAATTAAGGCCCCTGATTAGATCCTAATCAACGACCCTGATTCATGCATATCCCTCCACTGGGGATTAGGGATTACATTCCTAATCTGTTTACAAGGAGAATATTCCTTATCAGATCACGGAGATTACCTTCCTAATCTGTTCCCTAAGACACCTATAAATACCCCCCATCCATCTCCATTAAGAGGTAATCAATCTTTCACCAGTTTTTGCGCTCTCTCATAGTCTTACAGATTACTGACTTGAGCGTCGGAGGGTGCGTCACCGGGAACAACCCCGGTGTTTTGCGCTTTTTGCAGGTGTACAGCGGGAGCGACGATCAAACCCCGACGGAACAGGTACGCAGGTTTACTATTCAGTTTCCCTAAGAATCCACAAATACTATCTGTTTGCCCCGACACCAAATTTAGCGGCAACAGATTGGCGCCGTCTGTGGGAAACTAACAAATAGAGACCTCTCCTCTTCCCGGTGAACAGATCTTCTCCAGCCATGCCACCTCGGAAAGTTAGGTCAAGGGGGTCCAACCGAGGACCCAACCCTGATCAGCAGCAGGAAGTCCCCCCTAATCCCGCTCAACAACAAGGGCAACTTCCCCTACAGCGGAAGACCCGCTCCAACAGGACCTTCCCCCTCCTAATCAGCCGCCTCCAAAGGGTCCTAACCCTCAGAAACAGCCTCTTCATCAAGAACACGTCTCCATCCACAACGCCTCCACAGACTCTATGGCCTCCCATCATCCCCGAGCCTCTGGTCGCCACAATACGGCCCTCAACCGCCAGAAAGATGACGATCTCCGCTGCCACCTGGATGAAAAGCGGGCCCGAGAGGGAACCTCCCGCCAACACCATCCGGGCGAGCAGTCTCCTCGCCACCGGTACTACAGGTCCCCCGTCCGCAGAGGGAGGAAAGAGTCCCCCGAGCATTACCGAAGAAGGCACTCCCCCGCAGGTCGGCAACAGCCCAGGAACAATGAGGCACCAATCACCCGTGCCGAGTTCCAGCAGTTCCAAGCGACCGTCCTGCAGGCTCTCAACCTCCGTCAAAATCCTAATGAGCCGAAGGCCCCGTCTCCTCCTCCAGTCCGAAGCCCTCGCCGACGGTCCCCATCTCCTCGTCCTGCTCCTAGCGACTCCCGGCGTACCCCAAGTCCTCGCCGCTCCCGAAGTTACCATCGCCGTAGCCCTCGCTCTCCCTCATACGAAGACGAGTCTAGGGGCTCGGCTGATTACCGTCGAAGAGATGACACCATGTACCATCGTCTTCATGAAGTAGAAAGGCGCCTGGGCCAGATAGACCGAGAAGAGGAGCTAAGGGGGAGGACCTTACGTCCTAGCCGACCCCCTTTCTCCCGAACCATAGTGGATGCACCTGTGCCGTTCGGTTTCAAACCTCCCCAATTTGAGACTTACACTGGGGAGACCGATCCCGTGGATCACGTCGAAAGCTTTAAGACCTTGATGCTCCTCCATCAAGCTTCCGACGCCCTCCTCTGCAAAACTTTCCCCGCAACCCTCAAGGGCCCAGCTCGAGAATGGTACTCACGCCTTGCCCCTGCCTCAATATTCTTCTTCGAGCAGTTCGAGACCCTTTTCGTCACCCATTTCGTAAGCAGCCGAAGGGCTGAGAAGAACAGCATCTCCCTATTGCGCCTCCACCAGAAGAATGGGGAAAATTTGAGAGACTATGTGAAGAGGTTCACAGCCGAAGCCAGATCCATAGCATCCCTCGACCAGTCGGTCGCTGTGGCACCATTTCAATCTAATGTCCTCAATTCCAACCTCCGCTCCTCCCTCGCCAAGAAGCCACCACAGAACTTTTCCGATCTCCTCCTTCGCAGTGAAAAGTACATTCGTGCCGAAGAGGCCGAGCAGCGACCTAACTGGGAAGGGTCTTCCTCCGGGTTTAAGAGAAAGGGAACTGAGGAGGAAGGAGTCAAGAAGCTCTAAAAGGACAATGCCGGCCAGCGCCGACCTCCCCCCAGGTTCGAGAAGTTCACTCCCCTCACCACTAACGTCTCCACTATTCTGATGGAAGTCGAGAAAGAAGGGGTCTTACCCCCTGCTCCGAGGATGAACACCCCCGCCAAGAGAAGAGATAAAGAAAAATGGTGCCGTTATCACCGGGACCATGGGCATGACACCAACGATTGTCGTGCCCTGAAGAACGAGATCGAAGCCCTTATCCAGAGAGGGCAGCTGACCAGGTTTGTAAGGAAGGACCGTGCCGAACTTCCCCCCCCCCCCCCCCCCCCCGCCTTGGGGGGCTAACAAGCGTCCGGAACGAGAAGAGATGCCTGACTTTGAGGAAGAACGAGTCCTCCACCTCATCCATGGGGGCCCAATGGGGGGCTCCTCCAACTCCTCTCAGAAAGCATTCATAAGGGAAGTCAATTTGGTCCGAACCACCCCTCCTCCCAAAGGCCTCGGAGTGCCCGTCACATTCTCCGACGAAGATCTTGAAGGTGTCCGCACCCCTCATTGTGACGCACTCGTCATCAATCTTCACATGGCAAACTTCAAAGTGGAGAGGATCTTAGTGGACAACGGCAGCTCCGTCAACATCCTCTTCCTCGCCACTTTTAAAGGCCTAAAGCTCTCCCGGGACAGACTCAAGCCCGCCGGTTACACGCTCCACGGGTTCACGGGAGTGCCAGTGACTATTGAAGGGGTGATTACCCTCGATGTAACCGCTGGCAAAACTCCTACTACCCGAACGGAGTCGATGGACTTCATGGTCGTAGATGTCCCAGCCGCCTACAATGTCATTTTGGGTCGGCCCGGCCTGGCAGCCCTTGAAGCCGTTCCTTCCGCCTATCATCTCAAAATGAAGTTCCCCACTCGGGCCGGAGTACGGGAAGTAAGGGGCAATCAGGAGCAGGCCCGCAAGTGCTATATGACCTCTACCCTCGGACCCGTCCTCTCCTTAGAAACTCTGGAAATCCCCCAAGATGTTGCTCGACCAACGTCCGAGCCGGTGGACGAATTGGAAGAAGTACACTTCTCCGAGCAGGAGCCGGCCCGCAAGTTCTTTGTCAGCAGGACCCTCCCGTCCGCCCTGTACTCAGACATTGTACAATGCATCTGAAGGAATCAGGACCTCTTCGCTTGGTCAGCTGCAGATATGCCCGGTATCTCCGAAGAACTCTTAGTCCACCGCCTAAGCATCGATCCGAGGTCCAAACCGGTTCAGCAGAAGAGGCGCAAGTTCGCCCCCGAGCGCCAGCTCGCTATTAAAGAGGAGGTGGACAAACTCTTGAAGGCCCAGTTCATACAGGAGGTGAACTATCCTGAGTGGTTGTCGAATGTGGTGATGGTGAAAAAGTCCAATGGGACGTGGAGAATTTGTATTGATTTCACCGACCTCAACAAGGCCTGCCCCAAAGATCCCTTCCCTCTGCCGAGTATCGACACTCTAATTGACCCAACCTCGGAACATGAGCTCCTCAGCTTCATGGATGCCTTCTCAGGTTACAATCAGATAAGAATGTTCCCCCCGGATATCCCGAAGACTTCATTTGTGACTGACCAAGGCCTCTATTGCTACAGAGTCATGCCGTTCGGTCTAAAGAATGCAGGTGCAACATACCAACGCCTCGTCAACAAGGTTTTTCGGGCTCAGATCGGCCGGAACATGGAGGTTTACGTTGACGACATGCTTGTGAAAAGCATCCGAGGCATTGATCATGTGATCGACCTCCAAGAGGTGTTTGACGTTTTGAGAAAGCACAATATGAGACTCAACCCGAACAAGTGTGTGTTCGGCGTCTCATCAGGGAAGTTCCTCGGCTTCATGGTTAGCCAACGAGGAATTGAAGCAAATTCGGAGAAGATCAAGGCCATATTGGACATGGCCCCTCCTAGAAATGTTAAAGAAGTTCAGAGACTAACAGGCCGCCTCGCCGCCATAGGGCGCTTTCTCTCAAAATTCGGGGAAAAATGCCTCCCCTTCTTCAAGGCCCTCAGGGGGGCTAAAGGATTCGAATGGGGGCAACAGCAAGAGTCCTTCGACCAGCTCAAGGCCTACCTCGTCAATCCCCCTCTCCTCAGCAAGCCGATCCCTGGTGAGCCCCTATACCTCTACCTGGCAGCCTCCGAGCAGACCCTAAGTGCGGTCCTAGTAAGGGAAGAAGACCGGGCCCAGAAGCCCATCTACTATGTCAGCAAAGTGCTTCGGGACGCTGAGCTCCGATACCCAAAGATTGAAAAGATGGCTTATGCCCTGGTAATGGCCGCGAGAAAGCTTCGCCCGTACTTCCAGTCCCATTCGGTGGTCGTTCTTACCGACCAGCCGCTGAAACAGGTTCTTCACAAGCCCGAGACTTCGGGACGCCTTATGAAATGGTCGATCGAACTGAGCCAACATGACATATCATATCAGCCACGGACCGCGATCAAGGCTCAGGCGCTGGCCGAATTCATAGTTGAGAGTACCATCCCCGAGCCCAGTCAAACAGTGAAGGGACCACCAGTCTGGTCGGTCTATCTTGACGGATCCTCCTGCAATGAGGGAAGCGGGGCAGGAGTCATCTTGGCAGGCCCGGATGACTTCATCCTCCAATACTCCCTCCGTATAAACTTCAAAGCCTCGAACAACGAAGCCGAATACGAGGTGCTAATAGCCGGTCTTGGAATGGCCCGAAATGCAGGGGCACAACGACTGCGGATCTTCAGCGACTCTCAGTTGGTCGTCAATCAGGTCCTCGGCGAGTATGAAGCCCGCGATGATAGGATGGTTAAATACTTGGCTAAAGTCAAGAGCCTCATGGCGCTGTTTGAAGAGGCCCTCATCCAAAGGATCCCCTGAGAAGAAAATGCTCAGGCCGACGCCCTATCCAAATTAGCCTCCTCTTCCCTTCAAGGTCTTGAGCAGACCGTATTGATAGAAGTCCTCTTGAAGCCGAGCATTGAGGTCGAAACACCTGACTCCGTTGAAACATTGCCCGTCCTCCTCGAAGACAATTGGATGAAACCCCTCGTCGAATTCTTAAGGGACAGACTTCTCCCTGAGGATCCGAAGGAAGCAAGGAGAATCAGAACCCGAGCCGAGCGTTATACATTAATCGAAGGTATTCTATATAAACGCTCCTTCACCCAGGTGGACGGTCGGCCTTACCTGAGGTGCCTTTCCCCCGGGCAAGCCAACTACGCCCTGAAAGAACTCTACGAGGGCATCGGCGGGGCCCATTCTGGGTCCAGGGCTCTAGCGCGCAAAGTGTTGAACTACGGGTATTTTTGGCCCACTCTCCTACAGGATGCTGAGCGACACGTTCGGCAATGCAGCTCCGGTCAGAAGTACTCAGACATCCGATGCCTTCCACAAGCACCGCTCACCTCCCTATCGAGTCCGATCCCCTTTGCCATGTGGGGATGGATTTACTAGGGCCGTTTCCACCAGCCCCCGGACAACTTAAGTTCCTAGTCGTGACAGTCGACTATTTCTCGAAGTGGATAGAGGCCGAGCCCCTGGCCACAATCACCGAACATAAGGTCGTTCAGTTCTTTTGGAAAAGTGTGATCTGCCGATTTGGCGTACCCAGGGTCCTGGTTACGGATAACGGAACGCAATTCACTGGGGCCGCCTTCCGAGCTTTATGTAAAGACCTCACCATACAACACCGATTCTCCTCCGTCTCCCATCCTCAGTCGAACGGCCAGGTCGAGAATGCCAACCGACAGATCCTTTCAGGCATTAAGAAGAGGTTAGACAAGTGTTCCAAAGGCCTGTGGGTCGATCAGCTGCCCAACGTGCTCTGGAATTACCGCACCACCAAGCAGACCCCAATAGGCGAGAGTCCGTTTCATCTCACCTATGGGTCCGAGGCCACCATCCCCCTTGAAGTCGGGATACCCTCTCCTCGCCAGATAGCTTATGAAGAAGAGCAGAACGCTAGAGAGCTCAGAGCAAGTCTAGATCTGATAGATGAAATCCGAGAGAGAGCTGCCATACGCCAGCAAACTTATCGAAGGAGGATCGAGCTAGCATACAACAAAAGAGTCTGCCCAACGGACCTCAAAGAAGGGGACCTGGTCCTTCGAAAGATGGCCATCTCGTTCCCTGGTCAGAAAAGCAAATTGGCCCCGAATTGGAAGGGACCTTACAAGATCTCTAAAGAAATCCGCCCCGGCACGTACAGATTAGAAGACCTCGAAGGCAGGGAGATTCCCAGGGCTTGGAATGCAGACCATCTCTTGAAATACCAAGAGAAAGCGGCAATGCCTCTCTAAGTAATTCGAGATGTCAAACCATTCTTTTCCTACTACTTGTAGTAATTTTCTTTTATTTTTCATTGTAATAACGGCTAGCAACTTTAGAAGCAGCCGATCATTGGATATTAATAAATAAAGTTTTTCATGCTTTCGCTGCTATTACATCTCTCTACTTTTAACTCTTTAATCTAACGATGGTTCGGAGTCCAACACTTGGCTCGATTCTACTTCACAAGTTCGCTCCTAAGCGAGCTAGAAGTAGTTCGCCATTCGGAATTGCTCCCACAGCCGTTGAATGGTTCAGAGTCCAACACTTGGCTCGATTCTACTTCACAAGTTCGCTCCTAAGCGAGCTAGAAGTAGTTCGCCATTCGGAATTGCTCCCACAATCCTTAAACTAATTTAACGATGGTTCGGAGTCCAACACTTGGCTCGATTCTACTTCACAAGTTCGCTCCTAAGCGAGCTAGAAGTAGTTCGCCATTCGTAATTGCTCCCACAGCCGTTTAATGGTTCGGAGTCCAACACTTGGCTCGATTCTACTTCACAAGTTCGCTCCTAAGCGAGCTAGAAGTAGTTCGCCATTCGGAATTGCTCCCACAACCCTTAAACTAATCTAACGATGGTTCGGAGTCCAACACTTGGCTCGATTCTACTTCACAAGTTCGCTCCTAAGCGAGCTAGAAGTAGTTCGCCATTCGGAATTGCTCCCACAGCCATTGAATGGTTCGGAGTCCAACACTTGGCTCGATTCTACTTCCCAAGTTCGCTCCTAAGCGAGCTAGAAGTAGTTCGCTGTTCGGAATTGCTCCCACAACCCTTAAACTAATCTAACGATGGTTCGGAGTCCAACACTTGGCTCGATTCTACTTCACAAGTTCGCTCCTAAGCGAGCTAGAAGTAGTTCGCCATTCGGAATTGCTCCCACAACCCTTAAACTAATCTAACGATGGTTCGGAGTCCAACACTTGGCTCGATTCTACTTCACAAGTTCGCTCCTAAGCGAGCTAGAAGTAGTTCGCCATTCGGAATTGCTCCCATAGCCGTTGAATGGTTCGGAGTCCAACACTTGGCTCGATTCTACTTCACAAGTTCGCTCCTAAGCGAGCTAGAAGTAGTTCGCCATTCGGAATTGCTCCCACAACCCTTAAACTAATCTAACGATGGTTCGGAGTCCAACACTTGGCTCGATTCTACTTCACAAATTCGCTCCTAAGCGAGCTAGAAGTAGTTCGCCATTCGGAATTGCTCCCACAGCCGTTGAATGGTTCGGAGTCCAACACTTGGCTCGATTCTACTTCACAAGTTCGCTCCTAAGCGAGCTAGATGTAGTTCGCCATTCGGAATTGCTCCCACAACCCTTAAACTAATCTAACGATCGTTCGGAGTCCAACACTTGGCTCGATTCTAATTCACAAGTTCTCTCCTAAGCGAGCTAGAAGTAGTTCGCCATTCGGAATTGATCCCACAACTGTTGAATGGTTCGGAGTCCAACACTTGGTTCGATTCTACTCCGCAGGTTCGCTTCTAAGCGAACTATCGGTAGTTCGCCATTCGGAATTTCTCCCACAGCCGTCGAACTATTTTACAGACAGTTCGGAATCCCGCCAATGATCCGGAGTTACAGCTCTGACAACCCGCTCGACGCTAAACACTGAGCGACGGGTGATTCGAATCAACCTCCAGCCATAATCGCTTCGGCCAGAACCTACCCTCAAAAGGAAGTTCAGATTAAGGTCTCAGGGGACCTACGCCTCGGTTCCGGACTTTGGTCATCACCTCATCCACCATGATCTCCCCTGACCCTGACACCCGTATCGATCGCAATCAGAGTCAGGAGAAGATCATGGTGGAAGAGCGACCACCTATTCTCCCGAAGCGACCTCCCCTCAGTTCAGGACCACGGTCGCCAACACTTCTGCCTTGTCCTACCCCGGCCCTGACACCCACATTGAGGCCGTCAGGAACGGGGAAAGAACAAGGCAGTAGTGTGACCACTCTTCCGAACATCTTGAGACCAAAATTTTTCGCGAAGCTAGCGTCCGCCCAAGGGCAGACACCGCAAATGCCACTAGAACTCTAGACCATGATGACATAGATTACAAGGGGGTGTGGTACTTATAGCCTTCCCCCATGAGGCTGTCATTATGCCCCTGGGGAATCCAAACAGTCGCGCCTTGGGAGCTGAAGCGCCGCGTATTAATTAAGGGGCACCACTCCTAACGCCCTTGGGAAGGTGAAACGCCCCCACAGATCCCGGAGCATCACTTAATGCTGTTGGAAGTCCGCTCCCGGCTTTTCGGGACGACGCTTGAACAACCAAGCGCCCACACCCCAAGTCGGAAAGTGCTTCAAAATATGCCGAGCGAGATTCGGAACCCCGGCTAGAACGTGCCGACCCACGCACACTCGCCTCGCGGTTCATTTCAAGCCTACCCCGACTAGAACGTGCCGACCCACGCACACTCGCCTCGCAGTTCATTTCAAGCCTACCCCGGCTAACACAATCGCAACATAATTCAGCGAGCCAAAAATGGTTCGCCCCCGCTAAGATAACTCAACGACAGTTCAGAGCCCGACGCCAGGCCCATTTTTATTTTACATGATCGCTTCTCGGCGGGCTAGTTGCAGTTCACCACCCGCGATCGCTCCCACTACTGCCGAACCGCAAGCAACGATCCGAAGCCTAATACTTGCGCCTGTACGCGCTTTGAGAGCTCGCTGCCCAACTCTCCTCACAAAGCTACATGATCGGATACCGGAGACAAAGTTCGGCACCATTGGCCGAACATTCACCTCACCGGTCGACAAACAAGCATGCAGCCAACTTAGAAGCCTAGGCACAACCAACAATAGTCGCGAAAGTAAAGAACACACAAGGTCGGCAACAACATGTTATTAATAAACCGAATGCGGTACAACGACGGACACAGCAGAATTACAAGTCGTTAAAGAAAAAGTTATAATGCTGACTTATTACACTTAGAAAAAAAATATACAAAAGCTCTCGCAGTCGACGTCTTCAGCGCTTTTTTGGAGCCGGGGCGTTCCGCTTCAAAGACACTCGGGAGTGACGACGCTTGTCTCCGGAGCGCAACCCCAAGCCGGCAAATTGAGACGTATCCTCGGCACCACTTCTGGCAGCCACTCCAACGGATGCTCCGCTCGACGAAATCGCTACCGAGCTCTGCGCGTCCCCCGGACTAGGATGGCCGACCCGCTGACGGGTCGCCATCTCGTAAAAGCTAATGCCCCGCTCACTCTCCGCGCGAGTGCACGACGTGCTTCGAACGTTGATTGGTCCCGAATGCGGCTTAAGACGAGCCACTTCCGCCTCCAACTCCGAGATCCGGTCACGCAACGAGTCATCTTTGACATTAACTTCGAAACGAGGGGGTATTGCGGAGTCCGGAACTCCGGATCGACTAGCTATGAGGCACCGAAGGTGGGTGACCTCGATGCTTTTATCCACCGTCGCTCTCTTCAGCGATTCAACCTCGGTTGTCAACTGGACCCGTTCGGTCGTCAACTTGGCCACCTCGGCCGTTAGCCCCTCGCCCTCCTTCCGAAGCTTCGTCTCTACGGAGTGCAGATGCTGTATCTCGGAAAGCAAGTCGTCCCTCTCTGCTGTTATTTTGGACAAGTTATGACGGATGCATTGAATCCGAATCTCATTACTGAAAGCAGTTGGCGAACATTCACCTTCTCCTATGGGGGTCAGCTCGGCGATCCTGCTTTCCAAACGACGAATCTCGATATCTCGCCGGCCGAGGACGAGCTGGAGATGGTTCGCTCGCTTTCGGCTCGGCGCAATCCAAGCTCGACTTCGTAAAGCCGCTCTCGGCACCTTGCCAGACATAATCTCGTCGCCCCCAAGCCAGCCTCGGCTCGAACTCCCTCATCCGAGCGCGTGGGCTCGAAATCTTGGTCAACCACCACGAGCTGAAAAAAGATCAAAGTAATCAGCATAAAGATCGAACACTGCCGAAGCACCAGACTTAAATCTCCAAAAAATAAGAAACCTTCGAGACAAAAAGAGAATGTTTGACAAAGAAGGGGCAAAAGACGGAGATCCGAACACCAATACTTCAAAAAATTTTCTTTTCATTCATTTCAAAAAGGCAGCGGTGGCCAGTCCGCTATTAGGCGTTACAATGATTGAAAAGAAAAACACAAAAAAAACAACAAACAAAACAAGAAAACGAGGAGCGGAGTCAAGGCCCGACCTCTTTCCCCGGGCGACGAGTTCGGGGGGGAGTCGGCTGTTCCAAAGGGGTCTCCACCGCCAGCGGAGTGACCACGGTACCGGGGACCTCCTCGGTGACCTCGAGCTCTGCGTCACCTTCGCCATCCCCTTCCTCCTCCTCCCCCTCGGACTCAGGGTCGAAGCCTTCGACGTGGTTGGGGAAGAGCCTCCACCCCGAGACGTCCACCTCGGGGTACTCCTTCGACACCCGGTCGATGGCAGCGGCGAAGGCCTTCACCATGTTCTGGGCGAGGAACCCCTGCGCCTTCTCCAGGGTCGCATCCTCCGCCGCCTTCACAGCCGCCGCCTTGGCTGCCTCTGCTTCGGCCAACTGCTTCGCCGACCCCTCCTTCTGGCGAAGGAGCTCGCCCTCCAACCTCGTCACCTCGGCCTCGAGGTGGACCATCCTCGCCGACCTGCCCTCGTGCTCGACTCGGAGCTTGTCGAGCTCGTTCGACAACCGAGCTTTTTCATTCCGAGCTTGGTCGGATTCTTGCTTGAGCTCCTTCTCCAGAGCCGTCAACCTCTTGGTGAGGTGACCAAAGTGGACGATGATCTGTAGCGAGGAAGAACACAAGGAGTTAGAAAAAGTTTTTATGGATTAAAGGAGCACAACGAATGAAAGAAGTTCAAGGCTTACCGACACCGCCGAATGAGCAATCTCGATCACGTCATCGCCCTCTCGCCCGGCCTCCATGGTGGCTCGGTCCTTCGGAGTGGCGAGGTGCTTGACGGCCTGCATGCTGGCCAACGAGTTACCGAGGAACCCGTCATGCTTCCGGACTTGCTAGTCCAGAACGTGAATTCTTTTGTGCTCCTCCGTCAGGAGCTCCTCGGCAACTGTCGTCAGGGGCGGCGTCGCCATTCCCAGTGCTGCGGCGATAGGGAACTCGCTCGAAGCAGCTGGAGCCGAGGTCCCCACCACGGCAGTGTCAGTACTGTCGAGGATCTCCACCTCCTCGACTGGGGTCGTGATCCTCGGAGCCTTCGAGGTCGACGGCAGCTTGGTCACGACCCTCTTGCGCTTCTTTGGCGCATTGCTCGCGAGTCCCGCCCTTAACACCAGCACTGCGTCGTAGTCCATGGTTTCTGCATCAAGAGCAAAAGTTGATTAACACTTTGCGAATAACAAGGAACAGAGTACGGAAATCAAAAACATAACGAGAGCCGCGTACTAGGATCTACGCGGCAGAGCCCTCCCTTGTAGAGGATGTCCTCCGTGAGCTCCCTCCAATCGAGCTTCGGCCGATCTAGGAGAATCCGGACCTTCTCTTCTTCTTCTAGAGAGAGCTTCGGGAGCGCCCTCGCCCTCTTCGGCACCCCTTCTATCCAGTCCGAGGGGATCGGCCATGCCTCTCGACTCCGCACAACGACCCACTTCTCTCGCCAGTGCTTAATGGAGTCAGGGCATATCACGAACCTGCCACCATGCCTCGGAGTTAAATAATACCGGTACTCCGACTTATTCCCTTGGTGGAGCCGGTATAACGTCCGAAGCACGTTCAGCTGCGGCTCGATCCCTGCGGCCTGGCAGTGGAGAACAAAGCCATTTATCACTCGCCACGCATTCGGCATGAGTTGGATGGGGCTGACCCCGAACCAACTCACCACTGTAACGGTGAACGCGTGGAGAGGTAGCCGAGCCCCGGCGATAAAGGCATCGACTGGCCAGCAACACATGTTCACTGGCAGCGGCGAATTGGCCCTAACCCCGGGACCCGGCAACATGAGCTCGAACTCCTTCGGGATGTGGAAAGAATCCCGGATCACTGCTAAATCCTCCTCGCGCAGGATCGACGCCGCATCATCCGCCTCCGGAGTTTCCCTCGTGGCATTCTCCTCGAAGGACCTCCCCCTCCCATGAACAATTCGCTCGGCCTGATCCTCCGGGAGTTGCCTAACTCTATGGAGCCCCGTCAGCGGCCCTGGCAGCTGTCCGAACTCCCCCATCCTCTTCGGATCCACAACAATCGAATCCTTGCCGAATACCTTCTTGCCCTTCGTCGGAGTCGACTCCTCGACCTCAAAGGAGGGCTCGGACCAAGATATCTCATCGGACACAGAAGCTACAGACATAATTTAGAAGTTACCTTAAAGAGAATGGCAGCCGGAAAACTTCGCCGGAAGCAAACGTCGATCACCGGAAGAAATTGCCTAAGCACAAAAGATTGCCTGAGCAAAAGGGTGAAGAAATGAGAAATGAGCAAGGGGGGTGGGGATTTATAGAGAGATGCGCGCCAAACGAGGATGATGGGCCTGTACGATCGGCCCATATACACAAAACGACAAAGCGACCCCAATCGTCGCATTGTTTGCCATGCCTAATCATGCGTTGCATTTTATGCACGTCTCATCTGATGCAGCCCAGAGGTCACCGCAATTAATGCACGTCCCATATGTCAGAATTGTCAGAAATTGTTGGAAGTTCAGAAGATGCACAGTAGCTACAAACTTCTATGACGAAAAATGACAAGCCAAGGACCTCGGCACCAGCTGCCGAGCGTTCTCAGAACCGACCCTGTTACGGGGAAAAATCCGAGTTCAGGCACCACCTGCCGAGCGTTCTCGGAACCGACCCTGTTACGGGGAAAAATCCGAGTTCGGCACCATCTGCCGAGCGTTCTCGGAACCGACCCCGTTGCGGGGGAAAATCCGAGTTCGGCACCACCTACCGAGCGTTCTCGGAACCGACCCCGTTACGGGGGAAAATCCGAGTTCGGCACCACCTGCCGAGCGTTCTAGGAACCGATCCTATTACGGGGAAAATTCCGAGTTCGGCACCATCTGCCGAGCGTTCTCGGAACCGACCCCGTTACGGGGAAAAATCCGAGTTCGGCACCAGCTGCCGAGCGTTCTCGGAACCGACCCCGTTACGGGGAAAAATCCGAGTTCGGCACCAGCTGCCGAGCGTTCTCGGAACCGACCCCGTTACGGGGGAAAATCCGAGTTCGACACCACCTGCCGAGCGTTCTCGGAACCGACCCTATTACGGGGAAAAATCTGAGTTCGGCACCATCTGCCGAGCATTTTCGGAACTGACCTTGTTACGGAGAAAAATCCGAGTTCGGCACCAGCTGCCGAGCGTTCTCGGAACCGACCCTGCTACGGGGAAAAATTCGTGTTCGGCACCAGCTGCCGAGCGTTCTCGGAACCGACCCTGTTACGGGGAAAAATCCGTGTTTGGCACCAGCTGCCGAGCGTTCTCGGAACCGACCCCGTTACGGGGAAAAATCCGAGTTCGGCACCATCTGCCGAGCGTTCTCGGAACCGACCCTGTTACGGGGAAAAATCCGAGTTCGGCACCATCTGCCGAGCGTTCTCGGAACCGACCCTGTTACGGGGAAAAATTCGAGTTCGGCACCAGCTGCCGAGCGTTCTCGGAACCGACCCTGTTACGGGGGAAAATCCGAGTTCAGCACCATCTACCGAGCGTTCTCGGAATCGACCCCGTTACGGGGGAAAATCCGAGTTCGACACCATCTGCCGAGCGTTCTCGGAACCGACCCCATTACGAGGGAAAATTCGAGTTCGGCACCATCTGCCGAGCGTTCTCGGAACCGACCCCGTTACGGGGAAAAAATCCGAGTTCGGCACCATCTCCCGAGCGTTCTCGGAACCGACCCCGTTACGGGGGAAAATCCGAGTTCGACACCATCTGCCGAGCATTCTCGGAACCGACCTCATTACGGGGAAAGATTGGACCTCGAATCATACTGAACTCCCTCTCAGCACTTATAACCGTGCCGAACTCTCCCCCCTCTTCGAAAAGATGGGCCGAACTGTATACAGACCCTACCTCCTAGTAAGCGAGCTCTAGAAGTGGTCGGGAGTATGAGACGAGCACAGGTGCCCCTCAACAAAGGAAAAAGGTCGAACCATCCGCCAAGAGATCGCGAAAAAATAATTAAAAAATTTGGGAAATCAAGAAAGAACTCCGGGAAGGCAATTGTAAAAATAAGGAGCGCCTTCCCGTCCCCAAGCAAGCGATTAGTGCCAAAAACCATATTCTAAGACCCCCAAACGTCGAATTGGCACTTCGCAAAGCTAAAAGGATATCCCTGCAAAAACACCACACGACCAAGAAAGCTCAGGGGCTACTCAGAGCTCAACTCACTTGAAAAATTGCCAAAATACCTCCTTCAAGACTCAAAACCTCCCGCTTGGGCTCCGACACAACCCCACTATCCATTAAAACAGTCAAACTACTCCACAAAGGCCAATCAAACTCAGCCTTTAGAAGTGGGGGGCTCGTGATATGGCTAAAAATGGGGGTTAATCGGAACCTTCCAAATCAGGCACGAATCTTGAAGCCCAGGGGTAAAACGGTAATTTCACCCACAAATAGGGTCTGAGATGGGTACTGGGTCTCTCCGATAAAGACCCAATAACCCACAAACGGACCCGCTTCAATCGGGCACAGGTCTCAACCAGCAATAAAGCCCGATCAGAGGGATAGAATTAAGGCCCCTGATTAGATCCTAATCAACGGCCCTGATTCATGCCTATCCCTCCACTGGGGATTAGGGATTACATTCCTAATCTGTTTACAAGGAGAATATTCCTTATCAGATCACGGGGATTACCTTCCTAATCTGTTCCCTAAGACGCCTATAAATACCCCCCATCCATCTCCATTAAGAGGTAATCAATCTTTCACCAGTTTTTGCGCTCTCTCATAGTCTTACAGATTACTGACTTGAGCGTCGGAGGGTGCGTCACCGGGAACAACCCCGGTGTTTTGCACTTTTTGCAGGTGTACAGCGGGAGCGACGATCAAACCCCGACGGAACAGGTACGCAGCTTTACTATTCAGTTTCCCTAAGAATCCACAAATACTATCTGTTTGCCCCCACACCAAATTTAGCGGCAACAGGTTGAGAAAGAGAAGATTTGGGGGAGAAATTAGAGATTGGGAAGAGCTAGATAGATTTTTCATTCATTGATCGTCCAAAAACGTATTACAAGTTGGGATTTATAGGACATCCCAATTACAAGACACGTGCAAAGCACACTATTACTACCTATTCAATTAAGTGCACAATGCACGTAAAACAACAAACAGACACAAACAAAACAAACAAATAGACACAAGCAAGAGGAAGGTCGCTGTAGACCCCAATGGCGTAGGGCGATGGCGTCGACTAGTCTGCAGATCACTCCGGCAACTCTGGCGACGGTGGGACTGCCGGCGTCCCTGACAACTCCACCCCCCTTAAAAATGAGCTTGTCCCAAGCTCAATACCAGGAAATCTCCATCGTAAATCATCTTCCCAAGTTACATGAGAATTGAACCACAATCAGTAAAGATAAGATTGAATTTCAAGATACAAAACATGAAAGGTGTCGGGATCCAGAACTACTTTTGGATTTAGCTTCAAGGAAGGAGGAGGTGGAGCTGGTGGATCAACAGATACACCCAAACCCAAACCCAGTAGATCATCAATAGCAAAAGTGGAGCGTGCAGTGTATCCTGTAGGCATTTCTGACTCCACTTGCATACTGACTAAAGGTAATGAGGACATGTCGTAAGCAGACGCATTATAGTCAGTATCATTACTGAGCAACCCTTTAGTGTCTTCCTTCTCAGAAATACTTAATAGAAGATCATTATCGCTCGCCTTAATATGCTGAGTGGGTATTACATGTTCTGCAGGATCTGCTCCAGCAGATATATTTCCTATTTCTTCCATAAATTCAAATGGCCCACGATGCTCCTTATTAGTAAACATGTATGAGGGCTTCTGATGTACAACTGATAGGCTGTTAAATTTGTCAAATATGCGATCTTTGATTTCACTGCTCTGGGTATCAGTAAGGACCGAAACAGCTTGCTTTGGAGGGTTTACTATGCGTTCTGCTACTGATACGTCATATTGCAATAGCCTATAGTAGAATAAGGCTCTATCATGAACATCCTGGTGGGAGTCAGCTAGACCAGCTGCTAAAGCAGCCCCCAGTGCCCTTTGTGTCTCTGGTGGTCTTTTAAAGAAACATTTCATTACTGCAATAAGAAGATGCAACTTAACCTCTGCTGCATGCTCCTCATCCCAGTTCTCCACAAGACCTCCTGAGAATGTAGGGAGCATCGTGCATATCAGTGCTAATTTTGCCTTTGGTTCCTGAACATTCTTGCTGCTGATGTTGCCAACAACTGCAATACAATCATGACTCCACTGAGGATATTTCCTCAAAAGGTCCTTGACCAATACCAATGTTTCAGCAGTCACATAATCCTTTTCCATCTCCAAAAATTGAAGAAGCCTGTCAACTATCGCATTGAAATCATACTGCTGCAGTGCTATCTTTCCAACTGCCCTAATTGACTCGCATGCAATTGGAATGTTAACATTTGCAGCATACTCACATAACTCGGTCACAATTTCATAGGTATTGCTCTCGTTAGCAATGGCAGTCAACATCTTAAGTTTCAGTTTCTTCACATATGATGGCTGACTATATTGGCAATAAAAATGCTTATAGTCTGATGAGAAAAACACTGGAGCTCGCATCACCAGCAAATGCAGGTGGCCTAATACTGCATAAGATTGTTCAGGACTTCCCGTGCTCACTAGTGTAAGTAAAGGTGCCTTATCGATAGGACCATTGTTGCCATAGACACCTACTAGAGATGTGTACACCTTCAGAGAGCATAATTGGAAAGAGTGATCTCGCAGGTTCTGTCTGCCCACATTTGCCAAGTATTGTCAAAAGCTTTGCATATGTTTGGGATTTTGGTTGATACCAGTGCTGCTTGCGCAGTAAGCCAAATATCTTGAGAGCTGACTCCCATTGATTACTTGAAATGGCATCGTCGAAAGCTTCAAGAACTGGTTTGGGCCATAGATTCCTGTACTTAGCAGATCTAGCCTTGTGCTCCAGATTGAGAACGACAGCTTCTTCCCTCAAAATTTGACAAAGATTCTGCTGTAGGTTTTTTGAATCTATACTGAGATTCTTCCAAGAAGATGATGATGATGATGAATTTAGCGAGAAGATTGTCATTAGCACAGTAGCAGTCGGAACATCAAAAACCACTCCCTTGTGAACTGCATAATCATAAACACCTACCCCTCTCTCCAAATCTCCTATCTCAGCCACAGCTGAAAGAGCGCTCACCACCAACACCTGATTCAACTTCAAATCATAGCATGAAACTCCACACACATTGAAGATAACATCTGTAAGCTCACAATTATTAGCCCTTATCACAAATGAACCAAACTTTATGGGTTGTAGGAAATTTAATTCAACAACTTTTCCTTTCATAGGTGGAGGCCATCCATTGAGCACTAATTTAGCATTGCCAATTATAGCCTTGAGATTCAACATCAGAACATTCAACTTCGTCTTTTTGATTTTCCGTCGAACACTCAATCGGAGCTCAAGATAAGAAACAAATGCCTTTGGGACATTACTGCAAACACTTGGCAGATGATTAGGAATTGAAGCAAAAATTGTTGAAACTTCAATCATGAGTTTATCCTCATTTTTTTGTTCATGCATTTCATCAAACACATTCGACGACTTCTCTCCACTATAATTTTCCACTTCAAGATTCAACAATTTATCAAAAACTACTCCATCTTTATTCTTTCCACAAGAAACAACATCATTCACATTCACTTCATCTACCACAACCGATTTGTTAGCCCATCCATTATCCTCTATAAAGATGAAATCTAATGGAACCAATCCCACTTCAAATCTATTGTTAACAAAACAATCGAAACACAAATCGTAATCAAACAATTTGTTGCAATGGTATCTTTTACTAGAGCAAGAACTCCAACACCAACTGCAGTGGTACTCATCATCACTGTCATTGTCTTCATCGCCATCTCCCAGATTATCAATCTTTTGAGCTACTTCCGACTTCTCACTTCTTCGAATTTTCTTATCACTCTCAACTCTAGAATTGAAAGGAGTGGAATTAGGGTTTGATACCTTAATAGATGGGTTTAGATGAGGAACCGATTGAGAGATTGATTGCTGAATTTGATGAGAAAATGGTTGTTGCACTGAGAACAACATCACCTCCATTCTTGTTAACATTGCCTCAAGTCTCTCTTCCATTTTGGTCGCCGACGCCTCAAATCTTTCATGGAGTGAATCAAGTTGCTTCTCCATCAATTTCGATTGCAGATTCATCGCTCGCATCCCCTCCTTCATGGATCGGATTCCCATCCTCACCATCGACATGCCTCCGGTGAAGGTTAGCTCTGATACCACTTTGTTAGGGATTCGCTTCCTGACTGAGCTTGAAGTTGCCATTAGAGGGAAAGTTGGAAGAACTAGGGTTGAGAAAGAGAAGATTTGGGGGGAGAAATTAGAGATTTGGGGAAGAGAACGAGATAGATTTTTCATTCATTGATCATCCAAAAACGTATTACAAGTTGGGATTTATAGGACATCCCAATTACAAGACACGTGCAAAGCACACTATTACTACCTATTCAATTAAGTGCACAATGCACGTAAAACAACAAACATACACAAACAAAACAAACAAACAGACACAAGCAAGAGGAAGGTGGCTGTACACCCCAATGGCGTAGGGCGATGGCGTCGACTAGTCTGCAGATCACTCCGGCAACTCTGGCGACGGTGGTACTGCCGGCGTCCCTGACACCCCCCAACCGTCGTTCATCTTCATCGTGCCCCCACAGTCGCCGTCGTCGTCCCTACCCGCCGTGGCCCCCATCTTCCTCTCCCTCTCTCTCTCACTAACCCTAGCCCCGACTACCTTGCTCCACGTCGCTGTTGTCGTCTTCGTCTCTAGCCCGACCCCAAACACCCCCCTCTCTTTGATTCCCGAGCGCGAACAAGCTTATGGATTCAACTACCTTTCCAAACCCTAGAAACACAAAAGGTACCATTTTAAACCCTAATTCCATTATCAATTTCAATTTTAGTTTCCCTAAATTAGCCCTAATTAAATATTGTTTGTGGATAAATTGGAGTTTGTTTGATTTTGATTTTGATTTTTGTAGCTTGGGTACCTTTAGCTTAACGGAGAATTTAATCATTTTATATGTGGGTGTGGATGCTAAGTTGAGGTGAGGAGGGCAAAAGAGAGCGAGGGTGGAGGTAAGGAAAAATTGGAGGCATTTCAACTCCACAATGAATTCTAAACGAAGTAAAGTTAAGATACACAGAGGAATGTATTCGGTTATCTTTACCTACTTTAACATCCAAAGATAGTTAATTGATTTATTGTCACTTATGAAGGTAGAGTGCAGTTTAGATTAACTCCGGATAACGGAAATTTGGAGTTGAACTAGCTGGATGTATCTAAACTTCACAGTAAATCCCAAACAAAAAGTTAAGATACTAGATGTATGTCAAATACCTCCAGATACTTACATTGAACATGGTTAATTGACTTATTAGACATTTATATATATTGCTCTTTAGTTTTAGCTGATTGCTTAATTTTTAAAACAGTGCTGTGTTTGACAATCTCTTTTCAGGTTTCATTGGTGGGTGAATAGGGATTGAATGGATTTAGTGATAGTCATTTTGTTCTTCTTATAATTGGCTTAACTAATTGTCAATCCTACATTAGTCTGGGTGTGAGTCCGTGAGTTATTTCACCCAGAGTAGAATAGGTGGCATTGTGGAAAATACAATTCTGAATTCCAAAAATTTGTCCTGTAGGGAAACTATGGTAAAATTAGATAAATGGAGGTATGTGGAAGTATCTACATTACCTCTAGTTATCATACCGTTGGTATGATTTGGGACATATTTTATAGTAGAGATGCCTCTTAGTTATTTTACCTCTGAAGTTATGTTACCTTCCCCTGGAACAATTGGATTGGCCCTAATCCATACGAGTGTAAAACGGAAAACCTTGCTTCAAATTGTTTAGTTTTTGAAAGGGTACCTTCATGAATAATAAGAAAACTACCAGCATTCCGCATCGCGTGCAAACTTATTCTGTGGATATCCCCATGAAATCAGTAGACTTCAGAACTGTATGTAGCTTGACATTGTTTTCTCTACATAACTCTGATGGATTGTTTATGATATAGTTATTGAAATGTTTTTCACACTAACAGGAACGACACAAGCCTGACATTATCATCAGCCCAAATCTCAGTGGGAGGCACGACTGTAATGAAAAATGCAAGCAATGACAATACTGGGATATGCATCAATAATCGAGAGATAACAAAAGCTGAGATGCAGATGCTTAAAGGTTTGACAACTAAATGTAATGTGTTTCCATATAGATTTATATAGGTATACAATTCTAATAAAAATTGCTTCTTCAATCGTTTTTCTTTTTCAGTGGGCAGGAGTTCCAACTCCTCAGTATTGGGTGGATGCTGATGGGGCATATCGAGAGGAGGGTCAGAAGACTGAAAAGGGAAATATTTGGTTCAAGGTGAGCCCACTGTCATTATTTTTCAGAATTGTATTTCCTTTATCAACTAAGGGGATGGTCAAATACTTGAGGTGTGGCAAAACTTTTCTATGTAAAAAATTTCAAAAGAATCTTTCTGAGGCTAATTTTGTTTGGTTGCAAGTAGCGAAACAAGATTTTGTTTGGATGGTCGAAAATATAAATGGAAAAGTTTAGGAGGGTTAGAGGTTAGCCAAGTAGTGACTGCAGGAAAAGTTTATGGCGCTTTTGCTAACAGTTTACCTCCATTCAAACGAATCCTTAGTTCAAGCTGATGTTTTTGAGATTTTGATTACTGGACTGTGCAAACTGGAATAAAGCTTCTCTGTTCTTTTTTGTCATTACCGGTTCCGTCAAAGGGAGAAAATCAACCTAGTGAAGAAGTGAACAACTTGCTCCATAGAGCCATGTCAAATTTTTATGAGCAAAGGACTCTCCAGAAGTTCTTTTTGTTTGGCTATCACGGATCGGGGATGAGTACCATATTTAAACAGGTATGTCGAGTTCGATTTGTGATTATTTATTTATTTTTGTATCAATCTTGCAATTTAATCTATAAAATGTAGTTTTATTTAGATTCTCTATGGTGGATGGTGATTTTACTTGTTATTACATCTATATATGGACTGAACTATATATAAAACTAAGTTTAGCATATTGCATGCTACTAGTCAAAGAAGTTCTTGTTGGTGGGTCGGTAGTCAAAGAAGCTCTTGTTTTGCTTATTATTTGATGAAACTCTTATATTAATCTTTTGTGTATAATAATGCCTTAGTAACTAGATAACCCTATTTCGACGCTAATGAAATTCTTCTTTACTACTACGACTAATATTACTTTCCTTTTTATCAGCATATGGTATGTATGATAATTTGCTATTTGCTTAACTTGTCAAAGAATCAACAAGGTTGTCAAACAGTGGAACAATGTATCGACCACTTTGGTGGAGATGCCAATAAGTTCTTGCTCATCCCCATCATAGTGAATGCCTTAGAACTCTCGCTAGATGCTTTCAGCAATTATGTCATTCAGAAAGCGTTGAGTAAAAGTGAAGAAGAAGCAAATGTTTGTCATGCAACTCACTGTATTTTGATTTATTCTCTTACGATTGTTTACCTTAATTTTTTTTCTTCTTTTTTTGGTTATGCGTAATCTTCAGCATATGCAAAGGCAAAGGCAGTGGCAGTGGCCGCATGTTCATCAATACGTAGAGGAGTACCAAAGGTTATCCACATTTATTTAATTATATGTTCGGTAGACACGTTCTGAAAGAGCTTGCGAGGTGGTAGGAAACAGGTCTATAGCATTACCGGGTAATTTGTATCGGCATCAGAGGAGGCACCTAGTCATTGATTTTTTGATATATTAGTAAATTGTATCAAAATACTAGAGATGCGTTGAAGAACAAGTTTCGGCTATTGTTTATATTTCATGATCCAAGAACAAGCAATATTGAAATTGTTGAATTGTTGTTTAATCAATTGTTGACATGTTTCGTCTATTATTTATATTTCATGCTTGTTCTCTATTGTTTATGTTGCTGCTGATTTTGGTGTGGGAGCAAACAAATGAATTTGTGGATTCTTTGAGAAAATGAATAAGAAAAACTTGTTGATTTTCATCGGCATTTGACTAGTTTCTCGTCGCTGCCATGAACCTGCAAAAAGTTCAATACACCAGGATCGATCCCGGCGACGAACCCTCCACGCTCTTGTCAGTAATCAGGAAGATTATGAAAGAGCTTTATGTAAAAAAAGATTGATTACCTTGTTACGGTGGGAGATATGGGTATTTATAGTCGCCTTAATAGACAGTTTAGAGATAATCAATTATCTCTATGTCCCGGTATTTTTGGATAAGATATAGAGTTTAAACTTGTTTCATGATAAGAGAGACTGTTTAAACTGTCTCTTAGAGATAATCACGAATTTGAATTACTATTTAAATATCTGAATTGGTTTGTAGCGGGTCATAACCCGTACCCAATAGGACATATCCGTTTTTGGGTTATTGGGCTTTGAAGAAAGACACAGTACCCATTTCGGACCCGTTTGTAGGTAAAATTACCGTTTTACCCCTGAGAGCTTCAAGATTCGTGCCCGATTTGAACGGTTCCGATTTAATCCTATTTTTAGCCATATCACGAGCCTCCCACTCCCGAAGACTGAGTTTAACAACCTTTGAGGAGTAGTTTTATTGTTCTAAACGGCGCATGGGAGTGTATCGGAGTTTTTGTGGGAGTTCGGATCTTGCTCGAGATGTAACGGTACCAATCTGAGCTTGTTAAGTGCCCAAGATTATTCTCTGAATTTTATGGATTTTTTCTAACTTCTTACTTATTTTTTGAATTATTTATTCAATTTTTGTAAAGTAATAATCTATTTTCAAAAAGTATTAATCAATCATTCTAATTCATAATTATTTATCCAGAACTTCCGAAATATTTTTTCCGAATTTCTAATTATTTTTTAGAATTATTAATTAACTTTCTTGAATTTTTAATTATTTTTCACAAATTTTAAATAATTAATTCGAATTAATAAATAAAAAAAGAATTAATCAGATAAATATCGACGTGGCGCGATCTGGAGAGTTGATCAGGCCTCTGGAGCGTTTTTTCAATTGATCCGATGGCTGATCAGAGCTTCGTCGACATGGCTGCTTCTGGACATTACGATTGTGCGGGGCATTTTCCCCTTTTTCATGCTCGGAGCCACGTTTGCTCGGATTTGACTCCGAGGGACATGACTCAATCTGAGCCATTGGATCTTGATTGAGCGCGCTTTTTGAGGTAACATTTTCTCCATTTTCACTCTCGGAGCCATGTTTGCTCGGATTTTATTCCGAGGGATGTGGCTCAATTTGAGCCATTGGATCTTGATTGAGCGCTTTTTTGAGGTAATGTTTTCCCCATTTTCACGCTTGGAGCCACATTTGCTCGGATTTGACTCCGAGGGACGTGGCTCAATTCGAGCCGTTGGATCTTGACCGAGCGTGCTTTTTGAGGTAAAGTTTTCCCTATTTTCACGCTCAGAGCCACGTTTGCTCGGATTTAACTCTGAGGAACGTGGCTCAATCTGAGCCGTTTGATCTTAATGGAGCACATTTTTTGAGGCGACGTTTTCCCAACTTTACACTCAGAGCCACATTTGCTCAGATTCGACTTCAAGGGATGTGGCTCAATCTGGACCATTGGATCTTGATCGAGCGCGCTTTTTGAGGTAACGTTTTTTTCCATTTTCACACTCGGAGCCATGTTTGCTCGGATTCGACTCCGAGGGACGTGGCTCAATCTGGGTCGTTGGATCTTGATCGAGCGCACTTTTTGACGTAATGTTTTTCTCAAATTCATGCTCGGAGCCACGTTTGCTCTGATTCGACTCCGAGGGACGTGGCTCAATCTGGGCCTTTGGATCTTGATCGAGCGCGCTTTTTGAGGTAACGTTTTTTCCATTTTCACGCTCGGAGCCACTTTTGCTCAGATTGGCCTCCGAGGGACGTGGCAAGATCAGGACCGTTGAATCTTGATTAGGCGCGAATATTGAGACGAAGTTTTCCCCAATTTCACGTTCGGGGACACGTTTGCTCGGATTTAGCTTCGAGGGACGTGGCAAGATCAGGGCTGTTGGATCTCGGTCAGGCGTGATAATTGAGATGATTGACCGGTTAGCAAGTTTGTGGCGTCATTTGAAATTTCGCCCTTCCGCCTTCTGTCGCTTTGTATTCAGTGCTTCTTGGACTTTTCACCGTTCTTAGGGGCCCAAATGTCTCAGAAGCCCAAGCGGCGCCTCACTATTACTACAAGTCTTCACCCCACCCCATTTTCTCATTCTTCACTTTCACTCTTTGAGAATTTATTTTCACTCCTGGGTGACTCAACTAGCGGTCGCGGCCAAGCGCTTATTTTTCCGGCAAAGTATTCCGACCGTAGCAGTCACATCAAGGTAAATGTATATTCTCTTTTATATATTTTGCGAGATGCCTAGGGTTTCTTAAGGGAGTGAGACCTCCACCTCGGACTACGAAGAGGATCACCCGCTAGTAGTGGTTCCGACATTGGACAAGAGGAAGAGGGTAGTAGGGTCGGTAACATTGGTAACGATCGTAGAGAAGGAGAGGCGAGCAGGGGTATTGGGTAGGCTCCCGGGTCCTTTGTCGAATCTTTGCAGAGTTCGAGAATACTCCGCTGACCTTCTAGCCAAGGTGGTGTACGGGAGGTCGGCCTCGTATGAGGAGAGCAGGCTGAGGGAGCACCCCGAAGTCGACGAAATCCCCTCTATGTTGATGGGGAAGGACTTGGTTCGGATCCGAGTTTCAAGATTCCGAAGGAACTCACTCTCCTTCTTCCGGGTGTGAGTGTCTGAGCTTGTGCGCCGACTTCCTCCGACACGTGCGTCTTCCGGTTCGATGCATTCTTCACCGGTCTCCGCATGCCTATTCCCCCATTCGTGGCCGAGGTGCTGCAATGGTACAGCTTGAGCCCGGTTCAGTATATGCCGAATATGTGGCGGCTTGTCAACGGGTTTGTCCTTCAGTGTCAAGCGATAGGGGCCGTGCCTCAACTCACCATTCTCCGAAGGCTCTACCGCATCCATCGGAAGAGTAGGATGGAGTACCGGTACTACCTATCGCCGTATCGGGGTGTGAAGTTGATAGACAATCCTGACTCTATCAAGTTTTGGAAGGAGAAGTATTTCCTAATCCGAGGTGCCGAGCCGTGGAATATTCCTACGAGGTGAAGGGAGGAGGTGCCGAAGTGGGCAAAGGCTGAGCCGGCGCTGACTCCGGACGAGGATGAGATAGTAGGCAAACTCCTCACTCGTGAACCCTTGGGTTGGAAGGAGTTAACCGAGGAGGTCCTCTTGTCTTAGTCTGATCGACCCTAGTATGCTTCACATTTTTTCTCCGTTTTTTAGTTTTAGTTTAACTCCTTCACATGCCCATCTCCTCGTTTTTTCTTTTTGCAGAGGCTCTGGGTATGGATTTCAGGGCAATGTTTTCTAGCCGAACGGGGGTAGCCAACAAGGCCCCCGATGGGAGGAAAAGGAAGAGGACGACCTCAGGGCCGCCGTCTACCAAGGTTGTGAAGGCCCCGGTGTTGGCGGCACTGGTGGTTAACTTGGAATCCGAGTCACCTACCCCGCCTACCTCCCCTGCTCTGACCGTCGAAGGGACTTCCATCGAGCAGGTATTGACGCTCGAAGCCCCCCTCTAATAGCCGCAGCGGAGACAATCCTTACCGAGGAGCACAAGAAGCTCTTCGTCCCTGACTGGCTTGTGATAAGGCATGACGGTTTCCTTGGGGATGTCGTTAGCTGTATGCAGGTTGTTCGGCACTTGCCGACCCCGAAGGATCGTGCTGCGCTAAAAGCAGGGACGGTCGGCGATGACGCCCTCGAGATCGCCAAGGCGACCATGTTGGTGAGTTTAGTCTTGCTCCCCCTTGTCCCTTCTTGGGTGATTTTCTTGCTTAAAAACTCTCGTTTTTGTCCATGTAGATCACCTGCCATTTCAGTCATATGATGGAGCAGTTCGCTGAACAAGAGAAGGAGCCTAAGGCGGAAAGCGATAGAGATAGGTCGGAGCGCACCAAAGCTGTGAAAATGTTTGAAGCGGAGAAACGGATGTCCGAGTCCCAGGCGGCTTAGATCCAGCTCCTCGAAGCTGCCTTGGCTAAGGCAAACGAACAGATCTCTCTTGAGAAAGAGAAGGCGGACAGAGAGGTGGAGAGAGCCGACGAAGAGAAGGAGACGGCTGCGAAGACCGCTGAAGACGCAGCGGGGGAGAGGGAGGCTGTAGTGGAAGCAGCCGCAGAGGTGATTAGGGCCTAAGCGAAGTTGCATATGCGCATGAACATGGAGCAGTCCTATGCTCGGGCGCTGAAGCATGTGGAGGCACGCGTCCCCGATTTCGACGGCTCGAGGTACTGCCTATATGATCTCCTCGAAGGCGAGACTGCTTGTCATGCCCCGCTTTCCAAAAATACGAAATGCAAGCACGTGACGCGATACAGCGAATGATTTGCATCATCTATAGGCTGTTATCGTTCCAACTCAACAATATAAACAAGAAGTAAAATAACTGCGCATGCAATGAAAGAATAATCATATAAATAACAATATTGGAAATTAAGCATAAAAATAACCAATATCAAAATAACCCAACATCTGGAATTTAACAAACAACATTCGGGTCAAAGCCTACAATATAAAGAAAACAACATTTGTTCAATTTATTAAAGTTCTCAAATAAAGTAACATTTATTTAAGCGGCGCAGCAAAACATTTCCTTCACCATTGTTGCTCCCCTAGTCCGTCAGGTAAATCTCCTTGATTACCTGTAAGCTGTTCATCTAAAGAGAGGACAATTGTCCTTAAAGCAAGTTGCGGACAGTAAGTATAGAAACAGAGAACAATGACAACAACGGTATAACGATGAATTCAATGAACGATGAAATCAATAGTGTTGAACAGTGACAAAGCGATAACACTACAATGTGCAATAATGATAATATATAACGATAACGATAAACAATAATAATAATGGTAACAATAACGATAACATTGTTCAATAAAGATGACAATATACAATGACAATGTGATGAAAGTCTTAAGTCTATTATTCATTTTTAATCCTAGCTAATGCACTTACTACTGTATCCCATTCTACAGGCTCTATGCATATAATCAATTTCGTTTAGACCAAGGTGGTAGATTCTATAGTTCATGTACTGGGTATGATGACGATAACGGTAATAACATTGGACATGTGTAATTTCTTACACGATGCCGATAACGATAAAAACACTGGACATGTGTAATTTCTTACACGATGCCGATAACGATAATAATCACTGGCCATCATCTGAGTACACTTATTATTTGTCAACTACCTTAGTCAGCCCTTAACCCCGGCTTGATTAACATTCTTTATTCAATTAACATACAATAATGCGATTAATAAGAGACACTAGAAAGATGACCAAACAACCCTAAGATCATGCAATATACTCTATACAATTAAATACACCAAATATAACATTATAGATTCAATTATATATTATTAAACATAGGAACCAAATTCTGGACAGCCGTAGGTTGCTGTACCAAAATCAGAATTCCCGTTGCTACAGAATAGCAAATGTGGATCCGTCAAAAGGTATAGAAACTAGACTCCTACCCGGTTCCAATGCATATAATTAAGGTACATAAAAGTTTTGGTAACATGTGTCAAAACAGCAAACTATACAGGATTTTTGTTCAGTCAGAATTTGTAAAATTGTATTTATACATATGGAACAGGACTGAAACAACATTAATTAATTCTAAGAAAATTAGGAAATATTCTCTAATGTGTCTAGTATCAACATGTAAAATTTTGAGTCATTATCTTACAGGTAGCATGGTTAAATTAATTGTGAATTAAAGTGTGGCAGCAGTTTTTAGGTTCTAGAATTGTACGACACAGCAGTTATAAACTGCGATATCTCTCAAACCGTAACACGGAATTTGAAAATTCTGGATGTTATTGGCAACTAGACACTTGGGGCTGCATTTTATATTCAAAAAGGTATTGATTTTAATGACATTATCTGGGTTGAAACAGCACGACAATGTTTAGGTTAACAATAAATTCAAGGTCTCAATATAATTTTTCATGCATAAAAATAATCAAGTTGTTATGAATGGTGAGTTGAAGGTTAACAATTATACCCCTATGTGAACATGGTATTATGATATATAATGTCCATAACCGTACTAATTACAATCATCTAATTTATCATTATCAATCACATGAACAATCAACCATAATATACAATCTACAATAGTTGTATATAATGTCATGAGATGAAATGCAACAATAGTTCCCTATTCTTATATTTAATAACTAACTACATGAATGCACGTAAGATCTCTATACATTAGAGGCAAAAAGACGACACGAAGTCAAGACTACTACTTGAATTTGCTCGTGTAAATCTGTAGTATCCCAACGATAGATAACAATAACAATATACGATATTCAATATGGATCTACTTGCGGGATTCAATAAATAATCTCGAATACGATACAATACAATTCGAGAGAAAGATAACTTGCCTTTAGATGATGATTAGATCCGATAATTTGAGAATAACGGGATCGGAATCTCGGTGACACGGCGATGAGCAAACGATCACGATAATCATGATCGGGCACAGGTCTCGATAATCAAGATGGTGATCAAGGTGAAGATCAAGCGAATCCAACGGCCAAGATCGAATATAAAACATATAAGAATTAGAAGAGTACCAAAAGAGTAAATATACCATGATTGACAATTTGATGAATGAGAAGACGAACGAGATGATCGAGATGATCAAGGGCCAAGATCAAGTGTGATCGGCCGATCGGACGGCTGAGATTGAAGATCAAGATCAGGATCAAGATCAGGATCAAGATCAGGATCAAGATCAAGATCAAGATGATGATCACAATCGTAATGATTAAAAGAGATCTGACGGTCGAGATCAAGATCTTGATGATAATGGAGACGATGATCACTATCGCGATGATCAACGATCGGACGTCCTAGATCCAATGACTTGGTGATGATCAAATGGAGGATCGGATGGCTGTGATCAAGAGCTACTGCTGTTGATGATGATCTGATCGAATCGGGAGGAGATCGGGCGGCCCACAATCGATGTGAGCAACTCACTGTTGTGATCACCCACAGGGGACGGTGGGGACTGTCGGCAGCTACGCACAGGGTGGCGCGACGGCTGGTGGCTGGCGCGGCGCGGTGGATGGCAGGTGCTGACTGCGGACAGCGAGCACAAAAGCAAGATGACGATGACAGGGAGAGCGAAGGCAGGGAGTCGTGGCTGAAGGCGCTGGTGGCTGACACTCGGGAGGAGGCAGCGGACACAGGGGATACGGCAAGGCGGCGACCACAGGGGGGCACAGTGCAGGGTAGCTGCGCTGGCTGCCTGGCATCGGCTGGCAGCGCAGGAGATGTTGTTGTCGAGGTGGCGATGCAGGGCAGCCGTTGGTCAGGATGCTGTCGTGCTGTCGTGACTGGTTGGAGGGGAAGCACCGAGCGACAGGGTGATGAGGGAGCTCGCGACGCTAAGTCGCTAGGTGCGATAGGAGGGCAGCGCAACACAGCATTGCGGTTGCTGCTGCTTCGGGTTGAGCAACGTAAGGAGGAGGGCTGACGAGGTGGGGGAGAGGATCGGGAGAGAGCGGGAGTAGGGGAAAAGGTAGGGGATGGATGAACAGTGATGGGGAGGGTTTTGGCGGCTAGGTTTACACAGTAGTGGGTAGGTTAGGGTTAGGGTGTAGGGTATTTATCGTATAGGGTAATGGGTTATTGGGTAGATGATCCGATAGGAGAATGGGTAATGGGTTTTGGGTATGAAATCCAATAAGAGATAGACTTATAGAGTATTGGGTTTTTGGTTTAAATCCATTAGGGAGATAGAATAACCAATAAAAATATAATTTATAATAAAATGTAATTCGCATTACAATATAAAATTTATTTGGAATAAGTACAAATACAATTGGTACATAGAAATGGATTTTTAATAAACAGTCAAAATAAATAATAATAATAGCAATAATAAAAATTATTACAAACATAATTATGATAATAACAGTAATAATAATAGTACTAATAACAATAATAAAAATAATAAGAAATATGATAAAATAATAATACCAATAATACTAAAAATTTTAATTAATTATAAAATTAATTGAAATATAGAAAATATTTAGAAAAATATTTATTTATGGGAACGGGGTTACACTGCTCCGACGACCGAAGGGGTGGTTGAAGAAGAGGAAGAAGAAGAAGAGGACGAGGAGGAGGACGTCGCCGAGGATCCTCACACAACTGTCGCGGAGGCAACCGAGGAGGACGGTTGCGGGGTCACAGCACCTTTGGAGATGCCTACCAAGGTTGTCCCCTGATTCCTTATCGCATCTTCGTCATATTTTTTAGTCGCTTTTTTTTCTTCTCGTATGCACTTGTATAGATGCCCTATAGAGGATTGGCCACCGCTTCTTGTACTTTTTTTGTTGAAGTTGAATGATTATTTTTTTTGACAAGTGGTGTGAAGTTTTGAAACAGTTTAGCCGTTGCACCATCATATGGCTTCTCAAACCTAGTAATTTATGCTTTCTTTTTGGTCGATTTTTCCAGATTGACGAGGCGCCGCGTCTTCGTGCGCAACTCAGAGTCACTAGGTTGGGACCTGTGGAATCTCGAGAGAAGCTGTCCAAGGCAGGGTTGGAGCTCTGCCAAGTGAGATTGGCTCTGGCTCGTCAAAATATTGAGGTGAGGCATCTCGAGGGGATTCTTCGGGAGGTACCCCGAGGGAGGAAAGGTCGAACCTCCCTCGGCAAGGCTTCTAGGCTAAAGTTCCTTGGACATTCTTTGCACATGGCAAGGAATGAGAGGGACGGGCTGAAGAGTTTGTTGTCTAGAATAAAGGCAGAGAGGGACGAGCTGAAGAACTCGATGTTCAGAGTGAGGTCAGAGTGGGATGAGCTGAAGAATGTGGTGCTCGAGAAAAGTTTTGAAGCGGCTCATCTACGAAGGACCATCTTAGAGCCTTCTCAGGGGAGGAGTATGAGCAGGGTACCACGCTTGAAGCTCAGATTCACGGACGCCTCTCTCAAGGAACGACTTGTTGAATTAGAAGCGGAGAACCTATGCTTGAAGCGATGCTCCGAGGGAAGTAATGTGAGGAGCACCTCTTGCCCCCGGGGGGAGTATACGCAGGGGAGATCCTTTCATGAGTTAGCTCTCCGTGCGCCCCTTGCCCTACGGAATCCTGGGGACGCGCAAAGTAGAGTGGCGGGTTCGTCTGTCGGGGCGACAGTCAGGCCCTTGGGTGCCGATGGCTCGACTCGGCTCGTTGGCCTAGAGACTTTCGTGGAGACGAGAAGAGAACAACACGGTGCTCGCCATCCCCGTGTATCGCTTAATAGGAGCGTCCCCCTCCCTAGAAGGAGCTAGTGCGAATTATTGTAATCTTGTGGTATGTCTTTTATGAGTTTGTGGTCTTGAATAAGACTTGTATACCCAATCTTGATGGAATAATATATTGCATCTTTCGATCATGTTAAGTCTTTTGACAACTTTTGCATGAGAATTTCAACTGTTGTGGGAGTACTTTCGAATGGTGAGCCAACTCGTATTTGGTTGTTTGCAAGTAGCTAAAGTAGCATTGAACCAAGTATTGGACTCCGAACTTGTTGTTAAGAGAGTTTCAACAGTCGTGGGAGCAATTTTGAATGGTGAGCTACTTCGTGCTTTCTTGTTTGCAAGTAGCTAAAGTAGCATCGAACCAAGTATTGGACTCTGAACTTGTTATTAAGAGAGTCTCAATAGTTGTGGGAGCAATTTCGAATGGTGACCTACTTCGTGCTTACTTGTTTGCAAGTAGCTAAAGTAGCATCGAACCAAGTATTGGACTCCGAACTTGTTGTTAAGAGAGTTTCAACAGTTGTGGGAGCAATTTCGAATGGTGAGCTACTTCATGCTTGCTTGTTTGCAAGTAGCTAAAGTAGCATCGAACCAAGTGTTGGACTCCTAACTTGTTGTTAAAAGAGTTTCAACAGTTAATGTACTTTTTGGGGTGAGACAACCAGAATATTTAGACTAGGTTTTCTGAGAAAGTAAACTACTTTTATTAAAAATGATTAAGTGGCTACTTCTGAGTTGCAAGCCATTATTACATTAGAAAAATCAACTAAACAAGAAGAAAAACAAACTTAGGAATGCTCTAGGATTAGGAGTTGCTTGGAGTGGTGTTCAAACACCCTTTTGGTATTTCATTAAGTGTTCCGCATTCCATGTTCTTGGCATTCTCTTGCCCCCCGGGTCTTCAAGTTGATAAGCGCCAGGGCGGACAACTTTGGAGATCCTATACGGCCCTTTCCAATTAGATAATAGCTTGCCTTTCTTGCTTAGAAAAGAAATTGATAGCTTTCTAAGCACCAAATCACCTTCTTTGAGATTAGTAGGGCGGACTCTCTTGTTGTAGGACTGCTCAATCTTACGTCGATAAATCTCCTGACGGATGGAGAATCTTTCTTATATCACGTTGATGAGGTCCAAGTTGCCACGAAGCTGGTTCGAATTTTGCTCTTCATTATAGGCTATCAAGCGGGGCGAAGGTAGGCCGACTTCGAGTGGGCTGACAGCTTTGGCCGTAAGTGAGGTTGAAGGGAGATTTTCTTGTGGGGGTCCTCTTAGTAGTGTGATAGCTCCAGAGCACATTGGGGAGCCGCTCGACCTATAATCCCTTAGCAGACTTGTCCAGTCTCTTTTTCAGGCTGGAGAGAATTTGCTGATTTGCGTTTTCTGCTTGACCGTTGGATTGCGGCTGGGATATCGAGGAGAATCGTTGCTGGATACCAAGGTCCGTACAAAAACTGCGAATGGCTACCCCCGTGTATTGGGTCCCATTGTCCGTTACCAAGATTTGAGGTACACTGAATCGGTAGACAACGTTCTTCCAAAAGAAACGCTGGACTTTGTTCTCAGTGATCGTCGCTAGAGGCTCGACTTCAATCCATTTGGAGAAGTAGTCGATTGCAATGACAAGGAACTTCAGCTGACCCGGTGCTGGAGGGAACGACCCGAGCAAGTCCATTCCCCACATTGCAAAAGAGGTTGGACTAGATAAGGAGGAGAGCTGGGCTTGTGGAAATGTAATCCCTATTTCCCTAAATACGTATTTTGTGAATATTTTTCGTATTTTGATTAATTATAAATTCAGCATTATTTTAAACTCGAATTTGGGCCTTCTATTAAAATCTTTTCGAACCGGAAATTGTATTTTCTTCGAATAACAGTGTATTCCAACCTTAATGTATATTTTTTAAGTGACTGACAAATTGTATCTTATTTTATTACTACCTGAGTTTTCATAAACTTGTTTATCTGACAACTCATTTTGATATGTATATCAAAATTTATTATTGTTGTTATTAATATTATTATCTTGATTGATGATCTAGAAACCTATTCCTATTGATTTTTGTATTTGTAGCGATTTCAAATAATTTTCATATTGTAGTACAATATATATAGCTTGTTATATATAATCCTACATTTATTGGTAATTTTATTTCACTATTGTATTTTAAACCCAATTACCCTATTAAAACCCAAGTCCTATTTACCTCACTCAAACCCATTATTTTAATTGGATTTTAAATTCTATTACTTCCTATTGGGTTATACCCTATAATTACCCAATACCCTATATCATATACCTCTTATTGGGTTCGACCTGATAACCAATAACCCACACCTCTTAATAACCCCCTAAACCCTAACCTAACAAGCCTACTAATCCAACCGTCAGTGTTCATCTTCCAAAAAAAAGAAAAAAAAAACAGCAAACAAAAGAAAAGCTCTAGCCGCCTCCTTCAACCCTATTCTTCCTCTCCCGATCCTTCCTCCCACCTCGCGACCACCGCAACCGACGTGCCCATTCTCTCAGCTGGTGCCCGCCTGCTGTGCCGCCCCCCCTGTGTCCCTCCGCGACACGCAGTAGACGGTAGCAACGACTACAACGTCCCCTGTTCAGTGCCCCTGCCAGCGCTCAGCCACGTCTACTTCTTCTCTTCGATAGCAGCGACAATCGCGCGAGAGTACCGTCCCGCCACCCCGACGCCGTGGCCCTCCCTGCTCGCAACCCAGTCGCGCAATGACAGCTCATCCGCCGCAGCCTCGCTGACCCCTCCTGCGTCGCACCCCACCTTCACGCGACTGCAGCGTTGCTTCCCTCCGCGCCAGCAGCATCGCGCTGCCCGGTTCCCTTCGCCCGACCACCTACGGCAGCAAAGCCTCGCCGACCAGTAAGCTGCGACAGCCGCAATGCCTGCCTGTGCCGCCCACAGGCTCGTGCCTCCCCAGCCGCGCCGACCGTCGCCAATCGCCAAGCCAGAACAAAACTAGTAGGTTGCTGTTGAGAGGAGTTGTCCATGGAGTATTGATCAAGCTTTGATCAAGTGGAATTTGAACCGTCCGATCGCCATAATGCTCAAGATCTTAATCACCTTGATCGTGGCTTTGATTGTGGGCCATCCATTCGATCAGATCTTGATCTCTTGATTCCTGGCCGTCGGATCTTTATGATCTTCATCATCGTCATTAGATCTTCATTATCACTACCAGATCAGATCTCTGCCGTCCGATCTACATCTTGATCATTGCGATCATGATCGCCTCTTGATCCTTCGATCGTCTCATTCGTCCTTTGCTTGGTGAGTAAACATTTGATCTACTTTTGTTCTTATTCATCAATTATCAATCATGGTATATTTTGGGTCCCTTCTAATTCTCAAATGTTTTACTTCCGATCTCGACCGTTGGATTCGCTGGATCTTCATCTTGATCGTGATCATCATCGAGATCCGTGCCCGATCGTGATTATCGTGGTCGTTTGCTCATCGCCGTGTCCTTGGGGACCCGTTCCCGTCATCCGTCAGATTCATCGTCTTCTCCCCTAAAGGCAAGTATCCTTGTACATTTTATTGTTCTAGTACAAGCACCCTTGAAATACTACAAATAGTTAGATTGTGACTCCTCTTTGAAATTCATTGTAGATCAATATTGAACCTCCAATTTGACAAATCTAAGAGTCACAAAATTTCCTTGTATTTAATTTATAATTCTTGGACTCTTTTACCATGAACACATAGACATATGAATTAAGGAGCTCTAAAATTGTAGTTCCATGTCACATTCAATTTTTGACGAACTCGCAACCCTATACCTTGAAAACATCTATTATTTGCTGTTTGACCCCCAGTATCATGTATTGATGCCACATAATAACTTAGACGCTAAATGACATTTTTCCATGAAATCTACACTAGCAAGTTAATTCTACGTGTTGCTGTCTGAATATTCTTTTGCGGTTTCGACCCTTTTATCATTTGAATCTGGGCCCGAGCCCTGAATAGAAATTGTAGATCCGGATGTGTAGATATCGATAGACTCTAAAATGTTCGAATTTGGAGTTACGGTCTAGGAGTTATGGTAGTTATACTGCAGCTGTGTCAGTAGATGCAGATTTGCAAAACTGCTGTATATATTTACTTTGCAAATTAATTTAGCTGTGTAAACAACGAGCGTTTGACACGAAATTTTATATGTAGCTGTTGGACACCATATAGGACATCTCCAATTTTTCCTAGAATTAAATCACAACATTTTACATGTGTATGCTTGCTTGATAAGAGTTAATAAAAGTAACAAGCCGGGGTTATGGAAAAGACTATAGAGTGGACAACATAGGTAAGTGTACTCGGAAGGGGGCCCGTGTTTCTCAATACTTGGTTCATGAACTTATTGTATCTTGTTCGATTCATGGAGTCAGTTACTTGGCTCATGAACTTGTTGGATTCTTGAACCCACTGTGTGGTTCTTGAACTTGCTTGTGCATTCGCGAACTTGCTTCGTGAACTTGTTATTTAATTTCCGATTCATGAACCATGGCTTGCTTGATATTTGATACCTGAGTACGCCACCCTATAAAATCCATTACTAAGTCTAAACGAAATTGCTTTGACTGTAGCAACCATGTAGTAAAAAGATGAATGCATGTCGTGCTACCTAGATAGTAATCACACTAGACTTGAACTTGATAACTTGAACTAGACTTGAACTTGATACTTGAACTTGACAACTTGATATTTGAGACCTGACATTTGAAATAATACTTGACACTAGACTTGGCACTTGTTACATGATACTAGACTTGAGACTTGTCACTTGATGTTAGATACCCCTACAGGTTCACCTGACATATGTTTTACCATTAGCATTTGTTATCCAGCCTGTTTACTAAGATGTCCTTCTTGTTAGCTAGTTCTTGGTTGTTCCCACTACTTGTTATAACTCTGCTACATTCTTGATTCCAGTTCCTGTTCCCCGTACTTGTACTTGTTTTCACTATTTGTGGCCCTAGCTTGCACTAAGGGCATTTTCTCTTGTTTCCCTTTTGTTTTCCTGTTTATATTATTAAACAGACTTGGGAGACGAGCCATCTGCTGGAATTGGCGAGCAGACATTTCAGGTTTTGCTTGGAGCAAGGACCTGTTTAAATAATTGTTTTTCTTAAGGTATTTATTTCTTCTACTGTTTAAGACTTGTTTCCGAGTTTACACTTGATCCAGACATGAGAACTATTTGAATATTATTATTTGTTTAAATTGTTTTCTGTTGCTTAATAAGTTATTCATGCATGCTTGGTTATATATAAATCTGGTTATATTCTTGTTATGATGCTGAGTCGATCCTACAGCTTATGGATGATGTAAAAATCATTCGCTGGGCTTCGTCACGTGCTCGTATTCCATATTTTTGGGAAGCGAGGCGTGACAATGTTTTTAGTGGTATCAGAGCTCAGGTTTGGCTAATGTGTTAGTCTGACTAATACATTAGACAGGCTTGACTCAGTCAGGATTAACTCAACATTAAACAGGCCATGCAACCACATGAATAATTTGATAATCAACTTGATCTGGACACAAGTCTTATTCCATCCATTTTGATTCCATCGTATTCAATTCTTTGATTCATTGCTTCCTTCCATCTCCTATAGTCGTCCTGATTTGTTGAGTCCTTATTGGGTACAATTTATTCTTCCGTACCCATATTCTTTTACTTCTGGTGCAAGCAATCTCTTATTTCTGCTTGCCTCGTTAATTCCGTCTTATTTCAACTCGTATGTCGTTCATTGCTTTCCCTACCTTGCATTCATTTATATTTGTTGATTCATATTGAGTATCATGTTGGTTATTTCTTCCCTGCTATATTCTCTTCAATTTCAATTTTGCCCCTCGTCATTCTTCCTTCATATTCAATTCCTTAAATTTCTTTTGCCCCATCTAGTCATCCTCATCCTTATTGGGTGTAGCTTCGTTTTTCTCCTATTTATTTTCTCTTTATAATTATTTTTCCCGAATACTTTCTATATTTCGATTGTTAATTGTTATATTTATTTTCGATCTTCAATATAAATATTTCTCAATAAAGATTTTGTCATTTCGAACAATAGTATATTTTAACTTGACTTTTCATTTTTGATTGACTATATATTTCTACTGGATTATTTTGATAAGACAAATTCTTATTTTGTTGTATAATGCTGTTATTTCTACTGTTATTATTATTGTTATTATTTTCATTATCATTACAAGTATTATTATTATGGTTGTTACTACTATTGATGTTCTTATTGTTGGTTGCATTATTTTATTATTATTGTTAATATTAAATTACTTCCACAAAAATGTTGGCCACAAACTACACATTGTCTTCCATTATTATTTTTACTAGTGTTGTTGATATTTTAATATTATTGCTATCATTATTATTATTATTATCATTCTTTTTACGATTACTATTATTATTATGATCATTGTTATTATCATTGTTATTCTTATTGTTATTAGTATCGATATTTTATTATTATTATTGTTATTGATACTATTACTTTTATCGTTACTATTATAATTATTATTAATTTGTTTTGAGCCTAAGCATGCTCAATTTTATATACATTTCACTACTTCGGTGCAACCTAATGTCGAGATGGCAAATATGCAACTCGATGTCAATGGAGGCAAATTGCAACTGGATATCGGCGAGGCAAAATGTGCAGCCGAATATTTGGATGGCAATTTGAAACCTGATGTCGTGAAGGCAAATATGCAACTTGATGTTAAGGAGGCAAGATTTTCTACCTATTACTAATTTATATTTCAAGACTAGTTACTTATATAATGAAACTGATGGTAAAAGAATATTTTTGTTATTATTGGTATTATCAATATTACTGTCATTTCAATTGATGTTATTATTATCGTTTTCATCACCTTTATTACTGTTATTATTTTTATTATTATTACTGTTGCTTTATTGATATTATTGTTATTATTGCTATTGTCATATGATATGGCTAAAAATGGGGTTAAATCGGAACCGTCCAGATGGGGCACGAATCTTGAAGCTCAGGGGTAAAACGGTAGTTTCACCTACCGACGGGCCTGAAGCGGGTAATGGTTGTCTTCCGCGAAGATCCACTTACCCGCAAACGGATCCACCTCAACCGGGTGCGGGTTTCAACCCGCGGCAAACCCGGTCCAGAAGGGATAGAATTAGGGTCTCTGATTAATATTAATCAACGGCCCTGATTCATGTCTATCTTTTCACCGGGATTTAGGGATTAAATTCCTTATCTGATTACATGAAATATACCTTATCGGATTACGTTCCTAATCTGTTTACGGGGAGAATATTCCATATCAGATCACGAGGATTACGTTCCTAATCCGTTCCCTAAGATGCCTATAAATACCCCCCACCCATCTCCATTAAGAGGTAATCAATCTTTCACCAGTTTTTACGCTCTTTCATAGTCTGCCAGATTACTGACTTGAGCGTCGGAGGGTGCGTCGCTGGGAACAACCCCGGTGTCTCGCACTTTTTGCAGGTGCACGGCGGGAAGGACGATCGAGGCCCGACGGAACAGGTACACAGGTCTTTCTATTCAGTTTCCCCAAGAATCCACAAGTTCTATCTGTGTGCCCCCACACCAAATTTAGCGGCAACAGATTGGCGCCGTCTGTGGGAAACTAACGAATAGAGACCTCTCCTCTTCCCGGTGAACAGGTTTTCTCCTGCCATGCCGCCTCGCAAAGTTAGATCTAGGGGCTCCAACCTAGCGCCCAACCCTGACCAGCAAGAAGTCCTTCCTGATCCCGCTCTGCAACAAGGGCAACTCCCTCCTACCGTGGAAGAACCGCTCCAGCGGAACCCTCCACATCCTGATCCGAAGGGGCCTAACCCCCAGAAACAGCCTCTTCACCAAGAGAACATACCCAACCACACTGCCTCCAGTGCCTCCATGGCCTCCCATCATCCCCGAGCCTCTGGTCGCCGCAATACCCCTCCCAAACGCCCGGAAGATGACGACCTTCGTCGCCATCTGGATGAGAAGCGGGCTCGGGGGGAAGCCTCCCGCCAGCGAGAGCAATCCCCCCGACACCGAGAGCGCAGGAGGTCCCCTGCCCGAAGAGGGAGAAAGGACTCCCCCGATCACTACCGAAGGAGGCACTCTCCAGCGGGTCGGCAGCAGCCCAGGAACAATGAGGCACCCATCACCCGTGCCGAGTTCCAACAACTCCAAGCAATGGTACAACAGGCCCTCAACCTCCGTCAGAACCCCAATGAGCAAAGGGCCCCATCCCCTCCTCCGGTCCGGAGCCCTCGCCGACGGTCCCCTTCTCCTCGACCCGCTCCTACCAATTCCAGACGCACCCCGAGTCCTCGACGTTCTAGAAGCCACCATCGCCGCAGCCCTCGCTCCCTCTCATACGAAGACGAGTCCCGTGGCTCGGCAGATCACCGTCGGAGAGATGACACCATGAACCGCCGCCTGAACGAGGTGGAAAAACTCTTGGGACAGATGAACCGAGAAGAAGAACTCAAGGGGAGGACCCTCCGTCCTAGCCGACCCCCGTTCTCCCGGACCATAGTGGATGCTCCTGTTCCCTTCGGTTTCAAACCTCCCCAGTTCGAGAACTACACTGGGGAGACCGATCCAGTTGACCACATCGAAAGCTTTAAGACTTTGATGCTCCTCCATCAAGCTTCCGATGCCCTCCTCTGCAAAACATTCCCTGCAACTCTGAAAGGCCCAGCTCGAGAATGGTACTCTCGTCTTGCCCCGGCGTCGATATTCTCCTTCGAACAGTTCGAAACCCTGTTCATCACCCATTTCGTCAGCAGCCGAAGGGCCGAGAAAACCAGCATCTCCCTATTGCACCTCCGTCAGCAGAAGGGGGAGAAATTGAGGGACTACGTGAAGAGGTTCACAGCCGAGGCCAGAACCATCGCATCCCTCGACCAATCCGTCGCTACCGCGGCGTTCCAATCCAATATCCTAAATTCCAACCTCCGCTCCTCCCTCGCCAAGAAACCGCCACATGACTTTTCTGACCTCCTCCTCCGCACTGAAAAGTACATCCGAGCTGAAGAGGCCGAGGAACCGCCCAACTGGGAAGCAACCGCCTCCGGGTCCAAGAGGAAGGGAACGGAAGAAGAGGGACCCAAAAAGTTTCAGAAGGATAATGCCGGCCAGCGCCGGCCTCCCCCTAGATTTGAAAAGTTTACTCCCCTCACCACAAACATCTCCGCCATCTTCTTGGAAGTCGAAAAAGAAGGGATCTTGCCTCCAGCTCCAAAGATGAACACCCCTGCCAAAAGAAGAGATAAAGAGAAATGGTGCCGCTATCACCGGGACCACGGACATGATACCAACGACTGTCGTGCCCTGAGAAACGAGATCGAAGCCCTCATCCAGAGGGGGCAGCTGGCGAAGTTTGTAAGAAAGGATGGAGCCGAACCTCCTCCCCAGCCTCGGGGGGCTAACAAACGTCCAGAGCGAGAAGAAACGCCAGAGTTTGAGGAAGAACGAGTTCTCCACCTTATCCATGGGGGGTCCAATGGGGGGCTCCTCGAACTCTTCTCGGAAAGCTTTTATAAGAGAAGTCAACTCAGTCCGAGCCACCCCTCCTCCCAAAGGCCTCGGAGTGCCCGTCACCTTCTCTGATGAAGATCTCGAAGGCGTCCGCACCCCTCATTGTGACGCACTCGTCATCAACCTTCACATGGCCAATTTCAAAGTCGAAAGGATCTTAGTGGATAACGGTTCCTCCGTAAACATCCTATTCCTCGATGCTTTTAAGGGGCTGAAGCTCTTCCGAGACAGACTCAAGCCCGCGGGGTACACGCTCCATGGGTTCACGGGAGTGCCGGTGACGATCGAAGGGGTGATAACCCTCGATGTCACAGCAGGCAAAACTCCTACCACCCGCACGGAGTCAATGGATTTCATGGTCGTAGACGTCCCAGCGGCCTATAACGTCATTTTGGGTCGGCCCGGCCTGGCCGCTCTCGAAGCCGTCCCTTCTGCCTATCATCTCAAAATGAAATTCCCCACTCGGGCTGGAGTGGGAGAAGTGAGGGGAAACCAGGAGCAAGCCCGCAAATGTTATATGACTTCCACCCTCGGACCCGTCCTCTCCTTGGAAACACTCGAGATCCCTCAAGATGCTGCTCGACCAACCTCCGAACCGGTAGACGAGTTGGAGGAGGTACTCTTCTCGGAGCGGGAGCCGACCCGTAAGTTCTACGTCAGCAAGGCCCTTCCGTCCGCCCTATATTCGAATATTGTGAAATGCATCCGAGCCAACCAAGACCTCTTCGCATGGTCGGCGGCAGACATGCCCGGTATCTCCGAAGAACTCTTGGTCCACCGCCTCAGCGTTGATCCGGGGTCCAAACCGGTCCAGCAGAAGAGGCGCAAGTTCGCCCCCGAGCGCCAGCTCGCTATCAAGGAGGAGGTAGACAAATTGCTGAAAGCCCGATTCATACAGGAGGTGAATTATCCGGAGTGGTTGTCAAACGTAGTCATGGTGAAGAAATCCAACGGGACATGGAGAATCTGCATTGATTTCACCGACCTCAACAAGGCCTGCCCTAAAGATCCCTTCCCTCTGCCGAGCATTGACACTTTGATTGACGCAACCTCGGGACATGAGCTCCTCAGCTTCATGGACGCTTTCTCGGGTTACAATCAGATAAGGATGTTCCCCCCGGATATTCCGAAGACGTCTTTTGTAACAGACCAAGGACTCTATTGTTACCAAGTCATGCCGTTCGGCCTAAAGAACGCAGGGGCAACATATCAACGTCTCGTCAACAAGGTATTCCAGGCCCAGATTGGCCGGAACATGGAAGTCTACGTGGATGACATGCTTGTGAAAAGCATCCGAGGCGTTGATCATGAGACCGACCTCCAAGAAGCGTTCGATGTTTTGAGAAAGCACAATATGAGACTCAACCCGAACAAGTGTGCGTTCGGCGTCTCATCAGGCAAGTTCCTCGGCTTTATGGTTAGCCAACGAGGAATAGAGGCGAATCCGGAGAAGATCAGGGCCATACTGGACATGGCCCCGCCTAGAAACGTCAAAGAAGTTCAGAAACTGACTGGTCGACTAGCCGCCATTGGGCGCTTTTTGTCGAACTCTGGGGAGAAGTGCCTCCCGTTCTTCAAAGCCCTGAGGGGGACTAAGGGGTTCGAGTGGGGGCAGCCGCAACAAGATTCCTTCGACCAGCTTAAGGCTTACCTCGTCAATCCGCCCCTTCTCAGCAAACCCATACCGGGCGAACCCCTCTACCTCTACTTGGCAGCCTCGGAACAGACACTAAGTGCGGTCTTAGTCAGGGAAGAAGAAAGAACTCAGAAGCCCATTTACTACGTCAGCAAAGTGCTCCGAGACGCCGAGCTCCGGTACCCGAAAATTGAGAAAATAGCCTACGCCCTGATAATGGCTGCAAGAAAGCTTCGGCCATACTTCCAGTCTCATTCGGTGGTCGTTCTTACCGACCAGCCGTTGAAACAGATCCTTCACAAGCCAGAGACTTCCGGCCGCCTCATGAAGTGGTCGATCGAGCTGAGCCAACATGATATTACTTATCAGCCTCGAACCGCCATTAAGGCACAGGCGCTGGCCGAATTCATAGTGGAAACAACTATTCCCGACCCCGAGCAGACAACGAAGGGCCCGCCTATCTGGTCGGTATATGTCGATGGATCCTCTTGCAACGAGGGGAGCGGGACTGGAGTCATCCTTGCGGGCCCAGACGACTTTGTTCTTCAATATTCCCTCCGGATAAACTTTAAAGCTTCGAATAACGAAGCCGAATACGAAGCACTCATAGCCGGCCTCGGGATGGCCCGAAACGCGGGAGCACGACGCCTGCAGATCTTCAGCGACTTTCAGTTGGTCGTCAACCAGGTCCTCGGCGAATACGAAGCCCGCGATGACAGGATGGTAAAGTATTTGGCTAAAGTAAAGAGCCTCATGGCGCTCTTCGAGGAAGCCCTCATCCGAAGAATCCCCAGAGAGGAAAATGCCCAGGCCGACGCCCTGTCCAAATTAGCTTCATCATCCCTGCAAGGCCTCGAACAAACCGTTCTGATAGAAGTCCTCCTCAAGCCCAGCATAGAGGACGAGGCTTTCAACTCCGTCGAAACACTGCCACTCCCCCTCGAAGATAATTGGATGAAGCCCCTCGTCGAGTTTTTAAGAGACGAACTCCTCCCAAGGGATCTGAAGGAAGCCCGAAAGATAAGGACCCGGGCCGAGCGTTACATAATGGTCGAAGGCATTCTGTATAAGCGCTCCTTCACCCAGGTGGATGGTCGACCCTACCTAAGATGCCTCTCCCCCGGACAAGCCGATTACGCCCTGCAAGAGCTCCATGAGGGCATCGGCGGAGCCCACTCCGGCTCCAGAGCCTTGGCACGCAAAGTGTTAAACTACGGGTATTACTGGCCCACTCTCCTGCGGGACGCCGAACGACACGTTCGGCAATGCACCTCCTGCCAGAAGTATTCCGACATCCGACGCCTTCCACAAGCACCACTCTCCTCCCTATCAAGTCCGATCCCCTTTGCAATGTGGGGGATGGATTTACTTGGGCCCTTTCCACCGGCCCCCGGACAGTTGAAGTTCCTAGTCGTGGCAGTCGACTATTTCTCGAAATGGGTCGAGGTCGAGCCCCTGGCTACAATTACCGAACATAGAGTCGTCCAATTCTTCTGGAAAAATGTAATCTGCCGGTTCGGTGTTCCCCGAGTTGTAGTTACAGACAACGGTACGCAGTTCGCCGGGGCTTCCTTTCGAGCCTTATGTGAAGACCTAACCATACAGCACCGCTTCTCCTCCGTCTCTCATCCCCAGTCAAATGGCCAAGCTGAGAATGCCAACCGACAGATCCTCTCCGGCATCAAGAAGAGACTCGACAAGTGCTCCAAGGGATTGTGGGTCGATCAGCTGCCCAATGTGTTGTGGAATTACCGAACCACGAAGCGGACCCCGACAGGCGAGAGTCCGTTCAATCTCACCTACGGGTCCGAGGCCCTCATCCCTCTAGAAGTTGGGATACCCTCTCCTCGCCTGGTAGCCTTTGAAGAAGAACAGAATGCCAGGGAGCTCAGAACGAGCCTGGACTTAATAGACGAAATCCGGGAAAGGGCAGCCATACGGCAGCAAAGTTATCGGAGGAGAATCGAACTCGCCTACAACAAACGGGTCCGCCCAACCGACCTGAAAGAAGGGGATCTGGTCCTCCGAAAACTGGCCATTTCGTTCCCCGGACAGAAGAGCAAACTGGCCCCAAATTGGGAGGGACCGTACAAAGTCTCCAAAGTGATCCGCCCCGGTGCATACAAGCTAGAAGATCTTGAAGGTAGAGAAATTCCCAGGACTTGGAACGCCGACCATCTCTTGAAATACCAAGAGAAGGCAATCTCGCCTATCTAAGTAACTCGAGAAGTCGGAACACTCCTCTCCTGCTACTAGTAATTTTTCCTCTGTTCTTTCTTCCATTGTAATAACGGCTAGCAACTTTAGAAGCAGCCGACCATTAGATATTAATAAATAAAGTTTTTTACATTATCGTGTACTTCCGCCTCTAATTCCCTTACCACACAATGGTACGGAGTCCAACACTCGGCTCGACTCTTCCTACTCGGCTCGTCTTCAGACGGGCCGGGGGCAGATCGCCGTTCGAAATTGCTCCTGCAGCCGTTGAATGGATCGGAGTCCAACACTTGGCTCGATTTTGCTTCGCAAGTCCGCTCCTAAGTGGACTAGAAGTAGCTCGCCATTCGAAACTGCTCCTGCATCTCTTAAACTAATCACACAATGGTTCGGAGTCCAACACTCGGCTCGACTCTTCCTACTCAGCTCGTCTTCAGACGGGCCGGGGGCAGATCGCCGTTCGAAATTGCTCCTGCAGCCGTTGAATGGATCGGAGTCCAACACTTGGCTCGATTTTGCTTCGCAAGTCCGCTCCGAAGCGGACTAGAAGTAGCTCGCCATTCGAAACTGCTCCTGCATCTCTTAAACTAATCACACAATGGTTCGGAGTCCAACACTCGGCTCGACTCTTCCTACTCGGCTCGTCTTCAGACGGGCCGGGGGCAGATCGCCGTTCGAAATTGCTCCTGCAGCCGTTGAATGGATCGGAGTCCAACACTTGGCTCGATCTTGCTTCGCAAGTCCGCTCCGAAGCGGACTAGAAGTAGCTCGCCATTCGAAACTGCTCCTGCATCTCTTAAACTGATCTTACGATGGTTCCGGAGTCCCACACTTGGTTTGACTCCGCTCCGCAAGTTCGCCCCTAGGCGAGCTAGGGGTAGTTCGCCATTCGGAATTGCTCCCACGCCCTCAATCTTACAAAGGTTCGGACTCCAACACTGTTGCCAAGAACGTTCTTCGGGCGAGAGTTCGGCACGTTTTCAGCTCGCAGCAGGCCGCCGAACACACTCGTGCCACCGATCGTTTTACGGGCGTGAGTTCGGCACGCTCGCCGAACACACTCGTGCCACCGATCGTTTTACGGGCGTGAGTTCGGCACGTTTCGGCTCGCGGCAGTTCGCCGAACACACTCGTGCCACCGGTCGTTTTATGGGCGTGAGTTCGGCCCGTTTTCAGCTCGCTGCAGTTCGCCGAACACACTCGTGCCACCGATCGTTTTACGGGCGTGAGTTCGGCACCTTTTCAGCTCGGCACGATTAGCCGCACACTCGTGCCACCGATCGTTTTACGGGCGTGAGTTCGGCACGTTTCAGCTCGGCGTCGTCCACCGAACGTTCGTATCACTGACTGTATTACGCACTTAAGTTCGGAGGCTAACACCAGTCAAAAACACCAAGTCTCAGACCTCGGTTCCACGACTCCACAATCAGAGCAAACATTGAGCAACCATGATGTGACAACAGTTAAATCGATTCCAACTTTATTAAAAACAACCCTTACATCAATATTACAAGACACTAAACGATTACAAGAAGTTGAAAAGCGAATATTACAAGACACCGAACCCGGACCCCTCAACGCTTCCGAGGTACAGGGATGCTCCTCTTTAAGGACACTTGAGGTCGGCGACGTTTGCCTCCGGAACCCGATCCGAGGCCGGCAATTTGAGACGTGTCCTCGGCACTGCTTCTGGCCGTCACGCCGACGGATGCGCCGCTCGACGAAATGGCCACTGAGCTCTACGCGTCCCCCGGGCTCGGACGGCCGAGGCGCTCGCGGGTCGCCATCTCGTAAAAGGTAATGCCCCGCTCGCTCTCCGCTCGGGTGCATGACGTGCTCCTCACATTAATCGGCCCCGAACGCGGCCTCAGGCGAGCCACCTCCGCCTCCAGCTCGGAAATCCGACCCCTCAATGAACCATCCTGCGCGTCGGCCTCAAATGACGCCGGTATGGCCGAGGTCGGAACTCCAACATGGCTCGCGATGAGATGACGAAGATGGGTGACTTCGATGCTCCTATCGACGGTGGCTCTCTTCAAAACATCGACTTCGGCCACCAATTCATCTTGTTCGGCCGTGAGATCGGCCACCTTAGTTGTCAGCTCCTCCCCCTCCGTCCGAAGCTTGGTCTCCGTGGATTGCAAATGCTGAATCTCAGAAAGCAGGTCGTCCCTCTCCGCCGTTACCTTTGTCAGCGTGTGGCGAAAGCACTTGGTCCGAAGGCTACTAGTGAAGGCAGATGGCGAGGCACCGCCCTCACCCGAGGCAGTCATCTCGGCAATCCTGCCCTCCAGACGCCGGATATCGCTGTCCCGCTGCCCTAAGATAAGTTGAAGCTGCCCTCGCTCTGCTTCGGCTCGGCGGAGTCCTAGCTCGACCTCGTAGAGTCGCTCTCTACACCTCGCCAGACTCAACCTTGTCGCCCCGAGCCCGGCCTCGGCTCGAACCTTGGCATCCGACCCTGCGCGCTTGATCTCTTGGTCTACCAGGACGAGCTGAAAAGAAATACAGACGAGCAACAAAAGTTCAGACATGACCCAAGTCCTGGACTTCGGGGGTTCTAGTGAACAAACTCTCGAACACTTAACATACAACAAACAAGTGCAAGACGCCGAGCCCAAAAAGTTGAAGTTTTTCATTCATTACAAAAAGTAGTGGTGGCCAGTCCGCTATTAGGCGTTACACAAAAAGAAACAAAAAAAAAAAAAAAAACAGACGGGATCAGTGCTCGACCTCTTTCCCGGGGCGGCGAGAAGGGGTCGAGGGCAACGCCTCCGAAGGTGCAACCGTCGCCAAGGGGGTGACCGCCGACCCCTGAGCTCCGACGGCCGGGTCGACCAACAGCTCGTCGTCGCCTCTTTCCTCCTCTTCATCTTCCCCCTCCGATTCGGGGTCAAAGCCTTCGACGTACCCCAGGAAAAGCCGCCAACCCGATACGTCGACAGAGGGGTAGGCCGCCGTGACTCGGGCGAGGGCGTCGGTGAAAGCTTTGGCCATGTTCACGGCGAGGTAGCTCTACGCCTTCTCCAAAGTCGCCTCCTCCACCTTTTTCGCCGCCGCCGCTTGGGCCTCGGCCGCATCCGCCATCTGCTTCGCCGCCTCCTCCTTCTGCTGCCGAAGCTGGTCCTCCAGCGTCTTGACCCGGTCCTCGAGGTAGGTCGCCCTCGCCGACTTCGCCTCAAAATTCAGCTCGAGCTTGTCGAGCTCGCCCCGGATCTTGTCCCTCTCCTTCCGGGCCTGGTCGTTCTCCTTCTTCATCTCCTTCTCCTGGGCCGACAACCTCTCGGTGAGGTGCCCGAAGTGAACAACGATCTGCGGATAAAATGCAAAAAGTTACAAAAATTACCAACTTAAGAAGGTCGGCGTAAAGAGAAGGAAGCTTGGCTCAGCACTTACCGACACCGCCGAGCGCGCTATCTCGATGATGTCGTCTCCCTCTCGTCCGGCCTCCATCGCCGCGCGATCCTTCGGCGTGCCGAGGTGCTTGACGGCCTCCATGCTCGCCAAGGAGTTGCCCAGGAACCCGTCGTGCTTCCGAACCTGCCAGTCCTGGACGTGGATCCTCTTATGAGCCTCGGTCAGAAGCTCCTCGGCCGCCCTTGTCAACGGCGGCGTCACCATGGTCAGGACCTCGGTGATAGGTAGCTCGCCGACCTTGGCCGACGACGAAGCGGCCCCGACCTCCACCACGGGGGAATCCAAGATCTCCACCTCTTCGGGCGCCTCCGTAATCTTCGGGGCCTTGGGCGCCGGCTGCTTCGACGCCACCCTCTTCCTCTTCCTCGGAGCCTTGTTGGTGAGGCTCGTCCTCAATGCGAGCACTGCTTGGTAGTCCATTGTCTCTGCACCAAAAGCTAAGTTAGTTAGCTCGGAACGAAACAAGGGAAAGAAAGCAAAAAGGAAACGAAGACGATAAATAAAGGCAGCGTACTGGGGTTAACGTGTGCGAGCCCTCCCTCATACAAGACGTCCTCCGTCAACTCCCTCCAGTCATACTTCGGCCGATCGAGAAGCACCCGTACGACGTCTTCGTCTTCGGGTCGAAGTGCCGGCGGCGCCTTCACCTTCTTCGAGACTCCTTCCACCCAACCAACGGGAATAGGCCAGGCCTCCGCGCTGCGCACCAGAAGGTACTTCTCGCGCCAAAATTTGATAGAGTCCGGACAGAGGACCAACCTCCCCCCATGCCTCGGAGTCAGATAGTACCGGTAGGCCGACCCATTCCCTTGGTGCAGCTGATAGATAGTCCGAAGCACATTCAACTCTGGCTGAATCCCCTCCGCCTGGCAGTGGAGTACGAAGCCGTTTATGACTCTCCATGCGTTCGGCATAAGTTGGATGGGGCTGACCCCGAACCAATTTAAAACCGTTACCGCGAACGGATGGATAGGCAGCCGAGCCCCGGCGATAAAGGCATCGACCGGCCAGCAACACATGGTCACTGGCAACGGCGAGTTGGCCCTAACCCCGGGGCCCGGCAGCATAAGCTCGTACTCCCGCGGGATCTGGAAGCAGTCCCGAATCGAATCCAGGTCCTCCTCGGAGAGAATCGACACCGTCTCGTCGGCCTCCGTTGTCTCCCTCGCCGCGTTCTCCTCGAACGACCTCGCCCTCCCGTACACTATCCGTTCCGCCTTATCCTCCGGGATTTCTCGAACCCTATGGAGCCCCGTCAACGGCCCCGGAAGCTGTCTGAACGCCCCCATGCGCTTCGGATCCTGAACGATGGAGTCCTTGCCGAACACCTTCTGGCCCTTGGCAGCTCGACTCGAAGTTGGAACTCCGTCGGCTCCGAGGGAGGGCTCGGACGAAGAAGAAGTGTGGGAGACAGACATGTTTAGAAGATAAATATAATGGTTACCTTGAAAAGGGGAACTCGTCGGAAACTCCGCCGGAAAACAGTCAGTGATCACCTGGAGCTCTCTCACAGCAAACTCAGACGCGAACGAAAACTTGGAAAGTAAAAAATGAGGAGGGGGTGAGGGTTTTTATAGAGGAGCCAGCGCTTCAATCGAGGTAAATGGGCCTCTAACGCAGGCCCACCCCCACGAAAACGACAAAAAGAGACCCCAAGCGTCACCTCGTTCTCCACGCTGACCCAGACGGCGCATTAATGATCATCACGTCTGGCAGAAGCCCAGGAGGCAGCGTTAATGGACGTCACATCTGTCAGAAAACACAGACGACGTCACATCTGTCAGAAGCGCAGAGGGTCACATCCACCAGAACCGCCAAAACTCAACCCAAAGAGAGACACAAGTTCGAAACTTCGGCACGTTTTCAGCCCGGCGCCATTCGCCGAACACGCTCGTGCCACCGATCGTTTTATAGGCATGAGTTCGGCGCGTTTTCAGCTCGCCGCAGGTCGCCGAACACACTCGTGCCACCGATCGTTTTATAGGCGTGAGTTCGGCGCGTTTCCAGCTCGCTGCAGGTCGCCGAACGCACTCGTGCCACCGATCGTTTTACGGGCGTGAGTTCGGCACGTTTTCAGCCCGGCGCCATTCGCCGAACACGCTCGTGCCACCGGCCGTTTTATAGGCGTGAGTTCGGCGCGTTTTCAGCTCGCCGCAGGTCGCCGAACACACTCGTGCCACCGATCGTTTTATAGGCATGAGTTCGGCGCGTTTCCAGCTCGCTGCAGGTCGCCGAACACACTCGTGCCACCGATCGTTTTATAGGCGTGAGTTCGGCACGTTTTCAGCCCGGCGCCATTCGCCGAACACGCTCGTGCCACCGACCGTTTTATAGGCGTGAGTCCGGCGCGTTTTCAGCTCGCCGCAGGTCGCCGAACACGCTCGTGCCACCGATCGTTTTATAGGCGTGAGTTCGGCGCATTTCCAGCTCGCCGCAGGTCGCCGAACACGCTCGTGCCACCGATCGTTTTATAGGCGTGAGTTCAGCGCATTTCCAGCTCGCTGCAGGTCGCCGAACACACTCGCGCCACCGATCGTTTTATAGGCGTGAGTTCGACGCGTCTTCAGCTCGGCACCATTCGCCGAACACACTCGTGCCACCGATCGTTTTATAGGCGTGAGTTCGGCACGTTTTCGGCTCGGTGCCATTCGCCGAACGCTCGTGCCACCGATCGTTTTATAGGCGTGTGTTCGGCACTGATTCAGCTCGGCACTGTTCTCCGAGCTCTTGTGCCACCGACTCTCTTACGGGGGAGAGTTCGGCACTTAGTCAGCTCGGCACCGTTCTCCGAGCTCTTGTGCCACCGACCCTCTTACGGGGGAGAGTTCGGCACTTAGTCAGTTCGGCACCTTCCACCGAACGCTCGTGTCCCCGACCCTCTTACGGTGGAGAGTTCGGCACCAAGTGAGTTCGGCGTCAATCACCAGATGTCCGCGGCACCGGGTGCGTCACGAGCGGAACTTCGGCTCCCTTCGCACCAACGCCTAACAAGCAGAAACGGCCAAAATCGCTAATTAAGAAGAGCACGATGACGGTTCAAGAGTTCCGTCTGCCGAAAAGATCACCATACCACCTCCTTCGCGATTCAGCAGTGCTCCGTTTAGTTCCCGATAGAACCCTGATAGCCAGCGAAAATAGTTAAACTACTCCTCAAAGGCTGATCAAATCCAGTCTTTAGGAGTGGGGGGCTCGTGATATGGCTAAAAATGGGGTTAAATCGGAACCGTCCAGATGGGGCACGAATCTTGAAGCTCAGGGGTAAAACGGTAGTTTCACCTACCGACGGGCCTGAAGCGGGTAATGGTTGTCTTCCACGAAGATCCACTTACCCGCAAACGGATCCACCTCAACCGGGTGCGGGTTTCAACCCGCGGCAAACCCGGTCCAGAAGGGATAGAATTAGGGTCTCTGATTAATATTAATCAACGGCCCTGATTCATGTCTATCTTTTCACCGGGATTTAGGGATTAAATTCCTTATCTGATTACATGAAATATACCTTATCGGATTACGTTCCTAATCCGTTTACGGGGAGAATATTCCATATCAGATCACGAGGATTACGTTCCTAATTCGTTCCCTAAGACGCCTATAAATACCCCCCACCCATCTCCATTAAGAGGTAATCAATCTTTCACCAGTTTTTACGCTCTTTCATAGTCTGCCAGATTACTGACTTGAGCGTCGGAGGGTGCGTCGCTGGGAACAACCCCGGTGTCTCGCACTTTTTGCAGGTGCACGGCGGGAAGGACGATCGAGGTCCGACGGAACAGGTACACAGGTCTTTCTATTCAGTTTCCCCAAGAATCCACAAGTTCTATCTGTGTGCCCCCACACCAAATTTAGCGGCAACATCATATTATTTATTATCATTATTGATATTATTTTTAATGCTATCATTATTATTATTATTGCATTATTTTCATGAGTGTGTTGAATTCTATTATGTCATGTATGTGTTATCGTTATTATTAGTATTGTTGATATTTTTATTATGTCATTATTACTTCATTATTACCTGTATGATTATGACGATTTTGATTTCTGTTATTATTATCGTTATTATTACTCCCTCCGTTCCACTTTAAGTGATATTTAGGAGTTTTGCACACAAATTAAGGAAGGGTGAGATAAATATTTTTTTTTCCCTTTATACCCTTATTAATAAGTCTCTATGAGTAATTACTAGGAGTAATTCTGATTTCAAAAAATGTAATTAATGTTTTCAAACCCAGATATCAAAAAATGTAATTAATGTTTTCAAACCCATATTTAGGAGTAGTACTTTTGATTTGGAAAATATATAGAGTTGCAAGTAGTAGGTAAGGGGGAGTTGGCATTAAATTTTTGGAGAAAATAAAATCTAGAAACTTGAAACTACAATTTTCTAAGAATACTTGATAGGATTAAGATGAGTAATTAAGATAAAACTTCAACATAAATAAGGGTGTTCTTGGAAAAAAAAGGAAAAAAATTGGATAATATCACTTAAAGTGAAACAAGAAAAAACCCCCTAAATATCACTTAAAGTGAAACGGAGGGAGTATTATTTTGTTACTATTATTACAAATTTTATTATCATCAATGTTATATTTATTTTTATTATTGTTATTATTATTCTGTTACTATTGATATTATTATTATTGATATTTGTTGTGTTATTATTTCTGTTAAAAGCCATTAGTTTTGATATGTATTATATCTTTTAATTATGAAGGTTGAAGCTCAAGCCTTATATCCATTTTGCATTATTGCCTATCTCTATTTGAAGCCTATACCCTCTTTGATCTTGGTATCTCATTCTTTTCTTCCTGCTCGGATCGTCGCTTGGTGTCACGTGGTCTACAACGACATGTCTAGAGCTTGGAATGTCACCATCAGAGTGGCGCAGCGGAAGTGTAGTGGGCCCATAACCCACAGGTCCCGGGATCCCCTTTGTTGCGACTAGTCCTTTGTATTGTTGCTTCCCTCTGTTCCTTATATTCATCTTCATCCGCTGATTCCTCGAATGGTTTGATTCTTCCCTGTCCTTTCCCTCTCTGATTTCAGTTCTGCCGACTTCTTATCTTGCTTTATTATCTCGTGTTGTTCTTTCCTTTTGATACCGTCTATTCTCTTTCATGCATTTCATTTGACATCGTTGCTATCCACTCCCTTCTTATTTTGGTGTTACCACCAAGTTGACTTTTCTTTGGATCCCTTATTTGTTACCCTCCACTAAGTTGCTTTTACCCTGTCCTATGTACCGCCTAAGCAAATTTCGAGGACGAAATTTTTGTGTAAGGTGGGTAGGATTTGTAATCCCTGTTTCCCTAAATACGTATTTTGTGAATATTTTTCGTATTTTGATTAATTATAAATTCAGCATTATTTTAAACTCGAATTTGGGCTTTCTATTAAAATCTTTTCGAACCGGAAATTGTATTTTCTTCGAATAACAGTGTATTCCAACCTTAATGTATATTTTTTAAGTGACTGACAAATTGTATCTTATTTTATTACTACCTGAGTTTTCATAAACTTGTTTATCTGACAACTCATTTTGATATGTATATCAAAATTTATTATTGTTGTTATTAATATTATTATCTTGATTGATGATCTAGAAACCTATTCCTATTGATTTTTGTATTTGTAGCGATTTCAAATAATTTTCATATTGTAGTACAATATATATAGCTTGTTATATATAATCCTACATTTATTGGTAAGTTTATTTCTCTATTGTATTTTAAACCCAATTACCCTATTAAAACCCAAGTCCTGTTTACCTCACTCAAACCCATTATTTTAATTGGATTTTAAATTCTATTACTTCCTATTGGGTTATACCCTATAATTACCCAATACCCTATATCATATACCTCTTATTGGGTTCGACCTGATTACCAATAACCCACACCTCTTAATAACCCCCTAAACCCTAACCTAACAAGCCTACTAATCCAGCCGTCAGTGTTCATCTTCCAAAAAAAAGAAAAAAAAAACAGCAAACAAAAGAAAAGCTCCAGCCGCCTCCTTCAACCCTATTCTTCCTCTCCCGATCCTTCCTCCCACCTCGCGACCATCGCAGCCGACGTGCCCATTCTCTCAGCCGGTGCCCGCCTGCTGTGCCGCCCCCCCCTGTGTCCCTCCGCGACACGCAGTAGACGGCAGCAACGACTACAACGTCCCCTGTTCAGCGCCCCTGCCAGCGCTCAGCCACGTCTACTTCTTCTCTTCGATAGCAGCGACAATCGCGCGAGAGTACCGTCCCGCCACCCCGATGCCATGGCCCTCCCTGCTCGCAACCCAGTCGCGCAATGACAGCTCATCCGCCGCAGCCTCGCTGACCCCTCCTGCGTCGCGCCCCACCTTCACGCGACTGCAGCGTTGCTTCCCTCCGCGCCAGCAGCATCGTGCTGCCCGGTTCCCTTCGCCCGACCACCTACGGCAGCAAAGCCCCGCCGACCAGCAAGCTGCGACAGCCGCAATGCCTGCCTGTGCCGCCCACAGGCTCGTGCCTCCCCAGCCGCGCCGACCATCGCCAATCGCCAAGCCAGAACAAAACTAGTAGGTTGCTGTTGAGAGGAGTTGTCCATGGAGTATTGATCAAGCTTTGATCAAGTGGAATTTGAACCGTCCGATCGCCATAATGCTCAAGATCTTAATCACCTTGATCGTGGCTTTGATTGTGGGCCATCCATTCGATCAGATCTTGATCTCTTGATTCCTGGCCGTCGGATCTTTATGATCTTCATCACCGTCATTAGATCTTCATTATCACTACCAGATCAGATCTCTGCCGTCCGATCTACATCTTGATCATTGCGATCATGATCGCCTCTTGATCCTTCGATCGTCTCATTCGTCCTTTGCTTGGTGAGTAAACATTTGATCTACTTTTGTTCTTATTCATCAATTATCAATCATGGTATATTTTGGGTCCCTTCTAATTCTCAAATGTTTTACTTCCGATCTCGACCGTTGGATTCGCTGGATCTTCATCTTGATCGTGATCATCATCGAGATCCGTGCCCGATCGTGATTATCGTGGTCGTTTGCTCATCGCCGTGTCCTTGGGGACCCGTTCCCGTCATCCGTCAGATTCATCGTCTTCTCCCCTAAAGGCAAGTATCCTTGTACATTTTATTGTTCTAGTACAAGCACCCTTGAAATACTACAAATAGTTAGATTGTGACTCCTCTTTGAAATTCATTGTAGATCAATATTGAACCTCCAATTTGACAAATCTAAGAGTCACAAAATTTCCTTGTATTTAATTTATAATTCTTGGACTCTTTTACCATGAACACATAGACATATGAATTAAGGAGCCCTAAAATTGTAGTTCCATGTCACATTCAATTTTTGACGAACTCGCAACCCTATACCTTGAAAACATCTATTATTTGCTGTTTGACCCCCAGTATCATGTATTGATGCCACATAATAACTTAGACGCTAAATGACATTTTTCCATGAAATCTACACTAGCAAGTTAATTCTACGTGTTGCTGTCTGAATATTCTTTTGCGGTTTCGACCCTTTTATCATTTGAATCTGGGCCCGAGCCCTGAATAGAAATTGTAGATCCGGATGTGTAGATATCGATAGACTCTAAAATGTTCGAATTTGGAGTTACGGTCTAGGAGTTATGGTAGTTATACTGCAGCTGTGTCAGTAGATGCAGATTTGCAAAACTGCTGTATATATTTACTTTGCAAATTAATTTAGCTGTGTAAACAACGAGCGTTTGACACGAAATTTTATATGTAGCTGTTGGACACCATATAGGACATCCCCAATTTTTCCTAGAATTAAATCACAACATTTTACATGTGTATGCTTGCTTGATAAGAGTTAATAAAAGTAACAAGCCGGGGTTATGGAAAAGACTATAGAGTGGACAATATAGGTAAGTGTACTCAGAAGGGGGCCCGTGTTTCTCAATACTTGGTTCATGAACTTGTTGTATCTTGTTCGATTCATGGAGTCAGTTACTTGGCTCATGAACTTGTTGGATTCTTGAACCCACTGTGTGGTTCTTGAACTTGCTTGTGGATTCGCGAACTTGCTTCGTGAACTTGTTATTTAATTTCCCATTCATGAACCATGGCTTGCTTGATATTTGATACCTGAGTACGCCGCCCTATAAAATCCATTACTAAGTCTAAACGAAATTGCTTTGACTGTAGCAACCATGTAGTAAAAAGATGAATGCATGTCGTGCTACCTAGATAGTAATCACACTAGACTTGAACTTGATACTTGAACTTGACAACTTGATATTTGAGACCTGACATTTGAAATAATACTTGACACTAGACTTGGCACTTGTTACATGATACTAGACTTGAGACTTGTCACTTGATGTTAGATACCCCTACAGGTTCACCTGACATATGTTTTACCATTAGCATTTGTTATCCAGCCTGTTTACTAAGATGTCCTTCTTGTTAGCTAGTTCTTGGTTGTTCCCACTACTTGTTATAACTCTGCTACATTCTTGATTCCAGTTCCTGTTCCCCGTACTTGTACTTGTTTTCACTATTTGTGGCCCTAGCTTGCACTAAGGGCATTTTCTCTTGTTTCCCTTTTGTTTTCCTGTTTTATATTATTAAACAGACTTGGGAGACGAGCCATCTGCTGGAATTGGCGAGCAGACATTTCAGGTTTTGCTTGGAGCAAGGACCTGTTTAAATAATTGTTTTTCTTAAGGTATTTATTTCTTCTACTGTTTAAGACTTGTTTCCGAGTTTACACTTGATCCAGACATGAGAACTATTTGAATATTATTATTTGTTTAAATTGTTTTCTGTTGCTTAATAAGTTATTCATGCATGCTTGGTTATATATAAATCTGGTTATATTCTTGTTATGATGCTGAGTCGATCCTACAGCTTATGGATGATGTAAAAATCATTCGCTGGGCTTCGTCACGTGCTCGTATTCCATATTTTTGGGAAGCGAGGCGTGACAATGTTTTTAGTGGTATCAGAGCTCAGGTTTGGCTAATGTGTTAGTCTGACTAATACATTAGACAGGCTTGACTCAGTCAGGATTAACTCAACATTAAACAGGCCATGCAACCACATGAATAATTTGATAATCAACTTGATCTGGACACAAGTCTTATTCCATCCATTTTGATTCCGTCGTATTCAATTCTTTGATTCATTGCTTCCTTCCATCTCCTATAGTCGTCCTGATTTGTTGAGTCCTTATTGGGTACAATTTATTCTTCCGTACCCATATTCTTTTACTTCTGGTGCAAGCAATCTCTTATTTCTGCTTGCCTCGTTAATTCCGTCTTATTTCAACTCGTATGTCGTTCATTGCTTTCCCTACCTTGCATTCATTTATATTTGTTGATTCATATTGAGTATCATGTTGGTTATTTCTTTCCTGCTATATTCTCTTCAATTTCAATTTTGCCCCTCGTCCTTCTTCCTTCATATTCAATTCCTTAAATTTCTTTTGCCCCATCTAGTCATCCTCATCCTTATTGGGTGTAGCTTCGTTTTTCTCCTATTTATTTTCTCTTTATAATTATTTTTCCCGAATACTTTCTATATTTCGATTGTTAATTGTTATATTTATTTTCGATCTTCAATATAAATATTTCTCAATAAAGATTTTGTCATTTCGAACAATAGTATATTTTAACTTGACTTTTCATTTTTGATTGACTATATATTTCTACTGGATTATTTTGATAAGACAAATTCTTATTTTGTTGTATAATGCTGTTATTTCTACTGTTATTATTATTGTTATTATTTTCATTATCATTACAAGTATTATTATTATGGTTGTTACTACTATTGATGTTCTTATTGTTGGTTGCATTATTTTATTATTATTGTTAATATTAAATTACTTCCACAAAAATGTTGGCCACAAACTACACATTGTCTTCCATTATTATTTTTACTAGTGTTGTTGATATTTTAATATTATTGCTATCATTATTATTATTATTATCATTCTTTTTACGATTACTATTATTATTATGATCATTGTTATTATCATTGTTATTCTTATTGTTATTAGTATCGATATTTTATTATTATTATTGTTATTGATACTATTACTTTTATCGTTACTATTATAATTATTATTAATTTGTTTTGAGCCTAAGCATGCTCAATTTTATATACATTTCACTACTTCGGTGCAACCTAATGTCGAGATGGCAAATATGCAACTCGATGTCAATGGAGGCAAATTGCAACTGGATATCGGCGAGGCAAAATGTGCAGCCGAATATTTGGATGGCAATTTGAAACCTGATGTCGTGAAGGCAAATATGCAACTTGATGTTAAGGAGGCAAGATTTTCTACCTATTACTAATTTATATTTCAAGACTAGTTACTTATATAATGAAACTGATGGTCAAAGAATATTTTTGTTATTATTGGTATTATCAATATTACTGTCATTTCAATTGATGTTATTATTATCGTTTTCATCACCTTTATTACTGTTATTATTTTTATTATTATTACTGTTGCTTTATTGATATTATTGTTATTATTGCTATTGTCATATTATTTATTATCATTATTGATATTATTTTTAATGCTATCATTATTTGCATTATTTTCATGAGTGTGTTGAATTCTATTATGTCATGTATGTGTTATCGTTATTATTAGTATTGTTGATATTTTTATTATGTCATTATTACTTCATTATTACCTGTATGATTATGACGATTTTGATTTCTGTTATTATTATCGTTATTATTACTCCCTCCATTGACATTGTAAGTGGCCTTCACATCCACCACCATGAAATCCATCAGCTCGGTTCGGGTGATCGGTGTTTTGTCAGCAGTTACATCGAGAGTTATCACTCCCTCGATCGTCACTGGCACACCAAAGAATCCGTGGAGAGTGTAGCCGGCGGACTTGAGTCGATCCCTGGGCAACTTAAGACCCTAGAAGGCTTCTAGAAAAAGGATGTTGATCGAACTGCCGTTGTCGACCAGGACTCGACGTACATCAAAATTGGCCATATGGAGGTTTATTACTAGAGCATCACAATGAGGCGTTCGGATGCCTTCCCAATCCTTGTCAGAGAAGTTAACAGGGACCCCAAGGCCCTTGGGGGGAGGATGGTTCTGCACGGAGTTTACCTCTCGGACGAAGGCTTTTCGGAAGGAGTTCGAATCTCCCCCCATTGGGTCTCTGTGAATGAGATGTAGGACAACTTTTGCTTCGAAATTCGGGGTCTCGACGTGTCGCTCAGTTCGCTTATTAGCCCCTCTGGGAGGCGGAGGAGGATCTACCCTATCCTTCCTTATAAACCTTGAAAGTTGCTCCCTCTGAATGATGGCTTCAATCTCGTCATTGAGGGCCCAACAATCATCTGTGTCGTGGTCGTGATCCCTATGGAAGGGGCACCATTTGTCCTTATTTCTCTTCTTGCCCGGTGTATTCATCTTCGGCGGTAGGGGTAGAAGCTCTTCTTTCCCGACCTCCATTAGGATGGCTGAACACTGGCGTTAAGAGGAGTAAACTTCTCAAAGCAGGGAGGAAGGCGACGTTGGCCACCATTGTCTTTCTTGAGCTTCTTAGCTCCTTCATCTTCAGCGCCCCTCCATTTGTTCCCGGACATTTTTTTTTTCTGCTCAGGTGGTGGAGGGCCTCCTCTGCCCTAATATATTTTTTGCTTCTCAGTAGGAGTTCCGAGAAATCAAGAGGTGGCTTCTTAGCGAGAGATGCCTTCAAGTCAGCGTGGTTGATGTTGTGCCGGAAAGCAGAGAGGCTACCGACTGGTCTAGGGAGGCTATTGACCGGGCCTCGGTGGTGAAATGCTTGACATAGTCTCTTAATCGGTCGCCCTTCCTTTGATTGAGTGCCAGCAAGGATGTGCTTGTCTTTTCGGTACGATGGCTACTCATAAAATGGGTAAGGAAGAGCCCTTCGAACTGGTCGAAGGAGAAGATGGAGGCTGGGACGAGTCAGGAATACCACTCCTCGCTGGCCCCTTCAATGTGGCCGTAAAGATTTTACAGAGAAGCGCATCCGAAGCCTGGTGGATCATCATGAGAGTTTTGAAACTCTCGATGTGGTCAGCGGGGTCTAACTCCCCGTTGTATGACTCAAAGTGAGGGGGTTTGAAGTTTTTTGGAACCAGTGCTTCCATGATGGTTCGGGAGAACGGAGACCTGCTGGGGCGGAAATTCCTCGCCCGTTGTTCCACATCTCTGTCAAGTCTACCAAGGCGCCTCTCCATCTCGTGGAGACGGTGATAGACCGAGTCTTCCCTCCGGTCATATCTTGCTGATCCTCGAGACTCATCTTCCCGCAAAAGAGGACTGGGAGTGGGATGGTTATGGCTTGGGGTAGGTTGAGGACTAGGCGCTCATTGACTGTGGTTAGGAGCAACATTGAGGGCCCGCAGAACTGCGTCTTGAAAATCCTGGAACTTCGTCCTTGTGACAGGTGCCTCCCCATCTCGGTGGTCCCTTGGAGTGGATTGATCGGTCGGGGTGCGGCTCCTCCTCGGACGGCGCACGGGTGATTCCCTTCGCCTCCTAGGAGAGTTTGATCTTCTGTAGTCTGGCCTACAGGGGGATCGGGCTCTAGGGGATCGAATTGTAGGATCCCTTTGATTTCCATTGTGAGGGACTCCGTCATGGGTCCGCTTTCATTCAAACCAGTCCACAGATCTATTCCATGTTGCCTGTTGACAATAATGTGTTGGAGATCCTTTGGCATCGGGGGACTGTGAGAGGCCATGGAGTCGGAGGAGGGGTTATGTACTGAAACATGGTCGTGGAGAGGAGGTGGCCTTTGTCAACTTCGACAGGAGCCCCCGGGGGCAGCCCTTTGAGGCCCTTGAGGGGCCTGCTGGGGGTGTGGTTGTTGAGGAAGAGGCTATCCAGGCTACGGCTACTGGACAGGTTGAGGGAGAGGCTGTCCACGCTGCGGTTGCTGGACTTGCTGGACGGGTTGAGGGAGGACATCATGGAAGGGAGGAGGAGAAGGAACGCGAGTGGCTCTGCGACTGGTGACCGGTGCCTTTCCCTTCTTCGGAGGCATAGCTTGGGAAACAACTTTACCTGTGCAGTAAGGCTGGATTGTTTTTTCGTTTCTCACAGACGTTGCCAATCTGTTGCTGCTGATTTTGGTGTGGGAGCAAACAGATAAATTTGTGGATTCTTTGAGGAAATGAATAAGGCAAACATCTTGACTTTCATCGGCGTTTGAGTGGTTTCTCTCCCCTGTCGTGAACCTGCAAAAAGTTCGATACATTGGGATGGACCCCGACGATGAACCCTCCGACGCTCTTATCAGTAATCGGGAAGATTATGAAAGAGCTTTATGTGAAAAAAGATTGATTACCTTGTTACAGTGGGGGGAGAGGGGTATTTATAGTCGCCTTAAGAGACAGTTTAGAGATAATCAATTATCTCTATGTCCCAGTGTTTTTGGATAAGATATAGAGTTTAAACTCATTTCATGATAAGAGAGACTGTTTAAATTGTCTCTTAGAGATAATCACGAATTTGAATTACTCTTTAAATATCTGAATTGGTTTGTAGCGGGTCGTAACCCATACCCAATAGGACAGATCGTTTTTGAGTTATTGAGTTTTGAAGAAAGACCTAGTTCCTATTTCAGACCCGTTTGTAGGTAAAATTACCATTTTACCCCTGAGAGCTTCAAGATTCGTGCCCGATTTGAACGGTTCCGATTTAATCATATTTTAGCCATATCCGTTTATATTTTATGCTCGAAGAACAAGCAGTATTGAAATTGTTGAATGGATGTTTAATCAATTGTTGAAGTCTTTTTTAGTTCGCTTCTTTTTATCTATCTTCTGTTTAGTTTTCAAACTATTACTTTTTATCAAAAAAGAGAGAAAAAGAAAAAAAAATTCTATCTCGGAGTAAAAATGCCAGGATATCTGATAAGGCTACCCCGCCGTTTGCAAATGCCGGGATAGCCATTTTTCATCCCCGGCGTTTAAAAACGCTGGCGTTTAAAAACGCAGGGATTGGCCCAAAAAAACACAGGAATTTCCTACGATGGTTTCTCAATTGAACAAGTCGTAGAATTTATACTCATGGTGCATTTTTGCTAGGAACATGGATTAGACGATATTTATCCTAATGATTTAATGATGGGAGGGTCCACAATAAGCGAGTGCATTGTCAAATCATTGAGTTCCCATCCTCCCATCGTTTTTGCAGGGTCCTTTTTGAATCACAAATTCAGCTGACTGAGTGGTTGACTGGCACGTACCATGTCGGCATTTTTCCTCTAGTCTACTTTCTTCTTTACCAGCTAACATGTTTCAATGTTTCTTTAAAATTTTTAATTGAATTGAAAATAAAAATGTTAAAAAATAAAAATAAATATATATAGGAAATTTTCTACCTTTATTTTATTTCTTTCTTAATTCAAATCCAAAAATGATTCCTTTTTTATACATAGATCGTCGATTTGACATTAGATAATAAAGGGAACTGTTAAGATTATAGAGACATTGAAGGAAAATATAAATTGATATTATTGGATTAATTATAACTGAGTATAATGTCTCCTATATTATATGAGAGAAGTAAAGACTAAACTAATAAATATTACGTTATGAGACTAAACTGAGTACTATAACATCTAATATAATATCTAACACTCCATCTCAAACTCACAATGGGTCGAACAGAGTGAGTTTGCCCACCAAATATTGAAATCTCTAAACAGTGTGAGATTTGGTGAAGAAGTCTGCTGTCGGCTGTGAAGAGGTTACAAAATGAAGTGAAATGGTCCCTACCTCAAAATGCTCACGAACATAGTGGCAATCAATCTTTATGTGCTTCGTCTGCTCATGAAAGACTGGGTTGCTTGCAATGCAAGGCACTCCGATTATCACAATGAATATGAGTAGCTCCTGTAAGAGTGACCCACATATCTAATAATAGCCACCAAACATGAATAATCTCTCTAGTGGTAGTTATCATCGCTCTGTACCCAGCTTATGTGGAAGAACATGCAATAACTGTCTGTCTCTTGCTTTTCCATGAGATCAGCGAATCACCAAGAAATAGACAAAAACTTGTGGTAGACCGTGTGGTAGTAAAGTCACCCACCTAATTTGAATCAGAATATGCACTAAGCTCTAGTCTAGATATAGAAGGCATGAATAATGAGCGAGTGATAGTGCCCCAAAGATATTTGAGGATTCGAAGAAGAGCACCGCAGTGAACTAATCAAGGAGCTCAAACAAACAGGCTGACATTACTGACGACATGAACAATATCGGGTCTGGTCATGCATAAATAGACAAGCTGTCCAACAATCTGCTTATATCTAGCAGGGTCGGGAAGGAGCTCACCATCTGTGGCATGAAGTTTCACGTGAAGCTCTAAAGGAGTATTGGCTGATCAACTGTTAGAGAGACATGTATTGGAGATAATTTCTGATGTGTATTTTTGCTGAGAAATGAGTATCCCCGATCCGTGGGCAATCTCTACACCCAGAAAATAGCGTATTCTGCTAAGATCCTTCTTATGAAACTGATGGTGAAGGTATCTTTGAGTGGATGCAATGTCTATGGAGTTATCCCCAGTAATGATCATATCATCAACAAATACTAGTAGAAGTACCATCTCCTGCGGTGTTGACCGCATAAACATTGAGTGGTCCTGTAAACTCTGGCTGAAACCGGTCTGTGTGATGATACGACGAAAACACTCAAACTATGCTCGAGGAGTCTGTTTGAGATATAGCTCGACATAGACGACAAACATGACGAGGAGGTGTGGTATGGCCAAGAGGAGGCTACATGTAAACATGCTCAGATATGGTACCATGAAGAAAGTCATTCTTCAATTCCATGTGGTATAACGACCACTGACGGATGGCGGCAACGGTAAGGAGAATGCAAATTGTATTCATCTGTGGAACTGGAGCAAAAGTCTCATCATAATCATTGCCATGCTCCTGAGTAAATCATCGGGCAACTAGACAAGCCTTGTGTCGCTCAATGGAGCCATCAGGTTAATATTTAACCTTGAAGATCCATTTGCAACTAATAGGCGTGACGTCCATTGGTAGTGGAACAACATCTAAAGTGCTAGTCTGATCAGATGTACGAAATTCCTCTACAATAGCTTCCCGCCACTCGGGATATTCAATCGCTTCCTGATAGGTTTTGAGCTCACGTGTGGAGTGTATAGCAATGAGATATGCATGAAACTGTGGTAAATAAGAGGCCAGGGTGGTAAAGCCAAAGTGGTCAGAAGGAGCAGTAGCATCAGGAGTATAACATGTCGGCGGGATGCCCAAAGTAGCACGTGTAGAATGACAAACCGGTGGTGGATGTGCATGGTGTAGAGGTGAAGTCGGTGGGGGTGGGTGTAGGGATGCAGGTGGTGTGGGTGCATGTGGTTGTGGGGATGCAGGTGGTGTGGATGCATGTAGCTTCGGTGATACAGGTGGTGTGTGAGAGGCCTCTAGTCGTAATGTCTGTATGAGATAAAAGAGGATTCAAAGGAGTGGGATCGAAGGGAATGTATGAAGATGTGTTCGGGGAGGTAGTTGAGGCAACTGGGGAATAGACAAAAACTAGTATCCTTAGGAGATGACAAGTTGTAAGGAGAGTCTTCCACAAAGGAGACATACCGGGAAATACGGACACGATGCGCCAAGGGATCAAAATAACGATATCCTTTGTGCGTTGAACTGATACCTAGATGAACGAACTTAGCAACCTGAGCGGTCAGCTTCGTGTGCTCGTGGGAGGCAGAAGGACATAACAGGTGCAACAAAAAGTACAGAGCATAATGTAGTTCAGTGGTGAGTGGTGAAGAGCTTCATAAGGTATCACACCTAGGGTAGATGAGGGAGTGATGTTAATGAGGCTGACAGAAGTCATACAGCTTCAACGCAGAAAAGACAAGAAACAGAATAGGAGAGTAAAAGAGCGTGAGTCGTCTCAAGAATGTGACGATGCTTGTAATCAACTACATCATTCTGTTCATGTCTGTGAGAGCGTGATTGCTAAAAATGTGTGTCTTAATATTGAAAGATAGCTTTCATAGTAGTAGAAGACTACTCACGATCACTGTCTGAGTGAAAAATTTGATGCACACACCGAACTGAGTGTGAGTCGTAGTCGTAATGATCTGGTAAACATTAAAAATCTCAGATCGTTGGTGCATAAGAAAAACTCATGTATATCGAGTGAAGTCATCTATGAAGGCAACAAATAGAGATAGCCTTTGCTAGAAGGTACAGGAGAGGGTCCCCATATGTCAGAATGAACAAGCCGAAAGGGACAGGTGGTCTGAGAAGTGCTTTTATTATTAAAAGAGAGTGCTATGTGTTTGGTCAAATGACAACTCTGAAAAACAGACAAACGTGTAAATGAAAGATAGCTAAGGGTACCACTAAGGGGTAAAGTCTTGAGGCGAGACTCACTAACATCACCAAAATGTCTGTGCCACAGATCGACATCAGAGGACACAACCCCGGGAAAACTAGGATGATATCCATGTGTATGTAGAAAATTTAAATGATATAGAAGACCATGTAGACTAGCATGCCTAAACTTCTATCCAATGTGTGAATCTCTAATAGAACAACCTAAAGAATTGAATGTAACAGCAAGACCACTATCACACAAAGCACTAGTGAAAATAAGGTTTATGGATAAATGGGGAGCATAAAGAACATAAGACAATGTGAGAGTGAGAGAGCTAATAGATCTTGAGTGTGTAGTGAGAACTTGTGAGCCATCGGCTGTGTAAAGGGATGGAGAGTGAGATAGAAGTGTAGTGCTGGTGCAGAGAAGTGTATAATTACTAGTAAGATGACGTGATGCATCATAATCTAAAATTTAGGAAAAATTCATACTGGGAGTAATAGTGAATGTAGGGGCAGAGGTGTAACGCCCCGATCTCCCCGTCGCTGGGAAACCGAGACACATGCCAAGATCTTTCCTTCAATTAGTCTCGAGACACAGAAAAAGGTGGAAAATTTAAAAACTTTTCTTCAACACAAAGTTACTATGCAGTAATTACAAATATAAGTTTGTAATACCGACTGTAGCGCCTGCCCTTTTTTCTTTTTGACTCCAAACTCAATTCTTCCAATTTCTATATCACTTTAAACATAAACTAAAATGGTTATGTTTCAAAGAAAAATTGGGCAGAGTCTCCTTTGTATTTTTTGCCCAAAACACAGAAAAGCTTACGGAATTTTACTCTAAATTCCGTAGCTTACATCACAGGCAATAAAAATACGGGCTCCCCAGGCCAAAATGAGCATCATCACACAGGCAATATATATATATGCTCTGGGGGCCAAACTCATAACGGTATAACAATTATCAAATAAAAACCATAAATTCCTTATGAAAACGTAGTAAGTTTTTAGAATTTTACCTGTAAAAACCTACCACGACGCCTGGCACTCCACACGAAATGGTTACGGGTCAAAACCATATCCTGCTGCCTCACACTATACTTTTCATCATCATGCTCATACTTATACATCAAAAATACAATTTAAAGCATGAATCTTTACTATTTACAATTAAAATATAACAATGAATTATAACTGGAACTCCACTCCACGGAACCTGTACCTACACCTCACCTCTGCACTGCTGAAGACCTGTAACAGTAGGGACCTAGGACAGTCCGGGGACTCCCTAACCCCCAAACACTAAGGGGTTAGCCATTTCTGGTGTGAGTATAATTTATTAAATAAGTAAATAAATTAAACTTTCAAGTAAAAACATAACGAACTCACAATTTCCAAGATAAACAAATCTTACTTGACATTTGAACATGTAAACATCATAAATGAGATTTTACATCAAATACTCTCTGAGTCATCACCTGTATGTATATCTATACCCGCTCATAACATACTTATATTTAGTAACCATTTGAATAACCACTCATAATACAATATTGATTTTGTTTCCATATCTCATGTATCCCATCATAATATATGTCTTCAATTTCATACTACCACATTCATTCATGTCCAACCTAACATCTCATTTCACCTCACCAATTACTTGCATTTTATCACAATACACCCCATATGCCAACATAGTTCGGTAATAACACAATCACATCCCAAGCCCATAGCTTGGTTATTAATCTACTCCAACTATCACACTCGCAATTTATCTCGAATGGAAAGGACACGTGTACATATGATTTGTGCCTGTGTACCTTATGACTTAAACTCTAATGCAAAACTACCAATACAACGATGCTCTTATTCTAATGCAAGATTACTAATGCGATGATGCTCTTATTCTAATGCCAGCAAGTCTCCGAAGCAACATGCAGCCCATAAATACATGCGCCCCATCTCAAGCCGTTTCTCCATATATAGGGATTTGAACCCGCGTTATGAATTTCTAATTGTACACAACCTGTTCCTGACAGATACTACATGACTGATAAGGTTGCAAATGTGGTCAAGTCCCACCAATGCAGTACGCTCATGGTGTCTATGTTTGCCACTACTACCCGGTACACCGGACCTCACTCAAAAACCAGACGAACACGGGATCTCTCCGAGCGCAGTATAGCATACAAAGCCTATCCTGTGTCGCCCCTAACTCATAGACCGTGATCTATGGCCTGTTCGCTCTCTCCTGGCCAAGGACCCGACGAAGTTCCGGGGTCCATTCCCCTAGCTCCGCCGCCTTATCATGGCACTTCAGGAATTAACAGTGTGCGATACGCTTCCCATGCTCCCAACTCGTGAGAAGGCACCGTACGTATCCCTTTGACAGGAAGGTACAACCCAATAACACCACCTAAGGCCTGCTTCGAGGGACAAGTTGGTCGTAAGGCGCTACCTACAACCAACTCCTCTCTTTTCGGCAAAGGGTCGCAGTAAAATGATCTTTATAAGTCACTACCTTAATGATGTTCCTAACCCTAAACAATCCTAGGAATGACAACATTACACAACATGCTAGGTCTTAAATTAGACTTCGCAAGATAACTCTATTAGGCTGCTCAACCTAAACTCACCAGAATCCCTCAGGATCTGGTTCATGGCCTATCGATCCAAGACCCCGGCAATACGAACGTATTCGCATGCTACTATCCTGAACTTGGATTTCGTCACACTCCGGTCCGCAATCAACCAACGGTTAAGATCTGACGGCACCCGCGAAGTGACTCGTCCACAGTCCCTTAGGAGTAAGCTAAACACACGTCTTGATGGTCGATAGCCCTAGGGCAATGATATCACCCTAGATGAGCACAACAAACTGCGTATTAGCCAAGAAGCTACATACGAGTAACCAAAAATACATACGAGCTAAACAGCTACGTATGGGACCAACAGCTACATACGGGCCAGTCGAGCCGCGTATGAGACAACAACATGCATACGAGCCAAATAAGCTCCATATGAGACCAACATCTACATACGGGCCAGTCGAGCCGCGTATGAGACAACAACACACATACGAGCCAAATAAGCTGCGTATGAGACCCACAGCTACATACGGGCCAGTCGAGCCACGTACGCGCAAAACCACATACAAACAATCATACAGGTAATCAAACCTAGAAGCACTCAACTGTGCTTACTAGCAAACTTGATCTTCTATAATTAGAAGCAACAGAAGAATCTACTATAATTAACTTAAGCATGGTATCCTTCTAAAATCAACTCATCATGGCCTATCTACTATAATTAATTCAAACATGAGCTTCTTTCTAAAATCGACCCAAACATGATATTCTACTACAACTTAACCATGATCTTCTTCATTGTTCACGAGCATGAATGGGTTCTTTTTTTGACATAGACAACACTCATCTTTATGTTATTCTCTCAAGTCCTACCATTCATACTTTTTATGGGATCCCTTTGATCCATAAATTTATAACAATACTTTAGTTTATTCGAACTTCTTCAAAACATCAAAATACGTATATAAACCATACACCCATATTTTGATATCATCATCTAAATATAACCCATCCATTATATAGGTTTTTATATACTCAAGAATAGTTAAATATTCACCATATTTTTTACAATCACAAAATATGTAAAATAAATCAATACTCACATATTCTTTAACCCACAAAATATATTAATATACTAACTCACATATATTTTTAAACCACCAAAATATATAAATAATATAACTCACATATTCATCAAACTACAAAAATATATAATAAACCAACTCACATATTTCTTAAACCACACAAAAATATATAAAAATACTAACTCACATATATCCTTAAACCATAAAACACACAAATATATAAACAAACTAACTCACATATATCTTTAAACCATAAAACACACAAATATATAAACAAACTAACTCACATATTCATCAAACTACAAAAATATATATAATAAACCAACTCACATATTTCTAAAATCACAGAAATACATATAATAAAATAGTACTCACATAATTTTTAACACACCAAAAACACATAATAAATTAACTCACATCTTTCTTAGCACACAAAAACACATAATAAGTCATACTCACATATTTTGCGAAGATCCAAGCGCCATCATGCCACCTCGCATCCAAGGTCGCAGTTATATCCTATCATCAATTTCAAAGAGATTAAAACTCAAATAATTCAACTAATCACAAGAGTAAATAATCGCTATCCCAAATACCCCACAAGCGCTTATTTAATGCTTGGGATATACACGTGCGATGCACGTGATGATCTAATGCCCATGGTATTTTCATCCTCAATTAATTACTAAAATCGCCCCCAAAATATTCTAGTAGCTCAACTATAATTTCTATTACAATCCGAGAATTAATCCATATTCATATAATTCTCTTTTACAAACCCAAAACCTTATTTTATTAACAACTCACAAATCTCTCTAATAACCTACTAATTTCTCCCATCTACAATTTCCAACATCTCAAAATCTCTCTACCACAACATTCTTACTTAATAAAAATTAACCCAACTAAATTCTATACAATAAAATAGTTAGGGTTATACCTTCGCGAAGTCCAATCGAAAATCCAATGCTACTACCATGTGGAGAATCCCTCCATTAGTCTACCCCTAGTTTTAATTTGGAATCCATGGAGAATCGAAGGAGTTTTGAGGTGGGGAAGTACCGATCGTTGGGTTCGGGTGGGTTTCCTTCGATCGGAAAGGAAATGGAAGGAAGGAGAAGAAGGAGAAGAAGAAGGGAACGGGAGGTGGGGGATTTCTTTCGATCGGCTGGGACGAACGGGGGGAGGAAGGGAGGAGGGCTCGGGTCTTCTTTGGGTTCGGTTTGGGAAACAAACGGGAAGAGGGAGAAGGGAGAAGAAGGAGAAGGGAAGGAGAGAGAGAGAAGGGGGTTTTTTTTGTAAAAAGGGAAAATAAACAATAACAGATGATAAATATCTAGGAGAATGTTGCATATAAGCCCTCTAACTTCAATACATTTCAAATAAAGTCTAACTCTCTATTCTAATAATTCCAAACAATACAAAATACATTAAAACTACTTTGTAGATAATCTGTATAAAAATAATTTAATCTTGAAAATAATAATAAAATAAAACTAGGCAATAACCGATAATTCTCAATTAAAAATTAATTGTTATCAAAAATAACATACTCGCGTGCAGCTTTCAATTGCGCCCACATTTCGATGAAAAATAGCCATATGCTATTTTTCGGGTCGTTACATCACTCCCTCCTTAGAATCGTTCTGTCCTCAGAACGCTGCTAGTGGAGAGGAAGACAACCACAACATCAATGGTTCACGAGACATTTCCCCGAACCATCTCCAGTTCCTTGAGTGATATTCTTGAAAACTGGTCCTCTACCCAGTTGAACTGTTGTCCTTCAGCCTTCTGGACAGACCCACCATGAATTTGATGCTGACATTCTTCTGCTCCTGCTCTGGAGTAGACAGTAGCTGCATTGCTTTGCTCTATTCTTGTCTACGAGTGATGTTGATTCACTCCTTGATTACGACTCCTGTTGGTTGGCGACCACTCCCTCCTTAGGAAGGACGAAGTCACACATTGCCGCTTCAGCCCCTGAGCAGCTCCTCTTGGTGACCTTGCTGAATTGTTAGCACGGTTGCCCTCTGTCTAAGTGATATCTCCTCCTTGGCGTGCTCCTAGTGGCGGCTTAATCATAAGCTGATCTTAGAGAATTCTGCCGCTTCAGTGCTCCAATCTCTGTATTTCCTGCCTAAGCCTTCTGACTTGCTCACTTGGACTCGATTGTAGCTCCCATCGTGTCGAAATTGAGCTCTAAACTTGAGTAATCACTCTTATACTGGCTTACTTGATCTCATCATCTATCTTCTTGCTTCTTTCACAGTCTTTGGCTGAGGTCAATCCTCCACTGATCTCGATCTTTTGCATTTCAGTAGCAACTCCCTCCTTAGAACAGGGCATGGCCTATGATCATTACTTCAAACTTCCAGGATTCTCTCCTGTAATTTGCTCGAAACTGATGCTCCAGATGGTGTATTCAAACAAACCAATCTAGAGTTGCCTCCCGCACACATCTCAACACTTGAAAAATAATTCAGACAAAAGGATGTGATGAACCACAATTGAACAAAACAGCTGCATGGATTCCATATATATATAAATCCAGCTGGTTACGAAAGTGTTTCATCATACCTTACTTCCTCGTCCAAAATAAATTTCAAAATACAACTTTTAAACTTAGTTGCAGTTCTATATGCACATACCAGTACTAGCACTCCTGCCTTCTACGGCTTGCTGGTAGTAAGCGCGAACTCTACCCTTCGTGAACAGACTCCTTTCCTCTATTGTTCATCTTCGAGGTTGATCTGCCATTCCTTCAGTGAAGCTAGGGAATATCTGGTCGGATACGACCAATCCTTCCACATTTGTAACATGTACGGGTATCCATATGAGTGTCCTTCCTCGAACACGGGTTCTTGAGATGGCCATGCTCACCTCATAAAAACAACTTCCTGAGCTTCCTCATTTTCCGATGTATGCTGGCTGTGCCGCTGTGTGTTGATCCATACTTAGTCCTTACGGTGGTGAAATCTCCTTGGCTTCTCGCTCAAGATTATCGGATCATCCAACGATATTGGTTCACTCTCTTCCATCAACACCTCCTTGGTTAGGACATCCTCGAACATCATTCATGTGCTTAAAGGATGGTAACACATATACTGGAATTAGTCCAGGTATAGAAAAATTATAAAACATAAGTTGAAGGAACCAACAATATGAATTATAACTATCTACAACTCGCTAGATCCCGACTCCTAAAGGCATCCAAGTTTAACTTTCCTATTGTGTCGGACTGTAAATTGAAGTCAGCTCTGATACCATCTGTAACGCCCCGATCTCCCCGTCGCTGGGAAACCGAGACACATGCCAAGATCTTTCCTTCAATTAGTCTCGAGACACAGAAAAAGGTGGAAAATTTAAAAACTTTTCTTCAACACAAAGTTACTATGCAGTAATTACAAATATAAGTTTGTAATACCGACTGTAGCGCCTGCCCTTTTTTCTTTTTGACTCCAAACTCAATTCTTCCAATTTCTATATCACTTTAAACATAAACTAAAATGGTTATGTTTCAAAGAAAAATTGGGCAGAGTCTCCTTTGTATTTTTTGCCCAAAACACAGAAAAGCTTACGGAATTTTACTCTAAATTCCGTAGCTTACATCACAGGCAATAAAAATACGGGCTCCCCAGGCCAAAATGAGCATCATCACACAGGCAATATATATATATGCTCTGGGGGCCAAACTCATAACGGTATAACAATTATCAAATAAAAACCATAAATTCCTTATGAAAACGTAGTAAGTTTTTAGAATTTTACCTGTAAAAACCTACCACGACGCCTGCCACTCCACACAAAATGGTTACGGGTCAAAACCATATCCTGCTGCCTCACACTATACTTTTCATCATCATGCTCATACTTATACATCAAAAATACAATTTAAAGCATGAATCTTTACTATTTACAATTAAAATATAACAATGAATTATAACTGGAACTCCACTCCACGGAACCTGTACCTACACCTCACCTCTGCACTGCTGAAGACCTGTAACAGTAGGGACCTAGGGCAGTCCGGGGACTCCCTAACCCCCAAACACTAAGGGGTTAGCCATTTCTGGTGTGAGTATAATTTATTAAATAAGTAAATAAATTAAACTTTCAAGTAAAAACATAACGAACTCACAATTTCCAAGATAAACAAATCTTACTTGACATTTGAACATGTAAACATCATAAATGAGATTTTACATCAAATACTCTCTGAGTCATCACCTGTATGTATATCTATACCCGCTCATAACATACTTATATTTAGTAACCATTTGAATAACCACTCATAATACAATATTGATTTTGTTTCCATATCTCATGTATCCCATCATAATATATGTCTTCAATTTCATACTACCACATTCATTCATGTCCAACCTAACATCTCATTTCACCTCACCAATTACTTGCATTTTATCACAATACACCCCATATGCCAACATAGTTCGGTAATAACACAATCACATCCCAAGCCCATAGCTTGGTTATTAATCTACTCCAACTATCACACTCGCAATTTATCTCGAATGGAAAGGACACGTGTACATATGATTTGTGCCTGTGTACCTTATGACTTAAACTCTAATGCAAAACTACCAATACAACGATGCTCTTATTCTAATGCAAGATTACTAATGCGATGATGCTCTTATTCTAATGCCAGCAAGTCTCCGAAGCAACATGCAGCCCATAAATACATGCGCCCCATCTCAAGCCGTTTCTCCATATATAGGGATTTGAACCCGCGTTATGAATTTCTAATTGTACACAACCTGTTCCTGACAGATACTACATGACTGATAAGGTTGCAAATGTGGTCAAGTCCCACCAATGCAGTACGCTCATGGTGTCTATGTTTGCCACTACTACCCGGTACACCGGACCTCACTCAAAAACCAGACGAACACGGGATCTCTCCGAGCGCAGTATAGCATACAAAGCCTATCCTGTGTCGCCCCTAACTCATAGACCGTGATCTATGGCCTGTTCGCTCTCTCCTGGCCAAGGACCCGACGAAGTTCCGGGGTCCATTCCCCTAGCTCCGCCGCCTTATCATGGCACTTCAGGAATTAACAGTGTGCGATACGCTTCCCATGCTCCCAACTCGTGAGAAGGCACCGTACGTATCCCTTTGACAGGAAGGTACAACCCAATAACACCACCTAAGGCCTGCTTCGAGGGACAAGTTGGTCGTAAGGCGCTACCTACAACCAACTCCTCTCTTTTCGGCAAAGGGTCGCAGTAAAATGATCTTTATAAGTCACTACCTTAATGATGTTCCTAACCCTAAACAATCCTAGGAATGACAACATTACACAACATGCTAGGTCTTAAATTAGACTTCGCAAGATAACTCTATTAGGCTGCTCAACCTAAACTCACCAGAATCCCTCAGGATCTGGTTCATGGCCTATCGATCCAAGACCCCGGCAATACGAACGTATTCGCATGCTACTATCCTGAACTTGGATTTCGTCACACTCCGGTCCGCAATCAACCAACGGTTAAGATCTGACGGCACCCGCGAAGTGACTCGTCCACAGTCCCTTAGGAGTAAGCTAAACACACGTCTTGATGGTCGATAGCCCTAGGGCAATGATATCACCCTAGATGAGCACAACAAACTGCGTATTAGCCAAGAAGCTACATACGAGTAACCAAAAATACATACGAGCTAAACAGCTACGTATGGGACCAACAGCTACATACGGGCCAGTCGAGCCGCGTATGAGACAACAACATGCATACGAGCCAAATAAGCTCCATATGAGACCAACATCTACATACGGGCCAGTCGATCCGCGTATGAGACAACAACACACATACGAGCCAAATAAGCTGCGTATGAGACCCACAGCTACATACGGGCCAGTCGAGCCACGTACGCGCAAAACCACATACAAACAATCATACAGGTAATCAAACCTAGAAGCAATCAACTGTGCTTACTAGCAAACTTGATCTTCTATAATTAGAAGCAACAGAAGAATCTACTATAATTAACTTAAGCATGGTATCCTTCTAAAATCAACTCATCATGGCCTATCTACTATAATTAATTCAAACATGAGCTTCTTTCTAAAATCGACCCAAACATGATATTCTACTACAACTTAACCATGATCTTCTTCATTGTTCACGAGCATGAATGGGTTCTTTTTTTGACATAGACAACACTCATCTTTATGTTATTCTCTCAAGTCCTACCATTCATACTTTTTATGGGATCCCTTTGATCCATAAATTTATAACAATACTTTAGTTTATTCGAACTTCTTCAAAACATCAAAATACGTATATAAACCATACACCCATATTTTGATATCATCATCTAAATATAACCCATCCATTATATAGGTTTTTATATACTCAAGAATAGTTAAATATTCACCATATTTTTTACAATCACAAAATATGTAAAATAAATCAATACTCACATATTCTTTAACCCACAAAATATATTAATATACTAACTCACATATATTTTTAAACCACAAAAATATATAAATAATATAACTCACATATTCATCAAACTACAAAAATATATAATAAACCAACTCACATATTTCTTAAACCACACAAAAATATATAAAAATACTAACTCACATATATCCTTAAACCATAAAACACACAAATATATAAACAAACTAACTCACATATATCTTTAAACCATAAAACACACAAATATATAAACAAACTAACTCACATATTCATCAAACTACAAAAATATATATAATAAACCAACTCACATATTTCTAAAATCACAGAAATACATATAATAAAATAGTACTCACATAATTTTTAACATACCAAAAACACATAATAAATTAACTCACATCTTTCTTAGCACACAAAAACACATAATAAGTCATACTCACATATTTTGCGAAGATCCAAGCGCCATCATGCCACCTCGCATCCAAGGTCGCAGTTATATCCTATCATCAATTTCAAAGAGATTAAAACTCAAATAATTCAACTAATCACAAGAGTAAATAATCGCTATCCCAAATACCCCACAAGCGCTTATTGAATGCTTGGGATATACACGTGCGATGCACGTGATGATCTAATGCCCATGGTATTTTCATCCTCAATTAATTACTAAAATCGCCCCCAAAATATTCTAGTAGCTCAACTATAATTTCTATTACAATCCGAGAATTAATCCATATTCATATAATTCTCTTTTACAAACCCAAAACCTTATTTTATTAACAACTCACAAATCTCTCTAATAACCTACTAATTTCTCCCATCTACAATTTCCAACATCTCAAAATCTCTCTACCACAACATTCTTACTTAATAAAAATTAACCCAACTAAATTCTATACAATAAAATAGTTAGGGTTATACCTTCGCGAAGTCCAATCGAAAATCCAATGCTACTACCATGTGGAGAATCCCTCCATTAGTCTACCCCTAGTTTTAATTTGGAATCCATGGAGAATCGAAGGAGTTTTGAGGTGGGGAAGTACCGATCGTTGGGTTCGGGTGGGTTTCCTTCGATCGGAAAGGAAATGGAAGGAAGGAGAAGAAGGAGAAGAAGAAGGGAACGGGAGGTGGGGGATTTCTTTCGATCGGCTGGGACGAACGGGGGGAGGAAGGGAGGAGGGCTCGGGTCTTCTTTGGGTTCGGTTTGGGAAACAAACGGGAAGAGGGAGAAGGGAGAAGAAGGAGAAGGGAAGGAGAGAGAGAGAAGGGGGTTTTTTTTGTAAAAAGGGAAAATAAACAATAACAGATGATAAATATCTAGGAGAATGTTGCATATAAGCCCTCTAACTTCAATACATTTCAAATAAAGTCTAACTCTCTATTCTAATAATTCCAAACAATACAAAATACATTAAAACTACTTTGTAGATAATCTGTATAAAAATAATTTAATCTTGAAAATAATAATAAAATAAAACTAGGCAATAACCGATAATTCTCAATTAAAAATTAATTGTTATCAAAAATAACATACTCGCGTGCAGCTTTCAATTGCGCCCACATTTCGATGAAAAATAGCCATATGCTATTTTTCGGGTCGTTACAAGAGGAGCCTGCAATGGCAGACTGACCCCAGAGTTTGAGTTCCAACTGAGCGATGTGAGGCTAAAGATTGACTAAATCAGCATGAGATGGCAAAGCCGGAGTAACGGTCATGGTTGAAGATGTAAGGGAAGAAGTATGTCGAGGAAGATTAAGACTGGTGTTGCTGTAGCATGGATCGAAATGAGGACGATGATGTTGCTTTTGTTGGGATCGGGATAGGGATTTGGATGTTGTTATTGTTGCTCGTGTCGGAAGAAGGGGTGGGGGCAGGTTTAGGGGATTCGGGGTTAGGGTTTAGAATTTGAGTGGAGGAAGTTTGCGTTGCCATTTGGGATGAAGGCAGCAAAGGGGAAGATGATATGATGAGTGAGTGGGAGGAAGTTTGGGTTGCTTCTTGAGATGGAGGCAGCATGGTGGAAGATGATGATGGTTGGGTTAGCAGAAGATGGAGTTTGGGTTACCGGGAGATGGAGTTTAGGGTTGTGTGTTTTTGGTGGCAAGATGATGAGCGTAATTAGGAATAGGTAATAAGGTTTGGGATTTCCATTAAGGATTAAGGATTAGACATGGAAGGGAGATTATGGATTAGGGTTTGTGATTCGAGCTCTGATATCATGTTAAGATAACAGGGAGATTGGAAGAAAATATAAATTGATATTATTTGTTGATTATAACTGAGTACAATGTCTCTTATATATATATATATATATATATATATATATATATATATATATATATATATATATATATATATATATATATATATATATATAAGAAAAGTAAAGACTAAACTAATACATATTCTGATATGGGACTAAACTAATACTAGTTTAGTCTGATATGGGATAAGAGACATATATATTAGTTTAGTCTCATATCAAACTAAACTAGTATTAGTTTAGTCCCATATAAGAATATGTATTAGTTTAGTCTTTACTTTTCTTATATATATATATATATATATATATATATAAGAGACATTGTACTCAGTTATAATCAACCAATAATATCAATTTATATTTTCTTCCAATCTCCCTGTTATCTTAACATGATATCATAGCTCGAATCACAAACCCTAATCCATAATCTCCCTTCCATGTCTAATCCTTAATCCCTAATCGTAATCCCAAACCCTAATAACTGAGTACAATGTCTCATATATATATATATATAAGAGACATTGTACTCAGTTATAATAAACCAATAATATCAATTTATATTTTCTCCCAATCTCCCTGATATCAGAGCTCGAATCACAAACCCTAATCCATAATCTCCCTTCCATGTCTAATCCTTAATCCCTAATGGAAATCCCAAACCCTAATAACTAAGTACAATGTCTCATATATATATATATATATATATACGAGAAAAGTAAAGACTAAACTAATACATATTCTGATATGGGACTAAACTTGTAATATCCCCAAAATAATTAACACTTATGCATATGTTTGCAATCAAATGTGCATTAGAATAAGAGTACCGTGTGCATTTCAGTTGTGCATTACATTCTAGGTCATGACATACACTTCACTTTTGTTTTGTATTACTTTCTCAATTTTTTCCTACATCAATATTGTCGCTAAGGATTTTGGTGATTCGCTGTTTTCATCCGTATTGCATCATTTGTATTCAACTGACGTGCCCATGCCCACAGTTGGTTAGTTTGCAGGATTACCTGATCGTGGGATTGGGAGATTCGAGTTATGGAGCATCCAAGTGGAGGATATAGTTAATATTTGATGGAAACTACTAAAAACATGACCTTTGATTTTCGCCGTGAAATGTGGTTAGAGCTCCTGAGATTGAATCTGGATCGTCGGTTGAACACCGTGATCTAGATCTGATGATTGCTGATGCGGCCGATGGACTTGCAAAAAGCCTAAAACACCGGGAGTTGGCCCCGGCGACAGACCCTCCGACGCTCAAGTCAGAAACAAAGAGAGAAAAAGAGTTTTAGAGAGAAACTATTGATTACCTTCTGGCTGAAGAGTAGGGGGTATTTATAGGCCTGAGTAACATATCAGGAGTTCGACATGAATCCATTGGATCGATATGAATTCCTTATCTCCTGTTTCAATATCTCACTCAAGAGATAAGCTTTCCTGTTTGGGGATAAGAGATTTGAATAACAACCCTCATGGACCGAGTCTCTCTTAGTGGGCCTAGTCTGTCACTTTTTATGAGCTTGAAAGAAGCCCGTGTCTTGTAGAGGAGCCTGGAGAAGGCCCGAACATGTTAAAGAAGTGCGTTATGATTAATCTGCTCGTAGAAGCTTTGAGATCTGTGCTAGAATCGTACGACCCTATTTTGCTGCGATTTTTACCATTTTCATAAGCCCCCCACTCCTGGAAGACAATTTTCTTACCTTTTAGGGAGTAGTATGCCTTATTTTGGATTATGGAATATAATTTTAGATTTCATGGTGCTTGGAGATACGTGGGACTGATCAGTGGCTTTTAAAGGCGGCGAATATTTTCCTAGATTTTCTAGAATTTTAAAATAAAATTTCCTCAATTTTCAAATCACTTTTTCAAATTTTTTTATTAATAAACCTACTTTAAATAATTATTTTTCAGTAATATTAATTAATTTTCCGAATTTAAATAATTATTTTTGGATTTTTAATTAATTTTTCCAAATTAGAATGATATTCGAGGTTTTTTTTGCACATTTACCTAACTGGCACACTTTTCAAAGTGATAGGAGCCGTTGATCAACCATGGGCTGTCCCGCTGAGTGGAGGAGCGATTGTTGAGGTGTCGAGCGACGTGGCACGATCTGAAGTGCTGATCAGCGCTGGTCTCGCCCGTTGAGTGAGATCAGATGGTAGGGAATTGAGTGGAGCTTTAGGGAAGAAAGTGGGCGATGTGGCCCATCATGTGCGTTGATCGAGGGTGCGTGCAACTTTCTGAGCGATCCAAAGGATAGCAGGGGCTGTGGAGACCCCCTAGCTCGAACGATGATTTGGCCGAGCTATGAGCATTTTTTCTTGCATTTTTAGCTTCGCCGACATATATCTTGGCCGAGTTATGAGATTTGGGCGAGCTACGACTTCCATGTCCACTATTTTGGGCGAATTGGCTTCGTCAAGGTCTTTTTCTTCGTCGAGCTGGCTGTTCTTGGTTCTAGGCGAGCTATCGAGCTATGGTGGTGGGTTGTCGTCGAGCTATGAAGCCTCGATTTTTCGCCGAGCTATGAGCTTTGTGCCATCGAGCTATGAGGGGCTCTAATTTTGAAGTCTTTGGTCGAGCCCTATTTTTTGGCGTGTGCTCTATTTTTTAAAGTTCGTTCGAGTTATGAGCTTTTCGAGCTATGGGGATTTGCACTTCGGTCGAGCTATGAAGATAGAAATTTCATCCTCTAGCTTTAAGTGAATTGGGGTCGAGCTATAGCTATTTGGTCGAGCTATGAACTTTTCACACCACCCTCGTGCTATGGAGCTCTTATGTCATCTCCGTCGAGCTATGAGAGTTCTTTGCTTTCGAGCTGTGGGGCTTGCCTGTCGTCGAGCTATGAGGTTTGTGCCAAGCTATGGAGTTTTTGAGCGTCTCGCGGAGCTATGAGCATCTAACTTCTTGCAGAGCTATGGAAATTCGGTCATCGCCGAGCTATGGAGCTTTGAGTGTCAGCGAGCTATGAGCTATGGGTTCTCCAACTCTCGTGGAGCTATTGAGATTTGGTCGTCGACTTATGGATCACTGTCGAGCTACCACTTTGGCTCATCGAGTCATGCCCTGTTTTGAAGTTTCGAAGTGTCGCTCTGCTTTGGGCCAACTCACTGCGGTCGATCTACAACCTCTTCAGCGATGCTCGAGTTATGAGGTCAGTCATGCTATGGGCCGCCTCAGTGTCGTCATCGAGCTGGAGTTTAGTCGAGCTTTCGACGAAGTGGGGGGCCTCGAAGCTTGGCAGTCTTCAGAAGAGATGGTGTTTGGAAGCAGTTTGGAAAAGAAGAAGTGAGGGTTCGGGTTTGAAATGGATTTGGGTCTAGATCCGTTTTCGTTTACCCATGTTAATGGGCAGTAGAAACTAGGGTTTTGTTTGTGTTTCGTTTGGAAAACCCGATTCGTCCCCACATTATGAAGTTCTTGCCTCCATTTCTTCCAAAAAATCCAACTCTTTATTTGTTTGGAATTTTCATAAAATTTGGAGCTTGAATGTTATAAGGAGCATGGGTGTAGTCGAGGTAGGAGATAAATCTTCTTGATTAAGCTAAGTAGTAAGAATTTGTTCACCTCTCCCCTTGAAGCTTTGAGATTTTGTTTATTGTACTTGTCGATCAAAATGTCCTGTCGCTCAAACTTTTTGAACCACCCTTTTGTCGACCAAGCATTCTGTTGTTGGACGAGTGTTGCGTCGGTCTGGGAGCTAAGTGCTTTGATCATTGGATCTTGAGTACGTAGCTGACCTAGACACGAGCTATTGTTGAGGCAATTCTTGTGACAAAGTTGAACGTTGAACTTGCCGTGTGCGCTCAGCAAGTTTTGTAGAGACTCCATGTGACGGAGCTGACGTTGAACTCATTGTTTGCGCCCAACAAGTTTGGAGGGATAACTCCGAGATGGAGTTGATGTAGAGCTTGCCATTTGATTCCGACAAGTTTGTAGGAGGGACAACTCTTAGACGGAGTTAGACGTTTGAACCTTCTGTTTGCGCCCAACAAGTTTTGAGAGGCAACTCTTTGATCGAGCGGATGAAAAGCTTGCTGTTTGATCCCGACAAGTTTGTAGGGACATCTCCTTCATCGATTTAATGTAGGACTTGTCGTTCGTTGGCATCAAGTTTTGTGTAGCAACTCTGAGGCAGAGTTGAACGTTGATCTTGCTGTTTGCGCCTAGCCAGTTATGTAGTGACAATTTTATGTCGACGTTGGATGCCGAGGCTATTGCATGAAGATGAGGAGTCGTTGGATGGACTCGAGCAAGGAGTGGGGGCTATTCTCGTTGTTTGAAGTCAACAAGTTATTGATGGAGCTTGAACGAAGATCAAGGCGTTGAAGTCGTTGTTGGGAGCCAACGAGTTGTTGACGAAGCTTGAGCGAAGAGAAGGGCATTGAAGTCATGGTTTGGAGTAAATGAGTTGTGGGTGTTCTGAATCTTTTTAATATTGAAGTGAAGTCACTTGTGTTTGTAGTTTAGCGTTGAGGTGATTCCATTCTTCTCTTTGCTGACAAGTAGTTTTGTATATGGAATAAGGTCCTCTGGATGTTGAGCTTGCTTTCCTTCGCAATACGCGGCGCTTTTCGGAGTTGAGACTTGTCCGTTTGCACGACACTTTATGTGGGACAGAAATGAAGCTTGCTTAGGTGAAGACGATATGAATAAACCTGGAGCCTGCCTGCCTAAGGAAGACTTGTCATGAATTTCATCATCAAGAGTTGAGGCGGCCCTGGAGAGCTGTCAGCTGGTAGGAAGCCTGTGAAGTGGTTTGTGTCTCTTAGACGGAGCATCGCTCTAGTGCGTAGTTGGAAGAACGACTTGCAGAACAGTTTGTTGTACAGTATTTGCAAGACTTTTGTATCGATTCTTAAGTTGTAATGAGACTTGTGCTTTGTTGAATAAGTAGTGTTCTACATGCCGGTGTCTTGTCTCATGATTCATCATCTTGGGGGTTAGCTAGTCGTATGAGCTGCTCTTGGGGAGAGTTGGACTCTAGACTTGCCATTTTGTATTTGTAAATACTTGTAGTGGTACTGGATCTGAATATATGGATTTGTAGTAGTTTTGTGATTTTTAATGAGATCTCTTTATATACTTGATCCTTTTTGTGCACCTTGTTTTTGAGATTGATAGGCTATCGACTGGGTTCTTTGTAGCTAAATAATAAGTCCTCAAGTCTGTTGTGTATAGCTAACGAACTGTCAATAATGTGCGACAGAGTTTATAATTTACCCGCCTTGTATTCAGCTAGTTGTAGGGGCAACTCTGAGGGAGAGCTATTTTGCAAACTTACTGTATAGGTCCTCCAACAAATTGTGAGAATCACATCGAGTGGCGAGTTGAACTCCAAGTGTTGCTTTTGCAATTGATACTGAGTCAAAAGAAAAAGAGAAGAGAGATTGAAGAGTATGGAAAGGAGTTGCTGTTCGGACAATCCACGATTTTGGACTTCTAATTCGTCTTCAAGGATTTTTAACTAGTTTCAGGAACATGTCAAATGGCGAGTTAAACTCCGAATGTGCTTGATTGTATGTTGCTAAAGTAACTCCGAGCCATGGGTATGGATTCCAAACATGTTAGTTTAAGTAGGGTTACAGGAGCAGATCGAATGGCAAGTTGAACTTTGGACTTGCTTTGTCGTAAGTTGCTAAAGTAACATCGAGCCATGGGTATGGACTCCGAACCTGTCGTCGATGCGTTAACGGATTGCAGGAGCAGATCAAAGATGAAGCGAACTCTAAACTTGCTTTATTACAAATTGCTAGAGTAACTTCGAGCCATGGCTATGGACTCCGAATCCTTCTTGTAGGGAGCTTTTAACGAGTTTTTGGTGCCATTTTTTGTGTAAGTTGGGTATTTAACTCGTTGTTTGCTCTAATAAAATTGAACAAAATATTTAGAAATAAACTCGCTAATTTTATTGAAAGATAAACTAAGGGGCTGTTATAATGGTTGGCCCTTATTACATGCATGATCGGTAGGGAAAGTGGTCTTTGTTGAAAGGAAAAATAAACTAAATGACTGATATAGTGGCTGATCTTTATTACAAATTGAGAAAATTTGCTACTAATACTAAGAGAGAACATTTTAGACACTCTCATTATACTTCATAAGGTGCTCGACATTCCTTGTTCTGGGTATGTTCTTCCCCCTAGGTCTTTAAGTTGATATGACCCCGGACGAATCACTTTAGAGAACTTGTACGACCCCTCCCAGTTGGGAGAGAGCTTTCCCTTTCTTTATGGGTTCGAGATTTCGAGTTTACGCAAGATGAGGTCCCCCTCTTCAAGATTGGTGGGTCGAACTCTTTTGTTATAAAACTTCTCGACCTTTGTAAATAAATGTTCCTTTGTACGGCCGACCTTTCCAGTACCTCCTCAATGATGTTGAGGTTGGCTCATAGATTGTTGAAATTTTGCTCTTCATTGAAGGAAAGAAGACGGGGAGATGGCAATCCAACTCCCAAAGGTATAAGTGCTTCTAAGCCATAGGCGAGGTTGAAGGGCGACTCCCCCATTGGTGTCCGCTTCATGGTCCTGTAAGACCACAACACAATTGGCAAATTTTCAACCCACAGACCTTTTGCAGGTTCCCCCAGTCTCTTCTTAAGGCCATCTAGAATCTGTCGATTTGCATTTTCAACTTGGCCGTTAGTTTGGGGATGCGAGACAGGGGTGAAGGGCCGAGTGATTCCCAAATCCGTGCAGAACTGGCAAAATATTTTTGCCAGTGAATTGTGTTCCATTATCAGAGATAATTATTCGAGGGATCCCAAATCTGCAAACAATGTTCCACCAAAAGAACTATTGGATTTTCTGCTCTGTGATGGTGGCTAGCAGCTCTGCTTCGACCCACTTTGTGAAGTAGTCGATGACAACCACTAGGAAAATTCTTCGGCTGGCGGCTTGTGGGAATGGTCCAAGCAAGTCTATTCCCCACATGGCGAAGGGGATGGGGCTATACATAGAGATGAGGATTACTTGAGGTCTATGCTTGATTGCTGAATGCTTCTGACTGGGGTCGCACTGGCGAACATATTATTGCGCTTCACTGAGTAGCGTGGACCAATAGTACCCATGATTGAGTATCTTTCGTGCGAGGGATCTTGTTGTGAAATCTAGCTACCTAAATAAATAGATAAAACTAGACACAAATTAAAAACCTCGCAAGTGCACAAATCGTTTATAGAAGCGTAGCAATAGCAAGGGTCGATCCCACAGAGATTGTAGACTTTAACTTACCAATCAATAAAAGGAATAAGAATCATAAAGAGTTGTTCTAAAGGTTGAAAAGAAATAAAAAGATTAAAACTAAATTAAGAAATGTTGAATCACACAAATATTTATGAAGTAGTTGGGTTTAGATCTCCACCAATAGTTAATAATGCTAAGTAACCTTCTGAACTTCATCTTATTACTCATGTTTGTTCCCTTCAAGGGCATGGTATCTACTCCTTAAAATACTGTTTCCCTAAGCCAAGAATTAGGCATAGTATCTACTCTAATTCGTTTCTTTCATTAAGTATTTAGCATGGTATCTACTAAGTTGCACTTAAAGAAAACATAAGGTCAGTGGAAACGAACAAACACTCAAGGTTCTAGAAATTGGTATCAGATCTAGATCCCTTAAGTTGATTAAACCAAGAACCCCTAAGGATTCCCTTGTTACTAGTTATGAACACGAGATACGGGTCGTCTCAATATGCTCATATAACAGATTCAGATCGATGGTAATGCAAACTTGATATTCTCAAGTTCTGTATGTCAGTCGACTGGCTCTCACCTCAGTCGACTGCTCTCAGAACTTCGAGAACAAATTTGATTATCATAAATCTATATCAATTCAATCAGATTCAATCAATAAGTAAAATAGAAGAATTCAGAAGAATATAGCACTACATAACTACGGCTTCAATCTACCCAACTATGAAATTAGTTCCACATAATAATACTTTTATTGATCAACAAGTTCGAGTACATGATTAACATAAAAGAATTAGAAAGAGAAGGGATAAACTGATGTGGTTCGGTTAGATGACTCGGCTGGCTGTCACACAGTCGATCGGCCGTTCCTTTCCTTATGCTTGCTCTCCTCTCTTCTTCTTCGATGCTGATAAAGTGCTCTTGTTGATGACTCTGGAACTCTGTGGTTCGGTGATTCAGGATGCGTGGAAGAGGTGAAAGTCAGAGAGAGGATCCTCCAAGTAATGCTTCTTGGTTGGTATTTATAGAACACGCCTAGAGAATTAGGGTTTGCACTTTCCTTTTTATAGAAAAGTCCTTTTCTTTTATTTATTTCCTCCCTCGTTGCTCTGTGTATTATTTCTTTCTCTTTTCTTCTATTCTTCCTTTTCTGTTCTGATTTGGATTAGATTTGGACGAATCTTCAAATATCTTATCTTTTAACTCTGCCGCCTACCAGTCGACTTGTCAGCGAACCAGTCGACTGTGTCGAGACTTCTGAAGATTTTATAATTGATCATCTAGGTCGGCTGTTGACAATCAACTTCTCTGGGCAGTCGCCTGTTGTAATGGACCAGTCGACTGATGATCTGCAATTTCCTGTGTATCGTCCTGAATCTGCTTCGTTTCTCTGTTTTAGGCTGTTTCCTATGGAAAAGAGAAAATAAGAGTTAAATATCACATATAGAGTTTAAAAATGTCTAATTGCATTAAGATTATTGCTCCTAAATGTGAATAATATTGTGTTCATCAAATAGCCCCAAACTTAGCTTTTGCTTGTCCTCAAGCAAAAAGTGAATTTATGAACAAGGGGATACTAATAATGATAGACTCAACCACCAAGAATTCTTATTATGTGAGCATCAACATATAACAATGTAAACAATTTCAGATAAAGTAAAATTAAACATACCTACTTTCTCCAGTGCGATTATTTGTTCATAATTCCCAAACTTCATCATATTTGTCATGCAATTAATGTAGTTATAGTATGCGACTACTCAATCTGTGATTATCCCCTTTTCTCTACTACAAACCGAGTAGCAAACTAGAGTTTTTTTTTATTTTTATTTATTTTTTTTAATAGTCTCTTCTCTAAAGTTGTCACTTGCCTTTTGACGCGAATGCAAAACATTTGTGATGAATCCACCTGGTTACTCAGCAAGTCACAAACTTTAAAGTGCTTTGCATACTCATATTTCAAGTTGCCGTTTGACGTAAAGATAAACATTGGTGATGAATACCCGTAGTTACTAAGCACTCAAAACATTGGAGTAGATTGACTTTATTCAAATATATATGTCTATATATTTTATCACTCTATTTACTTAAACTCAATTTAGGACTAGATCTAAAGGGAATAATCACCAGAAAAAGCATCACATTTGTTTATTGTGTATAATCGCATGACTCATACTATTTTGTAAGGGAATATGAAACTCAATAATCCTAAAGTAAATAAGTATCCTTACTCTTACTTTATAAGAAATTGTTTGTCCTAAAAAAAAAAATTCAAAAGACTCAAAAATTAAATAGCCCTAATACCCCCAAACTTAGATGGAACATTGTCCTCAATGTTCGAAAGAGAATTTAAAAATAGGCATTTGTCACCATCTAGTAAGGAGAGACTGAAAATAAAAGATGAAAATAAAAGATGAATAAATAAAAGAAAATATAAAGAAAGTGTAAAAAAAACTCCCCTAAAAGTTGGGTTGCCTCCCAATAAGCGCTGTGTTTTCTGTCTTCAGCTAGACTTGATGAGGTCATGCAATATATTGAATGGTTTGAAGATTCACATCTTCCTCTTGCGGTTCTATGCTCATCTCTATGTATGGCTTCGCTCTATGCCCGTTCACCTTAAATGTTTGATTCTTCTCTTTGCTATGAACCTCCAATGCACCATGTGGAAGGATTCTTGTAACAATGTATGGCCCATACCATCTTGACATGAGCTTGCCTGGAAAAAGTCTTAACCTTGAGTTGTATATCAGTACCTTCTGTCCTTCATAAAACTCCTTCCTTGCTAGCTGTTTGTCATGGTACAACTTGGTCCTTTCCTTGTACAATTTTGCATTTTCATATGTGTCATGCCTCAACTCTTCAAGCTCATTTAGTTGCAATCTTCTTCTGTCACCTGCTTGTTTCATATCAAAATTGAACCTTTTAATGGCCCAATAAGCTTTGTGTTCCAACTCCACTGGTAAATGACAAACTTTTCCAAAAACCAAACGGTATGGTGACATGCCGATGGGTGTTTTATATGCTGTTCGGTAGGCCCATAATGCATCATTTAAGCGTAGCGACCAATCCTTCCTCCTTGTGTTGACTGTCTTTTCCAAAATTCTCTTGATTTCTCTGTTGCTGATCTCCACCTGCCCACTAGTTTGAGGATGATATGGGGTGCCCACTCTATGTGTGATACCATATTTCTTCATCAAAGAAGCAAACGGAAAGTTATTGAAGTGGCTCCCTCCATCACTAATTATTGCTCGTGGTGTCCCAAACCTAGTGAAAATGTTCTCCTGCAAAAACTTGACAACAACTTTGTGATCATTAGTTTTTGAGGGGACAGCCTCGACCCATTTAGACACATAATCCACACCAACAAGTATATATAAATAACCAAATGAGTTAGGAAAGGGACCCATGAAGTCGATTCCCCAAACATCAAAAAGCTCGATCACTTGGATGTTTTGCAGTGGCATTTGATTTCTAGAAGAGATGTTGCCTGTCCTTTGGCATTTGTCACAAGTCCTGCAAAAAGAAAAAGCATCTTTGAATACTTTAGGCCAATAAAATCCAGATTGCAATACCTTGAGTGCTGTTCTTTTTGGTCTGAAATGTCCTCCACACGCGTATTGGTGGCAATGTTGTAGAATACTCATTTGTTCTTCTTCTGCCACACATCTTCTTATAATTTGATCAGGGCAAAATTTGAACAAATAAGGATCATCCCAATAGTAGTGCTTGCACATAGCCACCAGTCTCTTTCTTTCCTGACTTGTCATTCCTGGAGGGAAAACATGAGCAGTGAGATAATTTACAATATCTGCAAACCATGGAAAATTTGAGCAGTGAGATACCAGTCGACTGGTCCTGTTACCAGTCGACTGGCCCGATGATAAGTTTATTCCAAATAGGTGTTCATCTGGGAAATTTTCATTAAGTGGGTGCACAATTCTCTCTTCCTCATGCAGTAGTCTGGACATGTGATCTGCAACAACATTGTCGCTTCCTTTTTTATCTCTAATCTCAAGATCGAATTCTTGAAGCAACAGCACCCATCTGATCAACCTAGGCTTAGCATCTTTTTTAGCAAACAAATATCTCAAGGCAGCATGGTCAGTAAAAACAATAACTTTAGAACCAATCAAATATGATCTAAACTTCTCTACAGCAAAAATAACAGCTAACATTTCTTTTTCAGTAGTGGAATAATTTAGCTGTGCATCGTTTAGAGTTCGAGAAGCATAGTAAATAACATGGGATTTCTTATTGATTCTTTGACCTAAAACAGCTCCTAAGGCATAATCACTTGCATCGCACATGAGCTCGAAAGGATGGCTCCAATCTGGTGCCATGACAATAGGTGCAGAAGTGAGAAGATTTTTTAATGTAATAAAAGCATTTGTGCACTCTTCTGTCCATACAAACTCAACATCCTTAGCCAACAAGTCACAAAGGGGTTTGGAGATTTTTGAGAAATCTTTTATAAATCTTCTATAGAACCCTGCATATCCAAGAAAACTCCTAACACCCTTAACTGTAGTGGGAGGGGGTAGTTTTGATATTATATCGATTTTCGCTTTGTCTACCTCTATGCCTCTTTTGGATACCACATGTCCCAACACAATACCTTGTTGTACCATGAAATGGCACTTTTCCCAATTCAGCACTAAATTGCATTCTTCACATCTCTTAAGCACAAGCTGCAAATGGTTAAGGCATTCATCAAAACAAGATCCAAAAACACTAAAATCATCCATAAATACCTCGATGAAACTTTCCACCATGTCTGAAAATATACTCATCATGCATCTTTGAAATGTTGCTGGTGCATTGCACAATCCAAAGGGCATCCTCCTGTATGCAAAAGTACCAAAAGGACATGTAAAAGTGGTTTTTTCTTGATCTTCTGGAGCAATAGCAATTTGATTATAGCCACTATAACCATCTAAAAAACAATAATGACTATATCCTGCTAATCTTTCCAACATTTGATCAATAAAAGGAAGAGGGAAGTGATCTTTCCTGGTTTCGTTATTCAATTTTCTGTAATCAATGCAAACCCTCCATCCTGTGGTCGCTCTTGTAGGGATAAGCTCATTCTCTTCATTCTTCACCACTGTGACTCCACTTTTCTTAGGCACTACATGTATAGGACTTACCCATTTGCTATCTGAGATGGGGTAGATGATGCCAACATCTAGTAGCTTCAAAATCTCTGCTCTTACCACTTCCTTCATGTTTGGATTAAGCTTTCTCTGTGCCTCCCTGCTAGGTTTTGCATTGTTTTCAAGGAGTATTTTGTGCATGCATTTGGATGGACTTATCCCTTTGATATCTGCAATGGTCCATCCTATTGCATTCTTGTGTTCTCGTAGTACCCTCAGCAACTTCTCTTCTTCCTGTGCACTTAAGTTTGCAGCAATTATCACTGGTAGCGTTTGGTTCTCACCCAAATATGCATACTTCAAATGGTCGGGCAACTGCTTAAGCTCTATGTCTGAAAGTCTCGGTGCAGTCGACTGGTTCCTGGTTGTGGCCTGGTCAGTCGACTCATCATGTCCACCAGTCGACTTGTCCCTTCCACCAGTCGACTTGTCTGCAGAAACAACAATGTCATCAGTCACCAATTTTTCAAATACGGGTGCAAACTTACCTGAGCATGACTTTGGAGTTTCAAGGTGGTGTATTGTCTCTGCAATCCCCCAGTCATCGTACTCCTGTTCAACATTAGATAAAGTTAGAGATTGTGTAATCGTGGCTTGTAGTGGTTCAACGCTATGTACCTGAAATGTTTGATCAACAATCTCCTGAACCACATCAACATTATAGCATTCATGATCATCGTGTGGTAATTTTAGTGTATCAAACATTTTGAATTCAACTTTCTCTCCGTTTATCTTCATACTTATAGTACCCTTTTTAACACAAATTTTTATATCAGCTGTACTCATAAAGGGCCTTCCTAAAATGATTGGTAGAGACGATGGCATTGAAGATTCTTCCATATCCAGCACAACAAAATCGGCAGGCAAAATGAAATCGTTTACCTGAACTAGGACATCTTCCAAAATACCTCTAGGTCTTTTGATACTGCGATCCGCCAACTGCAACGTAATGGATGTTGGTTGGAGTTTCCCCAATCCTAGCTTTTCATAAACGGTGTATGGGAGAAGATTGATGCTCGCTCCCAAGTCTAGTAATGCTTTCTCAAAGAAGTGCTCACCAATCCTGCAAGGAATGGTAAAACTACCTGGGTCTTTTAATTTGGGAGGTAATTTTCTTAATAAGACAGCGCTCACTTCTTCTGTCAAAGCCACATCCTCCCTAACCTGAAATGTTCTTTTGTGAGTACAACATTCTTTCAAAAATTTAGCATAAGAAGGAATTTGTTTAATAGCATCAAGTAGGGGGATATTAATTTCTACCTTTCTGAGAGTTTCAAAGATGTCAAATAAATGTTGTTCTTTCTTTTGCTTGACTAACCTTTGAGGGAATGGTGGCACAACTGTTCTTTCTTTTTCACTTACCTTGTTTGAACCCACAACTTTTGATGGTTGTGTTTCTGTTTCTTCGGTGTGTGTTCCAACCTTGCTGTCAATTATCTTACCATTTCTTAGGGTTGTCACTGATTTGAGCTGTTCTTGGCCTCCAGGATTTGGTATGGTTTGGGAAGGGAGTTCTCCTGCCTTTCGTTCGCTTAATTCTTTCGCAATTTGGCCAATCTGCGTTTCCAACTTCTGAATTGCTTGCCCTTGTTGGTTGGTTGTTTGATGTTGTTGTTGGAGCAATTGAAGAACGGTGGATTCAAAATCCAACTTCTTCTGTTCTTGAATTGGCCTATCAAACCCACTTTCCATTTGGATGTTCCGTGCATGTCCTTGTGAAGATTGAGTGCCTTGATTATTCTGATTATTGCTCCAGGAGAAGTTTGGATGGTTCCTCCACCCTGGGTTGTATGTGTTCGAGAAGGGATTGTTCTTTTGTGGAAATGCTCCTCGACCTACGTAGTTTGCATGCTCCTGATCTGTGAAAGAAGACATGGGACATGTATCAGTGGTATGATCTACATGAGAACAAATTGCACAAATTTCATTTGTTTGATTTTTAACTCCTCCCATCATCGACATTGCATTAACAAGCATATCAATTTTTTTATTCATGTTTACCATTTCTAGTTGAATGTTATTACTATTAGAAATTTTGTAAACTCCCTATTTTTTCGAAGGACCCCTCCTTGTTGAGAATTGTTGTGAATTCTCGCTGAGTTCTTCAAATAGTTCAATGGCCTCTTCACCGCTTTTCCTCATTAAGATCCCGTTGCAAGCTGAATCCACAATTGCCTTGTTAGTATCATTTAAACCTTCATAAAAAGCTTGTACCTGATCATCTTTAGGCATGATGTGCGTAGGACACTTAAGAAGTTTGTTCTTGAAATCCTTCCATGCTTCAAAGAATAAGTCTCCATCCTTTTGTTGGAAGAGTTGAATCTCCCTTTTCAGCTGTTTGGTCTTTTGGGCTGGAAAGAATTCTTTTAAGAATTTTGTCGCCAACTGCTCCCATGAGTTTATTGATCCTGATTCCAAAGAATTATACCATAGTTTAGCGTTAAGTTTTAAGGAAAAAGGGAAACAAGATTAACCTGATTTGTTCAGGGGTGAGCCCTTGGACGCTTTGTGTCCTGCAAAGATCGAAAAAATCTTGTAGATGGAGATGAGGCTCTTCATCTGGTTTGCCACTAAAGTGGGGAACCATACTAAGTAACTGAGGAGATAGATGCATGTTCCCTGTGACATTAGGTTGATACGCAATGCAGGAAGGTTGCTCGATATTCTTAGGCGTGAACTTGTCCTGCATTGGCACTCGATTTGGCATTTCCTCACCCATTGCTGTATGTGAATGAAGTCTCTGAGCAGTTGACTGGTTCGTGGCGACAGTCGACTGGTTTGCTGCAGACAGCTTACCTAGTCTGTGCAAAGTGCGTTCTGTTTCTGCGTCAATAGGTAGTAGCTCTGGACGAAGTGATCTCCTTCCGTGCATCCACCAAAATCCTGTAACCTAAAAGAAAAGTACTTCTTAATAAAATTAAAACAAAGAAAATAAAAACTTTCTACTGATCTGTAAGTTAAAATACTAGACAATCCCCGGCAACGGTGCCAAAAACTTGTTGTGAAATCTAGCTACCTAAATAAATAGATAAAACTAGACACAAATTAAAAACCTCGCAAGTGCACGAATCGTTTATAGAAGCATAGCAATAGCAAGGGTCGATCCCACAGAGATTGTAGACTTTAACTTACCAATCAATAAAAGGAATAAGAATCATAAAGAGTTGTTCTAAAGGTTGAAAAGAAATAAAAAGATTAAAACTAAATTAAGAAATGTTGAATCACAAATATTTATGAAGTAGTTGGGTTTAGATCTCCACCAATAGTTAATAATGCTAAGTAACCTTCTGAACTTCATCTTATTACTCATGTTTGTTCCCTTCAAGGGCATGGTATCTACTACTTAAAGTACTGTTTCCCTAAGCCAAGAATTAGGCATGGTATCTACTCTAATTCGTTTCTTTCATTAAGTATTTAGCATGGTATCTACTAAGTTGCACTTAAAGAAAACATAAGGTCAGTGGAAACGAACAAACACTCAAGGTTCTAGAAATTGGTATCAGATCTAGATCCCTTAAGTTGATTAAACCAAGAACCCCTAAGGATTCCCTTGTTACTAGTTATGAACACGAGATACGGGTCGTCTCAATATGCTCATATAAAAGATTCAGATCGATGGTAATGCAAACTTGATATTCTCAAGTTCTGTATGTCAGTCGACTGGCTCTCACCTCAGTCGACTGCTCTCAGAACTTCGAGAACAAATTTGATTATCATAAATCTATATCAATTCAATCAGATTCAATCAATAAGTAAAATAGAAGAATTCAGAAGAATATTTCACTACATAACTACGGCTTCAATCTACCCAACTATGAAATTAGTTCCACATAATAATACTTTTATTGATCAACAAGTTCGAGTACATGATTAACATAAAAGAATTAGAAAGAGAAGGGATAAACTGATGTGGTTCGGTTAGATGACTCGGCTGGCTGTCACACAGTCGATCGGCCGTTCCTTTCCTTATGCTTGCTCTCCTCTCTTCTTCTTCGATGCTGATAAAGTGCTCTTGTTGATGACTCTGGAACTCTGTGGTTCGGTGATTCAGGATGCGTGGAAGAGGTGAAAGTCAGAGAGAGGATCCTCCAAGTAATGCTTCTTGGTTGGTATTTATAGAACATGCCTAGAGAATTAGGGTTTGCACTTTCCTTTTTATAGAAAAGTCCTTTTCTTTTATTTATTTCCTCCCTCGTTGCTCTGTGTATTATTTCTTTCTCTTTTCTTCTATTCTTCCTTTTCTGTTCTGATTTGGATTAGATTTGGACGAATCTTCAAATATCTTATCTTTTAACTCTGCCGCCTACCAGTCGACTTGTCAGCGAACCAGTCGACTGTGTCGAGACTTCTGAAGATTTTATAATTGATCATCCAGGTCGGCTGTTGACAATCAACTTCTCTGGGCAGTCGCCTGTTGTAATGGACCAGTCGACTGATGATCTGCAATTTCCTGTGTATCGTCCTGAATCTGCTTCGTTTCTCTGTTTTAGGCTGTTTCCTATGGAAAAGAGAAAATAAGAGTTAAATATCACATATAGAGCTTGAAAATGTCTAATTGCATTAAGATTATTGCTCTAAATGTGAATAATATTGTGTTCATCAGATCTTACCCCTTGATGGCAGCCGCCGATTCCTTCATGTTTTCTTTGAGGGCGTACTGCGCATCCTCTGGAGCGATACATCTAAGATAGGGCCTGCCTTCGACTATGGTGTATGAGCGTTTGCATCAGAGTCCTTCCATGAGTTTGTATCTCTCTACCCTTGTCCGGATCTTCCTTGCTTCTTTGCGATCTTCCGAGAGGATTTCCTTGTCGAGAAAATTGACCAGGGGTTTCATCCAATAATCTTCAGACATTTGGGGTGTGATGGCCATGAGCTCCAACTCTTCCTCCTTGATGCTCGACTTGAGAAGGACCTCATTGAGGATTGTGCAGTGCCCATCGAGAGATGAGGAAGCAAACTTGGAAAGGGCATCTGCTTTCCCATTTTGTTCATGGGGAATGCGAGTGACATTAGCTTTTCTTAATGTTGTTAGGAGTTTCTTCACTCGTGACAAGTTCTTGGCCATGCGATCGTCCCTGGCTTCATACTCACCTTGGACTTGGTTAACGACTAACTGGGAGTTGCTAAATATCTCCATTCTTCACATGCCTGCTTCTCTTGCTAACCGGACACTGGCAATCAATGCCTCATATTCCGCTGTGTTGTTGGATGCAGGAAAATTGAGATGCAATGAGTATTGGAGAGTGAACTTATCAGGCCCAAGCAAAATAATTCCTGCTCCACTTCCTTCGAGGTAAGATGACCCGTCTACATATACTTTCCAGAGCAGGGGGTTTTCTTCTTCCCCGGGGGAGTCGGTGATGGTGGTTTCCACTATAAATTCGGCCAAGGCCTGGGCTATGATGGCCTTTCTTGGTCGGTAGCTGATGTCGTGTTGACTCAATTCAATGGACCACTTCATCAATCTTCAATAAACTTTTAGGTTTGAAGAGCACTTGCTTAAGTAGCTGATCAGTGAGGACACATATGGAATGCACTTGGAAATAGGGGCGAAGTTTTTGAGCTGCCGTGACCAGTGCATAACCATCTTTTCCATTTTCGTGTAACGGAGTTTTGCATTATGGAGTACCTTGCTCACATAGTGGATTGGTTTCCGAAACTTGTCTTCTTCTCTAACTAGGACAACACTAAGAGTCTGGTCGGAGGTGGTTAAGTAGAGGTAAAAGATTTCACATGTCTCAAGCTTGCTCAAGAGCGGAGGGTTAACGAGGTATGCTTTGATTTGTTCAAAGGCTGTCTTTTGTTCTTCCCCCACTCGAAACTATAACGCCCCGAATTCCAAAATACACTGAATTCGAGATTCCACAGGATCTTTACACTTCTTTCGTACAATTTTATAAGGAATTTAAAACTTTTCACTTTACATCAGAGTTACAAGAAATCTTTACACTTTACATTTTACAGCGGAAGCAAAATTTACAACATTTATATAATGAAAGTACCACAACACTTGAATAATCTCCAAGCATCAGTTCTTCTTTAATCTTTATCATGACATTTACCCTGCATACAAAACTGTGGGTACGTCAGTTTATTCAACCGACGAACATTATACACGGCCATGCTCTCTATGCCGGAAACAGTATAACTGATTTTCCATATTTAACAAACACAAACTTGTCACATATCAACTAAAGGGAATACCCTATTGATGTCGTGTTGTGATTGTGCACTTAGTCCTTAATGCAGTTATTTATATTACATGACACTAATGCGCACTTGTTCGGATTCTATGCATCCCATACTACATAGGTCCGAGGGCAAGTCTCTTAATCGTTCTTCATCTTGTAGGGTTCAATCCCTCGTCATGACTTAATTTACTACTGTAACTACGGTAATCCTAGATGTCCTATGAGTACGAGCTCATGTACAGAAAAACTGGAGGAGAATCCCACGTCATGTCACGACGCATCGTGAAGACTATCTATGGACAATTCAGTCTCCTTCATGGCACACGATCCTCTCGCAGTCACCAAACACCCCACAAGCGTCGCCAAGACCCCGATAATTTCGGAGTAGTGCCCACGTCATGCCACGACGCATCATGAAGACAAACTGTGAATCACACCCACATCGTAGACTCGAGGCCCTCATATTTGTGTTTTTCTCTCACTTTCATCACCTCTTCACTATGTACTAATTCTTAATTCGAATGAAATCATGAACAAAATCAATCTCTTAGAGTTAGCCCTCTCACTACTACCAGGTCTTATTTCTTTATTTCACAATGACCCAAACTTGGTCTTTTCAATGTCAATAATCATATTTCATCACTTTTCACTTGCCGATGTGAGTTTTGGCTACACCCTAATTTTCAATTTCATTTCACAAATTTACATGTTTGAGTTGTCAAACCCAAGAACATTTCTCTTTTTCAATCACATGATTTCCAATCTTTTCATGAGTCAATAATCATACTTGAAGTTCAATTATACATCACACATTTCTTAATCCATATGTATTTCCACATTAAAAATCATATCACAAAATATCTAGTCAAAGTGAAATATTCACCACCCACTATTGTCACACTATTCCTTGATAAGAATAACTCATACAAACTTCACAACAAATACTTTCTTTCTTTCAAAATTTTCTTTCCTAATACTTATCTCAATTTCTTCGCAAAACACATTTTTATGAAATATACGAGTGTAAAACTATAGTTCCAATTTCACTTTTACTCCCAAAATATACTTTATTTCATTCCAATAACTTCCAATGAATTTTCATAAGTCACACATGAATTTAGAATAATAATAGTATTTTTTTTGGAATTTTTACACATCAAGAAACACAAAAATCACTTTTTTATAAAAAAAAAAAATAATATTCTGGCTAAGCCAGGATTCGAACCAGCGACCCAAAGGAACACAGCCGCGCGTGCTAGCCACCTGGCTACTTGCGCTGTTCGATATAAGGAGAAGTCAGAGAGTTATATACTCTCGGTCTGAAAATTAATTTAATTTAAAATGCACATTAAAGAATGGTGGTCTCAAGTATCGAACCAGTGACCTCAACCCAACACACCCGCACACTACTGTAGCGCTAAAGAGCTCACCGACCACTTGAGCTATAGGCTCAAGTTGTCTTGACTACAATTCGTATTTTATTTAATTCACCTCTCTCTTCAATTAGAACATTTCGATGTTCAAAAGCTCTTATCTCAGTTTTGCTTTTACTAAAATTCCTGTAAATCTCCAGAATGTTTATTTAAACATAATGTGACACTCCAGTAATTTAAAAATAATTTTTCCAGTAATTAAACACATATTTCTCATACAATTAATTTAGATTGCATACTACTATTTCCATATATCATTTTGACATTTCTCATACGACTTAATATTAATACTTCCTATATTAATTCCCTGTTTATCTTCCTTTTATAAACTCAAAAACATATTTTAAGTTACTCATTCTAAACATTATCACGAAAGTCCATCTAAGCATATAAATCAACAATTTCATCTACTAGCATTTGTACTTAGTTTTGATACTAACAACAAATTTTAATTCACGCATTCCATGGCTACAAACATATACAACTTAAGATTCATGACGGAATAACATGCAATCTATTTAACATCAATTCAATCAACTAATAAGCCATTTTTCCAATTAAGTGTACTCTTCTTAGTTTCTTTCATGCATTATCGTTTTAATCAACCTTAGCATGATATCTAATTAGAAATATAGAAAATAACCCATCTTATTTGGAGAGAAAAGATTTTGCAACACCTCCTAAACAAAAGAGTCCTTTGCGAGCTTGCCAAAAGAGTGTTCCTCCTCCTCCTTGATGTGCAAAACCGAGCCTTCAAAGGTGCAATCCTGAGCCCTCCTAGGTGATGCCGGCCTTCCTTGATTGCAAGCACACACTCACCCTCAAACTCTCAATCTTTTATCTCACTTCCTTCTAATAATGTACTACTAACAAATGTATTTTCTACTGTAGGTTTTTGGAGAATGAAGAGTGCAAGAATAACTAGGCTGGGGGGGGGGGATATTTATACTAAAATTTGGAGCAAATGAAGGGCTAGGATTAATCTAGGAGTTAAAGATAAAATGTTAGGATTTAAGGGGAAGTTGTAGTAACCAACCATGATCCAAACAACTACCACCCACAACTCCACTTTTCTTTTCCTTTTTCCTCCCATTCAAAACCGGCCCCAAAGTGTGCTTCATGCACGTGTACGTGCAATGCACGTGCATTCATTAGTTCTCCATATAAAAAGTTGTACATTTAATTTTTTTTTTTTTACAAAAATGATCTATAAAAATAGCCTACATTACAAGTTGTAATTAAAAGGGAAAATAAATTCATGGGCATTTATTTAATGGGCCAAATTTAGTTTACAAAATAAATTAGATTTGGGCTATAAAAGGACTTATGTTTATTTGAAGAAAATGGACCTTAATAAAAACAATTAGAGAACACATACGCATATATATATATATATATATACTCATTGTCTAATGAAAATAATTATAAGATTTTATACTACAAAAATTGCACGTGCACAATACGTGCAAAAATAATAATTTTCATAATTGAAAATCGGGGTATTACAGAAACCTTTCGCGCCTCGTAGAATTTTGAAAAATGGCAAACAATTATCCCCAGATTTAGAGAGGAATCGGCCGATGGTGGCCAAGCAGCCAGTTAATTTCTGTACTTCCTTGACCGTAATCGTGGGAGACACTTCCATGTTCCTTTTGGAGGCACATTTGGCTAAGTAGAGGTAAAGAATTTACGAGAGGATACTCCCAAAGCGCATTTGGTAGGATTCAGATGCATGTTATGCTTGCACAATTCTTTCAATGCTTCTTGGAGGTTGGTGATGTGGTCTTCCTTTTGTAGGCTTTTGACTAACATATCATCCAATTACACTTCCATGTTCCTGCCGATTTTTCTCTTGAAGACCTTATTTACCAGATGTTGATAAGTAGCACTGGCATTTTTAGGCTAAAAGGCATAAATCGATAGCAGTACAGACCCTGATCCGTGATGAAGAACATCTTCAGAGTGTCAGGAGGAAACATTTGGAGTTGATTAAACCATGAAAACACATCCATGAATGTTAGGAGTTCATGACCCGACATGGCGTCGATCAGTGTGTCTATGCTAGGGAGAGGGAACGGGTCTTTCGGACAAGCCTTCTTCAGATCTGTAAAGTCTATGCACACTTCTAGTTACCGTTAGCTTTCTGAGCCATCACCACGTTCGCTAACCACTCTAGGTAGTTAACTTCCTGGATGAAGCGTGCAGCTAGGAGTTTGTCGACTTCTTCTTTGACCGCCTGAAGCCTATCTAAAGCTAATTTGCAGCATCGTTGCTAAACGGGCTTGGTGTTCGGACTCATGCTAAGATGATGTATGATTAGGTCTCGTGGAATTCCTGGCATGACGACTGGGGTCTAGGCAAACAAGTCTTGATTTTCTCTTATACAAGCAATGAGATGCTCCTTGAGCTGGAGAGGAAGGGTCGTGCTGACACGAAAATACTTGCTCTGATCCTGTTGAGAAAAAAAGGGATCTCTTCTTGTAACCCCTATTTTCGCAAATACGTATTTTCATGAGTATTTTTCTGTATATTTATAAAATTATTATTGTTAAATTCGTTTGGAAGTTTCTTTGAAAAAACAATTTCCTAAACAATAATTCTAATTATTTTGAATAAACTTTGTTTCCATTTTTTTACTTGATCAACTATTTGCATTTCAACCCTCAAAAATATTATTATTGTTTCGACTATTTCAACGAATTTTATTTTTATATATTGATATTATTATTCTGATGATTGCTATTATTATTGATAGTCTTCTTATTCTTATTGATTGATTGATATTACTACTATTATTTTATTGACATGATTATTTTAGTGTTCTTATGGCTATGGTGTTTATTCTTATTGATTATTAAAACAAATCCCTTCTTATTTGATAATTGTGTTTATAATTGTCTCAAATAATTAATGTAACACAACTTATATTTTTATCACATATCTTATTCCCTACATTTGGATTTATGTTGATCAATTGTGTTATTATACAATGTGTTTTATCTTATTGGATCCATACCCAAATACCCAATATCCTATTTCCCCCTATAAATACTCTAATTAACTAAACCCTAACCCTCATTAAAAACCCCAGCCGCCTTAACCCTTTATCCCCATTACTGTGCATTCACCCCCCAAACCCTCTCTCCCTGTTCACCCCCTCCAACTCCCGCTCTCTCTATTTCTGCCATTAACCCATTCCTTGCCTCTCCGATCGCCGCCACCTTCCACTTCCGTCACCACCCTCGCCCTCTCTCTCCCCGTCGCCCCGTCATCGTCCCTCTCCTCGCCCATCTCGTCGAACCCACCGCAACCCAACTCACCGAATGCCATTACCCTACTTTGCCTCGATCTTTCCACTAGCCGCCGCCACCGTGGTCTCTCTTCGTGCTCCCCTTCAACCGCCGTAGATCCCAGTCCCAGTCATTGCCGTTGTAGAACCCCGTATTTTCAAATATTATTTTTTTATTTGAAAATGAATTTCAATTTATTTTGGGGATTTAATGAGTATTTTCAGAAAATTTATCTTTTGTACACGTGCAAAACACGTGCAAATGCTTTCATGAGAAGTGTGAAAATTTAGTTTTCTTTATGAAAAATCTTTATTTATTATTTGAGATTTATTTAGTATTTTTCCAGATTATTCTGCAATTTATTGGAGCTATTTGCAATTTTTAAGAAAAGAAGGACCTTTTTGCAAATTCGATAATTTTAGGGGCTAAATGCAAAATAAAATTTCTGGACGTTTTGAACAGCACAAATTGAGATTTAGAATGTATACTTTCTTATAAATCCAAATTTAAATTAGTTTTGATGGAATTTCCAAAGAATGATCTATACATGCAAATTGTATTTTGGGAAGGGTTGTTTTGCAAAGTGTGGGTAAAACCCTAATTACCCATCCGGCATATTTAAGAGAATTCCTTTCCCAGCCGTCATTGCTGATAAAATATTGAATTTGGAGATCTTTTTGGTGGAGCAAGAGCTTTTTGGATCTAGCAAAAGAGGATTTCTTTGTGGACTATTCTCAAATTCTAAGGTGAGTAATATAAAAATTTGTTTGTTGGTTGATGTATGTTTGTTGTTTGATTTGATATCATGCATGGAAGAAATTTGTCTTGTGGTCGATTCATGTGTGCAAATATCATGATGTAATGATTGGTTGTGGTGAACAATTTAGATCTCGTAATGTGATGTGAATCATGTGAATAAATGTGGATAAAATAGTAGATCTTTAATATTGAAATTGTTTGCTAAAAACATGTTGAGATTTGTGCATGAACACCTGGACATTAGAATTATAAATCAGATTCTTATTGATTTTGTGAGAGAGACTTAGATCTTGTAAAACCCTAACAAAAGGATTTGTGATTTAGAATAGATCTTGACATATCGATGTTTTGAGTAATTTATACATATACCTGATGAAACTTCGTTAAGATTTATTATTTTCCTGAGTACGAACTATTTCCATAATATTGATCATTAGAAAGCTTCAGAAATTGATTTTGTAATCAGACCTGATTTTGAAAATCTGTAGGCCGACAGTCGACTGGCCTACTATGCAGTCGACTGGTACGAGCCTGATACTTTGTTTGAATTTGTTGAAATAGTTGCTCTGGACAGTCGACCTAGCCCCTAGGCAGTCGACTGGTCCACTGTAGAAGTTATTTTCGTAAGAATTATTTGTCCTTCTGGACAGTCGACCTATAACCCAGTTAAGTCGACTTAAACACTTAGAATATTTTTGAGAGGATTACTGGAATTTTCCTCGGGTAAGTCGACTGACCCTCTTGTAAGTCGACTGATACGAGACTTAGTATATTTTTGTCAAATCTTGAATTTGGTCCTCTGGACAGTCGACTTATCTCAGTACAAGTCGACTGGTACTGAAGGATATTTGTAAACTTCAGTGTTAATTCGAATGATTAGTTTTATATATTTGATATCTCAGTTCAGTTTAAGATTAAGCAATTGACCTTGAGATATTCAGTTGAGTATGTCATTGAGACATTTAGTTGAGCCACGTTGTTTAGTGGAATTTCAGTTTAGACTTCTGAGTTTGAGTTTCTAGAGGCGTATGACCCTAGTATACCGGTGTTGAGTATTTGGTTGAGGCCCATTGAGGCATTTCAGTTATTTGAATTTGAATTTAGGCCGGTAGGGTACATGACTCTAGGAGATTCGCTAAGTAACCAATTAACCAAAATTTTAAGGACAGGCACTAGTGCTGATATGATGAACGGGAACATGAGTCACGAACCTCAGTATGGTTTTTGGTGTGGGATTTAATCTCCGGAATTATCACAGTAGATTATTAGTGGTGTGGGATATGTCTCCGAAATTATTCAAGTGAAATATCTTAGGTGTGGGACAATCTCCGGAATCATCACGGTAACTACTTGTGGTGTGGGATTGATCTCCGAAATTATCGGAGTCGAGGTGAAGCACATGTGGTATTCGTATGGGGATGTGTCAATGTTTCGGTGTGGGATGATCTCCGGAATTATTCAAGTGAAATATCTTGGGTGTGGGATCCATCTCCGGAATTATCGGGCATGCGATACTATCCATGGTTTATCTTTATCTCGTAGTAGTCATCGTGATAGGATTTGTTCATAATGCGGGGATTGAACCCTATGAAGTGAAGACGTTAAGGGCTTGCACCGAACCTATGTAGAATGGGATGCATAGACTTCGACAAGTACGCATTAGAGAGTCTGCATTTAGAACTTGTGTTTTCTTGGCTTGGTTTTATGCATGTGGTTTTCTTGTTTTCCACACATGACACTTAGCTTAGTATCACTTGATGTTTTATATTACCTTCCATTTCGTACTTCCCATATTCATTTAGTACTTGTTGTTTAAGAATTTATGAGATATGACCTTTTGTTGTTGTTTGTTTATTTTTATATTTCTCACACCATTTATGGCTGACCCCTTTAGTTTGGGGGTTAGGGATCATCTCTAGCCTCACATGTTACAGGTTGTGCTTAAGTTAGTTTTGAGAATTAATTGACATATAAGAGGTTGTGTAAATTTGTAATATCAGTTTTTGAGATAAATTAGTGTTGTAAATGAAGAGAATATTGAGTTGAGTTATTTTGAGTTCCGCTGTGCATTGTAAAAGGTTTGTTGAGATAAATGTTGAAAATTTTAGTAGTGTTGTTGATGTTTAATATTATGTTGAAGTGGATCACTGGGAATGTGCCACGAAATTTCTATGTTATTAATCTGGAAATTCGGGGCGCTACAGCCGTCCAAGCCCCGTGAAGCCAGTCGCGTCGTCTTCCTCTATTTGCGAGCAGAAAATAGAATCGCTGGTCGCCTTCGCGCTGTCGTCGCTTCCCGACCGTAGCACTCTGTCGCCATAGTCAGCGTTTCCGCCTCGCTGCGGTGTCGCCGTCCCGAGCTCGCCGCAGTCGCCGCTAGTCCCCCTGCTGTCCCTCTCTCTGTCGAAGGAAGAAGAAGAGTAGGGATTGGCCGATTCCCGTGTTTGCTGTTCTGTTGGAGTGGATCCGGGATTGGTGTATACTGTTTTGGCCCCCGATCCGGTGTGGGGATCTCTCTTGGTTGCTGTTGTTTGTTCGCTTGGGTTTCTTCGCACAGGTTTCGCACGTGCCTTTGGTGTTTTCGCTCGGGATTCTGATCCCGTTATTCCTATTTAATTATATCTGCAATAACAGGAAAGTCTTCGCTTGAACCCTTGTTATTGTTTGTGTTCAAGATTAATTGATCTCATGCAAGTAGATCTGTCCATTTTGTTATAAAAAAAAAATTGCTTTTGACTATTCCGTTAAGAATATCGAGGGTTTACACGAGCTAACCCGACATACTCTTAACATCGTGCTATCTCTTTGATTTTAAACTCAATCCCCAATGTTTCATGCATATGCACAATTAAATAACTATATTTATGCTTAGAACTGCTTGATGAAATGGGCATGTTAAATTGAATGTACTGAATCGGTTTTAATTGATGAATTGACAGCATGACTGTGATAAATCTATCTTGAACCTTAGAAATTGCATGTTGACACCTAGGATTCACTTGTTACAAATTTGCATGCTATATGTGATCATATGATTTATTTATTTGCATATTCATGTTAAGACAATTTCTGGACTGCTGTATAATTCATTTTGAATTAGATTTTTAACCATGCTAATGACATAATTTGAAAGAAATAACTAAACATAAAATGTAGTCCTTGATGTCTAGATAATTTTTCCCTAGTCTGGATTTAAATTCCAATTTGTCATCTGTTAGATATCATCACTTTACTACAACTATGTTAGTAATTTTCAGACTCAAAATTTCATGCATATCCTGCTGTTTAAAATTTTGTTTGACCCTGTAAATAGTACAAGAAAAATCTGAAATAATTTAGGCTGGACCTAGACATGCATAGGTATCACCCAGAATTTTTGTAGATTTTATTAATGAGTTCTCTAATCTGAAATAAATAGTTGAACACAACCTACTGCATGCTGCCTGAACTTAAAACCTGATTAGAATGGAGTTTTCACCCTAGTTCCTATATCTTTTATATACCTTAATTATACTCGCTGGAACCGTGTGGAAGTCTATTTTCCAGATCCTCCGACAGTTTCAGATTTGCTAATTTGTAGTGACCATAATCCTTGTTTTAGTACAATAACGTCATGCTAACCTGTTTGCTTGAATTATGTTTAAATGACTTGTTTGCCTCTTGATTTGTCTGTAACGCATAGAACTAGTCACACTTAGTATAATAAAATATTGACACCTTCTTGCATGCTCACATAGGATGAAAATATACTATCAAAAAGCTGGGTTATCATGGGTAGACTTGGTAGTGAATGATCGGAAATTGTACTCGGTCGGGCCCTACTGCCTGACTTGTACTGTCCTAATCTGTACTGAAGGCCATAATTACTGTCTGACCTGAACATGAAACACACTCTGATAATTACTATCCCTGAACATGAAATACTGATTACTAGGCTGAGTACACGGACCGAGAATTCACCATTAGTCTAAAACGTTTATCGTGTGTTGCGTCGAACCTGTGGAATAGGACGCAGTAGTACGTGCACTAGATAGGCTAATAAAATACTTAATAACCTGCATTTCCTGATTGATTCTGAGATCACGCATTACATGTGTGATTTACTGTAGACCCCTTATATTTTGCCTGTCTTTGCTTTGTTCTTCGATTTTGACCATGTCCCTTTTCTTTGATATTTATGCTTACTTTATTCTCTGTTTTCTCTACTTGCTGCCCACGAATTGCTCTAAGGGTACTCTTTTCTTTCTTTTTAGATCAAGTATTAACAGGTACCGAAGGAGCAATACAAGAAGAAATTGGTGAGCAAATTCTATGAAGATCGAAGCTGGACTATTAGACCTCTTAGCTATCTTTTGTTATTTGATTATTGTATTCCTTTTTATTATACTTTGTATTCTTGGACTTTTATGACCCGGAGTTTGTTTTATCCCTGATGTTGGATTATTATTTAGTGAATTTATTTTATTATTATCTTTGATTTTATTCATTGTTTATGTGATTATATTCTTTGCCTGCGTGATTGTTTCTCTTGTATATTGTTGAGTTAGACTGGTACAGCTTATGGATGATGTTTAATCATTCGCTGGACTTTCGTTACGTGCTTGTATTCCTGTATTTTGGAAAGCGGAGCGTGACATGTTTTTAGTGGTATCAGAGGCAGGTTGAGTAATATATCAATCAAACATGACTATATTTACGAGGTTGGCTTTGATTGATATATTAGTCGAGTTTGGCTCTAGCCAGGTTAACTCAATAATATGCACGCCACGTTGATCACATGAACATGTAATAACTTTAATATAATCTGGATATTAATCCTATTTGATCCACATTTGACTGTTTTGCATTCAATTCTTTGATTCCTTGTATCCTTCCGTCCCTTGCATTTATTATCATTTCTCAATCTACCCACATATGTCTGGGTACTCACCAACTGGATGGTTTTGCAGACTATGGCTCGTGAAGATTCTTTGACTCCCTGCCCAGGGCTGAAACATCAGAAAATGCCGCCATTCTCCAGGCGATGCAACGAATGATGGAGCTATAACGAGAGCACAATAAGCTGATGAGAGCTAGTCTGGAAGGAGCCCAGGAGAACACACAGCTCACCCGACTGTGTGTATTTGCGCACCAGCATCATGCCTTCGCTTTCATGGAACAGACCCAAAGAAGGAAGGGCCCGACATGTAACGTTTATCGCAAGATTGGTCATATACGCAAGGATTGCTGGGTAGCCAACCGTCGATGTCTTGTATGCGGAGCGAGTGATCACAAGGTTCGGGACTGCCCAAGCAGCAGGAGAAATGCATTAATTGGAGGATCAGCTCCCAGTGGAGGACAGGCTGGAGAATGTGGTCAGGCCCACAACCATATTGCAAAGAAAGCCGTGACTACCGAAGGTGCGACTGCAGGTATTTTGCTATTTTGTTGCATTTCAGTTTTTGCGTCTTTTATTTCTTCTTTTCTTGCATCTATCATATTTTGTCAATTCAATATTGAGTATCATGTTAATTATTTCTCCCCTGTCATATTCTCTTCAATTCCGATTTTGCCCCTTGTTTCTCTTCCTTCATATTCAATTCTTTGATTTCTTATTTTCTTTCGTCCCTTGTAGTCGTCCTCCTTTGCTGACTCTTTATTGGGTATAAATTTATTTTCTCCTACCTATTTTTCTCTTTATAATTATTTTTCCGAATACTTTCTATATTTCGATTATTATTATTTTTTATTTATTTTGGATCTTCTATAAAAATGTTGTGTCAACGAAGATTATGTTATTTCGAATAATGGTGTATTTTAACTTTGCTTTTCATTTTTGATCGGCTATGTATTTCTACTGGATTATTTTGATAAGACAAATTTTTATTTTTTTGTATAATGCTATTATTACTACTACTATTATTATTGCTATTGTTTTCATTATTGTTGCTAGTATTATTATTATTGTTATTGCTATTGCTATTATAATTGTTGTTTTCATTATTTTACTATTATTAATACTGAATTACTCTCACACACAAAAATGTTGAACCCAAAACTCTATATTTTGTCTTGCATTATTATTCTTACCTTTCTACTATTTTTATATCACGAATTTCAAAACACAATGTCATACTTAAATTAAATGTCCCCTATCCTTGTGCATATGGAAGGTTACATCTTCCATTTCACATTTTCGGTGCAACCTAATGTCGAGATGGCAAATATGCAACTCGATGTCAATGGTGGCAAATTGCAACTGGATATCGGGGAGGCAAATGTGCAACCGAATATCCAGACGGCAACCTGCAACCTGATGTCGTGAATGCAAACATGCAACTTGATGTTAAGGAGGCAAGATTTTCTACCTGTTTGCTAATTGATATTTCAAGACTTATATAATGAAACTGATGGTAAAGAAATATTTTCGTTATTATTATTGGTATCATTATTATTACTGTCATTTCTATTGCTGTTATTATTATTATTATTATTATTATTATTATTATTATTATTATTATTATTATTATTATTATTATTATTATTATTATTATTATTATTATTACTGTTACTTTATTATTATTGATATTATTATTATTATTGCCATTATCATTATTATTATTATTATCATTATTGTTATTATTTTTAATGCTATTATTATTCTTATTATTGCATTATTTTCATGAATATGCTGAATCCAATTCTGTCGTGTATGTATTATCATTATTATCAGTATTGTTGATATTTTTACTTTATTATATTATTATTACATGTATGATTATGATAATTTTGATTACTGTTATTATTAGTGTTATTATTATTTTGTTAATATTATTTTGTTATTATGGTTATTATTACTTGTACCATTGTTGTTATTAATATTTTGATATTATTGTTATTATTATTATTACTATTTTTATCATTATCATTGTTATTATTATTTTTATTATTATTGTTATTATTATTCAATTACTATTGATATTGTTATCATTGATATTTGTTATTATTTTTTTTTAAGTCATTAGTTTTGATCTATATTATATCTTTTAATTATTTACATTGAATCTCAATTTTATATTCTTTTGCATTATTTGCTTATATCTATCTTGAGCCCATACTCTCTTTGATCCTGGTGTCTCATTCTTGTCTTCCTGCTGGGTCCGTCGATTGGTGTCATCTGGCCTACAGCGACATGTATGTTGCTTGGAACATCACCATCTGAGTAGCGCAGTGGAAGCGTGGTGTGCCAATCCATGGGTCCTAAGATTCTTTTATTTTTCTCCTTCCCTGCATTGTTTGTTTCCCTCTATCCCTTGCATTCATCTTCATTCGTTGACTCATTTGCTTGGTCTAACTCTTCCTTGCCCAACTTTCTTCGACTCCAACTCTATCTATTTCTTCATTTCTTTACTTTGCTATCTTGCAAGTCTTTTGTTGTTTCATTTCATGCATTCCCTTTGACGACATTGTTATCCACTCCCTTTTTTTCTGGTGTTGCCACTGCTTTATTCTTTTCCCTTTAACACTCTGTTTCGTTACCCCCGGTGTGTTTTGCCTTGTCCTATTTACCGCCTAAGCAAATTTCGAGGACGAAATTTTGTTGTAAGGTTGGTAGGATTTGTAACCCCTATTTCCGCAAATACGTATTTTCATGAGTAATTTTCTATATATTTATAAAATTGTTATTGTTAAATTCGTTTGGAAGTTTCTTTATTAAAACAATTTCCTAAAAAATAATTCTAATTATTTTGAATAAACTTTGTTTCCATTTTTTTTACTTGATCAACTATTTGGATTTCAACCCTAAAAAAAAATATTATTATTGTTTCGACTATTTCAACGAATTCCTATTTTTATATTTTGATATTATTATTCTGACGATTGCTATTATTATTGATAGTCTTTTTATTCTTATTGATTGATTGATATTACTACTATTATTTTATTGACATGATTATTTTAGTGTTCTTATGAATATGGTGATTATTCTTATTGATTATTAAAACAAATCCCTTCTTATTTGATAATTGTGTTTATAATTGTCTCAAATAATTTATGTAACACAAATTATATTTTTATCACATATCTAATTCCCTATATTTGGACTTATGTTGTTCAATTGTGTTATTATACAATGTGTTTTATCTTATTGGATCCATACGCAAATACCCAATATCCTATTTCCCCCTATAAATACTCTAATTAACTAAACCCTAACCCTAATTAAAAACCCCTGCCGCCTTAACCTTTTATCCCCATTACAGTGCATTCACCTCCTAAACCCTCTCTCCCTGTTCACCCCCTCCAACTCCCACTCTCTCTGTTTCCGCCATTCACCCATTCCTCGCCTCTCCAATCGCCACCACCTTCCACTCCCGTCACCACCCTCGCCCTCTGTCTCCCCGTCGCCCCGTCATCGTCCCTCTCCTCGCCCATCTCGTCGAACCCACCGCAACCCAACTCACTGAAACCCATTACCCTACTTTGCCTCGACCTGTCCACCAGCCGCCGCCACCGTGGTCTCTCTCCGTGCTCCTTTCAACCGCCGCAGATCCCAGTCCTAGTCATCACCATCCAAGCCCCGTCGAAGCCAGTCGCGTCGTCTTCCTCTGTTTGCGAGCGAAAAACAGAGTCGCCTGTTGCCTTCGCGCTTCCATCGCTTCCCGACCGTAGCACTCCGTCGTTGTAGTCAGCATTACCGCCTCGCCACTTTGTTGCCATCTCGAGCTCGCCGTAGTCGCCGCTAGTCCCCCCATTGTCTCTCTCTCTGTCGAAGTTAGAAGAAGAGTAGGGATTGGCCGATTCCCGTGTTTGCTGTTCTGTTGGAGTGGATCCGGGATTGGTGTATGCTGTTTTGGCCCCCGATTCGGTGTGGGGATCTCTCTTGGTTGTTGTTGTTTGTTCGCTTGGGTTTCTTCACACGGGTTTCGCACGTGTCGTTGGTGTTTTTGCTCGGGATTCTGATCCCGTTATTCCTATTTAATTATATCTGCAATAACAGGAAAGTCTTCGCTTGAACCCTTGTTATTGTTTGTGTTCAAGATTAATTGATCTCATGCAAGTAGATCTGTCCATTTTGTTATAAAAAAAAAATTGCTTTTGACTATTCCGTTAAGAATATCGAGGGTTTACACGAGCTAACCCGACATACTCTTAACATCGTGCTATCTCTTTGATTTTAAACTCAATCCCCAATGTTTCATGCATATGCACAATTAAATAACTATATTTATGCTTAGAACTGCTTGATGAAATGGGCATGTTAAATTGAATGTACTGAATCGCTTTTAATTGATGAATTGACAGCATGACTGTGATAAATCTATCTTGAACCTTAGAAATTGCATGTTGACACCTAGGATTCACTTGTTACAAATTTGCATGCTATATGTGATCATATGATTTATTTATTTGCATATTCATGTTAAGACAATTTCTGGACTGCTGTATAATTCACTTTGAATTAGATTTTTAACCATGCTAATGACATAATTTGAAAGAAATAACTAAACATAAAATGTAGTCCTTGATGTCTAGATAATTTTTCCCTAGTCTGGATTTAAATTCCAATTTGTCATCTGTTAGATATCATCACTTTACTACAACTATGTTAGTAATTTTCAGACTCAAAATTTCATGCATATCCTGCTGTTTAAAATTTTGTTTGACCCTGTAAATAGTACAAGAAAAATCTGAAATAATTTAGGCTGGACCTAGACATGCATAGGTATCACCCAGAATTTTTGTAGATTTTATTAATGAGTTCTCTAATCTGAAATAAATAGTTGAACACAACCTACTGCATGCTGCCTGAACTTAAAACCTGATTAGAATGGAGTTTTCACCCTAGTTCCTATATCTTTTATATACCTTAATTATACTCGCTGGAACCGTGTGGAAGTCTATTTTCCATATCCTCTGACGGTTTCAGATTTGCTAATTTGTAATGACCATAATCCGTGTTTTAATACTGCAAGGTCATGTTGTCCTGTAACGCATTGAACTAGTCACACTAAGTATAATACAACATTGACACCTTCTTGCATGCTCACACAGGATGAAAATAAACTAATAAAAAGCCGGGGTATCATGGGTAGACTTGGTAGTGAACGATCGGAAACTGTACTCGGTCGGGCCCTACTGCCTGACTTGTACTGTCCTGTCCTGTACTGATGGCCATAATTACTGCCTGACCTGAACATGAAACACTGCCTGATAATTATTGTCCCTGAACATGAAATACTGATTACTAGGCCGAGTACACGGACTGAGAATTCACCATCAGTCTAAAATATTCACCGTGTGTTGCGCCGAACCTGTGGAATGGGATGCAGTAGTACGCGCTCTCGATAGGCTAATAAAATACTTAATAACCTGCATTTCCTGCTTGATCCTGACATCACGCATTACATGTGTGATTTACTGTAGAGCCTTGATATTTTGCCTGCCTTTGCTTTGTTCTTCGATTTTGACCATGTCCCTTTTCTTTGATATTCATGCTTCCTTTATTCTTTGTTTTCTCTACTTGCTGCCCACGACTTGCTCTAAGGGCAATATTTTCTTTCTTTTTAGATCAAGTATTAACTGGTACCGAAGGAGCAATACAAGAAGAAATTGGTGAGCAAACCCTCTGAAGATCGGAGCAGGACAATTAGACCTCTTAGCTATCTTTTGTTATTTGCTTATTGTATTTCTTTTTATCATACGTTGTATTCTTGGGCTTTTATGATCCAGAGTTTGTTTTATCCATGATGTTGGATTATTATTTAGTGAATTTATTTTATGATTATCTTTGAGTTTATTCATTATTTATGTGATTATATTCTTTGCCTGCGTGGTTGTTTCTCTTGTATATTATTGAGTTAGACTGGTACAGCTTATGGATGATGTTTAATCATTCGCTGGACCTTCGTTACGTGCTCGTATTCCCGTAGTTTGGGAAGCGGGGCGTGACACTTCTAATTCATCTATGGGCTCGGAGTTCACGTGACTTCTTTCTGGCGGGGGTTCGGTGGTATCAAGTGAAAGAATTGAGCCCCCCATGGTGGCAGTGTAACATGCTCGTGCTGCCTGTTGGTTTCCCATAACCAAGCCTACGCTTGCTATTGTTGGGAACTTCATTTTCATGTGAAGCTGCTAGGCATGGGCATTGTACGGCAACTGCATGGAAAGCTGCTAGGTGTGGGCCGCCGAATATGGCATTGTAGGTGGCTTTGATGTTGACTATCAGGAAGTCCAATGCTTCCGTCTGAGTTGTCAGAGCTTTTCCTGCCGTCACATTGAGTGTGATGGTTCCTTCGATTTAGACGGGTGCGCCTGAGAAGCCGTGAAGTGTATAACCGAATGACTTGAGTTGATCTCGTGAAAGCTTCAGAGAATCGAATATGGCCATGAAGAGGATGTTTACGGAGCTGTCATTGTCTACGATGATATGTCGCACCTCATGATTTGCCATGCATAAATTGATAACCAGTGCATTGTAATGAGACATTTTGATGCCCTCGAGATCTTTATCAGAGAAGGACACAGAGAGGCCCAAACCCTTTGCGGGTGGAGCGTTATGTACTGAATTAACTTCTCTCACGAAGGCTTTGCGGGAAGAGTTGGAACCTCCCCCGATGGGACCTCCATGAATGACATGTAGAATGGCCATGTGTACGGAGTCTCGTGATTCAAAGAGTCTCTCTGGATGCTTATTAGCCCCCCGTGGTGGAGGGGTTTCGGCGTTGTTGTTTCGTTGGACAAATTGAGAAAGATAGCCCCGGCCAGAGTGATTTCTCTCATTCTTGATCTACTCTAGACGATCTTTTACCTCTCGGATACAGTGAAGGACTTGGTCGTCCTTCTCCTTGGATGCAGTTGAGTCGGCGGATCCTTCTTTTGGGGGGGGGGGGGGGGGTGGTCCAGATCTTGACTGCATTGGATAGCCTGGAGGATGTCAAGTTTGAACTTATCCAATTCGGCCATAGTGACTGGGGCATCTTTCCCTCTGTTCCGCTCAAGGAGCTTTCAACTCTCACGAGTCGGGCTTCTTATTGCAGTGCGTTCTATCTGAGAGGATGATTGCCTTTATCTCTGTCTAGGAGAGTTACTTCTTCGGGTTGCCTGACGTTCTGAGTGGGAGGGCTCAGTTCGGGCACGCCTCTCTTCCACACAGATTTGTAGATTAGTTCCTTGTTGTCTGGCAATGATGATTTAACGAAGATCTCTAGATCCCTGAGGGCCTCGTGAGGCCGTAGAATCGGTTGACACATTATGAACTGAGATGCGGTCGTACTGAGGATGTTGTTCATGACGGTTTTTTCGGGAGCCCCCCGGTGCCTCTCCATTGAAAGGAGCTCGACTAGGCTGTCAGGGCGACTGTTGAGGAGGAATCGGATCTTCCACAGGAGGAGTTGGTAGACGAAGAGTGTTGGTGCAACGGCTTGAGGCTGCTGCTCTGCCTTTTAGTCTTGGTGGCATGGCTGTAAGTCTGATTTGTGTAGTTCCCACAAACGGTGCCATTCTGCTGCTGCTTATTTTGGTATGGGAGCAAACAGATAGTGAGTTATTTGATGGAAACTACTAAAACCCTGGCCTTTGATTTTTGCTGTGAAATGCAGTTAGAGCTCCTGTGATTGAATCTGGATCATTGTTTGAACAATGTGATCTGGATCCGACGGTTGCTGATGCGGCCGATGGACCTGCAAAAAGCTTGAAACACCGGGGGTTGGCCACGACGACAGACCCTCCGACGTAGGGATGGCATTAGGGTCGGGCTAGCCTGGGACCGGCCCGGCTCGGCCCGCTCGGTCCTCGACCCGGCCCGCTCGGTCCTCGACCCGGCCCGGGCCACCCATGCCCGGGCTGAACCAGGGCCAGCCCGCCCAACAGACTCGGTCCGGTTCGGTTCACCATTTGCCCAGGACCGGATTGAACCGGCCCGGCCCGGTCCGGGCTGGCCCGCGGGCCATTGGCTAACTTTGAATTTTAAAACATTTTTTTTTATAAAAAATTGAATTTGTGTGCTAATACTGCAAAGTATATGTATACTACAAAGTATATATATATATATATATATATATATATATATATATATATATATATATATATATATATATATATATATATATATATATATATATATATATACTAGGTATGCCCGTGGACACGTGCCTACGGCATGTTTCTGTGAAATATAAAAAGGCCTGTAAAAAGTAAAATATATGCACGTCTTCGTGAAGAATAATATATATAGATGTGTATTTGGCTGAGACATTGATGTATTCTGAATTAAGTTGTTTACTGGTTTATATCTTACAGGATCATTTGTCAGGAGCTCAGGATTGAAAAAGAGTACTGTGAATCTACAACAATAGTGGATCGAAATCAGTTGCTATGTGTGACTTAAACATAAGAAGTTTCAAACTGCATGAGTAGCAATTCCATTGGTAATGCAGTTATCGCCTCAAACTGCATGAGTTAATTCCTCGTTGTCATATTTTCATGTAGTTAACCATATATGATTTTAAAAGAGGGTAAAAATGAGAGAGAGAGAGAGATAGAGAAAAAGCTTGTTGTGATGTACATGTAAAGACCTTTTGTTAAATGTGATCAAGTACAATTACATCTCCATATTAATATATTTAGTATCCAGACACTGGAAAGCCTACTGTAAATTTGATCTGAAACAGGCTTGTTAGCCCCAATTTTTGATATACTTTAGTGTATGAGATATTTGACATTTTTTAAAATTTATTTATTTTAATCAATAACTTACATCAAGACACATAAGCCCAACTATCAGGCATTTCAAACATTAAGAGAACATGAAGATTGCAGATGGATTGATGACTAAATCCGCCAAAAATCACGATCAAGGATGAAAAATCATTAAAATGAAAAAGGAATCAATCAAGTCAAAACCAATGGTCATTTATATTGTAGAATATTAATAGAAAATTTTAGTAAAAATTTAGAAAGAGTCTCCCTTAAAATATTAGTCCTTTTACAACAATTTCTTACGGAATTCTGCTAACAATTAAAAATATAACATCACAGGCATTTAATATCAATCATCCCCAGACCAATCCAAGCAACATCGCACAGGCATTATATATATAAGGCTCTAGGGGCAAAAATCTTGATATAATGCAAGATACAAAATAAAAACCAAGATTTCGTTTGAAAACGTAATGAATTTGTAGGAATTTTAGTAAAAATTTCGACAGAATCTCCCCTAAAATATTAGCCCTTTTACAGTAATTCCTTACGGAATTCTACAAACAATTAAAAATATAACATCACAGGCAGTTAATATCAATCCTCCCTAGGCCAATCCAAGCAATATCACACATGCATCATATATATAAGGCTCTGGAGGAAAAAATCTTCATATGATGGAAGATACAAAATAAAAACCATGAATTTGTTTGAAACCATGAATTTTTAGAAAAGCCTTTAAAAAACAACACACAGAACCCAATACTCCACAACTTTGCGGGTACGGGTTTTAACATTACTATATTATATCATCATCCTATACATATATTTACATCATCTCCTAAAATCCTAAATTTTACACAGATTTACATAATCCCTTATTCTACATAACTTAAGGGAACAAAATATATAACTAATACATCATCCACCAATCCTACTACAAAAAAAAAAGATTACAGGGTTGTTACAATAGGGATCAAACACAAAGCTTCAAGTCTTCAATATGGGACGAAACAGTGAGCCTACACAAACAGTAAGAGTTTTTCAAGAATCAATCAAAACCAATTATAATTAAAGAAACAAATAGTAAGAGTATATAGATTTATGCTTATTTTTCAATACTTGGAAAGAAAGCAACTACATGAGATTCTAATAAGAACTCAACTCGCAAATCCTTTAATTCAAATCACACATACACAATGTCTTGACTTTGATTTTCTAATTACGATGCAAAGAGGAAACAGTTAATATAAAGCAATCTCAGGTTAACAGCTTTCAGGAGTATAGTTAATACACTATTGTTTGGCTTGCACACAATGCAGATCATAGGTATTTCATAATGACAGCTGATTGAGGACTTGCTAACAGTTCTATGCAAGCATGCAACTTTTTTACACTTAACAAACTCCAAATATGTGCAACATAGCAAATTAACATCAATGCTGAGCAACATTTATCACTATGTACTCTTGACACAACTGATTAGAAATTGCAAGTGCCCATTCTGTTCCCATGCAATAGTCAAGAATTCTTGACGATAGCGAGCTGGAACAACCTGTTCCTCTTGAATACCACGATTCAAAGCCAAAGAATTCCCCGCTGCTACCATATAATATTCATCTTTATTTGGCGATTAACTTATTGGATATGCACTGTTGACACAATCATATATACACAAAAAGATAAATTCTCTCCCTACAACCTAAACATACTTGTGCTAGGCTTGTCCTTGAAATTTGAACCTCTATACAACCACATAATCTTTTTAGAACCGCGAAACAAATATATTTGGTTGTATATTGATCTCCAGATCAATAAGCAATTCGAAAATTTCTATTGCTCTGATAGACTAATACTATTTGTAACAAACATTCCTATTCTCAAGATTAATAAGCAATTCTAAAATTTGATTTGATCATCCTATTGCTTTGATAGTCTTTTAAGTTGGTAGATTTAATAGGAGTACTAAATAAATCTTTCATTAAAGATACATTCATTTCTTCACAACAGAAATGGATATATTCATAATCCTAAAATGGATACATTAGATGGATATATATTCATAATCCCAAAATTAAACATGTTAAATAGAAATGGATACATTCATTTCTTTACTGTTAAACATGTTCTCTTCAATTAGAAAATTAAAGAAGTGACTTGATTTTCTACTTGATCTAGATCATAAGAGGTATTTTGTTCATGAATTCAAAGTTTTTCTGACAGGTACAGACATAGACATAACATAACATGACAACATGAATTATCGATACACAATAGATTTTGAAAAACTATCATAAAGTATCAAGTACCCTATTGCATTCGTGTGTCAAGTGTTACCACATAAAAGTGTTTCATTTCAAATATATTTATGCTTATTTCTCATTACGTGGAAAGAAAGCAAGTACATGAGATTCTAATAAGAACTCAACTCACAAATCTATTAATTCAAACACACATACACAATGCCTTGACATTGATTTTCTAATTATGATGCAAAGAGGAAACAGTCAATATAAAGCAATCTCAGGTTAACAGCTTCCAAGAGTATAGTTAATATACTATTGTTTGGCTTCTAAGAGTATAGGTAATACAGATCAGTTTTTTTTTAAAAACTAAAACCAAACTCAACAATAAAAGAAATCACAATTTAATAGGCTACAATAGTTACTTAATAAGATTTAGATAAGATGTATACCCTATTTGATTACAAAATAGGACAGTAAATCTTTAGATTTGATAAAGATCTTGGTGATGGAGTTTTTTCGAAATGGAAGAGAAATTTCAAAAATGTCAACCAGGAAGAAATTAGAAGGATAGAGTTTGATTACCTGAACTGCGCATTCCAAAACCATGAAGAATTAGCAGGAAGTACACCACATGCCTAGCCATCTCTTCTTCAGTCTCTTACTCTCTAATATGACATGCAAGAATATTTTAAGTTGCACATAAAAATATGGCAGAAATTTAGATGTAATACATTGTAAAAGAAATTGCAAACCAAAATTCAAACTTGTATAATAAAAAGAATGCATACCTCGCCAAAATAGCCGGGTACAATTCTCACAATGTGCTTCATAATATTCCCTGCGCTGTTCTCACTCTTGTCCTACAAAGATGCAAAACTCAAGAAAGGACACCAACAGTATCTGCATCAGATATTTATCTTACTATAGCTGCAATTTTTAAAAAAAAATATGAGAATGAACCTTCCAGTGCTTTAATTGAAACAACAGTCATATGAACAGAGTGAATTACAATTCAGAGTTTTCTGGACTGAAGTATGGGTTTGTTGGGGTGGTCTAATTGTTAAGTAGATGCAGAATTTTCATATAAATATGTTTTTCTAAACAGAAAAACTAACCCAACAACAACAACAACAACAGCTGAAGAAATTACAATTTAACATAGGATTTTTAGCGTGAATACCTAATGTGATTTCTATATGATACACTACATCTTAGATTTTGATGAATTTCTCGTTGTGGCATTTTGTCGAATAGTTGGCAAGCGAAATTTCAAGAACTGTAAAACCCATCAAAATTTTTATTTGGCTGCAGTATCACATGATCATAGAATTATAGAGATAACTGCAATGTCAAAGTAACCCTTTTGACTACAACAGCTAGGATCATAGATTTATAGAGATAAGTAGAACATCATAATTCCTTAATAACCAAAGCTAAAAATTTGGAAATCCTGCAACCTTAAACAGTTAAGTTTTTTAACACAACTTTTATCAAGATTTGTTCAAGAAAGACTCTTATTCAAAACTATGCAACAACAACAAAAAAATGTTTTGCCCCATCACAATATATAACATTTGATTTGTTTCCATGATTCTATCTAATCTAAAATACTATATAGTCGGAAATTTTCCTCCATAAGCAAGGTTTACTTATTCGAAGGTTTCAGAAAACTATACATAAATGCATTAGGTTCTTGATTTTGCATGAGATATGTTGCTTATGATACTTTAGGGTAGAAGAGAGTTTTCCGTTTAAAAATGATCCAATTAGAAGCAAAGCTCAATATGAAGATCAATTTCAATCTATTAATAGTAAACATGTGAGGTTTTTTTAGACTAACATCCGCAATTAAGGAGATGCAAACTACAATTTAATGACCATTAAAATTAGATTATATTCGAATCTCAAGTACAATACCTCGCAATATCTTCTTTGCGAGGATTACAAAAGGGAATACAGGAGAAAGATACCTTCTTGCGTTACCTACCAACTTCATGAAATCATGTCTCTAGAAACCCTATAATAAAGAAGATGATAGTTAATTAAGAAATACAGAGACTACAGTTTTAGTGAATTAAAATTAAGGTTAAAAAGGAGAAGGGAGACCTCAATATGTGTAATCGTCCATATGTACTTAGACTTTGCTCGGGAGACATGGTAATAAACAGTCAGCCAAAAGAATAACATGTTTCCTTATAAACGAACCCTATCAATTTTTTGGCCAGTTCTATTTCAGTTGTGCAACCACAGGAACTATGCAACCGTTCCCTGCATATCTTATGAATAATGGAATGTAATGTATAATGGAAAGCACACATGTTTCTAGTTCGAGAAAGAAACCTTGCTTGTATTAATGCTATCATCAACAGCCTTCCAGGGTCGCCCAACATTCCCCTGCTTCATTATTTGCAAGTTTTTTTTTTCTGATAACATAAGGGAATTGTAACTAACCAAATGAATGCAGTCAACAAAACAAATGCAGTCAGTTTTGTTTAGATGATCTTTAGATGAGAATTAGGTTACAATCCAAAAAATTAGGTTACAATCCTAAAATCTAACACAAACCCAACAAAACGAAACATTTACTTCTACAATTTATCTTTTCCTCTAAAACTTCAATAAGAACATAATGCGCGTTAAAACTGTTATCCTGTGCCTATTGAAAATCTTTTCCTATCATACTCATGTTGAAGCAAATGCATGGTTATACTCTGGTTGAATCTTCCTTAGATTTATTGCCCCATAAATTATTGTCTTGTTTTGTTTGGTACTCCAGTTTTTCTCTGATTGTAATCATGAATTTGGAGTACTTCATTGCAATTAGTTAGCCAACTTTTTATTAGAATCCATTATAGTTGTTACTAATGACCTGTTTGATGAGTACTCTTGTAGTTATTGTTCAATCTCTTTTTGGTACTCCCGAACTTCATTTTTTTGTAAGAGTTTAACAATTGCCATAATCAAAGTAGATTAAAATAAGACAGCACTGAAAGCATCTCCTAGTGAGAAGTGAATGTAGGAGAATTTCTAGTTATAATAGGAAGTTGAAGTACCACATTTATAATGAGAATAAACTAAAAGAGGTAGAGTAGAAATGTAATTAAAAAGTATAATTGATAACAAATATAATTAAAAAGTATACAAAAGTATGCCAACCTTTAATCCACAAACTGGCATATACAAAAGTCGTCATTTGTCAATAGAATATGTTAAGTTGATTCTAAGATCATTTTCACCTATGACTACTTCAACTCAAACTATAATGAAACCATTTGTAAACCCGATCAAAATCGTGAACAATAATGACCCACACGTTTTCTAGTTGGAAGAAGATGTGTGGGAGAGTCAACTCGAACATTGAGAGTCTTTTGGATTATTTTTATTGATTTGACCATATTAGATATCTGATTTATTGTAGAAAACAAATAGCACTTAGTAACCTGGAAATGTTATTTGGACTTTGGGATAGGAGACGAACTGAATAGGAGCATTGGTCCTCCGAAAGGAAGGGTTTTTTATTCAGTTCGATTGAGGTTTTTGGGTTATTAAACTAGACAAAGTCATTGTCTAAAGGTAGCCAGACAATGTTCCTATTCGGTTTTGACTGACACTGATCACAAATTAGAAGGATGTTTAGAACAACAAATATTAGCATCAACCCTCACGAATACTTTTATAGGGAATACTAAAACATTTAAAATCTGCAACCCTAAACAGATACAATCCTAAAATTAGATGGAAAACAATATCAATTTCGAATAACACTTACAATTCTAAAATCTACGCTGAGGTGAAAGTAGGGTTGACGGAGCTGCAAAACAGTATAAAAAACAGCGAGTTCCAGAAGGGATAATAGCTTTAACAAAAAAATATCTTAATCTAAATTAGACACTATATATTTGTCCAAATAGGAAGTCCATCAACACAACTCAGGATATCCCATTGCACTACATTATAGTAACTGTACAATACATAAAGAATCAAATTATTACCGGACAAATCTTTTAAAGCACAAAACCAAGTATCTACTTATGAGTTAGTGCCAAATTCCAATTACAAATCACAAATCAAAATGCACCAAAGCACCAAAGCACCAAAGGAAAGTAGAACGGGCAATAAACAGAAAATAAACAAAAAAAGAGTGAGATCAACCTGCACTGATGGCATGTCTTCCCTTAAACATGATCGTAAACATGCTTTCCTTGCCTATCATACCCATCCACAAAAAGTTCCCCGCTTGTCTCGCAACTTCCCAATAGCGCATAATGCTCCTCTGTATAAACTTCTTCCCTCTCACCTTCTGCAACCAATGCCAGCTTACCACTCTTTTGACCTAAATTTTTTTCCCCATTCTTTGAGCAAATCTCTCCATACTGAACTGGGTCTGCATTTTTCAACCTAAAAAATGCATCAAATTTTTACAATAAAATCAAAATTCTATTAGGGCTTTAACATCCACCCCCCCCTCAAATTTCTCAAAAATTAAAACAAATGCAATACCTGAGATGTAGAGACGGTGAAATCTGTGGTCAGTGAAATTGGTGGTGCGGAGATGGTGAAGCGTGTACAGGGGAGACGACGCACGGCTGGAGCGACGACGACGGGCGGCACTACGTCGGGAGGGGACACAGGCCGAGAGGGGGTGGTGCTGTGGCTGTGGTTGCTGTTGTCGACGGAAGGAGAAGGGAAGGAGACGGACGCACTGTCGTGGCTGGCATCGTGGAGGCAGGACAAGAAGGGGGCTTGCAAGCAGGCACCGGAGACGAGGTCACGGCAGGGGAGAAGGTCGGGAGATAGTGAGAAAGAGAGAGAGAAGGGGGGTATTTGGGGAAAGAGAGAGAGGGTTTTGAAATTGTGGGGTTTGAAATTTTGGGCGGGAAAATAAATTTTGTGAGAATCAATCAGAGCCATTGGTTTTAGAGGAGATTGAAGGAGAGCCGCTTGATAGCTTTCTTTGTAATTTATTATATATATATATATATATATATATATATATATATATATATATATATATTATAAAATATTTCAAAATTTTATAAAAAATGTCACGCCCTGCTTTCCAAAAGAGAATACAGAATACGGAATACGGATACACGACAAAAGCCCAGCGAATGATTTTCATCATCCATAAGCTGTTCAAGAATCTTTACAACATTCACAAGAATAATCAGAGTCGGAAGCAAAAGAATCAACCAACATGCACATATGAACCAAAATACCAACAAGAATACTTGAAACCAAAATATATCAATCTCAAATATTTATGATCTGAATAACTCAAAAATCCTGGGTCACATTGCCCAAATACAATAAATTCAAGTACAAGATACAATATTGTTCAAGCAAACTACAAGAATAAAAATAGCAAAATCCAGCACTAATACTTCATGTCACCAATACCATCTGGAACCTGTTCTCCATAATCTGCAATTTAACAATTGCACGAATAGGAAAAAAAAAACAAGTACTCGTCAATTACAAGTTACGGACCGCTTGTAATGTAGGATACAAGTACATAGGAAAAACTAACTAGCAACATGGTATAAGCATGATATCAAAATATAACAACTAGCATGGTAAATGAACAAGTATAAGTGGCAGTGTCAAGTGAACAAGTACCATGTAAACAAATATCAAGTATCAAGTGTTATGTATCACGAAATCAAGTAACAAGTGTCAAGTAGTCAAGTACAAGTATCAAGTATCATGTTCAAGCATCAATTCTCATTTATCATGTAATCAAGTATCAAGTAAGCATGTATCATGTTCCAGTATCATGTATCAAGTCTTGTAGTTATTACTATCAAGGTAGCACTTCATGTGCCATCCTTTTATCACATGGTTGCTACAGTCAAAGCAATTTCGTTTTAGATTTCATAGTGGACCATATAGGGCAGTGTACTCAGGGACAAGCCGCAATAACCAAGTATCAAGCCTCAAGTAAAATATCACGCCTCAAGTAGTGAAATATCAAGCCTCAAGTGGTGAAATATCAAGCCTCAAGTGATCAAGTATCAAGTCAAATCTCAAGTATCAAGCCAAGTCTCAATTATCAAGCCAAGTATCACATAGAATCAATAGATTCTCTTCCGAGTACACGTTTCTGAATTATCCATTATTAGATCTGTTCCTTTAAAACTCTGGCTTGGTTATTTTATTATTAAGGTCAAATAAGCAAGTATGTGTCATGAACAAGCAAGTATATCATGGTATGATCAAGTAACAAGTTCAAGTTGCAAGATAAACATGTACGGGTAATAGGTAATGCACAAAAGAATGAAATAACAAAATCTCAAGTTCAGGACAGTAAGACCATTCTGTAGTAAAACTAAAATTTCCGGTGTTACAAACATGAAAATCTGAATTCGTCAAAAGATTTAGAAAATAGACTCTCAAATGAATCGATCGAATATAAATAAGTCATATAGTATTTCGCAAAAACATAACTCAAAACTGATTTGAATCCAGAAAATATGTTCAGCCAGAAATCAGTAAACCGAATTCAAAGTCAGGAAAACAGCACCAAAATACCTCAAATAAATCCAGAAAAAATCTGGGGTATTTCCCTATCTGTCTAGTACCAGAATATAAAGTTTCATAATTTTTCAGTAAGATTAGCTTAACCAACAAAAATCAGAAAACATCATGAAACGATAGTTTGGCAAATCTGGAATTCCCAACATTGTTGTACGAAAACTGTAATATCTCGCAAACCGTGAAACGAAATTCAAATCTGCCAAAGGGAGAAGAAAATAGACAAAATAAGATAACTTTCATGTTTCATAAATATTTTTCATACAGGAAAAGGAATTATGGTGAAAATACAAATCTTTATAGAACAGCGAGCAAAATCTAGCAAGTATAGTTTTTATTCGAAAGCATGAAACAGTATGTAAATCTTATCAAATAAATACCCCAAAATTTTGGTTAGTCCCTAAATAGATATAGAAACACTGACCAAAATTTTAGATCAAAAATTTTTTTTTAACACTAGTATCAATATAGTTTAGTCATCGAAATCATCAAGAAACGAAATCTGGAAATGAAAAATACCTCTGTAGTAAAACAATCATATCTCACACATACAAAAACGAAATCGATCATGGTCAGAGATTTTGGAAAGAAGAAGGATTTATCTAAAAATCATGTTTAATACTGAAGTTAAGATACTGACCTTAATATGGTCTAAAATAGCAATCAAAACTGATCATCGACAAAATACAGATTTTTCTCTTAACAACAAATCAACATACAACATACGAAACTCGTCCCAAATGCAACCAAACATGGTATAGAGTCTACTAAGTGTCCAAACAACATGAAATTGGGTATGTGGCATGTCCAAAACAAGTATATCACATAGATCCGAACAAACACACGATTTCTCTTAATTATCCCACAAATATAATCACATCAAGAACGATCAAAACCTAAGTTGTTTCATGTCAAATTTTTGTTGTGAGGCAACTATGGTCAATAGCACTATAGAGACGATACTCATCAAGATACATCACATACGAGTTGTCTCTAGAACCCAACCACACTACAAGCGGAGTTTATGACTTGTATCGTACAAAGGAATTTGTGTACAAGTTACTTGCCTTAACCGAAGACGAAATGAACACCAAGAATAATGGAAACAGATTCCTGGGCAACGAACAAAAACCCACGAATGAAAATCACGAACCAAAGCAACCCACGTGCAAACTAAGTGCACATGTAAAGCTCCAAGAACCAAGAGAGAGAAAAGGAGAGCGGCGGGGTAGCGGCGGCTGGCACTTGCTGTTCTTGTGGATGTTGCTGAACGGCCGCGGAGGACGGGGACGGAGGGAGAAGGATATGGGGAGATGGTGAGATGGTGTTCGTGGGTTGGTGTTGGCCGGCAATGGTGTGATCGGGATTGAGATAAGGTCGGCAGGGAGAGCTAGTCGGTGGGGAGAGGGGGTGCGGCTGGGGTGTTGACGGCGCAACAGGGAAAGGAGGCCAGGGGGGGTGGTAGGTTAGGGTTAGGGTTTAGTAGAGAGGGAGAGAGATTTATATATAGGGTTTAGTTGTAGGTAATGGGTATTGGGTTAATGGGTATTAGGAGTTATAATAGGAGATGGGTTTAATATGATTTGTATTAGGTTTTATGTAGGATTGTGGCTAATTTGGCTTTGGTAGTTAATTAGGGATCAAGAACAATGGGATTAGAAATAGGATAACCAACCAAACACCACGAGCACACAAGAACAAAAAAAAGAGAACAAGAACCAAATAAAGAGAGAAATAATAACAACGATCAAGAACAAATCAAGGGACAAAAAAATCAATCACAAGAAGATCAAAAATGAGAAAAATAAATATATATTGAAAAACAACTCCATTATACGATCCAGAAAAATACAAGAGAGTACAAATACTCAAGAAAAAGAAAAATATATCAAAAATACGAAAAACGAAAAAACAAGGGTTACAATCCTACCCACTTAACAAAAAGAATTTCGTCCTCAAAATTCAGAAAGAAGGTATATAGGGTAACCCCAAAACAACCAAAAAGAACAAAACAAAACAACACAAACAAATAAGGAAACTTCTGCTGAATCGCCTCCTCTAGCTCCCATGTCGACTCACTAGGCGAGTGAGGATTCCAAGCAACACGAAAGAGCTTCATGACCTTATTCTTAAGCACTTTCTCCCGCCGATCCACAATTGTTACTGGCAGAATCTCATAAGTCAAATGAACATGTGCTAGTTGTTTTATTTTGATTTGGGTTTCATCAGACCCAATGTTTTGCCTTGAGATTCTCCAGTCCTTTTTTTCAACAAGAAGGATGGTAGTCGTCGACTGTGTGTGGATTATCAGGAACTGAATAGTGTTACTGTGAAGAACCGGTATCCGTTGTCCAGGATTGATGATTTGTTTGATCAGTTGAGTGGGGATGTTATTTTCTCGAAGTTGGATCTTCGTTTTGGGTATCATCAAGTCAAAGTGAAGGTGACTGATGTGCAGAAGACTGCTTTCAGGACCAGATATGGCCACTATGAATATCTTGTGATGCCGTTCGGAGTTACGAATGTGCCTGCTGTATTCATGAGTCTTATGAACCAGATCTTTTCTCAGTTCTCAGATCATTTTTTGGTGGTCTTCATTGATGATATTTTGGTGTATTCTCGGAATCAGAAGGATCTTGCTGAGCATCTTAGGGTGGTTCTGCAGACTTTGAGAGAGAATCAGCTCTATGGGAAACTCAGCAAGTGCAAGTTTTGGCTCGACAGGGTTTCATTCTTGGGGCACATTATCTCAGATGATGGTGTTTCTGTGGATCCTGCCAAGGTTGGGGCTTCGAAGGACTGTCCTGTTTCCAAGTCAGTTTCTGAAGTCAGGAGTTTTCTTGGTTTAGTTGGCTATTATCGGAAATTCGTCCAAGATTTTTTGAAGATAGCAGGACCGTTGACTAAGTTGACTGGGAAAGATCAGAAGTTCTGTTGGTTTGATGAATGTGGTGTGGCTTTGGTTGAGTTGATGAACAGATTGACGTCAGCACCTGTGTTGACTATTCCCAATGGTTCAGGCGGATTTGTAATTCACTGTGATGCTTTTGGTAAGGGTCTTGGAGCAGTTTTGATGCAGAAGGGCTGAGTCGTTGCGTTTGCATCGAGGCAGTTGAGGCCGCATGAGAAGAACTATCCGACTCATGACTTGGAGTTAAGCGGCAGTAATTTTTGCTTTGAAGCTGTGGAGACATTATTTATTTGGGGACCGAGTGGAGATCTTTACAGACCACAAAAGTCTCAAGTGCGTCTTCACCCAGAAGGAGTTAAACATGAGGCAAAGGCGTTGGTTGGAGCTTATGGCCGATTATGACATCTGTTTGCAATATCATCCTGATAAAGTAAACTTGGTGCCAGATGCTTTGAGCAGGAGACCGGCAGTTATATTCTTGACTCTGCAGAGGGATCTGATTGAGCAGATGAGGAGGTTGGAGTTGGAAGTTTTGTTGTCGAGTTCTTATCGGAGTTGTCTGGTGCTTCAGCTGCAGTCGTTTCTTGTTGATCAGATTAAAGAGGCACAGGCTAGTGATGCACAGTTGCAGAAATTTCGAGCTGAGGTTGAGTCTGGGTCTAGGACGGACATAGTCATTCGGATGGATCACTTCATTTTGGGTTCAGATTATGTGTTCCGGAAGGTGATGTTAGTCAGAGGTTGCTTGAGGAAGCCCATCAGTCTTCGTATTCTATCCATCCGGGCAGTACTAAGATGTATTGAGATTTGAAGCTTCATTTCTGGTGGCAGGGTATGAAAAGGGATGTGGCTCAGTTTGTTGCTCAGTGTTTGATCTGCCAGTAAGGCAGAGCATCAGAAAACCGCTGGACTTCTTCAACCGCTTCCTATTCCAGAGTGGAAGTGGGAACATATCACTGTGGATTTTGTGACTGCTTTGCCGAGGAGTCCTTAGGGTCATAATGCCATTTGGGTGATTGTCGACCGTTTGACGAAGAGTGCTTACTTCATTCCTTTTCGTTTCGGTCAGTCTACTGAGAGCCTAGATGAGATGTATATGCAAGAGATTGTTAGAATTCATGGGGTTCTAGTCAGTATTGTATCTGATGGAAATACGAGATTCAGATCGCAGTTCTGGGAGAGTCTTCAGAACAGTTTGGGAAGCAAATTAAAGTACAGTACAGCTTTTCATCCCCAGATTGATGGACTGTCAGAGCAGACTATTCAGATTCTTGAGGACATGTTGAGGTCCTGTATGCTTCAGTTTGGTGGGTCTTGGGAGGATCATTTGCATCTCGTAGAGTTCTCGTGCAATAACAGCTTTCAAGCCATTATTAAAGCTGCTCCGTTCGAGGCACTCTATGGGCGTAAGTGCAGGTCACCAGTGTGCTGGGATGACCTTAGTGAGAGGAAGTTGTTGGTTCCAGAGTTGATCACCAAGACAGTTGATGCAGTGGTTCATATCAAGAAGCGCTTACAGGCAGCTCAGGATAGGCAGAAGCGATGGTCCAATGTCCATCGGAGAGCTTTGGAGTTTGGTGTTGGTGACCATGTTTTCCTTAACGTATCGCCGTAGCGCGGTTTCATTCGGTGGGACAAGCTTAACCCTAGATTTATTAGACCGTTTGAGATTTTGGAGCGAGTAGGCAAGGTGGCCTATCGTCTTGTATTGCCGCCAGCTTTATCAGGAGTGCACGATGTTTTCATGTCTCATAACTCAGGAGACATATCCAAAATGAGAGCCACGTGATCGACTATTCTGAGTTGACTATTCGGCCAGATTTGACTTGTGAGATTCTGCCAGTTGCTATTGTGGATCGGCGGAAAAAAGTACTTAAGAACAAGGTCATCAAGTTGGTTCGTGTTGCTTGGAATCCTCACTCGCCTGGTGAGTTGACTTGGGAGCTGGAGGAGGAGATTCAGAAGAACTTTCCTCATTTGTTTGAGTAGTTTTGTTTTTGGTCTTTTGATTGTTTTGGGGTTACCCTATGTATCTTCTTTTGAATTTCGAGGATGAAAATTTTCTTGTTAGGTGGATAGGATTGTAACCCCTGTTTTTTATTTTTGTGTATTTTGGACTGTATTTGTCGTTTTGGTGTATTTTTTTCTCTTGTATTTTTTCTGAACCGTATATTGGAGTTGTTTTCAATATATATATCCGTTTTATTTCTTTTCGAGCTTTTTGTCTTGATTGAGTGACTCCTTTTGTCTCATTCTCCTATTATTTGATCGTTCCTTCATTTTGGTCTCATCCTTGTAATTTTATTTTATTATTTTTTTTTTTGGGGGCGTTTGTAGTGGTGGTGTTTGGTTGCCTATAAATTCCCAATCGTATTTGCATTCCTATTTTTTTTATTATTTGACCCAAAATCCAAAATCACCAAAATCCAAACTTCACAATCCAAAATCCCAAACCCATTTGTAAACCTACTACTACTCCTATACCCATTAACCCATTAACCCACAACTAACCCCTATATATATTCCCTCTCATCTAAACCCTAACCCTAATTCCTCTCTCTCTCAATCCCGGCCCCCTCCATCTCTCCCCTTCTCCTTGCTTCTGGCCTGCACACCCGCACACCACAACTCGGCCTACCTCAAGCCGACACCCATCCAAGCCAACCCACTTCCCCTTCCCGGCCTACTCCATGCCGACATCCCCCCATCCCGACAGCCCTACACCCGAGCCCTTCTTCCCTTGGCCATCCCGACCATCTCCTCGAACCACCATAACAACCCTCTTGCGCCATATAATCCCTCTACTCACTTCGTGGTGTTCTCTTGTGGCCGCAAGCCACTTTGATCGTCTCTCGCTTTTGGAAGTTTCGTTCGTGTGGAGATTCTTGCTTGAGTTGCTTGGATTTGTGGATTAGCAGATTTCGTTCGTGGGTTTTGCTCCTATTCTTGATTTCATCGTTCTTCATCTCCGATTAAGGCAAGTAACTTGTACTCTAATTCATTTATTTGATACAAGTCCAAAGTTCACCTATAGTGTAGTTGGGTCTAGAGACGACTCTTGTTTGTGATTTCCTTGATGGTTTTTGTCTCTATTGTGAAAACTTGACCATAGATGACTCACGACACAATATGGAGATGAATTAACCTAGGATTCGCCCGTTCTTGATTTTTGATCGTGTATGTGAAACTTTTGTGTGAATTCGTGTTTTGGTTGAGACAATGTGAAATTCTTGGCGTGGACATGTTAGATACCTTAAATCATGATGTTTAGACATGTGGTAGACTCGATTTCATGTTTGGATGTGTTTGGATCAATTTTCTTGAATCTATGTTGATTTTGTTTTTAAGGGAAAAATCTGTATTTTGTCGCTGTTTTGTTTTGCTTGCTGTTTTGGACTGTTTTAAAATCAGTATCTCAATTTCGGTATAAAACATGAGTTTTAGATAATTTCTTCTATTTTCAAACCCCTCTGACCTTGCTTGATTTTGATTTTTTATGACTGAGTTATGACTGTTTTAGTACAGAGGTGTCGATCTTTTCCAGATTCTGTTTTTCGGTAATTTTGATGACAAATCATTTTAAAGAGCTATTCTATATATATTATTTTGATCCAAAACTTTGGTCAGTGTTTCTTTATCTAGTTAGGGATTACCCAGAATTTTGGTGAATTTTATTTATAATTTTTATGTGATGTTCCATGCTCGTTTATAAAATCTATACGTGCTGTATTTTGCTTGCTAATCTGTAAAGAATCTTATTTTCACTATGATTCCTTTTACTGTATGAAAAATATTTTTGAAATATGAAAGTTATTATATTCTATCTATTTTCATATCCGTTTGGCGGAATTGGATTTGGTTTCACTAGTTGCGAGATATCTTAGTTTTCGTACAGCAGTGTTGGGATTTCTAGGTTTGCCAAACTATGTTTTCCTGATGCTTCCTTATTTTTGATGACTAATCTATTTTTACTAGAAAATTATGAAACTTTAAATTTAACTACTAGACATATAGGGGAATACCCCAGATTTTTCGTGGAATTATTTAATGTGTTTTCATGCTGTTTTCCTGTTCTTGAATTCGTTTTCTTGATTTCTGGCTGAACCTTTTTTCTATATTCAAATCAGTTTTGAGCTATGTTTTTGTGAATTAATATATGACTTATTTATATTTTATGGATTCGTGTGGAAGTCTATTTTCTAGATCCTTTGACGGATCCAAATTTTCTTGTTTGTAACACTGGAATCACTGTTTTACTACAGTATGATCTTGCTGTCCTGAACTTGAGATTTGTCTATTTTATTCGTATATGAGATATCTTGCACTCGTACTTGTTTATCTTGCAACTTGCACTGGTCACATGATCATGCCATGTTATTCTTGATATATTTTGTACATATACATGCTTGTTTGACATTAATAATAACTAACCAAGCCGGGGTTTAAGGGACATATCTAATAGTTGGATAATTCAGTAATGTGTACTCGGAAGGGGATCCACTGATCCTACGTGATTACTTGAGACATGATACTTGACCCGTGATTACTTGATACTTGCACGCAAGACACGATACTTGCCACTTACACAACTTGACACGTGATTACATGATACATGATACATAGAGCTTGGAGCTCGATTACTTGACTTGTCCCCGAGTATACTGCCCTCTATAATCCACTATGAAATCTAAAGCGAAACTGTTTGCTGTAGCAACCATGCCGTATGGGATGCATTAAGTGCTACCTAGAAAGTAATTCACTACAAGACTTGATACAAGCTACTTGAACATGATACTTGAATATGATACTTGAACAAGATACATCCTTGCTTGATACTTGACTACATGATTCATGAGATTTGATACATGATTACACGACACCTGACACTTGACACATCTTTATAAGATACTTGTTCACTTGACACTTGATGCATGTTTACATGATACTTGATTACTTGACACTTGATTTATGCCATGTACACTTGATCACTTTTACCATGCTAGTTGTTTATATTGACATCACACTTACACCATGTTGCTAGTTAGTTTTTCCATATGCTTGTATCCTACATTATAAGTGACCCGTAACTTGCAATTGACGGGTACTTGTGTTTTCTCTTTTCCTCTTTCCTGCATTCGTTGAATTACAGATTATGGAGAACAGGTTCCAGATGGTATCGGAGACATGAAGTATTAGTGCTGCTTTCTATTATATTATTTCTTGTATCTTGCTTGAACAGTAATTGTATTTTGAGACTTGGATTTATCTTGTATTTGGGCGATGTAACCCAAGACATGTGTTTTATTCAGATCATGACTATTTGGGATTTATGTATTTGATTTCAAGTATTCTTCTTGGTATTTTGACTCATTATGTGCATGTGGTTGATTAGTTCTCTTCTGACTCTGATGTCTCTTGAGAATGTTGTTAAGATTTCTTGAACAGCTTATGCATGATGAAAATCATTCGCTGGGCTTTTGTTACATATCCTTATTCCGTATTTTTTTTGGAAAGCGGGGCGTGACAAGAACAATGGGATTGGTAATTGGATAACCAACCAGACACCACGAGCACCCAAGAACAAAATAAAGAGCAAAATAATAACAACGATCAAGAACAAATCAAGGGACAAAAAAATCAATGACAAGAAGATAAAAAATGAGAAAAATGAATATATATTGAAAAAACAACTCCATTGTACGGTCCAGAAAAATACAATAGAGTACAAACACTCAAGAAAAAGAAAAATACATCAAAAATACGAAAAACGAAAAAACAGGGGTTACAAAAAAAATATAGACATCAAAATTAAATCACTACTCATTACTCAATTTGCCAATCCTCACCTTAGCTATTTATAGCCAAGTCCATCTGCTCACTTCTCTAACATCACCAATGTGGGACTAAAACTTTTCTACTTCAAATGGTCTAAATTATATATATATATATATATATATACTATCAAAATTTTAATGAAATTTAGTTTTAGGTCTAGTGCATGCAAATTAGTTCCTTGAGTTTGGGTTTGTCGCGGGTTCGATCCTGAGAAAGCTCAGGTAATTTTACTCTTGAAATAATTAATCACTTTTTTATCAAATTATATATATATATATATATATATATATATATATATATATATATATATATATATATATATATATATAAATTTTAATGAAATATAGTTTTAGGTCTAGTGCATGCAAATTAGTTCCTTAAGTTTGGGTTTGTCGCGGGTTCGATCCTGAGAAAGCTCAGGTAATTTTATTCTTGAAAGAATTAATCACATTTTTTATCAAATTTATTTTTAGAAGATGTTTCTTTTTTTATTTCTATTTTTATATTGTAATTTAATAAGATTTGTATGTTACTTATCTATTTGATTAATTTGAAATTTTGTAATTCATAAAAATACCTTAATTTATGAATCTCTTTTTTATCCATGTGTACAACCCAATTGTTCACCATTTTCCTTTCCTTTTATCTTTGTAGTAAAAAAAAGAAAAAAAAGGAAAAAAAAACTGAAAAACCCGCCTAACCCGCGAACCCGCAACGAACCAGTCCGGCCCCCGAGCCAGGGCCAGGGGCCAGGTCCGGGCCGGCATTTCCCTATCGAGGCCTAGCCCACCACTGTTGCTAGCCCGACGTGCAAAGCTCGACCCGATTGGCGCGAATGTCACCCCTACTCTGACGCTCAAATCAAAATCTAAGAGAGAAAGAAAGTTTTAGAGTGAAACTGTAGATTACCTTCTGACTGAAGAGGATGGGGGGGGGGGGGGATATTTATAGGCCTGAGAAACATATCAAGACATTGACATGAATCCATTGGATCGATATGAATTCCTTATCTCCCGTTTAAATCTCCCCCTCAAGAGATAACCTATCATGTTTGCGGATAAGAGATTTGACTAATAGCTTTCATGGGCTGGGTTTGGTAGTAAAGAAAGAAGTCCTTGGTTCGGGTAGCTAACTTGTGTCATAAGCTCAGTTTTTTGTAATACAACAATCTAATCTGGAATTGAGGTTTTTTCGAACAAAACATCAATCTGAGCTTGAGTACGAATTGGAGTTTTGAAGCAATAGAAGAGTATATCTATTGTATGAATATAATACTTACTATCTTTAAATCTTTCATTTTCAGGAATTATTAGAATAGAACTCATTGATTCAAACTTTCGCACGATCTTTACTTTCTACGATGTTAATACTGGAAATCTCTCTTAATGGGTCTAGTCTATTACTTTTTATGGGATTGAAAGAAGCTCATGTCTTGTAGAGGAGCCTGGAGAAGGTCCGGACCTGTTAAAGAGATGTATTATGATTAATCTGCCTATAGAAGTCTTAAGATCTGTGCTGGAATAGGACGGTCTTGATTCGCTGCGATTTTTACCATTATCAATTTTTGATTTAATCAGGAGTCCTTATTCTACATGACAAAGTCCCGTACCAAGAATCCTACCAAAAGCATAAGGACGCTACTATAGGTTTAGCCGGGAGGGTTTACAGGATGTACCAGTTGTCCACATAAGGGAGGACTTACACAATGTCAACATATCGCATAAATGAGTGGGATCCTCCTTTACCAATTTCAATCCACCAGAAATTCCTTGACTTTGATAATGACGATCAGACTTTAATACATTTTGGTTTCTTAAGTAGTGTCTCCGATGAGCATCATGCGGTGTCTTGTCCTTTTAGATTTCTTTTTGGATAAAGGGATAGAGTCAAAAGACTGTGGCCGCAAATATATATATATATCTAATACTATAATGGGAGAACCCCTTAGTCAGTAACCCAACCCGTGCAACGCACGGGTTGGGTTACTTCGGTAAATATTTTCGAAAATGGACCTGTTTGGTAAATATGTTCAAAAGTGGATCAGTTTGAAAATTATTTTATTTTTAATTATGGACTAACTTTTGTAAGTATTTTAGAAAGTGGACCTGTTTTGTAAATAGTTTCGAAGGTGGATCGGTTTGGAAATTATTTTCTTCTTACCCTTTTCATTATCCTTCAATTTTTTCCACGTGCACGTGTGCACGTGTCTGATACTAGTATATATAAACATACTGTTCTTCTTGATTTTCAATCCTCTTCTCTCTAGTTCCATGAGATCTTGAAACAGTCTTCTTAATCACAGCATACTTGTTTCTGGGAAGCCTATTGAGTAGGGTGGATGTTCTTAATTACTAGCTAGAAGAAGATGGGCATATTGATACGATGGTCTGAAACTAGCTACTTGAAGACTTGAAGTTATACGTATCTATCTTCCAATTTAAAACAATGTGTAAGTCAAAGATTACAATTCGAATAGGTCCTCTTGAAGTTATTTGGAGATATGGTTTGGTGAGAGAGGGGGATTTGGAGATAGGATTTGGTGAGAGAGGAAGAAAATAAATAATAGTTATGGATTAAAAGCTTATAGTTATGAATTAAAAACTCTAAAGCTATAGGATACATACACCCACGTTTACTACACGTCTGTAGGTATATGATGCCTATATCCGCGGTTTTAGTGACCGTCACTACAGGTGTTTGTTGGTATATGTCAAATTTCTTGTAGTGATAGTAACCAAATTTAGAAAAAATTAAAACTTTTTATTACATCAACTCTTTTACAAAGCACAACGGAATTTAAACACTTTGAATTATACTTTTTTCTTTACAATCAATCATTTTACAAGATATGCATAAACATTTACTAATCTACCACATGCTCCCGACTCCATACTAATGGTACCTACCTGTAAAATATGAGGCTAGAGATAACCATAACCCCCAAAATTACAGGGGTCAGCCATACCGGTGTGAGTGATATTCAAAGAAATTACAAACTTAAATGAAAACATACGGAATAAAATCATAAGTCAACAAGCGAAACATATTAATACAGTAATAACAGATCGAATATGAAATAACAATAAATGAAGCATAAATCATTAAGTGAAACTAGGCTAAGTGTCAAGTGTAAGAAAACAGAAAAACAAGCATGCACAATAGAAGTCAAGAAAAACACAAATGCATATGATGATTACTAATGCATACTTGTCGGATTCTATGCATCCCACTCTACATAGATCTGGTGGAAGACCTTATCATTCTCCATTTTATAGGGTTTAATCCCCTGTTATGCAACTAATCCTACTACGGTGACTACTACGAGATTTAGACATTTTGCGCGTACCTAGCCCAGGCCTCGTTAATTTCGGAGGTCAATCTCTATCCACAGATAATTCCTGAGACTATTTCACTCACACCTGCGAATTTTCGAGAATACCCCACACCGTAAGCAATGGTGCCTTACCACACACATACGTCCCATGAGCATCACCTCGATCTCGATAATTTCGGAGATTAGTCCCACACTGCAGGTAATTTCGGAGACTATTTCACTTACACCTCGATAATTTCAGGGACTATCTCACACTATAGATCAACCTGCGGCCCTCATACTCATGTTTGCTCTCATTTCATCATAACTCCAACTAGTGATGGTCCTTAGGTTTATTATTATTAGTTAAGTCACAATTTTCCCTAGAGTTGGTGTACCCTACCGGACTTACCTTTTACAAAAATCAACAACAATTGGTACGCACTGGCAGATTCATTCCCGACCTTCCTATTAATCTGGAAGTTTTTCTTAGATACAAGGAAATGATTCAGTTGCAGAGCCAAAGATCGAAGTTCTCGAACGAGCAATCGAAAAGATCTTGTTATTCAAAACAGTACATTCTAAAATCAATATTAAATTCTGAAAAAATTAACTTAAATTCAGCACATATCAACGAATCCACCATAAAATTCTGGGCTCAAATAAATTAGTTTAAAGGGTTGATATTCAATAAATTCTGAAAACTATCTTTCATCCAAAAATATGAAAGTTACATGACTTTGTTCCTCAAAATAGTACATTCTAAAATTAATATTAAATTCTGAAAAAAAATAAAATTAAATCCAGCACACAACGAGGAATTCACCATAAAAATCTGGAATCAAATAAGTTGGTTTAAAGGGTTCATATTCAATAAATTCAGAAAACTACATTTCATTCAAAAATCTGAAAGTTACATGATTTCGTTCCTCAAAACAGTACACTCTAAATTTAATATTAAATTCTGGAAAAATAAATTAAATTCAGAACACAACGAGGAATTTACCAAAAAAATCTAGGCTCAAATAAATTAGTTTAAAGCGTTCATATTCAATAAATTCTGAAAACTAATCGTTATTTTAAAATCTAAAACTATGACAGTACAATGGTAGAAATTGCATATTTTACAATCTATGAGTCGGATTGAGGATTCGTCAGATGTTCTGGAAACTAGACACAGTAAGCAACAATTTATATTTAATAAGTTTTAGGTAATTCCATCAACAACTAAGTCGAAATCTCGTTCCAAACTGAAACAGACGACAGTCCAGACCATACAATGTCTTTAAAATCTCATCCAAACTCGATCAAACCACTTATATATATTCGTTTAAACCCATATATAGATACTTATACATGCATAATAGAGTCCCCATGATATGGCTAAAAATGGGGTTAAATTGATACCATTCAAAGCGGGCACGAATCTCAAAGTCCCAGGGCAAGATGGTAATCTCGCCTACAGACGGGTCCGAATTGGGAACCGGGTCCCTCCTCCTGGAACCGCTAACCCATGAACGGATTCGACTAGTTGAGAGCGGGTCTCAACTTGCTAGGGATCAGTCCAATAGGATAAGAACAAATCCTAGTTTGTCCCTATCTTATGGGGATGGTTGTAACCAACCCCAACCAGCCACACCGGGAAATAAGGATCTACTCTCATCCTGAAAAGGAACCCCATGGCGACTATAAAACCCCCCTGACCTCCTACTGTTAAAGGTGATCACACTTTGCATACTTGAGCTTTTCTTCTCCACATTTTCTGTGTATTGACTTGATCGTCGGAGGATTCGTCACCGAGATCCTTCCCGGTGTCTCGAACGTTTGTGCAGGTCACAAGGGAGCACCAAGGAGGCAGCAGATTATCAAGGAAGAAGAAGGGGTCGATCTTTGTGAGTTCCTTACGAACCTACAAATCTCATCTATTGCCCCCACACCCAAATTCAGTGGCAACAGATTGCCGCCGTCTGTGGGAAACATTACTCGACAAGAAATCTCGTCTTCCTCCTTCAACCCACGTAACTCCCAGCCATGCCTCCCAAGAAGAGACCGGCAAACTCCAACTGAAGGACAACCTCCTCTCACCCTCCTCCTCCTCCTGCGCAGGGGGATCTCCTTCCTCCCAACCAACCAACCCAATAGCTCGATCCTCGGGCTTCGCAGACCGTCCAGCAGCCTTCGGGACCCCAGGCTGTAGTGGGGGAACCCTCTCGGCGGAGTCACCACAAGCAACTTGTCCATCAGGTTTGAGTCTCCATCCAAAATGCCGACACCGACTCTATGGACTCCTATACTCCCCCCACTCCAAAGGATCTGCGGAACATGATCAATAATCAGCAGACCGAGCATGGACCTGATCTCCGTACCCATCTGGAGGAGAGGCGGGCCCAAGGGTCGAACCCTCGTCGCAAGCAGGCCAGGGACCGCTCACTACCCCGATCCAACCGAGGGGGGCCCTACTCTCCCCGTGGACGAAGAGAGTGGCCCCAACATCACCCAAGACGGAGCCATTCCCCGGCAGGTCGCCATGCACCTCGGGACCATCATGGGTAGGAGGCCCCCGTCATAAAGGCAGAATTCGAGCAATTTCAGGAGGCGGTCATCCGGGCTCTCAACGCTATCCCAAATAATGGCCGTAGGGCTCCCAGTCCTCTGCCAGCTCATCACCATCCTTGCCGATCTCGCAGTCCTCATCCGGCTCCTCACCATCCTCGCCGATCCCGTAGTCCTCGTCCGGCTCCTCACAATTTTTGCTGCTCCCGAAGTCCTAGGCAGGCTGCAAGCCATTGCCGTCCCTCTCCCGATCACCACCTCCGCTCTCGTAGTCCATGACCTACCCCAAGTCACCCTCGTCTCTCAGTCAGTCCACCTCCTACTCTGCGCCATCACCGAGGCAGGCCCAGCCCTCCTCGACATGAGAACGAGTCCCGGGGTTCGGCCAGATAGGACCAAAGGGACGACTCGGTCTACCGCCGTCTCCACGAGATGGAGAGGCGCCTCAGCCAGCTCGACCGAGACGAGGAGCGACTTACAAGAGACCTTCGTCCGAGCAGACCCCCATTCTCCCGTACCATTATGGAGGCTCCAGTCCCTGACAACTTTAATCCTCCACATTTCGAGACTTATACCGGGGAATCGGACCCCGCAGATCATATTGAGAGTTTCAAAACTCTCATGATGATCCACCATGCATCCGACTCCCTCCTTTGCAAGACCTTCCCGGCCACACTCAAGGGGTCGGCTCGGGAATGGTATTCTCGGCTTGCGCCGGCATCTATCTTCTCCTTCGACCAGTTCGAGGGTCTTTTCCTCATGCATTTCGTGAGCAGTCGATGCGCCGAGAAGACAAGCGACACCCTATTGTTCCTCAGCCAAAAGAAGGGCGAATGACTAAGGGATTATTTCAAATGCTTCACTGCCGAGGCTAAGTCCATTGCTTCTTTGGAACCCTCGGTCGCCACCATCGCCTTCCAGTCCAACATCCTTAATGCTGACCTCAGGGCGTCCCTCGGCAAGAAGCCCCCTCGGAACTTCACAGAGCTCCTACGTCATAGTGAGAAGTACATCCGAACGGAAGAAGCCGTCCACCGCCCTACCTTCGAGGCCTCATCTTTCGAGAACAAGCAGAAGGGTACAGAAGAAGAAGGAGCTAAGAAGCTTCAAAAGGACAACGGGGGTCAGCAATTTCCTCCTCCTCGGTTTGAGAAGTTCACTTCACTTAACGCGAGTGTATCTACCATCCTCATGGAGATAGGGAACGATGGCCTCCTACTGCCTCCCCCAAGGATGAACACCCCGGCAAAGAAGAGGGACCGGAGTAAGTGGTGTCGTTTCCATCGGGACCACGGGAACGACACAGACGAATGTCGGGCCTTGAAGGATGAAATTGAGGCCCTCATTTAGAGAGGACAACTCAACTAGTTCGTCAAAAGGGACCGAGCCGATCCGCCCCTGCCACCTCGGGGGGCTAACCAGCGAAACGAGCAACGCACGGAGACTCCAGATGCTGAAGTAAAGGGCATCTTGCACCTGATACACGGGGGCCCAATGGGGGGAGATTCCAACTCCTCCCGAAAAGCCTTCATATGGGAGGTCAACTCCGTGTAGAGCCATCTTTCCCCAAACGGCCTCGGGGTCCCAGTGACGTTCTCCGATAGGGACCTGGTGGGCATCCGCACGCCCCACTACGATGCCCTCGTAATCAATCCCCGCATGGCAAACTTCGAAGTTCGTCACGTCTTGGTAGATAACGACAGCTCCGTTAACATCCTTTTCTTGGAGGCCTTCAAAGGCCTCCCGCTGTCTAGGGACCAGCTCAAGCCCACGGGCTACACTCTCCACAAGTTCACAGGGGTCCCGGTTACAGTGGAAGGAATTATAACCCTCGACGTAATGTCTGGAAAGACTCCGACAACTCGTATGGAGCAAATGGACTTCATGGTGGTCGATGTCAAGGCTGCCTATAATGTTATCCTGGGTAGACCAGGTTTGGCCGCACTTCAAGCCATCCCTTCAGCCTACCATATGAAGATGAAGTTCCCCACCCCCTCAGGAGTGGGAGAAGTGAGGGGAAGCCAAGAAGCGGCTCGGAAGTGCTACATGACCTCGATGGGGGGTCCAGTTCTTTCCCTAGAAGTGCTCGAACTTCCTCAAGAAGGAGGCCAAACTATCTCCGAGCCCATCGACGAGTTGGAAGAAGTGGCCTTCTCTGAAGAAGACACCACTAAGACGTTTCGTGTCAGCAAAGCTCTCTCCCCCTCCATAAAGCAAGATATCTCTCAGTGCATACGGGAGAATCACGACCTCTTTGCATGGACTGCAGCAGACATGCCCGGGATCTCGGAAGAACTCTTAATGCACCATCTGAGCATCACCCCTAGGGTCAAGCCTGTCCAGCAGATGAGGCAAAAGTTTGCCCCCAAGAGGCAACTAGCGATCAAGGAGGTGGTTGAGAAACTCCTCAACACCCGCTTTATTCAGGTGGTGAACTACCCTGAGTGGCTCTCCAACATGGTAATGGTCAAGAAGGCCAATGGAAGTTGGAGGATATGCATCGACTTCACTGATCTCAACAGGGCATGCCCGAAGGACCCCTTCCCTCTTCCAAGCATCGACGCCCTCATCGAAGCGACTTCTGGACACGAGCTCCTCAGTTTTATGGATGTCTTCTCGGGATACAAGCAAATCAGGATGTTCCCTCCGGACATCCCGAAAACCTTGTTCGTGACGGACCAAGGCCTCTACTGCTACCGTGTTATGCCCATTCGGCTTGAAAAACGTGGGGGCTACCTATCAGCGCCTGGTGAACAAGGTCTTCCGAGACTAGATTGGACAAAAAATTGAAGTCTAAGTCGACGACATGTTGGTCAAGAGCACTCGAGGGCAGGAGCACAACCTCGAACTTCAAGAAGCCTTCGAGGTGCTCAGGAGGCACAATATGAGACTAAACCCGAGCAAGTGTGCGTTCGGTGTCTCATCGGGCAAATTTCTCGGGTTTATGGTCAGCCAGAGAGGCATAGAGGCCAACCCCGAGAAGATCCAAGCCATTCTCAGAATGGCTCCCCCCTCCAACGTCAAAGAGGTGCAGAGGCTCACGGGGCGCCTCGCCGCAATCGGGCGATTCCTCTCCAAGTCGGGGAGAAATGCCTTCCCTTCTTCAAAGCTCTCAGGGGGGCTAAAGGCTTCGATTGGGGGCCGCAGCAACAGGAGTCCTTTGACAAGCTCAAAGAGTATTTGTCCAACTCCCTTCTCCTGAGTAAGCCGGCACCTGGAAAGGTCTTCTACCTCTACCTTGCAACTTCGAAGTAGACACTTAGCACGGTCCTCGCAAGGGAAGAGAATAAGACGCAAAAGCCCATCTATTATGTGAGTAAGGTGCTCCGTGATGCCGAACTCCGCTATCTGAAACTGGAAAAGATGGCGCTCACCTTGGTCATGGTGGCCCAAAAGCTCCGTCCCTACTTCCAATTCCACTCGGTTGTCGTCCTTACCGAACAACCGCTGAAACAGGTTCTCCACAAGCCGGAGACTTCCGAATGACTCATGAAGTGGTCCATCAAGCTGAGTCAGCTACCAGCCCAGGACGGCGATAAAGGCCTAAGCTCTGGCCGAGTTTATCATGGAGAACACCATCCCCGACTCATGCGAGTCGCCTTCCGACCCCTCCGTCTGGACTGTCTATGTGGACGGGTCCTCCTGTGCCGATGGAAGTAGGGCCAGCGTCATCCTAACTGGCCCCGATGCTTTCGTCCTCCAGTACTCCCTCCGCCTCAACATCCCGGTGTCAAACAATGAGGCAGAATATGAAGCCCTAATTGCAGGGCTCTACTTGGCTTACAAGGCGGGTGCCAAAAAAGTAAGGGTCTTCAGCGACTCTCAGTTAGTAGTCAATAAAGTGTCTGGGGAGTACGAGGCAAGAGATGACCGAATGGCAGGTACTTGGAAAAAGTGAGGGAGCTTCTAGCTCTATTCAGAGATGTTCAACTCCGGTGGGTTCCCCGAGAGGAAAACACGCAAGCGAATGCCCTCTCTAAGCTCGCCTCCTCATCCCTCCAAGGTCTAGAATGGACTGTCCTAATAGAAGTCCTTCTCAAACCTAGCATCGAAGAAGATGGCTCGGAGCCAATGGAAGCCTACCCCCTAACACTTGGGGAAAACTGGATGAAGCCCCTCATCGAGTACCTTCGAGACGGAGTCCTCCCCAAAGATCCGAAAGAAGCAAGGAGGGTCAGGATAGGAGCAGAGCGGTACACACTCCTGGACCGGGTCATGTACAAACGCTCCTACACCCAAGTTGATGGTCGGCCCTATCTGAGATGTCTCTCCCCGGAAGAGGTGCTCTACGCCCTAAGGGAAGCCCATGATAGTCTATGTGGTGCACACTTGGGAGCGAGGTCCCTTGCCCGGAAGCTTTTGAACTACGGGTACTTTTGGCCTACACTATTAAGTGACTTCGAGGAGTACGTCCGCCAGTGCGACTCCTGCCAGAAATTTTCCCCAATCCATCGCCTGCCCCAAGCACAACTTGCCTCCCTGGCAAGTCCAATCCCTTTCGCAATGTGGGGGATGGATTTGCTCGGACCTTTCCCTCCGGCACCAGGCCAGCTGAAGTTCTTGGTGGTAGCAATAGACTACTTCTCCAAATGGATAGAGGCCGAACCTCTCTCAACGATCATCGAGAACAGGGTGCAGAAGTTCTTTTGGAAGAACATTGTCTGTCGGTTCAGGGTACCTCGCATTCTCATAACCGACAACGGGACCCAATTTACAGGAGCTGCCTTCCACGACTTCTGTACCGATCTCAGGATTCAACAGCGGTTCTCTTCAGTAGCGCACCCCCACCAAGCGGAGAACGCGAACCGATAAACCTTTCAGGTTTGAAGAAGAGGCTCGACAAGTCCACCAAAGGGCTATGGGTCGAACAACTCCGTAATGTACTTTGGTGCTATCGCACCACCAAAAGAACTCCGACGGGAGAATCCCCTTTCAACCTCACATACAGATCAGAACCTCTTATCCTTTTGGAGGTGGGTCTGCCTTCACCTCGACTCATAGCTTACAATGAGGCGCAGAACGTGAACCAGCTTCGCAACTGCCTAGACCTCATTGACGAGATCCGCGAGAGAGCCGCATCCTCCAGGATACCTACCGTCATAGGATCACTCAAGCTTACAACAAGAGGGTCTGACTAACCAACCTAAAGGAAGGGGACTTAGTGCTGAGAAAGTTATCAATTTCGGATCCAAGCAAAAGAGGCAAGCTGGCACCCAATTGGGAAGGACCATATAAGGTCTCCAGAGTTATATGCCTGGGCGCGTATCAACTCAAAGACCCGGGGGGCAGGAAGATGTCAAGGACATAGAACGCCGAGCACCTGATGAAGTACTGAGAGGGTGTCTAAACGCCGCTCCAAGCAACTTCCCCACTATTGCAAAAACCTTACTTCTATCTTCTTTTTAATCAAAATGTAAAGGCGGTCTGCAACATAGAAGCGGCCGCCCGGTTATTTCCAATAAAGAGAAATTTCTCCTTACAACTTCCCTATCTTTTGAGTAAACAAACTCTACTAAGCAAACTCTCTATTTTTGGGGTAGTCTCGCTCTACTTGCAAAAAATTATTCTTTTAAACGACGAGTTTGGAGTCCAACACTTGGCTCGATTCCGCTTCTACTACTCGCTCATAAGCGAGTAAGAAGTGGTTCGCCATTCAGAATTGCTCCCACAACCGTTGACTCTCTCTTAAACGACGATGTTCGGAGTCCAACACTTGGCTCGATTCCGCTTCTACTACTCGCTCATAAGCGAGTAAGAAGTGGTTCGCTATTCAGAATTGCTCCCACAACCGTTGACTCTCTCTTAAATGACGAAGTTCGGAGTCCAATACTTGGCTCGATTCTGCCTCTACTACTTGCTCATAAGCGAGTAAAAAGTGGTTCGCCATTCGAAATTGCTCCCACAACCGTTGACTCTTTCTTTTAAATGACGAAGATCGGAGTCCAACACTTGGCTCGACTCCCCTTCTACTACTCGCTCATAGGCAAATAACAAGTGGTTCGCCATTCAGGAGTTCTTTTACAACTATCGACAACCATAGATGCTAACAAAACGCACAAGTGCAAAAAACAAGTATCATTTCTGTAAAGTTTGAGGAACAAGTCAAATTACAAGATTAACTACTCATCTTTAAGTCGAATTACAAAACTTGAGAAGCCAAAATTACAAGACTTCTTCAATGCCTCCTAGGAAGTGGGATACTCCTCTTGAGTGACAAACGAGGACGGCAAACATTTTGTCGCTACGAACCCGAACCCGTTGAGGTCCCCAAGTCGGCGAGCCTAGTTATGTCTCTGAGCGTTGCGCCGGCTGAGGCTCCACTCGATGAACTAGCAACTCTGCTTTGAGCGTCCCCAGGATGCCCTGGGATGGGAGGCGAACGTGATGCTAACTCATGTAAATGGAGAACGAAGTATGTTGATCCTAGGTTCGATCCCGGTCGCCTGGCAATGGAGAACGAACCCCGTGACACTCCTCCAATTGTTGGCATTATCTGAATAGGGTAGACCTCATACCATTGCAGCACTCCCCTTATGAAAGGGTGTAGAGGGAGGCGCAGCCCTGCATAGAAAGCATCGTAGGGGAAAATACAAGTATCGGAGGGAAGAGAAGAACAAGACCTGATTCCTTGCCCAGGGACGACGAGTTCGAACTCCGGAGGGATCATGAAGCACATCCTAATGATTTGCAGATCCGACTCCTTCAGGATGCTGACGATTTTTTTCGCCTTAGTGCGCTCCCTCAGATCGTTCTCCTCGTAAAACTGCGCCAAACCTTGCTCCGTTCGCCTCAACTCCTCTGCACCATACTGGCGGGTTCCTCCAAGGGTGGACACGGCGATCGAATGTCTCCCGAACGCGCCCATCCTCCGATCTCTCTCCATTATTGATTCCACTATCGACGAAGAGAGAGCTGCCTCGCCGCCTCCGCCTTCGACGACGAGATCTTCTTCTACTTCCAGAAAGGACAGGACGATGGGGGCCTTCCCCTTGTCGACCGAAGAAGGAGTGGACCGGGGAGCTACTTCGAGCTGACTCGAGGAGGAGGCCTCTTTGCCGGAAGACACCCTAGCCATCTCTTAAAATTAAAATAAATTACCTGAGAAGTGACAACCACAGTCGGAATGCTCGTCGGAGAACGAAAAAGGTGCCGGAAGCTTCGCTCAGAGATACGAAGAGAAGAAACTCAGGTGAAGTGAAAGTGAGGAAGTGAGGTAAAAAAGAGAGGGGATGGGGACTTATAGTAAAATTAGATGGGCTTGGGCCGCACAGCTTAGGTGGCCCAACAAGCACAGAAGTCTAGGAGGTCAGAATATGAAACTACAAAAAAGAAGCAACTAGAAGCAGCTCGAACCCGTTGACCAGTCAACGCCCTTCCAGTTCGCTACTCCGTCTCAATTGCTCACCAAGTTCACCGTCAGATCCGAGCAGACGTGTTTTCGAGCTGAAAACACCAAAAAATGCGTTGACCAATCAATGCCCTTCTAGTTCGTCACTGCATCTCAATCGCTCGTCGCAGCGTTCGCCAAGATCACCGTTATATCCGAGCAGACGTGTTTCCGAGCGAAAACACAAAAAAATGCGTTGACTAGTCAATGCCCTTCCAGTTCGCCGCTGCGTCTCAATCGTTCGCCAAGATCGCCGTTATATCCGAGCAGACGTGTTTTCGAGCTGAAAACACCAAGAAATGCGTTGACCAGTCAACGCCCTTCCAGTTCGCTGCTTCGTCTCAATCACTCGCCACAGCGTTCACCAAGATCGCCGTCATATCCGAGCAGACATGTTTCTGAGCTGAAACACCGAGAAATATGTTGACCAGTCAACGCCCTTCTAGTTCGCCGCTCTATCTCAATCACTCGCCACAGGGCTCGCCAAGGTCGCGGTCAGATCCGAGCAGACGTGTTTCCGAGCTGAAAACACCAAAAAATGCATTGACCAGTCAACGCCCTTCCAATTCACCGCTCCATCGCAATCGCTTGTTACAGCGCTCGCCAAGCTCGCCGTCAGATCCGAGCAGACGTATTTCCGAGTTGAAAACACCAAAAAATGCATTGACCAGTCAATGCCCTTCCAGTTCGTCGCTCCATCCCAATCGCGCGCCACATCGCTCGCCAAGCTCGCCGTCAGATTCGAGCAGACATGTTTTCGAGCTGAAAACACCAAAAAGCATTGACCTTTCAACACTCTTCGAGCTCGACGTTTCGTTCACCAAGCTCGACATCCCGTTTGCCAAGCTCGCCGTCAGATCTGAGTAGACGTGTTTCCGAGCTAAAAACACCAAAAAATGAGTTGACCAGTCAACACCCTTCCAATTCGCCACTTCGTCAGAATCGCTCGCCACAGTGTTCACCAAGATTGCCGTCATATCTGAGCAGACGTGTTTCCGAGCTGAAAACACCAAAAAATGCGTTGACCAGTCAACGCCCTTCCAGTTCACCGCTTCGTCCCAATCGCTCGCCACAGTGCTCGCCAAGCTCGCCGTCAGATCCAAGCAGATGTGTTTCTGAGCTGAAAACACCAAAAAAATGTTGACCAGTCAACGCTCTTTGAGCTTGCCATTTCGTTCACCAAGCTCGACATCTCGTTCGCCAAGATCGCCATCACATCCGAGCAGACGTGTTTCCGAGCTGAAAATACCAAAAATAGCATTGACCAGTCAACGCATTCCCACTGTTCGCCAAACTCCACATAACGTTCACCATGTTCGGTGCACCATCCTCCAAGCTCGGCGAACCGTTCGGTGCGTCCGCCTCACCGTATGCCCAGATCGCCGTACACGTGACTATGAGACACGAGAAGCCCCTTTCCCTGGGCCGTCCGATCACCCAGAACTCCTCGCCGGTGCATGATCAAGGGCTCAGATTTGGCCACCTCATAAATACGGCGATTAATCCTTTTTTCTATTTTATTAATTCGGATTATTTATTTAAAAATTGCGAAAAATGATTAAAAATCCTGGAAAATTAATTAAAAATTCTGAAAAATAATTATAAATCCAGGGGAACATTTTAGAGTCCCGGGATAAATAATTCTTGTCCAGAACGATTAATTAGTGCTCCCAGAGAGTAAATCGTTGCCTTGCAAAACTCAGTAAATGGTTCGAACGAATGATATAAAAATCGGGAAAAACCCACCAAAGATCCAGAGCGACCTAGGAGCCACTCTGACCATGCTACCAGCTCAGGAAAGCACCATCACCCCTCAGACGAGATTCGAGCGCCCATCGAGAACTCCGATAAAGCCCTATACGCCATTGAAACAACAAAACTACTCCCCAAAGGCCGTAACACACAGTATTTGGGAGTGGGGGGCTCATGATATGGCCAAAATGGGGTTAAATCGGAACCATTCAAAGCGGGCACGAATCTCAAAGTCCCAAGGGCAAGATGGTAATCTCGCCTACAGACGAGTCCGAATTGGGAACCTGGTCCCTCCTCCTGGACCCGCTAACCCATGAACGGATCCGACTATTTGAGAGCAGGTCTCAACCTGCTAGGGACCATTCCAACAGGATAAGAAAAAATCCTAGTTTGTCCCTATCTTATGGGGATGGTTGTAACCAACCCCAACCAGCCACACCGAGAAATAGGGATCTACTCTCATCCTGAAAAGGATCCCCATGGCAACTATAAAACCCTCCTGACCTCCTACTGTTAAAGGTGATCACACTTAGCATACTTGAGCTCTTCTTCTCCACATTTTCAATGTATTGACTTGATCGTCGGAGGGTTCATCACCGGGATCCATCCCGGTGTCTCGAACGTTTGTGCAGGTCGCAAAGGAGCACCAAGGAGGCAACAGATTATCAAGGAAGAAGAAGGGGTCGATCTTTGTGAGTTCCTCACGAACCTACAAATCTCATCTATTGCCCCTACACCCGAATTCAGCGGCAACACCCCCTAACATAGCATACAAGCCACACCCACAAACAACTCAAAATCATCTAAAAAATCCAACCCGAAACAAAATCAGCCGAATGCAACCATGGCTCGGGTGAACAGTAACCTGGGGTTACTGTTCAACCCCGCCGGGTCAGAATAGTAACCATCGGTTACTGTTCACCCCCCAGACCGAAGCCTAGCCCAAAATTTTGGTTTTTATAATTTCTTTTTATGTATATTTCTTGCCAAAAATACTTCTTACATACACAACAATAAATAGAATCATACAACCTTACTTTAATATTAAAACAATGAAAAATCTCATCTTTTAATCATCCAAAACATGTTTCTTGAATCATACACCATGATCTAACATCTACAGTCACATATATTCTCATTAGATTTATTTCTTTAAGCAAAAATATTAATATTTTATGCATAAGCCACTTCCAAATAAATTACTTTCGATCCATACAATAATTATTCAAACCCTAATGTTTAGTTTCAATTTTTGATGGTTAAAAACAACCAATAACATGGAAAAATCTCAACCTTATAATCAATCAAGCATGAATTCAAGATCATGGAGCAAGTTCTAATTATTTCTACATATCTTTATTAACTACAATTAAATCCATTGATCCCAAGTTAGATTTTCATCCATCATCACTATTTAACATTCAAAATTAATAAAACATGATCATCTCTCATAAAAATTTCATCTTTAGTTCATGTAAACATCCATAAGATCATTCATCATGATAATATGAGTAAAATACATCAAAAGACTAGAAATGTCACTCACCTCAGAGAAGATCAACTTGAAGAACAATAATAGAATAAAGAAAAGCCTTCTCCTTGCAAAAGTTCAACATCAAAGCTTTAAACTCCAAGAAAATAATGAGAAAGAGATGTTTTGAGTGCACAATAGATATGGCTAGCTTCTTCCCCTATTATAGGCCGGGATTGACCTCTCAGGGTTCCACAAAAGTTTACAAAATTACCCCCAAAGAAGATTATTTATTTACATATATGGATCCCTTCCCATTAATAGTTAATCAAATTAATTAAAAATAAAATAATTAAATATCTTCACATCCCAGATCTGGCCAGCCAACTTATACAGTCCAAAATTTTGAAATCTGGAAAAGTGGCAATTTTACACAAAAGTCATTCATTTTTGAGTATTTGCAAATATGTCATAAAATATTTGTAAAAATCAAGAAAAATTAAATTATTATCTACTAATAAAGATGTGATTTTCCAAATAAATTTTCTGACTCTTACTCTCTAGGAAGAATATTTCCAATAAAGTCCCCAACAATTCCAAAATTGCGTAATTATATATTTGTTCAATTAAATCAACAAAAAATCAATCAAATATGGAAATGGTCTAATTCCTTCGAGCCCAATACTGAATAGACGGCCCAAAATGCACTAAATCAATTTTTAAGTTCAATTTTCATCTCTAAACCACTTTTTACAAATAGTCATTTTCTTTCGAAAATTTTCAAAAGTAGTTTCCTTTATTCAGAAAAATTCCAAAAATTCAAATATACACAATAACAAATAATATAATATGTTCATCAACTCATAATTCTAAATTCACAATTTGAAAATATTTCCACGTGTTTTCCACGTGTGAAAATGTCAATTTTACGAAAATTCAAAATAATTAAATAAATTGATTTAAAAATTATTTATTAATTCAAAATATTGTATTAAAAGTTACGGGGCGTTACATATCGTCGTCGAGCCGTTGTCGCTGTTGTAGTTGCGCCGCCCTTTGTTTGATTGCTGCCATCGTTCTTGCTTGTTACTGCTGTTGCTTTTGCTTGTCATGGTCGTGTAATGTCCCGAATCCCAAATACTGGTAATTTGTAGCACAACCAGGATCTTTACTTCTATTTTGTACAAAAACACAAGGAATTTAAAACTTTTTCATTACAATACACAGCAAAAATTTACATGAAAGAAATACAATTTATAATATCCAACATCTTCAATCCTACAACCGTCATCGACATCAAATTCATATCCACGTCGCTAGCTAAACCGGGTCCTGCAACTTGAAAACTAAGGGCACGTAAGTTGCATACAATTGACACAATGCTATAACATAGCAATTCCTTTATTTTAACAATCACAAACTTGAATGCAAAAATGAAAGTGACTATCCTAATTATGTCGGTGTATTTCATGAACTTAATGACTAATGCAGACATCATACTTACGCAGACTAATGCGCACTTGTTCGGAGTCTATGCATCCCATACTACATAGGTCTGAGGGCAAGCCCTTAACGTACTCCTCATTATAGAGTTCAATCTCCCGTTATGCAAAACTTACATTCGTGAATAACATAAGATTTAGACATTATGTGAATATCAAGCCCACACCCTGATAATTCCGGAGATTAATCCCACACTGCAGATGATCATTCACATCCCGATAATTCTGGGGATTCAATCCCACATCGCAAGCCATGGTGCCTCAACACACATAAAACTTTCCATGAGCATCGCCTCAATCCCGATAATTCCAGAGATCAATCCCACAACGCAGATGAGTTGGAGACACTTCCACTCACATCTCGATAATTCCGGGACCATCTCACACTGCAGACCAGCTGAGGCCCTCATACTCATGTCTGCCCTTACTTCATCACATCTCCCATCTAGTGCCTGTCCTTAGTCCAGTTATAATTATTATGAGTAGAGCTAGCTTACCCTACCGGACTTAAACCAAACCACTAAGAATGCTAGCCCACATTGGCCACTTCTCACATTTTCATTTTTTAATCATGTCGGCATTCTGGGACTCACTCAGCATCTAGAATCCACCATCAAAATCATAAACTCGCTACGTTAATTAACCTATTTTATAAAAATTCTTTATTCATCCATAAAACTCATTTCATTATCTTATAATTTCTTTCCATTAGTCTACCACAAAACAATGAGATAACTTTTCCACCTATCATGAAGGAATCTTTCGATGAAACTTTCTTTTAATAATTTTTTACAAACTATAGTTCACATTTCTTAAATCATTAACTTTTCTTAAAATATTAACTCCACCAAATTAAATTACAAAAAAATTCCAATACGAGTATATTTCTGTGAATAGTTTTAGATCAAAAAATTAAAATTGTATTCTTATAATCCAACTAATTTTATAGTTTGATTCTTGTCCCCAAATAGACTTTAATTAATCTATATATTCACTACATATTTTCTTAAAAGTGCACTAATTTTAATTTTAGATCGATACCCCATCACAAATAAGATGGAGGGATAAAAAAAATCAATCAAATTGTGCATCCTGGGTTTCGAGCACTGTATAGCAATCTAATTTCCTCCGCCCAAACCAGTCCGCTAGTCTCTCATTCACGCAACAAAACTCTTCACAATATCTTGTACAAGTTCTGTCTCGTAAATTGGTTAAAATAAATGTAGCGCCCCGAATTTCTAATATGATATCTTAAAAATACGTAGCACAATTTCTAGCATCAACTTCAATTGCAATAGTAAATATAGCCAAAAACACAGATAACTTTTATTTTAACTTTTATTACATTAATTATTTACAAAATACAGTGGAATACAAAACACCTTGAATTACAATCTTTCTTTACAACACATCTTTTACAAATTTATATAAGCTCTATAACATCAATCTAGCACGAGCATCCAAATCCCAAGCTATAAGCACCTACCTGTAAAACCTGAGGCTAGAGATAACCCTAACCCCCAAAACTACAGGGGTCAGCCATAACGGTGTGAGTGACATAAGAGAAAACAACATAAAGAAAACATTGAGCATAGAGTCATCAACAACATGTATTAACAGTAAGAATAAATGAAATAAGAAATAACAATAAGTAAAGCATGAAAACATCAAGGAATATATGATAGTAAATAGTAATATATGAAAACATCAAGTGAATCTAGACTAAGTGTCAAGTGTAGGAAAAACAGGAAAACACAAACATAAAATCAAGTCAAGAAAACATCAATGCTATATGCTGACTCTATAATGCATACTTGTCGGATTCTATGCATTCCATAGTACATAGGTTCGGTGCAAGCCCTTATCGATCTCCACTTTATAGGGTTAAACCCCTCGTTATGCAACTAATCCTACTATGGCAATGGAAAACAAGATCCAGAATACTCCGTAAATAGGCACCACAGTCCTCAACGCATAAGCATCATGTAAGAATAGCTCTAAAACTGGAGAATCACCTCCCAACCGTGTACCCCACGAATAGGCTTGCAAGACCCTCGATGTGCAGATACACTAGGTACATTCCGTGAATAGGTCTGTAGACCCTGGACACGCGAACATACAAATGTCCTCTCGAGACAGGATAACAAACTGTCCTGGAACGCATCCATTGGACTAAACAGACCAAGAGCATATACTCGCGTTTCCTAAGTTCCATCACATCTCCACTAGTGCCTGTCCTTAAGTTGGTTATTATTAAAACACAAAAAAATCCTCATCTCTAGAGTTAGTGTATCCTGCAGGACTTAAATACTCAACAACAATTTCAAGACCCAACTGGTCTAAATCAACAAATCTCATCTGCCGGTTAACAAGACTCCCACTTAACTCCTAGAGATATCATCAAGACCAAAAGTCACAAATCCATCGTCAAAACAATTATATGAAGAAACTTCTCCAATCAACAAAAACCCAAATCTTATATAAAATTCCAGAATCCAAATAAATGTTAAATCCATTGAATAACTAAAAATCATATTTTTAAGTTGTAGGGCATCACAAAACATCAATTCCTTTGAAAGCACGTATAACTCAAATATGGTCCAAAAGAATACTTTTAAAGCTCCAGTAATCCCTATAAAACATTTTTAAGCTGTAGGAAAATATCTTTTCAAACAATATAATATTGAAGGAACAATCGATCAAAGAAACATCAGGAAAACTTAAGAAAACATCAATCAGAGAGTAACAGTCGACTGTAAACAGCAGTCGGTCGACTGTCCAGAGCGAAAACCTAACACTTCAAGAAATAAAATTCTAAGTAGTAGCAATCGACTGTAAAAAGTCATCGATCGACTGTCCAGAGCGAAAATCCAAAACTTCGAGAAAACATCAAAACATAGCAGAAAGTCGACTATAAAAATGGGTCAGTCGACTGTTCTACGCAAAATTTCAAGAAAACGAGAAAACACAGCAGCCAAGTAGCGACGGTTGACTGTAAAATCCAACCGGTCGACTGTCGACCTGCAGATTGCAGTTTTTTAGTTGTGCACTTTTCAACCGATACGGAGTTTTACTTTATGAAAATGAAATCTGTAAAATGTATAATTTTGATATGTTCAAATACGACTTATAGAGTATATAAGAGTCCACAAAACCAATCAAAACCACTTTGAATTGATAAAAATAGTTTTTTGATGAATTCCTTCAAATTGAAACATGAATATGTGCATATATCAAAATAAAGTTTTTAAGAATCAATCATACATCCAAAGACCTTCGTATTATGTTCCAAACCATATTAATACCAAATTAAGTTGAGATATAACCAAAATCTTCAAAAATACTTAAAGATTCAATTCCTTCAAAACAACAAAATAGGATATTCATGTAATAGTGTTCGTGCATGTTTGTGCACTAAAGAAAATTTACAAATCCATTGATTAGAAATCACGATATATCCAAATTTAATCTTAGTAATTGAGAAATCCAAATCCAAATAAAACTTTTCACAAATCACAAAATCCCCAATTTAGTTGTATTACATCAAATCCAATTCAATTTATCCCAAATCCAATTCTCAAGATATGATCTCTTAATTCATTAGTCATTCTCAAACTTCCTCAAACTCAATCACCATGATTAACTCAAGAACATAACAGATTTAACATTTTAATAATCATGTTGCGTTCATCCAAACTGAATAATAGTAAAAATCTCATCTTTAAATCAAATTATGCATAACATCCACCATACTCAACGAATCAGCACAAATCTAAAGGAAATGGCCTGCCATGATTTAGATTAGGTGTAACCTCTGTTTTCGTAAATATGTATTTTCTGTGTATTTTGTATTTAAAATTTTTGTAAATTATTTTTCTTCTTTCAAATTATTTTGTTAAAATATATTGTTGGATCTTCTATTGAAATCTATTTCTTTTTTCATCAATGATTTTATTTGTAACTATTTTCAAATAAATTTATATTATAACACATACCCTATTAGTATTGTTGTTATTACTATTCTTCAGTATTATTATTATTACAGTTATTTTTATTTTTATTATTATTATTATGATTATTATTATTATTGTTATTATTATTAAATTTTTGATTGTCTATTTAAAAATATATCCCCATTATTAATTGTATTTATTTCAAATAATTTTCATATTGTAGTACAAATATATTTTGTGTATAATCCTACATTATATTGATTATTTTATTTTTATCCCAATACCCATTTAATAACCTAATACCCTGTTTAATATCCTAATACCCATTTAACCCTAAAACCCATTATACTCAACCTAATACCCATTAAGCCACTTCCTAATACCTATACCCGTTTAACACCCAAACCCATTATATCAAACCCATCTGCACCTAACCATATATATATATTCAAAAACCCTAATCACCCATATTCTAACCTTACAGCCACCTCCTTTCAACCCTTTCTCTCTCCCTGTTCAACCCATCCCTCCCGTTCGTCTCTTTCTCCTTCTCCCCTACCGTGTGCACCCACCCGCCTGCTCGCGATCTCCACATCGCCAGCCAGTCGCCAACAGCCACCTTGACGCAGTGCCACCCCTGCAACCCAGCGAGCCCCGCCATCCATCAGCCTGTGCCTCCTCTTGACAACACAGGCAATCTCTGCAGCCTCCCACATGTAATGCCCTGATTTTTCATTTAATGAAAAATTATTTTATTTTGCACGTAGTGTGCACGTGCAATATTTTTGGTAAATATTTTCATCAAGATGAGTAAAGATATTTTAATATGTACTTTTAATTATTTTATACAAAAGCCTTCTTTCAATTAGACAAAAAGCCTTTTCTTTAAAAGCCCAAAGTTAATTTAATTTACTATTTTTAAAATAATTATTTTGGCCCATTAAACTAAAGCCCATTAGTTAATTTATTTTTTAATATGACTTGTAATGTAGAATACAAAATTAAAGTTTATTTTTATATAAAATAAAATGTACAATTTTTGGACCTAGTTGCATGCACGTGCACTACACGTACACGTGCAAAAAAATGCACTTCCCATGGCCGGTTGTGATTCTTTTGGAGGGAAACCAAAATTTGTAATGGTGATCATGGTGTGGTGGTTACTTGGTTGTGGGTAGTTAATGCAACTCCTACTTTCATCCTAACCCTCCATCTTACAACCAACTACTTGATCCTAGCCCTCCATTCCATCAAGATTTTAGTATAAATACCCCCCCCCCCCATGGCTAGTTATTCTTGTGCTTATTACTTCCTACAAACCTATAGTCTAAATTATATTATCTAGTAGTATTTTTGTGAGTTGAAAGATTGGGAGTGTGTGGGATTTTGCTTGCAACAAGGAGAGGAGGCCGGCTACCACTAGAAGGAGGAGCTCGGGTGTGCTTGGGAGGCTTGTGTGCACGAGTTCAAGGAGGAGCATTTTCGTTGCAAGGACATTTGTCTAGGGATTGCTAGTGAATTTTTCTCTCCATACAAGGTGGGTAAATTTTCTATATTTATAATTAGGATTACATGCTAGATTAAATTGAATGAATGAAGCATGAAAAATATTAATAAAAGTACACTTTTAATTGGAAAATTGACCTATGAATTGATTGGAATGTAGGTGTGCAATTGTATGTAATTTGATTAGTAAAAATCTAAATTTGTATGGATTAATTATAACCATGGTTTGTTAACGAAGGTCTCATTATCTACATCACAATTATATACACAAAGTTAGTATATTGGCGATGATACTTCATGTGATTAAATGGATCATTGTGTGATATTGAAATAAATGAATTAAGATATAGATTAATATGTTTGATAAAAGGTTAAAAATAGAGAATTAATGTGTAGTTTGCTAATAAAGAGATTAGTGGCATTAATTGTTGAGAAATGTCGAAAAAGAATTCTCTGGTAAGTTGACTTATGACCTTTTAAGCCGACTTATATCCTCCTTTAAGTCGACTTATGTTTTTATAAGTCAACTTATGATCTAGTAAGTCAACTTGTGACTTTTATAAGTCAACTTATTACTTAACTTATTTTTCTTAAAATCATGGATGTTTTTCCCTCTGGGCAGTCGACTTGTTACAGTAATAAGCCGACTGGTACTGATGAATTTTCATAAACTTGAATGTTCTATTCTTCTCAAAATATGAAGGACTTATGAAAAATAATTTGGGAACTATTTGTATGAAATAAAACATGCTTTGAGAATAAAATGTGTAAATAGAACTATAGTTCTATAGTTATATTTTTGTGAAATTATATCTTGCACAAAGAATTTGAAATGAAGGATTAGAAGATTAATATAGTGAAAAAAGAAATTTTTATTGTGTGATGGATGTGAATTTCTTATTTGAGAATAGTGTGAAAATATGAAATGTGAATATTCGTTAGTGATGAGAATTTCAATGTGGAATCACATAATTGATCTATGCAGAACAGCCGACTGGTTGAATGACAGTCGACTGCCCTGTAAATGATATTTTAATATTGAATGCTGCGGAACAGCCGACTGGCCATGTGCAGCAGTCGACTCTTCCGAGCAGTTTACTGAAGGATTTTGTTTGACTGAACAAGTCGACTGGATAAGTTCTAAGTCGACTGTTCAGAGCACTTTTGACATCTCAGAAATTCTATGAATTGTTTTATGATAAAGATTGTGAATTTTATGTTGAATATTGATTGTGACAGTAAACTATATTTGTCTTTACATTAATTAATATGGAGTGAATCATTTATTTGAATTTATGAAAGTTATATAATTGTGGAACTATGGACATGAAGATGAAAATCTATGGTGATTATGAAAAATGAACTCATGAGCTGCAAGTGCTCAGATTATTTTAGTAATTGTGAATCAGAATTGAAATGAAAGAGTAGCTAAGTCTCCCCCGACAATTGGAAAGAAAATGAAATGAATTATTGAAATGAAAGACCAAGGTTGGTCATGTTTGAATAAATGAATAGGTCCGGTTTAGTGGAGAGGCTAACTCTAGAGCTTTGATTTTGTTCATGATTTTAATAAAACCTAAAGATTAGTACATAGTGAAGACGTGATGAAAGTAAGAGAAAAACATTAAATATGAGGGCCATTGGATAGCGGCGAGAGCGTATCCCAGGATGTCCCATGATGAGTCTGGGCGAGGATACTGCTCCAGAGTACCGTCCCAGTGGCGACGCTCGTGAGATGTTTGAAGACTACGGGTGGTGTCATGTCTATGGTATGAGCTGAATTACCACAGGAAGTCTGCATGATGAGTCATTTTAGCGATGGGATTCTCTCCAGGGCGCCTAGACATGAGTTCGTAGGTCAGAAAACATCTAGGATACTTACCGTAGTTACAGTAGTAGATTAAGTCATGACGAGGGATTGAACCCTACAAAGTTGAAGAACGATTAAGGGCTTGTCCTCGGACCTATGTAGTATGGGATGCATAGAATCCGAACAAGTGCACATTAGTGTCATATAATATAAATAAATGCATTAAGGACTAAGTGCATGATCACAACACGACATCAATAGGGTAGTCCCTTTAGTTGATATGTGACAAGTTTGTGTCTGCTAAATATGGAAAATAAGTTATACTATTTCCGGCATAGAGAGGATGGCCGTGTATAATGATCGTTGGTTGAATAAACTGACGTACCCACAGTCTTATATGCAGGTAAATGGCTTGATACAGATTAAAGAGGAACAAATGCTTAAAGATTATTCAGTGTTGTTGTACATTTGTTTCATTGTTGTAAAGTTTACTTCCACTGTGCAATGTAAATTGTAATGTATTCATGTAAACTCTGATGTAAAGTGAAAAGTTCAAATTTCCTTGTAAAATTGTACTAAAGGAAGCGAAAAGATCCTGTAGAACATCTCGAATTCAGTGTATTTGGGATTCGGGGTGTTACACCACAGTAGCGATAACTCCCAACCCCAGCGTCCTGCACCCTCTCCCTCGGTGCCGCCCTCCTACGGTGTTGCTCCGTCCTCCTCCTCAGCATCAGCAACCGATGCCCCGGTGCTCCTCCTTCCTATCGTGTGACTGCCGACCCCCATTGCCGATAGCCTACAGCATCAACACTGCAACCCTGTGCTCCTTTCAACCACCGCAGCGAAAGCCACGACCTCAGCACCCTGTTCTCTGTCTTCCTCCCTGCTCGCGATGCCACCCCGTTGAGCCCTGTCACCAGCCGTCCCCGTCCTGTCGTGTCGTCGGTCCCCCTTGGCCGCCGTCGCCTCCCCAGTTGCGATCGCCTCTGCCTCCGACCATCGCTCCATCCAAGCTCCTCTGTTCCACCTTCAAGCTTCAGCAGATCCAATCACAGCTGTTCGATCTGATCAAGATCCGAGCCATTATCATCTTCATCCCGATCTGATCAATCTAAGCCATCAATCGCTTCTTGATCCGTGGATCTTGGCCGTTGGATTTGCATCGATCATCATCACCATCATCACCATTATCAAGATCTTAATTTCGATCGTCGGATCTCTTTTGATCATTGCGATCGTGGATCATATAGGGCAGTGTACTCAGGGAAAAGCCTCAAGAAATCAAGTATCAAGTAAACAAGCCTCAAGTATCAAATAAATAAGGCTCAAGAGTGAAGTATCAAATCTTGTAGTGAAATATCAAGCCTCAAGTTATGAAATATCAAGCCTCAAGTAACAAGTATCAAGCCAAGTATCACACATGATTAATAGATCCTCTTCCGAGTACACATTTCTGTATTTTTCACTATTAGATCTGTCCCTTTAATCCCGGCTTGGTTATTTTATTATTAATGTCAAACAAGCATGTATGTGTCACGAACAGAAAAAGTATATCACAGTATGATCAAGTAACAAGTTCAAGTTGCAAATAAACATGATGGATGAAAGATAATACACAAAAGGATAAAATAACCAGATTTCTAGTTCAGGACAGCAAGACCATACTGTAGTAAAACTGAGATTCTCATTATTACAAAATTGAAAATCTGAATCCGTTGAAAGGTCTGGAAAATAGAATCCCGGCCGAATTTAGCGAACATATATAAGTCATATAGTATTTCACAAAAATAAGTCTCAAAACTGATTTGAATCCAGAAAACACGTTCGGCCAGAAATCAGAAGATCGTATTCAAGAACAGAAAAACTGCATTAAAACTCACAAATTAAATCCAAGAAAAATCTGAGGTATTCCCCTATGTGTATAGTAACAGAAAATCAAGTTTCATAATTCTTTAAAAAAAATAGAGTAGCCAAGTAAAATCAGAAGACATCAAGATGCAATAGTTTTGTAAATCTGAATTCATAAACACTGTAATACGAAAACAGCAATATCTCACAAACCATAATTCGAAATCCAAATCCACCAAAAGGGTAATAAAATAGATACAGTAGGCTAACTTTCATATTCAGAAATTATTTAGAAACAGCAAGTAGAAATAGGTCGAAAATCAGGTTCTTTACTGAACAGTAGTAAAATTCTGCATGTAAAATCTTTGTTTGCAAGCATGAAACGGTTTGTAAACTATTTAAATAAATCCATCCAAATTATGGGGTAATCCCAATCGAGACTAAAAATACTGAGCAAAATTTCAGATCAAAATAATAATTTTAACACCAAATTAAAAATAGATTACTCTTCAGAATTCATAGAAAACAAAATCTGGGAATCTTTCGACACCACTGTAGTAAAATAGACATAACTTGCAAACCAAAAATTGAAACTGAGATCCGTCAAAAGTGTTGGAAAATAGACAGAATTCTCTACAAATCATGTTCACAAAATATTTTCAAATACTGACCTTAATAGGGTCTAACATAGTGATCAAAACTGAAAACCCAGCAAAACTGAAAATATCGCATGTGCACAAAATTCACTAGTTCACATAGACTCATCCAAAACACAACCAAACACAAGATAGAGTATACTAAATGTCCAAGCCACATGTTATAGGGTATTTCAAAAATCCAAGACAAGTCTATCACGAATAACCACAAGATACATATGAACAACACGCATATACACAACAAGAAGTGGTCAATCCTAGGTTATATCTTGTCATGTATGTCGTGAGGCAACTATGATCATATCATCACTATAGAGACAATATCAACAAGGAGATTCTGATACAAATTGTCTCTAGAACCTAACTACACTACAAGCGGTATTTAGTACTTGTATTTGCAAAGGAATTTAATACAAGTTACTTGCTTGAAAGACGACGATGGAAACGACACCGAGCAAGAATAACAAAAATGGATTCCTAGGCACGAACTCAATGAACGGGTCGAACGAACACACGAACCAATTACGAACATAATCGGATGGCTGAGATCGAAGATCAAGATCAAGATGATCGGATCAGATCAGATGGCCAGATCTCCCTGATGATGAAGATGATGGTGATGATCATGATCGATCGATCGAACGGCTGCGATCAAAGGAAGTTGATGATCATCATGATTGTGACGATCAAAAAGAGATCGGATGGCTAGGATCTAATTGGATGATCAAGAGGAGATCGACGGCCCACATCCAATCAAGTATGATGATCAAGATTCAGTGGACGGCCAGGATTGCCCCAATGGTGATGATCAAGATCAAATTAACGGACGGCTAGGAATCAATCAACCAAGATCAAGATCACAATCAAACGGACGGCCCACAGTCAAATGATCAACACTTGATCAAAATAAAAACCTCAAGGTGATAGGTGCACTGGCTTGGCAGCTGCACGGCTCCGACAGTAGGCGGCGGCCAGGGGACACGGCGGTGGTGCGGCACAGCATCGCGACAGGAGGAACACAGTGCGGGGAGCGCGTTGTTGGGAAAAGATGGCTGGGGGCACACTGGGTGGTCTAAGAAGGGAGGATCGGGATGCTGGCTGGTGACACGAGGGCGACTGAGTGCGGCAGGGAGGGCTGCCATAGGTGGCTGCGACGAAGGAGAGACAACGCACAGTCGGGGGCACTGCAGTGTTACACTGCAATCGACTAAGGGCAGAGAAGAAAGGGAGAGGCAGGGCACCGGGGTTCAGTCGCGGCGAGGGGGAGAGACAGGGAGTAGGGCGGATGGGTTTAGGAAAGATCGGGAGAGACAGGAGAGGGAAGACGAAGCGGCTGAAGGGTTTGCATGGGTTGGAAGATGAACAGGTAAGAATAGCTGGGTATATATATAGGGGGTATAGGAATTAGGGTTTAGGTGATGGCTATAGGTTTGGGTGTTGTGGGTATCGGGTGTGGGGGTAACGAGTAGCTTTTAGGCATAATGGGTATGGGTTGACAATCGGGTTTGGGTAGGGGTATTAATGGGTTAATGGGTAATGGGTAATAGATAATGGGAACTAGGGATTTTAAAATAGGATATATGGTTTAAAATCCAATAGAAGACTAATAAATACCCAATAGAGATAGGATTTATATTAAAATGTAATTTGCATTACAAATAGAATTTATCTAAAATACTATAAATACAGTTAGTAAATAAAAATAGATTTTTAATAACCGGTCAAAAATAACAATACTAACAAAAATACGAATAACAATAATAATAATAAGAAAATGATAGAATAATAATAGTGATAATAATAACAGTGATAATAATAATAAGAGTAATAATAACAAAAATAAGAATTGTATTACAATATAAAAGTCATAGAAAATAGTTACAAATAAAATTATTGATCGAAACAGATTTTAATAGGAGATCCAATAGTGAAATTTAAAAAAAATAATTTGAAAGCGGAAAACTGATTTACAAAAATTTTAAGTACAGAAAATACACGAAAAATACATATATACGGGAAACAGGGGTTACAAATAATGTTACGGATATTACACGTAACGATACAAAATAAATGTAACCCCGTTCCCGTTTATACGGATTGATATTTTTGCCTATCCTGTATTCTTGTATTTAATTTTTCCTATAAATTATTCTATTCTTTTGAACCCCAAAAATTTTGCATTCATTAAATACCCAACTATTTTGTTTGAACCCAGAATTTCAAGCTACACTATTATGTATCACTATTTGATTATTCAACTCATTATTATTATTATTATTATTATTATTATTATTATTATTATTATTATTATTGTGAAAAACCCAAAGATCCTAATTCATTCTATAAAATATCTAGTTTATTATTTGATTTATGTTAAAGCCACCCTATGATTTAATTATTGGATTTCCTTGTCATGAAGCCCAATTTTATATTCATTATAATTACATTTTTATGAACATATAATTTTAGAGCCCGATCTTATATTCTTTTTATAAATATTTAGTATTACTGAAGAAGCCCAAATGTAAAGCCCAAGTCTACAACCCAAACCCACATTTATATACCCAACCCGTTAACCCATTAACCTACCCTACCCAAATTTAACTACCCGTATACAAATCCCGTCACACTCCCCACTTTTCACATTCCCGTAACCCCACAACCCCCATTCTCTCATAACTACCCATTATTATATATTATATTTAATATATTATATTATTATTTTTATTAAACACTGCCTCCCGTTCTCTCCCCCCCCCATCTCCTTCTTTCTCTGTTTCGAAACGAAACAGAGCTCATGCGACTCCTCGTCTTCCTCATCACCTTGCCCCTCCATTGCACCTATCGCCGAGCCCCGCCACGTCGTCGCAGCCTGCCACCTCCGTCGACCTCCAGTCGTCATCCCCTACCTCCAGAGTCTCCATCCTCCACCTTCAGTCTCCTCCACCACCAGCACCCAAGTTCCTCCGTCACCGCTCGAGTCCACTGCTCGCCATTACCGCCTTCTCCACCCTTCAGCCTCGCCTCCTCGCTCCCGCTCGAGCGTCGCCCTCCCTGAGCCCTTACCGCTGCATTTCTACCATCCACCTCATCAACCAACTCCACCATTGCCAAACTCGAAGCTCCAAGCCTCCGTCCTCCATCCCGCCGCTGCCCCTTGCTGTCACCTTCCTCGTCGAGCACCCCTTCGTCCTCTCCGCTCGAGCCTACCACCCGCCTACGCTACTCCTCCTCGTCATCCCGCTCGCCTCCCGGCTTATCGTTACCCTCTCCTCCATCGAAGAACCCGACGCCTCTCTTCCATCATCGACCACCGAGCGCTTCAACCTCGAGGCATCTCGATTGCTGCTTCTGCCACCTTCGAGCACCCTGTCTCCAAACCTCTGCATTCCCCCATCGCTGCTCCTCAACCACCAGATGAGCCCCCACCATTTCCTCTATTGGAGAACCCATTTCCGTCAGCTGTCTCCTCTACCAGCCCGTTGCCATCGGTCCTCAGCCCTCATCTCGAGCGCGCTGCTCCCCCATCATCATCATCTTCATCCTCTTCCTCGGCTTTCGCTCACCACCGAGTTCCCCTGTTTCATCACCAAAGCTGCCTTCATCGCCAGCCTGCCACCATCGACTGCACCGTCCCATCGACCCTGCCATTCACTGCAGTCACCTCCCTATGCATCGCTCCCCCTGAGTTGCTACAGCCCCGACTGCATTCCCTACCATCGATCTTGCTGTTGGGTCACTGCTGGCTGTGAAGGGAGGGGATTTGCTGTTTTGATCGTCGTTTGGTATTTTGTGAGGATAGGGGATCAACATCGTTGTTTGCTGTTTGGTTTTGTGGGTAGGCTGTTTGCTATTTTGCTGTGGGTGGAGTCGCTGTTGCTGTTAAGTGCTCTTTTGTTGTTGTTGTGTATTTGCAGAGTTGCTGTGTGTTTCATTGCACGTGTGTTGCACGTATTACGGTGTACGGGGAGTGCACGTGTCGTCGCCGTTGGGACTCTCATCCCGTTATTCATTTAATATTCAGAATCGTCTTCTAACAGGCAAGCGTCTCTTGAACTCATTTTTATTGTTCTAGAGTAAGAAAACACTTCTTGAAATCCGGCAAGTAGTAATCAAATTGAATATCGCATCTAATTGAACTCCGTTGTTTCTTTATTGTATAATGTTATTGATTCATAGTCGTCTTATCGTGCCGTTGCTACTGAAATAAAATCAGAACCGTACATTTATTGTACTATTGAACATTCAAATATACTACCTTGTCATTGCCCGACTTTGTACTAAGGTTTTGACCCGGTTCCTGATATAGAAACTTAAAACCTTGCACATAGAAATTGTAGTACACTGAGTCTATATATTGTTATGTTTTGCATATAAATCGTATTTTCCATATTTAATGAATTGGACCATGTATATTTCATGTATTGTATAGTCTTGATATCACCTTGAAATTGTACTAGTGCTATGGGTCTCATCGATTGTACCTGTTGCATGAGTTGATACCATCGCCCATATTGATCACATGCATGTTCATAACTGATTATTAATAAAAGGATAACAAGCCGGGGTAATAAGGATCGACTTAGTAGTGGACAATATAGGAAAGTGTACTCGGACGGAGATATTGGTCACAGCCCACATTGGTCATTGTTATCGGTCATATTGGTCATCGATTAATTATGGATTACTGACGAAAGTATCCCGATTTATCGTATATTGTTCATCGGTCATCGATCATTGGTCATTTATATTGCAAGACCTGAATACAGGACCCTGTAGAATTCACCACTATAATCAAATATTCACTTGATTGTGTGCACCCGAACCTATGGTATGGGACGCAGGATTGCGTGCATTAGTTAGGATTTATAAAAGACTTATAGACATAAATGAACACTGAACATTGCACTAGTACTGAATACTAGTTATTAAACATTGATTCCTGATTTCTGAATTATTGATTATCAACTTTTGATTTTGTTATCGTTTATCATATATTGACTCCGATATTGTTCTAATTTTTGTTATTGTTATATTGTCCTTTATTTTCCTATTTTACTGCTTCCTACTACTTGTCGCCCATAGCTTGCTCTAACGGGCATATTTTTTCCCATCTCTAGATGATGAGATTATAGGTATCATGGAAGGAGAAATTGAAGGACTTGGAAAACTGATCTACTAAAGATTGAAGTCGAATTGATAGTCATGGTTATTTTATTCATGTTATTTTATTTCCAGCATTTTATTACTTTTGTACTTTGTATCCTGGGCTTTGTTGACCCGTAATTGTTGCTTATTTTCAGTTGTTGGTTATTATGTTAGACTACTGTATGTTTTATCTCAGTAATTATTTATGTGATTATGTTTTTCTACGTGGTTGTGATTATTCATTTTTCATTTTGAGTTAAGATTGGTACAGCTTATGGATGATGTTAATATCATTCGCTGGGCCTTGTCACGGGCTCGTATTCCCTTTTTTGGGAAGCGAGGTGTGACAATAAATGTGTGTAACATGCGTGGAGCGAAATTGTCATAACTCAATTTAACGGGGTTTTACACCCCCTCCCCTCCCCCCCTCCAACCCCCTAGAATAGTTCTGTCATCAGAACTTACGAGCGTAAAAGTTGTATCTTGAACACACCTTAAAAAGAATTTGAAAAATAAATATATTATAAGAATACATTATGTAGAAAATAGGTAGATATAGAATAAAGAAAATGTAAGTGTCAAGTAAGATATATGAAGTTAATAAGCGTACAAAGAAAGAAAGATTAATAAGGACTAAAAACACGGAAAGTATCAAACGATCTTGAAAAATGAGTAGAACAAAGAAAATTTGATAGTGAAAATTAAAGTACATTGAAAGTACTTTTTATACAAAATTATAATAGGTTAAGTATTAGAAAATATAGTAAAATATAAATTCAGTAATTGATTGTGAAAGAAATTGAAAAAAAAAACAAAGTAAATTGGAAAGAATAAAGAGAAGTATGGTAAAATAGATGCTTTAATAAATTATTAATGAGCTTAGTAAGCAAAATTAATAAAGTGATAAGAAGTAGAATGAAAAGTATACTAGATGAAAAATAAAGATCATAGTGAGAAAGTAATGAAGGTACAAAGGTAGGGGAAAAAATTGTTTTAAAAAAATGTAGGGATTCCCGACTAAAGTGGTAAAAGAGTTAGGAAGAAAGATAATTAGAAATATAGTGAAATTTACAGAGTTAAAATACAAAGTAAACATATAAAGTATAAAAATAAAAATAGAAAGCTTAGCTTAATAGAGTATAGTAAAAATGTATAACAATTTAGGACACAGAGAACAAAAGACTAGGAATAATAGAAGAATTGAAATACTATAGATACATTGTAATGTAGTAAGAAATTTTGAAAGTAAATAGACTAAGAGTGTAAATAAATATTAGATAGCTTAAAAAGTTTACTATGATAAGAAGAGTAGTATTATGATAAAGAACAAAATAAAAAATAAAAAATCCAAAATATAAAGCAAACTGGTAGATAATTGAAAAGTAGTTAGTAGTAGCTAATAAGAATATGACAAATTCAAAGAAGGAGAAATTAACTAAAAGAAAACGTGAAGAATAGAATGATTAAAATCGTAAACTAAACTAGTATTATATATTACGAGATAAAAATGAAGTAGCAATTTGAGTGAAGACTATTGGATAAAAATTTGAAAAATATATGAGTGTTAAATTTTGTTAACAAAAGTATAAACAATCTAATATATAATAATACAAATTATAATGATGTGTATAAAATTAAAATCATAAAATTTTCATCTGTAAAAGTTATATAATAATTTTATAGAATAATGATTAGTATATTTCAAATATTTATAAGTTGTTAGGTATAACACGGAAATCAACATATAATATTTTATATGTAAATACGCGTAAAAATATATGATAAAACAAGTAATACTATAATATAAAAATTATAAGTAATTAAAGTGGTAAAACAAAATATAATAGTAGTAAAAGTAATAATATATTATTGAAATAATATATAATATTAATTGTATAGAAGTAAAATATAAATAGTAAATAAAGTATAAATAATAAAAGTTATATTATATGAGTACAAAACAAATAAAATATAAATAAAATAAAATTGTATAAAAATACAAAAGTATTAACCTATGTAAAGATAAAGTATAAAAATAATAATATCAGGATAGCAAAATAGTTAATAGTAACTAGTAATATAGATTGAAAAATAAGATAAAATAATAGTAACGCATAAATGATAGATATAGAAGCATATATAAATAATAAGGTAATTATTCAAATGTGTATATAAGTATAATTGTATTATAAATAATAAAGTTGAAGTAGTATAGGCTAAGTTGTAAAAAATTATAAAATGGTATAAACTAGTACAAAAGAATGGAATAGTAGTAAGTAATATATATATATATATATATATATATATATATATATATATATATAAATAGAAATAAAAGTGGGGGTTATTAAAGTAGAAAATGTCCTTTGTTGTGGGTTCGCCTCATTGATGTCCAGCTGCAGGTTTGCCTCCTTGACATCAGGTTGCAGATTTTCCTCCACGACATCCTGTTGCAAGTTTGCCTGCATTGACGTTTAGTTGCAAATTTGCCCTTTCAACATCAGGTTGCACCAAAATGGTGAATGGTATGATGTAATCTTCCATATGTACTTGGATATTGAATGCTTAATTAAGAATTATGTTATGTTTTGCGATTAGAGCATCCACTGTCGTTGAGGGTCAAAATATGCATAAATGGATAAATGAATATAGCAAAGTTACATTTTGCTGCAGTCGTTGAATGCTATTTTTTACCTTTTTAAATTAAAATAATAACAGACGGTACTTCATGTGCCATCGGAGAGGAAAAAAATTTTAAAAACATTTTAAAACAATGAGACGGCATATCATGTTCCGTCGGAGGAAAAAAAAATTATAAAAAAAGGTGCGACAGTACTTCAAGTGCCGTCCGAGGGAAAAATTCATCCTCGAAGTGCAAATAAAAAATTTAAAAAAAATTATTAAAAATTATAAAAAAATTTAAAAAATTATAAAAAAATTATAGAAATTACCAAAAAATTACAAAATATTACATAAAATTGCAAATAACTACCTACAGGGTGGGACGGTACTTCAAGTGCTGTCCGAGGGAGAGGTGGGTTTTTTGGTTTTTTTATTAGGAAATTTTTTTTTTTTTTAGGGACGGTACTTCAAGTGCCGTCCGACTATTAAAAAAATATTTTTTTGGTGCGGCGGTACGTCAAGCTCCGTCTCTCATTTATCCATATTTTCTCATATCCATTCTCATTTATAGTAATCTCCTGTAGCGAAATATGCATAATATGCATATTTAGCCAACGACTGCAGTGAGTTTTTCACCAAATATGCATATTATGCATATTTAGCGAACGACTGTGGATGCTCTTAGTGATATAAAAATAGCACTAAAAGTGTGGGATAGTAAAAGAAGAAAATAAAGTAGCAAATTACAACAATGGAATATTAAAATAAAAGTATAGATAATAAATATTGAATATAAAATTTATAGTAATGAAAATAATTTATAGATGTAATAAGAAAATAGAATAAAATACATGCATAAGCATAAATGCAATGCGAAGGAGGAAATAAATATGTAGAGTAGTATGCTGACATAATAAACATAAATAATTTATATATTATAAAATATATAGTAATGTAGTAATTTAATAAGTGTAAAATAATATGTATAGTAAATATGTTGAAATATATGATATATATATAGTAATTAGTAAAAAATATATGTAGTAACAAAGAATGAGAGGTAATAAAAATTGAAATAAAGTAAAATATAAGTAGTGAGCATATATACTATATTAGAAAAGTATAAAGCAATAAAATTAATAAGTAGTTATTAATAGTGAAAAGTAAATGTAACAAAAAGTAGCAGATAATAAGTAATAGCAATGGTATTGAATATAAGATGTAAAAAAAAATAGTAACAAAATAAAATTTTTTAATGGATAGAGGTATATTATATTTATATACGTAAAAATATTACAATCTTGTTAAAATATACCGAAATAAATAAGACAATATAAAATTATGGAAAAATATTGTATCGTAAAATCAAAGCATATATAAAACGAATGTAAATAAATAAACTTTTTTAAAATATAAGAGAAATAATAATGAAAGAAAACAATAGTCGCAATAATAATTTAATAAGTAGTCATTTGAAACTTAATAAAATATGTAAAAGTAAAAGAAAAAATAAATAAGTAACGTAAAATCGCATAAAAGTAAGAACGACAAAACATTAAGAAGGAAAAATGAGTAAGACAAAATTAAAAGATTAATATTAAGAAATATAGATAAAATAATAAATATTGAAGTGAGTTAATAGTAAAGGAAAAGAATTCATTGAAAAAATATTAAGCATTAAAGATGTAAAGTACTACAAGGAAAATACACGAAGAAAATAAAAGAGAAAAGTTAGTCTACGTACAAGGTACCATAAATGCCTGGTTTAAACCAACCATAACAAGTCTCAAAACTGACACTCACACTCTAATATCCACCATAATTATGTTTCCCTTATAATTTTTGTACTGCTCATTGAAGTCGGCCTTGATACCACTCTGTAACGTACCGAATTCCAAATACAGGTAATTCGTAGTACAACCAGGATCTTTACTTCAATTATGTACAAAAATATAAGGAATTTAAAACTTTTTCATTACAATGTTATTAATTACAATACACAGGGAAAATTTATATCAAAGAAATACAATTTATAATATCCAGTATCTTGAATCCTGCAACCACCATCGACATCAAATTCATATCAACGTCGCTTGCTAAATCGGTTCCTGCAATTTGAAAACTGTGGGCACATCAGTTGCATACAATTGATGCAATGCTATAATACAGTGATTCATCTATTTTAACAATCAGAAACTTGAATGCAAAAATAAAAGTGACTATCCTAATTATGTCGGTGAATGTATGAACTTAATGACTAATGTAGACATCATACTTACAATTACACTAATGCGCACTTGTTTGGAGTCTATGCATCCCATGCTACAAAGGTCCGAAGGCAGGCCCTTAATGTACTCCTCATTATAAGGTCTAATCCCCCGTTATGCAAAACTTATATTCGTGACTAACATAAGATTTAGACATTATGTGAGTATCTATCCCACGCCTCGATAATTCTAGAGATTAATCCCACACCGCAGAAGATCATTCGCATCTTGATAATTCTGGGGATTCAATCCCACACCGTAAGCCATGATGCCTCAACACACACAAAACATCCCATGAGCATCGCCTCGATTCTAATAATTCTGAAGATCAATCCCACACTGCAGATGAGTTGGAAACACTTCCACTCATATCTCGATAATTTTGGGGACCATCTCACATCTCAGACCAGTGGCCCTCAAACTTATGTTTGCCCTTACTTCATCACATCTCCCATCTAGTGCCTGTGCTTAGTCCATTTATAATTATTATGACCTAGATCTAGTTTACCCTACCGGACTTAAACCAAACCACTGAGAATGTTAGCCCACACTAGCCACTTCTCACATTTTCATTTATTAATCTTGCCGGTCTTCTGGGTCTCACTTAGCCTCTAGAATCCACCATCAAAATCATAAACTCTTTAGCTTATTCTTAACCTCTATTATAAAAAAATTTATTCATCCATATAACTCATTTCATTCCGTTATACATTTCTTTCCATTAGTCATCCACAAAACAATGAGATATCTTTTCCATCTATTATGAAGGAATCTTTCGATGAAACTTTATTTTAATAAATTTTTACAAACTATAGTTCAAATTTCTCAAATCAGACATTCTTCTTAAAATCTTAATTCCTCCACCAAATTAAATTACAAACAAATCCCAATTCGAGTGTATTAAAATTTAATTTAATTTAAAGTACAAACAAATAAAACAATTAAAACTGTATTCTTATAATCAAACTAATTTTCTAGTTTAATTCTTGTCCCCGAATAGACTTGAATTGATATATATATTCACTTCAGATTTATTTAAAAACACACTAATTTTATATCGAAACCCTTTCACAAATAAGATGAAGGGATAAAGTAAAAAAAATCAAATCAAATTGTGCATCCCGGATTTCGAGCACTGTATAGCGCTCTAATTTCCTCCACCCAAACCAGTCTGCCAGTCTCTCATTCACGCAACAAAACGCTTCACAATATCTGATACAGGTTCTGTCTCATAAATTGGTTAAAATAAAATTTCAAAAGGAAAGGAGATAGCCCCCAAGGAATCGAACCCGCGACCTGGGCATTGTTGTAATACCCTAAACTTTCATTTCAATAGAAATGCTGATTTTCACGTGTTGTACACGTGCAAATTTCGTATGTATATTTAATTATTTATTTTTATATATAAAATTTCATTTTTATAGTATGAACAATTATTTTTCCTTTCCTTTATTTTTTTAAAAGACTATTTTGTAAAGTCTAAAACACTATTTTCTTAGTTTGAGCCCACTTTAATAATTTAGTATTTTATTATTTTGGCCCACAAGTCTGAGCCCACTATTTGTGAAGCCCACAAATTTAATTAATCATTTAAATGGTCACACTTGTCATGTAGACACAAAATGTGAACAAATGATTAATTAAAAATTGTACAAACTTCAAATAGGGGGTACTAAGGGGCACGTGCATGCACGTAGTGTGCAATGCACACCATTTTGAGGCCGGGTATGCATGGGAGTGATGGGGAGTGGGTGTATGTGTACATGGGTAGATATGTGAGTGTGGCTAGTTGCTACAACTTCCCCTCCTATCCTAGCCATCTATCCTTTAACTATCTAATGAATCCTAGCCCTCCAATCCATCCTAGAATTAGTATAAATACCCCCTACCTATTTGTATTCTACACTAAGAAACTATTGAAAGAAAGAAAACTATATAGGAGAAATATATTAGAGTGAGTGTGAGTTGTGTGTGTTCCCACATTGGTGGCCGGCCCATTCTTTCCCCAAGGAGCTCTCAGTTTGGCAAGGAAGCAAGGAGAAGGAGCTTTTGCATCGCAATCTAGGAGGAGAAGGCACTCTCTCGCATTCTAGGGGACTCTAGGAGATTCTAATTGGCTTTTTCTTCAAAGAGATGGGTGTTTTTCATGACTTCTAAAGTAGAAATCATGTTAGGAATGAATGGAATTGATATTATAAAGCAACTAGTTGAAATAAAATGCATGTTTGCCTAATTAGAGGAGAATTGATAAATTATTAGATGTGTGTTAATTTGATTGCTAGATTTGTTAATTATGAGTAAAAGTGAATGTTCCAATTGTTTCTAATGTTAGTATGCATGCTAAGTATGTTTTAAATGCAATTGTGTGAATTAACTAGTAAAAGATTAGAACCATGTTTGTTAATGAAAGTATTAAAGTAGAATGGCATATTAGAGAGGAAATGATGGAATGAATTACTAAGAAATAATTGTAAATTGTTGTAGTAGAATTCTCCATTATGTATGCCATATGAATGTTAGATTATATGAAAGAGAATATATTTTGCAAACAAATGATTGAATGCATCATGTGTAAATTAGTGGATAAAAATATAAGTTTTATTCATTAAGAAGGATGATTTTGTATTCTAAAAACATCATAGTTATAAGAGAACGTTGATGTAGTGAATTTTTGTGAGAAATTATCTTTAATTATGAAGTAGTATGCTTTAGTTTTCAAATGTCTTAATTGTGATTATGAAATATAAACTAAGGCTAAAATATACGTTTTAAAAGAGTTAAAAATACCCTTAAAATACTGGTTACTGTAGAATTAAATGTACTTTTATTCTGGAAAATTTTGTTTTCAAAAGAGGAGAGAAAGAGACAATTTTGTTTTGAAAATTTTTGAATCATAGTTATGAACAGAGATTAAGATCAAAACCCAGTTTAATTATTTTCAAATCGATATATCCACTTAGACCAACTGGTCAGAAGGGCTTTGGTCGCTACAGTAGTCGAAGGTCTCGGGTTCGATACTGTGGCTTTGTTTTTATTTTTTTGTTAAAAACCCAACTAGCCGAGAGTCAATACTTAGGGAATATAACCTTTAGTTATATCATTCGGCGGCTTTGGCGCGTTGGTCTTGTGCGCTGTCTGTTTCACTGCTGGTTGTGGGTTCGAATCCGGTTGGGGGATTTGAGTTTAAAAAAAATGTTTTTGTGGATTATTTTTGATTACTTGAGTTTTAAAAATAAATAAAAATTGGAAAAATTATGGATTAATTATTGAAAAATTATTAGGACTTTATAACGAAATTTATATAACTTTTGATAAAGTGTGATTAAGAAATTGGGATTTTGCAAGAAAGGACGTCTCTTTTGAATTTAAATTATCTTTTAAATAAAGGAAAAATAAATGAGAAATTTTTGAGTTATGAAGATGAAAAATTAGTAATGAGGAATTTTTGAAAGTGAGGTTGGTGTAATTAATTGGACTCCTACTTGTGTTTTTACTAAGATTTTGAAATGAGAATGATGGAATTGTGGAATACATGAATTGTTGATTACTACTCGTTGAAATTTATTCTTACACATAAATTGCACGTGAAATTGAATTATTGATTGTGATGAGCTATGAAAGATGTGAATATATGAATACTATGCTTATGAAATGTGAATTTTGATTAATCATGAAAAGACTTTATGAGCATGAAAAGCTCGATATTGTAATTATGAGTTGAAATTGAGAATTAGGGTATAGCCAAGCCTTATACCGACAATAAAAGAAATGTGAAAATGATTAATGAAATGAGAAGACCAAGGTTTGGGTCATGTGAATTAAATGAATAAGACCGGTATAGTGGGAGTGCTACACTCTAAGGGTTTGATTTTATTCATGATTCAATTAAACTAAGGATTAGATACATAATGAAGATGTGATAAAAATAAGAGAAAAATATTGAGTATGAGGGCTATTGGATTGGCGGTGTGAGAGTATTCATAGGATGTCCCATGATGCGTCATGATAGGGCGTGGATACTGCTCCAGAGTACCGTCCCGATGGCGACGCTCGTGGGGTGTTTGATGACTGCGGGTGGTGTCATGTCTATGGTCGGAGCTGAATTACTACAGGATGCCTGCATGATGAGTCATATGTCAGTGCGTTGGGATTCCCTCCAGGGCGCCTAGACATGAGTTCATAGGTCAGAAAACATCTAGGATACTTACCGTAGTTACAGTAGTAGATTAAGTCATGACGAGGGATTGAACCCTACAAGATGAAGAATGGTTAAGGGCTTGCCCTCGGACCTATGTAGTATGGACTACATAGACTCTGAACAAGTGCGCATTAGTGTCATATAATACAAATAATTGCATTAAGGACTAAGTGCACAATCACAACACGACATCAATAGGATAGTCCCTTTAGCTTTGTTTGTGACAAGTTTGTGGTTTGTTAAGTATTGAGAATCGTTATACTATTTCCGGCATAGAGAGAATGGCCGTGTATAATATTTTATCAGTTGAATGAACTGACGCGCCCACAGTTTTATGTGCAGGGTAAAGATGCTTGACACAATTGAAGTATACATGCTGCGCAAGATTGTTTTAAATGTTGTTTCATGTAAATTATTGTAAAATTACTTCCGCTGTGACAATGTATAAGTGTAATGTAACTCTGATATAAGAAATGTTTTTTATTTCCTTGTAAAATTATACGAAAGAAGTGTAAAGATCTTGTGGAACTTCGGATTCAGTTGTATTTTGGAATTCGGGGTGTTACAATTGTACACAGTGCCCAAACTTGAACAGACTAACCAGACTCCTACCAGTCATTCGCGCACTATCCAGGAAGCCAAGCCAACTCACTGCCTATGATTATAACACAATTCTTTTGAGTATGAAAACTGAGATGAAATTTAGCCGCACTCGATTTTATAAACATTTTCACAATTAGTACGCATTATATTACGATTCCTAATTAATTTCTAGATGGATACTTATTTAATCTTGTATATTCTGACATGTATTTGTATTTATCTCAATCTACTTACAAAATTACATGCATAAATTTGTCACTTTCAAAAGTTAATTTCATAGCAACAAATAGAATCACATGGATAATGTTTATACAATAAAATTAGAGAAACAATCATCTATAACATTTCACAAGTATGTAATTTACATACTATAATACATGTTATTAAAGATAAAATTTCTCCTATATTAATTTAGGCACAATCTTAAGAATGTCCCTAAACATTTATATTTCATATACGAATTTATTCAGCATCTAAATATATTTACATCTAAGCATGCATACTCTACAAGACATTAGAAAATAGTAGAAAAACCCAGCTTTTTGATGTATTCCCTAGCAAATAGAACACCTAACAAGCTCTCCAATCCCTCCTCAAAATTCGAGCTCCAAGAAAAAAGAAACAACATCAAAAGACTTTGAAAGTGCTTAAATGATTTTTTTTTTCTTTTTTCTTCATTTAAGGCGTGGAAGGGGGTTTCTATTGTAAAGAGAAAGTTAATGGGAAGTTGTATTAAACCACCCACTAATCTTAAAACTCATTCAATTTTTCTTTTCCCTATCATCAATGGGTCGTCCATAACATGGGGAAAAGCACGGGCTTTCGAAAAGCTTGTGTGTGCACATACAATGCACACCAAAAAATTAGGAATTTTATTGAATAAAATTTGCATATGTTACTCAAAATTTAATATGGATTCAAATTAGCTATTTCATTAAAAAAAACTATACATTTATACATTGTAAAATAGGAGAGAAAAATATTTACATAACTCAAAAGATTTTTCTAATTGACACGTGCACAAAGAAAAATATGTGTAAAACACGCGTGGACAAAAAAAATCATATACAAAATAAATTCGAGAGAACTAAAAATATCCATAATAATCGAAATACAAAATACGTAAAAATATTTATATTAATAATGTTACGGATATTACACGAAATAGTATAAAATACATGTGCGTAGCATGCGTGGAGCAAAATTGTCAAAACTCAATTTTGCGGGGTGTTACAGGCCGTTGTTCCTCACTCGTACTCATCGAATATAAGGCAAGCGTCTCTTGGACACCGTTATTGTTTTTGTGGAAATGTTTTCTTGACCTATCGCAAGTAGTATTCCTATTGATAATCATGTTTTGGAATCGGTTATCATCTATATTCATGAAAACACTCTTTGTAGATCTCAGTTATTGAACCATCATATTGTGACTTGCTTGTGATCTTTCTGTGTTTAAACAACTGTTATGTGTTGCATTGAATCATTCCAATTGCCTTCGTTGATTCAATAACCACCGTGAGATCGTAAACTTCATTGTCACCGTATACATTGCATGAACACGAATTAGAGTCATATATAAATATGTGTACATAGGTAAATATAGTGATTGAATGAATTTGGTTGTATGTAATAGTATTGCTATATCCGTAAATTTGATATCGTAGAAATTATAATTTTCATCATATTGCGGCCCAGAATTGTATTTTCAAGTTTTTAAATATAAATATATTAAATTTTGTATCTAATGAATTGAACTGACATAATAGATTGATAGAAAAACTCCATACCATGTGCTGCATAATTATTGATACTGCCGTTCACACTAATTATATCAAATGCATGTTAACAATTGATCACAACTGTTCTACTAATTATACCGACTGCTTGCATATCGACTGAATGTTTCACGATTGATCATAGTAAAAAAATAACAAGTCAGGGTAATAAAGGGTACGACCTAGTAGTGAACAATATATGGGACTGTACTCGGAAGGGAGCTTGTGGTTTTCATATTGTTACTGAATACTGAATGACTGAATAACTGATTCCTGTTTCCTGTTTACATGTTTTTTCGAGCACATGATCTATAGAATTCACCACTAGAATCAAAGCATTCACTTGATTGATATGCATCCGAACTTGTGGTATGGAATGTAGGATTGCGTGCATTAGATAGGTTAATAAAAGATTGGTAGACTTAAGATTGACACTGAGCACCGACACTTGCATTTTGAATATTGTTTATTGTTACCAACCACCGTATTATTGACTATTGCATATCAATTGATTGAACTTCATGATTATAATTGTATCTTATCATCCTTATTGATATTGTACATGTTTGTATTGTTTCTTTTATTGTTTTCTACTATATCCTGTTTATTTCTTGCTACTACTTGTCGCCTGTAGCTTTCTCTAACGAGTAATTCTCACCTCTCTAGATGTTGAGATTGTAGGTATCGCAGAGGAAACTACTGAAAGAACTTATGAACTTTTTACTGCATTGTATATTCTCTGGCTTTTTGTAAGTTCTTGTATCTCAAATATTGGTTATTGTATTATATTCTTGTTCGTGCGATTATTATTGTACTGTTGAGATTACTAGTATTGTAGAACTTATAGATGATATAATTCGGTATACTTATATCATTCGTTGAGCCTTAGTTGCGTGAGTAATTCCATATTTTGGGAAGCGAGGCGTGACACTAACCTCTCTAGTAAAACAATTGCTGAAGAGAAACTTGATGGTCCCTCATGGCTAAATATTTTGTGGTGGTCTTGCTTGCTTCCTAACTGTAAAAAATAAAATAAAATAAAAATTCAAATAAAATAAATTGATAAAATAGCATTATTTTATTCCATTAGAAGGAAACAAGAGGTTTCCTATACTTTTTTAGAGAAAAAGGAAGCAAGAGGGATTTTCGGGATTTCCCCCCTTCTTTTTGTCTTAATTTTCACCTCTTAGCTGTACAAAATTTTAGATAGATTCACATAATCAAGAATTTAAGATAAAAGTAGGGTTTGTACGAGAAAGGATTGTTAGTTACAACAAGTTAGAGTTTGCACACAATATATTTGTGATTTGAGGATGAGGATGGATGTTGAATAGCATCGATCAGAATATGTAATATAAAAAAAAGTTATTATCCTTCGTAGATCATAAAAAACCAGAGAGCCATATATATAATTCAGTTAACTTCTTTTTATGGTAGGTAAATAGTAAGCTTCACTTACAATGAGTTTGAGTTTTGGTTTGGATTTGGGTTAGGTCGTTGCCACCAAGAATCATCATCGATCCTTGGCACCTAAGAAGTCGCCACGTGGCTTTCGGATCCGAATTTAAACCATTTGATTAACTGTGTATTAGTGTTACCATGTGCAAATTGCACAGCCTAAAATAGTTTTGAGAGACTCATAAATTTATATATAACTTCAAAAAAATGTGAGAGAATTTTGAGAAACTTATGAATATCATTCTCACCGTAATTACTGAAATCTTCATTATCATTCTCACATAGGCAGATAGTTTAGAGAATCACTACCAAACATTATGTTATGCAATTGAATATTACTAAAGCTGTTGGGGGTGAGGGAGTAGGGATGAGCGAGGGTTTGGGAAGAGCCGCGAGATTAGAGTTTTTATTTTGTTTTGTTTTTTTTATAATACAAATCACGGGTAGTGCACGGTTAGTTAAATGGGAATGCCTACTTTTACTCACATTTCTCTATTTCAAAATAAAGAAAGAAGAGAGGGTTACACTCTCTCTCCTATTAGTATAAGATATAAATATATTTTCTGTTAAAGTATGAAATAAAAACAAAATCTGTAACCCCCGTTCCCACCAATACGTATTTTCTTAGTATGTTCGGTATTTCGACTATTTATAGTTTAGCCCAAATCAAATATATTATTATTATTGGATTATTTTAATAAATTCGTTAAACCCGAATACTATTTTGTTATATAATTTTATTATTATTATGATTATGATTATTATGGTTATTTCTTGACTATTTATTAAAAATCATTTATTGAATTATTTTATTATTTGACTTGATTTATTACGTTTCTAGGTAAATTCTAACTCATATTAATTAATTATTTTAAATAATGTTGAAGCCCAATCTTATATTCCTTATATTTGTATTATTTATTAATATTGGAAGCCCAACAAATATTATTGGATTTATTATATTTATTTGAAGCCCAAATTCAAATTCAGACTATTATATCATTATTAGGAAGAAGCCAAAGTCTCAACCCAACTCTATATTTTCTAATTAATTATTATCTACCCATACTATGAAGCCTAAGCCAAGCCCACCAATTTAAAACCTAATACCCAAAGAAATCTCAACTACACACCTCCCCATATCACCTGATTCTTCTCTCACGTTCTCCCACTCTCCCCTGTAATAGCCAATCAGCCCCATTATTTTCTCCATAATCCCATTAATCCCTCTCCATATTAATTAATCAATTTGTCATGCCCCGCTTTCCAAAAGAGAATACGGAATATGGATACGTGACTAAGCCCAGCGAATAATTTTCATCATCCATAAGCTGTTCAAAATTTTTACAACATCTCACAAGAATAATTAGAGTCAGAAGCAAAAGAATCAACCAAGCATGCACATATGAGTCAAAACCAACAAGAAAACTTGAAACCAAAATATTATAATCTCAAATAATCCAGATCTGAATAAGTCAAATATCCTGGGTCACATTGCCCAAATACAAATAAATCCAAGTACAAGATACAATTATTCAAAACAAGCAACAAGAAATAATAATAGCAAAATCCAGCACTAATATTTCATATCACCAACACCATCTAGTACATGTTCTCCAAAATCTGCAATTTAATAAATTGCAAGAAGAGAAAACGAAAACAAATCGCCTGTTAATGCAAGTTACGGGCCGCTTGTAGTACAGGATACAAGTACATGGGGAAGTATAACAAATATAAAATAACAGCAGGAATAAACATAGCATTGTATAAGCATGTCAACAGAATAGAATATCTAACATGAATCAGGCAAACAGAATCAAGTAGCATGGTATACTAACAGGTACAGGTAACATGTATCAAGTGTCATGCAAGCAGGTAAACAGGTATACCGATGAACAGGTAAACAGGTGTCAAGTAGCATGTACAAGTATCATGTATTAGGTATCAGGTAGCATGTACAGATAATCATGTAACATGTATTCATGTATCAGGTATTATGTTATGTCAAGTCTTGTATTATTACTATCTAGGTAGCACTTCATGCATCCATCCTTTTACTACATGGTTGCTACATTCAAACAATTTCGTTTAGATTTTGTAGTGGACCATAGAGGGCAATATACTCAGGGATCAGGAAAATAGGAACAGGAACAGGTTCATGAATCAAACAGGTACACGAATCATTCGATTCATGCATCAACAGGTTCATGAATCAACAGGTAACAGATACATGAACCAATAGGTCCATGCATCAACATGTAACAGGTACATGAACCAATAGGTCCATGCATCAATAGGTAACAGGTACATAAACCAATAGGTCATTGCATCAACAGGTAATAGGTACATGAACCAATAGGTCCATGCATCAACAGGTAACAGGTACATGAACCAATAGGTCCATGCATCAACAGGTTCATGTATCAATATGAATCAAAACGGGAAACACAGGCCCCTTCTAAGTACACATTTTTATATTTTCCACTACTAGATCTTTCCCTTAACCCCGGCTTTATTATTTGTTATTATTAGTCAATAGGCATGTATGTGTCACAAACAGGTCAAGAATAATATAGAATGATTATGTAACAGGTTCAGGTTGCAAGATAAACACGTACAGACGAAAGGTAACTCATAACAGGGTAGAACAACGAAAATCTTAGTTCACAACAGCAAGACATTACTGCACTAAATCTGGAATTTTCGTTGCTACAAAAATGCAAATCTGGATCTGAAAAAGAATCTGGAAAATAGACTCCTGCCCGAATCCAGCAAATATATATAAGTCATATAGTGTTTCACAAAAATATGAGTCAAAATTGAATTGAAACCAGAAAACACGTTCAGCCAAAAATCAGAAGATTGTATTCAAAGTCAGGAAAACAGCATGAAAACAATTAAATAAATCCACAAAAAATATGGGGTATTCCCCTATTTGTGTAGTAACATAAAAACAAGTTTCATAATTTTCGAACAAAAATAGAGTAGTTAAGTAAAATCAGATAACAGCAAGATTCAGTAGTTTTGTAAATCTGAAATCACAACACTGCAGTACGAAAATAGCAATATCTCACAAACCATAAATATAAATCCAAATCCACCAAAAGGATGATAAAATAGATACAGTAAGCTAACTTTCATATTCAGGAAGATTTTCAAACAGCAAGTAGAATTAGGTCGAAAATCTGGTTCTTTACTGAATAGTATGAAAAATCTGTATGTATAGTAATTATTTGGAAACATGGAATAGTTTGTAAAACTCGTCAAATAAATTCACAAAAATTTAGGGTTAATTCCAATCAGGTCTAGAAGTACTAAGCAAAATTTTAGATCAAAATAATAATTTTAACATCACAATAAAAATAGATTAGTCTTCAAAATTCATAGAAAATAAAATCTGGAAATCTTTCGAACCACTGTAGTAAAATCGACATAACTCATAAATCAAAAATCAAAACTGAGATCCGTCAAAATGGTTAGACAATAGAAAAAATATAGTGTACTAGATATCCAAACAACATGCTATAGGATATTTCACAATTCCACAACAAATCTACCACGAATAACACGAACGAGCACATGATATCATATGAACAACACACATATATACAATAAGAAGTGGTCAACCCTAGGTTATTTCATGTCATATATGTTATGAGGCAACTATGGTCAAATCATCACTTTAGAGACAATACCAACAAGGGAATTCACACACAAATTGTCTCTAGAACCTAACTACACTACAAGCGGTATTTAGTACTTATATTACATAAAAAAAGAATACAAGTTACTTGTTTGAGAGACAACGACGGAAACGGCACAAAAGCAAGAATAACGGAAACGGATTTTCGGGAACAACCTCAAGCAAACAAACGAACGGATCACGAACCAATCACGAACACACGATCACACAAATCATGAACACCAGGCATGGTTCTCGATGATCAAGATGATGAAAATCGATCGGACGGCTGAGATCGAAGATCAACAAGATCAGATGGTCCAGATCTCCCTGATGATGAAGTTGATGATGATTGTGATCGAACGACCAAGATCACCCCGATGGTGATGATCAAGATAATGATCAACCTACGAGATCAATCGCAACCTCTATGGCTGCACCAGAGAAAATCGACAGCAGCGAGGGAGGCTCGCCTGGTGGTCGACGGCACACAGGGGACATGGCAGATGGGGAGCGGAGGCCAGGGGGTGACCGCAATAGGAGCGGGGATGCCGGCAGGGCTGATGGCGTTGCTGGGTTACTGATGTCGAGGTGTGGCGGAGGCAAGGGACTGCCGCAGGTGACTGTGGCGCAGGGGAGACGACGCACAGGAGTGCATCGGGGGAGTTGCTGCCGCTGTCTGTGGTGTCGCGACAGGGCCTCGCGACTGGGCTACGGCTTCATGATGTCGCTGTGAACGTGGCTGAGATGGCAGGGGGTAAAAAGGACAACGGGAAGGGGCACGAGGGTGCATGGGGAAGACGAACAGGTGGAGGCCAGAGGGAGACGAGGGGATGGGTTAAAAGGGCGGTGCAGGAGGGTGAAAGAGAGGTCGGGAGGCAAGCTGGCACCAGGGGCTAGTGTCGCAGCGAGGAGGGCTGCCAGCATTAAGGTGTACGAGGAGGTGCAGGAGGGATGGACCGGAGAGAGAGACAAGAGGCGGATGGGTTTAATAGGTGGCTGTGGTAGGGTTTAGAATAGTGGAAGGGGATAAACATTATATATATAGGGTGATGGTTGAGGGTAAAATGGGTTAAAATGGTTAAATGGTTAATAGGGTAAGTGAACTGAAATAGGGTTTAGGTTCTGATGGTTTTGGGTTTAGGGTGTGGCTGAAGTGGGTAACGGGTATGGGTAAGGGGTTAGGTTGTTAACGGGTTGGTGATAGGGTATTGGGTTATTATATAATGGGTTACTGGGTAAATAAATAGAATATAGGGTTTAAAATCAAATAAAATAATGGGTTTGAGTTTTTAGGTTAAAATAAAATACCAATAAAAATATACAATTAGGATTTAATAGAAATACTAATAATAATAAAAACAATAACAACAACAATAATCATAAACATGAACATAATAATAATAATACTAATAATAACCGAAAACAAATAAAATTATTGATCGAAAATATATTTTAATAGGAGATCCAATAGTACATTTTAACAAAAGAATTTGAAAATCAAAAAAATAATTTGCGAAAATTTTAAATACAGAAAATACACAAAAATACGTTTTTGGGAAAACAGTGGTTACACGATTAATACCCTAATTAAACATCCCCTATCTCCTCACCAGCACTTTCTCTCCCCGACTTTCTCTCTCCCACTCACTCCCTCTCTTTCTCTCTCTCCTCCTCTGTTTCATCAAGAACCCAACAGAGCACCCCACCACCTTCACCCCCTCATCTTCCCCGTCACCTCCTTCTTGCCTCAAATGCCAATGCCTTCACCCGTCGCCACCATCGCTCGACCCACCCTCGTCTTCCCCATCGTCAGCCTCGCCATCGTTGTCGAGCGCCAACCATCACCTTCCTCCTTCCTCTGTTTTGACTCCGAAGAAACCCAACATACCCCCTCCTCGTCGAGCCCCTAGCCACCACCGCAAGTCACCGCCTGCACCTCGCGACCCCGATCACCCCTTCACCTTGTTCTCGTCATCCTCGCTGTTGCTGCATCCGTCGACCACCACCGAGCCCTCTCCTCTACCCTCTTTCTTCACTTCCGAGAACCACCGACAGCTCCAACCCATTCCTTCACCACTGCAACCACCCCAGTCACCACCGTCATTGCCGTCGTCTACTCCACCACCGCAGGCACCACTTCCATCTCCTCTCGACTCCACTTCACCTCTTGTCGCTGCCCCATCGACAGTCGTCGTCGTTGTCGGCTTGCGTTGCTGTTGCTTTTCGTGCTGTTCTTTCCGTTACGTGCATTGCACATGCTATTGCTGTTTGCCACTCTCGCTGTTGCTATTTGTTGTTGTTCCGTGCCTTGCACGTATTACGGTGTATGTGGACTGCACGTATTGCCATTTCGTGCCTTGCACATGTGTTGCTTTCGGGATGCTCATCTCATTATTCTAGACATGTTTATGGTTCCCTTAACAATTTTCATGAGATTAGATATTGAATTTACAGTCCCGTTATGCATGCAAAATATTAACTCTAGGTTGCTACCAAAACGCTTAACCTGTAAAGAATAGCCTAATTGATCTTGCTGCGGTTAGAATCACTTAGAACTTGCAAAATACAAGTTGTAGATCTTTGAATCTGGGATCTAGATCATCTGGAGGTTTCGCGATCCGACTCTCGGATGGCAAGATATTCAGGTTTTACCACTGTACTGTCATGATTCTAGATTCACTGCTTTATAAAGACATTACTATGTTTAATTAATTGAAACAGTAAGTTGAATTAAGATTTTAGTCCTGAGATTAATTGCATTGTTGCTAAACCTTATTGAGAACTAAATTATAATTTTAATCAGACTTTCAAATAACATTTCGATCAACTTTTATATACAAAATCTCAATCCTAACTTGCTGCTTGAACATGAAACCAGGAAAGAATGAAGTTTTACACCTAGTTTATGTAATTTCAATATGTTGTGTGTATATGCATTAGAACCGGCAGGAAGTCTAGTTTCTGGAACTCCTGACGGATCCTGATTTGCTTACCCGTAGCAATGGAAAAATCTATTTTTGTACAGCAACGTCTTTGTTGTCCAGGAATTGTATTCTCCATGTTGATTGTAAATTGTTTAAACCATGCATTGCACTGCATATTAGTCATTGTACAATCCTTGACACATCATTCATATCGTTCTTGATACTTATTCCATTGATTGCACGTTCATGTTTATGTTAATAAATTAATAACAAGCTGGGGTATAAGGGTCGACTTGGTGGTGAACAATCAGAGACTGTACTCGAATGAGGGGTCTGTGTTTCCCTATATTGTTATTTTGTGATCTTGTGTTCTTGTGATCTCGTAGCATCTTGTGGATAAAGTCCTGTCATGGATGGTGGATTGTGGATTCTCGTTGTTGTTATTGTGCCGAATGAGGGGTCCGAAGTTTGTTCTTTCCAATTGTTGGTTATTGTTGAGACCTTCATGAAGTATCTATGTTATGTGATTTCTTTTTAAGCATGCGTGGTTGAATTTGTTTTGCACATTGTTGAGTTAAATATTATAGCTTATGAATGATGCAAATCATTCGCTGGGCCTTGGTTACGTACTCGTATTACAGTATTTTGGGAAGCGGGGCGTGACAAAATCAATTAATGTGCAGTGCATACTTGCCTTATTTGTTCCCCGTAAAAAGAAAAATAATCCTCCATCCATGTCCATTTTTCCTCTCCTGACCCGTATCTATTTTTTCATCAATTTATTATCAGAAGAATTTACAAGCTTATGCAAATGCAACTATGATATAATAAGAAATTTCCAAAAGGTAATAAATCCATTAAAAAGTCTCAAGTAAACAACAAATTGTAAATGCTAAATGCAAATAAGCCTCTAGCTAGGGATGCTTTTGAATCAGATACGGATCTGATATTAGCTATACCAACATCTGTTTCCGCATTCCAAAAACGGGTTCGTATATGGATATAGATATGACTCAGAAAAAAGAAATTATATCTGTATCCGCAAATTTTGGTTATGAATGCAAATCAGATATGGTTTACCGTATGATGGATACAAATTTGGATATCAAACATATAGTTTTTGCTATATTTTTTCCTTAACTAGTACTTAGAAATGTATATCACTGAATTGCAGGAATCAATTTTTATATCTAATCACATAAATCAACACAACAAAAGAAGTGAAGAAAATTTTGTTTTATATATGTACAACTCTTATAAAAATGAATATAATCTGCACTTGCCTATCTATTTTGCATATGATTTGAACCTAACTCTTTCAGCCTTTTTTTTACCAGGACGAGATGGCATCACCGAAAAATAGAGTACTTAGGAAAAACTGCAGTAATGGAGAAAAGTTAACAATGACAACGTATAAATGCTTTCTTTATTCTTTAGAAAATGGAGAAAAGTTAACAATGTACTGAAAAAAATAAATGCTTCTATCTCCATATAAATGCTTATACCTCCGTAAAATGCTTTTGCTCGCGAATGGCTACATACTTCTTTGTTTTCCAAGCGCATCCAATCTCTCAGATTTTGAATGCCATGAGAAACTGCTACACAGAATTTCAGAGTATTCAGCAATGAAAAAAATAAATGCTTCGATCTCCGTATAAATGCCTCTACCTCCGTAAAATGCTTTTGCTTGCAAATGGTTACATACTTCTTTGTTTTCCAAGCGCATCCAATCTCTCAAATTTTGAATGCCATGAGAAACTGCTACATAGAATTTCAGAGTATTCAACTATGAAAAACCATTTAAAGGGCTTCTTTACTTAACAACTGTAATTTTATTCAGGCCTAACTCAGATATATTCACATTGAAATATGATATAAGGCGAAATGCCAAAGAATTTTCAAAGTCAATACTAATAAACAATAATTTTCTTGCAATTTTGGTAGAAAATTTCAAGCCCTACTTAACACTGTTCTAATAGCATATACTTGCTTGCGATAACTAATGTTACTTCTGCTTCGAGTATCTGATAAACCTTCTACTCCATATCTATGATAACAATAGAAGTTATGTTTAAAATTCTCTGAAATTTCATGAATACTAAATTCAATCCAAGAAAGCATTACCAAAAAAGGGATAAAGTAAATCATACCAAGCTCATCTCCCATTTCATCACCGCAAAACTGATGATCAATTTGCTTGATATGAGAAACACCCTTCTTTCCCATTCCTTCAGATTCAAAGTGCTCAACTAGTAGCATCTTCTATAATTCTTCCTTCTTCTCCTGTGAACTCCCAACCTCCAACGAATAGGATGAAGACGACCTCGACCCCTTCGTATGCCTATATTCCCACTTGTTCCTCCATTTCTCCATCTCCAACTCTGCCTGCTTCTTCTTCACCTTCGCCACTTCACCTCCATCAATAGCATCCTCTTTCTTATCTGCAACCATTTTTGACTTCCTCATCATTCATCTATATCTTTTCAATCTCCCCAGGTTCAATCATGTGGGCCATCTCTACTTCAAGTTCCACGAATATTGCCTCTTGTTTTTGGGCATTGGTCGTCGGGGGTTTCAAAGAAAATGGAGCTTTGGGGCTTCCACGGTGGAGAGTGGAGATTAGAGAAGGTGGATCTAGGTTTTCATCAGATTTGGGTGTGGATGAAAGTGGTGTTCAGAGATCTGGAGGATTTGGGTGGGGAGGATTTGGAGCTAGGGTTTCAAAGATTTGGGGAGGGTTTTGATCGAAGAATTGAGAGAGTGAACTGAGAGAGGAGATAGAAGGAGAGTTGAAGGAGCTAAAAGTCCCCAAAACCCCTGAGAAGAATGGAGAAGAGCGGGAGAGTCAACAGCCGGCCGATCAAGATCATGATCTTGATAGAACGGCTGGCGGAGTGAGTGTGCACCAGTTGCGCACTTATATTATATAAATAAATAAATATTAAATCTGTGGATATCCGTATCCGAATCCGCTTTTTTAGGGATTCGTATCTGTATTCGTATCCATTTTTTTTGGATCTGGATATCCGAATCCGTATCTGCCCAGATATGGATTTTTCATATCCATATCCTTAAAAATTTCAGATTCAGATACGGATCGGATCGGATATATCCTTAGTCGAGAGCATCCCTACTTACAACCCAACAAATAAAGAATGTTTGTACCTCTAAATATTAATTGAGTTTATTTTTATTCTATTTATTTTTTATTTTTTATTTTTTGAAGAGAATGTGGAATATAGTTGTCATGCTTCATTAATAAGTAAATAGCAAAACATACCCAGAAGAATGTGAAAGAAAGTACAACCCACAGGCATAGGGGCTTTAGTCCAAATGTACGTAAAATGAAAACAACAGTCATATTCCTAATAACTCAGGGTAATAGACAAACACGACAAAACAAAAAAAAGAAGGAAAAACAAGAACATAGAGAGAGCATCTCTCAACATCCATGTAGGGTAGGATCCATTATCTCACGCTCTTGTCACCCTCTATCTCTTCCTAATCCATGGTCGAACCAATCTCAATTTCCTCATCCTCGTACCACATCTTCTAGAATGTCTAGGAGATCCTCGTGAGTGCTCTTTCAGACTCGCATCATGCTCAAGATGAAATTAGAGAGTAAATATGTAACAAATCAAGTACAATTAATAGAACTAGTAGTATTACAGAAGTAAAGATTATTTTGGTTAAGCCAAAGAGTCCAAGTTGCAGCTACAACGGAGAGAAACCAAGCCTTGGTTTGAAATCTCCTGCTTCCTCAAAAGCTTCTCCCTACCCAAAGGTCCTCAAAGGAATGAGGGTAAACATCTAACCCAAAGATGTCAAGTATTTCATATCAAACCACTCGACTGTGTGTACATCCCACGAATAGATGGGCACATACACATTTTGTTTGTCATCTCCCACATGTCCCATCAATTAACATAAAGCGTTTGAGGAGATTCTCTCTAGTGAGAACTGCATCATTCAAGACAAACCAAAGAAAAACCTTGATCTTTAGTGTTTTCCTCACCTTCTAGACAAGGTTAGACCACTTCGATCTACATCCATGAATGTTGCGTCTAGCATATAATGAGCTAATAGAAAACTTTTCATTCTTCACTAGATTGCACATCATCTTGTCAGTGCCCTCAGTGCATGCAACTCTACCAAGGTAACCACACAACTTCTCCACACTATCTAGTAAGGAGTGGGGAAGCTATGCAAACGTTGGTGTCCAAGTCCCATTTCTCCACTGTGATCTAACAGATGTCAACGGTTTAGGAGCCCACTCGTACTTGTCTGAAAACAACATCTTAAGTGCGTGATTGTCGCACCAATTATCCCACCAAAACCTTTTTTTTATAGAAGGGATGGAGTCTAAAGACTCCAGCCAAATCCATAAGCAAAAAAAAGTACAGAATTCAAGAACCATGTATCTAACAAAGAAGTGATACCATGGTAAAATAACAACAGAAAACCATGTATCTTACATAAAGAGATACCATGGCAAAGAAACAAACATCGAGTAAGAAGCAAAGTTTAATACAAAGGAGATTTTAAACAGAGTAACAGAAAGAATCCTCCAATACAAAATATGCTGCTAAAGACTTCTGCAGCAACAAGAAGGATATCAAAGAAGGTGCAATATCAGAGCCACTACTAACCACTTCATCAGAATACCACACAAAACAACTCTGAAAGATTAGGCAACTCCAAAAGCAAGCAACTGAAAATCACAAGCCTCCTAAAAGCAAACTGAGATCCTAGAGCTAGACAAACAAAAAGTCAACAGGAACATAGCCGAATGAAAGTACAGCAAACAAAAGGGAAAGAGTTAAAAGCTAAAAGTCCTCAGAAGCAGCCTCAGAAGCAACCTGAATATTTTGAACAAGAAAAACCCCAGATATATACTCTTGCTGATGAGCAGACATGTTTGAAATGGAGGCAATTGTATCAGAGACAGGATCCACATCATCTTGGCCAGTAGGGACATCAAAAGGCTCCATTTGATTATCACTAATATCATGAACAAAGTCATTCAAAATAGGCTGAGAGTCAGGCACTGAAGCATCAGAAGTATCAAAGGGGGAGTAAGCAGAATGGGAACTAGGAGAATCCTCAGGAGAATCATCTTCAATAATAATGGGATTGATCACAGAAGTAGCCACAAGAACCCCAGAATCTAGTTGAGAACCAGAAATCACAGTAGTTGATATAGAAGTAGGTTGCACAGGAGGGATAAAAGACTTACAAACATTAGTAAAGTTTTCCAAATCCACCTTGGCCTTCTTATTAGGTGGGAGAATCTCTGACCAAAAGGAAACCAAGAAACAAACTGAATCAATGATGTTCACTATATCAGCAGACTTCTTTAAAAAAATCCTACTGTTGCATTCTTTCCAAATAACCCAAATTAAAGCCATCATAATCAAATCCCAAACAAGTCTAATCTTTTTGGGGATTCTTTTTAATCTACATAAACCCCACCAAGACTTAATAAAAGAGGGGAAACCTTTAACATGAAAAGCAATCTTAAGTAACATCCAAATTTGCTTCACAAAAGAGCATTTAACAAAAAAGTGAAAAGAAGATTCATTAGAATAATAGCAAAGTACACACTGTTGACCCAAAGCAAGATTTTTTTTATTGAGATTGTCAACAGTTAAAAGCTTATTATGAATTGCAAGCCAAACTAAAATTCTCACTTTCAGAGGAAAAATATTTTGCCAAATATGTTTATGAAAAGGACAAATCGTACCACCAGCATTAAGAAAATTATAAAAGGATTTCATAGTAAAGACACCAGAGCTAGTCCATCTCCAAATAAAGCTATTTGAGGGTTTCCATTCATAATTAGAAACTAAGTGAAGTAAAGAGTTAAGATCATGAGTCTGAGAAAGATTCAAACTTCTTCTAAAAGTAATATTCCACACTTTCCCAAAATTATTAGTAGAATATAAGGAAAAAAACAGTGGCATTAGGAAAACATGCAATATAAGTCTTGGATATGCCTCTCCAAAACCTAATTGTTGTTCCATTACCCAGATTAGCTTTAATAGAATTACAGACGAGTGCATAAGTCTTGGATATGCCTCTCCAAAACCATGACATTCTCCTAGAGACCCTGACGCCCAGGGACCTCGGGCTTACGAATGAATAAACGGTGGTAAATTATATCTTAGAAGTTTGATCTTAAAGTCACATTGGGACTTCTTAGGTGGCAAGGACCGAAGATGGTTCTTGACACCCAGGATCTAAACCTGAACCCACTTACAATTACTTTAGTGGACTCTTTTTAAGGTGAAAATTTTAGCAATTATTATACTATATCTTAAGCTAATAGGTCCACCCCTCTTTCCTTTCTCCATTTTGAAATAGAGAAAGGAGAGCAAAAATAGGGATTCGCACTTCCTAAACACGTGCGCATCACATTTATTAACACGTGCAGTACGCACATTTTCATTAAAAAATATAAAAGCCCCAAACCTATAAATATGGAACTTAATTACTAGAACTGTGCTTTGCTCATTAAGTATTCGATGAAATGTCTATGTAGCATACAATGTGTTTGTGAAAAAATGGTTTTGAAAAATTTTGCTCAACTAAATCAATTGTATCTATGTATGGTGTATGTACTAATTTTTGAAATTCTAATTTACTACCTCATTTTCTTTTCAATTTTTAATTTTTGTTTTTGAAATTCGAAAATTTAAATTTGGGGAAGAGTGCGGGTTGAAGATTCGGATGACTATAATATCGAATCCAAGAATGAGATTTGGTATGGAGGTAGATGGTGGAGAGTAGGGTGAGGCAAACAGAGAGGTGGAGGAGGATATCGGAGAAGCAGACGTCGCTGCGGTCGAAGATAGTGGAGACACGGGAGATAAGGGATAAGGCATATAAATAGGGTGTGAATTTGGGAGGGGGGAGGAGGGGGAGGGGAGGGAGGGAGGGTTGAGATGAGATGGGCCAAGGCCTGACTGTTGCTGGTCATGATGTATACAAAGGCCGGAACTATGTGCATATTTTTCAGGATAAATTTCATTAAACTATACATCTGAAGAATTAATTTTTCTAAATTCTTGCACACTTTTTTGAAGTTTCGTATAATTTTATGACTTCATTAAAATTATTTTAGTCTGTGCAATTTGCACAGGGTAACGCTAGTGTAATTTATATAGATGTAAATTAAATACAAAAGAACAATAGATTAAGAAAAATTGTTGACAAATACTCCTTCCATTTCAAAATACTAGTAATACACACGTGCGATGCACGTATTAAATTTTTAAAAAAAAAGTTAAAGTAAAAACTCTCATTTACATCTGTGATGCATGTCTTCATAAATAATATTATATATTTTAAAAAGTAAATGTGAGGACTATAATGGGAGAGTTGGAGTTGCACGTGCATTGCACGTAAGTATGTCGATTTACAACTCCAACTCTTCCATTATAATAGTTATTATGTATTATATTATTGATATATATGGACAGATAGATAATAATTTACACGGGTGGAGCACATTTAACATATTAAAAAAATTAAAGTAAAAAATCTGACTTGGTGAGGACTCGAACCTGATACCTCATTCATATTAGTTATGTACGTGCAATGCGCAGGTTGGTAGATTTACAAATTTACAAATGACACTAAGGCCTTCTCCTATTATAATATTAGAGATAAGTTCTTCTAGTCTTTTTGTCTTCTTCATAATAAAAGCCATTTAAAATTTTCGAGATGTCGTATCGTTTTTAAATGTCAATGAATTAATCTTTTCAATTTTACCTTTATTCTTTTTTAAAGAGAAACACTGAAAAATTATAGAAGTGGGCCTGATAGGACACTGTACAATTGATGACTTATTTGTGAGCTTAAAAAACAAAGTATATATAGTACTTTTACTGAATTTTAGGTTATTTCTTAATAATCGTGTAGAAACCTAAAATGACTTATATTTTGAAACAGATGGCGTTAAAGGGAAGCAAATGATAATAACTGAAATTTGCTTTGAATTTCTTTCAAATTTGTTTTTAAAAAGAGTAAATTTATATCCATTTCTCTTAGTTTCTCTTTCAATTTCCACTAATAATCTGCACGTGCAATGCACGTTCTAATTAATATATATATTAAATAATAAGACGTAATCTAGCCTCGAACCTGAGACATCCCTTTACTCATCACATACTCTTTACAAATTATTCATAATTGTACAAACTTTTATTTTATATGAGTGCCACTTTTTAAATAATTATGTCGTAAATAAATTTGAACTTTGAGGTGATTATGGTAACTAACAACAGTTGAGTAAATAAATGGTTAATATAACTCTTACTTAAAAATGAACTAGTATAATGCACGTGCGATGCACGTGTATAAAAAAGTTTAGTCATTAAATTAAATGAATTTGTATATCGTATAAAAAAAAAGAAATAGTAAAACATTTAACTTGTAAAATAGCAGGCTTCAATAATAGAATAAGTGTGAATGATTATAGAATCAAACTTCAACAATACATAAAGGAGAAAAATCAAAATTATTATGTTACCACTATTCTTTGGTCGATTCATACGAATGATTTTTAACCAGGATAGAAGACTCCTCTTCAGAATCATATATTTTCCTGCGCAAACCTCGACATTTGATTCTCTCCGCTTCAATGGTTGCCGATTTTTGTTTGAACTGATACCCCGAAAATGGTAAGTTCTTAACAAATTTGAACATGAACACCAAAGTGATAATTAAAGACAATGAGATTGCTTAATGAGTCATTTTCTCGAGCAAGTGGCAGGTGAAAATTTCAACGAAATTGAAAACTAATGACTGATGACGGCCTCCAGCAAAATGGAATTGAATCAAACTAAAAAGAAGACATCATGACTTAATAGTCACCACTTCTTATATTTTGAAATTTTGATGTAATTATTAGTTGAGGCATTTTATCAAACAGGTAACATGTGAAATTGAAAGTACATTACAGAATTAAGAATTATAAGAATGAAATACCTTCAACAGTAGCTGGCTTCCTCTACAAAAACCCTAGCCACCATTTCTGCACATGAAGGCTTTGTTGTTCATCATCTTCCTCCAACCCATGAAACAAACCAAGAAGCAAAACACTTACCTAGTGATCAATGAAATTGAAAGCTTCTCAAATCAAATTTGCAACTTAATTTTTTTTCCAGTAATCTGATTTTCCTAATCTGAAAACCCATGAAAATGGCGGCGAAACGGTGGGGATTGGACGGGTACACTTGGGTTGACGGCGAACTGCGGCGACGACGACGAATTGCAGCGACACGACTGTGCGTTGGCGACAGGAGTGCGAGGGATAGGGCAGAAAGGAGTTGCATAGAGAGAAGATGAGTTGAGGTTTTGGATTTATGGTTTTTGTTGCTAATAGAGAAAATGAGGGGTTTTTTGATTTGACATGCATGACACGAGAATGTTTAGTGGATATAGTTTGGCCGTATATTGCTCGAGTTTGCTCAGTTACAAAATTAGGGTTTGTTTGTTTACAATCCCAACTCTCCCATTAAAATAGCAGAGGTTATTGAGATTATATGATTAAATGTCTATAAATAACAATCTCAACTCTTCCATTATAATATTAGAGATTTTAAATTTTCTTTTTACAATTTCCGTAGACAAAAGAACAAAAAAATAAAATTAACGGTCCATATGCACCAAACATAGTATCACAATTAGGGGTGGACAACTATTATCCGAACCGACCAATCCAAACCAATCCAAACCGAACCGATCGGTTTTTAACCGAACCAAATGGGGGTTTGGATTGGCTCGGTTCTTGATCTTCAATAACCAACTCGACCGGTTCGGTTGTTGGATGGGGCTTTCAAATAACCGATGAAACCGAACCGACCGTACCTCTATGTATAAGTCCATAAAAAATATAGTTCTCCTTTAATTTCTTGAATATAAAAATAGTCATTTCTCATTTTCTTGGAGATACAACTAGTCTTCTTTAATTTCTTTAATACAAACCGAGCAATTATTCTACCTATGTTTTGATTCTCCACAATCCTGTGTGTTATGTTGTTGAGAAATGCTTGATTTACAGTGTGGCCCAACTTAATAGAATCATGAAGTTGATGTAATATTTAGTAGTTATTTTAATCAAGTCAAGTAGAAATTGTAATTTAAATCTTTTTTTATTGTACCTGAAATTCAATTAGTTATGGTTATTTAATATTTCTTTTATGATAATAAACTAAGATTACAGAAGTATGCAAGTGAAAAAGTAGTTTATCTCACCCATTTAAACGTCATAATCTCAAGCAATTAGTGCAAAATTTATTAACAACTTGTAGTTTTATGAATCTTCATTACAAATAGCAGGTTGTTTCTTAAGTTTGATTGAAGTTGATCTTTTAAATTTCAACAAATTATGAATGATGTTGAAGGTGAAAAGTAGCACGTCAAACCGACCATCCAATCCAATCCAAACCGAGCTTAATCGGTTTGGATTGAAACTGATCCAATTAAGGTTCGGATTGGTTGCGGATGAGAAAATTAAAAAACCGATCTTCTTTAGATCGGTGGTGGATGGTCCATATTAGGTCGGATACCGACCGATGCCCACCCCTAATCACAATAAAAGACTAACCTTAAGTAGATTTTCATTTAATTTATTGTTGTACCCAGTTTCACACCCTTTCCACTTTAAAATCTCAGTGGGTCCCGATCAACATAAGTGGGAATTTTTCCCAAAATGATCTACTTTTTGAAAGTTTTTCCCAAACTGATCTACTTTTTTTTAAAATTCTCAAACTGACTTACTCACTCTAAAAAATCGAGTTTGGTAAAAATCCCATCGCTTTTTAAGACAGCTGTTATCGCTAAATCTGGTGTGGGGGCAAACAGATAGTATTTATGGATTCTTGGAAAACTTGAATAGCAAACCTGAAACCTGTTCCGTCGGAGTTTGACCATTGACTCCGTCGTTCACCTGAAAAAAGTGCGAGACACCGGGGTTGATCCCGGCGATGCACCCTCCGACGCTCAAGTCAGTAATCAGGAAGATTATGAGAGAGCGAAAATTGGCAAAAGATTGATTACCTCTTAATGGTGATGGATGGGGGGTATTTGTAGCTGCCTTTGGGATCAGATTAGGAATGTAATCCCTAGGATTAGATTAGGAATGTAATTCCCTAATTCCCAGTGAAAGGATAGATATGAATTAGGGCCGTTGATTAGGATTAATCAGAAACCCTAATTCTATCCTACTGGACCGGGTTTGTTGTGGGTTGGAACCCGCACTCAGTTGAAATGGGTCCATTTGCGGGTTGCTGGGCTTTTGGAGAGAAGACCCAGTGCCCACTTCAGACCCGTTTGTAAGTAAAATTAGCATTAAATCCCCGGGCTTTGAGATTCGCGCCAAGTTTGGACGGTTCCGATTTAACCCTATTTTTAGCCATATCACGAGTCCCCCACTCCCAAAGACTGAGTTTGATCAGCCTTTAAGGTGTAGTTTCACCGTTTTAATGGCTTATGGAGTTGTATCGGAGCCTACACGAGGGGTGTCGAATCTCTAAATGGGGTATCGTGGTGATTTCTACGTTAGTAATGCGCTCTAGATCGTTCATGAGCTCTTTCCGACTTCTGATGATTTTTCCTAACTTTGCGAAGTGGTGATTTGTCATTTGGTGTTATTTTCGTTGTTTCATGGCCTGGATGCTTCGGCATCGTCGCCGACCCCCTCCGAACACTCGCTACGAAGGAGGCCAGGGTCCCTAGGGGTTCGGCTCCTTCCGCCGAAGTGCACAGGGTACCTCAGCCAGGGCTATAGTCGTGTTCGGTGTGGTTTCCTCCCCGTAAGAGGGTCGGTGGAGAGAGCGTTCGGCAGCATATGCCGAGGTCCACTTTTCTATGTAACATGGTCGGTGGCAAGAATGCTCGGCAGCATGTGCCGAGTTCCAATTTTACCATGTAACATGGTCGGTGGCAAGAACGTTCGGCAGCATGTGCCGAGGTCCAATTCTACCATGTAACATGGTCGGTGGCAAGAACGTTCGGCAGCATGTGCCGAGGTCCAATTTTTCCATGTGACATGGTCGGTGGCAAGAACGCTCGGCAGCATGTACCGAGGTCCAATTTTTCCATGTAACATGGTCGGTGGCAAGAACGTTCAGCAGCATATGCCGAGGTCCAATTTTTCCATGCAACAAGATCGGTGGCAAGAACGTTCAGCAGCATGTGCCGAGGCCTAATTTTACCATGTAATAGGGTCGGTGACAAGAATGTTCGGCAGCATGTGCCGAGGCCCAATTTTTCCATGCAACATGGTCGGTGGCAAGAACGTTCGGCAGCATGTGCCGAGGCCCAATTTTTCCATGCAACATGGTCGGTGGCAAGAACGTTCGGCAGCAGGCGCCGAGGTCAGGGTCGGTGGCAAGAACGTTCGGCAACATGTGCCGAGGTCTTGGGGTGCGTTTTTTTGGCGGCATAGGAAACGTCAGGCTGAGTTGGCCGCTGCTGAACTTCTGTCGGATGTAACAGTCATTTAATGCGATGGTTGCTGATCTTCTGACGATTCTGACAGATGTGACAGTCATTAATGCGATACTACAGCTAGGCGCGGTAAATAATGTAACGGTTCAGGTCGTTTTGTCGCCTTGTGTAAATGGGCTGGCACTGTGGGCCCACTCACCTCGTTTCGTGTGCCCAGCTCTATAAAACTCTACCCCCCTCTCATTTCTCACTTCTCCGAATTTTTACTCAGGCGGTAATTTCTACTAGGGAGAGCTCACGGTGATCGTCGATTGCTTTTCCGGTGAATATTCCGACAGTTCCCATCAACTCAAAGGTAATTTATACTTAGTCATTTTTTTAAGTATAAATATGTCTCATTCTCCTATATCCGAGCCCTTCCCTTCTACCACCGAAGTCCCTTCTCCGCATCTCCAAGATAAAGGGAAGAAGGTATTCGGTCGAGACAGTATAGTGGACGATTCGAAGCGCATGGGTCCGTTCGGCAGGTATCCAGGACAACTGACAAGGCTTCAGCGGGTTCGAGAGCTTCCTGAGGAGCATGCCGAGTGCATCATTCATGGGAGGGGAAGAGCCTTCGAGGAAAACGAGGCAAGAGAGAACTCTGAGGCCGATGAGACGGTCTCTATTCTCATCCAGGAGGACTTGGTAGTGATCCGGGGATGCATCCAAATTCCGGAGGAGTATGAGCTTATTCTGCCGGGACCCGGGGTAAGGGCAAACTCGCCGATGCCAGTAACCATGTGTTTCTGGCCGGTTGACGCCTTCATCGCAGGGGCTCGGCTACCTTTCCACCCATTCGCAGGTCCAAGTGCTGAGGTGGTGATAAACCAAATATTATTCACTTTTAGGAGCACTAATCTTAAGGCAATTAGACATTTAAATGCTCTACATTGGTATTTATGCTTCTTTTCTCTTTTTCCATTGGAAACAACCAAAGGCAGCAAAACGAAGCAGATTCCAGATTAATACAGACTGAGAGGATGATATACAGGGAACAGCAGAGATCAGTCGACTGACTCTTCAACCAGGCGACTGGGCAGAGTGTTTGATAAGGCTCGGCACAGTCGACTGTGTCCCAAGCCAGTCGACTGGTACGCGGCGAGTCAGAAGATAAGAACAGATGCATCCTCATCCAAATCCGAATCACAATTAAGTTATCCAAACCCAGGTGTTTTCTGCGAATAACAACTTCTCAAACAATCAAAGAAAGAAGCACGTGGTGAGCAGATAAGGAAGGAAAGAAGAAAAAGAGAAAGAAATAAACGGCTGATGAAGATAAGGAAAGAAATAACAAAAGAAGAGGACTTCTCTGCAAAAAGTACAAACCCTAATTCTCTTCTCTTGTTCTATAAATACCAGTCAAGACAGAAGCATTAAAGAGGAGGCTCTTCCACGTTCTTGAATCACCTAATTGCAGAGTTCCAGAGTCATCAACAAGAAGCACTTTATCAACATAGAAGAAGGAGAAAGGAGATCAAGTACTAAGAAGAGAACGGCCGATCGACTGTGTGACAGCCAGCCGATCATCCTAGCCGAACTACATCAGTTTATTCCTTCTCTTTCTAATTCTTTTATGTTAACCATGTATTCGAACTTGTTGATTAATAAAAGTATTATTATGTGGAACTAAATTCATAGTTGGGTAGATTGAAGCCGTAGTCATGTAGTGCTATATTCTTCTGAAATCTTCTACTTTACTTATTGATTGAATCTGATTGAATTGATATAGATTTATGATAATCAAACTTGTTCTCAAGTTCTGAGAGCAGTCGACTGAGGTGAGAGCCAGTCGACTGACATACAGAACTTAAGAATATCAAGTTTGCATTACCATCTATCTGAATCTGTTATATGAGCATATTGAGACGACCCGTATCTCGTGCCCGTAACTTGTAACAAGGGAATCTCTAGGGGTTCTTGGTTCAATCAACTTAAGGGATCTAGATCTGATACCAATTTCTAGAACCTTGAGTGTTTGTTCGTTTCCACTGATCTTATGCTTTCTTTAAGTACAACTTAGTAGATACCATGCTAAACACTTAATGAAAGAAACGAATTAGAGTAGATACCATGCCTAATTCTTGGCTTAGGGAAACAGTACTTTAAGGAGTAGATATCATGCCCTTGAAGGGAACAAACATGAGTAATAAGAAGAAGTTCATAAGGGAACTTAGCATTATTGACTATTGGTGGAGATCTAAACCCAACTACTTCATAAATATTTGTGATTCAACACTTCTTAATTTAGTTTTAATATTTTTATTTCTTTTAGATCTTTAAAACAACTCGTTATGATTCTTATTCTTTTTATTGATTAGTAAGTTAAAGTCTACAATCTCTGTGGGATCGACCCTTGCTACTGCTACGCTTTTTCAAACGATTCGTGCACTTGCGAGGTTTATAATTTGTGTCTAGTTTTATCTCTTTATTTAGGTAACTAGATTGCACAAAAAATTTTTGGCGCCGTTGCCGGGGATTGTCTAGTATTTTAACCTACAGATCAGTAGAAAGTTTTTATTTCTCTTTCTTTCTTTTAATTTTATTATTAAGTATTTTTCTTTTAGATTACAGGATTTTGGTGGATGCACGGAAGGAGATCACTCCGTCCAGAGCTACTACCAATTGACGCAGAAACAGAACGCACTTTGCACAGATTAGGTCGACTGACTGCGACCAACCAGTCGACTGCTACACGAAACCAGTCGACTGCACAGAGAATCAATTCACGAGCAATAATGGCAGAAGAAATAACCAATCGAGTACCAATGCAGGACAAATTCACGCTTAAGAACATTGAACAACCTTCCAGCATTGCGTACCAACCTAATGTCACAGGGAACATGCATCTATCTCCTCAGTTACTTAGTATGGTTCCCCACTTTAGTGGCAGACCAGATGAAGAGCCTCATCTCCATTTACAAGACTTTTTCGATCTTTGCAGGACACAAAGCGTTCAAGGGCTCACCCCTGAACAAATCAGGTTAATATTGTTCCCTTTTTCTTTAAAACTTAATGCTAAACTAGGTATAATTCTTTGGAACCAGGATCAATTAATTCATGGGAGCAATTGGCCACGAAATTTTTGAAAGATTTCTTCCCAGCCCAAAAGACCAAACAGCTAAAAAGGGAGATTCAACTCTTCCAACAAAGGGATGGAGATTTATTCTTCGAAGCATGGAAAGATTTTAAGAACAAACTTCTCAAGTGTCCTACGCACAATATGCCTAAAGATGATCAGGTACAAGCTTTTTATGAAGGTTTAAATGATACTAACAAGGCAATTGTGGATTCAGCTTGCAACGGGATCTTAATGAGGAAAAGCGGTGAAGAGGCCATAGAACTATTTGAAGAACTCAGCGAGAATTCACAACAATTCTCAACAAGGAGGGGCCCTTCGAAAAAACAGGGAGTTTACAAAATTTCTAATAGCAATAACCTTCAATTAGAAATGGTAAACATGAATAAGAAAATTGATATGCTTGTTAATGCAATGTCGATGATGGGTGGAGTTAAAAATCAAACAAATGAAATTTGTGCAATTTGTTCTCATGTAGATCATACCACTGATACATGTCCCATGTCTTCTTTCACAGATCAGGAGCATGCAAACTATGTTGGTTGAGGAGTGTTTCCACCGAAGAACAATCCAATCTCAAATACATACAACCCAGGATGGAGGAACCATCCAAACTTCTCCTGGAGCAATAATCAGAATAATCAAGGGACTCAATTCACACAAGGACATGCACGGAACTTCCAAATGGAAAGTGGGATTGATAGGCCAGTTCAAGAACAGAAGAAGTTGGATTTTGAATCCACAGTTCTTCAATTGCTCCAACAACAACATCAAACAACCAACCAACAAGGGCAAGCAATTCAGAAGTTGGAAACACAGATTGGCCAAATTGCTAAAGAATTAAGCGAACGAAAGGCAGGGGAACTTCCATCACAAACTATACCAAACCCTGGAGGCCAAGAACAGCTCAAGGCAGTCACAACATTAAGAAATGGTAAGATAATTGACAAGAAAGTTGGAACACACACAGAAGAAGCAGAAACACAACCATCAAAAATTGTGGGGTCCAACAGGGTAAGTGAAAAAGAAAGAACAGTTTTGCCACCATTCCCTCAAAGGTTAGTCAAGCAAAAGAAAGAACAACATTTACTTGACATTTTTGAAACTCTCAGAAAGGTAGAAATTAATATCCCCCTACTTGATGCTATTAAACAAATTCCTTCTTATGCTAAATTTTTGAAAGAATGTTGCACTCACAAAAGAACATTTCAGATTAGGGAGGATGTGGCTTTGACAGAAGAAGTGAGCGCTGTTTTATTAAGAAAATTACCTCCTAAATTAAAAGACCCAGGTAGTTTTACCATTCCTTGCAGGATTGGCGAGCACTTCTTTGAGAAAGAACTACTAGACTTGGGGGCAAGCATCAATCTTCTCCCATACACCGTCTATGAAAAGCTAGGATTGGGGGAACTCCAACCAACATCCATCACATTGCAGTTGGCAGATCGCAGTATCAAAAGACCTAGAGGTATTTTGAAAGATGTCCTAGTTCAGGTAAACGATTTCATTTTGCCTGCTGATTTTGTTGTGTTAGACATGGAGGACTCTTCAATGCCATCTTCTCTACCAATCATCTTAGGTAGGCCCTTTATGAGTACAGCTGATATAAAAATTTGTGTTAAAAAGGGTACTATAAGCATGAAAATAAATGGAGAGAAGGTTGAATTTAAAATGTTTGATACACTTAAATTACCACATGATGATCATGAATGCTATAATGTTGATGTGGTGCAGGATATTGTTGATCAAACATTTCAGGTACATAGCGTTGAACCACTACAAGCCACAATTACACAATCTCTCACTTTATCTAATGTTGAACAGGAGTACGATGAATGGGGGATTGCAGACACAATACATCACCTTGAAACTCCAAAGTCATACTCAGGTAAGTTTGCACCTGTGTTTGAAAAATTAGTGACTGATGACAGTTTTGTTTCTGCAGATAAGTCGACTGGTGGACTGGACAAGTCGACTGGTGGATCAGACAAGTCGACTGGTAGGACAGGATGAGTCGACTGCACCGAGACTTCCAGACATAGAGCTTAAGCAGTTGCCCGACCATTTGAAGCATGCATATTTGGGTAAGAACCAGACGCTACCAGTGATAATTGCTGCAAATTTGAGCGCATAGGAGGAACAAAAGTTGCTGAAGGTACTACGAGAACACAAGAATGCAATAGGATGGACCATTGCAGATATCAAAGGAATAAGTCCATCCAAATGCATGCATAGAATACTTCTTGAAGACAACGCAAAACCAAGCAGGAAAGCACAGAGAAGGCTTAATCCAAACATGAAGGAAGTGGTAAGAGCAGAGATTCTGAAGCTACTAGATGTTGGCATCATCTACCCCATCTCAGATAGCAAATGGGTAAGTCCTATACATGTGGTGCCTAAGAAAAGTGGAGTCACAGTGGTGACAAATGAAGAAAATGAACTTATCCCGACAAGAGTGACCACAGGATGGAGGGTTTGCATTGATTACAGAAAATTGAATAACGAAACCAGGAGGATGCCCTTTGGATTGTGCAATGCACCAGCAACATTTCAAAGATGCATGATGAGTATATTTTCAGACATGGTGGAAAGGTTCATCTGGATGACTTTAGTGTTTTTGGATCTTGTTTTGATGAATGCCTTAAACATTTGCAGCTTGTGCTTAAAAGATGCGAAGAATGCAATTTAGTACTGAATTGGGAAAAGTGCCATTTCATGGTACAACAAGGTATTGTGTTGGGACATGTGGTATCAAAAAGAGGAATAGAGGTAGATAAAGCGAAAATCGATATAATATCAAAACTACCCCCTCCCACTACAGTCAAGGGTGTTAGGAGTTTTCTTGGACATGCAGGGTTCTATAGAAGATTCATAAAAGATTTCTCAAAAATCTCCAAACCCCTTTGTGACTTGTTGGCTAAGGATGTTGAGTTTGTATGGACAGAAGAGTGCACAAATGCTTTTATTACATTGAAAAACCTTCTTGTTTCTGCACCTATTGTCATGGCACCAGATTGGAGCCATCCTTTCGAGCTCATGTGTGATGCAAGTGATTATGCTTTATGGGCTGTTTTAGGTCAAAGAATCAATAAGAAACTCCATGTTATTTACTATGCTTCTCGAACTCTAAACGATGCACAGCTAAATTATTCCACTACTGAAAAAGAAATGTTAGCTGTTATTTTTGCTGTAGAGAAGTTTAGATCATATTTAATTGGTTCTAAAGTTATTGTTTTCACTGACCATGCTGCTTTGAGATATTTGTTTGCTAAAAAGGAGGCTAAGCCTAGGTTGATCAGATGGGTGCTGTTGCTTCAAGAATTCGATCTTGAGATTAGGGAAAAAAGGAAGCGACAATGTTGTGGCAGATCACATGTCCAGGCTACTGCAGGAGGAAGAAAGAATTGTGCCGCCACTTAATGAAAATTTCCCAGATGAACATCTATTTGAAATAAACATATCATCGAGACAGTCGACTGGTAACAGGACCAGTCGACTGGTATCTCATTGCTCAAATTTTCCATGGTTTGCTGACATTGTAAATTATCTCACTGCTCATGTTTTCCTCCAGGTATGACAAGTCAGGAACGAAAGAGAGTGGTGGCTATGTGCAAGCACTATTATTAGGATGATCCTTATTTGTTCAAATTTTGCCCTGATCAAATTATAAGAAGATGTGTGGCAGAAGAAGAACAAATGAGTATTCTACAACATTGCCACCAATACTCATGTGGAGGACATTTTGGACCAAAAAGAACAGCACTCAAGGTATTACAATCTGGATTTTATTGGCCTAAAGTATTCAAAGATGCTTTTTCTTTTTGCAGGTCTTGTGACAAATGTCAAAGGACAGGCAACATCTCTTCTAGAAATCAAATGCCACTGCACAACATACAAGTAATCGAGCTTTTGATGTTTGGGAAATCGACTTCATGGGTCCCTTTCCTAACTCATTTGGTTATTTATATATTCTTGTTGGTGTGGATTATGTGTCTAAATAGGTCGAGGCTGTCCCCTCAAAAACTAATGATCACAAAGTTGTTGTCAAGTTTTTGCAGGAGAACATTTTTACTAGGTTTGTGACACCACGAGCAATAATTAGTGATGGAGGGAGCCACTTCAATAACTCTCCGTTTGCTTCTTTGATGAAGAAGTATGGTATTTCACATAGAGTGGGCACCCCATATCATCCTCAAACTAGTGGGCAAGGTGGAGATCAGCAACAAAGAAATCAAGAGCATTTTGGAAAAGACAGTCAACACAAGAAGGAAGGATTGGTCGCTGCGCTTGAATGATGCATTATGGGCCTACCGAACAGCTTACAAAACACCCATCGGCATGTCACCATACCGTTTGGTTTTTGGAAAAGCTTGTCATTTACCAGTGGAGTTGGAACACAAAGCGTATTGGGCCATTAAAAAGTTCAATTTCGATATGAAACAAGCAGGTAACAACAGAAGATTGCAACTAAATGAGCTTGAAGAGTTGAGGCACGATGCATATGAAAATGCAAAATTGTACAAGGAAAGGACCAAGCTGTACCATGACAAACAGCTAGCAAGGAAGGAGTTCTATGAAGGACAGAAGGTATTACTATACAACTCAAGAATAAGACTTTTTCCAGGCAAGCTCATGTCAAGATGGTATGGGCCATACATTGTCACAAGAGTCTTTCCACATGGTGCATTGGAGGTTCATAGCAAAGAGAATAATCAAACATTCAAGGTGAACGGGCATAGAGCGAAGCCATACATTGAGATGAGCATGGAACCGCAAGAGGAAGATGTGCATCTTCAAACCATTCAATACATTGCATGACCTCATCACGTCGAGCTGAAGACAAGAAACACAGCGCTTATTGGGAGGCAACCCAATTTGTAGGGGAGTATTTACACTTTCCCTCCATCTTCTTTTATTTATTCATCTTTTATTTTCATCTTTTATTTTCAGTCTCTCCGTACTAGATGGTGACACATGCCTATTTTTAAATTTTCTTTCGAACATTGAGGACAATGTTCCATCTAACTTTTGGGGGTATTAGGGTTAGTTAATTTTTGAGTCTTTTGAAATTTTTTTTTTAGGATAAACAATTTCTTATAAAGTAAGAAGAAGGATACTTATTTACTTTAGGATTGTTGAGTTTCATAAATTTCTTACAAAATTATATGAGTCATGCAATTATACATAATAAACAAATGTGATGCTTTTTCTGTTGATTATTCCCTTTAGATCTAGTCCTAAATTGAGTTTAAGTAAATAGAGTGATAAAATATATATATATATGTGTGTGAATAAAGTCAATCTACTCCAATGTTTTGAGTGCTTAGTAACTAGGGGTATTCATCACCAATGTTTACCTTTACGTCAAACGGCAACTTGAAATATGAGTATGCAAAGCACTTCAAAGTTGTGACTTGCTGAGTAACCGGGTGGATTCATCACAAATGTTTTGCATTCGCGTAAAAAGGCAAGTGACAACTTTAGAGAAGAGACTAAAAAAAAAAAAAAATTATATATAAAAATAAAAAAATAAAAAATCTCTAGTTTGCTACTCGGTTTGTAGTAGAGAAAAGGAGATAATCACAGATTGAGTAGTCGCATACTATAACTACATTAATTGCATGACAAATATGATTGGGTTGGGGAGTATGAACAAACAATTGCACTGGAGAAAGTGAGTATGTTTAATTTTACTTTATCTGAAATTGTTTATATTTTTATATGTTGATGCTCACATAATAAGAATTCTTGGTGGTTGATTCTATAGTTATTAGTATCCCCTTGTTCATAAATTCACTCTTTGCTTGAGGACAAGCAAAAGCTAAGTTTGGGGGTATTTGATAAACCAAATATTATTCACTTTTAGGAGCACTAATCTTAAGGCAATTAGACATTTAAATGCTCTACATGTGGTATTTATGCTTCTTTTCTCTTTTTCCATAGGAAACAACCAAAGGCAGCAAAACGAAGCAGATTCCAGATTAATACAGACTGAGAGGATGATATACAGGGAACAGCAGAGATCAGTCGACTGACTCTTCAACCAGGCGACTGGGCAGAGTGTTTGATAAGGCTCGGCACAGTCGACTGTGTCCCAAGCCAGTCGACTGGTACGCGGCGAGTCAGAAGATAAGAACAGATGCATCCTCATCCAAATCCGAATCACAATTAAGTTATCCAAACCCAGGTGTTTTCTGCGAATAACAACTTCTCAAACAATCAAAGCAAGAAGCACGTGGTGAGCAGATAAGGAAGGAAAGAAGAAAAAGAGAAAGAAATAAACGGCTGATGAAGATAAGGAAAGAAATAACAAAAGAAGAGGACTTCTCTGCAAAAAGTACAAACCCTAATTCTCTTCTCTTGTTCTATAAATACCAGTCAAGACAGAAGCATTAAAGAGGAGGCTCTTCCACGTTCTTGAATCACCTAATTGCAGAGTTCCAGAGTCATCAACAAGAAGCACTTTATCAACATAGAAGAAGGAGAAAGGAGATCAAGTACTAAGAAGAGAACGGCCGATCGACTGTGTGACAGCCAGCCGATCATCCTAGCCGAACTACATCAGTTTATTTCCTTCTCTTTCTAATTCTTTTATGTTAACCATGTATTCGAACTTGTTGATTAATAAAAGTATTATTATGTGGAACTAAATTCATAGTTGGGTAGATTGAAGCCGTAGTCATGTAGTGCTATATTCTTCTGAAATCTTCTACTTTACTTATTGATTGAATCTGATTGAATTGATATAGATTTATGATAATCAAACTTGTTCTCAAGTTCTGAGAGCAGTCGACTGAGGTGAGAGCCAGTCGACTGACATACAGAACTTGAGAATATCAAGTTTGCATTACCATCTATCTGAATCTGTTATATGAGCATATTGAGACGACCCGTATCTCGTGCCCGTAACTTGTAACAAGGGAATCTCTAGGGGTTCTTGGTTCAATCAACTTAAGGGATCTAGATCTGATACCAATTTCTAGAACCTTGAGTGTTTGTTCGTTTCCACTGATCTTATGCTTTCTTTAAGTACAACTTAGTAGATACCATGCTAAACACTTAATGAAAGAAACGAATTAGAGTAGATACCATGCCTAATTCTTGGCTTAGGGAAACAGTACTTTAAGGAGTAGATATCATGCCCTTGAAGGGAACAAATATGAGTAATAAGAAGAAGTTCAGAAGGGAACTTAGCATTATTGACTATTGGTGGAGATCTAAACCCAACTACTTCATAAATATTTGTGATTCAACACTTCTTAATTTAGTTTTAATATTTTTATTTCTTTTAGATCTTTAAAACAACTCGTTATGATTCTTATTCTTTTTATTGATTAGTAAGTTAAAGTCTACAATCTCTGTGGGATCGACCCTTGCTATTTCTACGCTTTTTCAAACGATTCGTGCACTTGCGAGGTTTATAATTTGTGTCTAGTTTTATCTCTTTATTTAGGTAACTAGATTGCACAACAGGTGGTTTGGGGTCAGCCACATTCAACTGATGCCGAACGCATGGAGAGTTATCAATGGGTTCGTACTCCACTGCCAAGCGGTTGGGATCGAGCCAGAGCTGAGGGTACTCCGGACTATCTACTGGCTTCATCAGCAGAACCGGTCGGAGTTCCGGTACTACCTAGCTCCGAGGCACGGAGGTCGGCTCGTCGTCTGCCCCGATTCCATCAAGCACTGGCGAGATTAATACTTGATAGTGCGGGGCATTGAGGTGTGGCCCATACCCACCAGTTTCGTAGAGGAGGTGTCGAGGCGAGTGAAGGAGTCACCGGTGCTTCATCCTCAAGAAGAGGAGGCAGAGCAGACTCTTCTTGACAGGCCGAAGTACGATTGGAGGGAGCTTACCGAGGATATTCTCTTCAGGGGAGGGCTCAGCCGCATAGACCCCAATACGCGGCTCTTTCTATGCTCTCATTTTTTTTAATCTTGTCTATTCTAACTTGTGTCTTTAACCGGCTTCTTTTTTGATGCAGAGGCAATGGATTTCGATGCGGTGATGGCGCAGAGGGCTGCCCTCGGAAGTAAGGCGCCGAAGAAGCGCAAGAGGGTTTCCACCAAGCTACCGCCCGCGAAGGCTACGAGGGGCGCTAGCGAAGTCGAGGCGGTTGAGCCTCCGATTGTGGTGACCCCGACCTCGGCCGCAAGAGTAGCCTCGGCGTCGAATGAGGCACAGGACTTCCCGATCTCCACAGCTCTCGGGATGGAGACGCCTCCACTGACGGCGACGGCCGAGGAGCTCCTCACTGAGGAGCATAAGAAGATCCACGTTCCGAACTGGCAGGTTCGGAAGTATGATGGGTTTCTCGGAGACTCCTTGGCGAGTATGCAGGTGGTTAAACACCTGGCGATGCCAAAGGACCGAGCGCGCGACGACGCCATTAAGATCGCGCGCTCGGCGGTTTCGGTAAGTGTCGAATTTCTGCTTTCGTTGGTTACTTTCTCTTTCGATTTTTCTAACTCTTGGCACCTCCTTTTTTCTTTTGTAGATCATCGTCCACTTCGGTCATCTTTCAGAAAAGATGACGGAGTTGGAAAAGGAGCTGAAGCAGGAGACCGACCAGGCTCGGGCCGACAAGGCTCGAATCGGCACAGAGCTCGACACGCTGAGGGTCAAGCTCGAGGGGAGGTCGATGAGGGTCGAGTACCTCGAAGGCCAGGCAGCGAAGCTCGAAGCCAATCTCCTTCGGCAGAAGGAGGAGTCGGCCAAACAGCTGGCCGAGGCGGCGAGGACCAAGGACGCGGCGGCGAGGACCAAGGACGCCGCGGTGAAGGAGGCCGAAGAGGCCACTATGGCGAAGGCGTAGGGCTTTCTTGCCCAAAACATGGCCAAGGCCTATGCCCAAGCCATCTCTCAGGTGTCGGAGCGATACCCTGAGGTGGACTGCTCGGGGTGGAGGCTATTCTCGGGCCATGTTGAGGGCTTTGACCCTGAATCGAAAGGAGAGGAAGAAGAAGGCGAGGACGAGGGCGACCACGAGGTTGAGGTCATCGGCGAGGTGCAGATCACTGAAGTAACCCTGCTGGTGATCCAGCCCCCATCGGGGGGGTCTGTCCCCATCCACTCTCGATGCCCTGGGAAAGAGGTCGACCCTTGATTTCACCTCTTCTTGTCTCTCTCTTCTTTTTTTTTTGTGGTGTCCTGTATTACCTAATTGCGGACTGGCCACCGCATTTTTTGTGATAAATGAAAGAAATTTTTGAACTCGACTCCTTGTCATCTTTGAATAACCCCCCACCCCTTTATAATTTGGCTAAGTGTTAGACGAAGAACTTCCGCTTTAGTGCTTGTAGCTTTTATTCAGGGGTTCAACGAGGAGTGAACTTTTGACTATTTACGAGGTGTCGAGAGCGGCTTTATGAGGTCGAGTTAGGGTTGCGTAGGGCGGAGAACGAGCGGAACCACTTGCAGATGATCTTGAGCCAATGGGACATCGAGATTCGGCGACTGGAAGGTTGGCTCGCCGATATCCCCCTTGTAGACGAGGAGGACGGCTCGTCGACAGCCTTCACCAACGGGCTAAGGTTGCAGTGTCTCCAGCTTTCCCTGTCAAAAATGACAGCGGAGAGGGACGATATGCTCATCGAAGTGCACCTTTTGCAGATTGTGGAGGCCGAACTTCTAGCGGAGGAAGAGGAGCTGACCAAGGAAGTGGGCAAGCTGATGACCGAATGTGACGAGCTGTCGGCGGAGGTCGATGCGTTGAAAAGAGCCACAGTGGATAGGGGCATCGAAGTCACTCACCTCCGCCGGATTATCGCCAGTCACCCCAGCATTTCGAGCTCCGCCGTGCTGTTAGTGTAGGTGCCCTAGAGGCAATACAATGATATTATGTAATCAGTATTATTGACATTATGTTCTTTTGATTATATTAATAATTTATTATGCTTCGTATTTATTGCGTTATAAATATTAGCATGATAAATGTCCTTAGATTATTAATACGAACTATATGAACATGAGATTATATATAGTATAATAATCTTAAATGTCCCTAGTCGAGTATTATTATTATTAGGACAGTAATAATACATTGAGACTAGTATGTTGATTGATTGATGACCACCTCTCATGGGTCATTAGTATAGAGATACTAAAATCAATACATAGGTAAATGTAAGAGTACATTGTACTGGACAGACCCACTGTGAGATTCTACATGGAATCAATTAATAAGTGTCATAAGTAATCTCACTGTGATAATGGTGCAATGGTCCTCTGACCTGAAATCATTATATTTCTACACGATAATTAATGTACTTTGATTCTATCAAAAGTTATCTTTAATCGGGTAATGATAAAGATAGTATTGGGTTCATTATGAATCGTGTGAGAAATATGAATGATCTAGAAGGAATTTAACCCTCCTAATTTTAGGAGCGATATTATCGGCCTCTTGTTTGAGTGAGACTATGAAATGCATGGCCATGCTCAAATATTGATTTGTTTGAATAGTCTACTCATCGATCAAGAAAATAAAGATTAAATTATTAAGAGGATGACACGTCCCATGCCTCTAGTTTAATCTATAATATCAAGGTTAAAAGGATTATATTACATGGAGACATTAGTCACGAAAGGTTTAATTGAATCACCAATTATTATTATTACTTGGGTAGCAATGATGTATTACTAGATGCCGCTCATTGTTTATAATTTTATTATAAGATAATAAAATTATTGCCAACGTAATAATAACCTAAAGGGTCACACACTTAGAACGTTTAAAAGGAGTATTAATTTAAATTCGGAATTTAAATTAAATGATTCGAAATTAGTTATTTAATTAATTGAGTTGGACTTAATTAATTAAAGGATAATTCGAATTTAAATGATAAAACCAAATCAGATTGGTCTTATCAGAAGCCAAACTGATTACGGTTAATTCGAATTTAAATGATAAAACCAAATCAGATTGGTCTTATCAGAAGCCAAACTGATTACGGTTAAGCCCACCTCTTATCTCTCCCTATAAATACATAGAGATGTATTGGATTAGCATAATCTTTGACAAATCCGTTTTCCACAGAAAACCCTAGCCGCTCAACTGTTGAGAGGCAAAAGAGAGAGAGAGAGAGAGGCAAGCATCATCGGCTAGTACCGGCTCCCTTGATCGTTGGACGATCGGACGTTCGTGTGGACTGCCTTAGAGACGCGGATCTAGCTACTAGGGCTGCGTGGTGATTGCAACCTCCATCTTTCAGCCTTCGTAAAGCTCCGAAAGGTAAAATTTTATTTATCCATTATTAGCCATGTCTTGTACACGGATCCTAGGGTTAGGGTTTCGGATCTGTTTTCATTTCTTTTTCGCTGTGTTTGTGCCCCGAAACCCTACACGTGCCTCCTCGCTTCGAGGTAGACTCCGGAGACGAGTCTCTGAAACAGAGGATTGCCGAGTTGGAGGTTGAAGTGGCTCGCCTAAAGCCACACTCGGGGCCAATTAATGTCAGGAGCTCTTCATGCACTCGCAAGGAGGGTGAGCGAGGTATTTCATTTTATGAGCTCGCAACACGTTCCCCCGTAGGTCGACCAAGTCCGGGTGATGCCCAAAGTGCTGTGGAGATTTCATCGAGCAGGGCGTCTACCGAGGCAACTATCAGGAGCAGCGCTGAGGATACTTCTCAATTCGCCGGTTTAGGGACAGGTGTCGGGGTCAAGCGTCGCCGCCCTCGGGTGTCTTTGAAGCGAAATATCCCTGCGCCAAGGAAGCGCTGAAGATTTTTTGTTTTTCAAAGTTTTGTATTTCGCCTAAGTGTAACGAGTCGGCGTTGTAGTTTTTGCTTTTGGAAGTCTTGTAGCTCGGTTGTAGAGAAGATGCCGCTTTGTAATTGTCTCCCCGTACTTAATCGAAATGATGCTTTTTCTTTCTTGAACTTGTGCGTTTTTGAACCCTTTTTATTGTTGTGTTACTCGTGGATGTCTTTAGCGTGCCGAGGTCCGGAGATAAACTTTCGATCATTTGGTCCTCGGTGCCAAGAGCGCTCGGCAACGTGTGCCGAAGTCTAGAGCAAGGTTTTTTTCTTGTTTGGGTGTCAGTGCCAAGAGCGCTCGGCGATGTGTGCCGAAGTCCAGAGCAAGGTTTTTTGCTTGTTTGGGCGTCGGTGCCAAGAGCGCTCGGCGATGTGTGCCGAAGTCCAGAGCAAGGTTTTTTGCTTGTTTGGGCATCGGTGCCAAGAGCGCTCTGCGATGTGTGCCGAAGTCCAGAGCAAGGTTTTTTGCTTGTTTGGACGTCGGTGCCAAGAGCGCTCTGCGATGTATGCTGAAGTCCAGAGCAAGGTTAGGCGGGCTGAGCACTGCTTCGAACCTCTCGGCGCCCGAGTCTGTGAGGACGAGTTCCTTGCAGTGGAGTGCCGCCTATTTGAGGATTACTTCAACCTTCAAACGAACCATAAGAACTAGAGGTTAGATCCTCATGGGTCAGCAATATACGAGTTTTTTAGAGGTGATTTCATAGTCCGGTATTTGCTCAAGGACTAGGGCGATCGGGGACCTTCGACTTCTCTTGAGGAAACACAAAGAATATAGCGAACTCATATTAATGACCTTCTAATCTGTGAGGATCAAGAGAAGCATACGAGTGGTAGACCTAGCATCAGCTTCTCCCATGTACAGTTTAGTTGTAAGGATCTCACGCTTGGCGGCGAAACAAGAGTATATTTCAACGATCGTGGGAGTAATTCCGAATGGCGAACCGCTTCTACCTCACTTAAGAGCGAGCTTGCAAAGCGGAGGTGAGCCAAGTGTTGGACTCCGAACTCGTCGTTAGAGTTTGTTTCAACGGTTGTGGGAGCAATTCCGAATGGCGAACCGCTTCTGGCTCGCTTAAGAGCGAGCTTGCGAAGCAGAGTCGAGCCAAGTGTTGGACTCCGAACTCGTCGTTAGAGTTTGTTTCAACGGTTGTAGGAGCAATTCCGAATGGCGAACCGCTTCTAGCTTGCTAAAGAGTGAGCTTGCAAAGCGGAGTCGAGCCAAGTGTTGAGCTTGCAAAGCGGAGTCGAGCCAAGTGTTAGACTCCGAACTCGTCGTTAGAGTTTGCTTCAACGGTTGTGGGAGCAATTCCGAATGGCAAACCGCTTCTAGCTCGCTTAAGAGCGAGCTTGCGAAGCAGAGTCGAGCCAAGTGTTGGACTCCAAACTCGTCGTTAGAGTATAAAGAAGGTAAAAACAGAGAGATACAAGCAGTTCACAAGATGAAAAAATATTCTTTATTGAAAACTAATAGTTGGCTGCTTCTAAGTTGCGAGCCGTTATTACATTGGAGAAATAAAGAAGAATAAGTGAAATACAAGCGAAGGGAAAGGAACGGTTCGACATCTGAAGGTACTCAGAGAGGCGTTCATGCGCTCTCTTGGTACTTCAAGAGATGGTCAGCATTCCATGTCCTAGGAATCTCTCTTCCTTCAAGGTCTTCTAGACGGTATGTCCCGGGCCGAACCACTTTGGTGATCTTGTAGGGTCCTTCCCAATTTGGGGCCAGCTTGCTCTTCTGACTGGAAAATGAGATAGCTAACTTTCTAAGGACCAAGTCCCCTTCTTTGAGGTTGGTGCGACGGACCCTCTTGTTGTAGGCCAGCTCGATCCTCCTTCGGTAGCTTTGTTGACAAATCGAGGCTCTTTCACGGAGCTCATCAATCAGATCCAAATTCGTCCGAAGCTCCTTGGCATTCTGCTCTTCTTCATAGGCAATGAGGCGAGGAGAGGGTACACCGACTTCCAGGGGGATCACGGCCTCAGACCCATAGGTGAGATTAAATGGCGACTCTCCTGTAGGGGTCCGTTTGGAAGTGCAGTAATTCCAGAGTACATTAGGAAGCTGATCGACCCATAAGCCTTTAGCGGACTTGTCCAGCCTCTTCTTAATACCGGAGAGGATTTTTCGATTGGCATTTTCTACTTGTCCGTTTGACTGTGGGTGGGAGACGGAGGAGAAGCATTGTTGGATGGCGAGGTCTTCACATAGAGCTCGGAATGCGGCCCCAGTAAATTGTGTTCCATTGTCTGTTATAAGGACTCGAGGGACACCGAACCTGCAGATGATGCTCTTCCAGAAGAATTGAAGTATTTTGTTCTCGGTGATTGTGGCCAAGGGCTCGGCCTCTATCCACTTTGAAAATTATTCGATTGCCACGACTAAGAACTTGAGCTGGCCAGGAGCTGGGGGAAAATGGCCCTAGTAAATCCATCCCCCACATAGCAAAGGGGATCAGACTTGATAGGGAGATGAGCTGAGCTTGAGGTAGGCAACGAATGTTGGAATGCTTTTGACAAGAGCTGCAATGCCGAACGTGTCGTTCGACGTCTTGAAGAAGGGTAGGCCAGAAATACCCATAATTCAACACCTTTCGAGCAAGTGATCTGGATCCTGAGTGTGCTCTGCCTATGCCTTCGTGAAGTTCTTGCAAGGCGTATATGGCTTGTTCGAGGGAGAGGCACCTCAGATAAGGTCTGCCGTCAACTTGTGAGAAGGAGCGCTTGTACAGAACCCCCTCAACAATGGTGTACCGCTCCGCTCTGCATCTGACTCGGCGAGCTTCCTTAGGGTCTTCGGGGAGGAGCCCATCCCTTAGGAATTCTACCAGGGATTTCATCCAATTATCTGGAAGTTGAACAGGCAGCGACTCCATGGAGTCAGGAGTTTCTTCTTCTATGCTCGGCTTCAGGAGCACTTCGATCAAGACGGTCTGCTCGAGACCTTGGAGGGAGGAGGAGGCTAACTTGGAGAGAGCATCTTCTTGGGCATTTTCCTCCCTGGGGATCCGCCGAATAAGTGCCTCTTCGAAGAGAGCCATGAGATTTTGGACCTTAGCTAGATACTTAGCCATTCGGTCATCTCGCGCTTCATACTCGCCCAGGACTTGATTCACGATCAGTTGAGAGTCACTAAATATGCGGAGGCATCGTGCCCCGTCCTTGCGAGCCATTCCAAGACCGGCTATAAGGGTTTCATATTCCGCTTCATTGTTGGAGGCCTTGAAGTTGATGCGGAGGGAGTATTGGAGGATGAAGTCATCGGGGCCTGCCAGAATAACCCCGGCTCCGCTCCCTTCGGTACACGAGGATCCATCAACATATACCGTCCAAATAGGAGGTCCGTTTGACACTTGACCGACCTCGGGAATGGTGCTTTCAACTATGAATTCAGCTAAGGCCTGAGCCTTGATCGCGGTCCGAGGTTGGTAGGATATATCATGCTGGCACAGCTCGATCGACCACTTCATGAGGCGGCCAGAGGTCTCCGACTTGTGCAAAACTTGCTTCAGCAGGTTGTTCGGTAAGAACGACCACCGAGTGAGACTAGAAATATGGGCGAAGTTTCCTAGCTGCCATAACCAAGGCGTATGCCATCTTCTCTAGTCTTGGATAACGAAGCTCGGCATCACGAAGTACCTTACTTACATAATAGATAGGCTTCTGAGCCTTGTCTTCTTCCCTCACCAAGATAGCGCTGAGGGTTTGTTCGGAGGCAGCTAAGTAGAAGTAGAGTATTTCCCCGGGGATAGGCTTGCTGAGGAGAGGGGGGTTGACTAGGTAGGCTTTAAGCTGATCGAACGACTCCTGCTGTTGCTGACCCCATTCGAAGCCCTTAGCCCCCCTGAGAGCCTTGAAGAAGGGAAGACACTTCTCTCCTGACTTGGAAAGGAAGCGCCCTATAGCTGCGAGGAGCCCAGTTAGTTTCTGAACTTCTTTTATATTTTTGGGAGGGGCCATATCCAGTATGGCCTTAATCTTCTCGGGGTTGGCTTCGATCCCTCTTTGGCTGACCATGAAGCCCAGGAATTTTCCCGACGTGACTTCGAACGCACACTTGTTCGGATTGAGCCTCATATCATGTTTTCTTAACACGTCGAATGCCTCCTGTAGGTCGGTGACATGGTCGGCCCCACGAATGCTCTTCACAAGCATATCATCAACATACACCTCTATGTTACGGTCGATCTGATTTTGGAAGACTTTGTTAACGAGGCATTGATAGGTGGCTCCAGCATTCTTCAACCCGAAAGGCATTATCCTGTAGCAGTAGAGGCCCTGATCGGTTATAAAGGAGGTCTTCGGGATATTCGGGGGAAACATACGAATCTGATTGTGGCCGGAGAAGGTGTCCATGAAGCTGAGGAGTTCATGGCCCGAAGTTGCGTCGATCAGGGCATCGATACTTGGGAGAGGAAATGGATCTTTGGGACATGCTTTATTCAGGACAATAAAGTCGATACATATTCTTCAATTCCTGTTGGCCTTCTTTACCATTACAACATTTGAGAACCATTCGGGATAATTGACCTCCTATGTGAACCGAGCCTTGAGGAGCTTGTCCACCTCTTCTTTTATAGCTTGTTGGCGCTCGGGAGCAAATTTGCGCCTCTTTTGTTGAACCGGTCTGGACCCCGGTGCAACACTCAGATGGTGGACGAGAAGCTCTTCGAAAATTCTGGGAATGTCGGCGGCTGACCAGGCAAAGAGATCGCGGTTTTTTCTAATACACTGAACTATGTCCGAGCTTAGGGCAGATGGGAGGGTCTTGCTGATAAAGAACTTGCGGCTCGGATCTTGCTCAGAGAAGAGCACTTCCTCCAATTCATCCACCGGCTCGGACGTGGGTCGGACACCATCCTGGGGGATTTCAAGAGTTTCGAGGGAGAGGACTGGACCCCCAGTAGAGGTCATGTAGCATTTGCGGGCCATTTCCTGACTGCCTCTTACTTCCCCTACTCCTGCCCGGGTGGGGAACTTCATCTTGAGGTGATAAGCGGAAGGGACGGCTTCGAGAGCAGCTAGGCCAGGTCGGCCCAGAATCATATTATAAGCAGTGGGGACATCGACGACCATGAAGTCCATCGGCTCCGTTCGGGTAGTAGGAGTTTTGCCAGCGGTTACGTCGAGGGTGATCACCCCTTCAAAAGTCACTGGCACTCCCGTGAACCCATGGAGTGTGTAGCCGGCGGGCTTAAGTCTGTCCCGAGATAGTTTGAGACCTTTGAAAGCGGCGAGGAAGAGGATGTTAACGGAGCTGCCATTGTCCACCAGGACCCTCTCTACTTTAAAGTTCGCCATATGGAGGTTGATGACAAGTGCGTCACAATGGGGGGTTTGGACGCCTACCAGGTCTTCATCTGAGAATGTGACGGGTACTCCGAGGCCTTTAGGGGGAGGTGTGCCATGAACCAAATTAACTTCTCTTACAAATGCCTTTCGAGAGGAGTTGGAGGAGCCCTCCATCGGGCCCCCATGAATGAGGTGCAGGACACGCTCCTCTTCAAATTTCGGTGTCTCATCGCGTTGTTCGGGATGCTTGTTAGCCCCCCGAGGGGGAGGCAGAAGGTCGGTTCGGTCCTTTCTCACGAATTTGGCCAGCTGCCCCCTCTGGATGAGGGCTTCTATCTTGTTCTTCAGGGCCCGACAATTATTGGTGTCGTGGCCATGGTCCCGGTGATAGCGACACCATTTTTCTTTGTCCTTCTTCTTGCCAGGGGTGTTCATTTTCGGGGCAGGGTGTAGCACCCCTTCCTTCTCAACCTCCATGAGAATAGTGGAAATGTTGGCGTTAAGAGGAGTAAATTTCTCGAATCTGAGGGAGGGCGGTGCTGACCACCATTATCCTTTTGGAGCTTCTTGGCTCCTTCTTCTTCTGTTCCCTTTCTCTTGGACCCGGAGGTAGGCCCCTCAAAGTTAGGGCGGTGCTCAGCTTCCTCGGCTCGAATATATTTCTTGCTTCGGAGAAGGAGATCGGAGAAGTTCTGCGGGGGCTTCTTGGCAAGGGAGGAGCGAAGGCTGGAATTAAGGACGTTTGATTGGAACGCTGCTGCAGCGACCGACTAGTCGAGGGAAGCGATAGACCTAGCTTCCGCGGTGAACCTTTTTACATAGTCTCTAAGCTTCTCACCCTTCTTCTGGTTGAGGTAGAGTGGCGAAATGCTGGTCTTCTTAGTTCGGCGGCTACTCACGAAGTGGGTGACGAAGAGGGTCTCGAATTGCTAGAAGGAAAATATCGAAGATGGGGCGAGGCGAGAGTACCACTCCCGGGCCGGACCCTTGAGGATAGCGGGGAAGGTCTTACACAGCAGAGCATCAGAAGCTTGGTGGATGAGCATGAGGGTCTTAAAGCTTTCGATGTGGTCGACGGGGTCGGACTCCCCAGAATAAGTCTCGAATTGGGGAGGCTTGAAGCCTATTGGAACGGGGGCCTCCATGATGGTTCGAGAGAAAGGAGGTCGACTCGGACGGAGGGTCCTTCCTCTAAGTTCTTCTTCTCTGTCTAGCTGACCCAAGTGCCTTTCCATTTCGTGGAGGCGACGGTAGACAGTGTCATCCCTTCGACGGTAGTCAAATGAGCCTCTGGACTCGTCTTCGTACGAGGGAGAACAGGGGCTACGACGTCGGTAGCTCCTGGAGCGGCGAGGACTAGGAATATGCTGGGGGTTGCTAGGAGCTGGGGGAGGAGTTAGGGACCGTTGGCGAGGACTTCGGACCAGAGGAGTGGGGACCCTCTGAGCATTGTCATTGTTGGGCCGGAGATTGAGGGCTTGTAAGATGGTTGCTTGGAATTGCTGGAACTCGGCGCGGGTGATGGGCGCCTCATCATTGCTCGGGGGTTGCCGACCAGCTGGAGAAGGGGGTCTTCTCCTATGGTGGCCTAGGACTCTCTCCGCCCTCTACGAGGAGGGGACCTTCTGTATTCTCGGCGATGAGGAGATCGCTCATTTGGACGGTGTGGGCGGGAGGCTCCCTCTCGGGTCCTGCCGCGAGGCCTGATCAGGTTGAGAGGGAAGTCCCGCCGGCTGGACGGTTTGGAGAGAGATCTCCTGTTGTGGTTGAGGGGGAGTGGGTCCACGGTTGGACCCTCGGGATCTCAGCTTTCGGGGAGGCATGGCTGGGTAGATCTGACTAATGGGAAAAGAAAGGGCTGCTATTTGTTGGTTCCCACAGACGGCGCCAATCTGTTACCGCTAAATCTGGTGTGGGGCAAACAGATAGTATTTGTGGATTCTTGGAAAACTTGAATAAGAAACCTGAAACCTGTTCCGTCGAAGTTTCACTGTTGACTCCCGCCGTTCACCTGCAAAAAGTGCGAGACACCGGGGTTGATCCCGGTGACGCACTCTCCGACGCTCAAGTCAGTAATCGGGAAGATTATGAGAGAGCGTAAATTGGCAAAAGATTGATTACCTCTTAATGGTGGTTGATGGGGGATATTTGTAGCCGCCTTTGGGATCAGATTAGGAATGTAATCCCTAGGATTAGATTAGGAATGTAATCCCTAATTCCCAGTGAAAGGATAGATATGAATCAGGACCGTTGATTAGGATTAATCAGAATCCCTAATTCTATCATACTGGATCGGGTTTGTTGCGGGTTGAAACCCGCACCCAGTTGAGATGGGTCCGTTTGCGGGTCACTGGGTTTTTGGAGAGAAGACCCAGTACCCACTTCAGACCCGTTTGTAGGTAAAATTAGCATTTAATCCCCGGGCTTTAAGATTCGTACCAAGTTTAGACGGTTCCGATTTAACCCTATTTTTAGCCATATCAACAGCGAATGTAAGGTTTGGATTTTTTTAATTTCTCCCTGGCCAAGACTCGCTGTCTCAAAAAGCGAGTGAGTTTTTTTCCCTAAACTCACCTTATGAGACAGCGAGTGTCGTTTGAGGGTATTGAATACCCCAGGCTCGCTGTTTCGAACACACTCTTTCTTTCAACTCTCTATCTCCCTCTTCCTCTTCTAACCCCGAAACCCTAACCCATTTTGTCCTTTCTTTTTTTTCGTTGTTTCAGAAATGTCTTATCATATGAACTATCTATTGTTAGAAAATATAAGGTAACTGAACTTGTATCGGTATAATTCCATTGCAATCCGAACTTTTCTATTTTATCTTTGAGTCATAGAATAAGACAACACGATTATACACACATACATGAGATGATGATAATAGAATAGAAAGTAATGCTTCATTTGAAATCATCAGAATATATGTAAGATAACATGCTTAATTATACACACATATATGAGATGATGATGATGATGATGATGATGATGATGATAACAGAAAATAATGCTCTGAGATCATTAGAATACATGTATCATACTAATCTCGTATATAAAACAAGAAATATATCATATTAATTAATCATTAATCCATTTTTGAATTCCCTATAACGAGACAGAAAACTGATGAATCAATGAAGCACACAAGAAAGTTTGGCAACCAAATTAACAAAAAAGATCGACAAAATGGGTTAGAGTTTCGGGGTTAGAAGAGGAAAGGGAGATAAAGAGTTGAAAGAGAGAGTGAGTTCGAAACAGCGAGCCTGAGGTATTAAAAACCCTCAGACGACACTCGTTGTCTCAAAAAACGAGTTTGGGAAAAACTCACTCGCTTTTTGAGATAGTGAGTCTTGGCCAGGGAGAAAACACCCAAAATTCAAACTTATTGTCTCAAAAAGCAATAATTTTTTTTTACCAAACTCGCTTTTTGAAACAGCGAATAGATCAGTTGGGAAATTATTTTTAAAAGTAGGCCAGTTGGTGGGAAAACTTTCAAAAAATGAATCATTTCGGGAAAAAATTCCATGAGTGGATCCCTTTTCTACTTTATCGTCATTCAACATTCCTACCCTATTTTGTCTATTTTCTCACCAATAAATTCATATAAAGGGTAGTCCTGTAATTAAGTACAACCGGAGGTTTAGGTGCACGAAATACATGTCATATCCATCTCATCCTCTTCATACACGTGTCCACAATCCCCTATTTCAGTTTTTACTCGAATCTGATCTTCCTCATTTACGAATTCACCCCTACAATTTACTCAATAATGACCATATCCAAATGAAACTACGAAACTACCCCTAACTATGTGTTACTATATGTGTTAGAGACCTCGGGGTGAAAAAAGACCGAATAATCGGATCTGGTGGTGATGGCAATCTCGATAATTCAGTCCCAACTCAAGGGCAGTACCTGACTCCAACCAGCATATAATACCAATGGTCCCCATTTCAACCATTGCCCCTCTTTCTCAACTTTCATTTGTCAAAAATCCCAATCTTCCCCCATTCCTTTCTTTCTCTCTTCAAAACCCCATCCTCTGAAGTTCAATCTCGCCGGAATCCGCTGCAGTATTCGTTCGAAATCTTTGTTCCCGGCTATCTCCTTCGTCTGATTCTGATTCTCCTATTTCTTTCTCTTTTTTTTTCCTATTTTTTTTTCCAAATTATATCCTGGTTCCTATTTAGTAAATTTTATTTAATTTTGACCCAATTGGTGACGTGGCAACGGGATGTCGAGCCAGACCCGTCAAATGCCGATGCTTGAGGTGGCTTCCAGAAAGCGGAAGCAGAAGCCGCAGCCGCTTCCTACAAATACGACAAGAACGGAGCCGAATAAGTCTGGGCTCAAGCCGGCAAAACCGGCTCAGAAACAGCAGCCGGCGGCTCTACCGGCTAAGAACCGGCTTCTAGCTGGTTACCTTGCCCACGAGTTCCTCACCCAAGGCACCATCTTGGGCGTGCCGTTTGAAGCACCGGCGGCTCAAGCCGGGCAGAAGGGAGAGCAAGCTGATAAGCCGGCACAGAGTGTCTTTGCTGAAGTGGCATATCTGTTGAAGTTGGATGGGACCCACATTTCGGGCATCGTCAACCCAACGCAACTAGGACGTTGGATTCAGGAAGGGAAATAGTACAACAGTTCATGAGCAAGACACGTGGCAGTCAACGAATAGGAACGGTGGCGACTATTCTTCAATTTGGAAAAGAGTTTTTATATGATTGTGTAAGGTCTCCCAGTCGAAGTTCAAAATTTAGGCAACTCCTACCTTTTTTTGTTTTTCTCTTTCGGTTTTTTGTTTATTCGTGAAACTGAGATTTCTGAACATATATCTTCTTTTAGTTTCGCATGTATCATTTGCTTTTTCGCGGATTTTCTTTTATCTCTGGATAGGCAAATATATAGATAGTTTGGCTTGTTTAAGGAGAACTTATTTATTTATTTATTACGGTAATTAAGCATTTGTTTTCATGCACATTGCATGCATAACTTTATGCAGATTTGTTATTAACGTAATCGCTCATGGGGTCAATTATTGTTGAAGGGGATTCAAAATATGTTATCAAGTCATCTCTAGCTTGGGTCAGGATCATATCTGTCGAGATATTATGCAGATTATGTTGAAAACGGATTTGGGGAAAATAATTATTATTCTTCTTACACTTTATTCTTTACAATGTACATCATTATATAAGAATTACAATTTTGAAGGAGAAGAAAGGAGATTGAGAGAAAATTTAGGGGTGAGAGATTTGGAAAATCTGTTTTATAAATATTAGAAAACAGAATAACAGAATATACATATTAGTACTTACTACATTTCAATACTTTCCCTCAAGTTGGTGTATAGATATTGAAGATGTCCAACTTGTCAACAAATTTGAAGAAGATCCGACTCGAAACTGCCTTGGTTAGGATATCTGCGAGTTGATCTTTTGACACCACTTTAGATATTTCAATGACTTTCTCATTCAATTTCTCCTTGATGAAGAATCTATCAAGCTCTACATGTTTCGTTCTATCATGTTGAACTGGATTGGCGGTAATATCACATGCTGCTTGACTGTCGCAATATACCTTCATAGGTTCATTCGGAGCACAACCTAAGTCCTGCAACAAGAGTTTCAGCCATAAATCTTCCGCTGTACATAGAGCTACTCTGTGTTAGCCTCTGCATTAGAGCGTGCAACAACAATCTGCTTCTTGCTTCTCCATGTAACTATATTTTCTCCAACAAAGATAAAGTATCTTGAAGTGGAGCGTCTATCAATTATAGATCCTGCCAAATCAGCATCAGTATATGTCTCAACCTTCAAGTGATCATGTTTCGCAAATAGGACATCTTTTCCTGGAGTTGACTTAATATATCTCAGAATTCTCATCACTGTATCCATTTGATGTTCCTGAGGTTCATACATAAACTGACTTACCACACTTAAAACATATAATAAATCTGGCCGTGTATGCGCAAGATATATCAGTCGTCCAACCAATCTCTGATATCTTTCCTTATCACAAGATACATGATCAGGTTCGTTGCAAAGTTTCAGTCATTCTTCAAATGGTGTACCAATCGGTCGACAAGCAAACATTTTAGTTTCCTTCAATAAATCGAGAGCATACTTTCTTTGAGACAGAAATATACAATTTCTCGAACGAGAAACTTCAATACCAAGAAAATATCTCAAAGAGCCAAGATCCTTCATTTCGAACTCTTGTAACAAGTAACTCTTCAATATCATTCTCTCCTCAGGATTATTTTCAGTTACTATCATGTCATCCACATATATAATAAGAGCAGTAATCTTACTTTCTTTCATTTTCAGGAATAAGGTATGATTTGGATTACTCTGACAATATCTGAATGTCATCATTGATTTTGTAAACCTCCAAAACCAAAGCTCTTGACGACTGTTTGAGACCATATAGCACCTTTCCTCAATCGACACACTTTATTACTGTATTGGACTGGTCTGTTCGATCCTGGTGGAAGATCCATATAAATTTTCTCTGTCAATTTTCCATGCAAAAATATATTCTTCACATCAAATTGTTCCAACGGCCAGTCAAGATTTGCAGCAAGTGACAGTAGGATTCAAACAATATTGAATTTTGCCACAAGTGCAAATGTATCTTCATAATCAATTCTATACGTTTGAGTATATCCTTTGGCAACCAGCCTTGCTTTGTATCGCTCTATTGAACTATCAGACTTATATTTCACCATATAAATCCATCTGCATCCTACTGGCTTCTTCCTTGCTTGTAGCTTGACTATCTCCCACGTCTCATTCTTTTTCAAGGACTTCATCTCCTCATCCATAGCTGCTTTCCACCTTGGATCAGTAAGGACTTACTGCACACTATTAGGAATAGATACAGTAGATAATTGATTTACAAATGACTTATTTGATTCCGACAAGCGGTGAATGGATACATAATTACTCATGGAATATTTGTCGTTACTAGTGGGATCAGGTTCATAAGTGGGTTTTGGAATAGCTCTATTAGTACGGTGCAGGAGTTCTCTTCTAGGAGCTTTGGACAACGATGACGATTGATTTTGGGGTTCTGACGGTTCACTCTCACTGAAATTCGGTACTGGTTGTAATTCTTTAAGAGGGTCTTCGTCCTTTGGTTGCACTTCTTTATGAGGGTCTTCCTCCTTTGCTAGGTCTTCATTCAAGTGTTCGCTATTATTTGTATTCAGTTGTTCGTTCTGCCTGGTAATTACTTCATCATACCCAAGAGTCTGAACTTCACTAACTCCTTTATCATATCAAAGAGTCTGAACTTCACTTCGGTACTCCCCCTGAAGTTCAATCGTTGAAAAAGAAAAATACATCTCATCTTTATGGAACACAATATCCATAGTTACAAACATCCTTTGAGTTGGTGGGTGATAGCACCGATACCCTTTCTTATTCTGTATATATCCCACGAAAACACAGCGGACAGCTGGAGGAGTTAACTTATTGTGTTCATGTTGATGAAGATGAACAAATGTAACACACCCAAATACACGTGGTGGCAAGTTGACGACTTTTGGTGCATTCACAGCTTCAGTTAATGCTTGAAATTGTGTGAGAAAGTTTAGGATACTAGAGGGAACTCGGTTAATTTAGTATGCGGTAGAAGCAAAGGCTTCCCCCCAATAAATAAGTGGCATGTTTCCATGGATAAGAGAAGCACGGACCACCTCGAGCAAGTATCTATTTTTTCTTTCTGCAACCCCATTCTGTTGAGGCGTATATGAGCATGTAGTCTGGTGAACAATGTCGTGTTCCTCCAAATATTGTTGCAGGTTCGAACTCAGGTACTCTCCGCCATTATTACTCCTAAGAACTTGAATCGGTGATTTATACTGAATCATAACATGCTTGTGAAATTTTTGAAACAAGCCACTAACTTCACTTTTCGACTTCATCAAACAAATCCAGGTCATACGAGTACAGTCATCAATAAATGTCACAAACCATTTGGCTCCTCCAAATGCAGTGGTTTTGGATGGATCCCAAACATCAGAATGAATAATCATAATTGAAGAGAGCTTGTACTTGGATTTGGAGGAAAAGAGACACGGTGACCTTGTGCGAGTTCACACACATCACACCGAAAGGCAGAAATATCCAACTTCAAAAATAAACTTGGAAATAATTTCTTCAAATAACCAAAAGAAGCATGCCCTAGACGTCGATGTCATAGCCAAATATCTAATTTTTTCTTCTCATCTTCGGATCCTTCCACACTTAGAGCTTGAGTCAACTTACTTGAACTTTCAGATTCTTAATCCAGGTAATAGAGCTTCCCGTGTTTAACCCCATAACAAATCATCTTGCGAGTTTGAATATCCTTAAATACACAATGTGAAGGCCAAAAAACTACAATACAATGTAAGGAAGTAGTTATTTGAGCAACAGATAATATGTTAAAATTCAAGGATGGCACAACTAGGGTAGTATCTAAGGTTAGGTTATTTGTTAGATGTATGGTATCCTCGCCAGTAACAGTGTCAGGATCACCATTGGCAGTAAACACAATTGATTTTGTGGATGGTTGAAAATTTTGAACTTGTCTAGAATCAAAAGTCATATGGTCGGTAGTACCCGAATCAATTATCCATACATTATTCATAACAGAGGTAGAAAAAATCTTACCATCATTACCTGGAACAGCACGATCAACAACTCCAACTGCGATAGTGGGTTGATTGCAAGCCTTCTTCCAAATATCCCTGGTATGATCCCAGTTCTCCGGATAGCCAATAATCTTATAACAACGATCTTTCGTGTGACCGATCTTGCCACAATGAGTACACTTCCTTGGCACATATAGATATTGTCCCATAGCAACACAACTAGGAGAACAAGTTGTTAGCAGGAGGGATAACACAAGAACAGTAACAGATCTGTGGGAATAAATTGCGTCTCCAGGAGAGTTCAAGCACCACAGCAAGCGCTAACACTTGGATGATGACGGGCCAAGATCACCATAGACAACACAAGCAATCGACAGCAAGGCAATCAACAGAAAGAGAGAGAGAGAGAGAGAGCAATGGCAGCAATAGTGGCAAGGGGGATCTGGACGGCGGCGGGTCAACGGCTGACGTCGACGAGATGGCGGCATCGCTGGCGGCGACGAGGAGCAAAGGGGGGTCTATAGCGAGGGATCTGGGCATCGTTGATGCTGGCATTCGACGGAAATAGGCGACGGGATCGTCGATGGGAATAAGGAACAGACGAGGAGAGGTCGGGGGGGTCGTCGCCGGAAGGGCTGGTGGTGGTTGGATAGTAACTGGAGAAGATGGGGAAGAGCTTGGGCGAGGGCTCGACAGGAGAGGAGGACGGCAGGGGGGTGTCAATTGAGGAGGCTCGGGTGGGAGGATGACGGTGGATTTGGATGGATCGGAGGCCTTGACGACGACAGAGAGCGGCGTCGGGGGTTCGGAGATGTCGGGACGATGACAAAGGGGGACGAAGACGACAGAGAGGTACGTCTCTTCTTCTTCTTCAACTAGCCTAAATCTTGTTAGGCTTTGATATCATGTTGAAAACGAATTTGGGAAAAATAATTATTATTCTTCTTGTACTTTATTCTTTACAATATACATCTATATATAAGAATTACAATCTTGGAGGAGAAGAAAGAAGATTGAGAGAAGATTGAGGGGTGAGAGATTTGGGAAATCTGTTTTCTATAGATTAGGAAACATAATATATATATATTAGTACTTACTACATTTCAACAGACTATGCTGGGATTGTCCATTGCAGTAATACAACAGATATTTTGTGAGGTTAATATGAGCGCTGATAAAGTAGCTAAGCAGGGTCGGAACTCCAGCTTGTTGTTTGAATTTTATGAGTGTGTAGAACTCTGTAATGTTATAGAGAAAAAAGTGCTCGAGGTGTCTTTCGCATGAGTTTGGGACCTTTGGTCCTCTTCCATCGGGAGCGCTCTTTTCCGAGGGAGAGAGCAAATCAGATTCAGATAACCCTCCATTAGTGACTTCAATTCAGGAAAGGTAATTACGATTAACTCCCTTCTGATTTTTATTAGAATATTTTTCATTTGATTGGTATGTTCAACACTTCCACAAATATACATGGTCAAATCATCACTTGCTCATTTAGTAGTCTTTTCAATCTGATGGTTGACACATAAACATTAGTTTTAGAAATATTACATGAACTCGAGTATTTACGACCTAAGATTTTTGTCATTACATGCCCTTAGGCTCAATAATCTAGTTGTTGGGTGTGAGAGCAATCAGATATTGAGTTCTTTTATTGAGGAGAAAACTGTTGATTGGCATACGAAATTGACTAGCTGATGATCGTCTGATGATCGTTTGAATTTGGATCTGGATAGCCGGAAACATCTGATTTGGATTTGGATAACCAAAAATGCTCGATGGCATGCAAAAAAATCTTTACACCGAAGGCTTCGACGAAATGCCCTTTGACGCTCAAGTGAACATCCTAGAATAAAGAATAGGCTTTTTAGTAAAGAAATATTCATTACTGTTGACTGATGGAGGTGAGAGTGTATTTATAGGTTAGGAAGCAGTTATAGAAAGATAGACATGGAAATGTATTTTTTAAGATTCGGAGATTCTTATTGTGAAGGGATAGAATTAGTTAGATTTGGGGGGATTTGACTAATAACTGAAATTTGCTTGAAATCCCTTATTCGTAGAGAGCATTTTGTAACACTCCACAAAATTGGAAATGATAATTTTACCTTCGTGTGTTACGCACATGTATTTTGTAACGTGTTTCACTACGTATTTTGAATTCCGACTATTTATGCATTTTTCGTATTCTTAAAATCCTATTTTGAATCAACTCAAATATTAAATTCCAATCTATGTATTTTTACGTGTTTTATACGTGTTATCGATGCACGAATCGATTACATATTTTCTACCGCTACGTGTAATATTTTAATGTGTTTCAATTATTTATTCCATGACCTGTTTGAATTCATTTTTATAAACGGAAATTCATTTTTCTCCTATTTTGATTAAAATACTTTTGTATGCGCAGTGCACGTGTTTTCTATGTACTTAGTGGTTATGTTGTGGAATATATATAAATTAATAAATATATTTTTCTTGTGTTGTATTTTGATTATATTTAAATACTTTTCTATTGTTAAAGTCGATTTCGTATTTTGATATTTACGTGCAACGCACGTGTTTGCAATGCACGTATTAGTTGCATTATCTTTTAAAATAAAATTTCGGAAGTGTGTATATGTTTATTTTATTTGTCCGTGAAAAACTATAATTTTTAATTAAGCTAATCTTACTTAAACATTTCCTATATATTATGAATCTATATTTTAATATAAAAATATATATGTCTGTATGAATGAAGTGTGTGCAAGTGCGACGCATGTGCACGTGTTTTGGACATGAAGTAGGTGGCCGGCTGTTTGTTTGGGATGGAGGGAAGTACACAATTTTGAATTGTAGGAGTGGAGTTAGTGATGTCAATGGGGAGTAGTTATCATAACTATCTCCTATATTCTCTTATATAATGACCCCTACATTCTTCACTCTCCTCATCTCTCCTTCTTTCCCCTCTGTTCACATCCGAAATCCATCAGCAAGTTCTCTTTTATTCCTCCACCTATTTCACCATGCATATATATATATATACAAATATATCCTATAGCTATTCATTATATATAGGTTTATGGAAGTGAGATGAAGGCTTTCTTTCCTTCTTCCTCTGCCGAAACCAATCCACCAGTCCAGCATTCATGTCCACTGTGCTTCCCCACCTACTTACCCACATACATAATATTTCCTATGTATATATATATAAACATGTATATATGTAGATATATACATATAGGCATATAAATGAGATGAGTTGGTAAAGGTGTTCCCTGTGCTTGACCGAATGAAGGTTGGAGGCTTCTCTTTGTGCACGGAATTCGAGGAGGCAAATTGGAGTTCTCTTGGAGTTTATTTCTAGGAGTTCAATTGAGTGCATCACATTTTCTTGGGTGGGTGTTTCTAAAATTCTTTCTAAATTTAGGAGTAAATTACATGCTAGTTGATGTAGAAATTAATTGCTAAATTTTGATTAGGATGTTAAAAGTAGATTGCATGATCTCATTTTACTAATAGTAGGATGTGTTGAATTAATATCGTGATTCACAAAGTGGCTAGAACTCGTGTTGAATCATAAATATTTATTGGTGAAATGAAAATTGATGCATGTTCGAATAATAGTTAAACTAATGCAACATGTATGAAAGAGGATTCTTTTGTTGCTAATGTGGTAAAGAAATGTAGAATTAATCTCCCTAGTATGTATTTTATAAGTATAGAAATTTTTATGAAGAAGTTTTGATGAAGAACAACATTTTATTTGAAAATTGATGATATATATTTCTAATACAATTTGGGAAGCAATTGTTGTTACATTGTCAAAAAGAGAATTTTATAAAGTTTAAATAAATAAACTATACTGTAATTTTGATAGAAAATGTTCTGGAAAAGAATTAAGCTTTGAATAAGTACAAATTGATTGAAAGATCGAGTTTATTAAAGAAAATTAATTACAGAGCGGTATATACAAAAAATATTTAACTTATTTCATATCAGTTAGTCACTCAAGACCATTTGGTCTTCGGGTGCGATCTGGGTCCGTTACTGTAGCTGAGCGGAGCTACTGGCCTTGGGTTGGAGTCTTGCAAGAGACTCTGTTTTTTCTAAAAATTCGATTTTAAACCAAATCCCGAGACCATATTTTAAATACAATTCAAGTTCCCTTATATCAGTTAGTCACCCTTGGCCAATTGGTCTTCGGGTGCGCTTGGGTCTGTTACTGTTTACCGGCGGAGTTTGGCTCTGGGTTCTGGGTTCGAATCCGACTAGCCCCTTTTGTTTTTCTTTTTGATTTTTTTTTTGGTATTGTGGAGTTTTTAAGTGAAATAAAAATCGGAAAAATTCTATTTAATTCTCTAAAATCGTTTAGACTTTATAAAAAATATTTTTATAATATTTTGATATATTTTGTGAGAATTGAAAGAGGATTTTACATTAATATTGTTGAAAAACTCGATTTTTATCGATTAAAATATGACTTGTTTAATTTAAGAAAGATAAAAATTTGGAATGCACTTAGATTCTTCTTAATGAGATTTTATGATTATTAACATTGATTAAGTGAATATTTAATTTGTATACAATGCTATAAGTGATTAAATCGATACAAGAAGTTGAATGGAATTATTTTATGTTACGAGATTATAAAGAAATGTTTCTCCTTAAGAAAGAGTCTATGAATAAAGAATTTGAAACATTATTTGGAGATTGAATATGACTTATTGTTGATCTTTAGAAAGAGATAGTTGTTGGAATCTAGAGACTAGGCGAGACCCTAGTGACCGGCATTTTTTATTTATGAAATTGAGAGCTAACTAGTGTGGGTTGAGCATCTCTTGAGAAGTAGCCAGTTGGGCTGTCTGTCTCTTTTGTTTGGTTTTAAGTCCGGTAGGGTAAGATAGCTCTAGGTTGTGATGATTTTCTTCTAAAACAAACTAAAAATGTAAGGACTACACTATAGTAGAGATGTGATGAAAGTAAGAGAAAAACACAAGTATGAGGGCCTCGGATTCACGGTGCGAGAATTTTCACAGGCTGTTTACATGATGCGTCGTGTCATGACGTGAATCTATCTCTGGAATTATCGAGATCGTGACGACGCTTGTAGGGTGTTTGGTGACTACGTAGTGCCATTGTCGGGACGAAGGCGAATTGTCCATAGGTTGTCTACATGATACGTCATGTCATGACGTGGGATTCCCCTCCAGACTGTCTGGATATGGGTTCGTAACTCATAGAACATCTAGGATACTTACCGTAGTTACCATAGTAGTTTAACTCATAACGAGGGATTCAACCCTACAAGATGAAGTACGATTAAGGGCTTGCCCTTGGACCTATGTAGTATGGGATGCATAGAATCAAAACAGGTGTGCATTAGTGTCATTTAATATAAATACCTGCATTAAAGATTAAGTGTACAACACCCACGACATCAATAGGATAGTCCATCTTTAGCTTTGTTTGTGATCAAGTTTGTGTTTGTTAAAGTATTTAAGAATCATTATACTTTCGGCATAACGAGGATGACTGTGTAAAATATTTCGTCGGTTGTAAGCAATTGACGTGCCCACAGTTTTATATGCAGAACGTGGAGTTTACAAGAAGATATAAAGATGAATTTGTTGCTGATGATTATTTAAATGCTAAAGTTGTTACAATTGTACATTTATCATTGTTGTATTTTACTTTCTGCTACGTTATAATGTAAAAGACTCTGATGTAAATAAAAATTTTAAATTCCTTGTAAAATTGTACGAAGTAAAGTGCAAAGATCCTGTGGAACCTCAAATTCAGTCTTATTTAGGATTCGGGGTGTCACACGTTTGGTATACAGATTGGAGGATTCCCGGGAATGAGAGGATTCTCCGGAATGTTGCTGAAATGAATTATTTGCAAGTGTATAAAATCGCATCAAGTAGTATAGATAAGTGAAAAGAGAGTCGAACTCACAAGGAGTAATTATTTTATTGAGTACCGAAATTTACTAGATGAATTACTATTTGGAAAATCGAAATTCAATAAAGAAAGTAACTAAATTAAATTAATCTAAAGAACTAACTAAATAAATTAAAAGAAGCAGAATCTGAAATTTTGTTGTTTGTTAATAGCAAAATTAATTCTAGGGTTTTTGATTTCACCTAGTTAATCCCACACAATTTATAACTCCATGTGAATAAAAAAGTTAATTTTCCAAGTTGTAGACCAAAATTCCTAAATTATTCAATTTTTTCTCTCGAACAACACCAAAAATAACTCCAACAAACAGTTTGTCATATCTCTATGCAAATTCAATTAATTGAAGACTCATTAAGTTCTATGGATTTCTTACACATCAATCGCGACAAATCATCTCTAATTTCGCTCAATCAATGGTATTTAATATTATAGTTCTAAATCACATATTACCTCTCGGTCACTCCATGATACAATAAATCATACAAAAGTTGGCCAAACAATTGTAAGCATTAAACACAAAAATCAAACACAAAACCATGAAAAAATAGAAAAATAATATGGAATTAAAATTGTGTTCTCAAAACTAGGCTACATCAAAGCTCTAGAAAAATAAAATTTAGTTCATAATAAAATTGTAACTAACAATTACTGTCTTTGTAACCCCTGTTTTTCCATTTTATATATTTTCGAGGGTATTTTTTATTTTTGTGTATTTTTATATCTCTTATATTTTTTGGAACCGTATATTGAATTTATTTTCAATATATATTCTTTTTCTTTTCATTTGAGCTCCTTGTGTCGTTTGTTCGTCGTTTTGCTTCGTTTTCGCCATTTTGGTTTCTTTTCTTCATTTTTGGTCTCATTATCTTTATCAAAATTTTCCATGGTGATGTGATGGATTTTTGGTGGTGATTTTCCAATATTATGATTTTTGACCCCTCGAGAGATTTTTAGGAGCCATAGAATTCACTATAAATTGTATCCCCAATTAAAATCTACCCAATACCCATTATCCATTTGTATTCCTATTACTATATATTAATACCCACTACCCATTAACCCACAATTACTTCCATATATATAACCCCTAATCCCCTTAACCCTAACCCTAATCCTTTTTCTCTCTCCCTCTCTATTAATCCCGGCCTCCTCTTGAACTCCAATCCCGGCCTGCATATTTCCCTTCCCAAACTGAGCCTCCCCTCCCTCTAGTCCTTACATATCCGAACCCCCTCCTCCATTGATTGGCCGGCACCACCATCATCAAAACCACCATCAAACTCCTTGCATCATCTCTCCTAGTGGATTTTCAAAGTGGGTACTCTCCACTTTGTTCATTGCATCAAGGAGATTGTTCGTGAGGCATTTTTATTCGTGGGTTTGCTTGGAATCGCATTGGAAGGGATTTCGCTTGTGGGTTTTGCACTTAGGACTATTCGTATCGTGTTTCACTCCATAACAAGGCAAGTAACTTGTACTACAATTCCTTAGGTTGATACAAGTTAAAAAGTTCACACATAGTGTAGTTGGGTCTAGAGACAACCAAAAATTGTATTTTTCTTGATGGATTTTGTCCCTATTGTGATATTTTGGCCATAGATGACTTATGACACCAAGCTTGATAGGATAATGACTTAGGTTTTGCCCAAAACTTGATTTTGATGCATGTATGTGATTGTTGCATAAATTGTGTTTGATTGAATGTCCATGTGAAAATAACAGGTGTGGACATGTTAGAAACCCTTAATCATGATGTTTAGATGTTTTGTAGGTCGTATTTCAAGTTTGGTTGAGTTTGGATCAATATTCATGAGGTTATGATGTTTTTGGTTAGAGGTGTGAAATCTGTATTTGCGGCTTGTTCTGTGTTGTTTGCTGTTTTCGTCCATACTACAGTCCGAATCTTAACTCCAAAATAAAAGAAGGATTTTAGATAATTTTGTCTATTTTCAAACTCCAATGGTTTTACTTGATTTGGATTTCGTATGACTGAGTTATGTATGTTTTGGTATAAGCTTGTCGATAGATTCCAGATTCTCTTTTGAGTCAATTTTGTTAACAAATTATTTTCAAGAACTATTCTATACATAATATTTTGCTCAGTGTTTCCTTATGATACTAGGGACTACCCAGATTTTTGCTGGATTTTAAAGATAAGTTTTAAGTGGTGTTTCATATTCTCTTCTAAAATCTCCTCATGCTGTAAATTCCGCGATAGAACCCTGTTTTCACTGCAATTCTTTATACTGTATGAAAATTCTTTGTGAAATAGGAAATTTAGTAAAATCTATCTATTTTCATGTCGTTTTGGCGGAATTGGATTTCGATTCACTGATTGCGAGATATCCTAGTTTTCGTACAGCAGTGTTGAGAATTCCAGATTCGTCAAAACTATGTTTTCGTGTTGCTTCTTATTTTTGATGGCTGATCTATACTTACTTGAATATTATGAAACTTGTTATTTTGAGTCTATACCTATAGGGGAATACCCCAGATTTTTTGTGGAATTATTTGATGTGTTTTCATGCTGTTTTCATGCTTTTAAAGTCGTTCCCCTGTTTTCTGGCTGAACATAAATTGTGTATTCAAATTAGTTTTGAGTTGAGATGTTGTGAACTAGTATGTGACTTTATTATACTCATTGGATACGTGTGGATGTCTAGTTTCCAGATCCTTCGACGGATTTTGATTTGCATGTCTGTAGCTCTTAGAATCACTGTTTTAGTACTGACTGGTCGTGCTGTCCTGATTATAAACATACACTGTTTTGCTCGTTTATGTGACTGTATATAATCTATGCACGCTGATTTGTTTCCCTGAACCTAATACTGATTATACCTTGTTAGTTTGACACCATTTAGTACACATTCATGTCTGTTTGATAACAATAAATGAAAGTAACCAAGCCGGGGTTAAGGGAAGATCTAGTAGGGGATAATATGGAAACGTGTACTTGAAAGGAAACTAGTGTTCCATACTGTTACTGTTACTGTTTACTGACCCTGTCTACATTAATTCTTATGTAAGAAGGTGTAGAGTAGAAGTGAACCACTAGGTTCTGACTGTTACTGTTTGCTGACCCTGTCTACATTACTTCTTATATGAAGGTGTAGAGTAGAAGAGAACCACTAGGTTCTGACTGTTACTATTACTGATACCTGAGTACACTGCCCCATCATGGTCCCCTATGAAATCTTACTAAGCGAAACTGTTTTTTGTAGCAACCATGTGATATAATTTGGGGCGCATGAAGTGCTACCTAGCTAGTAATACATACAAAACTTTAAGAACATTAAACTGATACTGTAGAACTTAATACTGTTACACTATTACTGTTAGACTGAGACTGTTAGACCGATACTGTTAGACTGATACTGTTAGACTGATACTGTTAGATTGACACTGTGAGACTGAGACTGTTGGACTGTTGGACTGATACTGATACTGTTATCCTGATTCACTCATATACTGAGATACTGTTACTAGAGACTGTTAGCTACCCTATGACACTGCCTTTAACATAACAACTGTACTATTAGGATACCATGCTAGATAATCTGTTGATGCATTATGACATGTTATTAGTTAGTTTCCCCATGTGCTTGTATCATACATTATTTGTGATCCGCGACTTGCAATTGACGGGTACTTGTGTTTTCTCTTTTTCTCTTTCCTGCATTCGTTAAATTGCAGATTTTGGAGAACAGGTTCCAGATGGTATCAGAGGCATGAAGTATTAGTGCTGTATTTTATTATATTACTTGTATCTTGCTTGAACAATAATTGTATTTTGAGACTTGGATTTATTCTTGTATTGGGGCAATGCGACCCAGGATTATTTGTGTATTTCAGATCATAACTATTTGAGATTAATATATTTAATTTCAAGTATTCTTGTTGGTATTTGGTTCATATGAGCATGTGGTTGACTTTTCTGGCTTCCGACTCTGATTATATTGTGATATGTTGTAGAGAATTCCTGAACAGCTTAAGGATGATGAAAATCATTCGCTGGGCTTTTGTTACGTACTCGTATTCCGTATTTTTGGGAAGCGGGGCGTGACAGTCTTGGATTGCAAAATAAAATTAGACAGAGAAAAGAGATACAGGAAGAAATGTTCTGTAAAAAAAAAATTGCAAACCAAGATGCCTCGAATCGCGAGCTGAAACAAACAGACCACTTCTATTTCTCTCTCTCTTCTCTGTCCCTTTTCTGTTTTGAACACCGCGCCGCTGACATCATGTCTCTCTCTTCTCTCGTCTTGACGATGACATTGCCTGACGTCACGCACCAACCCACCTCTTGTTCTTGCTGACTTTGCCGCCGAACAACCACAGAGCCACCTTAGATATTTTATTATTGATATGTTTTTTTTGATTCCTTGGCTTCGTTTGGCATGCCCCCACATCCAAGTGCAAGCCTCCCACCTACCTCTCGTCCCTGTTTCTGTCAGTTCTTTTCCTGTTTTTTTTTTAAATTTATTTTAATAAGAGGTCCGCCGTCGCTCTCCCTCTATCGTTCAGCGTCTCCTCTAAATTGCTTTTGGGTCTTCTATTTATAGGCATCCGACTCTGAACTTTTAGGGTTTACTTTTGCAGAAAACTCCACATCTTCTTTGTTTGTTTCCTTATTTTTATTTGCTCTTTATTTGTTGCTTTTTTTTCTTGAAACACAGGTTGCACACACACAAAATAAAACCAGAATTTAGGATTTAAATAAAGTTAAAATTAATTATTTTAACTTAATTAAACTAACTAATAATCACATTAGCTCAATTAAACCCTTTTAAATTTGTTTATTTCTTTTTCACCTTTATTGACAATTAAAAATTTATATTATTCTCTTCACATGGCTAAATTGTAAAATTTAAAATTCAACAAAATAATAAAAATTAATAAATCATTCTGTTTGTTTTGTTTGTTGATTTTTACCAAAAATAATCTCCTTTTGCATCAAAAATCTTATTCCTTCAAAAATAATTAATTAACTAAAATCTATAGAAATAAGATAATTTTTTTAACAAGATAGACGAATACAAGCAATTTTTATGGGTAAATGAGTACAAATATTTATATAAAAATTAGACACCTCAAATACCCCCAAACTTAAGATTTTGCTTGTCCTCGAGCAAAAAATAGAATCATGAATAAAGGAATAATAATCAATAATAGCTCAACTTATCATACTAAGAGATCTCATCATGCAAGCTTCAAAATTTTAATTTTATACATAAACAATAGCAAATAAAGTAAACAAAGCATACCCACTTTCTCCAGTGCAATTATTCATACATAATTCCAAACCCAATCATAATTGTTATGCAATTAATGTAATTATAGTATGTAACAACTTCATCTGTGATTTTCCTTTCTCACTACTACAAACCGAGTAGCAAACTAGAGTTTTTTTGTTTTGTTTTTTGTTTTGTTTTTGTTTATGTTTTTGTTTTGTTTTTTTGTCTCTTCTCCAAGTTGTCACTTGCCTTTTGACGCGAATGCAAATATTTGTGATAAATTCACCCGGTTACTCAACAAGTCACAAACATAAAGTGCTTTGCATACTCATATTTCAAGTTCCCGTTTGACGTAAAAGTAAACATTGGCGATGAATACCCTTAGTTACTAAGCAACTCAAAACATCGGAGTAGATAGACTTTATTCATTCAATTTTTTTGATCATTATCAGTCTATTTACTTAAAACTATGTTTAGGACTAGATCGAAGGGGATAATCACAAGAAAAAACATCACATTTTTCTTTTATGTATAATTACATGACTCTTACAATTTTGCAATGAATTTTGAACTTCAATAATTCAAAAGTAAATAGGTATGCTTAATCTTGCTTTGTAAGATATTGTCTATCCTAAAAAAAAAATTATTTCAATGTTTTAGCACAATAAAGAACTCAAAAGTGTAATGGTATGCCTAATTGAACTCCCGTTTGTTTTATTTTTCTTTTCAAATATATATAAAATAAAAAAAATAAATTTGTAAACTTTCCCCCAAACTTGAATATCACATTGTCCTCAATGGGAAAGGAAAAGGAAAAACAAAAAGGATGAAGAAAGTTCAGAATTTCTCCCCTGATTCGTGTTAAAATTCTGCAACCGCGATGTTCAGTGTTTCATCGATATCTGGAGCTGTAGATGTCCAAATGGGCTGATTCTTTTTGTTCTAGAAAGCTAATACAATTGCCTACAATCTCTCTTTGAAACACTTTTCCAGATTCTGAATCCTATACTGCTAAAAAATAGCCATCAATTTAGGTGTAGAAAACAGCTCTGCCCTGCGACTTCCAAACTCATGCAATCCTACAAAATAAAATAAAAAATAAAAAATAAAAATAAACTAAAACCAAAAATAAAATCTAATGCAGTTAAAAGAAAATATGGGTTGCCTCCCAAGAAGCGCTAAGTTTTAAGTCTTCATCCAGACGTTGTAGTTGAGATGGTTATGTAATGCCACGATCCAACAACATAGGGGCATCTTTTCCAATAACTCTCTTCATATGTGGATTAGATTTTTTGTATGCATCCGTCAAGCTTGATGGTAGCGGATCGAATTTCAGTCGTTTCTTTCTTGAAGATGGAGTCTTTGATATCCCCACCTCTTTAAATTTTTGCTGAGAAAATGGATGAATAGATTGTGCAGCATCCAAATACACAACATATTTCAAAATCTTTTCTTTCTCGGATCCAAGACTTGCTGAATTTGTTGGACATACTTCGATTGGTAACTTTTCAACTTCAGCCTTATGTTTCTCGCCCACAATAAATCTATTTCACTTACTTGAAAACAGGACTGTTCTTCCGCAGAAAACTTCATGGATTTAAAAACATCAAACGTTACTTGCTCATGCTGTGTTTGTTCCTCCACAGTTGGTTCGTACGCTTCTTCCTTTTCAACCACATTTTGTTCGCCATTTTCTTCTTGTGGTTTCTCAATTGTCCTCTCGCTTCTTAGTGTTATTGGTTTGACATGCTTCGTGGGGTTGGTCACGGTGTTGCGGGATAAGTTTTATGCTGTTCTCTTTGTAAGAATATTTGAAAGCTGACCAATTTGAGCCTCAAGATTGTGAATTGAAGCCGTATTATTTTTTATTGCCAAATTTATCTTCTGCATGTATTGTTCTGTCTTTTGCATGTATTGCATGTACATATCTTCAAGTGTCGGCTTCTATTCTTGTTATTGAAAATTTTGTGGTGGTCTAATTGCTCCTTGATTGTTTTTCCCTGAAAAGTTTGGGTGGTTTCTCCATCATGGATTATACGTGTTCGAATAAAGATTGTTTTGATGTTGAAAATTGGACACGTAATTTGCTTGATAGGCATTTGATGGAGCAAAAGGGGTCCCCACTTGGCAATCTGCACTTGAGTGATTTCCTGCACAAAGATCACAAATCATATTAGTTTGAATAGAATTAACATTCATATTACCTAATTGTTTAGATAAAATATCAATTTGTGCAGTTAAAGTAGTAATAGGATCAAGTTAAAAAACTCCAGTCACTTTTCTTGGCATTGTTCTCTCTGAAGACCACTGGTAACTATTAGATGCCATCTCCTCTAAAAGTTCATAGGCTGCTTCATTAGTTTTGCTAATAAGTGCACTTCCAGCTGCTGCATCAATCATAGATCGATTTGTAACTCCCAAACCATTATAGAATATTTGAATTTACAGCCATTTCGGTAGTTCATGATGAGGACACTTTCTTAATAACTCTTTATACCTCTCCCATGCATCATACAAGACTCGGTTTCAAATTAAATGAAGGTGGTAATATCATTCCTTAGCTTCGCTGTCTTTGCCGGCCAAAAATACTTAGCCAGAAATTTTTGTGCAAGTTTCTCCCAAGTAGTAATATTACCGAGTGGTAGAAAATTTAGCCAAGCCAAGCTTTATCTCTTAGTGAAAAAGTAAAGGGTCTCAATCGAATTTCATCATCCGATACTCAGTTGTGCTTGAAAGTGTCACAAATTTCTAGAAAGTTTGCAATGTGAATATAAGGATCCTCGTGCGATAGTCCTCCAAATTGAATAGTCTATTGAATCATTTGAATGATCGCCGGTTTAATCTCAAAATTGTTAGCTTCAATAATCGTCGTATTTATGCTTGATGTTGCTCTATTAATTGAGGGCATAGCATAGTCTCTCAAAGCCCTGTTTTCATCGTTCGCCATGATAATGTACTTATATTTCTTGAAATATAAGTATTAAAAAATAGAAAAACTAAAAATAAAAAAATAAAAAATAAATGAAAATAAAAGTAAGTCAAAAGAAAATAAAGAGGTAGAATTATAATAAAAAAACAAAAAATAAAAATCCAAACTAGTAACAGTCTAGCAATTTTCAATATCAATAAAAGAATAATTAATCCCCGGCAACGCGCCAAAAACTTTTTTTTTTCTTTTTTTTTGAGGGAAACAGCGCCAAAAACTTGATGTGAATTATTTGCAAGTGTACAAAGTCGCAACAAGTAGTATAGATAAGTGAAAAGAGTGTCGAACCCACAAGAACTAATTAATTTATTGAGTACCGAAATTTACTAGTTGAATTACTATTTGGAAAATCGAAATTCAATAAGGAAAGCAACTAAATTAAATTAATCTAAAGAACTAACTAAATAAATTAAAAGGAGCGAAATCTGAAATTTTGTTGTTTGTTAATAGCAAAATTAATTTTAGGGCTTTTGATTTCACCTAGTTAATCTCACACAATTTATAACTCCATGTGCATAAAAAAAAGTATTTTTCCAAGTTGTAGACCAAAATCCCTAAATTATTCAATACTTTCTCTTGAACAACATAAAAAATCTATCCACCAAACAGTTTGTCATATCTCTATGCAAATTTAATTAATTGAAGACTCATTAAGTTCTATGAATTTCTTTATAGTCACATCAATCGCGGTAAATCATCTCTAATTTCGCTCAATCAATAGTATTTAATTTTATAGTTCTAAATCACAAATGACCTCTCGGTTTCTCCATGATAAAATAAATCATACAAAAGTTGGCCAAACAATTGTAAGCACAAAACACAAAAATCAAACACACAACCATGGAAAAATACAAAAATAATATGGAATTAAAATTGTGTTCTCAAAACTAGGCTACATCGAAGACCTAGAAAAATAAAATTTAGTTCATAATAAAATTGCAACTAACAATTAGTGTCTTGGATTGTATAATAAAATTAGACAAAGAGAAAAGAGATACAAGAAGAGCTGTTCTGTAAAAAATTTTTTGCAAACCAAGATGCCTCGAATCGCGAGCTGAAACAAACAGATTTCTTCCCCTCTCTCTCTCTCTCTCTCTCTCTCTCTCTTCTCTATCCCTTTTATGTTTTGAACACCGCGCCGCTGACGTCACGTCTCTCTCTTCTCTCGTCTTGATGATGACGTCGCCTAATGTCACGCACCAACCCACCTCCTGTTCTTGCTGACCTCGCCACCTAACAACTACAGCGCCACCTTAAATATTTTATTATTGATATGTTAATTTTTTTTGATTCCTTGGCTTTGTTTGGCATGCCCCCACATCCAAGTGCAAGCCGCCCACCTACCTCTCGTCCCTGTTTCTGTCAGTTCTTTTCCCATTTTTTTTTAATTTTATTTTAATAAGAGGTCAGCCATCACTCTCCCTCTATCGTTCAGCATCTCCTCTAAATTGCTTTTGGCTCTTCTATTTATAGGCATCCGACTCTGAATTTTTAGGGTTTATTTTTGCAGAAAACTCCACATCTTCTTTATTTGTTTCCTTATTTTGATTTGCTCTTTATTTCCTGCTTTTTTTTCTTCTTTTTTCTTTCTTGAAATACGGGCTACACACACACAAAATAAAATCAGAATTTAGGATTTAAATAAAGTTAAGATTAATTAATTTAACTTAATTAAACTAACTAATAATCACATTAGCTCAATTAAACCCTTTTAAATTTGTTTATTTCTTTTTCACCTTTATTCACAAGTAAAAATTTTTATTTTTCTTTTCACATGGCCAAATTGTAAAATTTAAAATTCAACAAAACAATAAAAATTACTAAATCATTCTGTTTGTTTTGTTTGTTGATTTTTACCAAAAATATTCACATTTTGCATCAAAAGTCTAATTCCTTCAAAAATAATTAATTAACTGAAATCTATGGAAATAAGATAAATTTTTAACAAGATAGACGAATACAAGCAATTTTTATGAGTAAATGAGTACAAATATTTATATAAAAATTAGGCACATCAGTTAGTAAAGAAATGTTTGTTTCCTTTTACCTTTGACGCTCGAGTGAACATCCTAGAATAAAGATAGGCTTTTTAGTAAAGAAATATTCATTACTCTTGACTGATGGAGGTGAGAGTGTATTTATAGGTTAGGAAGCAGTTATAGAAGATAGACATGAAAATGTATTTTTTAAGATTTGGAGATTCTCATTGTGAAGGGGATAGAATTAGTTAGATTTGGGGGGATTTGACTAACAACTGCAATTTGCATGAAATCCCTTATTCGTACGGAGTGTTTGGTATACAGATTGGAGGATTCCCGGGAATGAGAGGATTCTCGGGAATGTTGCGTTACCGAATATGGTATAATACATTGCATTCTTGGAAATCCTTTATGATTGTATTTATTTTAGTCTAATTTTTTGGGTTATTTTATTATTTGTTATGGACCCATGAGAATCCTCAAATCTCATGGTTTTAGGGGGATTGAAAATCTTTTTCAACAAATGATTTTGATTCCCTTGGGAATCCATCATTCCTTCTAAAACTACGCTTGCCACATACCAAACAAGGTAATCTAAGGGAGAATCTGGGATTTTCTTGCACATTCCTACGTACAAAATGCCCCTTTAAGAGTAAAACAGAATTGTGGATCTTGTTGAGCTGGCCCCATGTTTTTCTAGTTGGTCTGTTGCTGATGTGAAATTATTGTACTGTCCTTGGAAGTTTTGAGATGCATGCTGAGATCGTGTGGCTCCAATTTTTACCCGTATCATAACCCCTTACTCTTGTGGGTAGAGTATTGCAGCCTCCGAATAGTTCGCTTTGTTTCAGACAATCGGGTGAGCTTATGTGTCCTTCAGGGATGCCTTAAGTATTGTTTAAAGCTTCTTAGGGCAGTAGTTACTTTCTGGAATTCTTAATTAACTTTTCCGAACTTACAATTAGTTTTTTAGAATTTTCAATTATTTTCCCCCAATTTATAATCAATTTTGAAAATTTTAGTTAAAATTTTGAATTTATAATATTTTTTATAATTTATAATTATTTTTTTTAATTTATAATTGTTTTGTAAAAATTACAATTAAATAATCGAATGGCTCGAATCTTGAGGAAATCTGAGAGTCTCCAAGGTGTGTCATGCCAGAGGGGATCGAACGACAGGCTGAGGGCCAAACCAGAGGGGGGGTCGACTCGGTGAGGTAGAAGCATCATGCCAGAGGTGCTCGAACGAATGGCCGAGCACGAACGAAGGGGGTTTAGCTCGGCGAGGCAGACACTTCATGCAAGACGTTTTCGTACGTCAGGCCGAGCGCCGAACCAAGGGGTTCCACTCAACGAGGTGGGGCTCAGTTTGGAACAGTTGAGTTAGTTTGGATTGCACGAATTTCAAGGAGATTGGCCAGTGGGTCAGGAGTGCACAGTTTGTTAGGAGATCCAACGACAGATCGAGAATGCACGATTTTTGAAGATACCTGATAGCAGATCATGGGTGTGCAACTTTTGAATTCAATGGCAGATCATGAATGCGCGGTTTTTTTGGGGATCCGAGGGTCCCCATGGTGCTTCATGCCAGAGGTGCTCGAACAAAAGGTCTGCGGTTAACGTCGAGCTTTAGAGATTTTTGCACATTTGTTGCAAAGAGATTGAACCATAGACCGAGTGCTGAGCCTTCAAGATTTTTGTGTATTTCTTACGAGGGTTGGAACTTTAGGTCGAGTGCCTAGCCCAAGTGATTTTTGCGCGTTTCTCGCGTGGGGTTCGAATGACAAGCTGAGCACTAAGCGCTGAACCCTAGAGATTTCTGTGCATTTCTCGCGAGAGGATCGAATAGCAAGTCGAGCAATGAGTCTAGGAGATTTTTGTTAATTTCTCGCAAGGGGCTCGAATGGCAGGCCGATATTTTTGCACATTTCTCCTAAGGTGCTCGAACGATAGGGTGAGCGCCAAGCCTTTGCAACTTCTACAATGGTGGTTTCGGATGGACGAACCTTCGAACTTAAGAAAACCTTCCGTGCTGGGTCCTCTTGGTCTCTTTGCTACCACTGTTTGGTGGGGTGTTATATGGGTGGCGGAGATTGAGCCACGTCATTGTCGCGGTCCACCATTTCATGGAGTGACATGTGTGTGGTGGATATCGTGTCACGAAACTGTTGTAGTTATTGAGGCATCCACTATTAGATAGAGTGAAATGTGGGTGGCAGATATCGTGTCACATCAATGCTATAGTTATCAAGGCGTCTCTCAACATTCTTTTATACCTTCCTCTATATATTCCCCTCACCCCCCTTTTCATTTCTCACTTAAACTCTTCATTTCTCAACTAGAGCTTCTGTATTCTCTTCATTCTTTTTATCTAGATCTCATATTTTGGCGAGTTCTCCTCACTGTTAATTCGCCGTCTTTTTCCCCAAGTATTTTTTTAAAAATTAAGATAATATTTAGGGTCCAATCCGTTGACTTAGCTTCTATGTTTTGCTGAGACTCAACCTTTTCGTCTGCCGAGGAGGAGATAGGGGGGTGGTCGTGAAGTACGAGCAGTCAGAGGAGAGGGAGAGTGAAGCGATGCTCTTGGATGAAGAGAGGGGAGGAAGTTGAGGTGCTGTCATCCACAGGGGAGGATGAAGTAGAAGTGTTACCCATGACCTTTAAAGCTCTAAGGTGTAAGGGGAAAAGGAAGTTAATTTTTTCTGAGGAGAATTCGAGGGCGAAGGAGGAGTCCATCAAGTTTTTTTGGGGAAGGCAGTTTGTAGTGCTTCCATCTTAAGGATTCGATAGTGGTTTGGGCGTACCTGAGAACCTTTAGGACTTGGTGAGATTTTGACCTTGGTCCCTTTCTCTGGTAGGGTTCTGATAGAAGCTGACCGCACCCATAATGTCATATCAAGAGAGGATCTCTCTTGGTTATTTGGAACGTCTTCTTCATTCTGAGGGGATTTGAGTTTTTTCTCCCTGACCTTGGGATCTGATCTACCACTGTTCATGCCCCTGGGTTTTGCATCTTCCCCTTTGACGCGTTTCTCTCGGGCATGCATTTATCGATTCACCTCTTTATCAAGGAAGTGCTCAATTCGTTAGGGGTGACCCCGGTGCAGCTGGGGTTGAATTCCTGGAAGAACATAACGAGCTTCATCCTGTTGTGTGGTAGAAGGAAGGTGACGCTGAGCCTTAAGCTCTTAAGTAGGTGCTTTGGTCCCTCAAAACTGGAGAGGATTGGTATTACCTTACCATCGTATTGGGAATCTGGCGGTTCAGGGACATCCCAATTTCATAAAGGATTGAAAGTCGAAGTACTTGTGGTTAACAGTGCCGAACCCTGGGATATTCTCACACAGTGGGTTTTCGATTTGCTGAGATGAAAGCTCCCATTGAGAAGGAGTCTAGTGAGGAGTTGGAGGCGTGCGAACACATATTCGTTGAGGAGGCGATGATCTGGCCAAACTAGAGGAGAAGCACTTGGTGAAGTGGGGATTGAGTATGGCGGACCCTAGTATAATCTTTGTTTATGCCTTTTTTCTAACGTTTAGGTTCTTTTTAATCTGTCTATTTTTCTTGCAGAATTGATTAACTAGGAGGAGCTCAATGCTCGGAGGGTCGAGCTTCAAAAGATAGGACAAACGACAAAGTGAAGAACCAAAAGAGGCCATCAAGGCCTACCTCAACCCCATGGGCTTCAAAGAAGGCGTTGGTGGTGGCAGACTCTCCTACCAAGCCGGTAAGGGTATCCCCGATCCCTAATGCCTTCGTTGCTGCCTAGCTTTTTTAGGTTCCTCTCCCTGAGTTCACTTCCCAAGCCCCATTGAGACGGAGACAACCTACACCATGACTGGAAGATGACCGTCGTGGTGTAACACCCCGGCCCCAAACTCAGACAATTTATTTATTTATTAGTATAACTGCCCACCAAAGACTGCCTCTCAGAAGGTGGTTAACCAATTTGGTGACTCTTGATCATAGGCAATATTATTTAATTATTAATTAATCATGTAAATCTTCCGATGTGGGATCAAATAATCTCACACCCTGCCTCATCTCACACGTGCTGCACACAGCCCCCTGGGCCCCATGCATGCCATGTGGACAGCAAGCACGGGTGGCCCCCTCCTTCCTCCTTCTCTCTAACGATGTCAGCATGGAAGAGAGATGCTGGGCCCCACAACTGCCACGTCACCCACGCGATAGCAACAGCAACCCCATCTCAACTCAATTTTAATTAAATCCCCATCATTACAGTCTTGCCATTATAAATATATTATATATACTTACACTATATTATACTAGTATTATACCTCCAAGAAATATGGGGTGTTACATACACCTCCCTTAAGAAATCAGCATCCTTGCTGAGTACGTGGCATGCAACCTAGCGCAGTATTTCCTTTCTAGCCGATGTGGAGCGGAATACCTTGATTCAGCTAATTCTAGAGTACTGCCCCTAGCCATACTGCCAGCGTACTGACCTCAGCTCCCTCTCAGACATACATCTCGCTGATGTGGAGTAGAGTACCCTAATTCAGCTAATTCTAGCGTACTGTCCCGGGCCATACTGCCAGTGTACTGACAACAGCTCTTTCTCAGGCATACATCCCACCCACTCTTACCCACACTTGGTTTTCAAAGTCGGCTCTAATATCATTTGTAACACCCCGGTCCCAAACTCAGACAATTTATTTATTTATTAGTACAACTGCCTACCACAGTCTGCCTCTCAAAAGGTGGTTACCCAATTTGGTGACTCTTGACCATAGGCAATATTATTTAATTATTAATTAATCATGTAAATCCTCCAACGTAGGATCAAATAATCCCACACTCTGACTCTTCTCACACGTGCTGCACACAGCCCTCCCCGGGCCCCTATGCCACGTGGACAGCGAGCACAGGCTACCCTCCTCCTTCCTCCTTCTCTCTAATGACGTCAGCAAGGAAGAGAGAAGTCGGGCCCCACACCTGCCGCGTCACCCACGTGACAGCAGCAACAACCCCATCTTAACTCAATTTTAATTAAATCCCCATTATTACAATCTTGCCATTATCTATATAATAAAACACAAAGAAAGCTATCAAGTGGCTCTCATTCAATCCCTAAAAATCAAAGGTCCTAGATCTAACCTCACAAAACACATTTTCCCTCCCAAAAAGTTTCCCCCCAAAACTCAAATTCAAATTTTCCTCACCCAAAATAACTCTTTTATTTATTTATATTTTTCTCTCTCTCTCCTATTCAAAAAATTAAGAAAATGAAATTTTAAAAAATGTTAAAAAATTAAAATTAAAAAACTTTAAAAATAATTCAAAAAAAAAATTATAAAAATTTATTTAAAAATTTTTTAAAATTTTACAAAAATTAAATTAAAATTTTAAATTTTTAAAAATATTTAAAATAAAAAAAAATTAATATTTAAAAAAATTTAAAAATAATTCAAAAATAAAAAACTTATAAAAAAATTATTAAAAAATTTTAAAAATTATTTTTTAAAAAAAATTAACAAAATTTTAAAATTAAAATAATTTTGAAAAATTTTAAAATTTTAAATTTTAAAATAATTTTGAAAAATTTTAAAATCTTAAAATTTAAAAAAATTTTAAAAATTTCAAAAATTAAAAGAATTCAAGATTTTAAAATTTAAAATTTTGAAATTTAAAATTTAAAATTTAAAATTTTAAATTTAAATAAAATTTTGAACTTTTGAAAATTTAAAAATCTCAAAGCAAATCCAAATCCAAATCCAAATCCGTTGTCGAATCTCAATTAAGAGGGCGTCGTCGATATCTGATCCGCAGCTGATTCCGTATCGGTGACTCCCATCCACCAAATCGAGCACGAATATCAAGCAACTCCGTATCGGCGACTCCCCTCCACCAAATCGAGATCCTCTATATGTGATGCGACGAATCTAATTTTATCTCATTAACCAAATTCTCATTCTATTTTTTAATTTTGTGTGTGTATGGGATTACTCTGTTTTTTGCCGACTCGAATTTTGTGTGTGCATAGTATCTAAGTTCAAAGATGTATGATTGTTTTATTTTTTGGTTTAAAAAATTTTAATTTGGTGATTTATTTGATGAGTTTTTAATTAGTTTTGATTTTAGGTGTACGCAAGTGAGAAATTGATTATTTGGTGGCCTCAGGCTTCCAAACCATAGCAGAACAGGTAGGGTGACTAGAAACCTAAAATAACTTGGCAAATATGCAACATTAATTTCTTTACTACAAGATAAAATACTACCGTGAAATATCCCCTTCACTGCTTATTAGAAACCACGGATAACATAACATATAAGAACTTTTAGTATAAGTTTGGATATATAGGATTGGGATGACTGGAGTTTACCAGTGAAGGGTGCGAACTCTCCACTCAAGAAAGACAGCTAAATTAAATTTGTTATTTATCCATTTTGGTTTTTTTTATAAAGGTGCAATGGAGAGACAAAGTGGAGATAAAAGAAATGATTAGCTTGGTTTAGAGTTTTGAGAACTTCATGTATTTCATTTTAGTTGAAATAATAATAAGAGGTATTTCATTTACAAACTGAGTCTCAGACAAACAAATGTTTAGATTATTGGTATTGAAGATACCTTCATACCTGCACTTGCGTTACCATTGTTTTTAGACACACTCATAGTGGTTATGGTATTGTAGATACCTCTCAGACTTGTACTAACTTTGATGTGAAATAAAGATTACATATTTGTTCCTATCTTATTTTAGTTTCCTTTGTGTTGTGATCTGTTGTATGGAGTTAGGGAGTTGTGGGAGCAGCTTGAGCGATAAGCCGAGCTACGAAGTGGGAGTAGCTCGAGTCGCAAGTTAGACTCCAAACATGCACTTTGAGAGTTAGCGAGTTGCAGGAGTAGCTCGAGCGACTGGTGGAGCTCCGAAGTGGCACTAGCTCAAGACGCGAGTTAGACTCCGATCCTACTGTTTGAGAGTTAGCGAGATGCGGGGGAAGCTCAAGCGACAAGCTAAGCTAAAAAATGGGAGTAGCTTGAGTCGCAAGTTGGACTACGAACATGCTGTTTGAGAGTTAGCGAAATACGGAAGCAGCTAAGTGACAAGCGAAGCTCCAAAGTCGGAGTAGCTCGAGTAACGAGTTGGACCGCAATCATGTTGTTTGAGAGTTAGTGAGATGTGGGTGCAGTTCGAGCAATAAGGAAAGCTCTGGATTAGGAGTAGGAGTCAGCGGACTGGACTCCAAACTTGCTGTTTGCACAAAAGCTGTAGTTCCCAACAACAGCTTCAGTTGAAACGATGATATCTGAAAAACATGCACTGTTTCTTTGTTTACAGCTCTAAACATGCACGATATATCACAATTTTTCATAATTTCACAATATCACAAAGTCGACACAATATCCCAGTATCACAATATATCACAATCAGCATCCAAATATCACAATATATCATGATATGTCACATTATATCACAATATATCACAATCAGCACCAAAATATCACAAGTCCAATATATCACAATATATCACAAGTTCAAAATATCACAATTATGACCAAAAAAATGCACAAATCTAACTAGGTCTATAAATTATGGGCTTCTTCCTCTTCCGAGGTGGGGTTTGCCACTACAACCTACTTGTGTCAGTTGTGAGATGGACATATGAATGTCATAAAGTTGCCCATCTTCATGTGTTGGCTCTCCACATGCTTATTCCTCTTCTTGTGGAGGCTCTTCTTGTTCTTGCACATCTCGCTTGGGATTCCTAACCACCTTTTTACGTTTACCAGTTTGAGAAACCAGAGTTGTCTACATAGCATCTAGTCTCGCTCAACCAGGGCAGTTTCATACGATTGTGCGACCAAAATGTTCTGCTGGAGTCCAAACTGTCGAAACACTCGGTCCGAAAAGTAAAAATCAACAACACCAAATTTGACGAGTGGGGCTCTCGTTGGCCATAGTTCTCTACGCACCGTGTAAGCAGGTGGAAGTCTTTCCAATCTCTCGGTCGTGTATGACTCCCATTTCCCTTTGACGAACTTATCTCGCAACTGCTCAAGTTCATCTCTATAGCAGGACAATACCCTACGTGGCTTTCCATGTGTGTCCCCCAGCCCAGTACACACTGATGAGAGCCAACATCTGTTAATTCTCTGTGTGTTCCACCCACTACCATGACTGCTTTCTTATGCGGGGTCGACTGACATGTAAGCGCTATAACAATCTAAAATATTTTCTTTCAATTATTTTTTTTCACACATGTTTTGCATGCGCTTTTCCTCTTATACATGTGCAAATTAAGTTATTTTATTATAAAAGTTGTGCACTAAAATTTCATTAAGATTTATTTCAACAAATTATACTAAAATTTTGTTAAGAAAAATAATATAAATTATTTATTAAAGAATAGGGCTTAAAGTAAAATAAAATAATAAAATAAGGATGGAATGAAAAGTGTACAAAACTCGTGTACACGTGCACATGCACACGTGCACACGTGCACACATGCATTGTGCACTCTTTTCAAGGACCGGCTACCCTATTGACTTGGTTTCCATGAGTGGGAGCGTGGGGTGTATGAGTTGGTATGTGAGTGAGTTAGTGGATAGTTAGTTGCTAAAATGACCCCCTAATTAACTATATAAATACCCCCTATTCTAACCCCAAATGGACACAACACAAGAAAGAGAGAGAGAGAGAGAACCAAGAAGTGTTGCTTTCGGGAAATCCAAAGAGGAGGCTTGCAGTTTTTGGAGAGGGAGATTTTTGGAGGTTTTGCAAAAGGTTTCAACTACTAGGAGGTCTATTTTGATGTGAGTGTTCTCATTGTCCTCTAATGTGGTAGAAATTGTGCATGCTTAACTAGAAATGTGTAGAAGATAATTGGCATGAGTACGTGAAGGAATTTTTCTAGAAATCTTATTAGTGCATGGTTAATTATAATGGTGTGGTAGATAATTGAATTAATGTGTGTATGTGTTGGAGTTTTATAGATTTCTATCTAGTATTAATTTTATAAAGATCGATTTCTCTATATGCATTTTAGAAAGATGAACACTCCCCAAAATCTAGTTGTGTGGGGAATAATGGTTTATATAATTCAAGTTATGGATTTATGAGAAATTCCTGCAAGTTAGATAACAATTTCCATATATTTTCGAGAAATAATTGTTATAGGTTTTTTTTCGTGCAAAAGTACTATTTTTGGAGAAATTTTTTCTCTGAAAATGCAAAAGAAATAGTAATGCATAGAAAATGTGAGATAGAAATTTTAATGTTGAAACAGAGAGTCGGGATAAAAGAATAACAATTGTAATGTAACCAGTTGTGGAGGCTTGATGGCCTGGTCTTGGCGCTTGGGTTGGGTTGCTTTGTACAGCGACCTGTTGAGGCCCAGAGGGCGGTTTTTCTTTATGAAACTCATAAAAACTATCAAACAGTAAATGAATGTATATAAGAAAATATAGGGTAGAGTTGTACACCGAGAGCCATTTGACTCTCTGACTGGTGGGGTCGACTGAGGTTGCTGTTGTGCTCGGGTTCGACTCAAGGTATGGACCTCTCGATTTTTTTATGGTTTTGAATTTCTTTATGCATTTTGATTAGGAAGGAAATTGTAGAATTATTCTAGTATACTATTAGAATATTTTGAAATAATCTGATACAAATTCTAAGATTTATTGTAGAGATTTAATTCACATTTCACTTTAGTTGATGTGTTAGACTGGTTATTTTGAGTATAAATTCAAGAAAGATTGTTTTGCTTTAAAGCGAGCAAATTGGAGTGTTTGAGAAGATTAAATACAACTTTTGAAATTTCTTTTAATGAAGAAAATTATGTTGTAAGTTAAATTATCATGAGAAGCAACTTTGAGTTATTTTGCTTTAAATTCACCTGTTTTGAAGGCCATGGTTTATTCTAAACTATTAGATTCTTATGAAAACAACTTTAAATTTAGAATTTATGAAAGACAATTTATGTGACAAATTACGAGATAAACAAAGAATGTATTTGGGAAATTAAATATATAACAATTGTAAGATTTTATCAAAGTTGAAATACTTTTGAGATGTGTGATAAGATAATAAGAGGATATACTTTGAAATTGACAATCTAAAGTGAATGTATGAACAAATCAACAAAATGATTGATGAGAAATTGTGTAATTGAGGTTAAGCTAACCTATATGATCTCGGTTTGAAATGTTGGAGTCTAGAGGCTGAGCAAGACACGTAGAAACCGACAAGTTATGATAAATAAAATTTAAGAAGTAGCCAGTGTGGGCAAGCATTTCTCTGTGTGTTGATTTAAGTCCGGTAGGGTAAGATAGCTCTAGATTGTGATAATCATAATTGAACCTAGGAACAGGCACTAGAGGGAGATGTGATGAAGTACGGGCAAACGTGAGTATGAGGGCCTCATTTGATTCGCGGTGGGTGATTATCTTCAGAATTATCGGGGTGTGAGGCATGATGTCCAAAATCACTTGCGGTAGGATATATTTCTTCAGAACTACTGGGATCAAGATTCGTGGTGGAAGATTAGCTTTAGAATTATCGGGGCGTGAGGCGTGATGTCCAAAATCGTTTGCAGTGAGAGATATTTCTTCAGAATTATTGGGATCAAGGCGACGCTCATGGGGCATTTCTGTGATGAGGTACCAGATGGCTCGCGGTGTAGGTCTTGTCTCCAGAATTATCGGGGTGTGAGGCAGGATGTCCAAAATCACTTGCGGTGGGATAACGATTCTCAATAATTATCAGTGGGGTGGTACTAGATACTCACAGAAAATCTAAACCTTACATTAGTCTCCGTAGTAGGATTTCATAACGAGGGATTGAAACTTATAATGAGGAGTACGTTAAGGGCTTGCCCTCGGACCTATGTAGTATGTGATGCATAGAATCCGAACAATTATACATTAGTGTCATTGTAGGTATAAATTTTCTGTATTAGGCATTAAGTTCATATCATACACTGACATAATTAGGATATTCAATTTTATGTAATCTGCATTCAAGTTTGCAATTGTTAAGATAATGGAATCGCTGTATTATAGCATTGCGTCAGTTGTATGCAATTGACGTGCCTACAGTTTCCCTGTTGCAGGATTGGATTTGACATGGACTTGAAGTCACTGTGATGGGTTGGCATAAGATTGAAGGACTTCCATTATCATGAGTTGTATTGTAATTATCCATTTCCGCTGTATTATTGCAAAGAACAATGTTGTAAATGATAAAATTTCAAATTCCTTGTAAATTTGTACAAAGTTGAAGTAAAAGATCATGTTTTTGCTACGAATTACCTGTGTTTGAAATTCAAGACATTACAGAGTGGTATCAGAGTCGACTTCAACAAGTAGTACAAAATTATAAAGAAAACACATAAGGGTGGACATTAGAAGTGTGAGTTTCATTTTCTAGAGGTCTAAATGTTATAGTTGTTACAACTTACATTTATGTCGCTCTATATATGTATCGATGTTGTTCTTCCCCTTTCGCTGTAGGATGGCGGATAACCAAAATCCTATGGAAGTGGTGGAGGAAGAAGTATTCTTTGAGGACTCGGAAGAATAACCTGAAAAAGAAGAAGACCCCGAAAAAGAACCGGAAGAAGAAGAAGACCCAAAAGAAGAGGAAGAATTGTCAGAATCTTGGAAAATCACTCCACCTCCGCCTAAATCTCAAGATGAATCATCGGATGAAGAGCCGGTTCAAAACAAGGACCATATCATCGTTCCCTCCGTAAGCAGCTGATTATCAACAAGTGGAGAGTAACCTACATAGAGGCACATCATGCGGAGGATAAGTGAAACAACACCGCCTTGAGCCAACGAGTACAGGAACTGGAGAAGTGTCGTCACAGGAATGCTCGGCATTTCACCCAGCTGGAAAATAAAACTCGTTGGGGGAAACAAGAATGCCATCAAAGAAACGAAAAAATGCAGAAAGAAATAGATGATCTACGGAAAGAGCTCAGAGAAGCCAAGAGGATCCGTAGAGTCTAGACTGCTTTATGCTTGTTTAAAGTTATGTAGGAAGATTGGGAGTTTCTGGTGTTCTTTATGTATAGACGTATGGACCAATTTTATATCTGAATATATGGAGTTTATTTTGGAAATGAATAAATTATATTGAAAGTCTATATTATTGTTGCTTCTAATGATTGATGAATGTAACTCCTATTTTTCCGTATTTGTATTTTACACTATAATTTGCCCCATTATACTCGTTCATCTATTTGAGATCCTGTATTTTGTTTCAGATTGAATAAAATTATTATTTTGTTTCGACTCAATTTTTGGTCCTTTTATCTAATTCAATTGTGTGTGCTCTTTGTGTCGTTCTTCATAAAGAATTGGTTGTTTCTTCTCATTCATCTCTTTATTCCCCATTTTAATACAATTTGACCAATTCTCCAGTTGGATCCTATTCAATTCGGATACCCTAATACCCATTAAATCGAAACCCTATACTATTTAAACCCTAGCCCCTAACCCTAACCCTAACCCTTACCGTATACTGTGTAAACCCTAACAACCCGCTGCTCTCCATCTTCTTCATCCCCTACCTTTTGCTCACCCATTTCCCCGTCTCCTTCCTCTCGCTCCCTGCCCTTCTGCCAACGCCCAATCCAATCCTCATCACCTCGCAGCCGACTCCTCGTCAACCCCGTGATCACCACCACTCTCGAAACCATCGTCGTCCAACTCCACTGTGAACCCATCCTCCGCCATTACCAAACTCCGAACCCATTCCATCTCCTTCCTCCCGCTCCATCGCCATTACCCAATCCCGTCCACCAATCCGCTCTACCGTCACATCGCCCTAGCCTCGCCTCCGACCCATCGACTCCCTCTTCTCATCGCCATCGTCCTCAAACTCTCGCAACCCAATTCGCCATTACCCATACTCTCAACTCTCCACCATTACTCCACCTCGACGCCATTACCGTCGTCCCCTCAACCACCTCTCCACCTCCGTCGCATCGCCAACACCCCGAACCCAATCCCCGTTCTGTTCGCTTCTCCTTTATTTCGAAACCACAAACAGAGTCGCCGTGCGTCGCTCCTCGACGTCGCACCGCCACAGTCGTCGCCACCCCGTCACCGCCGTGCTACCCCATCGCCACGTCGCTCCTTGGCGTAGCGCCGCCGTCGAAGTCATCGCAGCCGCCTCGCGTCGCCGTCTCTCCCACTCTCTCTCGCTCTTTGTTTCGACGAAGAAGAAGGCAGGCGTTGGGCGGGATTGAATCTCAGCCCTTGGATTGCACCAAGATCCGTGCAATCAGAGTCGATCTGATCACTGTCCCGTGATCGACCACAGCAGATCCCCGCTCGCTGTTCCGCCGTTCGGCCAGATCTCCTGTGCGGGAGAATTTGATTCGCTGGTTTCGCTGTTTTGCATTTTGCCGCGCCAGATCCTGAACGCTGTTCGCTGTTTTGGGGCCAATCCGGTGTGGGAAAATTCGCTCTACTGTTGGATTTTCGCACGTGCTTCACACGTGCTTTTGGGAGACTTCGCCCGGGAATTTTCGATCGCTTTTTCTTCAACAATCGGATCTAATCGTCGTCAATCAAGGCAAGTAATCCTCTTGTACACATTTTGTTCTAGTACAAGCATTCCTTGAAAATACTACAAATGGTTAGAAATTGTGACTCCTTCTTGACTGTCGTTGTTGATCAATTATTAAACCTCCTCAATTTCATAATCTTAAGAGTCACAATAAATTCATTGTATTATATTACAACTACTTGGACTCATTTTACCCCCTGAACACATGGACACATGAAATTAAGGAGCCCTAGATTTGTTGACATATGTTATATCTTTTATTTGATGAACTTGCACCCATTTGGCTTGAAAAACAATCATTGCTTGCTGTTTTGACAATTATTTCTCTGTATTTGTATCACACATTAACCTAGACGCCTAATAACAAATTTCATGTAATATATACTAGTAAGATATTCCCACATGTTGCTGTCCTAAATCTTGTTATGCTATTTTGACCCCCTTAACATCAGAATCTGAATCCGATCCCTGAATAAAAAATGTAGCTCTAGATGTCTAGATGTCGATAGCCTCTGGAATTTTCAAATTTGGAGTTGTGGTCTAGGAGTTATTGTAGTTTTACTGTAGCTGTGTCGGTAGATGCAGATTCACAAAACTGCGGCACACCTTTACTTTGCGAATTAATTTAACTATGTTAACAGCAAGCGTTTGACTTGAAATTTTATATGCGGTTGTTGGACACCCTATAGGACATCCCCAATTTTTCTTAGAATTAATTAATAATATTTCGACCCTGTTTAACATGTTTAAACTTCGATTCATAAATTCTGCCTGAACACATTAACTATGTAATTCGCTGGACACATGTTCCCACAACTTTCTCGTACCTTGTTTCACACATCTGCATGCTTGCTTGATAAGAATTAATAAAAGTAATAAGCCGGGGTTTAATGGAAAGACCATAATTGTGGACAATATAGGTAAGTGTACTCGGAAGGGGGGCCGTGTTTCCCAGTACTCGGTTCATGAACCTGTTTCACTTGATGTATTCATGGAGCCAGTTACTTGGCTCATGAACCTATTGTATTCATGGACCCACTGTGTTGTCCTTGAACCTGTTAGTATTCACGAACTCGTTTCGTGAACCTGTTATTTAAATTCGTATTCATGAACCGTGCCTGCTTGATACTTGATACTTGAAACCTAAGTATGCCCCCCTATAAACTCCACTACTGGTTCTAAAAGCAACTGATTTGACTGTAGCAACCATGTAGTAAAAGTATAGATGCATGAAGTGCTACCCAAGATAGTAATAACTACAAGACTTGAACATGACACCTGTTACTGGATACTTGATGATATGATACATGAAACATGATACATGAGACTTGAAACCTGAAACTTGAACTTGATACGTGCTACCTGATACTTGACAACTTGTTACTTGAGACTTGATAACTTGATACTTGACACTAGACTTGGCACTTGTTACATGACACTAGACTTGAGACTTGTCACTTGATGTTAGATACCCCTACAGGTTCACTTGTCATGTGTTTTACCATTAGCAATTGTTATCCAACCCGTTTACTAAGATGTTCCTCTTGCTAGCTAGTTCTTGGTTTATTCACTACTTGTTGTATCCCTGTTACATTCTTGATTCCAATTCTTGTTCCCCATTACTTGTACTCGTTTTTGCTATTTGTGGCCCTAGCTTGCACTAAGGGTATATTCTCTTGTTTTCCCCTGTTTTCCTTTTATATTTATTAAGCAAACTTTGGAGACGAGCTACCCACTGGAAATGGTGAGCAGAGGTTTTAGCTTTCAAGTGGAGAAAGGACTTGATTTGAATACTTGCTTTCTTGGATTATTGTTTTTCTTGAAATATTCATTCTTGCTATTTAAGACTTGTAACGGGCTTATGTTTCCGAGTTTTACATTTGTTCCAGACTTGAAAACTATGTGCACATTATTATTTGCTTTCAATTTTTTTCTGTTGCTTAATGAATTATTCATGCATGCTTGGTGATATATATATCTTGTTATATTCTTGTTGTGATGCTGAGTCGATCCTACAGCTTATGGATGATGTTAAAATCATTCGCTGGGCTTTTTCACGCACTCTATTCTTTGTTTTTGGAAAGCGGGGCGTGACAATGAAGCTCTATAAAATAGAAATGACTGGAAGGAGGACTAGAAATGGTGAAGGATCAAGTGGAGATGGCAACCGACTTTATTTGGAGACAGAGTTAGCCTGCGTATACCAGACCCTCAACACTTTTGTTGCAGCAAGTGTGAACCAGAATACGAGGGCAGGGCAAGTTGTACAAGTTCCACACGCTATCAAGTTGGTGGAGTCCTTCAAGATGATGAAACCACCCATTTTTGAAGGCAAAGCGGATCCTGATGCACCAATGATTGGATCCGACAGATTGAAACGGTGTTTGAAGTGCTTGAGACTCCAGAGGATAGTAAGGTGAAGCTAGCAACTATCTAGTTAGAGAAGGATGCCAGAGTCTGGTGGCAATCGATGAAGAGGACCTGGGCGATGAGCCTATTACTCGGGAGGACTTTTTAGAGGAATTTCGGAGTCATTACTTCCCTATGGATGTGCAAGAGAAGAAGGCGATGGAATTCCTAAGCCTGCAACAGGGTAGCATCTATGTTTGGGAGAATAAGACGACATTTACTCAGCTCTCCAGGTATGCACTCGAGTGGGTGACTGATGAAGCCAAGAAGGTGAGGAAGTTTGAGCAAGGACTGAGGTCTCGCATGATACCCCTCGGTATTACGAAATTCGACAAGCTTGTGTAAAGGGCTGCAACTACAGAATCGGATATGGAACAGTATAAGTTGGTGAAAGACAAGAGGAGCAGCTGGAACGCTGGCAAGAGGCCCGCAACATCAGACAACTTCAAGGGACAGCCTCCAGCTCAGATGTTCAAGCCAACCAGTGCGAATGCTATTGCTGTGGTTGGAAGGCCAAGTAGTGGAGGCACAAGACCCCCAGGATTAACTTGTTACAATAATGGAGAAGTGGGTCATTACAGAACAGAGTGTACCAAGCTGCAGACCCCCATAACTTATTTCAATTGTGGGAAAGAAGGCCATGCTAAACCACATTTCCCACAATTCCAGTGGGGAGGGCAGAATCAGAAGTAGGCAGATCAAGGGAAGAAACCGTACCGGCAGGGGTGAGTGTTCGCCCTGACTGAGGAGGACGCTGAGGACTCCGACAATGTCAGCACTGGTATGGGAGCATCTGAGTAGAATTTGTGTTGTATTTCCAGTAGAAGCAGTGTTATATACTGAAAGATGAAATTCATTATGTAACAGGAAGACTTCTAGTAAATGGAATGAATGCTACCGTCTTAATTGATACTGGTTCATCGCACACTTTTGTGTCTCCTAATTTTGCTCAGAGGTTAGGGGTAGCCCAAAGATTTTTTCCGGCAAGGTTTTGGCAGTAGCTACATCGTCAGGAAAAACATTGACCACCGATCGGTACTATGCTGACTGTGAGATCGACATTAGAGGAAGAGTACTAGGTATCGATATCATAGAGTTGGAGGTGTTTGGAGTCAATATCATCATCGGCATAGACTGGATGTTGATTTACAATGCTAGTATTGAGTGCAAAAGCAAGTAATTTATGGTGAAGGCACGAGGGGGGTCAGCAGTAACGTTCCAAGGGATGAAGAAGTGCAAGGAGTTGGTGGTAGTTTTGACTAAGAAGAAAGTCCCTGAAGAAGTCAAGAAGATTCTTATAGTCCTGGAACTTTCCGATGGTCTTCCTGGAGAGTCTACTTGGAATACCACCTCGTCGAGATGTGGAATTCAGTATTGCTATTCAGCCGGGAAGCGCACCGATATCCAAGGCACCTTACAAAATGGCACTAGTGGAACATGATGAAGTGGAGAAGCAAATTGAAGAACTTTTGCACAAAGGTTTCATCAGACCGAGTGCGTCGCCTTGGGAGCGTCAGTCTTGTTGGTGAAGAAGAAGGATGGATCAATGAGAATATCCATCGATTATAGAGAGTTGAACAAGGTGACTATCCAGAATAAGTATTCTATTCTGCAGATCGACGATTTATTTGACCGACTTCAAGGAGCAGCAGTTTTCTCTAAGGTTGATCTTCGGTCGGGTTATCACCAAGTCTGTGTTTTGGAAGAGGATGTGCATAGGACCGCATTCCGAACTCGACATGGACATTACAAATTCCTAGTTATTCCATTTGGAGGGATGAATGCACCAGCCATATTCATGGATATGATGAACAAGGTGCTGTAACCATTTATCAACTCTTTCGTCGTAGTGTTTATCGGCGATATCCTAGTTTATTCCAAGTCAGAGGAGGAACATGCTGAGCATTTAGCGGAAGAGTTGAAGAAGCTGCAGGAACACAAATTATATGCCAATTTATTCAAGTGTGACTTCTGGAAATCCGAAGTCGCGTTCCTAGGTCATATCCATTCTAAGGAGGGAGTGACCACTTATCCGCAGAAGGTAGAAGCAGTGAAAGATTGGCCAAGGCCCACAACAGTGAAGGAGATCAGGAGTTTCTGGGTTTGACCGGTTATTACCGACGATTCATTCAGGGCTATGCTCAGATAGCTGTGCCACTCACCGGACTTACGAGGAAGAATGTAAGTTTCAAGTGGACAGAGCAATGCGAAGCAGGCTTCCAAGAGCTGAAAGGAAGGTTGACTACCGCTCTAATTTTGGTTTTGCCACGAGCGGGAATTGACTACAATGTCTACAGTGATGCTTAACATCGAGGTTTAGGCTGTGTATTGATGCAAGAGGGAAAGGTAATAGCTTATGGGTCTAGGCAATTGAGACCGCATGAGAAAAATTGTCATCCCATGATTTGGAATTGGCAGCAATCATATTTGCCTTGAAACAGTTGAGGCATTAGGTGTTTGGGGAGAAAGTCAATATTAATATGGCTAAAAGTAGGATTAAATCGGGACCATTCAAATCGGGAATGAATCTTAAAGCTATCATGGGGTAAAACAGTTTCACCTGCAAATGGGTTCGAACGGAAAACTGGGTCTTTCTTCAAAACCCAATAGCCCAAAAAATAGATCTGTCCTACTGGGTATGGGTAGAAGCCCGCTACAAACCAACCCAGATGGATAAGGAGTGGTTCAAATTCATGGTTAACCCTAAGAGACAGTTTCAAATGTCCCCCTAATCACGAAACAAGTCAAACTCTCTTTTTATCCATAAACATCCGAAAGTAGAGATTTGCCCTTATCTCGAAACTGGTTCCCTAAGGTGACTATAAATACCACTGTCCCCCCCCCCACCGTGACAAGGTAATCAACATTTTTCTACCTAAAGCTTTTTCATAATCCTTCAGATTACTAACAAGAGCATCGGAGGGTTCATCACCGGGATCCATCCAGTGTATCGAACTTTGTGCAGGTTCACGGCAGTAGCGAGAAATCGGGACAGGACAAGGATGTATAAAGGGCTCATATGATGCAAGAAGCATGTTCTAAATTGCAAATGCAAGGAACAACATGCAAATATTCAATCATAGCAAAATGCCAATTCTGGACAGCAAGACGTTGTTGCACCAAAACTGAGATTCCCGCTACCACAGGAATGCAAATCTGGATCCGTCAAAGAATATGGAAAATAGACTCTCAGCCGAATCCAGTAAATATATATAAGTCATATGGTATTTCACAAAAATAAGTCTCAAAATTGATTTGAATCCGGAAAATGTGTTTAGCCAGAAATCAGAAGTTTGTATTCAAGAACAGGAAAACAGCATAAAAACTTATTAATTAAATCCACGAAAAATCTGAGGTATTCCCCTATATGTGAAGCATCAGAATATAAATTTTCATAATTTTCCAATATAAATAGTTTACTCAACAAAAATCAGAAAACATCAAGATGCAGTAGTTTTGTAAATCTGGAATTATAAACACTGTAGTACAAAGACAGCAATATCTCACAAACCATAAATTGAAATCCGAATCCGCCAAAAGGGTGATAAAATAGACACAGTAGGCTAACTTTCATATTCACAAATATTTTACAAACAACAAGTAGAATTAGGTCGAAAATTAGGTTCTTTACTGAACAGTATGGAAATTCTCCATGTACAGTAATTGTTCGAAAATATAGAACAGTTTGTAAAACTCATCAAATAAATCCACAAAAACTCAGGGTTAAACACAATCTGGTGTAGCTGTATTGTGCAAAATATTGGATCAAAATAATACTTTTAACATCATGATAGAAATAGATTACTCTTCAGAATTCATAGAAAACAAGATCTGGAAATTTCTCTACACCTCTGTAGTAAAAAAGACATAACTCACAACTCATAAAACGAAACTGAGATCTGTCGGAAGGGTTGGAAAATATACAGAATTCTCTATAAATCATATTCACAAATATTTTTAATATACTAATCAAAAGCATGGTAACAGAAAATACAGAATTATTCTTCGAACATAAAATCATCTAGTTCATGTAAAACTCGTCCAAAACATATCAATCATGAAATATAGTGTATTAGATGTCCAAACAACATGGTATAGGGTATTTTGCAAGTCCACGACAGGTTATAGCATGAATAACACATCAAGCACACGATATCACAAAATAGTATGCATATATACATCCAAAAAGTGGTCATCCCTAGTTGTTTCATATCATGTATGTCGTGAAGAAACTATGGTCGAATCAACACAATAGAGACAACATATAACAAAGGATTCACACACGAATTGTCTCTAGAACCCAACTACACTACAGGTGGTATTTAGTACTTGTATTACACAATGAAAAGAATACAAGTTACTTGCCTTATAGTCGACGATGGAAACGGAGCAAGAACAAGAATAATGGGAACGAATTCTCAAGCACGAACATGATACCAACGATCACGAAAGATGAACAACTAATTGTGAACAAGATGAAGACGATTGAGATCACGAACAAAATCGGACGGCTAGATCCAAGAGATCAAGATCAAGATGATCGGATCAGATCGGATGGTCAGGTCAAGGCTGATGGAGATCATGATGATCAACAGGAGATCGACGGCCCACATCAAAGATGATCAAAACCCAGATCAAAAAGCAATGGCACTGGCTGGCTGCTTACTTTCGAATGGATGGACGAGGACAGGAGCACAGGGGCAGCACCGACGAGGGCGGCGCGAGGCAGGCTGCGGGAGGCTGAGGGGCTACTACAGGGAGAATGGGGTCGCTGCTATTGTCGACTTCGGGAGAAAGCAGTGCAGGTGCTGCGGCGTCGTGGTGGCTTCGCTGCAGTCGCTGCTGTGACTGCAACGCGATGAGAGGTAGGGAGGTGCATCGGTGAAGGGGAACAGGGAGAGGTGGTTGCGACTGCAGTCAGTCGAAAGGAGCACAGGCGCACAGGGCAGCGCAACAGGGAACTGGTGCTGCTACATTGCCAGGCACGATAGGAGGAGGAGGGAGAGACCAGGGGCTGGCATAGCGACTGCTGTGGGTGGCACTGCTCGCCTGGGCTGAAGACAGTGGGGGCACAGGGTGAGAGGACGGGAGCAGGAGGTAGGGTTGAACAAAGGGGATGGGTGCACAGGCGTTCGGGAGGAGCAGGACGACGAAATGGAGGGAGAGGGAGAGATGGGTTTTTTAGGGTTTTAAAAACTAATAGGAAAAATAAATACCAGTAAACGGTAGGTTTATATAACAAAATATAATTTATACAATAATATGGAAATTATTTGAAATAACTACAAACATAATTATCAATAGAACTAGATTTTTAAATAAACAATCAATGTTATAATAATAACAATAATAACAATAATCATAATAAAATAAAATAATAATAAAAATAATAATAACAATAATAATAATAATACTAATGAAAATAATAATAATAACAACATTAATAAGGGATAAAAATCATCGTAAATAGTTACAAAATTTATTGATTAAAAAATATACTTTAGTAGGAGCTCTGACAATACATTTTAAGAAAAAGAATTGAAGAACGGGAAAAAAAATAATTTACAAATTTACTTAGGCGGTACATAGGACAAGACAAAAAAAAACTGGGGAAGGGTAACAAAATAGAGAATCAAAGGGGAAGGAACAAAGCAGTGGCAATACCAAAGGTCAAATGGAATGCATGAAAGAAAATAAACAGTATCAAAGGAAAAGAATTAACACAAGATAACAAAGTAAGATAGGGAGTAGGTAGAACTGGAATCAAAGAGAGAATGGAAAGAGAAGAATTGAATCAAATAATGAATTGGGTGCATGATGGTAAAATGGAATGCAAGAAAGAAGTAACCGGTATCAAAAATGAAGGAGAACCGGCACAAGACTTGCAAGATAACAAAGCAAAAAGGAGAAAAAATAGATAGAGCTAGAATTGAAGAAAGGATGGACAAGAAAGAGATGAACCAGCAATGAGTCAACGGATGAAGACGAATACAAAGGATGAAAAGAAACAAACAATGCAGGAAAGGAGAAACAACAAGAGAATTCTAGGACCTGTGGGTTATGCGTCCACAACGCTTCCGCTGCGCCACTCTGATCAGGAGGACTCTGCATGCACTTCTGGGAGCAAAGGACGACACTTCTTCTCCTGGTGATGATCCAAGCTGCTAACATGTCGTTGAAGATCCAGCAATGCCGACCGAAGAACTAAGCAGGAAGAAAAGAATGGATAACACCATAATTAAAGGGATATGAGTACGAAAAGAATGAATTTATTCCCAAGAAGAAATAACTCAAGGACTCAAGGAGGACGACTGAAAAAGACGGAAGAATCAAGGAATCAATGAATTGAATAAGAAGGGATCAAAATAAATGGAATAAGACTAGTATCCAGATCAATGTTGATTATGATTCATTCCTGTATGCATGGTCTGTGTACTATTGTGCCAATCTCAGATCGAGCCAAGCTTGTCTAATATATCAGTCAACTAATACATTAGCCAAACTTGGGCTCTGATACTACTAAAAAATCTTGACACGCCCCGCTTCCTAAAAGAGAATACGAAATACGGACACGTGCTAAGCCCAGCGAATGATTTTTGTCATCCATAAGCTGTCAGGATCTTTACAGTAATTCACAAGAATAATCAGAGTCGGAAGCAAGAGAAGTCAACCACGCATGCATATATGAATCAAAATACCAATATGATTACCTGAAACAAAATATATATTAATATCAAATAAACCAGATATGAACAAGTCAAAAATCCTGGGTCACATTGCCTAAATACAAATAAGTCCAAGTAATAAATACATTATTCAAAATAAGCAACAAGAAATAATAATGGTAAAACTCCAGCATTTAGAATCTCATGTCGCCAACTCCATCTGGCAGCTGATCTCCAAAATCTGTAATTTAATAAATTGCAGGAAGAGGAAAAAAAAACAAAACGCCCGTCAATGCAAATTACGGGCCACTTGTAGTGCAGGATACAAGTATAGGAAAATGGTAAACAAAAAACATGGAATAGGTATGATAACAAAATAGAACAACTAGCATGACAAGATGAATAAGTGCAAGTGGCATGTATCAACTGTCAAGTGAACAAGTTTCATGTAACAAGTAACAAGTATCAAGTGTCACGCAAGCAGGTAAATGGGTAACAGGTATCAAGTAGCATGTATAGGTATCATATAACAGGTAAGCATGTAACAGGTATCATGTTATGTCAAGTTATGTCATGTCAAGTCTTATATTTATTACTATCTAGGTAGCACTTCATGCATCCATCCTTTTATACGTGGTTGCTACATTCAAAAAAGTTGCATTTAGATTTCGTAGGGGATTCTATAGGGTCGTGTACTCAGGTATCAAGTACTCAGGTATCAAGTAATCCAAGACGTAGCTGCATCAAAACTGAGATTCCCACTACCACGGCAATGCAAATTTGGATCCGTCAAAGAATCTGGGAATTAGACTCTCGGTCGAATCCAGCAAATATATATGTCATATGGTATTTCACAAAAACAAGTCTCAAAACTGATTTGAATCCAGAAAACGTGTTCAGCCAGAAATCAAAAATTTGTATTCAAGAAAAGAAAAATAGCATAAAAAATTATTAATTAAATCCACGAAAAATCTTTGGTATTCCCCTATATGTGCAGCATCAGAATATAAAGTTTTATAATTTTTCAATATAAATAGTTTAGTCAACAAAAATCAGAAAATATCAAGATGCAGTGGTTTTGTAAATCTGGAATTATAAACACTGCAGTACGAAGACAACAATATCTCACAAACCATAAATCGAAATCCAAATCCGCCAAAAGGGTGATAAAATAGACATAGTAGGCTAACTTTCGTATCAATATTTTACAAACAGTAAGTAGAATTAGGTCGAAAATAATGTTCTTTACTGAACAGTATGAAAATTCTGCATGTATAGTAATTGTTTGGAAACATAGAATGGTTTGTAAAACTCATCAAAGATATCCACAAAAATTCAGGGTTAATCTTAATCATGTCTAGTTGTATTGTGCAAAATATTGGTTCAAAATAATATTTTTAACATCATAATAAAAGTAGATTACTCTTTAGAATTCATAGAAAACAAGATCTAGAAATATCTCTACACCTCTGTAGTAAAATAGACATAACTCACAACTCGTAAAACAAAATTGAGATCTGTCAGAAGGGTTGAAAAATAGACAGAATTCTCTACTAATCATATTCACAAATATTTTTAATATACTGACCTTGATAGGGTCTAAAATACTGATCAAAAGCAAGGTAACAGAAAATACAGAATTATTCTTCGAACATAAAATCATCTAGTTCATGTAAAACTCCTCCAAAACATATCAATCATAAAATATAGTGTCCTAGATGTTCAAACAATATGGTATAGAGTATTTTGCAAGTCCACGACAGGTCATAGCACGAATAACACATCAAACACACGATATCACAAAATATCATGCATATATACATCCAAAAAGTGGTCATTCCTAGTTGTTTCATGTCATGTATGTCGTGAGAAAACTATGATCGAATCAACACAATAAAGACAATATATAACAGAGGATTCACACACGAATTGTCTCTAGTTACCAACTACACTACAGTCGGTATTTAGTATTTGTATTACACAAAAAAATAATACAAGTTACTTTCCTTATAGTTGACGACGGAAACAGAGCAAGAACAAGAATAACGAGAACAGATTCCCAGGCACGAACACGATACCAAGATCACGAACAAGATGAACAACTGATCGCAAACAAGATGAAGATGATCGAGATCACGAACACAATCGGACGGCTAGATCCAAGAGATCAAGATCAAGATGGTCGAATCAGATCGGACGGCCAGATCAAGGCTGATGGAGATCATGATGATCAACAACAGATCGACGGCCCATATCAAAGATGATAAAAAACTAGATCAAAAAGCAATGGCACCGGCTGGTTGCTTACTGTCAAAGGGATGGATGAGGAAAGGAGCACAGGGGCAGTGCCGGCGAGGGTAGCGTGAGGTAGGCGGCGGGAGGCCGAGGGGCTACTGCAGGGAGAACAGGTTCGCTGCTGTTGTTGACTTCGGGAGAGGGCGGCACAGGTGCTGCGGCGTCGGGGAGGCTTCGCTGCGGTCGCTGCTGTGACTGTGATGCGACGGGAGGTAGGGTGGTGCAGCGGCAAAGGGGAATAGGAAGAGGTGGTTGCGATTGTAGTCAGTCGAGAGGAGCACAGTCGCAAATGGCAGTGCAATAGGGAACTGGTGCTGCTGCGTCGAGAGGCGTAATAGGAGGAGGAGGGAGAGACCGGGGGCTGGCATCGCGACTGCTGTGGGTGGCGCTGCTCGCCTGGGCTGAAGAGGGCAGGGACACAGGATGAGAAGACGGGAGCAGGAGGTAGGGTTGAACACAGAGGTGGGTGCACAGGCGTTCGGGAGGAGCAGGACAACGAGATAGAGGGAAAGGGAGAGATGGGGTTTTTAGGGTTTTAAAAACTAATTGGAAAATTAAATAACTAGTAAAAGGTAGGTTTATATAACAAAATATAATTTATACAATAATATGAAAATTATTCCAAATAACTACAAAAATAATTATTAATAAAACTAGATTTTTAAATAAACAATCAAAGTTATAATAATAACAACAACAACAACAACAACAATAATAATAATAATAATAATAATAATAATAATAATAATAATAATAATAATAATAATAATAATAATAATAATAATAATAATAATAATAATAATACTAATAAAAATAATAATGATAACAACATTAATAGGGGATAAAAATCATCATAAATAGTTACAAAATTTATTGATTAAAAAATAAACTTTAGTAGGAGATCCGACAATACATTTTAAGAAAAATAATTTAAGAACGGAAAAAAAAATTACAAAAAATTCAAAAATCTGAAAATATACAGAAAATACGTTTTTGGAAAAATAGGGGTTACACTTTGATTTTGTTATTGACTTTGATCTCGTCCCTTCTTTTTTATATACCATATTCCTATTATTCCCTGTTTTGTCTACTTGCTGTCCATAACTTGCTCTAAGGACATTATTTTCTTTCTTTTTAGATCATGACTTTATAGATATTGAAGAAACAATACCAGAAGGAATTGGTGAGCAACGATTTTAGTAGATGGAACCGAAGATTGCGCTGCTTAAATTAATTTATGCTAGATTTATTTCTTTTGAACATTTTCTTTGATATTATACATTGTTTTGGACTTTTGTCCTGGAGTCTATTTTCTCCAGATTTTGGATATTATGTTGGATATTATTTTGGATATTATGTTGGATATTATTTTGGATTATTTCATTATTATTGAAGTTGTTTCTTTGATTCATGTGAATATATTTCCTTGTGTGGCTGTGTTTGTTATTCATATTATTGAATTAGACTGGTGCAGCTCATGGATGGTATTTACATCATTTGCTGGGCCTTTATTACGTACTCGTATTCCGTATTTTGGGAAGCGGGGTGTGACAGAAAGTGGGAGAACATCAGCATGGATTTCATCACAAGGCTACCTAGAATTTCCCAGGGGAATGATGCGATTTGGGTAATAGTGGATCGAATAACCAACTCTACTCCCTTCTTGGTGATGAAAATTACCTGGTCAATGGAGATGTTAGCAGAATTTTATATCGGGAAGATTGTGAGACTGCATGGAAATCCCGTATCGATTATTTCAGATCGAGATGCACAGTTCACGTCACACTTTTGGAGGAGCCTTCAGATAGCTTTGGGAACTAGGACTGACTTCATTCTGCCTTCCATCCTCAAACAGATGGACAAACTGAGAAGGTCAATCGTGTGTTGGAGGACATGTTGAGATGTTGCACGATGGATTTCGATGGGAGCTGGGAGAGGCACTTAGCTGTGGTGGAATTTGCCTACAATAAAAGTTTTCAGAGCAACATTGGCATGACACCGAATAAGGCTTTGTACGGGAGGAAGTGTAGAACGCCAGTGTGTTGGTACGAAGTTGGATAAAGGCAGATGTACGGGCCGGAGATATTTCAGCAAACCCCAGAGAAAATAGAATTGATCCGGAAGAGATTGGTCGAGGCACAAAGTAGACAAAAGAGCTATGCAGATAATTGGTGGAGGGATTTGGAATTCGAAGAGGGTGACTTTGTCTTCTTGAAGGTATCTCCGACGAAGGGAGTGATTCGATTTGGGAAATGAAGAAAGTTAGCTCCAAGGTACATAGGACCATATAAAAAACTGAAGAAGATTGAAAAATAGCTTATCAGTTGGAATTACTGGAAGATCTAGCCCAAATGCACATTGTTTTTCATGTGTCCATGTTGCGAGGCTACATTCCATATCCAAGTCACCACTTACTAGAAATGCCAAAAGGTATACAATTAAATCTGAGCTACAAGGAGCATCCAGTGGAGATCGTAATTAACGGGAAATTTTTTTGAGGAACAAAACTATACCCATGGTCAAAGTAATGTGGAGGAATCAACTAGTCGAGGAAGCAACTAGGGAATCGGAAAAGCGGATGACGAGTGACTATCCCAAACTCTTTGCTTAAAACCTTGTGTTTTTGTTTCTTTTGCTTATTTTACTCTCAAAGCGTAGTTCCTAGGACAGAACTATTCTAAGGAGGGAGTATTGTAACAATCCTAAAATTTTTTCTTTCAAATAATTTTTTTTACACGTGTTTTGCACGCGCTTTTCCTCATATACACGTGCAAATTACATTATTTTATTATAAAAGTTGTGCATTAAAATTTCATTAAGATTTATTTAAACAAATTACACTAAAATTTTGTTAAGAAAAATAATATAAATTATTTATTAAAGAAGATGGCTTAAAATGAAATAAAATAATAAAATAAGGGTGGAATGAAAAGTGTACAAGACTTGTGCACACGTGCACAACGTGCAATGTGCACTCTTTTCAAGGACTGGCTGCCCATTGACTTGGTTTCCATGAGTGGCAGAGTGGGGTGTGTAAGCAGGTGTGTGAGTGAGTTAGTGGAGTTAGTTGCTTAAACTATCCCCTAATTGCCCATATAAATCCCCCCATATTCTAACCCCAAATGAACACAAAACAAAATAAGAACGAAAAAGAAAGAGAGAGAGAGAGAGAATCAAGAAGTGTTGCTTTCGGGAAATCCATGGAGGAGGCTTGCAGTTTTTGGAGAGGGAGATTTTTGGAGCTTTTGCTAAAGGGTTTGACTACTAGTAGGTCTATTTTGAGGTGGGTGTTCTCATTTTCATCTAATGTGGTAGAAATTGTGCATGCTTCACAAGAAATGTGTAAATGATAATTGGTATGAGTATGTGAAAGAATTTTTCTAGAAATTTTATTAGTGCATGCTTGATTATAATGGTGTGGTAGATAATTGAATTAATGTGTGTTTGTGTAGGAATTTTATAGATTTCTTTCTAGATAAAATTTCTATCTAGTATAAATTTTATATAATAAAGTCATGACATCGATTTCTCTATATGCATTTTAGTAAGATGAACACTCCCCAAAATCTAGTTGTGTAGAGAATAATGGTTTATATAATTCAACTTATGAAATTATGAGAAATTCATGCAAGTTAGATAACAATTTGCATATATTTTTTAGGAATAATTGTTATAGGTTTTATTTCGTGCAAAAGTACTATTTTTTGAGAAAATTATCGTCTGGAAATGGAAAAGAAATAGTAATGCGGAGAAATAGTGAGATCAAAATTTTAATGAAAATTTTAAAACAGAGAGTTGGGATAAAAGAATAATGATTGTAATGTAATCAATTGTGGAGGCTTGACAGCATGGTCTTGGCACTTGGGTTGGGTTGCTTTGTATAGCGACCTGTGGTTTCATGCTCGAGGCCCGCGGGAGGAGGGGGGAGGGGGGGGGGGTTCTTTTTGAAATTATCAAACAGTAATGAATGTATATAAGAAAATATGGGTAGAGTTGTACACCGAGAGCCATTTGACTCTCTGGCTAGTGGGGGCGACTGAGGTTGCTGCTGTGCTCGGGTTCGACTCCGGGTGTAGACATTTTGATTTTTTTTATGGTTTTAAATTGCTTTATGCATTTTAATTATGAGGGAAATTGTAGAATTATTCTACTATACTATCAGAATATTTTGAAATATTTTTATACAAATTCTAAGATTTATTGTAGAGATTTAATTCTCGTTTCACTTTAGACGATGTGTTAGATTGGTTATTTTGAGTATAAATTCAAGAAAGATTGTTTTGCTTTAAAGCGAGCAAATTGGAGTGTTTGAGAAGATTAAATACAACTTTAGAAATTTCTTTTAGTAAAGAAAATTACGTTGTGAATTAAATTATCTTGAGAAGCTACTTTGATTTATTTTGCTTTAAATTCGTCGTGTTTTGAAGGTCATGGTTTATTCTAAATTATTAGATTCTTATGAAAACGAGTTTAAATTAAAAATATATGAAAGACGATTTATGTGACAAATTACAAGATAAACAAAGAATGTATTTGGAAAAATAAATGTATAACAATTGTAAGATTTTATCAAAGTTGAAATGCTTTTGAGATATGTGATAAGAGAATAAGAGGATATACTTTGAAATTGACAATCTAAAGTGAATGTATGAACAAATCAATTGAATGATGGATGAGAAATTGTGTAATTGATGTTAAGATAACCTATATGATCTGATGTTGGAATCTAGATGCTGAGCGAGACCCATAGAAACCGACAAGTTATGATAAATGAAATTTGAGAAGTAGCCAATGTGGGCTACAATTTCTCCATATGTTGATTTAATTCCAGTAGGGTAAGCTAGCTCTAGGTTGTGATAATCATAATTGAACTTAGGAACATGCACTAGAGGGAGATGTGATGAAGTATGGGAAAACATGAGTATGAGGGCCTTATTTGATTCGTGGTGGGAGATTATCTTCAAAATTATCGGGAGAGTGAGGCATGATGTACAAAATCACTGGCGGTGGAAGATATTTCTTCAGAATTATCGGGATCAAGATTCGCGGTGGGAGATTATCTTCAGAATTATCGGGGCGTGAGGCATGATGTCCAAAATCGTTGTAGTGAGAGATAGTTCTTCAGAATTTTCGAGACTGAGGCAATGCTCATGGTGTATTGTGTGATAAGGTACCAAATGGCTCACGATGTGGGTCTCATCTACAGAATTATCGGGGTTGAGACAGGATGTCCACAATCACTTGCAGTGGGATAACAATTCTCAAGAATTATCCGGGCAGTACTAGATTCTCAGAGGATATATAAATCTTACATTAGTCACCGTAGTAGGATTTCATAATGAGGGACTGAACCCTATAATGAAAAGTACGTTAAGTGCTTACCCTCGAACCTATGTTGTATGAGATGCATAGAATCCGAACAAGTATGCATTAGTGTCATCGTAGGTATAAATTGTCTATATTAGGCATTAAGTTCATATCATACACTGACATAATTAGGATAGTCTCTTTTATGTTTTCTGCATTCAAGTTTGTGATTGTTAGGATAATGGAATCGCTGTATTATAGCATTGTGTCAGTTGTATGCAACTGATGCGCCCAAAGTTTCCCAGTTGCAGGATTGGATTTGACATGGACTTGATGTTACTGTGATGGGTTGACATAAAATATAAGGACTTCTATTATCATATTTGTATTTTACTTATTCATTTCCGCTGTGTTATTGTAAAGAACAATGTTGTAAATGATAAAGTTTCAAAGTCTTGTCAATTTGTATGAAGTTGAAGTAAAAGATCATGTTTTTGCTACGAATTACTTGTGTTTGGAATTCGGAGCATTACAAGCGCTCCCAACTCCAAATCTATAGTATCGCCATCAGCTACATTATCTGTATCGCATTCAACGCTCCTCCACAAACAATCCTGTATTTTCCACTGCTATCAATAAAAGATCCTTATATTTTCCATATAAATGAGTTCTATGAACACTAATAACAGATCTGCAATACTTAAATCCTTCAATCGAAGCCCCAAATGTCCATAATACTACCTTGAATGTTTCTCGCTAGGACAGATCAAAACCTTATCCCAATGAACAACATTTGCTGGGTTTGTTGTTTGTAGTGCTGATAAAATAGCAGGCAACCCCTTATATGCTTACTCAACCCCTCTAAACAACATCTCAATAGCAATATGTTTTATAAGAAAAGCATTCTTGTACAAAATTTGATAATTGTATTCAACCTTGACTATCTAAATTATATCCTTAGGCGTTATTCCAAATTGTGCATTCACAATATTCAAAATCAAAATTGAAACAAGCTTAGAATCAACTTTACTATGGTCTTGATTCAACTTGGGATTGAGACATGCATGTGGCCCTTGCAATCTCTCACCGTGAAATAAGTCTGCCCTTTTGAAACAATTGCACGAAATCTCCACAAACATCCTGCCTCATATACGACTTCGGGATTTTGTTCCCTCTCATCGGGTGTACGGACCTCATTGCCGATTTATATTTCTCGACATATACACTTTTGGTCGATTTCTCTATGACGAAATCTTGATGTTTCTTTAGGAGAACATCTTCACCGCATGTTGGACATTCTCCTTGGTTTCAAACTTTTGTCCAATGTACATTTCATCTGCACCGAATATGTCGCATGGATCTTGACCAAATTGATGTACCCTCACATTGTTAACCTTGTCAACCTATTCAAACTATAATACAGGTGCACTCATGTATTGAGTCAGGGGGACAACATGTTGAACATCATCTTGCAAGTCCTCAATGTCTTTAACATTGTCATCTAAATGCCCATCTTCTTCATCTTCCTTGTTTTCTACATCTTTTTCATCTTATAATAACTCATTGTTAACAGTAGCATGATTGAAGGATTGAATAACATTTTTGTCTCAACCAGATTGCGTATCAAAATAGAAGGAAATGGCAACTCAAATTCTGTAGGGATTTGATTGTCTTAGAATTGTGAAGATGTCTTCTTGTGGATACGTCAATCTTGCATGTGATTCAAGAACTGGATTGGGACTCAACACATAGGCACTTCATGTAGAGGGCTTAAACTAAAAATAATATGTGGTCGACCATTAAGAATCTTGATTTGCTTAATAAATAACTTCATTACAGTCCAACTAGAATTTGGAGAAACTATCATTGCAATCATGGCAATAAAAGCAACATCATCAACTACAAGCACCTGCCATAGAATATTGTCATTCTCCTTTTTCAGCTGCATAACAAGCTATGATTTTAAAACTTCATTCACCTCTATCACAGTTAGTAATTTAATATATCTTCTCTACAAATCATTGTTTCATAATATTATGAGCAACCCAAACTATTTTTGGTTCAACACCTCTATAACAAGCTCCTAGCTTTGAGTTTCGAATTATTTCTCCATCACAATTTAACCAAATATGGATTTTGTAATTCATACCTGTAATTCATACCTATACATAAAGCGACGAATTTGCAAGTCATTATCCAATCACAAACATAACATTCATACAAAACTCTTATTAACCAAATTTTGTTAATCTATATTCAAACAAACATAATAAACAAATTTTACTATGGATAATAAAAATTATGATTTAGGGTTTTATGAATACCTATAAAAAATATGGAATTTGATGGCGGAGATGACGACATAGATAATGGCAGAGATAATTGGCGGAGGATGCTGGATACGCTATAGGAATTTGGATTAGGGCTCTGATTTGGAGAGAAGGTGGTGACATTAGGGGAAATACTAAATTACGGTGTCGGGATTAAAGAGAGGGATATGAAATTGGCAACCATGAAAGGCTTTGACGGAGTTGGAGTTGGAAGAGTTAAAAGAAATTTGACGAAGGTGGAAGAATCAGAGGGATATGAAATTGGCAACCATGAAAGGCTTTGATGGAGTTGGAGTCGGAGGAGTTGGAAGAAATTTGACGGATGTGGAATAATCAAAGGAGCTGGATGAATTTAAGGATTATGGTTTTTTTCAATTTGGGTTTTAGGGTTGGAGAAGATAGAGTTGGGTGAGAAGTGAAGGGGAAAGAGTGGGAGCCCCATACTTAACTGTGTTTTTAAGTGGTGCCACCATAGGCCGCAATTCCCAACTGCAGCCTCAGTATAACCGAGGCTGCAATGTTTAGAATGAGACAACAGTCATCCCTTTAACAAAAAAAATTACTTCGAATTTTTCTCTAAATGTCTGCTATATCTCCACCACTTGGCTCTCTGTGTCTCAAAGACACAATCTCTATTGCCATCTGCGATAATCAATTTACACATTGTTGCTGCAGCAGGCAACTGCGGCAACACTAAAAATTTCAATGTAAAAGTCGTAGTTAGTGTGCAGTAGTTTCTAGCTGCAGCTTACACTGAAGTGGCAACTATTAGAAAATGGATGTTTTAACACCATTTTACAAACCAGTTTTAAGGTAATTTTTTTGAGTAAGATCCACCATGAATTAGTGATATATCTTTATGGATTTGTGTTCTCCTTCGTGAGTACATCAAAATCATATATTTACTTGCTCAAAATGGTTATGAGGTGAATGAGAAATTGTCCCACAAAGTGAGACACTTGATATGTGAAAATAGGGTGAGGGACTTTAGTCCCATATCGGAAAATCGAAAAATCTTAAAATTTAGAGGGGTATATATAATAAAACTTTCCTTGGTATTCTAAGAAACCAAGCTAGAAGGTTCTCTCTCGCGCGCGCAGGGAGCGGGGGGTGCAAATCTCGGACCAAATTACATGCGACTTGTGTGAGTCTGCACATCCTGCAGACACAAATGCCGGACCAGTTGATCCCCACACGAATATTTGTACTAGTTTTAATTTTTTCTAATCTGTAATGACCGATGTAAATGTAAGAACAGTTTTTTCTGCCGTTACAACCCGGTTTTAAACCGAGAAACGATTATGTCTACCATTACAACCCATTTTAAACTGATAAATGGTATTGTCTGCCATTACAGTTTGGGCATTCACTCACCTGTCTGCCCTTACAGAGGGTGCATTCAACCACCTGTCTGTTTTCAACTGGCCCCTGGGCTAGTCGCGAGAAATCAGAGGCCCTGTGTGAAACTTAAGACCCTATTATAAGAAAATTTATTATTGATTTAATTTTTTATGGCTTTATTGTTCCATAAAGCAAACAATAACTAAGATGTTCAAACAAAAGTATATTTTAAAATGCAATTCTAATTTTCCATTATAACTGAATCCATATGTAGTCACTAAACAAAATCACCAAAGTACTAAAAGAAAATTTTTAACATTACAGTTATAATGAGCATGCTTTAGATAGAAGTCTGCCATCAAAGTCCTGCCTTAAAACATCCGACACTCAATCTGTTCATGACAACAAATTATAAAAGAATCAGTGCCCAGTAGTAGTCACACAGTGATTAAAACTAAAAGTAATAGTAAAAACTTACATGAAAATTAATGAACATTTCTGTCGGATCTTCAACAATTGAAACTATTACTAGACTTTACCAAGAGAGAAAAAAATGTCAGCTAGTGCCTAGCGAATTACTAATCTCTAAAAATTGATTTTCTTGTATTCGTGGAAGTAAAATCATCAATTAAACTTTCATAACCAAGTTTTTCTAAAAAATCATTTTCAATTGAAATCAAAGCCAATCCATTTAATCTTTCTTTCGACATGGTTGATCACAAGTAAGATTTTAATAGTTTTAGTTTTCAAAAACTTCTTTTGGCTGAAGCAACCGTAACAGGAATAGTTAACAATATTCTATATGCAAGGCAAAAAGTAGGATAACAATTCATTCTTTTCAAGAAGTATAATATTGCAATAGTTGTATTTTTTTTTCCTAGTATTTTTTTTGTAATAATTGCTATTTATTAAATAAATCCACACAATCAATATCTGAAATTTGTCCATTCTCTAGCCTTTTTCTCAAGATTGTGGCAGCTTGTCTCAGCTCATCAACACCCAATGATTTTAACTTCTCTGATGTAAACAAAGTGCCAAAGATGTTTTCATATTACTGATATTGCTCAAACCTTATCTCCAATGAACTAATTTCTTGATCAACTATGTATAGAAAGTATTGAATTTCGAAAGATTCTTTAGCTGGTTCTTCATGGCTTGGTTCAGATGACTCTGTGGTAATCTCAACAAAATGTTTTTTCCTTTAGACTATTTTTTTTTTTATTTTCTTAGCAAACACCGGATCGATATCCATTTTAACAGAAATTTCTTTAGCACAAACCAAAGACTTTTCAAACTCATTTTCTCGGTACTCTTTAAAAAAAGTAATCAGCCCCTTCACACTATCCTTTGCCACATCGATACACATATCTTTAGATTGTAATTAGTTGCTGACTAGATTAATTTTAGCCAGAATGTGATACCAAATGACCATGCCTACTATAAACTCAAATTTTCCAAGTTCATATTCTGCCAAACAAGTAGCTTGACTTTTAATATTTTAGTTTGCCTCACTTTCGACAACCTGAAGTAGAGCTTCTCTTATTTCAGGAGCTTGGAACATTATTGGTTTAACACTTTCAGTTCTGCTTTCCCATCGTGTGGTGGACAATGATTTCAGAGTGAAACCTTTTTCTGTTATATTGTCTTTCAAAATCTTCCACCGCTTTGTAGAATCAGCAAACAATGTATAAATACGTTGTACAACTCCAAAAAATTCTACTACTTCTAGCACAAGAGTTTGCTATATCTGATAGTGTCAACTTTAGAGAATGGCAACCCCATGGTGTATAAAATGCTCTAAGATTGATGTCTAAGAGTTTTTTTTGTACACCATTATGTTTTCTCTTCATGTTCGACCCATTATCATAGGCCTGCCTTCTGAAATTATCTCTGAAATTATCAATATCAAGATTGAGACGGTGTAACACACAACTCTTCAAATAAACCTTGACTTGTTGTGTCATTCACAACCAAAAATTCTATAAAATATTCTTGCACCTTTATTGGAACTGTAGAGACATCAACACACGTTTATATCATTGTCATTTGTTCTTACTTGCTCACATCAGGAGTATAATCAAGTATAACTGAGAAGTACTTGGCTTCTTTTATTTTTTTGAGGATTGCACATTTGATTTCAGAAGTTAACAAGAGTACCAACTCATTTTGGAACTTGTGACTCAGATAGTGGTAATGAATCTCATGATTTTGTTTCCATCAGAGATGCTCCTTCAAGATTGAATCCCACTCAACAACTATTTCAACTGAAGCCATAAAATTTCCATTGTTTTCTCATAAAGCTTTCATTCCTTTCACGAAATGCCGAGCTATGTTTAGCCAAATATTTCACTATTGTAAACAATCTTCGCAATACCTTCCTCCAATGTACTGTCTCTTTGTTGATTTGGTCCTGCACAATTTTGTCAATTGTTTGATTGTTTTCAACCTCGCACATAACTCAACCCAAATGGTCATATGATTGATATACTCTGAACTTCTTTCATGCATTTTCAAATTGTTAGCAAGGTGTCCCCAATTGTTTGATCCCTCATGTGCTAATTAACTTGGTTGTGGTATGTTCTTAAACAATTTACAGCAGAAGCAAAATACCTTATCAAGAACCTTGGAATAGCCAATCTCGATGGTGCTTCTCTCCATTTGGTAAGTATTTATGGTAAAATCCAGAGGAGAAACATCTTTTTAATCCATCTTTAAGGCCATTTCCCTGTTAACAAATGTATTATATGACATTTTTACCAATAAATCTCTCCATTTAGGATCAAGACTATCCCCGTTTCTAGGATCATAAATGTTAAATGGAACATCCTCAATGCCATCACCATATTACCATTCAAGCCAGGTTCCTCCACATTTTCTTCCACATGATTCTCCACATTTTCTGCTATAGGTTCATCAACATGTTCTTCCACATATTCCTCCATAGGTTTCTCCACATGTTCCTCTGTATCTGCTAATGCCACTGTAGATTCCTCCCCATTATTTTCAACATTATTCAATTCAAAATCGTTCATTTCTTCAATAACATTTTGCTCCACATCACTTGAATCTTCATTGACTGGACATTGTGATTTTTTTACAACAAATCTATCAAGATCTCCTCTTTGATCTTGAAGCAATTGCTCTGCTTTTCTTCTTTTTAGGGGTTTAGCATGACCAGAATTATATTATCTAATGAGAGGTATTCTAGACTTTTAGAAATACATCACATCAAAAAAAAAAAAACATAGAACACAATTACATTACAGTAGAAAAGAAAACCCAAAAAGTCTTCACATTTGGGATGGGAAAATGGGGGAAAAGAAAGAATTTTTTTAAGAGCACAGTAATCCAAATTCAACAAACAAGTCTAAATTTTTTCACTATCAAATCCAAATTCATTAAACTACTAGCAACAATCAAGAGATAAGTACCTCAACAAAGACTGATCATCATATTACACCAAACAATTTCTACTAAAATCGTAAGAAATACATCTGATGCAATAAAAAGACCAATACATAGAAATTGGCTTTGAATGTACATACCAGATCGAATATTTTTGCTTCGATTATGAGATTCCAAACCCTGATTAAGGCTTTTTTGCAGTTCTTGATTTCTAGGGTTTTGAAGACAGAAGGGATTTTGGGGAAAAGAAGGGAGAGCAAATGATTTAAAAGAGAAGTAAATAGTTATGAGATTTTAGGGGGAGATGAGCGGATCCAAAATATCGGAAAAGCAAAGAAAAAAGAATTAATAGCATTCTAATGTGGGCCCCCTAACTACAAGGGCTCCCAGTCTGCATTTGAAAAAAAAAACCACCAAATTGATTCGAACCTAAGACCTTTTAAAAACTACTTGATTGGTCTTAATCAACTGAGCTACTGTGTTAACTGTTAATATTATTATTTTTCGTACTTATTTAAAATTCATATAGTATACTTATACTAAATTTGGGGGCCAAAGAAAATCAGGGGCCCTGTGCGCTTGCACCACCTGCCCAACACTAGGGCCGACCCTGCCTGGCCCTATATATAGAGGCCCCTTCTCCCCACAAATTTACACCAGAAACTATTCTCTTCCTCTATGTTCTCCTACTTTCTTCCCGATTCCAGTTTGGTCATTCGGTGATACAGTTCGAGCGTTGTTTTAGTCAGAAGCGTAGCGTGGTGTTATGGTCAACGCTCCTCAGCCGTTGTACCCTGGGAGACGAACTACTCTACACTCTCTAGCACCCATACGAGGCAAATCAGTTTTAAGGGTATTGTGGGATACACAAGCCTTGGCTTTATCTGTTTGAGTTTATATATATTTTTGTTTTGTTTTGTTTTATTTTTTTGTTTTGTTTTTTTTTATTTCTTCGGTTTTTCGACATCTTCTTCCCCTTCTCTGTTTTTTGCCTCTAAATCTAAACTTGCTTTACTGCAAACGATTTTGTAACAAACTTAAAATAAATCTTTCATTTTACTTCTCTGATTTTAAGGCACTCCTTTATTTTCTTTTTTCAATCTGAAAATTTATACTCGTGTTGTTTGTTTTCAAAATCGAAATTACAACAACATCAAAGAAAGTTGTAGTGGCTGAAACGGTATAAGTGTCGACTGCTGATGCGCCACAAGTGCCGACCGTTGGTGTGGCACGAGTGCCAGTACCTACCGTTGTACCTATCTCAGTTTTTCATGGTAAAAATCCTGAGAAGTTCAACAGGATTATGGGAGAAATCTCCAAGTTGTGGTCCAAGTTGAGTCATAAGGGAGGAATCTCCCAGAAGCAAAAGTTTCAAGGCAAGTGCGTCATCTGTGACAAGTTGGATCACAAGTCTACTGATTGCAGACTACCTATATGGAACAGTAACATAGAAGCCAATGTAGTTGAAGGCTCTGCTCAAGACGTTTCTGAAATCAACCTCTTAGTTATGGTCTCAGAAGTGAACTTGATGAGTTCAAACTCCAAAGAATTGTGGATTGACACTGGATGTCACGCCCCGCTTCCCAAAAATACGGAACACAAGCGCGTGACATTGACCCAGCGAATGACTTGCGTCATCTATAAGGTGTTACTGATTCAACTTAACAGTATAAACAAGAAAGTGATACAACCACACATGCATATAAGAACAATCACATGAATAACAAACGAATTGAAACATGAAATAGCAATAAGATAACCAAATCTGGAAAAAGTAACAATTCTGGGTCAAATGCCCACAATACAATAAAATAACAATCTTCAATAATTTAAGTCTTCATAACATAAACGATAAATAAATAGGCGATGATGCTATCAATTTTCATCACCAGTGTTGTTCGCCCAATCGATTAGGCAATTTTCCTTTGATTGCATGTAAGCTGTTCATCTAAAAAGAGAGAATAATATGTCCTTAGAGCAAGTCATGGATGACAAGTAGAGGAAAGCAGTGAAATAATAGCAATAACTATATAACAATGAATTCAATGAAACAATAGGATCGATAGCAATGAATAGTGTCAAAACGATAATGATACAATATGCAATAATGATGATCAACAACAATAACAATAATTGATAACAATAACAGTAAACAATAACGATAATAATGTTCAATAACGATGACAAGATACAATGACAATTCGATGACAATCTTAAGTCTATTATTCAATTTAGTCCTAACTAATACACGTACTACTGCGTCCCATACCACAGGTTCAATGGATACAAACACTTTCGTTTAGACCTAAGTGATGTACTCAATAGATCATGTACTCGACAACAATAATCATTATTCATTAATCATGATTCACTCTTTGGTGCACGATACAATAATTTGGCCACAATACAATACACGATAGATTGGGTTACTGCCGTAAGCCACAATTAATCGATAAAATACTAGCCGATAATACTATTTATGGAAACACGGACCTCTCCTCCGAGTACAGTCTCTACATTGTCCACTACTTAAATCACTCTTAAACCCCGACTTGATTAACAATTCTTTATTCAATCAATATGCAATAACGGTTGGCAATATTACGATACACAGAATAACCATTACTAGGACTACCAAAAAAAAAAAAAAAAAAAAAAAAAATTACAGGATAACCATTACTAGGACTACCAAAAAATGAAGAGCTCCTACCAACTACCCCTTCCTGTGATTTCTCCGACGCCATCCCCAACCACATTCCCGGCCACCAAACCCCTTCTTCTCTGAGTTCTATTGCCCTACCCAGACCCCCCCCTCTTCCCCACCTCCCTCACTTCTACCTACAATTCCTCGACAACAACTTCGAACCCCTCTTCCTCTGATCAGCCATCTCCACCACCTACTATGCTCACTGTGTTGGAGCTCAGTGGCTGCGGGCCCAATGAGACGGTCCGCCACGCCACTCAAGCTCCTACGATCCCGCCACCAAATACTGAACCCATTGCCCCCCCCACAAAACCACAGCTTAGACAACTCCACTGTTGTTGTGTCTGAGAGAAGACAGGAGGATCATTCCAAGGCCCCTGTGCACCACGGAGTGGTTGAGGGCAGTCCATCGGGGCTCAGAGTCGTCTCCCCTCAACGGCGGGCACATCGAGATGCGCGTCCAAGGCCAGTTGAGGGGGACTCGGTTCATCATCGCCCTACGACGGCGTGGCGACCTAGGAGGGGGGCCCAAAGAGAGGGTCCCTCTACAAGCCATCTCAGGCGTAAGAGGACGCCTTCCCCGGGCCGACACCGCTCACTACATCACCAGCATGATCGCATAGTGCAACAGAGGAGATCCTACAAGGAGAACTCCACTAGAGAAAGAACTGGAAGGTACAGAGATACAATTCTGAAGCCCTATAACCGATTTGATGCCAGGCCTCATCGACTAGACTTTCAACAAAACCATCCCAAACACAATGATTCCAACATACACACTGTTCAGGCCAATCCACAATCCCCTCCGACCTCTACTTCCCCTCTGCACCAACAACCCCACCCTGATCATTCTTGCACTTCCGTAGCCGGCTTCCCCATCCAACCGCCACCTCCACTAGTGGTCAATGACCCTAAAACCTACGCTGAACGAGCCCAGCGAGGGGCTGCGCGAAGCGGGCTTCCGGAGCATGAACACACTGGGGAGGAGGAGGGGAAAGAGGGGCCTTGGAGTCAAGTGGGTGATAAAGCTCACAAAGCCAAGAAAGTTAGTGCAAACCTCAGTCCTGGTTTCAGCGACCGGAAGAAGAAGGCGAGGAAAGGCAAGAAGAAGCCCGCTCCATGCTTTAATTGCGGGGACTTAGGACACTTTCGGAGTGAATGCACCAAAGAAATCAGGTGTCTTAAGTGTATGATGTGGGGACACATGTCCTATGTGTGTACCAACGTGGTCGAGACTCACTGCGATGAAGAACGGTCGGTGAAGAGGGGTCGATCACCAGATAGCCCCACTATTGTTAGGCTATCAAAGAGTCTGGAAGTGATTAAAAGTGAAGAGCAATGGCTCTCGAGGTGGTGTGCGGTGGCTAAGATCAAAGCTGGAAGACCATCGGAGACACACCTGATGGAGGCCCTCGCTCAGAAATGGCCGTTGAAAGCTGATAAGGATTGGGTAGCTAAAAAGCTGTGGTCGACATCCGACGACGATGGTCGGGGCCCTGGATTGTGGGCGGCGACTTCAACATCACAAGATTTGCTTTTGAGCACAAGGGGAGGGGCGCCAGTGACAGGCACAGAGAGGAGTTCAATAGATTGATCACGGAACTGGAACTCATCGATATCCCAATCAATGATCGACTCTTTACCTGGTCTAATATGCAGGCGGCCCCGATTATGGCCAAGTTGGACAGAGTTCTAGTCTCCATGGATTGGGAAGCTAAATTTCCTCTAGTGTCGGCTAGAGCGATCCCTAGACCAACTTCAGATCACACCCCGATCCTTCTCGATGTGGGAATTCGAGGACAACGTAGGCCTAGGAAATTTAGATTTGAAAATGCCTGGTTGGAAATTCGGGGATTCCATCACTTGGTTATGGAGAACTGGGCGCTTCCAATTGCTGGCAGGGACGCGGCATCTCGCTGGTGTGGAAAAATCCGAAGGTTAAGAAAGAGGCTTGCAAGATGGAACCGATCTAGGTTCTCTACCATCTGGCATGCTAAGGAATCCTTTCTGGAAGGCATTGATGAATTAGAGAGGATTGAAGAGTCCAGAGTCCTTTCTCAGGAGGAACGTTACAGACTCTTACAACTCCGTGAGAACATAGCCAATCTCTATAGACTTGAAGAGATCAAATGGCAACAAAGGTCTAGGATTTCATGGCTCAAAGAGGGAGACGCGAACACGGTCTACTTCCATCGGGTGGCAAGCGCTAGAAGGAGATCCAATCTTATCCTATCAATTCAGACAGACTCAGGAACATCACTAGATGATAAGGTGATTTCCACGACCTTCCAGACTTTCTATAAGGACCTCTTCGGGAAGAAGAATGATTATAGGGTCCCAATGAGCGTGGACTACTGGCAGGAGTATCAGAATGAGTCAAGTCAAAACTCTTCCTCCTTGGAGGCACCTTTCTCAGAAATAGAAGTCAAATCGGCCGTCAATCAGATGGGAGCAGACAAATCGCCTGGACCGGATGGCTTCCCCATGATGTTCTTCCAAGTCTTCTGGGAAGAAATTAAGGGAGACTTTATGGATCTAATGGAGGAATTTCACCATAACAAGCTGAGATTGGGAATGTTCAACTTTGCAGAAGTGGTGCTGATCCCCAAACGAGAGGAAGCCAAATGCGTTGGGGATTTTAGACTAATTAGCCTGATTAACTGCTCGGCAAAAATCATCACTAAGGTCCTTGCGATCCGATTGGGCAGTGTGATGGACAGTCTTATCAACAAGACCCAGACGGGTTTCATCAAGAGCAGATGTATATTGGACTGTGTGGCCACCGCTGAACAAGTTATCCACCACTGCCACAAAAGCAACTCCAAGAACTTCCTCCTAAAGTTGGATTTTGAAAAGGCTTATGACTCCGTGGATTGGGAGTGTTTGCTAGAAGCGCTCAGAGGAAGAGGCTTCAGAGACAAATGGATCAGATGGATCAAACAATGTTTGCATTCTAGCAAAACGGCAATCTCGGTGAACGGGAATCCCGGTCCATCGTTTCCTTGCAAGAAGGGACTCCGGCAAGGAGATCCGCTATCCCCACTGTTATTTACTATTGTTGCGGATGTGCTTAGAGGAATGATAGAAAACTGTCACAGAAAAGGGTGGATTTCACGTGTGGCCAGTAGCCCCACTAAACAAGGGTGCACGATTCTACAATATGCTGACGACACTCTTCTCTTTGGAAATGGCTCTATTACTGAAACAATCTGCTTTAAAGGGATCCTTTACTGTTTTGAGGCCTGGTCAGGCCTTCGGATTAACTTCCACAAGATCGCGTTGGTCCCAATTACTCTTTCAGAAGCAGAAGCACGGGAGCATGCCACCATCTTAAACTGCGCAACGGAGGAATTCCCGATCAAATATTTAGGACTCCTGCTCAAACCTAGGAAGACTTACTAAGGCAGACTGGTTGCCTATTATTGACAGGGTGGAGGACAGACTGTCTGGGTGGAAGGGCAAATCGCTCTCGCTCGGGGGTAGAGTGGTTCTCATCAACTCAGTGCTTTCCAACCTGCCCATTTACTACATGTCGTTTTTTGAACTCCCAAAGTGGGTGATCCAAAGGATTGATCGAATCAGAAAAAGATTCCTTTGGAAAGGGGCAGATTCAAATAAGGGAGGCTACCACCTTATTAAATGGAATATCGCATGTATGAAGAAGAGACACGGAGGACTAGGTATCATTGACCTGAGAGATATGAACCTGGCCCTCCTAGGCAAATGGTGGTGGAAGGTGTTTCACCACTGTGGGGAAGGATGGCAGGAGTTTATTCAACCCTACCTTCGAGGTAAAGGGACGAGAGGCTTAGGCTTTCGAGTGGGGTCTAAGGCCTCCCGCTTTTGGAAAGGAATTGCAAAAGCCAGTGGACCATTCAATTCGGCGGTAACATCTACTATTGGTAATGGACGGTCCACCAGGTTTTGGTGGGACAAATGGTGTGGTCCACTTGCTCTTAAGGACATTTTCCCAGAACTGTATGATAAAACGAATCGGCCGAATATGTCGGTGGCAGAAGCCTGGAAAAGAGGGACCTGGAGACCGTCGTTCCAAGGAATGCTTCCACCAGGGTTGCGTCAGCAACTGCGTGAACTACAAACGAGAATTACCCAGTCTGGGGTGCTGTGTGCCCAAGGCCCAGACCAGCTGCGATGGGGACTAGAGAAGAAGGGAGTATTCTCGGTTAGATCCCTTTACCACCGTATTCACTATCGAGGATGCAGACCCAGCTGGGCAACGGTGTTATGGAAAGCAAAAACGCCTCTTAAAGTCAGAGTCTTTCTCTGGCTTGTGCTCAACAATGCTATACTCACCAGAGAGAACCTTGCTAAGAGGCAACCCAATGTTGCAACCAATTGTGGATTCTGCAACACACACACACGGAAGATCTGAACCATTTGTTTATTCACTGCGCAAGAAGTAAGGACGTCATGATAGAAGTTCTTAGAGCTCTCGGTACAAGTGACTACCCAAGCGAGTATGATGAACTATGGGTAGGCCCCAGATTTTCTTCGACCCGACACGACATGAAGGAGGCGTGGTATATTGCCATTGCGGCAACCACATGGGTGTTATGGCTAGATAGAAACAATTTTTATTTCCGTGCTTCATGTAATTCTATTTCTGGTAACCATACTCTCATCATGCATCTGATTTCCTTTTGGGCTACAGCTGCTGCCTCAGGAGCGAGAGGGAGGATTGCACAGGTCTTCCAGGTGGAAGAATTTGACGATGAGGAGATAGAGTTCGGGCCGACTATGGATTGAGGAGTCTTGCATCTCAGTTGGGTCAGTGGCACTCTGTGTCTAATCATGTTGTTTCATCTCTTTGTTCTTTGGTTGTCTGTGGTTTAGATGTTGAAACCCACCCCCCAGGGTTCTGTTGGGGGTGTATGCTTTATTTCCTGTTGTCTGAGGTTTAGATGATGAAACCCATCCCCCAGGGTTCTGTTGGGGGTTTATGTTTTATTTCCTGCACTGCACTTTTGTTCTCTCCCGGTTCTGCGGGGTTGTTTATTAATTTCTTATTAATGAAACAGGGTGGTGTTATTCAACCTTTTAACTCAAAAAAAAAAATATTACGATACTAATAGGGAACAATAGGGACCATAATATCAATAGGAAAATGATAAGACGATCAATAGGGAACACTAGAATGATGACAATACAACACAAAGATCATGCAATACAATTCATACAATTCAATACATTCAATATAACGATATGTATATAATTTTTTTAAGAAAACATGGAAACACAATTCTGGACAACAGTATTGTAGCACTCCGAATTTCAATATGATATCTCAGAAATATGTGGCACAATTTCCAGCATCAACTTTAATTGCAATAGTAAACATAGCCAAAAACACAAATAATTTTTATTTCAACCTTTATTACATCACTTGTTTAAAAAACACAGCGAAATACAAAACACTTTGAATTACAATCGTTCTTTACAACACATCTTTTACAATTTACATAACCCATAACATCATTCTATCTCAAGCATCCAAATCCCAAGCTATAAGTAATAACCTGTAAAATATGAGGCTAGAGATAATCTTAACCCCCAAAACTACAGGGATCAGCCATAACGGTGTGAGTGACATAAAAAGAAAACAACATAAATAAAATATAAGGCATGGAGTCATCAACAACATGTATTAACAGCAAGAATAAATGAAATGAGAAATAATAATAAATAAAGCATGAAAACATCAAGAAATATAAGATAGTAAATAGCAGAGCTTGAAAACAACAAGTGAAACTAGACTAAGTGTCAAGTGTAGGAAAAACAGAAAACAATAGGCATAAAACCAAGTCAAGAAACATCAATGCTATATGCTGACTCTCTAATGCACACTTGTTAGATTCTATGCATCCCACAATACATAGGTCCAGTGCAAGCCCTTAACGATCTCAACTTTATAGGGTTAAATTCCTCGTTATGCAACTAATCATACTACAGTGATGAAAACAAGATCCAGAATACTCTGCGAATAGGCACCATAGCCCTCGACGTACAAGCATCATGTAAGAATAGCTCTAAAACTGGAGAATCACCTCCCAACCGTGTACCCCACGAATAGGCTTGCGAGGCCCTCGACGTGCAGATACACCGAGTACATTCCGTGAATAGGCTCGCCGACCCTCGACATGCGAATGCACCCTGTATGCTCCTTGAATAGGCCTACAGACCCTCGACACGCGAACATACAAATGTCCTCTCGAGATAGAACAACAAACAGTCCTGGAACGCATCCGTTGAACTAATAGTCCAAGAGCATATACTTACATTTTCTAAGTTCCATCACGTGCCTGTCCTTAAGTTGGTTATTATTAAAACACAAAAATCCTCATCTCTAGAGTTAGGGTATCCTACCAGACTTAAATTTCACAACAACAACCCCAAGACCCCGCAGGTCTAAATCCACAAATCTCATCTGCTGGTTCACAGGACTCTCTATACTCCTAGGGAAAATCACAACTTATCCATCAAGACCAAAAATTTCAATCAAACTCACAAATCCATCATCAAAATGATTATATGAAGAAACTTCTTAAATCAACAAAAATCCAAATCTTATATAAAATTCCAGAATCTAAATAAATATTAAATCTATTAAATAAATGAAAATCATATTTTTAAGTTGTAGCATATCACAAAATATCAATCTTTTGAAAACACGTATAACTCAAATAAGGTCCAAAAGAATACATTTAAAGCTCCAATATAAATATCTATAAAACATTTTTAATTGGTAGCAAATATCTTTTAAAATAATATAATATTGAAGAATAATCGTTCAAAAGAAGTATCTGAAAACTCAAGAAAACATCAGTTAGAGCAGTAGCAGTCGACTTCATAGGGTGGTCGGTCGACTGTCCCGCGTGAAATCCAAACTCAAGAAATCCATAAATCAGAGCAGTGACAGTCGACTGCATACTGTAGCTAGTCGACTATCCCGCATAAAATCCAAAGCTTCAAGAAAAAATAAATTAGAGCAGTGGCAGTCGACTGTGAAAAGGGGTCAGTCGACTGTCCCGCACGAAAATCCAAAACTCTAAGAAAACACTGCAGTCAGGTTCGCGACGGTCGACTGTCGAAACTTACCAGTCGACTGTCACACCTACAGACTGCAGTTTTGGGTTTGTGCATATTTTAAACCGATACACGATTCTACTTTGTGAAATCACCAATTTGAAGAAAAAAATTCCTGAGATGATTAACTGTAACTTGTATAACATATAAGAATTATTAAAACATATCAAAACATATCAAGATCTCGAAATAGGAGTTTTCCACAAAAATCTTTCAAAACAACATCTTATTTACATATATGTTCAAATACGAATTTTAGCATCAGTTTAGGCTTCAAAATTGATCAATAAGAGTAGTAAGATGTTTAGAATTATCTCAGAACCAAAACAATTAAAATCCAATCAAAATTCCATCAAAACATATGAAAATCCAATTTATTCGAAAACAATGAATAAGATATATGTACACATGTTTGTGCACCATGAAAACTTCAAAACTCATCAATTAGAAATAGTAAAATGTCTAGATTTAATCTCAGTACTAAAACCAATCATATCCAAAAGAAAACTTCTCAAAACCTCACAAAATCACGAAATCTCCAAATTGGTCATAATGAATAGATCCAATTCTAAACCCCCTTCTCAAAACTCCAAGACTTGATTCTTAGATTCAATAGCCATTAAACTCATCCACAATCATTCATAATAATTTGTCCATGCATATGAGCAATTATAACAATTACTAATCAAGTTTCTACTCAACGGAAAACCCCTAAATAGAGCTCATGCATTTATACACAAGTAAAGGAATCTTTTTATCCATCTTATACAATATCATCATACAACACTTCTCAACAAGTCAAAACAGAAAATATGTGAGGGAAAACAACCTACTCATGATTTCTATTAGGTTCTTTAGCAATCTCAATTCATCAATTAGGGTTTTAATTCATCAAATGCATAATTTCAAGTAAAGATTCAATTTTGAACTCATCTATTCATCAGATCTATTATATCTTCATACAACCTCCTAACATGCTTTCTAATAGATATATCATCACATACAACATACATGGAACAATACCAAACAAACATGTCACTCACCTTGTTGAAAGGATCAAATGAAGATAATAAAGAAATAGAAATCCCTCCATCGCAAGAAAAGCCCAGATCCTCGCTTGGAAACTCCAAGAAAATAGAATAAAAAATCCCTTGTGTCGCATAGCAAGAGATGGCTGTACCCACTCTTAAATAGGCCAGAAATAATAGGTTTAGGATTTTGTAAATAGATTTGCAAAATACCTCTTTTAAATATATCCCTTCCATATGCAAATCTTTATACTTGGAAACCAAATAAAACCAAATTAATTGAGTTTTAAAAACAAAACACACACTTTATAACTAGCCGGCACTATTTGGAAAACCCAGAAAACGAATTTATACTTTTACCCCTCTAAATGTAAATTTGCGAAAAGATCATTTTTTATCAAAACTTGCAAAATAAACCAAATTCATTAAAAAAAGGTAAAATCTTTACCTCTGAGTTGACTAGGCATCATACCCGGCCCTAAAATCCGAAAATCTTGGGTTTTTACTCCAAGTGGTAATTTTGCATAAAAGTCCTTTTTTGTAATATTTGCAAATATATCCAATAAATATCAGAAAATCCAAAAAATTCACAAATAATATCTAATAATAAATAATGAGTTTTTCCAAAATAATTTTTGACCTTGAACTTCTCAAGAAAATATTTGCACGTGTTTTGCATGTATAAAAAGATAAATTTTCAGAAAAATATTTATTAAATCACCAAAAATCATATTAAATTCATTTATTAATCTTAAAAACATTATTTAAAAATCATCTTGAGCACATAAGTTCCAACAAGAATTTGTTCTGCTAGTTTGCACTGAAACAGTGTCTTTGAGACTTCAAATCTCTCATGCCTAGCTTGCTCTTGATAGAGCCTCTTGAGGTGTACGGTCATATCGTAGGTGTTGCCACTGAATTTGGGTGTGGGCGTATGAAATTTGTAGGTTCGTGAGGAACTCACAAAGATCGACCCCTTCTTCTTCCTTGATAATCTGTTGTCTCCTTGGTGCTTCCTTGCGACCTGCACAAACGTTCAAGACACCGGGGTGGATCCTGGCGATGAACCATTCGACGATCAAGTCAATACAGAGAAAATGTGGAGAAGAAAAGCTCAAGTATGCAAAGTGTGATCACCTTTAATAGCAGGAGGTCAGTGGGTTTTATAGTCACCATGGGGATCCTTTTCAGGATGAGAGTAGATCCCTATTTCCTGGTGTGGCTGGTTGGGGTTGGTTACAACCATTCCCATAAGATAGGGAGAAACTAGGATTTGTTCTTATCCTGTTGGACTGGTCCCTAGCGGGTTGAGACCCACTCTCAACTAGTCGGATCCGTTCATGGGTTAGCTAGTCCAGGAGCAGGGACCCGGTTCCCAATTCGGACCCGTCTGTAGGCAAGATTACCATCTTGCCCTTGGAACTTTGAGATTCGTTCCCGCTTTTAATGGTTCCTGATTTAACCCCATTTTTAGCCATATCACGAGCCTCCCACTCCCAAAGACTGTGTGTTACGGCCTTTGGGGAGTAGTTTTGTTGTTTCAATGGCGTATAGGGCTTTATAGGAGTTCTCGATGGGCACTCGAATCTCGTCTGAGGGGTGATGGTGCTTTCCTGAGCTGGTAGCATGCTCAGAGTGGCTCCTAGGTCGCTCTGGATCTTTGGTGGTTTTTTTCGATTTTTATATCATTCGTTCGAACCATTTATTCAGTTTTGCAAGGCAACGATTTACTCTCCGGGAGTACTAATTAATCGTTCTAGACAAGAATTATTTATCCCGGGACTCAAAAATGTTCCCCTGGATTTATAATTATTTTTCAGAATTTTTAATTAATTTTCCAGGATTTTTAATCATTTTTTGCAATTTTTAAATAAATAAACTAAATTAATAAAATAGAAAAAGGATATCGACGTATTTATGATGTGGCCAAATCTGAGCCCTTGATCATGTGCTGGTGAGGAGTTCTGGGTGATCGGACGGCTCGGGGAAAGGGGCTTCTCACGTCTCACAGTGAAGTGTACGGCGATCTGGGCATACGGTGAGGCGGACGCACCGAACGGTTCGCCGAGCTTGGAGGATGGTGTGCCAAACACGGTGAACATTATGTGGAGTTTGGTGAACAGTGGGGATGCGTCGACTGGCCAATGCTATTTTTGGTGTTTTCAGCTCGAAAACACGTCTGCTCGGATGTGACGGCGATCTTGGCGAACAGAATGTCGAGCTTGGCGAACGAAATGGCGAGCTCGAAGAGCGTTGACTGGTCAATGCTTTTTTGGTGTTTTCAGCTTGGAAACATGTCTGCTCGAATCTTATGACGAGCTTGGCGAGCGATTGGGACGAAGCGGCGAACTGGAAGGGCATTGATTGGTCAATGCATTTTTTTGTATTTTCAGCTCGGAAACACATCTGCTCGGATATGACGGCGATCTTGGTGAATGCTATGGCAAGCGATTCTGACGAAGCGGTGAACTGGAAGGGCGTTGACTGGTCAATGCATTGTTTGGTATTTTCTGCTCAGAAACACGTATGCTCGGATCTGACGGCGAGCTTGGCGAACGGGGTGTCGAGCTTGGCGAACGAAACAGCGAGCTCGAAGAGCGTTGACTGGTCAACGCTTTTTGGTGTTTTCAGCTCGGAAACACGTCTGCTCGAATCTGACGGCGAGCTTGGCGAGCACTGTGGCGAGCGATTAGGACGGAGCGGCAAACTGGAAGGGCATTGACTAATCAACGCATTTTTTGGTGTTTTCAGCTTGGAAACATGTCTGCTCGGATCTGACGGCGATCTTGGTTAGCACTATGGCGAGTGATTAAGACGGAGCAGCGAACTGAAAGGGCATTGACTGGTCAACGCATTTTTTGGTGTTTTCAGCTCAGAAACACAACTGCTTGGATCTGACGGTGAGCTAGGCGAGCACTGTGGCGAGCGATTGAGATGAAGTGGCAAACTGGAAGTGCGTTGACTGGTAAATGCATTTCTTGGTGTTTTCAGCTCAGAAACACGTCTGCTCAGATATGAAGGTGATCTTGGCGAACGCTGTGACGAGCGATTGAGACGAAGCGGCGAACTGGAAGGGCGTTGACTGGTCAACGCATTTCTTGGTGTTTTCAGCTCGGAAACACGTCTGCTCGGATATGACGCCGATCTTGGAGAACGTTGTTGCGAGCGATTGAGACACAACGGCGAACTGGAAAGGCATTGACTGGTCAACGTATTTTTTGGTGTTTTTAGCTCGGAAACACGTCTGCTCGGATATGACGGCTATCTTGGCAAATGCTGTGGCGAGCGATTGAGACGCAGTGGCGAACTGGAAGGGCATTGACTGGTCAACGCATTTTTTGGTGTTTTTAGCTCGGAAACACATCTGCTCAGATCTGACGATGAGCTTGGCGAGCGCTGTGGTGAGCGATTGAGACGGAGCGGCAAACTAGAAGGGCGTTGACTAGTCAACGGGTTCGAGTTGCTTTTGGTTGCTTCTTTTTTTGTCGTTTCGTATTCTGACTGCCTAGACTTCTGTGCTTATTGGGCCGCCTAAACTGTGCTGCCCAAGCCCATCTAATTTTACTATAAGTCCCCATCCTCTCTCTTTTTTACCTCACTTTCTCACTTTCACTTCACCTGAGTTTTCTTCTCTTCGTATCTCTGAGCAGAGCTTCCGGCGCCTTTTCCGTTCTCCAACGAGCATTCTGACTGTGGTTGTCACTTCTCAGGTAATTTATTTTAATTTTAAGAGATGTCTAGGGTGTCTTCCGGCGAAGAGGCCTCCTCCTCGAGTCAGCTCAAAGTAGCTCCCCGGTCCACTCCTTCTTTGGTCGACAAGGGGAAGGCCCCCATCGTCCTGTCCTCTCCAAAATTAGAACAATATCTCGCCGTTAAAGGCGGAGGTGGTGAGGCGGCTCTCTCTTCGTCGATAGTGGAATCAATAGTCGAGAGAGATCGGAGGATGGGCGCATTCGGGAGACATTCGATCGCTGTGTCCACCCTTGGAGGGACCCACCCGTATGGTGCAGAGGAGTTGAGGCGAACGGAGCAAGGTTTGGCGTAGTTTTATGAGGAGAACGATCCAGGGAGCGCACTGAGGCAAATGAAATCGTCAGCATCCTGAGGTAGTCGGATCTGCGAATCATTCGGATGTGCTTCATGATCCCTCTGGAGTTCGAACTCGTCGTCCCTGGGCCAGGAATCAGGTCTTGTTCTTCTCTTCCCTTTAATACTTGTATTTTCCCTTACGATGCTTTCTATGCAGGGCTGAGCCTCCCTCTACACTCTTTCATAAGGGGAGTGCTGCAATGGTATGGGGTCTGCCCTATTCAGCTGATGCCGAACATTTGGAGGCTTGTCACAGGGTTCGTTCTCCATTGCCAGGCGGCCAGGATCGAACCTAAGATCAGCGTACTTCGTCGTCTATACAAGATCCACCAAAAGATGAGGATGGAGTACCATTTCTACCTCACTGCTCGGAAGGGCGTTAAATTGGTCGACAACCCCAACTTCGTGAAGTGTTGGCAAGACAAATACTTTCTTGTTCGGGATAAAAAACCGTGGGACATTCCCACGGTGTGGAGGGAGGATGTGCCGAAGATGGCGAAGATGGAGCCGTCCTTGAGTCCGAAGGAGGACAAAATGGTCGGCATCCTCTTGGATCGACCTACTCTGCATTGGAAGGAGATCACCGAGGATAGCCTCTTTGGGGGAGGCCTTAGCTTGATGGACCCTAGTACGAGTTCTCTTTCATCGATCGTATTCCAAGTATTTTAGTAGTGACGAAATTCTGATCTCTCTGTTTTTTTTCTTTTTTCGCAGGATCCGTTGCCATGGACTTTGAGGATATCATGAACAGGCGATCGACGTTGAGTGGCAAGCGAGTTGAGGAGAAGAAAAGGAAGCATGCCATTGCTCGGCCAACTCCGTCGAAGGCAGCTCGAGTTGAGAGTACTGCCGCCCCCGTTGTAGACTTGGAGGCCATTCATTCTCCCATTGCTCCGCTGAAGAAGGAACTCGATGGTTCGGCTATGCTTGCCCTGACAGCTCTGCCTCGAACGGTGGCGGCCGAGGTGATACTGACGGACAAGCTGAAGAGGATCTTCATGCCGGATTGGCAGGTTCTTAGGCACGACAGTTTCTTCGGAGACTCGACGAGTTGCATGGACGCCGTCCGCAGCCTCGCCACGCCCAAGGACAAGGCGGCGATGGAGCACGGGATAGTGGGCGACTCAGCCTTGGAGATCGCCAAGGCGCAGATGACGGTAAGCCTTAATCTCCTGCTCGACCTTTGTGTTCTTTATTCGCCACTCTCTTGAACCACTGCTTTTCTCACAGGCGATCTGTCATTTTAGCCACTTGATGAAGTGAGTGGCGGAGCAGGAGAAAGGGCTGAAGGCTCTGCAGGACCGGGAGAGGTTGGAGCGCTCGAAGGCTAAGAGAGAGCTAGAGGCAACCGCTCTCAAGGCAGAAATGCAAGCCACCAAAATCAGGCTACTAGAGGAGGCGCTGGCGAAGGCGAAGGACTCCGCCGCTGTATAGAAGGAGGAGATGGCTTGGGAGAGGGCGGCTGAGAAGGAGAAGGCCGCGTTCGAGATGGACATGGCGGTGAAGGAGGCCAAGGCCATGGCGGAGAAGGAGGTGGTTGGCTATTTGGAGCAGAACATGCGAAAGGCCTATGCTAAGGCACTGAAGGATGTCGGCAAGCGTATCACCGAGTTCGATTGTTCGGGGTATTTCTTGTTTCTCGACCAGGAAGGGGCAGAGGCTGAAGGAGAAGACAATGCTACGGATGAGGAGGACGTAGTGACCGAGCCTCCTTTGGCGATGGCACCGGCATCAGGGGCAGCTGAGGGCAGCGAAGGTGACTTAGCACTTGTGGTTCCATCCGCCGAGGTGGACACTCAACTCCCTTAGTAATTTTTTGTATTTCAACAATAGTTTTTCTTCTAGGGTCGTTTTGAATCGATGCCTAATAGCGGACTGGCCACCGCTTTCTCTTGTACTCTTTTGAACTTCAATGAAGCAAAGAACTTTTGAGATTTTGGCCCAAGTGTTTACAATCAACTATCTTTGAAACTTTGGCTAAGTGTCCAAAACAACTCGCTTTGAAATTTGACTAAGTGTTGGGGCCTGAGTTGTTTCATATATGAGCTATTGCTATGGGAATTTCTCGAGCTCAGCGTTGTTGTGTTCTTGCTTTTCAGATCGTCGAGTTGTGTCAATGGGTCGAGGCATCGCCGAACATGGAAGCAGCTGAGGCCTCTCATCTTCGGATTGACTTAGGGGCGACGAGGTTGGCCCTCTCTCGTAGTCGAGAGAATTTTCTCAAGAGCGAGGCAGAACTAGGTCATCTCAAACTAATGCTGGTGCAGCGCAACTCCGAGTTGAAGCGGCTAAAGAAACGAGCTCGAGAGGCGCCCCCTGAAGGGGAGGCGGAGTAACTTCGGCAGACCCTATTCGACGTTAGTGCGGAGAGAGATGGTCTGAAGAATGTGGTGCTCGAGAAGAGCCTGGAGACGGAGCAGCTTCGACGAACTATCATTGAAGCATCTCGTGTGGGTAGTACGAGCAGAATTCCTCGCCTACAAGTCAAGGTAACGGATGATTCACTGAAGGAGTGCATCGTTGAGTTAGAGACGGAGGTTCACTGACTACGACGTTTTTCGGAGGGGAGCAACGTCAGGACCACATCTTGCTCTCGAGACGAGTACTCGCAGGGACGATCGTTCCACGAGTTAGCATCATGTTTGCCTCCCATCCCAGGGCGTCCTAGGGATGCTCAAAGCGGAGTTGCTGGTTCGTCGAGTGGAGCCTCATCCGGTGCAACGCTCAGAGACACAACTAGGCTCGCCGGTTTAAGGACCTCAACGGGTGCGGGTTTGCAGCGACAAAATGTTTGCCATCCTTGTTTGTCGCTCAAGAGGAGTATCCCACTTCCTAGGAGGCATTGAAGAAGTCTTGTAATTTTGGCTTCTCAAGTTTTGTAATTCGACGTAAAGATGAGTAGTTAGTCTTGTAATTTGACTTGTTCCTTAAACTTTATAGAAATGATACTTGTTTTTTGCACTTGTGTGTTTTGTTAGCATCTATGGTTGTCGATAGTTGTAGGAGCACTCCCGAATGGCGAACAACTTGTTATTTTCCTATGAGCGAGTAGTAGAATCGGAGTCGAGCCAAGTGTTGGACTCCGATCTTCGTCGTTTAAAAGAAAGAGTCAACGGTTGTGGGAGTAATTTCGAATGGTGAACCACTTTTTACTCGCTTATGAGCGAGTAGTAAAGGCAGAACCGAGCCAAGTGTTGGACTCCGAACTTCGTCGTTTAAGAAAGGGTCAACGGTTGTGGGAGCAATTCCGAATGGAGAACTACTTCTTACTTGCTTATGAGCGAGTAGAAGAAGCGGAATCGGGCCAAGTGTTGGACTCCAAACTTCGCCGTTTAAGAGAAAATCAACGGTTGTGGGAGCAATTCCGAATGGCGAACCACTTCTTACTCGCTTATGAGCGAGTAGTAGAAGCGGAATCGAGCCAAGTGTTGGACTCCAAACTCGTCGTTTAAAAGAATAATTTTTTGCAAGTAGAGCGAGACTACCCTAAAAATAGAGAGTTTGCTAAGTAGAGTTTGTTTACTCAAAAGATAGGGAAGTTGTGAGGAGAAATTTCTCTTTATTGGAAATAACCGGGCGGCCGCTTCTAAGTTGCAGACCGCCTTTACATTTTGATTAAAAAGAAGATACAAGTAAGGTTTTTGCAATCGTGGGGAAGTTGCTTGGAGCGGCGTTTAGACACCCTCTCGGTACGTCATCAGGTGCTCGGCGTTCCAAGTCCCTGACATCTTCCTACTCCCCGGGTCTTCGAGTTGATACGCACCTTGGCGTATAACTCTAGAGACCTCACATGGTCCTTCCCAATTGAGTGCTAGCTTGCCTCTTTTGCTTAGATCTAAAATTAATAAATTTCTCAGCACTAAGTCCCCTTCCTTTAGGTTGGTCGGTCGTACCCTCTTGTTGTAAGCTTGAGTGATCCTACGACGGTAGGTCTCCTGGCGGATTGCGGCTCTCTCGCGGATCTCGTCAATAAGGTCTAGGCAGTTGCAAAGCTGGTTCGCGTTCTGCACCTCATTGTAAGCTATGAGTCGAGGTGAAGGCAGACCCACCTCCAAAGGGATAAGAGCTTCTGATCCATATGTGAGGTTGAAAGGGAATTCTCCCATCGGAGTTCTTTTGGTGGTGCAATAACACCAAAGTACATTAGGGAGTTGTTCGACCCATAGCCCTTTGGTGGACTTGTCGAGCCTCTTCTTCAAACCTGAAAGGATTTATCGGTTCGCGTTCTCTGCTTGGCCGTTGGACTGGGGGTGCTCTACTGAAGAGAACCGCTGTTGAATCCCGAGATCGGTACAAAAGTCGTGGAAGGCAGCTCCTGTAAATTGGGTCTCGTTGTCAGTTACGAGAATACGAGGTACCCCGAACCGACAGATAATGTTCTTCCAAAAGAACTTCTGCACCCTGTTCTCAGTGATCGTTGAGAGAGATTCGACCTCTATCCATTTGAAGAAGTAGTCTATTGCTACCACCAAGAACTTCAGCTGACCTGGTGCCGGAGGGAAAGGTCTGAGCAAATCCATCCCCCACATTGCGAAAGGGATTGGACTTGCTAGGGAGGCAAGTTGCACTTGGGGCAGGTGACGAATTGGGGCAAACTTCTGCCAGGAGTCGTACTAATGGACGTACTCCTCAGAGTCACTTAATAGTGTAGGCCAAAAGTACCCGTAGTTCAAAAGCTTCCGGGCAAGGGACCTCGCTCCCAAGTGTGCACCACATAGACCATCATGGGCTTCCCTTAGGGCGTAGAGCGCCTCTTCCGGGGAGAGGCATCTCAGATAAGGCTGACCATCGACCTGGGTGTAGGAGCGTTTGTACATGATCCTGTCCAGGAGTGTGTACCGCTCTGCTCGTGTCCTGATCCTCCTTGCTTCTTTTAGATCTTCGGGGAGGACTCCGTCTCGGAGGTACTCGAAGAGGGGCTTCATCCAATTTTCCCCAAGTGTTAGGGGGTAGGCTTCCATAGGCTCCGAGCCATCTTCGTCGATGCTAGGTTTGAGAAGGACTTCTATTAGGACAGTCCATTCTAGACCTTGGAGGGATGAGGAGGCGAGTTTACAGAGGGCATCCGCTTGCGCATTTTCCTCTCGGGAAACCCGCTGGAGTTGAACATCTCTGAATAGAGCTAGAAGCTCCCTCACTTTTGCCAAGTACCTGGCCATTCGATCATCTCTCGCCTCGTACTCTCCGGACACTTGATTGACTACTAATTGAGAGTCGCTAAAGACCCTTACTTGTTCGGCACCCGCCTTGCAAGCCAAGCAGAGCCCTGCAATTAGGGATTCATATTCTGCCTCATTGTTTGATGCCGGGAAGTTGAGGCGGAGGGAGTACTGGAGGACGAAAGCTTCAGGGCCAGTTAGGATGATGCCGGCCCCGCTTCCATCGGCACAGGAGGACCTGTCCACATAGACGGTCCAGACGAAGGGGTCGGAAGGCGACTCGCATGAGTCGGGGATGGTATTCTCCACGATAAACTCGGCCAGAGCTTGGGCCTTTATCGTCGTCCTGGGCTGGTAGCTGATGTCGTACTGACTCAGCTCGATGGACCACTTCATAAGTCGTCCAGAAGTCTCCGGCTTGTGGAGAACCTGTTTCAGCGGTTAGTCAGTAAGGACGACAACCAAGTGGGATTGGAAGTAGGGACGGAGCTTTCGGGCCGCCATGACCAAGGCGAGCGCCATCTTTTCTAGTTTCGAATAGTGGAGTTCGGCATCGCAGAGCACTTTACTCACGTAATAGATGGTCATTTGTGTCTTATCCTCTTCCCTTATGAGGACCGCGCTAAGCGTCTGCTCCGAAGCTGCGAGGTAGAGGTAGAGGACCTCTCTAGGTGTCGGCTTACTCAGGAGAGGGGGGTTGGACAAATACTCTTTGAGCTTGTCAAAGGACTCCTATTGCTACGGCCCCCAATCAAAGCCTTTAGCTCCCCTAAGGGCTTTGAAGAAGAAGAGGCACTTCTCCCCGGACTTGGAGAGGAATTGCCCGATTGCGGCGAGGCGCCCTGTAAGCCTCTACACCTCTTTGACGTTGGAGGGGGAGCCATTTTGAGAATGGCTTGGATCTTCTCAGGGTTGGCTTCTATGCCCCTCTGGCTGACCATAAACTCGAGAAATTTTCCTGATGAGACACCGAATGCACACTTGCTCGGGTTTGGTCTCATATTGTACCTCCTGAGCACCTCGAAGGCTTCTTGAAGGTCGAGGGTGTTCTCCTGCCCTCGAGTGCTCTTGACCAACATGTCGTCGACGTAGACTTCCACATTTCGGCCAATCTTGTCTCAGAAGACCTTCTTCACCAGGTGCTGATAAGTAGCCCCCGCATTTTTCAAGCCCAAGGGCATAACATGGTAGCAGTAGAGGCCTTGGTCCGTCACGAATGAGGTCTTCAGGATATCCGGAGGGAACATCCTGATTTTGTTGCATCCCGAGAAGGCATCCATAAAACTGAGGAGTTCATGCCCAGAAGTCGCATCGATGAGGGTGTCGATGCTGGGAAGAGGAAAGGGGTCCTTCGGGCACGCCCTGTTGAGATCAGTGAAGTCGATGCATATCCTCCAACTTCCATTGGCCTTCTTGACTATTACCACGTTGGAGAGCCACTCAGGGTAGTTTACCTCCTGAATAAAGCGGGCGTTGAGGAGTTTCTTAACCTCCTCCTTGATTGCCAGTTGCCTCTCGGGGGAAAACTTTTGCCTCTTCTGCTGGATAGGCTTGACCCCAGGGGTGATGCTCAGATGGTGCATTGAGAGTTCTTTCGAGATCCCGAACATGTCTGCTGTAGTCCATGCGAAGAGGTCGCGAATCTCCCGTATGCACTGGGAGATATCTTGCTTTATAGAGGGGGAGAGAACTTTGCTGACGCGGAACGTCTTAATGGTGTCTTCTTCGCAGAAGGCCACTTCTTCCAACTCGTCGACGGGCTCAAAGATAGTTTGGCCTCCTTCCTGAGGAAGTTCGAGCACTTCCAGAAAGAGAACCGGACCCCCCATCGAGGTCATGTAGCACTTCCGAGCCGCTTCTTGGCTTCCCATCACTTCTCCCACTGCTGAAGGGGTGGGGAACTCCATCTTCATATGGTAGGCTGAAGGGATGGTTTGACGCACGGCCAAACCTGGTCTACCCAGGATAACATTATAGGTGGCCTTGACATTGACCACCATGAAGTCCATTTGCTCCGTACAAGTTTTCGGGGCCTTTCCAGCCATTACGTCGAGGGTTATAATTCCCTCGATCATAACCGAGATCCCTGTGAACCCGTGGAGAGTGTAGCCCGCGGGCTTGAGCTGGTCCCTAGACAGCAGGAGGCCTTTGAAGGCCTCCAAGAAAAGGATGTTGACGGAGCTGCTGTTATCTACCAAGACATGACGAACTTCGCCCTGTGGAGATTGATTACGAGGGCATCGCAGTGGGGCATGCGGATGCCCTCCAGGTCCCTATCGGAGAACGTCACTGGGACCCCACGGCCCTTTGGGGGAGGATGGCACTGCACAGAGTTGACCTCCCTAACGAAGGCTTTTCAGGAGGAGTTGGAATCAGGTGCAAGATGCCCTCTACTTTGGCCTCTGGAGTCTCCGTGCACTGCTCGTTTCGCCGGTTGACCTCCCTCCATTGGGTCCCCATGCATCAGGTGCAAGCCCTTTACTTTGGCCTCCGGAGTCTCCGTGCACTGCTCGTTTCGCCGGTTAGCCCCCCGAGGCGGCGGGGGCAGATCGGCTCGGTCACTTTTTACGAACCGGTTGAGTTGTCCTCTCTGAATAAGGGCCTCGATTTCATCCTTCAAGGCCCAACATTCGTCTGTGTCGTGCCCGTGGTCCCGATGAAAATGGCATCGCTTACTCTGGTCCCTCTTCTTAGCCAGGGTGTTCATCCTTGGGGGAGGCGGTAAGAGGCCATCATTCCTAATCTCCAGAGGATGGCAGATACACTCGCGTTAAGCGGAGTGAACTTCTCGAACCGAGGAGGAGGATGCCGCTCACCCCCGTTGTCCTTTTAGAGCTTCTTAGCTCCTTCCTCTTCTGCACCTTTCCGCTTGTTCCCGGAAGATGAGGCCTCGAAGGTAGGGCGGCGGATGGCCTCTTCCACTCGGATGTACTTCTCACTCCGAAGTAGGAGCTCTGAGAAGTTCCTAGGAGGCTTCTTGGCGAGGGAAGCCCTGAGGTCAGCATTGAGGACGTTGGACTGGAAGGAGATGGTGGCGACCGAGGGTTCCAAAGAAGCAATGGACCTAGCCTCGGCGGTGAAGCATTTGACATAATCCCTTAGTCGTTCGCCCTTCTTTTGGCTGAGGAACAATAGGGTGTCGCTCGTCTTCTCGGCGCGTTGACTGCTCACGAAATGAGTAAGGAAAAGACCCTCGAACTGGTCGAAGGAGAAGATAGATGCCAGTGCAAGGCAAGAGTACCATTCCAGAGCCGGCCCCGTGAGTGTGGCCGGGAAGGTCTTGCAAAGGAGGGAGTCGGATGCATGGTGGATCATCATGAGAGTTTTGAAACTCTCAATATAATCTGCTGCGGGGTCCGACTCCCCAATATAAGTCTCGAAATGTGGAGGCTTAAAGTTGTCAGGGACTGGAGCCTCCATAATGGTACAGGAGAATGGGGTATGCTCGGACGAAGGTCTCTTACAAGTCACCCATCGTCTCGGTCGAGCTGGCCGAGGCGCCTCTCCATCTCGTGAAGACGGTGGTAGACCGAGACCTCCTTTTGGTCCTGTCTGGCCGAACCCCGGGACTCGTTCTCATGTCGAGGAGGGCTAGGACTGCCCCGGTGATGGCGTAGAGTAGGAGGTGGACTGACTGAGAGACGAGGGTAACTTGGGGTAGGGCATGGACTACGAGAGCAACGGTGGTGATCGGAAGAGGGACAGCGATGGCTCGCAGCCTGCCTAGGACTTCAGGAGCGGCGAAGATTGTGAGGAGCCAGATGAGGACTGCGGGATTGGCGAGGATGGTGAGGAGCCGGACGAGGACTGCAGGATCGACAAGGATGGTGAGGAGCTGGTGGAGGACTGGGAGCCCTACGGCCATTGTTGGGGGCAGCATTGAGAGCCCGGAGGACCACCTCCTGAAATTGCTGGAATTCTGCCCTTGTGATGGGGGCCTCCTGCCCATGATGGTCCCAAGGTGCGTGGCGACCTGCCGGGGAACGACTCGGTCTTGGGCGATGTTGGGGCGACTCTCTTCGTCCACGGGGAGAGTTGGACGCCCTTCGGTTGGATCCGGGTGGTGAGCGGTCCCTGGCCTGCTTGCGGTGAGGGTTCGACCCTTGGGCCCGCCTCTCCTCCAGATGGGTACGGAGATCGGGTCCGTGCTCGGTTTGCCGATTGTTAATCACGTTCCGTAGATCCTTTGGAGTGGGGGGAGTATAGGAGGCCATGGAGTCGGTGTCGGCATTATGGATGGAGACTCGAACCTGATGGACAGGTTTCTTGTGGCAATTTTGCCGATAGGGTTCCCCCACTGCAGCCTAGGGTCCCGAAGGCTGCTGGACAGACTGCGGAGCCCGAGGATCGAGCTGCTAGGTTGGTTGGTTGGGAAGAGGGAGATTCCCCTGTGCAGGAGGAGGAGGTTGTCCTTCGGTTGGAGTTTGTGGGTCTCTTCTTTGGAGGCATGGCTGGGAGTTACGTGGGTTGAAGGAGGAAGACGAGATTTCTTGTCGAGTGAAGTTTCCCACAGATGGCATCAATCTGTTGGCGCTGAATTCGGGTGTGGGGGCAATATATGAGATTTGTAGGTTCGTGAGGAACTCACAAAGATCAACCCCTTCTTCTTCCTTGATAATCTGTTGCCTCCTTGGTGCTCCCTTGCGACCTGCACAAACGTTCGAGACACCAGGATGGATCCCGGCAACGAACCCTCCGACGATCAAGTCAATACATAGAAAATCTGGAGAAGAAAAGCTCAAGTATGCAAAGTGTGATCACCTTTAACAGTAGGAGGTCAGGGGGTTTTATAGTCGCCATGGGAATCCTTTTCAGGATGATAGTAGATCCCTATTTCCCGGTGTGGCTTGTTGGGGTTGGTTACAACCATCCCCATAAGATAGGGACAAACTAGGATCTGTTCTTATCCTGTTGGACTGGTCCCTAGCGGGTTGAGACCCGCTCTCAACTAGTCGGATCCATTCATGGGTTAGCGGGTCCAGGAGGAGGGACCCGGTTCCCAATTCGGACCCATTGTAGGCGAGATTACCATCTTGCCCCTGGACTTTGAGATTCGTGCCCGCTTTGAATGGTTCCGATTTAACCCCATTTTTAGCCATATCAGTAGGCATCTATATGCTCATGTTGCTTCTAAAGCCAAGAGTTCATGGTGGCCAGCAAGAGGCAACCAACGTCCATGGCATCATCTGGATGCTTCTTATGAGCATCATTTTCGGTGCGATGGGCACTTGCAATAGGTTGCTTAGGAATAGGCTGCTCTAGAACATACATCTTTTTCTTATGACAGAGGGCTGTCCTTAGATTCCTGTACCAGTCAAAAAGAAATTTCCCAGACAATTTGTCCTTCTTAAGGACTGATCACAATGATAGGTTATTTGATGTGTTGGATGCCATGGTAATCTATCAACAGAAATATGCAAAGTAAATATCATTTCATTGAAATATTAAGCAAAAATATGCAAAATATGTATCATGACATTGATATATTTAATAAGGTATTTTATTAAATACACCTCCTACTATTTGTATTCAAATCAACGATCCTCATCATTGACTTGAAAAATCTCATCGTAAGATTTTCTAGTAGGCCATGATCCATATTTCACCTAGTTCTGAGTCAGCTTTGGCTGATCACCCAAAATTCAGTTATTTACGTAGGAAACACTTCCCAATTACATCGTATGCAACTTTTAGATAGTTGGGTGAATAATACTTATTCTAATCTATCTCATAGACTAAATCCCAACTCTATGCCTCTAAACTTTCAATCCTTTTGAAATAGCTTAGTTAAGTTAGACCCAATGGTTGGCAATTAAATATTACTTTTATCCCATCACGTATCACTATGATAGATAAATTCACCCTGCTTTGGCAGACATACACTTAATCATCTTTGTTTAGACGAGTGTCACGCATGGGAAGACATCTTATTACGACTTAATATTTACTTTGAGCGGTTTTGTTAATTTATTCATTGATCTCACCATTTATATCCATTAGCATACAACTAAAACAATGCATCTCATACAAAATTAAAAGCATAAAATATATGTGACATGATTGTTGCCCTAACACACAGATTCTCCAAAGCCAATAAGAGTATCAAAAACTGAATGAAGGGATTATACTGTCTTCTCCAAGCAGCTTCCCAATCTTTTCATTGTATGATTGCTAATTCCTTGCCTCCTCAGTGAGATTATATTTACATTTTAAAAAAGAATGTACAATCGGAGTGTCAAAAGAAAGGATTACAAGGAGAATGTAGAGAGAAAGACACGACACGCATGTCGTATTCAAAATACCAAAATATAAACAGTACATTACAGAACATAAATCATGCATCACAGAACTAAGGTCACAACCATGCACCATGCATCACATAACATAATAAATAAACAATATGTTGTTATGATTTTATTTAGTTTATTTAAATAGGATTAATTTTCGGGGAATCAATATTGCCCTACGCAGAATTGACTCGCCAAATCTGGCAAATTTTCCTCATCTTCTCTTGCCAGCGCCAGAGTATGAACTCTTAATATTTTAAGAAACTCTAACGCCACTGCAAATGACGTAGGTACATGAACTCTTCATGCTTCAAGAAGCCCTAACGTTAGAGCAAATCATATCTTACTGCTTTAGGATTTTTAATGGTTACAAACCGAGGGTTATCCTGGTATGGCATCTATGTTAACAACCAATACATAAATGAATCCTTATATTGCAACTATTGCAAAAATTATATCACATATGAATCTTTCCTCCAAAAGTGCGAACATATCATGACTAATCACATATCATGCATAACCAAATTATGGTTTCAAAAGTGGCTCATATACCACTGTTAGGTTTCAAAGGCAATCACAGAATAAATACAAAGCAAAAAATTACAAAAATACCGAAACCTAGCCATGGATCCTTGCGAAAATCATAAATCATGTTTAGGAGTTATACCTCAAAGATGGATCTGCTGTCTCCACAGTATGCCAATCAAAACACTGCAATATTGCGATGCCTTTACGGTATCTACACGAACGGACCGAAAAATGACTCTCCGTCAAACCGCGGTGCTAGTTGCGGGAAGGGGATATTCCTCCTGACGATCTCTCTCTCTCACTTTCTGTGATGGCTATGATTTTTGACATGTATCTTTTCCATAGATACATATCTTAAATATAGTTGCAGAAAACCAACCCTAATAGAGTAATGAGATTGTTGGGCGCATATCTGACGTGGGTCAGATTCGTGTGTGGACCCTTGAACTTTTGTCAGCCTATTTAATCTAATTAAATGTCCAACCAATATCAGGAGTCCAAGTCTTACTTGGATCCCTCATTAAATTCGTCTTATAAATTTAAATCTCAATTTCGATTCATTTTTAGTATGTGACCCTATAGGTTACCATTACATTGACAGTAATGCTAAAATCATATTCGAATATTACAAACAGGAAGCGGTATCTAGCAGTACATCACTGTTACTCAAGTATTGGGAATGTCAGTGATTTAACATAACCTACCCTTGACCATTGTTATCACGTAGTCTAGTCCTTTTGTCCAGATATCGTAATTTACCACAAGGCATAAAGCGTGTCACCCTTGTATAGTTCAATCTTTGGTTTTTTGATATCTGAGTAGATTTACTAAAATAAATGAGATCAATATCTCATATTGACTCATTTGAGCACGACCATACATTTTACAGTCTCACTCAATCAAGGGGCCTGTAGATATCACTCCTGTTATGTAAGAGGAACAAATCATACCTAAGTCACTCACATCCCTCCGCATGATTTGTAGCATATCCAATAGTCTACTTTATAATCACCTTACTACATGCAACGTTTGACAGCATTAAAACATATAACTTCTTATGTAAAGAACCGTAGTGACTTCAAGTCAAAGGACTACATACACCATGGTTACTATTAGAACCGCTTATGACACTCACGTAACGATTCATGCAGCGTTCTCATGATGGGTCAGTTCAGTACATTATTACTTTAATATGTACCCATGTGAAGACTTGATATCTCATATCCATGACCCGTGAGAATGGTTATCAGTCTACGCACACACAAGTTTCTATGTATTATCGTGGTCCTAATTCACAATAATACTTAACTAGAGATATTTAAGAACAGTGTTCTGATTTCAGCCAATAGGATCTCGCAATCAAGTCATGCACTTGATATCCCATGACACTGAACTTACTATTCTAAGAAATTCATTATGTTCATTAAATTCGTTTATTTAATTCACAATAAATAACACAATAAATGAAATGCGTAAATATAAAATAAATATCATGATACAATGTAAAATAGTAATGTCAATACACAACTGACCTCTAGGGCATACACCAATACCTTGGCCACTCACTTCAAGTTATTGATGGACATATGTCATAAAACGAAGGCAAAGATGGAGAAAATGACTGCTATTCCTTATGCCTCAGTCGTTGGGAGTTTGATGTATGCAATGGTGTCTACAAGACCAGATATCGCACAAGCAGTGGGAGTTGTTGTCAGTTGTTACATGAAGAATCCAGGTAAACAACATTGGGATGCAGAAAAGTAGTTTATCACATATCTTGCAGGTACTTCAGATTACTCTCTTTGTTTTGGGGAGATTCTTTGCATTTACATGGTTATGTGGATGTGGGTTTTTTTGGTCAATTGTGTTGGTTGGAGGAATACTACAGGGTATGTATTTACAGTTGGAGGTACAACTATTAATTTGGCTTCGCAGTTATAAAAGGTTGTAGCACAGTCAACTACGGAGTCAAAGTATATGACACTTACAGAGGCGACAAAAGACATGTTGTGGATTTCTGAGCTTATGAAACAATTGGCAGAAAGCAACCCTTAGGTGAGCTATGGTGTGATAGTCAAAGTGCGGTTTTCTTGTCGAAAAACTCAGCATATCACTCTAGGACTCGACACATTCAAATGATGTATCATTTTATTAGAATGACAGTTAAGAAGAAATGGTTAAAGCTATCTAAGATTCTTGGCACTAAAAATCTTGTGGACATTCTCACAAAGGTAGTGGATAGAAAAAGTCAGCAGTTCTGCTATACAGCTATTGAATTGTCCCTGGGTTAATTGATGAGGAGGCTCGCAGAGGCACAGGCCTAGACTAGGCTAATGGAAGAATGAAGAACAGGTTAGAGACTCGTGTATTTGTCTCCAAGTGGGAGATTGTTGGAATTTATAGATCCAAATACACTATAATGGGTTGAAGAAGATTGACGAGAAGGAGAGTCGAAGTGGGAGCAAGCAAGTCAAGAGCAGTCAGAAGCTGCAGGAAGGGTTGCGGTCGACCGCACACCTGACCGCACCCCTGACCGACCACGTACAAGTAGTGTACAGTCGACCGTCTCGCTCGATGCTAAAACCCTCTACACTTGAAGGAACAACCGGTCGACCATGCAGTCGACCGACCCACTCTCTGTTGGATTGTTGTACAGTCGAGGGCCTGAACGGTCGACCGACCAAAGTTACGGTCGACCGGCGCAATGCTGATTGTTCAGTGGCTGAGAATGAATATGATGAAAACCTATATATATTGTAATGTGTATGATTTTAGACTAATCTAAAAACAAAAGAGAGATCTATCAGCCGTCAGAGAGAGAGACAGAGAGAGATAGAGAGAAACCCTATACCTTGGAGGTGAGTTCTTGAAAGATTTGTAAAATTGTTCTTCAATATTCTAGTGAAAATTGCAGGAGTGTCTCTACGCAGGAAAGTAGCTATTGCATTGTGTGAACCTCGAAAAAATCTCGTGTATTCTGGTGTGATTGCTTTTGATTCTGATATCTTGCTTTTGATTATGTTGTTTTGCATTTCATTGATGAGTTATTCCGTAGTTAGAACTCAACACCCACATATTGAGTTTGATTAATAACTATTTTCTAGTCAATGTTTGGCACTTTTTCTGACAATTTGCCTTGTGCTTTTTATGACAATGCAATATTTTGAGAAGGTTAAAGTTACAACAGTACAAAGGGTAACCAAAGTTTATTAGGCTGACTAGATTAGAGCATCTCCAACTGTACTAGCTAAAATGGCTAGCTAAATTGTTCAAATAGTATTTTTGTCTAGTGAATTTGACTAGCCATTTGTGCGTCATCTCCAACAATGCATCTTCCTCCCCATTTTGCCTCTTCCTCTCCATTTTTCCTCCTCATGTTTACGGTTAGGCAAAATGCCTAGCCAATATGCCTAGCTGTTGAAGATACAAAATGGATGCGACTCTTCAAATATGGCTATGCCTCTTCAGTTTGGCTAGCCGTTGAAGATGCTCATATAATGATTTATTTTGCACTTTCACTTCTAAACATCCCATCAAACTGATTTGAGAATTGTTTATTCAATAATAGCATCTCCAACCAAGCTAGTCATTTTAGCTCTATAGAATGAGCAAAATGAAGAACATTTAGATAATTTGGCTGGAGAAACACTTCAACCATACTAGCTATTTTGGATAACCATAAATATTTTAAAGCCCAAAATAAAATAAAATTAAAATATAAAGCACAAGCCCCAAAAAAAGTCCAAGCCCAAAAAGAAAGAAATCTTTCTCGTGAGCGATCGCAAGAACTTCTGGTCGCGAGTTCGATTATGATTTAATCCTTTTTTTCTATTTTTTCTATTTTTTTTATTTCATTTTTTTTATCACGATCTGAAAACAAAAAGAAGACTTTTTTATCGTGATTTTGATCGTGACGAGTTCGCGATTCTAAACGCAAGTTTCCGATTGTGATTTTTTTTATCGCGGGAGCTTTGATTTTTTTCAATTTTTTTAGTTCGATTTTTTTATCGCAATCTGAAAACAGAAAGAAGATTTTTTTTAATCGCGATTTTGATCGCTACGAGTTCACGATTCTGATTGTTAAATTTATTTTTTTGGGTTTTGAAAGGTGGAATTAAATGAGCGGAAGGGAAGTTTGGCGAGCGATACAACTTTGCCAGGTTTGGCGAGTTAATTTGATAAATATATTTTGGTGACTGGTTTAGCGAGTCCTGTTGGGGCAAAACTTTTCTCCAAAATTTGTAATTTTTGCTAAAATTAAGAGATGACTAGTGTGATTGGAGATGAGTAGAAAGTTGAGATTGGTGTGTGTGTGGGGGTGTGTGTGTGTGTGTGTTTTTTGTGTGTGGGGCAACAGTTTAATCATATTAATTTCTTACCTTATCCCTTTTAATCATATTAATTTCTTGCCTTATCCCATGTGATTATAAGAAAAACTCTTCTCCACTTGCTGGCATCCCAATATAAGAAAGTGGAAAAACTCATATATTTGGAAGAGTAATGATATACCCACTACCAAGTTTACTATATTCTGTTTACTATCTTAGAAGATATACTGCAATAGAGGAGAAAAAAAGAGTAGGTGGAAACTCTCCAATTAGGGGCGTTTGGTACGCGGTAATGTATAAGGGAATCTAGGATTACCCTCTTGATTACCTGGTTTGGAAAGACATTGGTATAGTTGTGTGAATAATCTTAAATTCCCAGGGTTATCAAAATAATTAGTTTAGAAGGATAAACATTCCTCTTGAAAAGGGTAGGATTTGTGGATTCTTCCACATAAAAAATGAGTGAGATTATTGCATACCCAAAACCCCTTCCAGATTTCTGCATTATCATATAACCCGCTCTTATTCTCGTCACTGAATCCCGCCCAAATCCTAAGACCCACTGTTCATCTGTCTTCCCCACCTTACTCCGGCCGTTTCCGACGACCTCTTCCCTGTCCTCGACAAACGCCAGTCAAAGAAAAAGCATAAACTCCCTCTTGTTTTTAGTCCCGAGTTTCATTTATTTATCAAACTACAGATGGGTGACTCCTACAAGCAAGCAATATTTGCTGACCACATTAAAGAAACACTTCAAGACTGGGGCAAGGACGTCAGGAGAAAGCGAAAGAGATCTAGAAAAGTTATTTCTGTGGTCTTCAGAATCTTTCGTCTCAGGAACAAGAAGAAGAGCCACAAAGTCAAAATATAGAGGATGCCGACGACATTCCAACCAGATATTGTGTAGAGTGTAAAGAGATCAAGGGCTTTTTTCCATTCTGCGAGTTTGAGAGTTTGTGTAGAGAAATCAAATTTGTGTACATAAGTAGCCACGAGACATTATCATCTCTGTAAATATTTTATTTTCTTAGAATATTCTGTGTAAGTGAACAAATAAAAAAGTTTTGCATTGGCAACAAGTGAAATTTAAAGTTTTTTCCCAAATTTTTTTTGCACGTGCTGTTTTTAGATCTTAGGTGTTGGGTTCCTTTATGAATCTATATTATTTATTTATTTGTCATGGGAGTGCAAATGTCCAACTGCCTAGCATATTCTGAGTTCAATTCTTTTATGTTATTTTTTATTTAAAACTTGTTGAAATATGTGGAGTTGAAATTTGCTTCTATGAACTTTATTGTTTCATTTGTATATACTTAAGTACCTATGTCTCGTGTTAATAAATACATTTCATTTTTTCTTTTTGTTATGTTCTTCATTTAACTGGTTGAAATATATTTGAATCATAGTGTAATTTTTTTTTAGTAATCTATTTGTTAATTTACTAAAGTTTTATAAGATATATATCAGTATTGCTTTTGCACATGCATGCATATACATCAATTAGTAAATCTGATAACTTTTATATTTATTTATTTTTAAATAAAGCCAACAGGGTATTTTAGGTAATGTCTACTATAGAGATGGATTGATGGGAATGAATAGTTCTATACCAAACACGGTAATAAAGTAATCCCAGGCATGTAATGTCGTATACCAAACACAGTATTACAACATTCCCGAAAATCTTCATTCCCACCCTCATATTCCTGAAAATCTACTAATTCCTGGAAATTCTCCAATCCGCATACCAAACGTCCCTTTAAAGTATGCCACATAACATAGTAAAGAGAATGATAGTAAAATTGATAGTGAATAAAATATTTAAGTTCTAATAACTTTATTTTCACTAAATTTTGATTTAAACACCTTAGCCATACCAATGAAGAAGATAAATGTTAATTTCCGAGAAAGAGATATAGCGGACTAAATATGAAATGAGCAATTAGGTTAAGTAGCTATATTGAGTAGTAAGCGAAAATTTTTCATAATTTCATAAATTATTTTCATATATAACCATGCAAATATTTTTGTTTATTTAATTTTACTTTGAATTATTGAATGTTGAAAAAAGAAATCTTATAGACTCGACTTTTATTTTTTAACTTCTTGAATTATTGCCTTGTAAAACAATAGTCTTGTACAATCACTACTACATTCACGTAGTTCTTTATTTATTTCTATTTGGTGGGTGTTTGGTATGATACAAAATATTGAGAACACGCGAACAACAAGTTTTTAGGGCTATTTTCGTGTTTGGATGGAGTAAATAATAGTGGAAAACATGTCCACTATATGACGTGACATCCATTTTTCGACAAATGTTTTCTCCTGAAAAAAGGCTAAAAACAATGAAAATTTATAAAAATAATTTATTGCCCTTTAAATTATTTTTATTTATTTTTCTTCTATTTCCTTTCCTTTCTTAGCACTAGTATTTTTCAAATGCAAGGTACGTCTTAATAAATATTTTTTTTTATTAAAAGTAAAAAACTTCAACGTAGTCTAGCCTTGAATTTAATACCTCCTTTATATTAGATATGCACGGACAATACACGGATTTGTTTGTCTACAAATATTTGTATTTGTTGAATTTAATTTGGACGTGTATTATACGTGTTTGTTTAGTTACAAAGTTAGAGTTTGTTTGATTACAAACCTCAACTCTCCTATTAAAATAGTAGAGAGGTTGAGATTTTCAATAATTTTTTCTTCCATCCGAATAAAGCTATTTCAGTAAAATCATTTTTCATTAGAAGCAACCCAACAAGTTCATTGAAAGCAATTTTTCTGAAAAAACTTTCGGTAGAAGATTTTCAAAGTACTCAAACTTTTACATCAATCCAAGCGCCCCCTCAACCCTTTGAATTTCTGAAATCTAAATAATTTTTTTGATAATCGAATTCTAAATATTTTGTCCTATAAACATAGCTTCTACTTTTGTAATTTTGTAATTATTTTTGTTTATAACTTAGATCTTTCAGTTTATTTCCTTTAAATTTGTTTTCCTTTTTGGTCGTAGAATTAGATTCTCCTTTTTGAATTACATTCTGAATTTTGTTTGAAACATCTTTTATTTCCTTTTTCACTTTTCAGTTGTTTTAGAAAGAATTACCTATATTGATCTTTAATAGAGATGAAAGGATCTAGGGTGTCACCTTAGTTAAACTAATTAGGGAAACGTCTTAAAACTCATATTCGATAATCCGAAATAAAAATTTAAACCATTAGATTTACATTTTAAAAACTATTTGTAACCCCCATTTCCACAAATACGTATTTTCTGAGTATTTTCTATATTTCGATATTTATAAACTCGTTATTTGTTAAATTCATTTTGTATTTTATGTTAAAGTGTTTTTCTAATCAATAGTTATAATTATTTCAAATAAACCTTGTTTCCATTTCTACTGAATCAACTATTCACATTTAAACTTGAATCAAAAAAAATATTATTACTGATTGGACGATTTCAACAAATTCCTATTTTTACATAATGATATTACTCGGATAATTGCCATTGTTGTTGTTGTTGTTATTATTATTATTATTATTATTATTATTATTATTATCACTATTGTTATTATTGATAGTATTTCACTCTTATTGTTATGATTATTATAAATTGTTATTACTAGTATTATTATTTTATTGACATGGTTATTTTATTATTCTTATGGTTAGTGAGATTATTTATTATTATTATTGATTATTAAAATAAATCCCTTCTTATTTAACAATTGTGTTTATAATTGTTCCAAATAATTTATGTAATGTGATACAAATTATATTTTTGTTATAAATCATATTTTACCAGATATCCTATTATTTTGTATTTGGGTTTATATTGATCAATTATATTCATATACAATCAATTTTTATTTATTGGATCAAAACTCAATTACCCAATAGCCCTATATCTCACTTTTCCCTATATATGTATACTAATCTATTTTAACCTAACCCTAATTGCTAATCCATCTTAATTACCATCAACCATCATTAACACCCCCCCCCCCTCCTCCCCAATCCTCCCACTCTCTCCCTCATCTCTATTTCCATCTTCACCGAACTCACAGCCAACCAAGCCCCGTCGCTCCTCCCGTTCACTCGACCACCACCTTCGACCCCTCTCCATCTCCTCGTCACCTCCCCGTCACCACCCATCGCCATTCACCGAGCCATCATTGCCGCTGAACCTATTCCTCGCTGTCATCGCCGTGACCCTCTCCCTGTCCCCCGTAACCACCACAGTCCTTCCTGCCTCATCGTCGTCGTCGTCCAAGCCCGAGCACCTCGCAATTCCTGTTCCTCTGTTTCGGCAAGAGAACAGAGCATTGCTCGAGCCGTCGAGTCTCATCGCTGCGTCGCTCCTTGACCAAAGCATCGCTGCCTGTCGTCGTCACCCACGCCACAATCGCCTTCACGCCCTCGCCGTCGAAGTCTCCCGCCTACTCTCTCTCTCTCTCTCTGTTGAAGTTGAGAAGGAGGGGGAACAGTGGGCGCATTTGGTGTTTGCCGTGTTGGTATAGAGGATCCAATACCGGTGTTTGGTGTTTGTATTGAGGAGGGAAGTTGTGTTTGCTGTTTTGCTGTTGTGAAGTGGATCCTCTATTTTGCACGTAGCTTGCACATGTTCGTGGTTCGTCGCCCGGGATTCTAATCCCGTTATTCTAAAATATTCGAATCTACTAATTAACAGGCAAGCCTCTTCTTGAACTAGTATTTTGTTTTGTTCAAGATCCCTTGATCTCTGCAAGTAGATCCAGTTCTTTTCTTTATCATACTGTTATTTGAAAATTCCGTTAAGTTTATTAAGGGTTTACACGAGCTAACCCGGGATATTCTTAACATCGTGCCGCTATCTTTGATCTAAAACCTAGTCCCCATTGTATCTTGCATATGTACAATCACATGAAAAATAACTAGATCCATGTGATAGACTTGTTTGATGAATTGTATTCATGAGATTGAATTGAATTGATGAAATTGATTACCATGCATGTTAAATTGCATCTTAAAACTAGAAATCAACATGTTAAACACCTATTGATACTTTAACTATTAATTAGCATGAACTATATGGTTGTATGATTAAATTGTTGCATGTTTCATATCAAAATAAATTTTGGACTGCTGTTTGTTCCTTTTTGTATCAGATTTTTGACCATGTTGTTGTTATAATTTGAAATAACTTTCTGAACCTGTTGCCGCTAATTTTGGTGTGGGGGCAAACAGATAGAATTTGTGGATTCTTAGGGAAACTGAATAGTAAACCTGTATACCTGTTCCGTCGGGCTTCGATCGTCGATCCCGCCGTGGACCTGCAAAAAAGTGCGAGACACCGGGGTTGTTCCCGGCGACGCACCCTCCGACGCTCAAGTCAGTAATCTAGGAAGACTATGGATGAGCACAAAAACTGGTGAAAGATTGATTACCTCTTAATGGAGATGGATGGGGGGTATTTATAGGCGTCTCAGGGAACAGATTAGGAATGTAATCCCCGTGATCTGATATGGAATAATCTCCTTGTAAACGTATTAGGAATGTAATCTGATAAGGTATATTCCCCGTAATCAGATAAGGAATTTAATCCCCAAATCCCAGTGAAAAGATAGACGTACATCAGGGTCGTTGATCAAGATTAGTCAGGGACCCTGATTTTATCTTGTTGGATCGGGTGTGCAGCGGTTTGAAACCCGCACCCTCTTGTTGGTGGATCTATTCGTGGGTTATTGGATCCCTGGGGGAGAGGATCCAATACCCATTTTGGACCCTCTTGTAGGCAAAATTACCGCTTTACCCCTGGGTCCCAAGATTCGTACCCGATTTGGACGGTTCCGATTAACCTCCATTTTTAGCCATATCACGAGCCCCCCACTCCTAAAGGCTAAATTTGATCGGCCTTTGAGGAGTAGTTTAACTGTTTTAATGGCTAACGGAGTTGTATCGGTGTTCAAATGGAGGGTTTTGAATCTTGAGGGGGTAGTGAGGTGTTTTGCCAAGTGGATTGAGCTCCGAGTTGCTTATGAGCTCTGATGGCCATGTGGTATTCTTGCAGGGATATCCTCTTTATCTTCGCAAAGCGTTAATTCGTCGTTCGGGGGCCTCATACATTTGTATCACGCCTTTGACTCCCCCTAGGGCTCGCTGACTAGAGGGCCGAGGTCGATATGCAGTTCGGCAAGCTTTTCCGGAGAGGAAAGCGAGTTCGGCATAGCTGCGAGCGCTTGGAGTGAGTCTGGCGATCTGCCGAACTCGTTTTTTACCCTATAACGAAGTCGGTGTCACGAACGCTCGGAAGTGAGTGCCGAACTTGATTTTTGCCCCGTAACAAGGTCGGTGTCACGAACGCTCGGCAGTGAGCACCGAACTTGATTTTTACCCCGTAACAAGGTCGGTGTCACAAGCGCTAGGCAGCTGGTGCCGAACTTGATTTTTGCCCCGTAACAAGGTCGGTGTCACGAACGCTCGGCAGTGAGTGCCGAACTTGATTTTTACCCCGTAACAAGGTCGATGTCACGAACGCTCGGTAGTGAGTGCCGAACTTGATTTTTGCCCCGTAACAAGGTCGGTGTCACGAACGCTCGGCAGTGAGTGCCGAACTTGATTTTTGCCCCGTAACAAGGTCGGTGTCACGAACGCTCGGCAGCTGGGGCCGAACTTGATTTTTACCCCGTAACAAGGTCGGTGTCATGAGCGCTCGGCGGTGAGTGCCGAACTTGATTTTTACCCCGTAACAAGGTCGGTGTCACGAACGCTCGGCAGTGAGCGCCGAACTTGATTTTTACCCCGTAACAAGGTCGGTGTCACGAATGCTCGGCAGTGAGTGCCGAACTTGATTTTTACCCCGTAACAAGGTCGGTGTCACGAGCGCTCGGCAGCGAGTGCCGAACTTGATTTTTACCCCGTAACAAGGTCGGTGTCACGAACGCTCGGCAGTGGGTGCCGAACTTGCAAACTTGTCGTTTTTAGGAGTTTGTTTCTTCTGTGCGCCATCTGAACTTCTGACAGCTTCTGACAGCTCTGACAACTCTGACAGATGGGACGTTTATTAATTGCAGTGACCTTTGGGCTTTTGTCAGATGGGGCACGCATTAAATTCGATTCATGATTTGGCACGATTAGCAAGGCGACGATTGGGGTCGCTCCGTCGTTTCGGTTGAATGGGCCGGTCGTACGAGCCCATTAACCTCGTTTGGAGCGCCCCTCTCTATAAATCCTCTCCCCCCTCTCTCATTTCTCATTTCTCCTCTCTTTTGCTCAGACGATTCCTTGTGCTCAGGCGAATTCTTCCGGTGGTCGGTGTTTGATTCAGGCGAAGCTTTCCGGCGGTTAATTCTCTTAAGGTAATTTATCATCAATTATGTCTATAGCTTCTGTCTCCGACGAAGTCTCTTGGTCCGAGCCCTCCCTTGAAGACGTCGATGACTCGACTCCGACCCCGACCAAAGGCAAGGTGTTCGACAAGGATTCGATCGTTGTGGATCCGAAGAGGATGGGGGAGTTCGGACAACTGCCAGGGCCGTTGACGGGGCTCCACAGAGTTAGGCAGCTCCAGGAGGATCAGGCCGAGCGGATTGTTCATGGGAGGGAGAGGTCCTTCGAGGAGAACGCCGCGAGGGAGACAACGGAGGCAGACGATGCGGCGTCGATCCTGCGCGAGGAGGATCTGGCAGTGATCCGGGGTTCTTTCTTCATCCCGGAGGAGTACGAAATCATGTTGCCGGGCCCCGGAGTTAGGGCGAACTCACCGCTGCCAGTGACGATGTGTTGCTGGCCGGTCGACGCCTTTATCGCCGGTGCTCAGCTACCTCTCCACGCGTTCGCAATTATCGTGGTGAGTTGGTTCGGGGTCAGCCCCATCCAACTTATGCCGAACGCGTGGCGAGTGATTAATGGTTTCGTTCTCCACTGCCAGGCCGCAGGGATCGAGCCGCAGCTGAACGTGCTTCGGACGTTATACCGGCTCCACCAAGGGAACAAGTCGGAGTATCGGTATTACTTGACTCCGAGGCACGGCGGCAGGCTCGTCATATGCCCCGACTCCATTAAGAACTGGCGAGAGAAGTGGCTGGTCGTGCGGAGTCGAGAGGCATGGCCAATCCCTTCTGCTTGGGTAGAGGGGGTGCCGAAGAGAGCGAAGGGGATGCCGAAGCTCTCAGTAGAAGAAGAAGAGGCGGTCTGGATCCTCCTTGACCGGCCGAAGTACGATTGGAGGGAGCTGACGGAGGACGTCCTCTACAAGGGAGGGCTCTGCCACGTAGATCCCAGTACGCGGCTCTCGTCAAGTTTTTTTCTTTTTCCGTACTCATTGCCTTGTTGTTTTCTATGCGCTAATCAATTTTTTGCTTTTGATGCAGAATCCATGGACTACGACGCGGTCTTGGCGCTTAGGGCGGGGCTTGCGAGCAAGGCGCCGAAGAAGCGCAAGAGGGTAGACTCCAAGCTGCCCTCGACCTCGAAGGCTCCGAGGATCACAGCCCCCGTCGGGGAGGTGGAGATCCTTGACGACCCGGTCGTCACCGTGGCGAGGACTTCGGCTCCTGCACCTGTGGGGGAGTTCCCGATTGCCGCCGCCCTCGCCATGCCGACCCCGCCGCTGACCGTGGCAGGCGAGGAGCTCCTGACGGAGGAGCACAAGCGGATCCATATTCCGGACTGGCAAGTTCGGAAGCACGATGGGTTCCTCGGGAACTCCGTGGCGAGCATGCAGGCCATCAAGCATCTCGCCACCCCGAAGGACCGAGCCGCCATGGAGGCGGGGAGAGAGGGCGACGACGTGATCGAGATCGCTCGCTCTGCGGTATCGGTAAGCTTTTCTTCGTCTGTTGTATTTCTTGAATCACAAAAATTTTTTCTAACTCTTTTAGCTCTTCTTTGTTGCAGATCATCGTCCACTTCGGGCACCTCACCGAGAGGCTGACAACTCTAGAGAAAGAGCTGAAGCAGGAGTCCGACCAAGCTCAGAACGAAAAAGCTCGGATGTAGAACGAGCTCGACAAGCTCCGTGTCGAGCATGAGGGCAGGTCGGCGAGGGTCCAGCACCTCGAGGCCGAGGTGAAGAGGCTGGAGGGCGAGCTCCTTCGGCAGAAGGAGGGGTCGGCCAAGCAGTTGGCCGAGGTCGAGGCGGCACAGGCGACAGCCGTGAAGGCAGCGGAAGATGCGACCTTGGAGAAGGCCCAAGGGTTCCTCGCGCAAAACATGGCGAAGGCCTTTGCTGCCGCCCTCACGCGGGTGTCGGAAGCGTACCCCGAGGTGGACGTCTCGGGGTGGCGGCTATTCCCCGGACACGTCGAGGGCTTCGACCCTGAGTCCGAAGGGGAAGAAGAGGAGGAGGGCGACGACGAAGCCGGCGCCGGGGCCGGGGCCACTGATGAGGTCCCTAGCACCACGATTACTCCGCTGGCAGCGGCGTCTCCTTCGGCGAAGTCGACTCCCACCCCACCTCGTCGCTCGGGGAAAGAGGTCGAGCCTTGAATCCGTCTTTTGTTTTCTTGTTTTTGTTTTTTATTTTTCTTTTCGAACTCTGTAATGCCTAATAGCGGACTGGCCACCGCTACTTTTTGACATTAACGAAAAGAAAGTTTTTGCAAGTGTTGCTGTTCGGAAGTTTTTGTCTTTTGCCCCCTCTTTTGCCGAACATTCGCTTCTTGTTTTTAGAAAAGAAAATTTTTCCAAGTGTGGTGCTTCGGCAGTGTTCGACGTTTTTGCTGATTACTCCAATCTCTTTGCAGCTTATGGTGATCGCCCAAGACGTCGAGCCTTCGCGCTCGGATGAGGAAGCTCGAGCCGAGGTCGGCCTAGGGGCGACGAGGCTGTGTCTGGCGAGGTGCCGAGAGAGACTCTACGAGGTCGAGCTCGGATTGCACCGAGCTGAAAGCGAGAGGACTCATCTCCAGCTCGTCCTCGGCCGGCGAGATATCGAGATTCGCCGTTTGGAAAGCAGGATCGCCGAACTTATCCCCGAAGGTGAATATTTGCCAACTGATTTTAGTAATGAGATTCGGGTTCAGTGCATCCGTCATAACTTGTCCAAAATCACAGCGAAGAGGGATGACTTGCTTTCCGAGATACAGCACCTGCAGTCCGTAGAGGTGAAGCTTCGGAGCGAGGGCGAGGGGCTCACGGCCGAAGTGGCCAAGTTGACGACTGAACGGGTCCAACTGTCTGCCAAGGTTGAAGCGCTGAAGAGAGCGACGGTGGATAAAAGCATCGAGGTCACCCACCTTCGGCGCCTCATTGCCAGCTGATCAGGAGTTCCGGACTCCGCGATACCCCGCGTTTCGAAGTCGATGTCAAAGACAACTCGTTGCGGGATCGGATCTCGGAGTTGGAAGTAGAGGTGGCCCGTCTTAAGCCGCATTCAGGACCAATCAATGTTCGAAGCACGTCATGCACTCGTGCTGAGAGCGAGCGGGGCATTACCTTTTATGAGATGGCGACCCGTCAGCGGATCGGCCAACCTAGTTCGGGGGACGCGCAAAGCTCGGTGGCAATTTCGTCGAACGGAGCGTCCGTCGGAGTAGCCACTAGAAGTGGTGCCGAGGATACGTCTCAATTCGCAGGCTTGGGGTCGCGCTCCGGAGACAAGCGTCGTCACCCTTGGGTGTCTTTGAAGCGGAATGCCCCGGCTCCAAAAAAGCGCTAAAGTGGTCGACTCCGCGAGTTGTTGTGTATTTTTTGTTTTTTGCTAAGTGTAATAAGTCGGCATTGTAACTTTTTCTTTGACGAGTTGTAATTCTGCTGTGTTCGTCTTTGTATCGCATTTGTTTCATCAATAAAAGTGTAGTTGCCGAGCTTGTGTGTTTTTACTTTCGCGACTGTTGTCTGCTGTGCCGCGGCTTATAAAGTCGGCCTCGTACTAGTCCGTCGATCGGCGAGGGGAATGTTCGGCTAGCGGTGCCGAGCCTTATCTCTTCTGCCCAATCATGCTGTCCTCGGATTGTTGCTAGAGTAGTTCGGCAGCTATGACCGCGACTCTGAATGGCGAACTACTCCTGGCTCGCTTAGGAGCGAGCTTGCGAAGTAGAGTCGAACCAAGTGTTGGACTCCGGAACCATTGTTAGATTAGTTTAGGGTTGTGGGAGCATTTCCGAACGGCAAAGTACCCCTAGTTCGCTTAGGAGCGAACTTGCGAAGTAGAATCGAACCGAGTGTTGGACTCCGGAACCGTTGTTAGATTAGTTTAGGGTTGTGGGAGCATTTCCGAACGGCGAACTACCCCTAGTTCGCTTAGGAGCGAACTTGCGAAGTAGAATCGAACCGAGTGTTGGACTCCGAACCATTCAACGGCTGTGGGAGCAGTTCCGAATGGCGAGCTACTTCTAGTTCGCTTAGGAGCGAACTTGTGATGTAGAATCGAGCCAAGTGTTGGACTCCGGAACCATTGTTAGATTAAGGGTTGTGGGAGCATTTTCGAACGGCGAACTACCTCTAGTTCGCTTAGGAGCGAACTAGTGAAGTAGATTCGAGCCGAGTGTTGGACTCCGAACCATTCAACGGCTGTGGGAGCAGTTCCGAATGGCGAGCTACTTCTAGTTCGCTTAGGAGCGAACTTGCGAAGTAGAATCGAGCCAAGTGTTGGACTCCGGAACCATTGTTAGATTAAGGGTTGTGGGAGCATTTTCGAACGGCGAACTACCTCTAGCTCGCTTAGGAGCGAACTTGCGAAGTAGATTCGAGCCGAGTGTAGGACTCCGAACCATTCAACGGCTGTGGGAGCAGTTCCGAATGGCGAGCTACTTCTAGTTCGCTTAGGAGCGAACTCGCGAAGTAGAATCGAGCCAAGTGTTGGACTCCAGAACCATTGTTAGATTAGAGAGTTAAAAGCAGAGAGATGTATTAGCAGTGAAAATATGAAAAAACTTTATTTATTAATATCTAATGATCGGCTGCTTCTAAAGTTGCTAGCCGTTATTACAATGAAAAAATAAAAGGAAAAATCACTACTAGTAAAAGGAAGGGAACGGTTCGACATCTCGAGTTACTTAGAGAGGCGTAGTTGCTTTCTCTTGGTTTCAAAAGATGGTCGGCATTCCAAGTCCTGGGAATTTCTCTGCCTTCGATATCTTCTAGCTTGTATGCACCGGGACGGATCACTCTTGATATCTTGTACGGTCCCTCCCAATTCGGGGCCAGTTTGCTTTTCTGTCCGGGGAACGAGATGGCCAATTTTCAGAGGACTAGATCCCCTTCTTTGAGGTCCGTTGGGCGGACCCTTTTGTTGTATGCTAGCTCGATCCTCCTTCGGTAAGCTTGCTGGCGTATGGCCTCTCTCTCTCGGATTTCATCTATCAGATCTAAGCTTGCTCTGAGCTCTCTAGCGTTCTGCTCTTCTTCATAAGCTATCAGACGAGGAGAGGGTATCCCGACTTCTAGGGGGATGATGGCCTCGCCCCCATAGGTGAGATTAAATGGGCTCTCACCTGTTGGGGTCCGCTTGGTGGTGCGGTAGTTCCATAACACGTTGGGCAGCTGATCGACCCACAAGCCCTTGGAGCACTTGTCTAGTCTTTTCTTGATGCCTGAGAGGATCTGTCGGTTGGCATTCTCGGCCTGGCCGTTTGATTGGGGATGTGAGACGGAGGAGAATCAGTGTTGTATGGCGAGGTCCTCACATAAGGCTTGGAAGGCGGCCCCAGTGAACTGTGTTCCATTATCCGTGACTATGACTCGGGGAACGCCGAATCGGCAAATCACATTTTTCCAGAAGAATTGAACGACTCTATGCTCGGTGATTGTAGCCAGGGGCTCGGCTTCTATCCATTTAGAGAAATAGTCGACTGCCACGACTAGGAACTTTAGCTGTCCGGGGGCTGGTGGAAACGGCCCTAGTAAATCCATCCCCCACATAGCGAAGGGGATCGGACTTGATAGGGAGGTGAGCGGTGCTTGTGGAAGGCGTCGGATGTCTGCATACTTTTGACAGGAGATGCATTGCCGAACGTGTCGTTCGGCGTCCCGTAAGAGAGTGGGCCAGTAATACCCGTAGTTCAACACTTTGCACGCTAGAGCCCTGGACCCAGAATGAGCTCCGCCGATGCCCTCATGGAGTTCTTGCAGGGCGTAATCGGCTTGGTCGGGGGAAAGGCACCTTAGGTAAGGCCGACCGTTCACCTGGGTGAAGGAGCGTTTATATAGGATGCCTTCGATTAAAGTAAAACGCTCGGCTCGGGTCCTGATTCTCCTTGCTTCCCTCGGATCTTCGGGGAGGAGCCCGTCCTTTAAGAACTCGACGAGGGGTTTCATCCAGTTGTCTTCGAGGAGGACGGACAATGTTTCAACAGAGTCAGGTGTTTCGTCCTCTATGCTTGGCTTCAAGAGGACTTCTATCAATACGGTCTGCTCCAGACCTTGAAGGGAAGAGGAGGCCAATTTGGATAGGGCGTCAGCCTGAGCGTTTTCTTCTCGGGGGATCCTTTGGATGAGGGCCTCTTCAAACAGCGCCATGAGGCTCTTAACTTTGGCCAAGTATTTGACCATCCTATCATCGCGGGCTTCATACTCGCCGAGGACCTGATTGACGACCAACTGAGAGTCGCTGAAGATCTGTAGCCGTTGTGCCCCTGCATTTCGGGCCATTCGAAGACCGGCTATCAGCGCCTCGTATTCGGCCTCGTTGTTCGAGGCTTTGAAGTTTATACGGAGGGAGTATTGGAGGGTGAAGTCATCTGGGCTTGCCAGAATGACTCCTGCCCCGCTTCCCTCATTGCAAGAAGATCCGTCAACATAAATCGACCAGACCGGTGGTCCTTTCACTGTCTGGCTGGGCTCCGGGATGGTACTCTCAACTATGAATTCGGCCAGCGTCTGAGCCTTGATCGCGGTTCGAGGCTAATAAGTTATGTCACGTTGGCTCAGCTCGATCAACCACTTCATGAGGCAGCCGGAAGTCTCAGGCTTGTGAAGGACCTGTTTCAGCGGCTGGTCGGTAAGGACGACCACCGAATGGGACTGAAAGTAGGGTCTAAGCTTTCTCGCAGCCATTACCAGGGCATAGGCCATTTTCTCAATCTTCGGGTACCGGAGCTCGGCGTCCCGAAGCACCTTGCTGACGTAGTAAATGGGCTTCTGAGCCCTCTCTTCTTCTCTGACTAAGACCGCACTAAGTGTCTGTTCGGAAGCTGCCAGGTAGAGGTAGAGTGGTTCGCCAGGTATTGGTTTGCTGAGAAGAGGTGGATTGACGAGGTAGGCTTTAAGCTGGTCGAAGGAGTCTTGTTGCTACTGCCCCCACTCGAATCCTTTAGCCCCCCTGAGGGCTTTGAAGAACGGGAGGCACTTCTCCCCGGACTTCGACAGAAAGCGCCCTATGGCGGCTAGGCGACCAGTCAACCTCTGAACTTTTTTGACATTTCTAGGAGGGGCCATGTCCGATATGGCCTTGATCTTCTCCGGATTTGCTTCAATTCCTCGTTGGCTAACCATGAAGCCGAGGAACTTCCCTGATGAGACGCCGAACGCACACTTGTTCGGGTTGAGTCTCATATTGTGCTTTCTTAGGACGTCAAAGGCCTCCTGAAGGTCGGCCACATGATCAACACCTCGGATGCTCTTTACAAGCATATCATCGACGTACACTTCCATGTTCCGGCCGATCTGGGCCTGGAAAACCTTGTTGACGAGGCATTGGTATGTCGCCCCTGCGTTTTTCAGGCCGAATGGCATGACTCTGTAGCAATAAAGGCCTTGGTCGGTCACAAAAGATGTCTTCGGGATATCCGGGGAGGGACATTCTTATCTGATTGTAATCCGAGAAAGCATCCATGAAGCTGAGGAGCTCATGTCCCGAGGTTGCGTCAATCAGAGTGTCAATGCTCGGTAGTGGGAATGGATCTTTGGGGCAGGCCTTGTTGAGGTCGGTGAAATCAATGCAAATTCTCCAAGTCCCATTGGACTTCTTCACCATTACTACGTTTGACAACCACTCGGGGTAGTTTACCTCCTGTATGAATCGGGCCTTCAACAACTTGTCTACCTCCTCTTTGATAGCGAGCTGACGCTCGGGGGCGAACTTGCGCCTCTTCTGCTGAACCGGTTTAGACCCCGGATCGACGCTCAGGCGGTGGACCAAGAGTTCTTCGGAGATACCGGGCATGTCTGCTGCGGACCATGCGAAGAGGTCTTGATTGGTTCGGATGCATTTCACAATATCTGAGTATAGGGCGGACAGGAGAGTCTTGCTTACGAAGAACTTGCGGGTCGGCTCTTGTTCAGAGAAGAGCACCTCCTCCAGTTCATCCACCAGCTCGGAGGTCGGTCTTGCAGTGTCTTGGGGAATTTCCAGAGTCTCTAAGGAGAGGACGGGCCCAAGGGTTGAGGTCATGTAGCACTTTCGGGCCTGCTCCTGATTGCCCCTTACTTCCCCGACCCCGGACCGGGTGGGAAACTTCATCTTAAGATGGGATGCTGAGGGGACAGCTTCCAGAGCTGAGAGGCCAGGCCGACCCAAAATGACGTTGTAGGCGGCGGGAACATCCACCACCATGAAGTCCATTGGCTCTGTTCGGGTGGTAGGAGTTTGACCGGCAGTTACATCGAGGGTGATCACCCCTTCAATACTTACCGGAACCCCCGTGAACCCATGGAGAGTGTAGCCGGCGGGCTTGAGTCTGTCTCTGGAGAGCTTTAGGCCTTTAAAAGCGGAGAGGAAGAGGATGTTGACGGAGCTGCCGTTGTCTACTAAGATCCTCTCCACCTTGAAATTTGCCATGTGGAGGCTAATGACGAGTGCGTCACAATGTGGGGTACGAACTCCTTCAAGATCTTCGTCGGAGAACGTGACTGGCACTCCGAGGCCTTTGGGAGGAGGAGTGGCTCGGACCGAGTTGACTTCTCTTATAAATGCTTTCCGAGAGGAGTTCGAGGAGCCTCCCATTGGGCCCCTGTGAATGAGGTGGAGGACTCGCTCTTCCTCGAAGTCTGGCGTCTCTTCTCTTTCCGGACGCTTGTTAGCCCCCCAAGGCTGGGGAGGAAGTTCGGCTCGGTCCTTTCTTACGAACCTAGTCAGCTGCCCTCTCTGGATAAGGGCTTCGATTTCGTTCTTCAGGGCACGACCATCGCTGGTGTCATGCCCATGGTCCCGGTGATAACGGCACCATTTCTCCTTATCTCTTCTTTTGGCGGGGGTGTTCATCCTTGGAGCAGGGGGAATGATACCCTCCTGCTCGACCTCCATCAAAATGGTTGAGACGTCAGTGGTGAGGGGAGTGAACTTCTCGAACCTGGGGGGAGTTCGGCGCTGGCCGGCATTGTCCTTTTGGAACTTCTTGGCTCCTTCCTCCTCTGTTCCATTTCTCTTAAACCCGGAGGAAGACCCCTCCCAGTTTGGTCGCTGCTCGGCCTCCTCAGCCCTGATGTACTTTCACTGCGAAGGAGGAGGTCGGAAAAGTTCTGTGGAGGCTTCTTGGCGAGGGAGGAGCGGAGGTTGGAATTGAGGACGTTAGATTGGAATGTTGCCATAGCGACCGACTGGTCAAGGGATGCTATGGACCTGGCTTCGGCTGTGAACCTCTTCACATAGTCTCTTAATTTCTCCCCCTTCTTCTGGTGGAGGTGCAATAGGGAGATGCTGGTCTTCTCAGCCCTACGGCTGCTTACGAAATGTGTGACGAAGAGGGTTTCGAACTGTTCGAAGGAGAATATTGAGGAGGGGGCGAGGCGAGAGTACCATTCTCGAGCTGGGCCCTTGAGAGTTGCGGGGAAGGTTTTGCAGAGGAGGGCATCGGAGGCTTGATGGAGGAGCATCAAAGTCTTAAAGCTTTCGATGTGGTCAACTGGATCGGTCTCCCCGGTGTAAGTCTCAAATTGGGGAGGTTTGAAGCCGAACGGGACAGGTGCATCCACTATGGTTCGGGAGAAAGGGGGTCGGCTAGGACGTAGGGTCCTTCCCCTAAGCTCCTCTTCTCGGTTTATCTGACCCAGGCGCCTTTCTACTTCATGAAGATGACGGTTCATGGTGTCATCTCTTCGACGGTAATCTGCCGAGCCTCGGGACTCGTCTTCGTAAGAGGGAGAGCGAGGGCTGCGGCGACGGTAACTTCGGGAACGATGAGGACTTGGGGTACGCCGGGAGTTGGTAGGTGCAGGACGAGGAGAGGGGGACCGTCGGCGAGGGCTTCGGACCGGAGGAGGGGACGGGGCCTTCGGCTCATTAGGGTTTTGACGGAGGTTGAGAGCCTGCAGGACGGTCGCTTGGAACTGCTGGAACTCGGCACGGGTGATTGGTGCCTCATTGTTCCTGGGCTGTTTCCGACCTGCGGGGGAGTACCTTCTTCGGTAGTAATCGGGGGACTCTTTCCTCCCTCTTCGGACGGGGGACCTGTGGTACCGGTGGCGAGGAGACCGCTCGCCCGGATGGTGCTGGCGGGAGGCTCCCTCTCGGGCCCGCTTTTCTTCCAGATGGCGGCGGAGATCATCCTCTTTCTGGCGGTTAAGGGTGGCATTGTGGCGACCAGAGGCTCGGGGGTGATGGGAGGCCATAGAGTCCGTGGAGGTGTTGTGGATGGAGACATTCTCTTGGTGAAGGGGTTGTTTCTGAGGATTAGGACCCTTCGGATCAGGAGGGGGAAGATTCTGCTGGAGTGGGTCTTCTGCAGTAGGGGAAGTTGCCCTTGTTGCTGAGTGGGATTAGGAAGTACTTCTTGCTGCTGATCAGGGTTGGGTACTCGGTTGGACCCCCTTGACCTGACCTTGCGAGGCGGCATGGCTGGAGAAGACCTGTTCACCGGGAAGAGGGGAGGTCTCTATCCGTTAGTTTCCCACAGACGGTGCCAATCTGTTGCCGCTAATTTTGGTGTGGGGGCAAACAGATAGAATTTGTGGATTCTTAGGGAAACTGAATAGTAAACCTGTATACCTGTTCCGTCGGGCTTCGATCGTCGATCCCGCCGTGGACCTGCAAAAAAGTGCGAGACACCGGGGTTGTTCCCGGCGACGCACCCTCCGACGCTCAAGTCAGTAATCTAGGAAGACTATGGATGAGCACAAAAACTGGTGAAAGATTGATTACCTCTTAATGGAGATGGATGGGGGGTATTTATAGGCGTCTCACGGAACAGATTAGGAATGTAATCCCCGTGATCTGATATGGAATAATCTCCTTGTAAACGGATTAGGAATGTAATCTGATAAGGTATATTCCCCGTAATCAGATAAGGAATTTAATCCCCAAATCCCAGTGAAAAGATAGACGTACATCAGGGTCGTTGATCAAGATTAGTCAGGGACCCTGATTTTATCTTGTTGGATCGGGTGTGCAGCGGTTTGAAACCCGCACCCTCTTGTTGGTGGATCTATTCGTGGGTTATTGGATCCCTGGGGGAGAGGATCCAATACCCATTTTGGACCCTCTTGTAGGCAAAATTACCGCTTTACCCCTGGGTCCCAAGATTCGTACCCGATTTGGACGGTTCCGATTAACCTCCATTTTTAGCCATATCAGAACCTAAATTATAGCCCCATGAATCTATTTTCCAGAACTTTTGACGGATTTGATTTTCTATGTATAATCTGTTAGATATCAGTATTTTAGTACAACTAGGTTAGAATTTTCAGATTCACAAATAAATGCATACCTTGCTGCTTCATAATTTATTTGACCATGCAAACAGTAAAATAAAAATCAGAGATTAATTTGGCTGAACCTAGACATGTGTAGGAACTACCCTGAAATTTTATAGATTTAATTGATGAGTTTTGTGATCTATTTCACATGTATTAACACAATTTAAAACTTTCTGCCTGAACATAAAATCTGAAAAGAATAGAGTTTTCACCCTAGTTTCTGTAACTTTTATATGTCGTGTATTTATTCGTTGGAACCAGCAGAGAGTCTAGTTTCTAGAATCTCTAACGGATTCGGATTTGCTTTTCTGTAGTAGCGGCAATCTGTGTTTTTGTACAGCAAGGTCATGCTGTCCAGATTAAGTAAATTGTGTGTAATTGACATGTTTGCTTATTAATTTGTCTGTAACGAATAGAATTAGTCACACCTAGCATTATACAACATTGACACCTTCTTACATGCTCACATAGGATGAATTAAAAAGTTAACAAGTCGGGATATTATGGGATGACTTGGTAGTGAACAATCGAAAACTGTACTCGGCCGGGCCCTACTGCCTGACCTGTACTAACTTGTACTGATGGCCATAAATTACTGCCTGATAATTACTGCCCCTGAACATAAAATACTTCCTGATAATTACTGTCACTGAACATTAAACACTGATTACTGGGCCGAGTACACGAACTGTGAATTCACCATCAGTCTAAAGTGTACATTGTGTGTTTGCACCGAACCCATGGAGTGGGACGCAGTAGTACATGCACTGGATAGATTAATAAAATGATTAATAACCTGCATTTGACATCTCATGCTTGATCCTGTATAGAACTTAACTTGACATCAATCATTACATGTGTGATTAATTGTGGACCTTTGATATTATTGCCTGCCTTTGCTTTGCTCTTTGACTTTGATCTTGTCTCTTTTTCTTTAATATACATATTTCCTTTATCCTCTGTTTTTCTCTACTTGTTGTCCATGACTTTCTCTATGGAAACTCTTTTCTTTCTTTTTAGATCAAGAATTTACAGGTACCGAAGGAGCAATACCAGAAAAAATTGGTGAGCAAACTCTCTGAAGATCATAGTTGGACCATTAGACTACTATAGCTATCTCTTGTTATTTACTTACTGTATTGCTTTTATCATACTTCGTATTCCGAGATTTTATGGCCCAAAGTTTATTTTATCCCAGATGTTGGATTATTATTTGGTAAATTTATTTCATGATTATTTTGGAGTTTATTCATTGTTTATGTGAATATTCTTTTCTTGCATGGATGTATTCTCTTGTATATTGTTGAGTTAGACTGGTACAGCTTATGGATGATGTATAATTATTCACTGGGCCTTCGTTACATGCTCGTATTCCCGTATTTTGGGAAGCAGGGCGTGACACTATTTGTGTACAAAATTTGAAATAAATTCAATGAGTTTTAATCACTCATTATGCGGCCTAAAAATAGAGTAATTTTACATCGTTTATAAAATGCCAATTTTTTTGTTGTATAATAAATGGTTAAATCACATTGAAATCAACACACTTAACTTTTAAGGTGTAGATCACATCCAACAGTGTGAGTTTTTATTTTGGACAGTCGACATATGAGTTTTGAGATGTCTCCCTAGGTAAGTTACGTATGTGCTTTCTTATTAGAGCTGGTATCAGGTCCTATCGGGTCGGGTCCTCCACTACCCGGACCTGTACCTGGACCCAGTACCTCACGGGTCCAAAATTGGACCCGGACCCTGGCATGCGAGAATCGGGTCCGGGTCCAGGTCCTTGTTAAAAAACCTACCCATCGGGTCCGATAGCAGGGAATAAATATTTGTACTTAAGAATTTTTGCAACCGACACTCTCCGGTTCCAATAATTTTTACACTTAAGTACATGAATAAATATTCTATTTACAGATCTATCTTCAACAATTACTATTTGCATGTGTATCCCTATAACCCTATTATTCAAATTCCATATTTTTTGGGGTATTTTTAACGGGTCCAGGTGTATTTTAAGTGGACCTAAACCTGGATGCGGACCCAGACCCGAAAGTGCATCGGGTCTTACTTTACGACCTGGATCCGGATCCGTATAGACCGGGTCGATTCCGATCCAATGCCGGATCCGGATTGGGTCCGTGTATCGGGTCAAAGTAACAACTCTACTCCTTAATCTCTAGGGAGGCATTTTAAAAGTCATTTTCAATAATCCAAAATGATAATTCAACCGTTATAAGTGATATACATTCCAAAAACTATTTGTATACAAAGTTTGAAATGAATTCGGTGAGTTTAAACCGTTTATTATGAGATAAAAAATTGGCATTTTGTAAATGGTATAGAATTACTATATAGAATTTCATTAGAGATTTAACTTTTCATATATTCCAGTTTACAGAACATATTACTTTTTACATTAAACAAAAATGCTTTATCATCATAAAATGTAAGGCTAGGATTATTAACAGACTGAAAGATTAATTATTGACTATTGGATCTTCTAAACTAGTTTTTTTAAAGTGGTATAGATAATGTAAAAAACTCACATAAATCTTAAATCTGACTTAAGATGATGGTACCCAGAGGAGTGAACAGAGAGGGGGAGAGAAAGTGGCTGCATTGTGAAAAAAGCAAAATCAGTTGCTTAAGTTCTCATGACTCCACACCTTCCCATCATTACCATCCACAACCCCTTCATTTCCCCTACCTACCTCGAAACCCACCACGATCCCACCCCCAATCAACCGTCTTCTCACCCAATACCACTACCAAAACCATTTTCTCCTCCAAAACCAAATTTTTACTCCAAATCCACTATAACACCCCGAATCTCAAACACAGGTAATTTGTAGCAAAAACAGGATATTTACTTCAATTTAAAAGGAATTTAAAACTTTTTCATTTACAACATGTTCTTTACAACAGCACAGCGGAATTAAATGAATACAATACAATCTACAATAAGAAAAGTTCTTCAATATTGTAACAACTCATCATAGTGACTTCAAGCCCATGCCAAGTCCAACCCTGCAACTGGAAAACTGTGAGCACGTCAGTTGCATACAACTAACGCAAAGCTATAATACAGCGATTCTTCTACTTTAGAAAAAGAAAACTTGAATGCAAATAGAAAAAGTGACTATCCTGGTGTGTCAGTGTATGACATGACTTAATGCCTAATGCAGAAATTTACACTACGATGACACTAATGCATACTTGTTCGGATTCTATGCATCCCATACTACTAGGTCCAAGGGCAAGCCCTTCACGTACTTCTCATTATGGGGTTCAATCCCTCATTATGAAAATTCTACTACCGTAACAAAAACAAGGTTTAGACATTCCACAAGTACGTATTCCAGTTTCAGAGTTCACCGTCAAACTATACAGAATCCTCATTGTGCGAACATCCCGCAAGTGCCCCTATAGTCCCGGTATATTCATATATATTGGTGACTTACCTCCCATCCGACCGACTATTCATGACCCTGGAATCCTCCGTCAGATCAATCGTAGTCCCGAGTTTAATTGAGGCTTGTCTCCCACCGCAAGCAAACACAGTCCTGGAGTCCATCGTCAAACCATATAGAGGATCCCCACTTACGTTTGCCCAAATTTGATCACATCTTCTCCTAGTTCCTATCCTTAAATTTAAATATGAATAATAATACTACCTAGAGCTAGCTTACCCTCCTACCGGACTTAAACAATATACCGAGAACGATGGCCCATTTTGGCCACTTCTCAAATATCAAAAATCACTTTCATCACTTTGTCGGTACCTGGGTCACACTTAGCCTCTAGTATTCACAACTCATACTCACAGCATAATGGGTTATCCACACCCTCTTTATTCACATTTTGAAATTTCATTCACATATTCAATTATTCCCTTGTTCACACAACTCAATTATTTGTATAGCTAGTTTTATAGTCTTATTCCAAAATTTCAAATCAACATTCTTTACGTAAAAATAGATAGTTTATTCACACCCTTCTAATAGGATTCTCAATGAAGTTGTAATTTCATTCAATAGATTCCTTTTTTGAACAATATAGTATTCAACTACCCATTTTATTCTTTAACAAACTCAAATTTACTCTAGATCGAGTTTAATACAAAGGAAAAAACTTTTAAAATACCTCTAGTCGAAATAATCAAAATTTTCTTCTTAATCAAAATGTAAGTTAATATTTATTTAGTTCCAAACTCTATTTTTATATACAACTCAATCCCCACATTTTCTCCTTAATTCACATATTAAACCTCATAATAAAACCCTTGACAAGATAATTAAATGCCTCTTAATTTTTCATAAGATACATCTTACTAACATTCCAATTTTAAATCCAATTTTATACGTTGTAAAAGTTTTAGGACAACTAGATAAAAGACATCAACCCAATGGTAATGAAAAATCATATAAATTCCAATACGACACCAAAATAGATTTCTTAGTTTCATAGGAAACATAAATGAGTCTACTACAACTTAGTAGTTAAGATTATCTAAATTCATCCTCAATTTATTCGTATAAATTCATTTGCAAAACAGCAGGTTCAAAATCCGAAAACTGCATCTCATGCTACTTGTAAAAATCACATAAAATTTTATGCTTCATAAAATTTTGTGTTATTTAGATCAAACTAAAGGTATAAAAGTCTACTATAACTTTGTAGTTATAAGTTTTTCCAAAATATTGTGTCTGTAACCCTGAATTCTTCGAAATCAACCGCAGGGCCGAAATGTTATACTGCTGTTAAAGTACTGCCACTTGTTCAATCTTGTAAAATTCATTATAAATTCTATTCTTCATGAAAAAGTGATTTCTTAGACTCTAAAGAAATTTTAACGAGTCTAATTCAACTTCTTAGTTGTGACTTTCCTCAAAATACTTCATACAAGACGCTGAAATGATCAAATTCCGAAATGTATACAAATTTTCAAGAACTAGATAACTGCCAACCAGTCCTAAGTTTGGATTTTATTAAAATAGTAAACGACATCCAAATATTATGAAATTTTAAGGAGATGTTATTGACATATACGAGATGCTCCTATAAAAATTTTAGCTCTAATTTCCATATAGTTTAATAATTTTCTGAAGTGCAACTAAAATTTAAAACAGAAACTTAAAAATGCCCCCAAATCAATCATATTATAAATTCACACCTTTAATCAACAACACATAATCTAAACATGGATACTTAATCTATATAAGTTATCATGCATCTAACAATTCACACATATCTAGCATTCTACTAATAAAACTATATTAGAAAGATGGAAAAACACCCACCACAAAAGTAGAATTCCTAATAGTAGAATCCCTAAAAAATGATCCAAAGATCCCCAAAAATTTGGCCGGCCTTCCTATAGCTCAAACCCGCAAGCATTCTCTATCTTTTTTATTTTTTTTGATTTGCATTCTATTCATGACAAAGGGGTGATCTACTTATAGGAAGAATTAGTGGTCAAAATTGTAACGCTCCAGCTCAAACAAATTCTAACAACTGCCCTACACAGGCTGCCTCTCAAAAGGTGTCATGACTAGTTGGTACCTCTTGATCGTAGGCTTCCTAATATATACACACACAATCCTTACTCACCTTCCATGTGGGACTAAGTCACCACCACCTACCATGAACACCATGACCCTATAATAATTAATTCATGTTTTCTGTAGGCTCTATACACACACTACCAAATCTATAGGGCCCTTTAACCATAAATTAATTACTAAGCCGGCACCATGAAGGCCCATCTCATACGGGGTATTACAAAAATGACTCTGCACTTTCCAAAATAACTACCCATTTCTAAATGCACTCACCTCACTCTCCTTCATCTCCAATATAGGCCGGCCACTCTCATAGTGTCACGCCCCGCTTCCCAAAAATACAGAACACAAGCACTTGACGTTGGCCCAGCGAATGACTAACGTCACCCATAAGCTATTTACCTATTCATCTCAACAATATAATCAAGACAAAACAATTGCGCACGCAATAATAATAATTCCATGAACAATAATACTTGGAATGAAGCAATATGAAATATCCAAATACAATAATCCAACGTCTGGAAACAAATAATAGTATTCGGGTCATAAGCCCAATACAATAATAAATCCATTCACAATAATAATAAGTCTCAATACAATAAGTCCAATACAATAATAGTCAACTAGAAAGCATTAAATCATTAGAAAGCTTGTTCTCTAATTCCTGCAGGCAATTTTCCTTCATTACCTGTGAATACTTCATCTAAAAAGAGGAGAAAAATTGTCCTTTGGGAAGTCATCGACAACAAGTAGAGAAAGCAAAGAACAATGGAAATATGGTATAACAAAGAATTCAATAAATCAATCGGAATCAATAATTTGGGATGATAGCAATAATCAATATCAATGATAGTCAATGCAATGGTTATAAACAATGATTCAGTATTCGATGTCAATGTTCATTGATCGATGTCAACAACAATTAGGCAATATTTAATAATGTTGACAATATGAAATGCTGATGCGATAACAATCTTAAGTCTATTATTCAATTTAATCCTAACTAATGCACGTACTACTGCGTCCCATTCCACAGATTCGATGCATACAATCAATGTCATGCCCAGCTTTTCAAAAATACGGAATACAAGCACGTAACATTGGCCCAACGAATGATTTTCATCATGCATAAGCTGTTCAGGAATCTTTACAACATCTCACAAAATAATCAGAGTCGGAAGAAAGGGAATCAACCACACATACATAATTAAATCAATATACCAATAGAATTTACTTGAAAAAAAATGTATTAATCTCAAATAAATTAGATCTAAACAAGTCAAAAAAATCTTGGGTCATACTGGCCAAACACAAAGAATCCAAGTAACAGATACATTGTTCAAAATGAGCAACAGGAAATAAAGAAAGGTAGCTAAAGCTCCAGCTAATTAGAACTTTAGATCACATACTCCATTGGGCAGCTGATCACCAAAATCTGCAATTAATAATTGCAGGAGAAGGAAAGAGAAAACAAGTACCCGTCAGTGCAAGTTACGGGCCACTTATAATGTAGGATACAAGTACATGGGAAAGATAAACAAATAGCATAGAATAATGCATCAATAGTAATAACTAGCATGAATCAAACAAAGTCAACTAGCATGGTATACTAACAGTACAAATGAATGCGTCAAGTATGGTGTCATATGGCAACTAACATTGTCCAGTAACAGTAAGCTTAGTATATCAGTGTAACAGTTTAACAGTATCAGTCCAACAGTATCAGTCTTATGTTCTTACAGTCTTATGTGGATTATTAGCTAGGTAGAACTTCATGCACCTCATATTATAACACATGGTTGCTACAACAAACAGTTTCGCTTTTAGATTTCATAGTGGACCATAATGGGGCAGCGTACTCAGGTATCAGTAGCAGTAGCAGTAGAAATAACAGTAAAAGTAGCAGTAAAAGTAACAGTAACAGTAACAGTATGGAACACTAGTTCCCTTCCAAGTACACGTTTCCAAATTTTCCACTACTAGATCTTCCCTTAAGAAACCCCGGCTTGGTCATTTTTATTATGGTTATCAACAGACATGATAGTGCATGAAATAATATCAAATTATCATGGTGTAATCATTTTCTTATTCAGAGAAACAAATAAACATGCATAGATGATATACGGTCACATAAACGAGCAAGACAGTATATGTTCATATTCAGGACAGCATGACAGTACAGTACTAAAACAGTGATTCCCGTTACTGCAGAAATCTAAATTTGAATTCTTCGAAGAATCTGGAAAATAGACTTCCACATGAATCCAGCGATTATATATAAGCCATATAGTATTTCACAAAATCATAACTCAAAACTGATTTGAATCTAGAAAACACGTTCAGCCAGAAATCGGTAAATCGAATTCTCAGTCAGAAAAACAGCAATAAAACTCCTCAATTAAATCCAGAAAAAATCTGGGGTAATCCCCTATATGTCTAGTATCATAATATTCCAGTAAAATTAGTTCAGTCAACAAAAATCAGAAAACATCAAGAAACGATAGTTTGGCAAATCTGGAATTCCCAACACTGCTGTACGAAAACATCAATATCTCGCAAACCATGAAACGAAATCTAGATCTGTCAAAGGGAGATGAAAATAAATAAAATAAGCTAACTTTCATATTTCACAATTATTTTCCATACAGTAAAAGTAATTAGGGTGAAAATACAATTCTTTTCAGAACAACGAGCAAAATACAACAATTATAGTTCTTGTTCAAAAGCCTGAAACAACGTATAAAACTCATCAATAAAATCCACCAAAATTTTGGGTAATCCCTAGATAGGTATAGAAATACTGTGCAAAGCTTCAGATCAAAATAATATAATTAAGACTAGTATCGAAAAAGTTTAATCATCAAAATCATCAAGAAACGAAATCTAGAAATAGAATACACCTCTGTAGCAAAATAGCTATAACTCACTAATACGAAAATGAAATTGATGAAGGTCAGAGAGTTTGGAAAGAAGATAGATTTCTCTACAATTCATGTGTAATACAAAAATTAAGAATTCTGACCTTAATAGGGTCTAAAATACAAATCAGAACTGATCATCGACAAATACAGATTTTCTCTTGAAAACAAAACCAACATAGGCCACACGAAACTCGTTCCAATCACAATCAAATATGGTATAAAGTCTAATAAGTGTCCAAACATCATGAAATAGGGTATATAATATATTCACAACCATCATATCACATGGATCTCATCAAACACACAATTTTGCCTAATTATCTCAGATATATGAATAGATCAAGAACGGTCAAATCTAGCTATTTTCATGTCAATTTTTGTGTTGTGAGGCAACTATGGTCAAATAGCACTATAGAGACAAAACCCATCAAAAATAACACACACACGAGTTGTCTGTAGAACCCAACTACACTATAGGTGGTATTTTTTACTTGTATCATGCAAAGAAATTTGAGTACAAGTTACTTGCCTGAGAGACGACGATGGGAAAAACACAAGAGCAAGAATAATGAGAATGGATTCCGGGGCACGAACACAAACACAACGAATGGATCGAACAAACACACGAACCAATCACGAACACAATTGGACAGATGAGATCGAAGATCAAGATCAAGGCGATCGGATCAGATCAGACGACTCTGCTCGAAGATCAAGATCAAGATCAAGATGTGATCAGTATCTTGATGATGATCGGATCAGATCGACGATCGGACGGTCCACAATCAAAATATCAAGACTCCATGATGATCGAGATGTTGATCAACGACCCACGATCAAGGAAGATCAAAACCCATGATCACAACAAATATCAACAGCAACCCATGATCAAAATAACAGCAATGAGAATGGCTCATGAACAGGGACTCGGCCTGGGTGCATCAAGGCACTGCAGGGAGTGAAGGGTTGGTGGCTGGCTCGAGAGAACGACAGCGCATTGCAGTCGCTGCCGCAGGAAGGAGGAGGTAATCAGGGGGAGAGCAGCGCGGCGCTGGGCTGGCGCGACGCGACGAGGTGCTGCACTGGAGTTGGGGAGGAGGCGGAGGCACACCAGGGGAGGCTGTCGCACCGGGGAGTGCACAGGGAGAGGGTTGATCAGGGGCAAGGTCAGGAGAGCAAGGAGATCGGGAGGGTGGTTGAGAACGGCTAGGGTTTGAGAAGATGAACAGGTGTTAGGTGGAAGATGAAGAGGCACACAGGGGTATGGGAACTACATATATAACAGATGAGTTAGGGTTTTTGGGGTGTAATACGAGTTTGGATAATTGGGTTAAACAGGGTAGTTTTAAAGTAGGTTTAATTGTTTAAATTGGGTATTAATAAGATATAGGTTTTTAAATAGGATTTAGATAAAAGATCCAATCGGATGGATAAAGTAATAAATAAAAATAGGATTATATATCAAAATATATATTGATCTACAAGATGGAAATTATTTGAAATACTACAATACAATTATCAATAGAGATAGATTTTAAATTAAGAATCAAGGGTAAAAGATAAAAATAACAAGAATAATTAAAAAAATAACAATAATCGTAATAATAATAATAATAATAAAATTAACGGTAATAATAATAATACTGATAACAATAATAATAATAAAGACTTTAATAGGGTTTGTATATAAAGAAAACGTTTGAAATAATAATAAACAATTAATGAAAAGTAATAGATTTTAACATGAGATACAAAATAAGTTTGAAATAAAACGAACTTAAGATAATGAAATTTTATAAAGAACCCAAACCCAGATTATACACAGAAAAAGATTATACACCCAAAATACAAGAAATAGGAAACAAGGGTTACAAATCCTACCCACCTTATAACAAAATTTCGTCCTCGAAATTTGCTTAGGCGGTACATAGGACGGGGCAAAAGCAAACTTGGGGAGGGTAACAAAAAAAGAGGATTAAAGGAGAAGGAACAAGGCAGTGGCAACACTAGAAAAAGAAGGAAGTGGATAACAGTGAGGTCGTGGAATGCATGAAAGAGAACAAACAGTATCAAAAGAAAGAACAACACAAGATAACAAAGCAAGATAGGGAGTAGGCAGAACTGGAATCAATGAGAGAATGAACAGGGAAGGATTGAATCAAATCATGAATGTGTGCATGATGGCAAAATGGAATTCAAGAAAGAAGTAACTGGTATCTGAAATGAAGAAGAAACATCACAAGACTTGCAAGATAACAAAGCAAAGAGATGAAGAAATAGATAGGGCTGGAATCAAAGAAAGCATGGACAAGGAAGAGATGAACCAAGCAATGAGTCAACGGATGAGGACAAATGCAATGAATGGAACAAAACAAACAATACAAGAGAGGAGAAGCAACAAGAGGATCCTGGGACCTGTGGGTTATGGGTCCACCACGCTTCCGTTGTGACACTCTGATGGTGACGTTCCAAGCTGCAGACATGTCGTTGTAGACCATGTGACACCAAGCGACGACCCGAGCAGGAAGAAAAGAATGAGACACCAAAACCAAAGAGAATATAGGTAAGAGAATTTGAGTTGGGCTCGAGTTAGATATTAATAAATACTTCAATCAAAGGAAAATAAAATTGGGTTTTAGATGAGGGCTTTAATTAAAATAATTTGGTCAAACTAATGGGCGTTAACAAAAATAATATTAATAATACAAAAATCAACACATATTAATAATAAAATAATAATAACATAAATAACAATAATAATAATAATAATAATAATCATCATAATCATACTAGTAAAAGTAATATTAATAATAATAAAAATATTAACAATACTGGTAAGGATAATAATGCAAGACAGAATATAATTTGGGGTTCATCGTTTTTGTGAAAGTAATTCAATATTAACAACAACAATAAAATGGTAAGAAAAAATACAATAATAATAATAGTAATGGTAATAACAATAATAATAATACTAATAATAATAAGGAAAACAATAATAATAATAGTAGAAATTCTTTGATGTGGGTTTGCCTCATTTATATCCATTTGTAGACTTGCCTTCTCGACATCAAGTTGCAGGTTTGCCTCCACGACATCAGGTTGCAGGTTTCCATCTGGATATTTAGTTGCACATTTTGCCTTCCCGATTTCCAGTTGCAATTTGCCTCCATTGACGTCTAGTTACATGTTTGCCATCTCGACATCTAGTTGCAACAAAACGATGAATGAGATGATGCCATCTTCCACACGTACTTAGATATCGATTGCTTAATTTAAGTACGAAGTTACATTTTGAAATTCGTAAGATTAAAATACACAATTATTCGAAATAACAAAATTTTCGTTTTAGAAAATAATTTTAGAGAAGATCCAAAATATAATAAATAATATTCGAAATACACAAAATATTCGAATATATATATATATATATATATATATATATATATATATATATATATAGGCATGAGAAGAATGAATTCTATACTCAGTAAAAAGTCAACAAAGGAGGACGATTACAAGGAACGAAAGAAAATAAGAAATCAAAGAATTTAATATGAAGGAAGATGGACAAGGGGGTACAAGCAGAATTTGAAGAGAATATGGCAGGGAAGTAATAACTAGCATGATACTCAAAATGAGTTAACAAATGAAGATGAATGCAAGGCACGAAAAGCAATAAATGACACACTTGTTGAAATAAGAAGGAATCAACGAGGCAAGCAGAAAATAAGAGATTGCTTACACCAGAATCAAAGAGAACATGAGCAGGGAAAGAATAAACAAGGACAACACCTAAGATAGAATCAAAAGAAAGAGAAAGAGAATTGATGATCAAGAAGGAGGAAAACACAATGTAGAAAGATAATATGAAGAATAATGCAAGATGAATGAAAGATTCAAAGGAATATGGGTACGAAAAGAACGAAACTATACCCAGTAAAGAATCAACAAATGAGAACGACTAAAAGAGATGGAAGAAATAAGGAATCAAGGAAATCAAATAAGAAGGGATCAAATGAATGGAATATGACTAGTATCAGATCAAGTTGATTAAATTTCATTCATGTATGCATGGTTGGTGGAATGTTGAGCTGATCCCAAATCGAGCCAAGTTTGTCTAATATATTAGGCAACTAATACATTAGCCAAACCTGGGCTCTTATACCACTAAAAGCCTTATCATGCCCCGCTTCCCAAAAATACGGAATACGAGCACGTAATAATGGCCCAGCGAATGATTTTCATCATCTATAAGCTGTTCAGGAATCTTTACAACATCTCACAAAATAATCAGAGTCGGAAGCAAGGGAATCAACTACACATGCATAATTGAACCAATATACCAACAGAATTTACTTGAAACAAAATGTATTAATCTCAAATAAATCACATCTGAACAAGTCAAAAAAATCTGGGTCATACTGGCCTAACACAAAGAATCTAAGTAACAGATACATTGTTTAAAATGAGCAACAGAAAATAAATAAAGATAGCAAAAGCTCCAGGTAACTAGAACTTTAGATCACATACTCCATCGGGCAGCTAATCACCAAAATCTGCAATTAATAATTGCAGGAGAAAGAAAGAGAAAACAAGTACCCGTCACAGCAAGTTACGGGCCACTTATAATGTAGGATACAAGTACATGGGAAAGGTAAACAAATATCATGGAATAATGCATCAACAGTAATAACTAGTATGAATCAAACAAAGTCAACTAGCATGGTATACTAACAGTACAAATGAATGTGTCAAGTATGATGTCATATGGCAACTAACAGTGACTAGTAACAGTAAGCTCATTATATCAATGTAACAGTATAACAGTATCAGTCTAACAGTTTCAGTCTTATGTTCTTACAGTTTTGTGTGTATTACCAGCTAGGTAGCACTTCATGCGCCCCATATTATAACACATGGTTTCTACAACAAACAGTTTCGCTTTTAGATTTCATAGTGGACCATAATGGGGCAGCGTACTCAGGTATCAGTAGCAGTAGCAGTAGAAATAATAGTAACAGTAGCAGTAAAAGTAATAGTAACAGTAACAGTAACAGTAACAGTATGGAAAACTAGTTTCCTTCCGAGTACACGTTTCCAAATTTTCCACTACTAGATCTTCCCTTAAGAAACTCCAGCTTGGTCATTTTTATTATGGTTATCAACAGACATGATAGTGCATGAAATAGTATCAAATTATCATGGTGTAATCAGTTTTTGATTCAGGGAAACAAATAAACATACATAGATGATATACGGTCACATAAACGAGCAAGACAGTATATGTTCATATTCAGAACAGCATGACAGTACAGTACTAAAACAGTGATTTCCGTCACTACAGAAATTCAAATCTGAATCCGTCGAAGAATCTGGAAAATAAACTTCCACACGAATCCAGAGATTATATATAAGCCATATAGTATTTCACAAAATCATAACTCAAAACTGATTTGAATCCAGAAAACACGTTCAGCCAGAAATCAGTAAATCGAATTCTCAGTCAGAAAAACAGCGTTAAAACTCCTCAATTAAACCAGGAAAAATCTAGGGTAATCCTCTATATGTCTAGTATCATAATATAGAGTTTCATAATATTCCAATAAAATTAGTTCAGTCAACAAAAATTAGAAAACATCAAGAAATGATAGTTTGGCAAATATGGAATTCCCAACACTGCTGTACGAAACATCAATACCTCGCAAACCGTGAAACGAAATCCAGATCCGTCAAAGAGAGATGAAAATAGACAAAATAAGCTAACTTTCATATTTCACAATTATTTTCCATACAGTAAAAGTATTTAGAGTGAAAATACAATTCTTTTCAGAACAGCGAGCAAAATACAGCAATTATAGTTCTTGTTCAAAAGCATTAAACGGTGTATAAAACTCACCAATAAAATCCACCAAAATTATGGCTAATCCTTAGATAGGTATAACAATACTGTGCAAAGCTTCAAATCAAAATTATATAATTAAGACTAGTATCAAAATAGTTTAATCATCGAAATCATCAAGAAACGAAATCTGGAAATATAATACACCTTTGTAGTAAAATTGCCATAACTCGCTCATACGAAAATAAAATTGATCAAGGTCAGAGAGTTTGGAAAGAAGACAGATTTCTCTATAATTCATGTGTAATACAAAAATTAAGAATTCTGACCTTAATAGGGTCTAAAACAAAACTAACATATCAGAACTGATCATCGACAAATACAGATTTACTCTTGAAAACAAAACCAACATAAAACGAAACTCGTTCCAATCACAATCAAACATGGTATAGAGTCTACTAAGTGTACAAACATCATGAAATAGGATATATAACATATTCACAACCATCATATCACGTGGATCTCATCAAACACATAATTTCGCCTAATTATCTCACATATATGAATAGATCAAGAACGGTCAAAGCTAGTTGTTTTTATGTCAATTTTTGTGTCGTAAGGCAACTATGCTATAGAGAGAAAACCCATAAAAAATACCACACACACGAGTTGTCTATAGAACCCAACTACATTATAAGTGGTATTTTTGACTTGTATCATACAAAAGAATTTGAGTACAAGTTACTTGCCTGAGAGACGATGACTGGAACAACACAAAAGCAAGAATAACGGGAACGGATCTTAGGGCACAAATACAAACACAACGAACGGTCGAACAAACACACGAACCAATCACGAATACAATCGGACGGCTGAGATCGAAGATCAAGATCAAGGCGATCGGATCAGATCGGACGACTCATATCGAATATCAAGATCAAGATCAAGATGTGATCAGTATCTTGATGATGATGATGATGATCGGATCAGATCGACGATCGGACGATCCACAATCAAAAGATCAAGACTCCATGATGATCGAGATGTTGATCAACGGCCCACGATCAAGGAAGATCAAAACCCATGATCACAAAAAATATCAACACCAGCCCATGATCAAAATAACAGCAATCAGAATGGCTTATGAACAGGGACTCAGCTTGGGTGCGTCGAGGCACTACAGGGAGTGAGGGGTTGCTGGCTGGCTTGGGAGAACAATAGCGCAATGCGGTCGCTGCCGCGGGAAGGAGGAGGCGATCGGAGGAGAGCAGCGCGGCGCTGGGCTGGCGCGATGCAACGGGGTGCTGCACTGGCATCGGGGAGGAGGTGGAGTCACACCAGGGGAGGCTGTCGCACAGGGAGAGGGTTGATCGAGGGTAAGGTCGGGAGAGCAGGAAGATCAGGAGGGTAGTTGAGAACGGCTAGGGTTTGAGAGGATGAACAGGTATTAGGTGGAAGATGAAGAGGCACACAAAGGTATGGGTACTATATATATAACAGATGAGTTAGGGTTTTAGGGGTGTAATATGGGTTTGGGTAATTGGGTTAAACATGGTAGTTTTAAAAGTAGGTTTAATTGTTTAAATTGGGTATAAATAAGATATAGGTTTTTAAATAGGATTTAGATAAAAGATCCAATCGAATGGATAAAGTAATAAATAAAAGTAGGATTATATATCAAAATATATATTGATCTACAAGATAGAAATTATTTGAAATACTACAATACAATTATCAATAGAGATGGATTTTAAATTACAAATCAAGGGTAAAAGATAAAAATAACAAGAATAACAAAAAAAATAACAATAATCATAATAATAAAAATAAAAATAAAATTAACGGTAATAATAATAATACTGATAACAATAATAATAATAAAGACATTAATAGGGTTTGTAAATAAAGAAATCGTTTGAAATAATAATAAATACAATTAATGAAAAGAAATAGATTTTAACAGGAGATACAAAATAAGTTTGAAATAAAGCGAACTTTAGATAACAAAAATTTTATAAAGAACCCAAACCCAGATAATACACAGAAAAAGAATATACACCCAAAATACAAGAAATGAGAAATAGGGGTTACAATCAATGTCATTTAGACTATAGTGGTAGACTCTGTAGTTCATGTACCCGGCAATGACATACAATAATGACCGATGATTTAATGACCGATGACCGAATCAATCGAGATACTGTAATCAGTAATCTACAATCAATCGATGACCGATATGACCGATAAATAGGAAAACACGAGCCCCTTCTCCGAATACAGTCCTATATTGTCTACTACTAAAGTCAACCCTTAAATCTCGACTTGTTAATTATTTTATCGATGCAAACAATACATTATGCAATTTAGAGATATCTGATGAACAATGGTAACAATAGAGAAACAATAGGATGATAATTTGGATATGACAATTAGAATGATGACAAAAACACAATAAGATCATGCAATGCAACATATACACTTCAATTCATGCACTACAATGAAATATGTATAATTAAGAAAATATGGAAAATGAATTTCTGGACAGCAAGAGGTAACCGTACAAAAATCCGTTTTCCCGCTGCTACAGAAATCGAAAACTGAAACCATTAGAAATTTTGGAAACTAAACTTCCACACGATTCCAACGTATATTTAAAATAAAAAATCCGACAACAGTAGCTAGGTCAAACACATCATTTTTTACAGATTATATGTTCAGACAGAATATTGACATCAAGTTGTTATATCTTTAGAATCAGCGAAAACTCAATTATAAATTCATTAAAAATATTCTTTAGACTCCTGAACATGTTAACTAACATTCTGAAAATTATCAGAGCATTATTCTAACATTAATTTAGCTTTTTTAATAGTTTAAACATGAAAATATACATGAATCTGAAATTCTGGAAATAAAACACAACAGTAAAATCATCATAACTTTTGCAATACAACTCAGAATTCAGCAATTCAAGATGTTTTGGAAACTATAGATATAGGGCTACAACTCTTATTCAGAAAGATATTTATTTTGAGATCAAATACTGGGTCAAAAATGTTATGCAAAATATAGACAGCAACAACATACAGATTTTTGGTTATTTTCATGAAATAAATTGATTAAACATGATGGATATCAATTATATAGTCAATAAATCTTATAATCAGCATGATGGGTATAAAAGCATGATAAATAAAATTAAGAATACACACATACACTATTTTAATACATCCAAACACCAATCGATCAATCAAAAATACAACATAACAATTATTTATACAATAGATTAATTGTGTTGTGATTGTATGAATAACCTTATTATGAATATTACATGAATAAACAAAAGATTCAATCTTTGGAGTAACAATGGCACCAAGTCGAGGATATTTTGGTTAGCTCGTCTAAACCCTCAATATACTCAACGAAAAGGGACGAACAGTATACGATACGATGAATAATTGGATCTACTTGCAAGAATTTCAATAAAAACTTGAATTTGATACAAGATTCAATTCAAGAGGAAAGTGACTTGCCTTATAGATAATAAATTTGAATACCAAAAAATAACAGGATGAGAATTCCGGAGCAATGAACACGAACCCACGAACTACGTGCACAAAAGAATCAACACAAGCAACAATAGCAATGAGCAAAACAGCAACAGCCAGCAATGGAAGAAGCAGCAGCCAATCGACGGTGGACAGTGGGGCCTCGAGCTGGTGGCGACGACGTCGATATGTGGTGTCGACGGGGAGGGAAGAGCGGCAAAGGCAGGTTTCGATCGGGGCGTCGAATGGACGGTTGGGGCAGGCATTGGGGGTTCGCCGGAGGACGAAAGCACGGGGGTGGGGGGTGGAGGGGGGGAGGGAGGGGGGGAGGAGGTTGATCTGGGGTGTTGGTTGCAGATCGGGGAGAGGAGAAAGGAGAGAGGATGGCGGCTAGAAATTATTTTTTTGTGTTTTTAGGGTTTGTATAGGGTTGTATTTATAGAATATAATTAGATTGTTTGGTTATTGGGTTAGGATCCAAAAATCAAGGGTTTGGGTCTAGAAATAATTGTAATTGGGTTTTGGATTCAACAAGAAATGGGTTTGAAGACAACATGGTTCAATTAAAATAACCACAATCCAATAAAATAAAATCCACAAGATAGATAGTCCAATAAGAAGAAAAGAATAGTATATGAACGAAAATTTAAATCCAAATGGATAAATAAATAATACAAATGAAAAGAATATCAATTGGGCTTGAAAAATAAATTAGATATCACCAAAAAAATTCGATCAAGTTTAATAATAAAATAATTCAACATATGAACTTTAACAAATAATCAAGAAATAAAAATTAATATTTATAATCATAATCATAATAAAATTACATAACCAACTAGTATTCGGGTTTAACGAATTCATTAAAATAATCCAATAATAATAATTTTTTTTTGGCTCAAATGTAAATAGCCTATCAATAAGAAATAGAAAGTAAGATTAAAATACATCATTATCCGAATAAAATAAAAATTTTGATTAGAAAATACTTTAATACAAGATCTAAAATGAATTTAGCACAAAATAAATTTATAAAAATCAAATTATAGAAAATACACGGAAAATACTTATTGGCGGGAATGGGGGTTACATATAGTGTGCACAAACACGTGCACGTGTATCAAATGTGTGCACACCCTTTTATACAAATTTTATTATTAGTTTTTATTAAGTTTGATGCATGTGTTACACATGACAAGGTGTACCAAACTAACTATACTTTAAATGTACATTTAAGTGCACACAAAATTAATCATGAGCTTTAAATTTGTAAATTGTTTTAGTGGGTTAAAAAAATGGATTTAGGCCTAGTGGATTTTAATTAAAATAAATCACATAATTGTGACTAGAAAAATGAGAAGAAAAATATTCATGACTCAAGAAAATTTTAGGAACCAACACATGCACTGCAAACGCGTGCGTACGTTGCACGTATCAATACAAAATAAATTTGAGGGAACGAAAACAGTCAAAAATATAAAATACGTAGAACATGTATATTAATAATGTTACGGATATTTTATGTAACGGTAAAACAAACGTAATCGACACGTGTATTGAAAGCACGTGCAATGCTCGTAAAAACACGAAGATTAAAATAAATATTTAAGTTATCTCAGAATAGGATAAAAAAAAAATTTTGAGAAGACGAAAAATATATAAATAATGGAAATGCAGAAATACGTAGTACATTTATATTAAAATATGTTACGGATATTACTCATAACAGTACAAAATACATGTGCGTAATACCCGTGGGTAAAATTGTCATAAATCAATTTTGCGGGATGTTACAGTCTCACTCCCTTAGAACAGTTCTGTCCTTGGAACTTACTAGGGTAAGAGTTGTATCTTGTACACACCAAAGAAAAAATTATTATTGTATATAGAAAAACTATCAATACCAAGAAAAGAAATGTAGTATGTATTGTGAAAAACAAAGTAAACTCATATAAGGAAACTATGAGTATCAAAGTTAATAAGAACGAAACAAGAAAACTAGAAAAATAGCAGAAAGAGAAAGTGACCATAAAAGATAGTATAGATTGAAAGAAATTTTCATAAAAATAATATTTGATAAAGTATTAGATATTATAGTAAAGGAAAATGTAAATATAGTCATCATTTGTGAAGAAAATGGGGAAACAAAATAATTAGCAAGAAGTAAGGAAATCATAGGGAAAAAATGCTTTACAAACAAGTATAGTAAACAAAAAAAAGTAGTACGAAAGGAGTAAACAAAAATAGAAATATAGAAATAAGTAAGAAAGAAGAGAAATGCAAGTGCACACAATAAAAGTGTTGAAATAGTATAGACAAATTACAATGCAGTAATTTTTTCAAAATAGACAAAGAACTATAAATAATCTTTAAGTAGCTCAAAAATTTACTGAGATAAAAAGGATACATTTTTTTATAAAGAAATAAATAGTAAAAATGAAATAAGGGAAAGTATAAAAATATAAAGCAAAACGATAAATAATTGGAAGAGCATAATAATTGAAAAATAGTTAGCACTGGCTAATAAAATTATGAAAAATTTAAGGAAAGAGAAATTAACTAAAAGGAAATGAAAAAAATGAATGATTAAAATCGTAAACTAAGAATATATGTTAATAGATAAAAGAATGGAGCAATTTAAGAGAATATTGTCTTATGGAAAGTCTAAAAATGTCTGAGTGTTAAATTTTAGCTAAATGTACAAACAATATAAGATAGATATCATTATACATAACAAATTAATATCACAAAAAAATAATTCGTAAGGTAAATATAATAACTATATATACGATTCAAAATTAAATACATAAAATAGTGATTAGTATTTATTAAAATATCAATAAGTTGTCAAATATAGAAAGAAAGCCAACATACAAAATTATACACGTACATGGGCGTAAAAATATATGAGGAAACAAACAATACTATAATACGAATGTTATAAGAAATTGGAGAAACAAAATAAAATAACAGTAAAAGTAGCAATATATAATTGAAACATAATATTAATTGGGATGGAAATAAAATGTAGATAGTAAACGAAAGTATAAATAATAATAAAAATATTATATGAGTAGCAAACATATCAAAGATAGATTAGCAATCAAATATAAAAATGGAATTGTATAAAAATACAAGGTAATAAAATAACTAATAGTAACCAGTAATGTAGATTGAAAAATAAATAGAATAATAATAACACATATATGATAGATGTAGAAGCAAATATAAATAATAAGGTAATTAATTAAATGTGTATATAAGTATAACCGTGTCATAAATAATAAAGTTGAAGTAGTATAAGCTAAGCTGTAAAATATTATAAAATTGTATAAACTAGTACAAAAATGGAATAGTGGTAAGTAAATATAAATAGAAATAAAAGTGGGGGTTATTAAAGTGAAAAAATCTCTTTTGTTGTGGGTTTGCCTCGTTGGTATCCAACTGCAGGCTTGCTTCCTTGGCATCAAGTTGCAGATTAGCTTCCACGACATCCGGTTGCAGTTTACCTTTTGGACATTCGGTTGTAGATTTTACATCCCCGACTTCCAGTTGCAGGTTGCCGCCATTGATATCTAGTTGCAGATTTGCCCTCTCGACATCAGGTTGCACCAAAATGGTGAATGGAATGATATAATCTTCCATATGTACTTGGATATTAAATGCTTAATTAAATATGAAGTTATGTTTTGAAATTTTTGATATAAAAATAGATGTAAAGGTTGGGATAGTAAGATGAGGAAATAAAGTAGAACATTACAACGACAAAATATTAGAATAGAAATATAGATTATAATTTTCGAATATATAAAACTAGTAGTAGTGAAATGGATTTATAACATTAAAATAGAAAAATACACGCACGAGCTTAAAATGCAAATGATTACGCAGTGTAGTAAATTAGGATAATAAACATAAATAGTTATATAAGTATAAAATTATATGTATAGTAAGTATGTTGAAATATGATATATATATATGGAAATCAGTGGAAAGTATATGTAGTGACCAAGAATGTAAAGATAATAAAAATTGAAATAAAGATAAAATATAAATAGTGAGTATATGCATTATATTAGAGAAGTGTAAAGCTACAAAATTAATAAGTTGCTATTAATAGTGAAAAGTAAATATAACAAAAGGGAGAAAATAATAAGTATAAAAAAATAGTAACAAAAGGGAATCTTATTATGTAGAGGTATATTGTATTTATATAAGTAAAAATATTACAATCATGTTAAAATATACTGAAATAAATTAGACAGCATAAAATAATGGAAAAAATATAGTATCGTGAAATCAAAGTATTTGTAAGGTGAATGCAAACATAGAAAAATCAAAAATCAAAATCTAATAGAAATAATAACAAAGGAAAATGATAGTTTAATAATAATTTAATAAGTAGTAATTCAAAACTTAATAGAATACGTAAAACTAATAGCAAAAATAAATAAATAATATAAAAGTGCATAAAAGTAAGGATGATAAAACATCAAGAAAGAAAACGAGCCAGTCAAAATTAAAAGATAAAGACTAGGGGTTGTAGATAAAATAAATAATATCAAAGTGGATTAATAGTATAAGAAAACATTTATTTGAAAAATAAAAATATTAAAGGTTAAAGATGAAAAGTACTACGAGGAAAATCCACGAAGAGAAATTAAAGAGAAATGGTATCGTGAATGTAGGTTTAAACCAACCATACCACTCGTGATACCAAGGGAAAACATGCTCGCATACAATCTCACATCAATGTATACGAGGAGAGTATCATGAATGCAAGTTCAATAACATCATCATTCATGACTCCAAACTGACACACACCCATATGTCCACCCTAATTGTGTTTTCCTTATAATTTTGTATGACTTTCTGAAGTCGCCTCTCATACCACTCTGTAACGCCCCGAATCCCAAACACAAGTAATTCGTAGCAAAAATAGGATCTTTACGTCAATTTCGTACAAATTTACAAGGAATTTAAAACTTTTTATATACAACATGTTCTTTACTACAGCACAGCGGAATTCAATGAATACTATACAATCTACAATAACGAAAGCTCTTCAATCTTGTAACAACTCATTATAGTGAATTCAAGCCCATGCCAAGTCCAACCCTGCAACCGGAAAATTGTGAAGATCGACGTAGTCGCTTATAGGGACATCTCAATCCGGATAGAGGATAGTCTTGTACTACACCAAAGCCCGAGACAAAAGGAACATGGGGAAGAGGAATCGACGAAGAATCCAGGAAAGAGGTTAGATCGTCATAGAGTAGTCGACTAGAAGTAAAAGACAGCGTATGTCAGTTGCATACAACTGACGCAATGCTATAATACATCGATTCTTCTACTTTAGCAAACACAAACTTGAATGCAAACAAAAAAAGTGATTATCCTAGTCGTGTCAGTGTATGATATGACTTAATGCCTAATGCAAAAATTTACACTACGATGATACTAATGCATACTTGTTCGTATTCTACGCATCTCATACTATATAGGTCCAAGGGCAAGCCCTTAACGTACTCCTTATTATAGGGTTCAATCCCTCGTTATGATAATTCTACTACGGTAACACAAGCAAGGTTTAGACATTTCACGAGTACGGATTCGAGTTCCGGAGTCCACCGTCAAACTATACAAAATTCTCGTCGTGCGAACATCCTGCAAGTGTCCCTCTAGCCCCGGTATATACATATATATTGGGGACCTGCCTCATATCCGTCTGACTATTCATGACTCTCGAACCCTCTGTTAGATCAATCGTAGTCCATAATTTAACTGAGGCTCATCTCACCCCGCAAGCAACAACAGTCCTGGAGTCCACCGTCAAACTGGGTCTATAGTCCTGGAGTCCACCGTCGGACCATATAGAGGCTCCCCACTTACGTTTGCCCAAATTTCATCACATTTTCTCCTAGTGTCTATCCTTAAATTTAAACATGAATAATAATACCACCTAGAGCTAGCTTACCCTCCTACCAGACTTAAACAATATACCGAGAACGATGGCCCATTTTGACCATTTCTCAAATCTCAATAATCACTTTCATCACTTTGCCAGTACCTGGGTCACACTTGGCCTCTGGTATACACAACTCATACTCACAGCATCATGGGTTATCCATACCCTCTTTATTCACATTTTAAAAATTCATTCACATATTCAATTATTCTCTTGTTCACACAACTCAATTATTTGTATAACTAGTTTTATAGTCTTATTCCACAATTTTAAATCAACATTCTCTATGTAAAAATAGATAGTTTATTCACCCCCTTCTAATCGGATTCTCAATGATGTTGTAATCTCATTTAATATATTCTTTTTCTAAACAATATAGTATTCAACTTTCAACTTTATTCTTTAACAAACTCAAATTTACTCTAGATCGAGTTTAATCCAAAGGATAAAACTTTTAAAATATCTCTAGTCGAAATAATCAAAATTTGCTTCTTAATCAAAATGTAAGTTAATATTTATTTATTTCCAAACTCCATTTTTATATACAACTCAATCCCCATATTTTCTCCTTAATTCACATATTAAACCTCATAATAAAACCCTTGACAAGATAATTAAATGCCTCTTAATTCCTCATAAGGTACATCTTACTAACATTCCAATTTTAAATCCAACTTTATATGTTGTAAAAGTTTTAGGACAGCTAGATAAAAGATATCAACCCAATGGTATTGAAAAATCATATAAATTCCAATACCACTCCAAAATGGATTTCTTAGTTTCATAGGAAACATGAATGTTTCTACTACAACTTAGTACTTAAGATCATCTAAATTCATCCTCAATTTTTTCGTCTAAATTCTTTTGCAAAACAGCAGGTTCAAAATCCGAAAACTGCAGCTCATGCTACTTGTAAAAATCACATAAAATTCCATGCTTCATGAAATTTTGTGTTATTTAGATCAAATTAGGGTATATAAGCCTACTATAACTTTGTAGTTATAAGTTTCTCCAAAATATTGTGTCTATAACCCTAAATTCTTCGAAATCAACAGTATGGAAGAAATGTTATACTGCAGTTAAAGTACTGCCACTTGTTCAATCTTGTAAAATTCATTATAAATTCTATTCTTCATGAAAAATTGATTTCTTAGACTCTAAAGAAAGTTTAACAAGTCCACTTCAACTTCTTCGTTGTGACTTTCCTCAAAATACTTCATATAAGAGGCTGAAATGATCAAATTCCGAAATGTATACAAATTTCTAGCAACTAGTCAACTGCCAACCAGTCCTAAGTTTGGATTTTATTAAAATAGTAAACGACATTCAAATATCATAAAATTTTAAGGAGATTTCTTAACATATACGAGATGCTCCTATAAATTTTTAGCTCTAGATTCCATCTAGTTTAATAGATATGATTTTCTGAAGTTCAACTAAAACTTAAAACAAAAACTTAAAAATTTCCCCAAATCAATCATATCATAAATTCACACCTTTAATCAACAACACATAATCTAAACATATATACTCAATCTACATAAGTTACCATACATCTAAGAATTCACACATATCTAGCATTCTACTAATAGAAGTATATTAGAAAGTTGGAGAAACATCCACCTCAAATGTAAAATTCCTAGTAGTAAAATCCTAAAAAATGCTCCAAAGCTCCCCAAAAATTTGGCCGGCCTTCCTCTAGCTCAAACCCGCAAACTCTATCTCTTTCTCTCTTTTTTTTATCTTTCTTTTGATTTGCATTCTATTCATGACAAAGGGGTGATCTACTTATACGAAGAATGAGTGACCAAAATGACTCTACACGTCCCAAAATAACTCCCCACTTCTACATGCCCTCACCCCACTCTCCCTCATATCCAATATAGGCCGACCACTCTCATAGTGTGCATAAACATGTGCACGTGCATCAAATGTGTGTGCACACCCTTTCATACAAATTTTATTATTAGTTTTTATTAAGTTAGATGTATGTGTTACACATGGCAAGGTGTATCAAACTAACTATACTTTAAATGTACATTTAAGTGCACACAAAATTAATCATGAGCTTTAAATTTGTAATTAGTTTTAGTGGGCTACAAAATTGGATTTAGGCCTAGTACATTTTAATTAAAATAAATCACATAATTGTGACTAGAAAAATGAGAAGAAAAATATTCATGACTCAAGAAAATTTTAGGAACCAATACATACACTGCAAATGCGTGCGTTGCACGTATCAATACAAAATAAATTTGAGAGAACGAAAACAGTCAAAAATAAAAAAAATACGTAGAACATGTATATTGATAATGTTAGGATATTTCACGTAACAGTAAAACATACGTAATCGACACGTGTATTGAAAGCACGTGCAATACTCGTAAAAACACAAAGATTAAAATAAATATTTAAGTTGGCTCAAAATAGGATCAAAAATAAATTTTGAGAAGACGAAAAGTGTATAAATAATTGAAATACAGAAATACATAGGATATTTGTATTAAAATACGTTACGGATGTTACTCGTAACAATACAAAATACATATGCGTAACACCCGTGGACAAAATTGTCATAAATCAACTTTGCGGGGTGTTACATCCACCCCTTTCAGAAACCCTAAAACCCCCAATCAAAGATCCAACAAGAAGATGGAGCGGCATTGCATGAAGTGCAGAGGAGATGATCACTCAACGACGGAGTACAGAAAGAGCGGAATTCATTATTTTAACTGCTAGAAGTTTGGGCATAAGGTGTGGGGTTGTCCTTTCTTCAACCGGAGAGAAGCCTTAGCGGTGAAGGTCACTCGCAACTTCAAGATCACAGCGACTCTACCTGCATTGCATGCTAGTGCACTCTTCTACCTCATCAACCCACGAACGATACCAGTGAAGAAAGCAGTAGAGTGCACCCTCAACTTTGCTTGGAAATGCCAGGGAGGATGGTGGGTTCTAAAGAGTTGGCAAAGGGATGTATCATGTCTAATTCCCAACGGCATAGGAGGCAAACAAAGTGGTAGTAGATGAGATATTTCAGTTCCCATGGTTCAATGCTACATTTTTGCCGTGGTCCATGGATTATGGGGCCAAGCTGAAGTCGAAACCAAGTTTCATTTGGATCAACATTGCGTAGGAGAAAAGGGACCAGGCATTGGTGTTGATCGAAGTGGAGGATATAACTCATATTCCAAAAATTCTCCAAGTTCAATACACAGTGCCATGGACTAATGAGAGGCGAATTCATGAGGTCCATGTACTCATTCTTGGACAGCCCATTGCAGTGGAGGATGCTCAAAAAGGTAAAGTAAAACTTTTCACCTTAGCGAGTGACCCAAACTCCTTCTGGCACCGTCAGGAGAATGCTACATTCAGAAGATTGGAGATGGTAGCACTCCATGCTCCGGGAGGTATAGGGAAATCAGGCAGGTGTGGTGCCAGCTTCAATCTGTTGCAACAATTAAGGGAGCGACAATTCAGGAGAAGATAGCGGGAAATTTTTAAATATATCGAGATTAGGGGATTCTAGTATGGTAGGTACAAATTTTGTACCCTCCCAAAAGTTAGGGTCATATTTGGTGGGGACCAATAATGAAGAAAAGCTCTTTGTTTTTAACGTCAGATTTGGTAGGGTCAGATTTGTTTTTAACGTCAATCCAATTGTGGAGATTTCTGATTCTCGGGAGAGCAATTTGGGGATAGAATCAAGAGAATCCAACAACCTACCTGACAGATCAGCAATCTCAGATGAGAGTAAGTCAGAATAAGAGGTTCGTCAGATGGTCTAGAAAGGCAAGGTAGTTACCCTCCCACTATCGCTCTTCATAGAGATTCAACCCGTTGTCGAGACTGCTCTAAAGCAGTCCTTTCTTAAGAGGGCTAAGAAGCTTGGAAATGCACAAGGTATACAGTTCAATTAAGTTACTAGCAGGGTTGGCACAGAGAGCTTCAGGACCAGGTCACTAATTCCCTGCAATCTTAAATCTCTGACCACATCAGGCTTAAGCTCAGTTCGTCCCGGTTATGAAGACGGACCAAACAAGCATAAGAAGATGAGCAGATTTGCCTTTAAGACCCCTAGCACCAAGCCATTTATGAAGCACATGGCCACCTCACTCAAAGCTGCATCCTCTAGCAAGAAGGAAGGTACCTCATCTTCAATTGCTTTAGTTACATATGCATGTCATAATCATTTTACTTTATTATTGAAAGAGGATATCATTGAGGTAGCTGAATCTGTAGGAGTGGAGGCTAGAGGGCTACACTCTTTGGATAGGCTTAAGCAAACAGTGAATGCTTCAGTTGATCACCCTGATCAACAGAGACATTTTAACTGTGCTCTGAGCCTACTTACATAGCTTCCATAGTAGTTTGTTTGTCTGTTTGTTATGCATCTTCCAATGAAGATAGCCAGATAGAGTGTGAGAGGGTTGGTTAACCCTAACAAATGTGCACTGATCAAAGATGGAATAAGAAGTGCTCAGGCATCTGTTGTGTGTGCAAGAAACCAAGCTCAACAACCTTTCTAGAGAAAGTTATTGACCATTGGGGGAGCTGTAATTTAAAAAATGGGTAGAGTTGGCTGCACTAGATAGTTGTGGTGGAATTCTCATAAGGTGGGATGATAATTTCATGGACTATTTTTACTCTACAGCATATATTTTCTCCATTTCAGTATCATTCAGAAACATAAACATTGGGCTGGACTGGTTTCTCACTTCCGTCTGTGCCCCCTTTGTGTTGGATGATATAATCTTGTGTTTCCAAGAAATTTGCCAACGAAGAGGGAGGATTTGTGATGTATGAGTTTTATGTGGTGATTTTAATGTTAATATGTCTAATCTTGAGAGAAACAGAGGCCAAAGCTCCAGTAGAGATATGGAAGCCTTTAGAATCTTCATCCAGGAGCTTGAACTCATTGATCTCCCTCTTGCTCGTAGAAAGTTCACATGGTCCAATTTGAGAGCCAACCCTGCCCTTGCAAGATTGGAATGCTTTCTGGTTTCCAGCCAATATGAGCAAATGTATCCCCATTGTATCCAACACTCCTTACCAAGAATCTCATATGACCATTGTCCTATCATTCTTGACACACACGTCAATGTGGACATGATTCACTACTTCAGATTTGAGAAGGCATGGTTTGGAAATGATAGTTTCATCCCTGCAGTGACCAAGGTTTTAAATCTCAAATTTCAAACTCGTCTCGGCAAGGGGTGTTTCGTCTCAGATCAGAGATATCGAAGGAGATCTTGGGAAAATGTGATCATCTCAGATGTTTATTTCGGACCCTCAATAAACATATATATTTTTTGTTACTAAACAATATATTATACGTTCATGTCATTTATCATATAAAATATTGTATAATATAACTAATGACATGAATCAATCATGGTAAATATTCACACAATTTAAAAACAATATAAAAGAAAATGTAATATAAGTATATAATTAAATTGAATTCGCACTGATTAGAAAAAAACGTGTTAGTTAATAGACTTACTTGACTTTGCATATACATAAACGATAGAGAGACGAGATCCTCACATTATTTTAGCTTAAGGTCCTATATTAAGAAACTTATATGCAAAAAGTTAAAAAAAAGTTATACATCCATAATAACATTATTGTGTCTATTTCGGTCGATATTTCGACGATTTCAGCAATATTTCGGCCAAAATCTACACATTTCGGTCAATACTGTTATGGAGTATAAAATATGTGATTTCGTATCGGTAAGCTAGTCGAAACGAAAATTTCGGCCGTATCGGCCGAAATTTAAAACACTGGCAGTGACTGACTGGTTGAGAGGCTTTGTTTGTAGAGGGTCTTCTGTAGACAGATTTGCTCATAAATTAGTATTGTTGAAGAGGAGAATTAGAAGATGGAGGAATGAGGTGTTTGGTGACATCACTTTGAAGAAGAAAGCCCTATTGGAAAGTGATATGGCTAAAAATATAACTAAATGAGGACCGTTCAAATCGGGCACGAATCTCAAAGCTCTCAGGGGTTAATTGGTCATTTCCACTACAAATGTAGTACCCGGTATATTTAAATATTATTTTTAAGAGTTATAAATGAATTAAAATAATTTTTGGTGATTTAATAAATATTTTTCTGAAGATTTATCTTTTTACACGTGCAAAACACGTGCAAATATTTTCTTGGGAGGTTCAAATTCAAAAACTATTTTGTGCAAAATCATTATTTATTATTATAAATTATTTGTGAATTTTCTGGATTTTTCTGATATTTATTTGGCCTATTTGCAAATATTACGAAAAGAAGAACTTTTGTGCAAAATTGCCAGTTGGAGTGAAAACTCTAGATTTTCAGATTTTTGGACTGGGTATAATGCCTAGTCAACTCAGGGTTAAAAAGTTTACTTTCTGTTTTGATGAATTTAATTTATTTTACAAGTTTCAATAAAAGAGAATCTTTTTGCAAAATTGTCATTTTGAGTAGTAAAAGTATAAATTCGTTTTCTGGGCTTTTTAAACATTGCTGACTGACTTTATGATGGTTGTTTTTAAATCTCAAATAAATTGGTTCTATCAAGTTTCCAAGTATATGGATCTATATATGTAAAGTTATATTTAAAAGGAGTATTTTTGCAAATGTGTTCAAAATCTTAAAAACCTATATTCCGGCCTATTTAAAAGGTGGAGTGCAGCCATCTTTTGGTGCACAACATAAATTTTTATTATTATTATTATTATTTCTTGGAGTTCTAAAGAGAAGATCTTGGATTTCTTGCGAAGGAGAGGTCTTTCTTATTTTCTATTTGTCTTCGTTTGATTTCTTCAACAAGGTGAGTGATATATTTATTTTGTTTTGTTCTTTGAATGTTGTATGTGGTGTTTCATCTACTAGAAAGCATGCTAGGGTTTGGGTATGAATATATATGATGGATTGAATAAATTGGTGAATTAAAATTGGATCTTTTATGAAAACCTAATTATTTATAAGTAGAATTTCATGTAGATGATTTGAGATTGTTAAATAATCTATTATAAATCATGAGCAAGTTATTTCTTTTGGGTTAATGCCGATTTGTTTGAGTATGGAGAATGTTATGCCTAAATTGGTTAAAGAAGTGATTTTGACTATTAATGAGTTTGGATGAGTGCAACTTGATTATGGTAATGTTGAATTTATTTATGTTTATGAGTCAATAATGGTGATTGAGTTTGAGGAAGTTTGAGAAGGACTAATGAATTAAGAGATCAGGTCTTGTGAATTGGATTTGGGATAAATTGAATCGGATTTGATGTAATACAACTAAATTGGGGATTTTGTGATTTTGTGAGAGGTTTTATTTGAATTTGGATTTCTCCAATACTAAGATTTAAATCTGAAAACTTTGTTAATTTTTTAACTGATGGATTTGTGAAGTTCTTTTGGTGCAAAAACATGCACAAACATTTTACATGAAGATCGTATTTCATTGCTTTTGAAGAAATTGAGTCTTTACGTGTTTTCGAAGAATTTGACTATATCCCAACTTATTTTGGTATTGATATAGTTTGGAATATAAAACGAAGTTATTTTGATATATGATTGATTCTTAAAAACTCTATTTTTGGATATGTACACAAATTCATGTTCTATTTGGAGTAAATCAACAAATTGTGATTTTTATTAATTCAAAGTGGTTTTCGACTTTTTTTTTGGACTCTTATATATCTTACAAGTCGTATTTGATCATATCAGAAATATGCTTTTCACAAAATTCGTTTTTATAAAGTAAAACTCTGTATCGGTTGAAATGTGCACAACTAAAAACTGCAGTGTGCAGGTCGATAGTGGACCGGTTGAATTTTACAGTCGACCGTCGCTACCTGGCTGCTGTGTTTTCTCGTTTTCTTAAAATTTCGCGCGGAACAGTCGACTGACCCATTTTTACAGTCGACTGTCTCTGCTCTGTTTTGATGTTTTCTCGAAGTTTGGATTTTCGCTCAGGATAGTCGACTGATGACTTTTTACAGTCGACTGCTACTACTTAGAATTTTATTTCTTGAAGTGTTGGGTTTTCGCTCTGGACAGTCGACCGACTGGTGTTTACAGTCGACTGTTACCGCTGTGATTGATGTTTTCTTGAGTTTTTCTGATGTTTTTTTGATCGATTGTTCCTTCAATATTATATTGTTTTAAAAGATGTGTTGCTACAGATTAAAAATATTTTACAGAGATTCATATTGGAGTTTTAAAAGTACTCTTTTGGACCTTATTTGAGTTATACGTGCTTTCAAAGGAATTGATGTTTTGTGATATACTACAACTTAAAAATATGATTTTCAGTTATTTAATGGATTTAATATTTATTTGAATTTTGGAATTTTATATAAGATTTGGATTTTGTTGGTTTAAGAAGTTTTCTTCGTGCAATCGTTTTGACGATAGATTTGTGAGGTTTATTGAAAGTTTTGGTCTTGATGGATGAGTTGTGGATCACTAGGAGTTGAGTGAGAGTCCTGTGAATCGGCATATGAGATTTGTTGATTTAGACCTGTGAATTCTTTGGTTTGGTTGTTGTGCAATTAAGTCCGGTAGGATACACTAACTCTAGAGATAAGGATATTTGGACAGGCACTAGTGGATATGTGATGGAACTTGGGAAACGTGAGTATATGCTCTTGGTCTGTTTAGTCCAACGAATGCGTTCCAGGACTGTTTGTTGTCCTATCTCTAGAGGACATTTGTATGTTCGCGTGTTGAGGGTCTGCAGGCCTAATCACGGAGCATGCAGGGTGCATTCGCGTATCGAGGGTCGGCAGGCCTATTCACGAAAGGTACCTGGTGTATCTGCACGTCGAGAGCCTTGCAAGCCTATCCGTGGGGTACACGGTTGGGAGGTGATTCTCCAGTTTTAGAGCTATTCTTACATGATGCTTGTGCGTCGAGGGCTATGGTGCTTATCGCAGAGTGTTCTGGATCTTGTTTCCATCACCGTAGTAGGATTAGTTGCATAACGAGGGATTTAACTCTATAAAGTGGAGATCGATATGGGCTTGCACCGGACCTATGTACTATGGAATGCATAGAATCTAACAAGTATGCATTAGAGAGTCAGCATATAGCATTGATGTTTCTTGACTTGGTTTTATGTATGTTGTTTTCTGTTTTTCCTACACTTGACACTTAGTCTAGTTCCGCGTTTTATTTTCTTGCTCTACTATTTACTATCTTATATTCCTTGATGGTTTCATGCTTTACTTATTATTATTTCTCATTTCATTTATTCTTGTTGTTAATACATGTTGTTGATGACTCTATGCCTTATGTTTTATTTATGTTGTTTTCTTTTTATGTTACCCACACCGTTACGGCTGACCCCTGTAGTTTTGGGGGTTAGGGTTATCTCTAGCCTCATGTTTTATAGGTAGGTGCTTATAGCTTGGGATTTGGATGCTTGAGATAGAATAATGTTATGGCTTATGTAAAATTTTAAAGGATGTGTTGTAAAGAAAAGTTTGTAATTCAAGGTGTTTTGTATTCCGCTGTGTTTTGTAAACAATTGATATAATAAAAGTTGAAATAAAAATTATCTGTGTTTTGGCTATGTTTACTATTGCAATTGAAGTTGATACTGGGAATTGTGCCTCGTATATCTGAGATATCATATTGAAAATTCGGGGCGATACAACTAATGGGTCCTAAAATAGGAACAATGTCTTCTCCAAGCCCAATAACCCAAAAATGGGTCTCTCTTACCGGATCAGGGTGACAGCCCATTATGAACAAACCCAAGACATTTAAATAGTAATTCAAATTCATGATTATCTCTAAGAGATGGTTTAAACTAAATTTCTTATCATGAAATTATTTAAACTCTATTTCCTATCCAAAAACGCTGGGAAGTAGAGATCAAATAGCAATAACAGGGTTGATACTAACATCAAAGGTCTAGAATTAACGATGCAATAAACAATGACTGTAAACAATGATTCAGGTCAATAACAATAATCATGAACAAGAATGCAAGTGTCAATCTAATTTAATTAATATTTTATTATCCTATCTATTGCACGTAATACTGCATCCCATACCACAAGTTCGGTGCATGCAAACAGTGATCGTTTAGATTATGATGTTGAACTAAACAGATCGTATACTCAGCAAAATAATCAACGATTAACAATCAATATTCCTCAATCAATAATCGACCATTCACAGCCATAATCAATCTAGAACAAGGGGACCTACCGAGTACAGTCTCTGATTGTTCACTACCAAGTCGACCCTTATTTATCCCGGCCTGTTAATATTTTATTATACTTAAATATGGACATGCAATGGATAAAGATGTTTCGAAGTGATGTCAAAGAGAAGGCAAGGCTATGCAATGCATGGTATAACTTGTTCTATCCACTATATGCAAAATGAAACATGGATATATAAGAAAAACACAAAGCACGCATTCTGAACAGTAAGACGTTGTTCTACAAATATCAAATTTTCTGTTACTACAAGAAACAAAATTAGGTTCCGTTAGAGATTCTGGAAAGTAGACTCACTACCGGTTCCAACGCATATTCATACGATATATATAAATACAGAAAGTAGGTCTATAAGTTCATTCTTTACTGATTACATGTTCAGGCAACATATTAGAGTCAAAATTCTTTTATATAAAAATAGATTATAAATCATTTGAAAATCTTATAAAAATCATATTTTAATTCCTAACAGTGTTTAGTAACAACACAATTAATCTCAGATTTTATTTCTTAAAATTAATCAATTTTTTAATTAATTAGACAGGGTAATACATTTTCAAACTACATTCTGAAATTCAGATGTCACTGTACGAAAATATGAATATCTTGCAATCTATAGGTTAGATTGCGAAACCGTTAGATAATCTGGATTCCAGACACTTAGTGCTATAACTCTTATTTAATGAGTTCTGACTGATATTATCTACAACTAGGTCAAAATTCTGGTTCCTTACTGAACTAGTGTTCGGGCGGCAACCTAGAGTCAAGTTTTAACATTTATAATAGGTCTGGAAAATTATCAAATAATCTTATAAAAATAATAATGTGACTCCTAGTCATGTCTAGTAACAAAATATAAAATTTCAAGTTCAAATTATACTGTTAATATTTTGTTTTAATAGAAAATCATGTCGGCATAACTCTAGACAGAAATCAGGAAATTGAAAATATAGCAGTACTAAAAATATAATATCTTTCAGTTTGTAAATCAAAATCCATTTCTGTAAAAAGTTCTGTAAAATAGATTCAAAAAGCTACAGATAACGTTTACAAAGTTATATTAAATTATAACAGGAACTATGTCAAAAACTCAAAGAACCATCGACCAAACAGCAGGCTAGCAAGTATATCATTATAAAAAAGGCAACAAAATAAATAAGCAAGCATATAAGTTCGAGGAAATACATACTTAATCTTTTGAGTGGAAATCTACTATTGATGAGAAAAATTATTATCAACATAGCATGATCATCACATTCAAATGGAAAACATTAAATCATCAATGTCTATATAAATGTTTCTAATCTAAGTATTCATGTTGTGTATGCATGTGACTATGTACAACAGGCTTGGGTTTGAATCAAGGGAATGGCACGAAAAAAGGACTATTACTTGGTTTTGCTGACGAATCCATAATAGTCTCCTTGAAGGGTATCAAACAAATAAAATATGATAAACGAAAGAGGAACTACTTGCGGAGATCAAAGAAAATTCTTGAACAAAAAAATAAAACTAGTTCAAGAGAAATTTGCCTTAAAGATGAAGATTCTGAACACGAAGGAATAACGGGACAAGGATCTCGATGGCACCAATACATGTGCAAATAATGAAAAAGCGGCAACACGTGCGAAGCACATAACAGCAAGCACAATAACAACCACAATAATAACAACAACGGCAGCGGCAAAGTCGGCAGTTGTAGGGTTCAGCATGAGATGACGCGACAGCGAGGAACGAGTAGCAGCCGTGGGTGGTCATCGGCAAGGCAAGGCAGCAGCAATCACGGCAAGAGACCGCAATTGCAGCAAGGCAAGGAACGACTTCGGCGGTTTAGTGGTGAACAGGGGAGTCGATGAGGGCGGTTGGGTGGTCGATGTTGTTGGGCATCGACAGTTAATGGATGGAGGACGGGTGGTGGAGCAATCGATGGTGGTTGCAGGGGTCGAGGGGGCTGGCGATGAAGGATACATGGTTCGATGGGTCGACGGAGGGGTGCTGGCGATGAGGGTGAGGATGAAGGATGAAGACAAGGGCGGAGGTGGTTGCTGTGGTGGTCGGAGCGACGGGGATGGGAGCGGGAGGCTGAGCGGGGATGGGTTTCTGGAAAAGAATAGAGGAAGGGGAAGATGATTAGTGGCGGGGTGATTAAGATGGGGGATTAATTAGGGTTAATGGATATTTATAGGAAATTAGGATGTTGGGTTTGGGTTGCGGGTTAACGGGTTATAGGGTATGGGTTTAGGATCCAAAAGAAAATTAATAAAAATAATACTAAGGATATGAAAAAAAATAATGGATTAAATAAACCCAATACATAATAAAATAAAAATCAGCAGTGCACCAAAATTTCAGGGTTCAAGCCAAAAGATTACAGATGATCAAAAGAGAACAAATGAGTCCAAAGGATAGCAAGATTTATTATTAAATAAATCTGAATACAATAATTTACGAAAGAAGAAATACAAATAAAAACCCAAAAAATTAGAAATAGGGGTTACAGCCTCCTAAGGAAAAAGGGAAGGCGACGGCCTTTAGCCGACGAGCCAACCCTCTTCCTCTACCTCCTCATCAAGAGGACCTTCCTCCCCCCTTTCAAACACAGCAGGTGGAGCCCCTCTTACAGTTAACCCTGTCTTCACCAGGAGGGGCCTAACTGGGGAGCTCTCGTCAAAGTCTTCCCGAACCATCCGCAAGGCCCTTGGTCAAAAATAAGGGATCAGTGTACACCTATACTCCTTCCTCACTCCGTCAACCACAACCCGACCTCCGTCAAGTTATAGACGATCGTCAGCAGGGGTTGGACCTCCAGATCCATCTCAATGAGAGGAAAACTTGCGTGGAAACCCCCATCCTGAGCAAAGGGGGAGCAGGAGAAGCCCCTCTCCTAGGAGATGAGAAAGAAGTCCCTTTCCACATAGACGAAGGAGATCCCCCTCTCCCTGGGGACGAAGGGGTCGCCGTTCCCCATGGGACCACAGAAGAACTCATCCCTGAGAGAGGAGACACCCAACCCCAACTAGTAGGACAACCTTTAGGACAAGAAGTAATGAAGAAGTACCAGTACTAGGGCCGATCTTCAGGAATTCAACGATGAGATCCTCCAGGCCCTCAGCATAGTTCCACATTAGGCCCGGCAACCCAGCCCTTACCATCCTTCTCCACCCCAACGTGAAGAGTCCCGAGGGTCCACCAGATCTGATCAGCATGAGGAGGTCGTCCTCCGACATCTCCGAAATATGGAACACCACTTGGCCTCGTTGAGGAGGGAAGGGTAAAAATAAGAAGAATGATATCGCCCCATTAGACCCCCATTCTCCAAGAAGATAATTGATGCTCGCATCCCTGCCAACTTCAAGATCCCGACATTTGAGCCATATAACAGAGAAACCGACCTAGTGGACCACATCGAGAGTTTCAAAACTCCATTGATGATACACCAAGCATCCGAATCTCTCCTGTGCAGGACATTCTCGGCAACTTTAAAAGGCTCAACACGAGAATGGTTCTCTCGCCTCTCCACGGGCTCCATTTTCCCCTTCAATCAACTTGAGGAGCTTTTCCTCATGTACTTTGTCACTAGCCGCAAGTTGGAGAAGACCAGTGCCTCCTTATTAGACCTCAAGCAAAGGGATGGGGAACCCTCAAGAGGTATGTCTGACACTTCACGACCGAGTCCTGATCAATCCCTTCGCACGACTCTGCAGTAGCAACGGTTGCATTCAGATACAATGTCAGGCATGATGATCTCAAAGCTTCCCTCATCAAAAGACCTCCTCGGGACTACTCTAACCTCCTTCAGAGAGTCGAGAAGTACATCCGAGTCGAAGAGGCAATTGCCCCCAAAAGTAGAAGATGACTTCGTCCGAGAACAAACGGAAAGTCACTAACGAAGATGAACCCCGAAAATCTCAAAAGGATACCTTGGGTCAGCGTCTCCCACCTCCCATGCCCTGTTTCGAAAAGTATACCCCACTAAACGCAAGTATATTCGCCATTCTGATGAAAGTCGATAAAGATGCGATCCTTCGACCCCCTCCTCCCTCCCCCCCTCCCCCCCCCCCCCACAAGTTGAATGCCCGAAGAAAAAGACGAGTTAGAACAAAGTGGTGCACCTTCCACAAGGACCATGGTCACCTTAAGGATGAATATCGAGCCCTTAAAGACGAAGTAGAAGCCTTGCTACGACGAGAATACCTCGCTAAATTTGTCCAGATAAACGACAATGAACCTCCTCCTCCGAGGGGACCCAAAAAATGGGCAGAGAGGCCAAACAAATCCCAAGGGTTCGGAAGAATGGTGATATTTCATGCAATCCATGGAGGACCTAGGGGGGAACCTCCAGCTCATCTAGAAAGGCCTTCGTTCGCAAAAAAAATTCCTTACATAACATCCCTCCTCCGAAGGGTTCAGGAGTTAGCATCACCTTATCTGATCAAGACTTGGAAGGCATCCGAACTCCTCACTGTGATGCACTCGTGATCAGCATGTGCATGGCGAACCATGAAGTACTACGAGTTCTGGTCGATAATGGCAGTTTAGTCAACATCCTATTTTTGAATGTATTTAAGGGCCTCAAACTTAAGCGGGTTCGCCTGAAGCCTATCGATAACCCTCCACGAATTTTCTAGAGCCCCCGTAATGATCAAGGGAATCGTAACCCTCGACGTTACATTAGGGAAAGCTCTGAAAACTCGCACAGAAGCAGTAGACTTCATAGTGGTCGATATGAAATTTGCCTACAATGCTATCTTCGGCCACCCGGAGTTAGCGGCCCTCCAAGCAGTCGCATCAACATACCACCTGAAAATGAAATTCCCTATGGCTACAAGAGTGGGGGAAGCCAAAGAGAACAAGAGCTGCATGGGCATGCCACACAGCTACAATGGGGGGCTCGGTCCTTGCCCTCGATGTGTTTGAACTCCGCTTGATCTGGGACAAGTTAGCTCCGAACCCATGGACGAACTGAAAGAAATCCCTTTCTCCGAAGAGGATAAAGTTAAGTGTTTCCAAGTGAGCAAAGCACTCCCCGACCAAGTGAAAGAGCAACTCATCACCTGCATCAAGGAGAATCAAGATATGTTCACTTGGACCATTGAGGATATGCCAGGCATTGCTGAAAACTTAATTATGCACCTCTTAAGTGTGGATCCGGAAGCTAAGCCTGTCCAAGAGAAGCGTCGCAAATTTGTGCCCGAAAGGCAACATGCCATCAAAGAAGAAGTTGAGAAGCTCCTTTCTGCCCAATTCATCCAAGAAGTTAGTTACCCTGAGTGGCTAGTGAACATCGTAATGGTCAGGAAGGCCAACGGCAAGTGGAGAATCTGCATAAACTTCACCGACCTCAACACGACATGTCCAAAAGATCCATTTCCTCTTCCGAGCATAGACGCCTTGATAGATGCCACCTCAGGCCATGAATGATTAAGTTTCATGGATGCTTTTTTGGGATATAACCAGGTCTGGATGTTCCCACTAGACATCCCAAAGATGTCCTTCATCACCAATCAGGGGCTCTATTTCTATCGAGTTATGACCTTTGGGCTGAAGAATGTCGGGTCCACATACCAATGCCTGGTAAACCAAGTCTTTAAGGAGCAGGTCGGTCGAAATATGGAGATATATGTGGACGATATGCTCGTGAAGAGCCTCAGGAAAGAGGAGCACGTGGCTGACCTCCAAGAAGCTTTCAATGTACTCCGAATGAACAACATGAGGCTGAACCCCTCAAAGTGTGCCTTCGGAGATGCCTCGAGAAAGTTCTTGGGATTTATGGTAAGTCGGAGAGGAATCTAAGCAAACCCCGAGAAATCAAAGCCATCCTCGACATGACCCTTCCAACCATGATTAAAGATGTCCAGAAGCTTACGGGCCGCTTCGCCGCCATTGGGCTTTTTCTCTCCAAGTCAGGAGAGAAATGCCTCTCTTTTTTTAAAGCTCTTCAGGGAACAAAGAATTTTTAGTGGGAGGAAGAGCAGCAAGCAGCATTCGAAATCCTCAAGTAGCACCTCACACATCCTCCCATCTAAAGCAAACCTATACCTGGAGAAACCCTCTACCTCTACCTAGCCTCTTCCGAACAAACCCTTAGCACTGTACTGATAAGGGAGGAAGATCGGGTACAGAAACCGATCTACTATATAAGCAGGGTACTCCATGACGCTGAACTCCGGTGCTCAAAAATGGAAAAATTGGTCTATGCCCTAATGATAGCCGCCTGGTAGCTCAGACCTTATTTTCAAGCACATTCCATATGGGTCCTCACTGATCAGCTGTTCAAGCAAATCCTCCACAAGCCTGAAAACTCAGGGAGACTAATGAAGTGGTCAATTGAGTTAAGCTAACACGATATCACCTACCACCCCAGAACTGCAATCAAGGCTCAAGCTTATCAGAATTCATTGTGGAGGGTACAATCCCCGATCCTCCCCAGGAAGGAGACAACCCCCCACTATGGACAGTTTACGTGGACGGGTTCTCTTGACTTGAAGGGAGCAGAGCCAGAGTTATACTGATTGGCTTTGATGAATCTATCTTGCAATACTCACTATGCCTCAGCTTTTCAGCCTCCAATAACAAAGTCGAGTATGAAGCCCTGATCGCTGGCCTTATCCTGGCAAAAAAAGCAGGGGCGCAAAGAGTCGCAGTGTTTAGTGACTCTCAATTAGTGGTAAATCAAACCCAAGGAGACAACAAGGTGAAGGATAATCGAATGGCCAGGTACTTAACTTATGTGAAAAAGATTACAGCCACCTTCAAAGAAGTCAAATTCACTCACATTCCGCGAGAAGATAACTGGCAAGCAGACACCCTTTCCAAGCTCACCTCCTCCTCATTTGATGAGCTCGACCGTACTATGCTGATTAAGGTCCCACTCAAACCAAACATTGAAGAAGAGACTTTGGAACTCATGTCGATAGCCCTTCAAACACCCGAAGGTTGCTTGATGAAACCCCTAGCCGATTTTCTCGATAAGGAAATCCTCCCCGAAGATATCAAAGAATCAAGAAGGGTTCGAGTGAGGACTGAAAGATATGTACTTGTGGAAGGGATCCTCTATAAGCACTCTTATACCCAGATTGATGGTCGACCTTACCTTCGGTGCCTTTCTTCATTAGCGGCCAGTTATGCCTTGAGGGAAAGTTCATGAAGGAGTAGGCGTAGCCATCTTGGCGCAAGATCCCTCACGTAGAATGTGCTTAATCACAGTTACTACTGGCCCACTCTTCTCAGTGATGCTCAAGGTTATGTTCGCCAATGTGTCTCCTGTCAAAATAATTCATCCATTAAGCGGATCTCCCAAGCTAACCTCAACTCCTTGTCAAGTCCAATCCCCTTGCAATGTGGGGAATGGATCTTATCGGGCCTTTCCCCCTGCAACTGGACAACGGACCATCCTAGTGGTAGTTGTTGACTACTTCACAAAGTGGATAGAAGCAGAACCGCTCGCAACAATCACTGAGCATAAAGTCCAACATCTTTTTTTGGAGAAATGTGGTGTGACAATTTGGGATTCCCCGAATCCTGGTCACTGATAATGGATCCCAATTCACTGGTAAAGGATTCTGCAAGGTCTGCACCGACCTCAATATCAACATTTCTCTTCGATCTCACACCCTCAGAGTCTAGCTGAGAATGTCAATCGAAAAATCTTGGATGGCCTGATGAAAGTCTCAGTGAAGCCTCAAAAGGACAATGGGTTAAATAACTCTCCAGTGTGCTATGGTCCTACAGGACCACGAAAAAGAATTCCTACTGGAGAATCCCTGTTCAACTTGACATTCGACACTGAAGCACTTATCTCTATCGAAGTAGGAATACCCTCTCGAAAGGCATTCGAGCCAACCTTGATCTCCTCGAAGAAATCCTCGAAAAGTCCATCCTTCGTAGAAACATCTATCAACAGAAGGTAGAGAGGTTTTACAATAAGAAAGTTTGCCCGGCCAACATCCAGGAAGAGGACCTGGTCCTCCAGGAAGCTTGAGATTTCAAATCCCCGAAAGAAAGGCCACCTTATTCCTAATTAAGAAGGTCCATACAAAGTCTCGCACTTCATCCGCCCAGGGGGCTATCGACTCGAAGACTTAAGGGAGAAGAAGATAGCCAGGACCTGGAATGCCGAGCACCTCATGAAGTACAAAGAGAGTGCTTAATGCCCTTGCTTGTTACTCAGTATTAAAACATGTAACGAAGGCTTGCGGTAAAGCAGCCTTCATAGTTTATTCAATAAAATCAGTCTTTTACTTTTTGCTGCAAAGTTATGAGTACAAAATCAACACTATTGTGTATAAGTCTAGAGGAAAACAAAAAATAAGACATAGGGCACGCCCCATGCAACACCATCCACTCGCTACATCACTTCAACAGACAATTGCGGAGTCCATTAAGGATTCAAAGATCGCAAGGACATGCTTGCTCCCAAGCAAGTGTGTGGGGTGTATCTCGCTGTACAAGAGTCGCAACCTCGAACATTGAGGAGTCTATTCATGGTTCATAGACCACTTCAGCCACACTGCTTCTGAGCAAGTAGGCAATGAACGACTCGCCATTCGAGTGTTCCCAAAACTCGTTGTCACTATTGTTCGAAGTTCATTCACTATCCACAAGACCACCTTAGCTACTTGCCCCCAAGCAAGAAGGCAGGGATCGATTCGCCATTCGAATGCCCCTGAAACAAATTGGATAAGTGAGGAGTCCATTCATGGTTCATAGAGCCGCTTAAGCCACACTGCTTCCAAGCAAGTAGGCGGAAATCGACTCGCCATTCGAGTGCTCCCAAAACTCTTCGTCACTATTGTTAGGAGTCCATTCATGGTCCACAAGACCTCCTTGGCTACTTTCCCCCAAGCAAGAAGGTGGGGATCGGTTCACCGTTCGAATACCCCTGAAACAAATTGGATAAGTACGGAGTCCATTCATGGTCCATAAAACCACCTCAGCCACACTACTTCCGAGCAAGTAGGCAGAGAACGGCTCGCCATTCGAGTATTCCCAAAACTCGTCGTCGCTATTGTTCAGAGTCCATTCATAGTACATAGAGCCACTTCATCCATAGTGCTTCCGAACAAGTAGGCGGAGAATGGCTCGTCATTCGAGTTCTCCCAAAACTCGTCGTCACTATTGTTCGGAGTCCATTCACGGTCCACAAGATCACCTTGGCTACTTGCTCCTAAGCACGAAGGTGGGATTCGATTCGCCGCTCGAGTGTTCCCAAAACAAAATAAATAAGTGAGGAGTCCATTCATGGTTCGCAAAGCTGCTTTAACCATACTGCTTCCGAGCAAAGTGTGAGGAAAACGGCTCGCCATTCGAGTGCTCCCAAAACTCTTCACCACCCAACGAACGATTACAAGATCCACTTAGGATTCACAAATTCACCATAAGAAGACAATTCTCCAACACTTAGCAAAAAATCTTTTTTCACAACGAAAAGTATTACAAGTGTTATTGAAAAAACAAAGTCACCATAAGAAGACAATTCTCCAACACTTAGCAAAAAATATTATTTCACAACAAAAAAGATTACAAGTAATATTGAAAAAACAAAGTCACTATAAGGTTAAAAAATCTCTCTCAAACATCACTTCAGCTCTTTCGTGGCATAGGGATATTCCTTTTCAAGGACACGCATGGTTTACGACCACCAATGGGAACGCCTGCACTAAACCTCCCCCTTGAGCCATCTGAAGTAATTTCCAAACCCACGGAACAAGTTGCACCATCAGGGCCTACGACTCTTTCCACTCCACCGACTGATGCCCCACCAGACGAACCGGCCACACCACTCTGAGCATCACCAGGGTTTTGTGGAACCTCAAGTAAGCGTAAAGCAAGTTCAAGGAACGGCCTCCCCTGAGCACGCTCTTCATGAGAGCAAGATGTACCCCCTAACATTGGCTCCCTTAAAGAGTTGCTTTAAACAATGGTTCTCTGCCTCTAAATCAACAAGCCTCTCTTTGAAGGAGTCATCCTTCACTCTAAACTTCAAACGAGTTACCCCACTCGCACTAGCCCCCTGTGAAAAATCAAAGACAGTCCTCCTAAGAAGGGCCGCTTCTAAACTCATCTCAAGCAGTACGTTCTTCAGCTCGTTTATTTCGAATGTGACTGCGAACAAAGAACGTTGAAGGATTATAAGCTTTGAAGACTTTCAACGGTTGCCCTATTTGAAGAGTGGTCTTCCACATCCCTAGGGGGCACTTCTTTGAAAATGTCATCATTACGTCGTGTCTCAACATCCCTGTGAATCAAGACTCTTCTCAAGTGTCCTAGTTCCGCCTCCACTTTAGAAAGCCTCTCTCGTGAACAAGGGAGCCCCAGCTTCGTCACCTAAAGCTTAGAACGAAGGCAGACCACTTCACATTCTCGAGGATAACTTGCATCGTACACAACAATCTATTGAGAAAATAGACTAATAGATCACTCTAACAAGGATAACAAGTCACATGATGAGAAGTAAAATTTTATTGCAATGTAAAGATACAACAAGTGGTGGTCAGTTCGCTATCAGGCATCCTTACAAAGTCAAAACAGAGAAAAAGTTGAAGACAACTAGCTATATAAAAAAAAGGAAGGGGGAGGGGTCAACGATCGACCTCAGTTGACTCAGCAATGGGGAGAGCAAGTTTGTGACCAACCCCTTCAATTGCGTCTGGGGCCGCCACTATCGTATACGAGGGGTCCACCACAACCTCTTGCTCCTGCTCTTCATCTTCATTTTCATCTTCATCCTCGTCCTCATCAAAACCTTCGAGAACAGGGTGGTAAAGAGATTACCCCGAACGGTCGAACCTTGGAACTCGCACTCTCATGTGCTAAAGAGCTCTGGCATATGCCTTCTCCATATTTCCCCTCCGGTACCCCTCTGCTTCATCCCTGGCAACCTTCACCGCGTCCTCCTTCTCCTTTGCTGCTTTCTCTCTCTCTCTATCTCTGACCAACTGCTCTTCTTGTAACACCTCGCAAAATTGAGTTATGAAAATTTTGCCCTTGTGTGTTACACACATGTATTTTGTACCTTTACGGGTAATATCCGTAACATATTATAATATAAATATCTTATGTATTTTTTATTTCAACTATTTATCTATTTTCTGTCTTCTCAAAATTCATTCTTACCCTATTTGAGCCAACTCAAATATTAAATTTCAATCTTTTGTTTTTACGTGCATTGCACGTGTTATCGACGCACATGTCGATTACGTATATTCCACCATTACGTGTAATATTTTATATGTGTTTTAATTATTTATTTTATGACTTGTTTGAATTTGTTTTATAAATCTAAATTTATTTTTCTCCTATTTTGATTCAAATATTTTTATGCATACGGTGCACGTATTTTCTATGTACGTGTTGATTTCATCATGATATATGTATAATGAAATATATCCTTCGTATGTTGTATTTCAATTATTTATAAATACTTTTCGTTGATAAAATGGATTTCGTATTAGAATATTTGTTTTTTTGTATGCGATGCACATGTTTGCAGTGCACGTGTCAGCTGTATGCTCTTTAAAAAAAATAAAATTTACTAAGTGTGTGTGTGTGTGTGTGTTTATTTTATTGGTGCATGAAGGCTCCAATTTTTAATTAAATTAAACTAGTTTCATTTAAATACATATTATATATTATATATGTTTCAAATTATATATAAAAATATTAATATGTGGTGTGCACGTGGCATGCACGTGCACGTTTGTGCAATTTGGGAGTGGCTGGGCGGTTAATGAGAAGTGGAGTAGTGGGTAGTTGTTTTATTAGTGGGTTAAGTTAAATTAACTTATACTTAAGTAATTAATCCCCCCCCCCCCCTCTCTTATAAAACTACCCAACCCCTACCTTTCATCAGCAACAGTAATCAAACAAAAAATAAATGAGGGTGTTGTTCCTTGTTGACTGAAGCTTGCTGTCTTTTCCTTTTGGGCACGGTTTTCGAGGCAGATGGGGAGCTTCTCTTGGAGTTCAATTGCTTTGATTAACTAAATACTTTAATACTTCATATGGGTGGGTGTCTCTACTTGCTTTCTAATTCTATATATAATTCATGCTTAGGGAATTCATGTTAGAATTGTAGGTGTAAATTGAATTATTTAACTTCTAATGTCTTTGTGTGATGCATGTTAATGTCTTTGTATTAATATCTAGAACTTTAGTAGCTGATGAATGTGGGAAATTGCATGTTAATAGAAATATACAATGTAGAATTTGTGTGTAGTCAAACTCAAGTTATGTTAAAATTATCTTATGCTTATGTGATGTCATGCAATGTGTAGTATGATATGATTAGATTTTGTAAATGAATTGCAAATGAAATTGAGTTGTGTTTGATTAGAGTAGATTATAATTTTTGGAGATTTTCCTCATCATTTTAAATAAAGTTAGAAATAAAAATATGTACATGTGTTAGTAGAGTAGTGTTGGGGATTTATAAAAGGCACATTGTGTATGAAAGTTCTCAAAAAATTGCTATCTACATTTGTTGTGTATAGAGTTATTTTATTATAAATAAAATCAACATGAATTCGTTACTGGGATTTTAGAAATGTGTTATGTGAACAATTAAATTTGATACAAATGATAGAAGTTAATTTGAATGAATAAATTAGAATGCATGAATAAACCGAGAGTTGGTTTTTAAAGTTTTTAACTCCTATATGATTAGGAATGAGGCTTGGTCTCTATGGCTAGCGCGTGCGCCTTGCGCTAGGCGCTACCACGTTGCATTTGGAGTCTCTGTGGTCGCGGGTTTGAGCTAGGGTTGGCTCTATTTATTTCAAAACTTTTTTTTTAAAAGAGGCATAAATTATGGTAATTGAGTATTTAAAGACTCAGAACCCTATGTTATTGAGAACTGAGTTGGCTGAGTGGTTTGGCGTTGGGTCTGCTTGCTGTTTAGCGCTGGTTCGAGCCAGGGGGCTCACTATTTTTTTAATGATTTCAATCTTATGGAAAATTATTACAATAATATTAGAATGATTGGGAATTACTTCACGCTATTCTAAAAATATTTTGATAAATATAAAGAGCAAATTTTATATTGCTGGTTACCCTAGTAACGCAATTGTGAATAATAAAAATTTAAGGAGTAACCAGTGTGGGTTGACTCTCTCTTTGAGAAGTAGCCAGTGCGAGCTGACTTTCTCTTGTGTTGGTTTAAGTCCGGTAGAGTAAGCTAGCACTAGGTTGTGATGATTATAACTAAATTCTAAGGTTAGGCACTAAGGGGAGATGTGATGAAGTATAGGCAAACATGAGTATGATGGCCTAGATAGCGCGGTGGGAGGTATCTCCAGAATTATCGGGGTTGAGGTTCGCCGGGGGGGGGGGGGGGGGAGGGGGGGATATTCCTTCAGAATTACCAGGATCAAGGCCACACTCATGGGGTATTTGTGTGATGAGGTACCTATGACAGCGCGGTGTGGGTTTTGTCTCCAAATTATCAGGGTGTGAGGCGTGATGGCCGAAAATCACTTGCGGTGGGAGAACTCTCAAGAATTATCAGGGTCATAGCTCGCGGTGTTGGTGTTCATCTCCAAAATTTAGCGGGGTGTGAAGCAGTGTGTCCAAATCACTTGCGGTGGAGTGCGATACTCAAGAATTATCAGGGTGGTACTAGATACTCACAGGATATCTGAAACATACATTAATCACCGTAGTAGTAATTCATAATGATGGATTAAACCCTGTATTGAAGAGTATGATAAGGGCTTGCCCTCGGACCTATGTAGAATGGGATGCATAGAATCCGAACAGGAATGCATTAGTGCATCGTAGTGTAAATCGGCATTAGGCATCTAAGGCATATCATACACTGACATGTTTAGGATAGTCACTTTTACACTTTGTAGTGCATTCAAGTTTGTGTTTGCTAAAGTATGAGAATCGATGTTTTATAGCATTACGTCAGTTGTATGCAACTAATGTGCCCACAGTTTTTCAGTGCAGGGCTTGGATTGGCAAAAGACATAAAGATGAATTGATGCTAGAGATTACTTTCAGATTTTAATTGTTGATATAAAAGAACAATGTTGTATGAAAAAGTTTTATGTTCCTTGTAATATTATATGAATTTGAAGTAAAAGATCCTGTTGTGCTACAAATTACCGTGTTTTGGAATTCGGGGCGTTACACTTCTCCCCGAGTCACTTGGTCGTTTGCGTTAGCCAACCAAGACTCCAACAACCCAATTTGCGTCGCTTGAGTCTCGGATATACACCTCATCTCCTCCAACTCCTTCAAGGACTTGGTGTGCTCCGCCCTATCTCTGTCGCTCACCACCATCAACTCCTTCTCCTGCTCCGACACTCGCTTCAACAAGTGACCGAAGTGGCAAGTGATCTGCAAGAGAAAAGATTCAAGGTCACACCCCAAAAGAAAAAAAAAATGTCAAGTTCCGAACTAAAATATTGAAAACATACCGCCATGTTGGCCCTAGCAATCTCCAAGGCATCGTCACCAACTGACCCTGCATTCATTGCCGTCCGATCCTTCAAGGTTGCAAGATGGTGAACCGCTTGCATACAAGTGGCAAAATCCCTAAGAAACCTGCCGTGCTTCATCACACGCCAGTCTGGAACAAAGAGCTTCTTGTGATCCTCTGTCAGAATTGCCTCTGCGGTTTTAGTAAGGGGGGTGCCTCAAGTGCAAGAGCAGCCCAAAGTAAATCCCCTAACCGAGGGGGCAGGTGAGACAGGTAGCGGCAATCTAAGGTTCACCACCAGGGACACACTAGTCTGACCACGAGCAACTTTCGAGGCAGAGGGTTTGACGGACGTTCTCTTCCTTTTCTTCTCTTCGGGGGCTTTGCCACTCAACCCCGTGCACTTCAAGATGATCACGTCGAAATCCATGCTCGGATCCTCTGCGGAAGAAGAAATAGTATGATTGAAACATAAAGCAAAGAAAGATAAGATACAACTGCGAAACCAAAAAATAAGTGATGAAGCAAAACCAAAGATGCATACAAGGGTTGATCAGACTAAGACACCCTTCCCCCCCTGAAGAGATATTCTCCCGTTACTTCTCTCCAATCCAAGGCAGCCAGTCCAAGTGTCACGCCCCGCTTTCCAAAAAAGAATACAGAATACGGATACCTGACTAAGCCCAGCGAATGATTTTCATCATCTATAAGCTGTTCAGAATCTTTACAACATCTCACAGAAATAATCAGAGTCGGAAGCAAAAGAATCAACCAAGTATGCATAATCGAATCAAATATACCAACAGAAATTTACTTGAAACAAAAATATAATATAATCTCAAAGAAATCAGATCTGAATAAGTTAATATCCTGGGTCACATTGCCCAAATACAAAATATATCCATGTGTCAAATACAATTGTTCAATAAGAAACAAAAATAATAATAATTAATAAATGCAAAACTCCAGCACTAATATCTCATGTCACCAACTCCATCTGGCAACTGGTCATCCTGATCTGCAATTAATAAATTGCAAGAAAAAGGAAAAGAGAAAACAAACTCCCGTCAATGCAAGTTATGGACCACTTGTGGTGCAGGATACAAGTACATGGAATACTAACAAATATAAAATAATAACAGAACAAATATAGCGTGGTATAAGCATGCCAACAGTAATATAATATCTAACATGAATCAAGAAAACAAATCAGATAGCATGGTATACTAACAGATACAGATAACATGTATCAAGTGTAAAGTGTCAGATGGTATGCAGACAGATATACAGATGATAGTGTCAGATGAAAGTCAGACAGATAACAGATGTCAGATAAACAGACACAGATAAACAGATAACAGATGTCATGTTCTTATAAGTCTTATGTGGTTACTATCTAGGTAGCACTTCATCCATCCCGGTTTTTACTACATGGTTTCTACATTCAAACAAGTTACGTTTAGATTTCGTAGTGGAGTCCATTGGGCAGTATACTCAGGGATCAGACAGACAGATATCAAATATAGATCAGACAGACAGATAGAACCTATGGGTTTGATCCCAGCGGCTGGATTCAGCAGGAGTCATGGGTTCGATCCCGACCGACTGCTTTTAATTTTTTTTTATTTTATATGTTTTTGAGATATTTATGAGTTTTTAAGAGCAATAAAAATTGGGGGAAAATTCTATTACTCCTCTAAAATTATCTAGATTTTATAAAAAATATTTCCAAAATATTTTGATGTATTTTGTGAGAACTGAAGGTGGAATTTACATTAAATAATGGGTTGAAGAGTTCGAAATTTTTAATTAAAAATGTGAATCTTGTTTGATTAAAGGAAGATATAAAAGTTGGAATACAATTAGATTCCTCTTGATGAGATTTTATAGTATTTGACTAAGAATATTTGAGTTGCATACAATGCTATAAATGATTAAATTGATAATGAAAGTTGAAGTGAGTTACTTCATGTTATGAGATTATAAAGAAATGTATTTGAGAAAGAGATTGTGAATAAAGAAATTGAAATATTATTTTAAGGTTGAATATAACCTATGGTTGATCTCTAGAACGAGATAGTTGTTGAAATCCAGAGGCTAGGCGAGATCCTTAGAAACCAGCAGTTGTTATTAATATGAATTTGAGAGCTAACTAGTGTCAGTTGAGCATCTCTTGAGAAGTAGCAAGTTGGGTTGACTATCTCTTGTATTGATTTAAGTCCGGTAAGGTAAGCTAGCTTTAGGTTGTGATGATTTCTTCTAAAACAAACTAAAAACGTAAGGACATGCGCTAAGGGGAGACGTTATGAAGTATGGGCAAATATGGGTATGTGGGCCTCAGTTGGTCTGCGGTGTAAGATAGTTTTCCCAGAATTATCAAGGTGTGATTGGGAGTGTCCCTAGCTCATCTAAGGTGTCGGATTCATCTTCGGAATTATCGGGATCGAGGCGACGCCTATGGGGTATTTTAGGACTATGTAGGCACCATAGCTTGCGGTGTGAGATAGTTTCGCCAAAATTATCGAGGTGTGATTGGGAGTGTCCCCAGCTCATCCGCGGTGTGGGATTCATCTCCGGAATTATTGAGGCGTGGGCCTAATACTCCCACAAAATCTAAACCTTATCTTAGTCACCGTAGTAGTAATTCATGGCGAGGGCTCTAACCCTTTAATGTGGAGTACGTAGATGCTTGCCCTCGGACCTATGTAGTATGGGATGCATTGACTCCGAACAAGTATGCATTAGTGTCATCCTAGAGTAGACATCTGCATCAGGCTTTAAGTCATTGCATACACTGACATGTTTAGGTTAGCCACTCTTTTACACTTTGTTTACATTCAAGTTTGTGGTTGTTAAAGTATTAAAGAATCATTATATTACGGCATAGTGAGGATCGCCATTTATAATATTGCGTCGGTTGTAAGCAACTGACGTGCCCACAGTTTTATATGCAGGACTTGGAACTTACAAGAAGATATAAAGATGAATTTGATGCTGATGATTACTTAAATGCTAAAGTTGTTACAATTGTATATTTACCATGTTCTAATTCATTTATTTTTCTGCTGCCTGTTGTTGTAAAAGAATATGTTGTAACAAAAGTTTCAAAATTCCTTGTAAAATTGTAAGAAGTGAAGTGTAGATCCTGTTGAGCTACGAATTACCGTATTTTGGTATTCGGGGCGTTACACTAGGAATCATGAAACAGTCCCGAATGCTGCACAAATCCTTCTCTGTGGGCATGGAGGAAACATCATCCACCTCTGAGCGCTCATGAGGTTAATTCTCCTCATACAAAGCTGTCATCCCGTGCTCGACTTGGGATAAGAGGTTGGCTGAATAGTCCCTAACACGACCGAGGCTCGACAAGGAGCTCGGCAACCTACCCAACTCCGCCACTACCCTTTGACTCTCTATAATCTCCTCAATTACCATTGATCCCACTGCCATCTTCCCCTTATCTACTCTATGTGGTGTAACGAGCGATCTATCTTCACCATGGCATGATGGGGAGGTCTCGTCTCCAGAAGATACCTAGACATCTTTGATAAAATGATATATATGAATAGAATATATGTATAATTTACCTTAGATGTGACAGCTATGGTCGGAGAGTTCGTCGGAAGAAAAAATATTGTCGGAACGCTCTTACAACTCCGATTGAGAAATGAGAATTTCTATGAGTGAGAAATGAGAGAAGGAAGGAGAAATGGAGAGGGGGTAGGGGATTTATAGAGAGCAAAGCGACCCTTGAACTTCGTGGGCCATTAAAACAACTAAAAAGCCCAAGAACCAGGGAAGCCCAAGATACAGGAAGACTAAACGACAAAGAAAACACTGAAAATTGTTGACTGGTCAACGGTCAACGGTCAACGGTCAACGGTGACACGCGTCGCACAGTAGAACCATTTACATCGTTCGGTGTCACGCACCGAGCAAACGCGTCTCTGATCGTGAAAACACCAAAAACCATTGATTGGTCAACGGTCAATGGTGACATGGGTCGCACTGCCGAACCATTTACACCGTTCAGTGTCACGCGCCGAACAAACGTGTCACTGATCGTGAAAACACCAAAAATCACTGACTGGTCAATCATCAATGGTGACACGTGTCATGGAGCCGAACCATTTACATTGGTCGGTGTCACACGCCGAACAAACGTGTCACCAATCGCGAAAACACCAAAAATTGTTTGACTGTTCAATGGTCAATGGTCAATTGTGACATGTGTCGCGCAACTGAGCCATCTACATCGTTCGGTGTCACGCGCCGAACAAACTTTTCACCGATCATAAAAACACCAAAAATTGTTGACTGGTCAATGGTGACAAGTGTCGCGCAGCCAAACAATCTACATCGTTCGGTGTCACGCATCGACCAAACATGTTTCCAATTGTGAAAACACAAAAAAATCGTTGACTGGTTAATGGTCAACGGTCAATGGTGACACGTGTCGCACAGCCAAACAATCTACATCGATCGGTGGCAAGCGCTGAGAAAATGTGCCCCCGATCGAGAAAATGACAAAATTGCATTGACCTGTCAACGTCTTCACGTCACTCGATGGCCACGTTTATCACGCCCTTCGTGATTAACGCCCCAGATCGAGCCACATTGCCTTATCATCAGATCTTCTTATCATGGCCGCCCAATTTCATCAGTGCGCGAGCCATCTCGTGATCAACGGTCGTGATTAATTAATGATAATTTCTTTTATTTAATTCTTTTATTTAATTATTAAATTCAATAAAATTTCAAAAAAATAAACATTCAAAAAATTAATTAAAAATTCTAAAAAAATTATTAATTTCGAAAAATATTTTTAAATTTTGAAAAATAATCATTAATATAGAATAATTAAATAAAATTTTTGAAAATTAATTATTAAAATTCAGAAATTGAATAAAAAAATTCAAAAAAGAATAAAAATTAGAAAAAAGTCAGAAAAATCACAAAATTCTGAAAATTCTAAAAATGATCCTAAGTATTTTACAAACTCAGAAAAAAGCATCATTACACTCCAAGCGAGCTCTAAACATCCCCAAGAACGCCGATAAATTCTAGCCATTAAAAACGGGCGAACTACTCCCCAAGGGCTGTGAAACTCAGTCTTTTGGAGTGGGGCTTGTGATATGGCTATAAATAGAACTAAATTAGGACCATTTAAATTGGGCACGAATCTCAAAGCTCTCAGGGGTAAAACGGTAATCTCCACTACAAACAGGTCCGAAAATAGGAAATGGGTCTTCTCCAAGCCCAATAACCCAAAAATGAGTCTGTCTTACCGGGTCAGGGTGACAGCCCATTATGAACAGCCCCATGACATTTAAAGAGTAATTCAAATTCATGATTATCTGTAAGAGACGGTTTAAACCAAATCTCTTATCATGAAACGATTTAAACTCTATTTGTTATCCAAAAACATCGGGAACTAGAGATAGGTAATTATCTTGAAATTGTTTCCAAAGGCGACTATAAATACCCCTCTCCCCCCACCATAAAAGAGGTAATCAGAATTTTCTCCAAAAAAACTCTTTCATAATCTTCTTGATTACTGACTTGAGCGTCGGAGGGCCTGTCGCCAGGATCAACCCCAGTATTTCAGGCACTCTGCAGGTCAAGCGGAAGCAATTGACACCGCGCGAATCGTCACCTATGGCAGAAACGAGTCAGATCTTCAAGTCAAACGCAGTCAATACTGTTGAAAGTCAAAAGGTCAAGTTCTTGGTTGTTCCACCAAATAATCCACATCACCTGGTTACTGACATACAGAAAAAGTAGTAACAGAAAGAATACACTTTCTTGTTATTATAGCAGATAGCAACACTCTAGACTTAGATCAGTCTGAGGAACTTCTAGCATCAAATAAGGAGTATCAGTCTCTTGTTAAGGCAGGGTGGCCTACTGGAGGCAGAAGTCTAGAGTAACTTGGATCAAAGAAGGTGATGCAAACACTAAATTCTTCAATTCCATAGCAAATGGTAAGAGGAGGAATAACTATATTTACTTACTGATGCTCAATGAGGACGTGATTACAAGTAATAGCCATAAAATATTTTCCTTTAAATATTTTTTCCACACGTGCTTTTTCTTCAATGCACGTGCTAATTGTGTCATTTTAATTACAAAATTTGTGCACAAAAAAAAATCACTGGACTAATTATACTAAATTTAATGTTAATAAAAATATTATAAGCATTTATTAAAAACAAGAATTTAAAATGAAATAAACTAGTTGACTTTATGCATGAAGAAGATTTCTGTTTTTGTTGTTACCCCATTTTTGTTCAGCACTTTAGACCCTATTAAGGTCAGTTTATGAAAATTATTTGTGAATATGAATCATAGAGATTTCTGTCTACTTTTCAGAATTTCTAACAGATCTCAGTTTCGATTTGTGAGTTGAAAGTTATTGCTGTTTTACTACAGATGTGTAGAAAATTCCAGATTTTGTTTTATATGAATTCTGTATGGTTTTTTTTTTATACTGATTCTAAAGGTAATAATTTGATCTAATATTTTGCTGAGTACAATTAGACTTGATTGGGATTAACCCCTAAATTTTTTGGATTTAATTGATGACTTTTATAAACTATTCTATATTTACAAACAACTACTATACTTGCAGAATTTTCATGCTGTTCAGTAAGAAACCTTAATTTCAACCTGATTCTACATACTGTTAGTAAAAATATTGTGAATATGAATTGTAGCCTTCTGTATGTATTTTATCACCGTTTTGATGGATCTGGATTTCGATTTGTATTTTGTAATCTATTGTTGTTTTAGTACTGCTGTGTTTATGATTTCAGATTTACAAAATTGCTGCATCTTGTTGTCATCTGATTTTATTTGACTAAACTATCTATGTTGGAAAATTATGAAATTATATATTCTGATACTAAACATACTAAGGAATACCCCAGATTTTTCTTGAATTTAATCAGTAAGTTTTTATGTCGTGTTTATGAATACAAACTTCTGATTCTGGCTGAACATGTTTTCTGGATACAATTCTATTTTGAGTCCTGTTTTTGTGAAATACCATATGACTTATATATATATTTGCTGGATTCGGTCGAGTGTCTATCTTCCGACCTGAACATGCTACTTATTATACCATGTTATTATTGTCTTGTTTTGTGCACGTATATGCCCGTTTGATAATAATAATAAGAACAAGCCGGTGTTTAAGGGAAAGATCTAGCAGTGGACAATATAGGAGCCTGTACTCGGAAGGGGACCTGTGTTCCCATGTGACTTGTTTACCGACAAAGTTACCGGTAAAGTTTGCTAACCAAGTTTGTTTCATGCTACCGATCAAGTTTACCTACCAAGTTTGTTACATGTTACCGATCAAGTTTACTCACCAAGTTTTGTAATCCTATGAATACCCGAGTACATGACCTATAGAATCCACTAAGAAATCTAAATGCAACTTGTTTGATGTAGAAATCATGTGGTAAATGGATGGGACGTATGAAGTGCTACCTAGATAGAAATAAATACAATACTTGACATAACATGACACATATTACATGCTTACCTGTACATGCAACCTGACACCTGCTACATGTTTACTTGCTTGCATGATACCTGTTGCCCGTCACAAGTCACATGCACCCTGTCATCTCATCATATTACTTGTTCCTGTTTCTGATTTATGTTAGTGTTTCTGTTTTGCTATCACATCTATTCCATGTATTCTGTACTTGCTTCCGTTGTTATTCTATACTTCTTTATCTTTAACTATACTTGTGCTTTGCACTACAAGCAGCCCGTAACTTGCATTGACGGGCGTTTGTTTTCTCTTTCCTTTTTCTGCAAATTTGTCACTTGTAACTTTGGTGACCATCTGCCCGATGGAGTAGGTGATCTAAGATTCTAGCTGGCTGGAGTTCTTGCTACAATTTACTTTCCTGTCGCTTTTGAATAAATGTAATTGCTACAGGAATTTTGTATTGGACAGTTTGACCCAGAATTTATAACTTGTTCAGATCTGGTTTATTTGAGTTTATTAAATTTTATTTCAAGTAAATTCTGTTGGTATATTGATTTATTCATGCATGCGTGGTTGGTTCCTCCTTGTTATCTCTTGATTATTCATGTGAAATGTTGTAAAGATCCTGACAGCTTATCGATGATGAAAACCATTCGTTGGTCTTAGTCACATATCCGTATTTCGTATTTCCTTTTTGGGAAGCGGTGCATGACAAGGTTTCTAATGGTATCAGAGCATCAGGTTTGGCTAATGTATTAGTTCGACTAATATATAAGACAAGTTTGGGCTCGATTAAGGATTGGCTCAACAGTACACCAACCACGCAATAACATGAATAAATTATAATCAACATTGCACTGGATACTATTCTTATTCCATTCATTTTGATCCCTCCATATTCAATTCTTTGATTCCTTGTTTCTTCCGTCTTTTACAATTGTCCTCATTTGTTGATTCCTTCTTAGGTATAAATTCATTCTTCTGTACCCATATTCCTTAATTCCGGTGCAAGCAATCTCTTATCTCTGCTTACCTCGTTGATTCCTTCTTATTTCAACTCGTGTGTCATTCATTGCTTTCCATGCCTTACATTCATCTTAGTTGTTGATTCATATTGTGTATCATACTTGTTGTTCTTCCCTATCTTGTTCTCCTCAAATTCTGGTGCTATCCATTCTTTTCTTTCTTGCTTGGTTCGTTGATCGACATCACTGGATCTACATCGACTTGTCAGCAACTTAGATCATTACCAGGAGATGGAGAGTCTTCTTTTGCTATGAGATGGTGATCCACGAAGCATATCGCTAGAGCTAATGGATGCTATTGGCAGAGTAAAGTCTATCCCGATCAGAGTGGCGCAGCGAAAGTGTGTGGGACCATAACCCATAGGTCCCAGGATCCTCTTGTTACTTCTCCTCCTTTGTATTGTTTGCTTCCCTCTATTCCATGTATTCGTCCTCATCCGTTGACTCGTCTATGACTCAATTCTTCCCTGTCCATTCCCTTCTCGATTCCATTCTATCCTTGATTCCAGTTCTACCTTCTCCTTATCTTGCTGTGTTATCTTGTGTTTTTCTTTCCTTTTGATACTGTGTTCTTCTTTCCTTGCATTCCATTTGACATCATTGTTTCCCACTTCTTCCTTCTTATTCTAGTGTTGCCACATTTCATTTCTCTCCCTCTAATTCTCTATTTTGTTATTCCCCAAGTTTGCTTTGGCCTTGTCCTATGTACTGCCTAAGCAAATTTCAACGACGAAATTTTGTTGTAAGGTGGGTAGGATTTGTAACCCCTATTTTCCATTTTCTTGTATTTTGGGTGTATTTTCTTTTTCCGTGTATTTATTCATTTAGTACTCTTCTGTTTCTTCTGAACCATGTATTTGATCTCCATTCTCATTATCAATCGATCTGTTTTGACTTTGATTCTATTTTTGTGGCTTTGAATATTTTCTTGATCTAATTAAATTTTCTGTCCCAATTTATTTGTCTCCGATTTATTTTTTTAGCTCCAATTAATTTATTTCATGGCCTATTAAATTATTGTTTAAATCCGATTCTATTTCTTGTTGGATCATTAAACCCTAAACCCTATTCTTTCTTATTGGATCTTTGTACCCCAACATCCATTAGCTACCTACCCGTTTACCCATAAAACCCGTACCCCTTATTAACCCTATATTCTATCCCTATATATATGTATACCTGTTATATACCTACCCCTATTAAAAATCCTAGTCGTTGTTCTACTCACCCCCTACCTCTTGCCATCCCCTTCTCCAAAACCCATCCACTCGAGCTTCTCTCCCCCGACCTCTACCCTGTGCGCCGTGTCCCCTCACCCCGATCATCTCCGGCTTTCCACCCCATCACCTTCCCTCTCCACCTCCTTGGCCCCGACCTCTCCTCAGCCTCCTCGTCCCCACCTCGACTCTCGTCGCCACCTTCCTTTCTCCCAACATCGACCAGCAGCCCCCCCCACCTGCCACCCTCTATCGTGCCGCCTACCCATGACGCCACACTAGGCACCTCTCCACTCCCCTTCTTCTCCTCACCACCGTGCCCTTCCTCCTCCCAACGTCAGCCAGGCTGCAGCGACAACTGCTATCACGCCCACTTCCCAAAAATACGGAATACGAGCACGTAACATTGGCCCAGCGAATGATTTTCATCCTCCATAAGCTGTTCAGGAATCTTTAAAACATATCACAGGAATTATCAGAGTCGGAAGCAAAGAAACAACCAGGCATGCATAATTGAAACAAGATACCAACAGGAAGTTTACTTGAAACCAAAAATATATAAATCTCAAATAAATTAGAATCTGGACAAGTCAAATATCTTGGGTCACATCGCCCAAATACAAGATAATTATCCAAGCAATCAAGTATATTTTATTCAATTCAAGCAATAAATAATAATAATAAAGCAGGAAATTCAGCACTAGTATCTCATATCTCCAATGCCATCGGCCATCTGACCATCCTAATCTGCAATTAAGAAATTGCAGGAGAAGGAAAAAGAAAACAAGTACCCGTCAATTGCAAGTTACGGGCCACTTATAATGTAGGATACAAGTACATCGGATAGATAAATCTAAGTAACAAACGTAGCATGGTATAAGTGTGTCAACAGAAATATAATATGTAACATGAACCAAGCAAATAGAATCAAACAACATGGTATACAAAGAGGTACAGGTAATATGTATCAAATGTCAAGTGAACAGATAAACAGGTAAACATGTATCATGTAATAGGTAAATAGGAACAGGTAATCATGTAACGGATAATCAGGAATCAGGTGATCAGGAACAAGTAATCAGGAAATAGGTAAACAGGAAACAAGTACAGGAAATCAGATTATGTCATGTCAAGTCTTGTTTTAATACTATCTAAGTAGCACTTCATGCGCTCCAAAAACATAACACATGGTTGCTACAACAAACAGTTTTGCTTTAGATTTCAGTGTACACAGGAATTAGGATAACAGGTAACAGGAACATGTAGAACCTAGTGGCTCTCTTCCGAGTACACCTTCCTATAGGGAAGTATGCAGTCAGGTACAGGAAAGAGGCATAACCTAGTGGTTATCTTCCGAGTACATCTTCCTATAGGAAAGCATGCAGTTAGGTAGAGGTAACAGGATTGCGAATCATGTATTCATGAACACGTAACAGGCAGGCAGGACATAGGTCCTCTTCTCAGTACACGTTTCTATATTTTCCACTACTAGATCTTTTCCTTAACCCCGGCTTGGTCATTTATTATTATAATCAGGCATGCATTTATGTGTCGCAAAACAAAGCAAGGATAATAGGGTATAATCATGTATCAGGTTCAGGGTGCAAGATAAATAAGTACAGGTACAAGATATCACATAACAGGGTAAAACAACTAGTTTTCTAATTCAGGACAGCAAGACACTGTTGTACTAAAACAATGATTCCCGCTAATAAAAACGTCCAAATCTAGATCCGTCAGAGAATCTGAAAAATAGACTTCCAACCAAATCCAGCAAGCATATATAAGTCATAAAGTGTTTCACAAAATCACAACTCAAAACTAAATTTAAACCAGGAAATGCGTTCAGCCAGAAATCAGTAAATTTTATTCAAGTACAAGAAAACAGCAAAAAGTCATCATAATAAATTTCAGAAAAAATCTGGGGTATTCCCCTATATGTCTAGCATAAAAATATAAAGTTTCATAATTTTCTAGAAAAATTACTTTAGCCAACAAAAATCAGAAAACATCAAGAAATGATAGTTGGGCAAATCTGGAATTTCCAACACTGTTGTACGGAAACCGAAATATCTCGCAAGCCGTGAAACGAAATCAAGATCCGTCAAAGGGAGATTAAAATAGAAAAAATAATCTAACTTTCATATCTCACAAATATTTTCCATACAGTAACAGAAAATAGGATAAAAATACAAATCTTTACAGAACAACGAGCAAAATACAGCAAGTATAACTTTCATAAACAAGCATAAAACGGTGTATAAACTCATCAATAAAATTCACTAAAATTCTAGGTAATCCCTAAATAGATATAGAATTACTGACCAAAGTTTCAGATCAAAATAATATGTGTAGCAAAAGTATCAAAATAATTTTAGTCATCAAAATCATCAAGAACGAAATCTGGAATTGATCTACACCTCTGTAGTAAAACAGTCGTATCTCACACATACGAAAACAAAACCGAGTAAGGTTAGAGGGGTTGGAAAGCAGACGAATTTCTATACAGTTCATGTTTTATACTAAAATTAAGATTTTGACCTTAATATGGTCTAAATTATTGATCAAGACAGATTATCGGCAAAATACAGAATTTCCTCAAAAAAACAAATTCAACATAATTCAACCGAAACTTGATCCAAACACAACCAAACATAAAATCGAGTCTACCAAGTGTCCAAACAACATGAAATAGGATAATTAATATATCCAAAACAAGTCTAACACATGGATCTCAACAAATGCCCAAATTCTCCCAAATATCTCATACATGATCACAATCAAGAACGGTCAAATCCTAAGTTGTTCATATCAAATTTGTGTCGTGAGTCAACTATGGTCAAATAACACTATAGAGACAAAACCCATTAAGAATAACACACACATGAGTTGTCTCTAGAACCTAACTACATTATAGGTGATATTTAGGACTTGTATCATACAAAAGAATTTGTGTAGAAGTTACTTGCCTGAGAGACGACGACGAAAATGGAGCAACAACAAGAATAACGAGATGGATCCTGGGGCATGAACACAAACACAACGAACGAATCACGAACCAATCACGATCACACGAATAACGAACAAGATGAAGACGATCGAGATCACGAACACAATCGGATGGCTGAGATCAAAGATGAAGATCAAGATCAAGATGATGGTCACGATCGCGATGATCATGGGAGATCCGACGGTCAAGATCAAGTATCTTGATGATCATCATCATCATAATGATCAACAGCCCACAATCAAGAAGATCAAAACCGTACTACAACTGCAAACACACCAAGAAGAACAACCGGGGGGGTTTTTGCAGCATTGCAAGGGTGAATGCCGGTGGCCAGGGGACACGGCGAAAGGGACAGCGTCGGGGAGCACAGTACTGCGGCTGTTACTGTGCTTGCTGCTCTGTTGCGGTGCACCGGGGAGAGACACAGCACCAGGGCAACGATGCTCTGGCTGCCGCTGCGACTACTAGGGGGGTCGTGCTGTGGGGGGTGTTGACGCATTGAAAGGAGAGGAGGAGGAGAGCAGGGGTCTACTGAGGGCTAGTGAGGTCGCGACGACTGGCGGGGGCTCGCTGGCTAGCGAGCGCTGCGTCGCGATGAGAGGGAGACGGGGAGGCACGCTGTTGTGGTGGAGTTGCGACAGAAAGGCGGAGCGGGAGAGACAGGGAGCAGCAGGTGGGTGCAGGGTTGCTCTGAGAGGAAGATGAAGAGGCTCCAGGGATGAAGGGGTGGCTGAAGAGTTGGGTTAGAGGAAGGTGAAGAGGTGCAGTGAATATATAGGGGTATAGATTAGGGTTTAGGGATAGTTGCAAATGGGTTTCGGGTGGGTAGCAACTGGGTTTGGTTAACGGGGTGTTGGGTTTGATATTAACGGGTTGGGTAGCAGGCTTAAATGGGTTAAAGGGGGTTATAGGGTATAGGATTAAGATAATGGGTATTGGGGTAAAAATCCAATAAGAAAAAAAAACAAATAAAAGATTGTTTATAATAAAAATGTAATTTGCAATACGAAAATAGAATTTATTTAAAATACTACAAATATAGTTAGTAAATGAAAGTGGATTTTAATAACCAGTCAATAATATAAATAAGAACAATAATACTAATAACAATAATACTAATAAGAGTAATAATAATAAAAATAAGAGTTGTGTTATAATATAAAAAATCATGAAAATAGTTACAAATAAAATTATTGATCAAAAACAGATTTTAATAGGATATCCAATAGTACAATTTGACGAAAGAATTTGAAAACCGAAAAAAAAATAATTTGCAAAAATTTTAAATACAGAAAATACACAAAAATACGAATTTGGAAAAACAGGGGTTACAACTGCACCCGCCACAGCAGTCGGCAGCAGGACACCAGCGACCCCGGCGCCGCTCCCTACCCCCTGTCGACTTCAGCCCGAAGTCGCAGCGCGCTCCCCGCACTGTGTTCCTCCGTCGACAGAACATCAGTCGAGACAGCCCCCGGCCTATCCTCCCAACACCGGCAGCCCTATCCCATCGTCGCCGTCCGCCGTCGTCCTCCCCGTGATCCCCACACTCAACCCCGACTGACCTTCCTTGTGTGTGTGCAGCGGGTTAACGGGTTGATCTTTTTGATTGAGTGAGATCTCATCTGTCGAATCTTCATCATCATCATCACATCTTGATCGTCCTCTTGATCATTAAGATCCGTCTGATCGTGTCTGCGAACGGTTGTTCCTTGTGTTCATGATCTTGCTCGTGATCGTTCGTTCGTGGTTTTGTGTTCGTGCCCAGGAATCTGTTCCTGTTATTCTCGGTCTTTGCTTAGTTTCCGTCGTTGACCATAAGGCAAGTAACTTGTATACTTTTTGATTGTATAATACAAGTACTAAATACCGCATGTAGTGTAGTTGCTTCAAGATCTATTCTCATGAAAACCCTTGATTAGATCTTGTCTCTACTTGTTGAACCATCTGTAGTTATCTTGTCACACACACGATATGAAATAACTTAAATCTAGTAAACTATGGCTAAATTTAAAAAAACGTCATAATAGTTTGACGTTGTTTAAAAAAACGTCACAAAATTTTGACTTTTTAAAAAAACCGCACAATGTTTAACTTTCAACTCACGAAGTTATCCAACCGTTAACTGGGTTATACGTAATGTTTAAAAAAAATCACAAAACTATTGTTTTGTTTAAAAAAACAACACAAAACTATTATTCTGTTTAAAAAAACATCACAAAAGTTCCCAATTGTTTAAAAAAATATCACATAACTATTATCCCAGTTAACGGTCGGATAACTCCATAAGTTGAAAATTAAACATTGTGCGGTTTTTTTAAAAAGTCAAAGTTTTGTGACGTTTTTTTAAACAGCGTCAAACTATTGTGACGTTTTTTTAAATTTTGCTAGTAAACTATTGATGTATATATGCATGTGGTTCGTGATTTATGAGGTGTCGTATGATCTTGTATGCTTGATGTGTAAGTAGTAGTATAACTTGGTGTAGACTTGTAAAGTACCCTATACCATGTTGCTTGGACATCTAGTATACCATATTTTGTATTTTATTATGATTTGGATGTGTTTCATATAAACTAGTTGACTTTATGCATGAAAAAGATTTCTGTTGTTGCTGTTACCCCATTTTTGTTCAGCATTTTAGACTCTATTAAGGTCAGTTATGAAAATTATTTGTGAATATGAATCATAGAGATTTCTGTCTACTTTCCAGAATTTCTGACAAATCTCAGTTTCGATTTGTGAGTTGCAAGTTATTGCTGTTTTACAACAGATGTGTAGAAAATTTCAGATTCTGTTTTATATGAATTTTGTATGGTTATTTATTTTTATACTGATGCTAAAGGTAATATTTTGATCTAATATTTTTTTGTGTAAAATTAGACTTGATTGGGATTAACCACTATTTTTTTTTTGGATTTAATTGATGACTTTTATAAACTATTCTATACTTGTAAATAACTACTATACTTGTAGAATTTTCATGTTGTTCAATAAAGAACTTTAATTTCAACTTGATTCTACTTACTGTTAGTAAAAACTTTGTGAATATGAATTTTAGCCTTCTGTATGTATTTTATCACCCTTTTGACGGATCTGGATTTCGATTTGTATTTTGTAATCTATTGTTGTTTTAGTACTGCTGTGTTTATGATTTCAGATTTACAAAATTGCTGCACCTTGTTGTCTTCTGATTTTATTTGACTAAACTATCTATGTTGGAAAATTATGAAATTATATATTCTGATACTAAACATACTAGGGAATACCCCAAATTTTTCTTGAATTTAATCAGTAAGTTTTTATGTCGTGTTTATGAATACAAACTTCTGATTCTGGCTGAACATATTTTCTGGATACAATTCTATTTTGAGTCCTGTTTTTGTGAAATATCATATGACTTATATATATTTGCTGGATTCGATCAAGAGTCTGTTTTCCAGATTTTCTGATGGATCCAAGTTTGCATATTTGTGGCAACGGGAAGCCCAGATTAGGTGCAGTATTTTTTTGCTGTCATGAACTAGAGTTTTCATTGTCCTACCCTTTTTATGAGTTGTTTGTCACCTTTGCATGTTTATCTTCTGACCTGAACCTGTTACTTGTTATACCATGTTATTCTTGTCTTGTTTTGTGTACGTATATGCCCGTTTGATAATAATAATAAGAACAAGTCGGGGTTTAAAGGAAAGATCTAGCAGTGGACAATATAGGAGCCTATACTCGGAAGGGCACCCGTGTTCCCGTGTGACTTGTTTACCAACTAAGTTACCGATCAAGTTTACCAACCAAGTTTGTTACATGTTACCGATCAAGTTTACCGACCAAGTTTGTTACATGTTACCGATCAAGTTTACCGACCAAGTTTTGTAATCCTATGAATACCCAAGTACATGACCTATAGAATCCACTACGAAATCTAAACGCAACTTGTTTGAATGTAGCAACCATGTGGTAAATGGATGAGAAGCATGAAGTGCTACCTAGATAGAAATAAATACAAGACTTGACATAACATGACACATGTTACATGCTTATCTGTACATGCTACCTGACACCTGCTACATGTTGACTTGCTTGCATGATACCTGTTACCTGTCACATGTCACATGCACCCTATTATCTCATCACATTACTTGATCCTGTTTCTGATTTATGTTAGTCTTTCAGTTTTGCTGTCACATCTATTCTATGTATTCTGTACTTGCTTCCGCTGTTATTCTATACTCGTTTATCTTTTTCTGTACTTGTACCTGCACTACAAGCGGCCCGTAACTTGCATTGACGGGCGTTTGTTTTCTCTTTTCTTTTCCTACAAATTTGTCACTTGCAGACTTTGGTGACCAGCTGCCCGATGGAGTAGTTGATCTAAGATTCTAGCTGACTGGAGTTCTTACTACAATTTACTTTCCTGTCGCTTCTGAATAAATGGAATTGCTGCATGAATTTTGTATTAGGCAGGTTGACCTAGAATTTATAACTTGTTCTAGATCTGTTTTATTTGAGATTATTAAATTTTGTTTCAAGTAAATTCTGTTGGTATATTGATTTATTCATGCATGCATGGTTGGTTCCTCCTTGTTATCTCTTGATTATTCATGTGAAATGTTGTAAAGATCCTGATAGCTTATATATAATGAAAATCATTCGCAGTACATAGTCACGTATCCGTATTCCGTATTTCCTTTTTGGGAAGCGGGGCGTGATAGTGTGTGAGTGCTTTTGTGAGTGAGTTAGTGGGTAGTTAGTTGCTAAAACTACTCCCTAATTTCTTATATAAATACCCCCTACTCTACCCTCAAATAAACCCAAAGCAAATCAAAAAAAAAAAAAAATGGAATTCAAGAGAATTCTGCTGGCTTTGGCTTTCAGGAAATCAAGGGAAGGTTGGCGGTTTTGGAGTAGAAGTTTTTTGGAGCAATTTGCTAAGGGTTTTAACTACTAGGAGGTCTCTTTTGATGTGAGTGTTTTCATCATCTTCTAATTTGTTAGAAATTATGTTTGTTTAAACTAGAAATGTGTAGATGAAGATGAATTGATATGTGCATGTGAAATAGTTTCCCGAGAAAGTTATTTGTGTGTAATGAAATTAATGTGTGTATGTGTAGGAGTTTTATAGAAATTTTATCTAGTGGGAATTTCTTATAATAAATCCATGAGATCGATTTCCTTGTATGCAATTTGGTAATGTAAATACTCCTCACAATCTAATTGTGTAAGTAATAATTATTCATCTAATTTAAGTTATAAGACTATGAGTAATTCATACAATTTAGATAACAATTTCTATGTTCTTCAAGAATAAATTAGGATATATTTTTGTTTCGTACAGATTCACCAATCTTAGAAATATTTCATTTTCAATTTGTAAAGTTTTACGTAGCAATTGAGTTATCGAAATTTCGAGTTTTTGAACTTATTATAGTTCAAGTATGTAAGCTTGTGGTGAGCCTTTTTCTCACCAACTGTGAGTTGGCTCATTGGTTCTGAGTTGCGGTTTGAGTTGTTGTTGGGTCTGGGTTCGACGCCAGGCATGGACTTAATTTTAAAAACTTTTTTTTTTCCTTCTATTAGCTAAATTTGCATGAATTTGATTAAGAATGAATTTAAATCATATAAGAATATTAATGGAGTATTTTGAGATAATTTTGTACAAATTTAGAATTTCACTTGAGGGTAAAATCACATTACATATTGAATAGTATATCGAGATGATTATTTTTATTTCTTTAAGAATGCTTATTTTTTGAATGAGCTAAATTTGGAATAAGTGAGATAATCAAATATAAATTTATGAAACTCACTTGGGTGGAAATTATTGTGTACATTATTCTAATTAAGGAGTGAACTTAGTAATTTTTTATTTTGTGATGAAAGATTAAAATGAGAAAATTTATCCTTGAATGTGTGTACCATATGAAAAATAAATTTCAACCTAGAATTTGTGAAAAATGATTTATATGACAAATTAAGAAGTAAACAAAGACTGTATTTTGAAAAATAAATGTACGATATTTGTAAGGGGTTTTATCAAGTCGAATTGATTTTGAGATGTGTTATCTTGAAATGGGCAATTTAAAGCGAATGAATGAAAGAATCAAATGATCTGTAGTGAATGAGAAATTTTATGAAGAGGTTAAGAATAACATAAAGGATCTCTATGTTGAGATGGATGGTTTCTAGGAGCTGAGCGAGGCCCGTGCTGTCCGGCAATTTTGATAAATGAAATTTTGTGAAATCGTCAATATGGACCTGAAATTTTGATGAGTAAGTTTAAGTCCGGCAGGGTAAGCTAGTTCTAGGCCATGATAACTGTGGTTGCTTGCAGAGCGAGATGAGCCTTAATTAAATCCGGGATTATGATTGATCGGACAGTGGATTTCGGGATCATGAATAGTCGGGCAGATAAAAGGTAGATCTCTAACATATTTTGGGGCCAGAGCGGCACTTGTAGGATGTTCGCACGATGCAGATTCTGTATAGTCGGGCGGTGGATTCCGGGACTGGAATCCGTACTCATGGAATGTCTAAACCTTGCTTTTGTTACCATAGTAGGATTTTCATGACAAGGGTTTGAACCCTATAATGAGGAGTGTGTTAAGGGCTTGCCCTATGTAGTATGGGATGCATAGAATCCGAACAAGTGTACATTAGTCGCATTGTAAATATGATTGTATGCATTAGGCACTAAATCATATCATATACTAACATAATTAGGATAATCATTTTTCTATTTCTGTATTCAAGTTTGTGGTTGTAAGATGGTGAAATTGTTGTATTATAGCATTGTGTCAGTTGTATGCAACTAACGTGCCCATAGTTTCCTAGTTGCAGGATCAGATTTGACATGGACTTGAAGTCACTGTGATGGGTTGTCATAAGATTGAAGAACTTCCATTATAGCATGTTGTATTTTACTTATTTATTTCTGCTACGCTATTGTAAAGAACGTTGTTGTAAATGAAAAGTTTTTAATTCGTTGTATTTTGTACGGAGTTAAAGTTATAGATTCTTTTTGTGCTACAAATTGCCTATGTTTGAAATTCTGGGCGTTAGAAAGTGGTATCAGAGTCAACTTCATTAAGTAGTACAAAATTATAAGGAAAACATATTATGGTGGACATTAGAGGTGTGAGTATCTTTTTATAGAGGTCTAAATGTTATAGTTGTATCAACTTACATTTATGTCGCTATACATATGTATCGATGTTGTTTTTCCCCTTTTGCTATAGGATGGCAGATAACCAAAATCCTGTGGAGGAGGTGGAAGAAGAAGTATTCTTTGAAGACCCTGAAGAAGAATCTAAAGAAGAAGGAGACCCGAAAGAAGAACCTGAAGAAGAAGAAGACCCAGAAGAAGAGGAGGAACTACCAGAGTCTCGTGAAATCACTCCACCCCCGCCTGAACCCCAAAGTGAATACTTGGACGAAGTGCTAACTCGAAACAAGAAGGACCATATTATCGCTTCTCTCTGAAAGCAGTTGATTATCCGTAAGTGGAGAGTAACCCACTTGGAGGTTCATCATGCAGAGGATAAGCAAAACATTACGGCTCTGAGTCAGCAAGTATGAGAACTCGAGAAATGTCGTCATAAGAATGCGCGGCATTTTATCCAACTAGATAACAAAACCCGGTGGGGGAAACAAGAATGCTGTCAACGATATGAAAGGATGCAGAAGGAAATAGACGATCTAGGGGAAGAGCTCAGAGAAGCCAAGAGGAACCATAGAGTCTAAACTACTTGTTTAAAATTATGTAGGAAGATTTGGGATTTCCTTGTGTTCTTTGTGTATGGATGTATGGACCAATTTTATTTTTGAATATTTAATGTTTAATTTAGAAATGAATAAATTGTGTTGGATGATAATGTGGAAAGTCTATATTATTATTGCTTTTGATGATTGATGAAGTTTTACAAACCAGAAATGGCCGGAAGAATGACTAAAAATGGTGAGGGATAAAGCGGAGAAGGCAACCGACTTCATTCGGAGACGGAGTTGGCCCGGGTATACCGGACCCTCAACACGTTCGTTGCAGCAAGTGTAAACCGGAATGCAAGGGCAGGGCAGGTAGAAGCTATAAAACTATAAAACTAGTGGAGTCCTTCAAAAGGATGAAACCACCCATTTTCGAAAGCAAGGGGGATCCCGATGCATCGGATGATTGGATCCGGCAGATTGAAACGTTGTTTGATGTGTTTGAGACCCCAGAGGCTAGTAAGGTGAAACTAGCAACTATTCAGTTGGAGAAGGACGCCGGAGTCTGGTGGCAATCTATAAAGAGGGCTCTAGCAACAAACCTATTACTTGGGAGGACTTCTTCAAGGAATTTTAGGGCCATTACTTCCCAATGGATGTGCAAGAGAAGAAGGCAATGGAATTTCTGGGCTTGCAATAGGGTAACATGACTGTCTAGGAGTATGAGATGAAATTTATTCAACTCTCCAGGTACGCACCTGAGTTGGTGATTGATAAAGCCAAGAAGGCAAAGAAGTTTGAGCAGGGTTTGAGGCCAGGACTGAGGTCTCGTATGATACCCCTCGGTATCAGAAAATTTGACAAGCTTGTGCAGAGGGCTGTAGCCACAGAATCAAACATGAAACATTATCAGCTAAAGAATGGCAAGAGAAGTAACTAGAGCACTGGCAAGAGGCCCGTGGCATCACACAACTTCAAGGAACAGCTCACATCGCAGAAGTTCAAGCCTACTGGGGCAAATGTTGTTACTGTAGCTGGAAGGCCCACCACTTGCTTCAAGTGTGGAGATTCGGGCCACATTGCAACTGGATGTCCTAAATCGCAGAAGATCAGGTCTTGCTACAACTGTGGTAAGGAAGGGCATATTCGGCCATTTTGTCTGCAACTGAATCCAGGAAGTGTTAGCAGGGACCCATCAGGGAAGAATGGGAAACCATACCGGCAGGGGAGAGTGTTCACTCTGACAGAAGAGGATGTTGAAAACTTAAATGATGTCATGACCGGTGTAGGAGCATCTGAATAAAAATTATGTTGTTATTTCCAGTCATGTAGTAGAAGAAATGTTATATACTGAAGGATGCAATTCATTATGTAACAGGAAAACTTCTAATAAATGGAATGAATGCTACAATCTTTTTTGATACTGGTTCATCGCACACTTTTGTGTCTCCTAAATTTCCTCAGGAGTTAGGAGTAGAACCAAAAATTTTCCCCAGCAAGGTTTTAGCAGTAGCTACTCCTTTAGGAGAAATGATGACCACTGATTGGTATTATGCTGACTGTGAGATCGAGATTGGGGGGAGGAATCTGGGGATTGATCTTATAGATTTGGATGTGTTGGGAGTCGATGTCAACATTGGTATAGACTGGATGTCGATCCACAATGCTAGCATTGAGTGCAATAGCAATGAAGTTATGGTGAAGGCCCCAGGAGGACCAGCAATAACTTTTCAAGGGAAGAAGAAATGCAAGGAATTTGTGACAGCTTTAACCAAGAAGAAAGTCCCTGAGGAAGCCAAGAAGATTTCCGTGGTTCGAAACTTTCCGACCGTATTCTTGGAGGATCTACCTAGATTACCACCTCATCGAGATGTGGAATTAAGTATTGTTATTTAGCCATGAAGTGCTCCTATATTTAATGCTCCATATAGAATGGTACCAGTGGAACAGGATAAAGTGAAGAAGCAAATTGAAGAGCTATTGCACAAGGGTTTCATTAGACCATGCGCGTCGCCTTGGGGAGTGTCAGTCTTGTTGGTGAAGAAGAAGGACGGATCGATGAGGATGTGCATCGATTATATGGAGTTGAACAAGGTGACTATCCAGAATAAATATGCTATTCCGCGGATCGATGATTTATTTGACCGACATCAAGGAGCAGCAGTTTTCTCCAAGATTGATCTTCGGTTAGGTTATCACCAAGTCCGTGTTAAGGAAGAGGATGTGCATATGCCATCGTTCTGAACTCGGTATGGGCATTACAAATTCTTAGTTATGCCATTTGGAGTGACGAATGCACATGCCATATTCATGGATATAATGAACAGGGTCGTGCGACCATTCATTGACTCTTTTGTCATGGTGTTTATCGACGATATCTTGGTATACTACATGTAAGAGGAAAAACATGTTGGGCACTTAACAGAATTGTTGAAGAAACTGTAGGAACAGAAATTATATGCCAAGTTATCCAAGTGTGACTTCTGGAAGTCCGAAGTCGCGTTCCTGGGTCAAATCTTTTCTAAGGAGGGAGTGCCCACTGATCCGCAGAAGGCAAAAGCAGTGAAAGATTGGCCAAGGCCCACATCGGTGAAGGAGATCAGAAGTTTCTTAGGTTTGACTGACTATTATTACTGATTCATTCAGGGTAATGTTAGATAGCCGTACCACTCACAAGACTTACGAGGAAGAATGGTAGCTTCAAGTGGACAGAGTAATGTGAAGCAAGCTTCCAAGAGTTAAAGGAGGGGTTGACTACCGCACCACTATTGTTTTTGCAGCTAGCGGGAATAGACTACGATGTCTATAGTGATGCTTCACATCGCGGTTTGGGCTGTGTACTAATGCAAGAGGGAAAGGTAATAGATTATGGATCCAGGCAGCTGAGACCACATGAGAAAAATTACCCAACCCATGATTTTGAATGGCAGCAATCATTTTCTCCTTGAAGCAGTTGAGGCATTATGTGTATAGGGAGAAAGTCAACATATACACAAATCACAAGATTATGAAGTACATCTATCAGCAGAGAGATCTTGATTTACGACAGAGAAGGTGGTTGGAAGTGTTAAAAGATATTCACTCAGAGATAAAGTATCACCCGGGAAAGGCAAATGTGGTGGCAGATGCGCTCAGTCGGAAAAGTAGGTTATCTTGTTTGATTACAACTCAGAAGAAAGTTGCGGAGGAATTCGATTGATATGAAATCGAAGTTGTAATACAAGGACTGGCAGTATCACTGGCACTATTGAGGCTTCATCCCACATTGAGAGAGCAGTTTGTCGACGATCAGAAATCCGATCCAGAAATTTAGAAGATGAAGGAGCAAGTCGGCACGGGAAAATTGTCAGGATTTCAAGTAAAGGACGAAGTGCTTTGGTTCGGAGAAAGGTTGTGTGTACCTGATCAGTCATAATTGAAGGTGAGCATTTTACAGGAGGCACACACTACTTTATCATCGGTACATCCAGGGAGTACCAAAATGTACAAGGATATTAAGCAACATCTCTGGTGGTCGGAAATGAAGAGAGATGTAGCAGATTTCGTAGCAAGATGTGCGACTTGTCAACAGGTCAAGGCAGAGAATCAAAGACCCGGAGGTTTACTACAACAGCTACCCATTCCGGAGTGGAAGTGGGAGAATATCAGCATGGATTTCATCACAGGGCTACCTAGAAAACCCTAGGGAAATGATGCAATTTGGGTAATAGTGGATCGATTAACCAAGTCTGCTCATTTCTTGGCGATGAAAATCACCTGGTCGATGGAGAAATTGGCAAAATTGTACATTGGGGAGATAGTAAGACTCCATGGCATTCCTGTATCGATTGTTTCAGATCGAGATACACGGTACACGTCACACTTTTGGAAGAGCCTTCAGATAGCTTTGGGAACCATGACTGATTTCAGTACTACCTTCCATCCTCAAACAGATGGGCAAACTGAAAGGGTAAATCGTGTATTGGAAGACATGTTGAGATGTTGCGTGATGGATTTTGGCGGAAGCTGGGAGAGGCACTTAGCTCTGGTAGAGTTCGCCTACAATAACAGCTTTCAAACTAGCATTGGCGTGGCGCCATATGAGGCTTTATACGGGAGGAAGTGCAAAACCCTGGTATGTTAGTATGAAGTGGGTGAAAGGCAGATGTACAGGGCAAAAATAGTGCGGCAAACTTCAGAGAAAATAGAATTAATCCGGAAGAGACTTGTTGAGGCACAAAGCAAGCAGAAGAACTATGCAGATAATCGGAGAAGGGACTTGGAGTTCGAAGAAGGTGACTTTGTCTTTTTGAAGGTATCTTTGATGAAGGGTGTGATCTGATTTGGGAAAAGGAAAAAGTTAGCTCCAAGATACATAGGACCGTATAAGATACTGAAGAGTATTAGAAAGACAGCTTATCGGTTGGAATTACCGAAAGAGCTAGCCCAAGTGCAAAATATCTTTCATGTGTCCATGTTGTGAGGCTACATTCCATATCTGAGTCATCTCTTACCGGAAGTACCAGAAGGTCTACAATAAACTTGAGCTACAAGGAGCATCCAGTGGAGATCGTGGATAGACGGAAAAAAGTTTTGAGCAACAAAACTATAGCCATGGTCAAGGTAATGTGGAGGAATCAGCTAGTCGAGGAAGCAACTTGGGAATCGGAAGAGCGGATGAAGAGTGACTATCCCGAACTTTGTGCTTAAATTCTGTATCTTTTTGCATGTTTCCTTTACCTCTTATCTCTTACTCCTTAAGCGTAGTTCTGAAGACAGAACTATTCTAAGGAGGGAGTGTTGTAACAGCCGTAAAATATTTTCCTTTAAATATTTTTTCACACTTGCTTTACATGTACTTTTTCTTCTATCCAAGTGCTAATTGTGTTATTTTAATTACAAAATTTTTACACAAAAAAAATCACTAGGCTAATTATACTAAATTTAATGTTAAGAAAAATAATATAAGTATTTATTAAAAACAAGAATTTAAAACGAAATAAAATAATAAAATTAAAATAAAATGAGTAGAGTACAAAACACGTGCACATGTGCAATGCACACCATTTTAACAAACCGGCTGCACTTGTGATGTTTAACCAGACTTTGAGATGAATAAGGGAGAGTGGGTGTGTGAGTGGGTATGTGAGTGGGTTAGTGGGTAGTTAGTTGCTAAAACTACTCACTAACTTCCTATATAAATACCCCCTACTCTATCCTCAAATGAACCAAAAAAAACAAAAAGCAAAAACAAAAAAAACAAAAAACAGAGAGAGAGAGAGAGTCAAGAGAGTTGTGCTAGCTTTTGCTGTCGGGAAATCAAAGGAAGGCTTGCGGTTTTGGAGTAGGAGCTTTTTGGACCAATTTCCTAAGAGCTTCAACTACTAGGATGTCTCTTTTGAGGTGGGTGTTTTCATAATCTTCTAATTTGTTAGATTTTGTGTTTGTTTAAACTAGAAATGTATAGATGAAAATGAATTGATATGTGCATGTGAAATAGTTTTCCTAGAAATTTTATTTGTGCATAATGAAATTAATGTGTGTAGGTGTAGGAGTTTTTTAGAAATTTTATCTAGTGATAATTTCTTACAATAAATCCATGAGATCAATTTCCTTGTATGCAATTTGGTCATGTAGATACTCCTCACACTCTAATTGTGTAAGAAATAATTATTCATCTAATTTAAGTTATAAGAATATGAGCAATTCATTCAATTTTGATAACAATTCCTATGTTCTTCAAGAATAAATTAAAATATACTTTTTTTCCGTACAGATTCACCAATCTTAGAAATATTTCATTCTGAATTTGTAAAGTAATACGTTGCAATTGAGTTATTGAAATTTTCATGTTTTTGTACTTACAGTAGTTCGAGTATGTAAGCTTGTGGTGAGCCTTTTTCTCACCAACTGTGAGTTGGCTCACTGGTTCTAAGTTGCGGTTTGAGTTGCTGCTGGGTGTGGGTTCGACGCCGGGCAGGGACTTTTAATTTTAAAAACATTTTTTTTCTCTTATTAGCTAAATTTGCATGAATTTGATTAAGAATGAATTTAAATCATACTAGAATATTAAGGGAGTATTTTGAGATAATTTTGTACAAATTTAGAATTTAACTTGAGGATAAAATCACATTACATATTGAATAGTGTATCAAGATGATTATTTTGAATTCTTTAAGAATGCTTATTTTTTGAATGAGCTAACTTTGAAATAATTGAGATAATCAAATATAAATTTGGAAAACTCACTTGGGTAAAAATTATAGTGTACATTATTCTAATTAATAAGTAAACTTAGTAATATTTTATTTTGTGGTGAAAGATTAAAATGTGAAAATTTATCCTAGAATGTGTGTACCATATGAAAAATAAATTCCATCCTAGAATTTATGAAAATTGATTTATATGACAAATTAAGAAGTGAACAAAGACTGTATTTTGGTAAATAAACGTACGATATTTGTAAGGGTTTTTATCAAGTCGAATTGATTATGAGATGTGTTATCTTGAAATGGGCAATTTAAAGAGAATTAATGAAAAAATCAAATGATTTGTAACAAATGAAAATTTTTATGAAGATGTTAAGATTAACCTAAAGGATCTCTATGTTGAGATGGATGGGTTCTAGGAGCTGAGCGAGACCCGTGATGTCTGGCAATTTTGATAAATGAAATTTTGTGAAATTGTCAATATGGACCTGAAATTTTGATGAGTAAGTTTAAGTCTGGCAGGGTAATCTAGTTGTAGGCCATGATAACTAAAATTTAATTAAGGACAGACACTAGAAAAGAAGAAATTATAAAACCTGAGCAAACATAAGTGGGGCATTTCTGTATAGTTGGGCGATGGATTCTGGAACTGTGGTTGCTTGCGGAGCGAGACGAGCCTTAATTAAATCCGAGATTATGATTGATCGGGCAGTGGATTCCGGGATCATGAATAGTCGGACGGATAGGAGGCAGATCTCTAACATATTCCGGGGCTAGAGCGACACTTGTGGGATGTTCGCACGACGAGGATTCTGTATAGTCAGGCGGTGGATTCTGGGACTGGAATCCGTACTCGTAGAATGTCTAAACCTTGCTTTTGTTACCGTGGTAAGATTTTCATGACGAGGGATTGAACCCTATAATGAGGAGTACGTTAAGGGCTTGCCCTCGGACCTATGTAATATGGGATGCATAGAATCCGAATAAGTGTACATTAGTGGCATCGTAAGTATGATTGTCTGCATTAGGCATTAAGTCATATCATACACTGACATAATTAGGATAGTCACTTTTCTATTTCTGTATTCAAGTTTGTGGTTGTAAGATGGTGAAATCGTTGTATTATAGCATTGCGTCAGTTGTATGCAACTGACGTGCCCATAGTTTCCTAGTTGCAGGATCGGATTTGGCATGGACTTGAATTCACTGTGATGGGTTGTCTTAGGACTGAAGAGCTTCCATTATCACATATTGTATTGTACTTATTTATTTCCGATGTGCTATTGTAAAGAACGATGTTGTAAATGAAAAGTTTTAAATTCCTTGTTTTTTGTACAAAGTTGAAGTAAAAGATTCTGTCTGTGCTACGAATTGCCTATGTTTGGAATTCGGGGTGTTACATTACTTCTCTTCCTATCATCAAGTTCTGTTGTGGTACCTCATCAACTTCATATTTCAGTGTTGATTGACATGCTCTCTACCCTCATCCTAATGACAACCTAGCTGACCTGGAGGCTACATTTAGCTTAGAGGAGGTGAAGAAGGCAATTTTTGATATGAGTGAAGACAAGGCACTTGAGCCAGATGGTTACTCTATGAGCTTTTATCATAAGTTTTGGGAGGTGATCTGCACTGATCTTTATTACATCATGTTGGACATACAAAATGGAGCAACTGACCTAAGTAGGTTGAACTACTCCAACAACATTCTCATACCTACGTGTGAAGGTGCAAGTTCAGTTTTAGATTATATGCCTATTAGTTTGCTCAGTTGTTCCCTTAAAATCTTCACAAAGATCCTTGCCAACAGACTGAGCTGTCTAGTTGGGTCATTGGTCTCATCCTCTCAAAGTGCATTCCTGAAAGGTAAGTCCACAATCAATTATTTGCCAATGTCGCAAGCCTAGATTTCAATTTTTCCAGGTCAACCATTGTTTACTTCGGTACTTCAAGAGCCAAGCTTCGGGCACTTTCAACTATCCTGGGATGCAAGCAAGATGCACTGCCCATCAACTATCTTGGTATGCCATTGGCCAAAGGTAAGATGAAAAAGAAAGATTGGCAACCTCTTCTGTGAGAATTGAGAAGAGACTATACACCTGGAATGAGAGAATGTTGTCAAGGGGAGGAAGGTTAGTTCTCATCATTTCAGTTCATAGTGTCATCTTTACTTATTATGCATCTTTCTTTAAGTTGCCTAATTAAGTTGTAAGAAGAATAGATCATATACAAAACAAACTTTTTTGTGTTGGAGCGGACACTAATGCAAGAGGAGCTGCTTGTACATAATGGGAGAGAATATGTCAACCCAAACAGCAGGGAGGGTTGGGGATTCTGGACTTGAAATAATTCAACAATGCATTAGATATGAAATGGTGGTGGAAGCTTATATTCGCCAATACCCTAGGCAGCCAAACTTTGATGTCCCTCAACTTCAATGGAGCTACTAATGACTTCACTTGTCCAACTCAAGCATCTCTGTCACGCCCCGCTTCTCAAAAATACGGAATACGAGCACGTAACATTGGCCCAGCGAATGATTTTCATCATCCATAAGCTGTTCAGCAATCTTTACAACATCTCACAAAATAATCAGAGTCGGAAGCAAGAGAATCAACCAGGCATGCATAATTGAAACAAGATACCAACAGAAATTTACTTGAAACCAAAAATATATAAATATCAAATAAATCAGAATCTGGACAAGTCAAATATCCTGGGTCACATCACCCAAATACAAGATAATTATCCAAGTTATCAAGTAATTTTATTCAAATAAGCAATAAATAATAATAATAAAGCAGGAAATTCAGCACTAGTATCTCATATCTCCAATGCCAACGGGCAGCTGACCATCCTGATCTGCAATTTGACAAACTACAGAAAGAAGGAAAAAGAAACAAGATTCCCGTCAATGCAAGTTATGGACCGCTTGTAATGCAAGAAACACGTACATGGGGAAAAATCACAAATACAAAATAACAGCAGGAATAAACAAGCATGGTATAAGTGTGTCAACAGAAATGTAATATCTAAGATGAATCAGACAAACATAATCAAGTCTCATGGTGTACAAACAGGTACAGGTAACATGTATCAAGTGTCAAGTAAATAGGTAAACAGGTAAACAGGTAATCATGTATCATGTAACAGGATAATCAGGTATCAGGTGATCAGGAACAAGTAACCAGGAAAACAGGTAATCAGGAAACAAGTACAGAAAATCAGATTATGTCATGTCAAGTCTTGTTTTAATTACTATCTAGGTGGCACTTCATGCGCCCCAAAACCATAACACATGGTTGCTACAACAAACAGTTTCACTTTAGATTTCGTAGTGGAGTCCATAGGGCAGTGTACTCAGGGATCAGGATAACAGGAAACAGGAACAGGTAGAACCTAGTGGTTCTCTTCCGAACACACCTTCCTATAGGGAAGTATGCAGTCAGGTACAGGAACATGCATAACCTAGTGGTTATCTTCCGAGTACATCTTTCTATAGGGAAGCATGCAGTCAGGTACAGGTAACAGGATCGTGAATCATGTATTCATGAACACGTAACAGGCAGGCATGACACAGGTCCTCTTCTCAGTACACGTTTTTATATTTTCCACTACTAGATCTTTTCCTTAACCCCGGCTTGGTCATTTATTATTATAATCAGGCATGCATGTATGTGTCGCAAAACAAAGCAAGGATAACAAGGTATAAACATGTATTAGGTTCAGGGTGCAAGATAAATAAATACAGGTACAAGATAACACATAACAGGGTAAAACAATTGGTTTTCTAATTCGGGATAGCAAGACAGTGTTGTACTAAAACAGTGATTCCCGCTACTACAAACATCCAAATCTAGATCCGTCAAAGAATCTGGAAAATAGACTTCCAACCGAATCCAGCAAGTATATATAAGTTATATAGTAATTCACAACATCATACCTCAAAACAGGTTTGAATCCAGAAAATAGGTTCAGCCAGAAATCAGAAAATCGAATTCAAGAGTAGGAAAACAGCATGAAAACTCATTAAATAAATCCACGAAAAATTTGGATTATTCCCCTATATGTCTAGTATCAGAATATAAAGTTTCATAATTTTATAGTAACATTAATTTAGCCATCAAAAATCAGAAATCATAAAGAAACGATGGTTTGGCAAATCTGGAATTCCCAACACTGCTGTACGAAAACTACAATATCTCGTGAAACGTGAAACGAAATCCAGACCCGCAAACGGGAGATGAAAATAGACAAAATAATCTAACTTTCATATTTCATAAATATTTTCCGTGCAGTAGGAAAAAATATGGTGAAAATACGGTTCTTTACAGAACAACGAGCAAAATATAGCAAGTATAGCTTTCATAAACAAGCATGAAATGACGTATAAACTCATCAATAAAATCCACCAAAATTCTGGGTAATCTCTAAATAGATATATAATTATTTAACAAAGTCTCAGATCAAAATAATGTGTGTAGCACAAGTATCAAAATAATTTTAGTCATCAAAATCATCAAGAACGAAATCTGGAATTGATCGACACCTCTGTAGTAAAACAGTCATATCTTACACATACGAAAACGAAACCGAGCAAGGTCAGAGGGGTGGGAAAGAAGACAAATTTCTCTACAAATCATGATTTATACTGAAATTAAGATACTGACCTTAATATGGTCTAAATTACTGATCAAGACAGATTATCGGCAAAATAGAGAATTTCCTTTAGGAACAAAACCAACATGAATCACACGAAACTTGATCGAAATATAACTAAACATGAATTAGAGTCTACTAAGTGTCCAAACAACATGAAATAGGGTATACGACATGTCCACAACAAGTATATCAAATGGATCTCACAAGCACACAAGTTCTCATAATTGTTTCACATATACATCACAACAAGAAACGGTCTCTCTAAGGTTAATTCATGTCATATGTGTCGTGAGGCAACTATGGTCAAGGTAGCACTATAGAGACAATATTCATCAAGAGATATCACATACGAATTGTCTCTAGAACCCAACTACACTATAAGCAAATTTTTTGACTTGTATCATACAAAGGAATTTGAGTACAAGTTACTTACCTGAGAGATGACGACGAAAACATAGCAAGAATAAGAATAACGGGAACGGATCCCGGGCACGAACACAAACACAACGAACGGATCACGAACCAATCATGAACACACGATCACGAACAAGATGAAGACGATCGAGATCACAACACAATCGGATGGCTGAGATCGAAAATCAAGATCAAGATGATCGGATCAGATCGGACGGTCAGATCTCTTGATGATGAAGATCAAGATCGATCGATCGAATGCCTGCGATCAAAGGAAGTTGATAATCATCATGATCGTGACGATCAAGAAGAGATCGGACAGCTAGGATTTAATCGAATGATCAAGAGGAGATTGATGGCCCACATCCAATCAAGCATGATGATCAAGATCCAACGGACGTCCAAGATCACCCCGATGGTGCTGATCAAAATCAAATCAATGAACGGCCAGAATCAAAACCAAGGGGACATGATGATCATGATGATCATGGTGATCGACGGCCAGGATGGCTTGATCACCAAAAACAGAGCAACAGTGCACAGGCTTGGCTGACAGTGGGAGGACAGGTCGGGGCGGCTGATGCGGTCAGTACAGGGGGTGCGACTGGCTGAACGGGGCTTTGCTGGCATCTGTGGCTTGGTGGAGTCATGGAGCGGAGGAGACGGCAAAGGGAGCGGATGGCTGGACGACGCAATAGCGCACAGGGGTGGCTGCGACCTAGGTGCTGCACGGCAATGGGTGCAGGGCTAGGAAATGGGAGGAGGTGCGGGAGACAGGGTGAGGTTGGTGCAGATGTTGCTGTCGACTGGAGGCACCGCTATAGCGTCGGAGGAGGAGAACCAGCATAGCGGGAGGGGACCAGGGGGTGGCCTGCGGTGCACACGTGGTAGGGAAAACGGGACCTGGCTACTACTGTCGAGGAGATGCGAGAGAGGGACAGTCGCGAGGCAATGAGGAGGAGCACGGGGCGGACGGGTGGCGCGAGGCAGTAGGGAGAGAGAGACTTCGAAGGGGTGCATGGGTTATAGGGGGGAGACGAAGCGGCTGTAAAGTTTAGATGGGTATATATAGGGATTAGGTTTAGGTTTTAGGGTGAACAGGGTTGGGGAGAATGGGTAACGGGTTAAGATATAAACAGGGTAGGGTAAAGTATAGGTCTGGGGTGTTAATAATAGGGTTTGGGTTTTAGCTTATCGGATTTGGGTATGGTGAATGAAATGGGTTAAATAAATAAATGGGTAATTGGCTGAAAGGGGTTATTAGGTTTAGGATATTTATAGGGTTGTGGATCCAATAGGGTTTAGGGATATATTGGTAATGGGTATTAAAATCCAATAGGGTCAAGATAACAAAATAAAATAGGGTTTATAACAAAATATAATTTGCATTAAAATATAGAAGTCATTTGAAATAAGTACAAATATGAGTAATACATAGAGATAGGTTTTTAAATTAACAAACAATGATAATAAAAAGAAATAATAATAACAATAATAACAACAATCATAATAATAATAAAATAAAATAATAATAATAATAATAATAATAATAAGATTTGTGTTATAATACAAAATCATTGGAAAATAGTCACAATTAAAACCATCGATTAAAATATTCATCAAAAAAAAACCATCGATTAAAACAGGGTTTAACAGAGGATCCAATAATACATTTTAACAAAAGAATTTTGAAAACGGAAAAATAATTTACAAAAAAATTAAATACAGAAAATACGGATTTGGGGAAACAGGGGTTACAATCTCACTGCTGGAAGGGAGTGTACAAGCTTAAAGATCAATTCTTGCATAACTTAAATTGGCATCTAGGTGATGAGAAACTTATCAAGTTTTGAACCTCTAAATGGGTAAGGGGACAAATTATCTCCACCATATTTCCAGCTTTGTTTTCAGCTGACTAGAATCAGGAAGCAACAATTTCTTCTTAGAGAAGTTGGGTAGCTGAGAGATGGATTTGGAGACCCAGACTACACAATTGCTCTACCACAATTCTTAAGGTAGAGAGGGATCATTTTATGCAACTCATTGTCAACATCCACCCAACCAACACAGCAGCCAACCCAACCTGGAAACATTCCCCCTCTTGTCTATACATTATCAAGTCAACAAATTCCTTCTTCAGCATATCAGGTTTGCAAACCCCCTTCTTTAAAGCTTGTTAGAAGAATATCACACCACTCAAATGCAAAATCTTCATCTGGTTGTTAAGCTGGGAGAAGCTCAATTCTAATGCTAGACTTCATGCAAAGGGATGGGATGGTAACCTGGCATTTCTAGCTTGTGCATGTCAGCTTGAAACCACCTTCAATATATTTTTTGAATTTCATGTGGCCACTAGCACTTGGTCCTTCCTCACCTCCATCTTTAACATTCCACAGCTTTATGCCTCCATTTATGAGTGCTTCACACACTGGTGGTTTTTTCCCACATAATCGCATATATGCACATCCATGGCACTTGATCACTATTGTTGTATGTTGGAGTTTATAGGGTGGTAGGAATGCTAGAATTTTTTTTCCAATATGCATCAAAGAAGGGATATGCTTGTTGCTAATGCTAAATTCTGGTTTTCTCATTGGCTAGATAGATGTGAGAGCTCCAAGAAGAAAAGGTAAATCTTGCAAGAGGTGGAAGAGGCACAGGCTGGAGAACTCTTCAGAGGTGTTGTAGCTAATACTCCAAGCAATGACAGCAGCAACTCTGAGTAACAGAGAGTGAAGAACTTCATGGCTCACCTGGCTGTTAATGTTATTTTGTGAGCAATACTCTATTTGTTTGTGTGGGCGTTTTCGAACACTGTATCTTGTAATCTCATTTTGCCGTGTGGTTGCAATCTTTAAGGGGTTCATTTTGTAATTAAGGCCAGCCCCTGTGGGAATGTGAGGAAGATGAGATCATAGTCTTGAGTCTAGTAGAGGTGCACGACAAACATTCGATGCCCTCTCCTCGATTCAAGGCTGTGACATCTCAAACTTGAGCATAACCTGGATTGGTTCTCTACTATATTCCCTCCCTTAGTAGTTTGTAATAGACTCTAACTTATAGTTTATAAATATTACTAATGTGAGGTAGGGATTTACCCTACTTTTTACTTTTTACTAGTAAAAAAATAAAAAAATAAAAAATAATTGTAATAATTAATTAATTCTAATATAATATAATCTAACTTAAAGCATAAGCGAATTAGTGAGAATTTTTCAAAGGTAAATTTCTTTAAGGCCTCTAGCAAAAAAGGTTCTTCCCTTTAAAATATCTACAATTATATGTCGACCCAGGGGCGGATGCACAGCTTAGCTAAAGTGGGCAAGCTTTTGGGAAAATGAAGGGTTACTGGTGTTTCATATAGGTAAATGTTTAGAATTTTGACTCGGTTTGCCCACGTTAATTATAACATAAAAATAAAGGAGAGTAAGTTACATTAGGACCATTTCTATTAGTCTCAATTTCCATGGAAAAGAAGGAACCAGGTGTTGAGTTCAAACAAAAATAGCAGGAACTGGGTAATGAATTCCAATATGGAAAAAAGAAGTCCTCTAGAAAACATGGTGTCCGGAATCTTCGGATTACAAATGTAGAGACAGAGTAGTTTAGTTTCATAGATGATGAGGCCATGCATTATTTTCGTATTGTCAAGTTTTAGCGAAAGAGGCAAAACCCAATTGAGTTTTAGCGAAACATATTTTAATTTTTAATTGTTATAGGCGAATAATTTTTTTGATGAATCGGATAGGGTCTTACGACCCCAGCCATTAGACAAAAATATTATTGATGATACTAAACAAGTAAATTTTACAAACCGTAAAATGGAGCAACTCAACCAAACAGAATACAATCAGATCGGATAAATAAGAATACAATAAGGAGCCAGATTACAAATTCCGAAGGGATCGGAGCACCAAACAGCAAAGTAACCAGGTCCACAGGGCTACACTCGACGCCGAGTCCTCTCCACCCTCAAGCGACAGCCTGCATGTAAGCATCCGGGCGCCACCAAAATCTCGAAGAACGACCCAAAACAGCAAGATACGCACTGGTGCTAAGGAACCTCATGAAAAAGGAACTAGCTTAAAATGAATAAAACATACAACATCATCAGTGAAGGGGCTCTAGCAAGAGCCCCTAACAACAATAGAGCTCAAAAGAGAGACCAGAGCAAAACTGAGCATCACAACCGCAGCATAGAAACAATAGATCAACAAACACCCCAAGTTAAAACGAAAATAGAACTAAGAAGCCCAGTTATAGGCGAATATTAAATGGACCAAGTTTGAGCAAGCATATTTAGATAGTGTATCAAGATGTGAGCAAATAAAACATATCTTCAAATCATCAAATGAAGGAACCACTATACATACAAAGTCATCAATTTAAGACAAGAATAGTACTAATTGTACTCAATATTTGGAGACCCAAAAAGTATTCAAATTAGTACAAAAGCTTACAAGCAATTAACGAATATGAGCTTTTGCATGTGTTACATATCTTTATATTTTTTACTATATTTTGAGTCTATAATTGTTGAATTAGAACAAGCTGTTCTTAAAATTAGTAGCACATGCTCACGTATGTGATTTTCATTATAGGACTGCTACTAAGCGTTAAAGATTCCAACTAAATATACTCTTCTTCCACTACTATTAGTAGGGGTTAATTCTTTTTACGCATTTATATGTATGTGGTGGGTGAGTTTCTGGATAAGAATTGGCATATTTCTATTTTATAATTTTTAAATAAGGTTGTTGCCACCGCACACACTTTATTATCCCGAATATATATTAATATATATTAATTGAGAATTTTTGGGTACAAGCAGAATTCGCACGTTCAGTCTCTTACTCACCAGCGAAAAGGCTGACCAGTGGCTTGCAAATATATTTCTAAACTTGTTCACAATAAATTGTTATTTATATTTGATTCTTAGCTTGGAAAATCATACAGTTATCATGGGGAGTTAGAACCCATGATAACATACATTATAAGAAAAAGAAATAATACTATAGAACTGAAGATAAGGTATTCTATATATAAGAAATGATACAAGTTAATCTCGTGTTATATCCGATACGAGACTGAACTCATACTAATATTTATTCTAATATTCCTCCTCAAGTTCATGCATATATATCATACATGCCCAACTAGTCACAAATAATCTAAATTCTAGCACCTACTAGTGGCTTTGAAAGAATGTCAACTAACTAATAATTGGTGTGCACATGATGTGTCTTAATTTGTCTAGGCCCCTCCTTAGTCTCAATTATTTGCTACGAAGCACATGATAGTCGATCTCAATATGCTTTGTTCGTTCATCAAAGATGGGATTTGATTTAACATAGAGCTTAGTGTATTTATCGCAATACAACTTTAACAACAATTTCAGACCAAAGTCCTAGGGCATAATATTTTTTTGGAATTGAGGTAGCTCGACCTAAACAGTGGTATTTATCTCAAAAAGAGAGTATATTTTGGATGTTTCGACCGAATGCATAATGTTGATATTTCTTACAATCACCAACTCTAATAGATCCTAATTCTAAGTTACTATCAGATTATGGGACATGTCTGAGAACTCCAGTAGATAAGAAGGTTATTTGGCAAGCTAAATTATCTTAAAGTTACTCTCCCTGATATAGTACATTATGTGATAATTGTTAGTTACATTATCATAGCCCCTCATACTACTTTTGGAATGCAATGTGCACATATTCTTCAGTACTTGATAAGTACCCCAAATTGATGTCTGGTTTACACAAATGTGTTGACCCTAAGTTTGGTATGCACAAAACATATTATTAAGGCTAATATCTTCAGTTTAGATATATAGGATCTAAAGAAAAATTGAATCAAAACAAAGAGAGACAAAGATTCATAATCAAGCAAAAGAGGAATGCATAAAAAAAATTGCTAAAATCAAGAAGATTTCAAGTAAAAAAACATTTGTACTTCAAATTCTCAAGAAAGCCAACAATGATCAATTATGTATTTCTGTTTTTTGAGAAAATACTACGTAAAGAGTCGTTGCTTGATTGATTAGTATTTAGAAAGAATATAAAGTGGATTCACAAAATAAATGTTGAATCTGCACGATAGCGGTCGACCGCACAATATGTCGATCAACTGTCACAATAGTCGACTGCTCATCATAGTGGAAACGATGAGTTAGTCGATCGATCATCGCTCGACTTTCGACTTAAAAGATGAACAGTCGACTGCTCAACAGAGCAGTCGACCATCCACATGCAGTTTTGACTATTTCGGAAATATCTTTTCATTTTTGTAAAGATTCATTTCCTCGCTTTATAAATGTAGGTGAATTCACTGAGTATTCTTCATCCCTTGCTATCATTATTCTTCTAACTAATCATTTAATCAACGATCCGAGTGTGTGAGCTTTTATTATTTTCTTCAATCAAGATCGTTATAGATCTTGAGAGTTTTTCTTTTCTTCCACTTCGGTGAGTGTTACGGGGCTTATTCATAGAAGTCTTGTGGGTGTAATAGGACTCTCATCCTGAATTCTGAGAATCATTGTACAAGGGTTTAAAGTAGTGTAGAATGCCTGTGGCGGAGAATTGTTACAAGTAGGTGGTGTGGATGTACAGCTGGGGGTCAAACCACGTTATATCGTTGTGTCTTGCATGCTTACTCTGTTTGCTTTCTCAAACTCTATCACCTTACTTTGTGCATTGTATTTTCCGCACAATTACCCTATCCACCCCCCTAGATTGCTTTACAGTGGTATCAGAGCGAGGTGCTCATAAATAGCTTAAAAGCTAGAGCAAAAGGTCCACTGGCCGAAATTTCATCTCCTGAGAACTTGTACACATCGAGGCATTCATCTCCAATGGAACAAGTCTAACATGTTCACCTTAGTTTAATAGACAATGGATGATGTTTGGAAAGTTCGTATGTCTCATTTTTTGCAAATGCTTGGAGAAGAAGTATGAAATGTTTGTGTAAACCAAGTAGATATTCCTGTCAATGATGGAAAGATGGCTTTCGTAAAAGTTGAACTAGCATTGAAAATAGCAAATTTCAAGGCTATGACAGCACTTTATGCAAGTCTGAATAATGAAGAGCTGATGTGATGTGGACGAAATTGCAAAATGGCATATGAAATCTGGAACAACAAGCTAAAATGGCATGAAGGAACCGTATCTGACGTAAAGGCAAAAGTTCATTTATGTTTTTATAAGTTTGATATTTTCCGCATGATTCCAGGAGAAAACGTAGATCAGATGCTTGCCCGTTTTGATATTATTGCACATGAGCTCGAGAGCTTTGGTAAGGGGTTGAATGATGACCGAAAGGTCGGAAAACTCATCAGCTGTCTCACACCTGAATGTTGCATAAAAGCTGCTGCAATGAGGGAGACACTTGAAGAAAAATTATTCGACTACTACACCTTTCAGGAAAAATTGAAGACGTATGAGATGGAAATTGCCGAAATAAAGAAGTACCGGTAGAACATTAGGATTATACCCAAAACTGAAGAGAAGACCATTGCCTTGAAAGCAGAAACTTCGCTGCCATCAAAATCAGAATCAGACCTTGAAGAATCAGATGAAGATATAGCACTACTAACTGAACAATTCAGTAAGTATCTCAAACACACAAAATATGGCAGGTCTAAAGGAGGAAAAGACAAAGACAAAGAGGACATATGCTACAAATTCAGGAAGCCATGACACTTCCATGCAGACTTCCCTCTCTCGCAGGACAGGAACAAAGATTATCATCACTCCAATTCGAGTTTCAGAAAAAAGACATTAAATGCAACATGGCTCGATTCAGATTCGAGTGATGAAGAGCAAGAACACAACGAATTTGGATTCATGGTTCTTGAAGATGGTGAGGTGTAATCACTACTCCAAGAAGAGGTAATCAAAGAACCCACTTATGATGATCTAGTAGACATGTGTAATGGCTTAAAAGATTATGTAAAGAATTTAAGTCGTGAATTGAAACATAAGCAAATGTCTAATGAATCACATGACTCATGCATAATGAAAAATAAAAAGCTAAAAGATGCAAATTCCTTGATTATTTAAAAATTTGAGTCATTTAAGAAGGATCATGATGTATTGATAAAAGAAAATGAATGTCTGAAACAACAGATTCACAAATCGTTGACAATACATAATAAAAATCTAAACAAAATTCATGAGAAATATGCTTATATTGCTAAACTCACCAATAATTTAAATGAATGCAAAAGAAAATTTGATGAGGTTGTGAAAGGTTGTAAGGAAGCAATCGAACAAATAGGATACTTGATGATACTCTAGATACTCTTCATTGGAACACTAAAGACGATGAGAAAACTAGAAAAAGACTTTGTAATAGAATAATTGAGCATGAAAAAACTGTTGAAAAATATGAAGGGCTCAGTTATCTTATGACAAGGAATTCAAGATCATATCATAAGAATCGAGAACTTGGTTACAATGAGCCACTACAACGTCAAAATACTGAGAAATCATGTCACACACATGTACATAGTTATTCAAAATCTTATCACACACATATGCATAGCCATCAAAATAGCTACAAATTAGTACATAACTATGCAAATGTGCATGACCCAAGTCATAATCGCATTATATGTCACTATTGCTATAGATTATGTCATATTTCTTATAATTGTACATTAAAAAGAAATACTAATTTTGTTTGAGTGAAAAAGAATGTAATTAAAGGCACAGTACTAACTTGGATACCCAAAATTACACATACTAATTTGAATGTAGGTGCATCAACGTGCCAAACCTGAAGATCAGTGATACCTTGATAGTTGATGCTCAAACCATATGACAGGTGACAACAAATACTTTGCATCACTATCAAGGGAAAGTGGAAAGAACATCATTTTTAAAGATAACAACACTGGTCAAACCATCGGTAAATGTAAAATAAACTTTGGTTCATCATGCTCTATTGATGATGTACTTTTGGTAAGAGGCTTGAAACACAATTCACTTAGTATTAATCAGTTATGTGATAAAGGTTATACAGTTACTTTTGATAAAAATGCATGCACTGTATTAGATAATAATAAATCATGTTTACTTCTTACTAATATGTGCAATAATGTGTATGTCATCAATTCTAATGAATTAGCACAAAAATATGAGATGCTTTGTTGCTAGAAACGAAGATGGTTGGCTATGGCATTGGCGACTTGGACACACAACTATGAATAATCTCAACAAACTTTTCAACAAGGAACTTGTTTCGTAGAATTCCCAAAATTAAGTTTGAGAAAGATAAGCCTTATGACTCGTGTCAGTTCGGTAAGCAAACTAAAAGTTTCCACAAGCCCAAGAAAATGATATCAACTTCTAGACCTCTTGAACTTCTGCACATGGACCTTTTTGGACCATCACAAACATGTAGTAATGGTGGTGCACGATGCGTTCGTAATTGTAGATGACTACATCAGATTTACTTGGGTTTCTTTTTTATCACAAAAGAATGAAACCTCATATGTTTTTCGAAAATTTTGGCATAGAGTAGAATATGAGAAAAGCCTTACCCTTGTCATTATTCATAGTGATCATGGTGGGAAATTTCAAAACGAACTTTTTAAGTCGTTTTGTGATGAAAAAGGAGTAAAACATGAGTTTGGATGTCCTCACACTCCTCAACAAAATGGGCTTGCTGAGAGGAAAAAATCGATCTCTTCAAGAAATGACCGGCACCATGCTTAGCGAAAATTATTTACCAAAATCCTTTTGGGCAGAAGCTGTCAATACAGCTTGTTACACCATTAACCACGTAATCATTAGAAAATATTTTGAGAAACGCCTTTTGAACTGTATTATGGAAAAATTTCATACTTGAGTTATTTTTTTGTATATGGATGCAAATTGATTATTTTAAATACCTTAGATAACTTGGAAAATTTTTATTGCAAAAGTGTTGAAGGCGTATTCTTAGAATATTCTCTAGGTAGCAATGTTTATCATGTATTTAATAAGAGAAGACGCACTATTCAAAAATCTACTGATGTTATATTTGATTAATCTAATCCTCTCACAGGAGAAATATTATATGTTGTTGATGATGATGAGACAAGTATTCACATTGGAAAGAAACAGGTACATGCTGAAAAAGTGTCGAATGAAGATTTCCAAAACAACTCATCTCATCAAAATGAAGATCTATCTCCACAAAATATCAATCAGAAATCCTTGATGGACGAGATGAACACTCAACAAACTGATGCTATGGAAGATGATCTCACTTCTTCATCATCACCAACTCAACCTCCAATAATTGAAAAACGTCATGCTTGGAAAATCATGTCCAGTCATCCCTCGGATCTTATATGAAGTGATATGTCAAAAGGGGTAACTACTCATACTCTAGTTAAAAATTTCATGTGTTTTACTGCATTCGTATTCATACTTGAACCGAAGAATGTTAAGGAAGCCCTGCAAGACAACGACTGGATTGTTGCCATACAAGAAGAACTTAATCAATTTGAAAGGAATCAAGTATGTTGACTTGTTCTAGACCCCCTAGTAGAATCGTTCTTGTTACAAAATGAGTGTTTAGAAATAAGTTAGACGAATCCGGTCATATAGTTCGAAATAAAGCTCGTTTTGTTGCTCAAGATTATAACCAACAAGAGGGAGTCAATTTTGATGAAAATTTTGCTCCTGTTGCATGGCTTGAAGCCATTCGTATTTTACTTGCTTTTACATCCTACATGGATTTTATGCTTTTTTAAATGGATGTAAAAATACTTTTTTAAATGGTTTTATTTATGAAGAAGTTTATGTTGAACAACCATCTGGGTTCACTGACCCAATACACCCAAACCATACCTACATGGATTTTACGCTTTTTGAAATGGATGTAAAAAATACTTTTTTAAATGATTTAAGAAGATGTTTATGTTGAACAACCACCTGGGTTCACTGACCCAATACACCCAAACCATGTATTTCATCTGGATAAAGCACTATATGGTTTAATGTAAGCCCCTCGTGCTTGGATTGAGCGACAAAGTTCGTTTCTTATTCACATAGATTTTCCAAAAGAAAAAGTAGACACTACACTTTTTATCAAACATGTTCTTAAAGATATTTTGATTGTTCAGATTTATGTTGATGATATTATATTTGGATCTACTAATGAAAATCCGTGCAAGGAGTTATCTGAGCAAATGCTAGATGAATTTGAAATGAGTATGATGAGCGAATTAACCTACTTTCTTGGACTTCAAGTACAACAATGTAAGTACGATATCTTTATAAATCAATATATATGCTAAAGAACTCGTCAAAAAGTTCGGCCTTGATAGTGCAAATGCATACAAATCTCCCATGGCCACTACCACTAATCTTTCCAAAGATGAATCGGGTAACAATGTTGATGTTTCTACCTATCGTGGTATAATTGGTAGTGTGCTTTATATTGTTGCATCTCGTCCTGATATAATATTTAGAGTTTGTTTATGTGTCTGTTTTCAGTCGTGTCCAAAAGAATCCCATTTGGGTGCAGTTAAGCGTATCATTTGATATCTTAATGGCACACCAAATGTGGGTATTTGGTACCCAAAAAATAGAAATTTTCTCTTGTATGCTATTCAGATGCCGACTATGCTGGCAGTTTAACAGATAGAAAAAGCACAAGCGGTACATGCCACTTCTGGGGAAATTGTCTTGTTTTATGGGCATCTAAGAAACAAAATTCTGTCACTTTATCTAATGCTGAAGCCGAATATATAGCCGCCAGATCTTGTTGTGAACAGGTATTATGGATTAAACATACAATAGAAGACTATAAGGTATTCTTCGATCACATCCCAATCAAATGCGATAATACTAGCACTGTTCACATGATTAAAAATTTTGATCAACATAGTCGCACTAAGCATATAGAAATTCGCTATCATTTTATTAGAGAACATTTTCAAAAGGGAGATAATGTTCTTGATTATGTTTCAACGGCATTACAATTGACTGATATTTTTACCAAACCATTAAATGAAAAACGCTTTCACCTTTTAAAAAAGGGAATTAAACGTCATTGATATTTCAACTTGAAATTTTTTTAATCGCCTGAGCAGTCGACTGTCACCCTGTAGGGTTGTACGGTCGACTGCACGATCGACCGTCCCTCTTGCTGTTTATTTTACAGTCGAATGTTCTTTCACTCACAGTTTGACCGGTCGACTGCACAGTCGACAGACCCCTATTCTGTTTGTTTTTTTATTTACAGGGTTTCTGGTCTTATTTGCGATCGGTCGACCGCCCGATCGACTGTACTTACTTTTATATATCTGTATTTCAATTTTTTTGCTTTTGGTGTGTTCCAAAAAGCAGGGAAAATTAGAATTTAATTTTAAGTTTAATTTATATTTATTGGCAATTCACATCTCCCCTAAATTATGTACTTTGTAATGGTGAAATCTCACGTGATCAATGGTATTGTGTAAGTAGATTTTCCTAGTGTCTTCTAAAATGTAATAATGTTGTGGTTTTTTTGTAAGAACGTTTCTCAAATATGCATCTCCTACAAATTGAATGTTTTTTCTCAAAATTATAAATGCATGTTTTTGGCATATAGGATGCACCATGTACACACATTTATTAAAATCTTATGTGCATGAATTTAGGGGGTATTGGATTAAGAGAAAGCATTTAAATATCTTTATTTTAAATTCTAAGGTATGTTTTATTCACACAAAAATGGGGAGAATGTTAACCCAAAGTTTGGTGTGCACAAAACGTATTATTAAGACTAATATCTTCAGCTTAGATATATAGAATCTACAGAAAAAAGTGATTCAAAACAATGAGAGAGAAACATTCACAATCAAGCAAAAGATGAATGCATCAAAGAAGAATGCTAAAATCAAGAAGATTTCAACTAAAGAAACATGCACTTCAAATCCTCAAGAAAGCCAACAATGACCAATTATGTATTTCTTGTGAGAAAATACTGTGTAAAAAGTCGTTGATTGATTGATTAGTGATATGGCTAAAAATAGGATTAAATCGGAGCTATTCAAATCAAGAACGAATCTTAAAGCTCTCAGGAGTAAAACGGTAATTTCACCTACAAACGGGTCCGAATTGGGAACTGGGTCTTTCTTCAAAGCCCAATAGCCCAAAAACGGATATGTCCTACTGGGTATGGGTAGCAACCTGCTACAAACTAACCCAGATGCATAAAGAGTAATTCAAATTCGTGGTTATCCCTAAGAGACGGTTTAAACTGTCTATCTTATCACGAAACGAGTCAAACTCTCTTCTTATCCATAAACAGCAGGAAGTAGAGATTTATCCTTATCTCGAAACTGGTTCCTAAGGTGACTATAAATATCACTCTCCCCCCACCGTAACAAGGTAATCAATCTTTTTCCACATAAAGCTCTTTCATAATCTTCATGATTACTGACAAGAGCGTCGGAGGGTTCGTCGCGGGGATCCATCCCGGTGTATCGAACTTTTTGCAGGACCACGGAAGTGGCAAGAAACCAGTCAAAACACCGATGAAAGTCGATAGGTTTGCTTATTTGTTTCCTTCAAGAATCCACAAATTCATCTGTTTGCTCCCACACCAAAATCAGCAGCAACAGATTGGCGCCATCTATGGGAAACTTGAAAAGCAATCCAGCCCTATTTCATTAGAAAAAGTAGTTTCAAGCTATGCCTCCAAAGAAGGGGAAGACGACGGTCTCTAACCTGCAAAGACACTCCCGCTCCTTCTCCTCCTCCACTCCAGGAGGTCCCCCATTAACCCGCTCAGTAAGTCCAGCAATCGTAGCCTGGACAGCCTCTCCCTCAACCCGTCCAGCAACCGCAGCCTGAACGGCCCCTTCTTCCGCAACCTCAGCCACAGTAGGCTCCTCAAGGGCCTCAAAAGGCTGTCGCGGGACCCTCCCGCCGAAATCGACAGGGGCAACCTCCTCATCATGACCATGTGTCGATACATAACCCCTCATCCGACTCCATGGCCCCTCACAGTCCCCCAATGCCGCAGGATCTCCAGCACATTATTGTCAACCAGCAACATGGGAAAGATCTTCGGACCCGCTTGGATGAACAGACCCATGACGGGATACCCCGCCTGAACATCAAAGGGATCCAACGATCCGGTTCCCTAGAGCCTGATCTCCCCGTAGACCAGATCGCAGAAGATCCAACTCTCCCAGGAGGCAGAGCAAGTCACCCCTACGTCGTCAAAGGAGGAGCCGCTCTTTAACCGGCCGACCCACCCCATGGGACTACCGAGAGCGGGGGCACCGGTCACCAGGGCGGAGTTCCCGCAGTTTCAAGAAGCAGTCCTGAGGGCCCTAAATGTTGTTCCCGACCCCGATCAGTGGGCACCAAGTCCTCAACCTGCCCCAAGCTGTTTGTGCCGTACTCCCAGTCCTCAACCTGCCCCAAGCTATCACCGTCGCACTTCCAGTCCCGTTCCGCATGAGTACGAGTCCCGGGACTCAGCAAGATATGACCGAAGGGAAGATTAGGTCTACCACCGCCTCCACGAGATGGAGAGGTGCTTTGGCCGACTTGATAGAGAAGAAGAACAACGGGCAAGGAATTTCTGCCCCAACAGGCCTCCATTCTCCCGAACCATAATGGAAGCACCAGTCCCTAGAGAACTTCAAGCCCCCACATTTTGAGTCATACAATGGGGAGTCCGACCCCACTGACCACATCGAGAGCTTTAAAACTCTCATGATGATCCACCAGGCGTCGAACGCGCTTCTTTGCAAAACTTTCCCAGTCACACTGAAGGGGCCAGCAAGAGAATGGTACTCACGACTAGCCCCGGCCTCCATCTTCTCCTTCGATCAGTTCAAGAGGCTCTTCCTTACTCACTTCGTGAGTAGCCGCCGCACTGAAAAAACAAGCACCTCTCTACTGTCACTCCATCAAAGGAAGGGCGAGCGGTTAAGGGACTATGTCAAGCTTTTCACCTCCGAGGCCCGGTCCATCGCCTCCCTAGACCAGTCAGTGGCCTCTGCTGCTTTTCAATCCAACGTCACTAACGACAACCTCAGGACATTCCTTTCTAAAAAGCCTCCTCAGGATTTCTCAGAACTCCTGCTTAAGAGTGAGAAATACATCCGAATGAAAGAGGCTCTCACCCGCCCCACTCTTGAAGGATCTTCCTCCGAAAACAAACGGAAGGGCGTTGAAGAAGAAGGAGCCAAGAAGCTCCAAAAGATAATGGAGGCCAACGTCGCCCTCCTCCCTGCTTCAAGAAGTTCACTCCACTCAACGCGAGTGTCTCAGCCATCGTGATGGAGGTCAGGAAAGTGGGTCTCCTCCCACCACATCCGAAGATGAACACACCAGAAAAAAAGAGGAACATGGACAAATGGTTCCGTTGTAACACTCCGAATTCCAAATAAGACAGAATTCGATGTTCCACAGGATCATTACACTTTACTTCATACAATTTTACAAGGAATTTAAAAAATTTATTGCAACAAAGTCTTTTATATCAACACGCAGCGAAAAGTAAATGAAATACAATAATGATAAAGGTACAATTGTAACAACTTTAGCAATTAAGTAATCATCAGCATCAAATTCATTTTTATATATTCTTGTAAATTTCAAGTCCTGCATATGAAACTGTGGGCACCTCAGTTGCTTACAACCGACGAAATATTATACACGGCCATCCTCGCTATGTCGAAAGTATAACAATTCTTAAATACTTTATCAAACACAAAATTGATCACAAACAAAACTAAAGAGAGACTATCATGTTGATTTCGTGTGTGCTTATGTACTTAACCTTAATGCAGTTATTTATATTAAATGACACTTATGCACATTTGTTCGAACTTATGCATCTCATTCTACATAAATCCAAGGGCAAGCCCTTAACCGTTCTTCATCTTGTAAGGTTGAATCTCTCACTATGAGTTTAACTACTACAGTAACTACAGTAAGTATCTTAGATTTTTTACGAGTTACGAGCTCATGTCGAGACAGCCTGGAGGGGAATCCCACATCATGACATGACGCATCATGTAGACAACCTATGGACAATGCGCCTCCGTCATGGAACAATGGCACTACGTAGTCACCACGCACCCCACAAGCATCACCACGGTCCCGATATTTTCTGAGATGTATTCACATCATGACATGACGCATCATGTAGAAAGCCTGTGAACACACCGTAGATCCGAGGCCCTCATATTTGTGTTTTTCTCTTACTTTCATCACATCTCCACTATAGTGTAGTCCTTACATTTTAGTTTGTTTTAGAAGAAAATCGTTACAACCTAGAGCTAGCTTATCCTACCGGACTTAAACCAAACAAAAGAAACAGTCAGCCCAACCTGGCTACTTCTCAAGAGATGCCCAACCCACGCTGGTTAGCTCTCAAATTCATTAATAAATACTGTCAGTCACTAGGGTCTCGCCTAGCCTCTAGTATTAACAACTATCTCGTTCTAGAGATCAACAATATGTTATATTCAATCACAAAATAATAGTTCGATTTCTTTATTCACAATCTCTTTCTCAAAGAGAAACATTTCTTTATAATCTCATAACATGAAGTAATTCACTCTTCTTTATCAATTTAATCACTTATAATATTGTGTGCAATTCAAATATTCACTTAATCAAATGTTAATAACCATAAAATCTCATCAAGAAGAATCTAATTGCATTCCAATTTTTCGTCTTTTTTTTTCTTCAGTTATACAACAGCCACACTTTAAGAAGAATTAGCAAGTTCTTCATCTCATAGTTTTATTATGAAATCCACTTTCAATTATCACAAAATATATCAAAATAATGTGAAAATATTTTCTAAAGTCTAAATAATATTTTAGAATAATAATAATAAAAGGATTTTCCCAATTTTTCATGCTCTTTAAAAGTCAAATAGATCAAAAAAAATCAAATATATATATATATATATATATATATATATATATATATATATATATATATATAAAGGGGCTCACGAGTTCAAACCCACAACCAAAGACCAACCTAAGAAGCAGTGCCCTATTTAGCACCCAAGAGCCAGTGGGCCACTTGCGGCAACTGAAAGAAAATGCTTTCAATGATTATGTAAAAAATTCTTCAGCTTCAAAATTACACTCCTATCTAATTTGTTCAACTCACTCTTTGACTCGACTTCTTAAAACTTCTTTATTCTCAGTACGTCACAAACACTCTTTACAGAATCTATTCTTTTCTCTGTTTAGTACAAGTACCTCCACTTTACTGTAACTTAAAATTTTTTTTTTCAAGCATATTTCATGCTACATACATAGAGCATTCTTGCATCAGATTTTATTATATATTTCTACTTTATTTAACTATTAGACTCTCTATCCTCTGTAGCTACTCTTACTACTGCTATCAAACCACATAGTTTCTCTAGATTTTAACTCAATACTCTCTCTTCTAATTACTTCTGTCATTTTAGTTGATATGCGTTAACTTCAATTAATACTTCGTTTAGTCGATAACTTTGTTCGCTTCAACTTTCCTCTTTTATTTTAATTTTTAGTTTTCTTTCCAATTTACATTTAAAGAATACACTATCAACTTTGAAATAAAACTATGGTTCCTCCTCAAAAACATCAATATAAATTTCTTTATGTCAATAAAATACACATTTGTGGAACTACTTCCATAATATGCAAGTTGAATTTTTCTCTAATTTCACACACTACATCATGCATTTCATTCAATATTTATCTAAAAATTGTAAATTCTCTATCACATGCATCATAACTAAAATTTTAGCATAAACTAACAAAACTTCATCTACAATTGCATTAAAATGATCTAAACATGCTATAATTCAAACAAATTAGAAGTATTTGGAAACACCCACCTTATTTGAAGGATCCCTATTAGTAGACTCCTAAAATGAACCCCAATTCTTCTCCTCGAAATTCGAGCTTCAACAGAGAAAGGGAAATCAACAACAGCTTTGAAAACAAAGGCTCAAAGCCCCCACAGCAATTGCTCCAACAGCAAGAGTCTCACCTTAATTTCATTTTTATTATTAAATTTTTCTTTTCTTTTTGTTGTTCCGGAACTAGGAGGGTGGGGGTGTTTATAATGGAAAATTTTAATTAATGGGGGCGCGGGGGGGGGGGGGGGTTAAACTATTACCCACTACTCCCTACTCTTACTCCACTACTCCCAAACGCCAAAACCAAGTCAGAGCCACACAACGTTCATGCCAACTCTTGTGTGCACAATGCACGTGTGCACGTGCACGTGCTTGTGCACACCACCTCACATTTTAATATTTTTATTTTTAAATTAAAACATATGTTTATATGCATATAAAATTATTTTAATTAAAAATTATAATTTTCGTGCATGAATAAAATAGACACACACATACTTTATGAAATTTTATTTTAAAAGAATATGCCTAAACACGTGAACTGCAAAAATGTGCGTTGCACGTAAAATATCAAAATCCAAAATCGACTTTATCACTTATCAACAGAAAAATGTTCATAAATAATTGAAATACAATATACGAAAAATTTATTTTAATAACTTTTATATATTCTACAACGTAATCACTACGTATATAGAAAACACGTGCATTACACGTATAAAAATATTTTAATTAAAATAAGAGAAAAATGAATTTCCTTTTATAAAACAAATTCGAACACATAAAATAAATAATTGAAACACATAGAAAATATCACACGTAGTGGTGGAAAATACGTAATTGATACGTGCATCGATAACACGTATAAAGCATGTAAAAACACAAAGATCGGAATTTTATATTTGAGTTGACTCAAATAGAATTTTAGGAATACGGGAAATGCATAAATAGTCGGAATCCAAAATAAGCAGTGAAACACGTTACAAATATTACCAGTAACGGTACAAAATACACGTGCATAACACATGAGGAAAAAATTATCATTTCCAATTTTACGGGGGGTTACACTCTCCCCCCCTTAGAACAGTTCTGTCCTCAGAACTCACTAGGGTAAAAGTTGTATTTTGTACACACCAAATAAAAATATTATTTTTGTATATAGAAAATTGCGAACATTAAGAAAATAAATGTAGTATAAGAATAAGCAACGTAGAAGAACAGGACAAACTCTATATAAGAAAACTATGAGTATCAAAATTTTACAAGAACAGAGCAAGAAAACTAGGAAAATCGCTTAAGAAAAAAATGTGACCAAAGAAGATAGTATGGATTGAAAGAAATTTTCATACAAAAATAATCTTAGGGAAAGTATTAGATGTAAAGGAAAATTCAATTAAGTCATTAATTGCGGAATAGTTCAGAAATCAATACAATAAAGAGAAATATAGTCAATGGATAATTTATAAATAGATTTAGTAATCAAAATTTATCAAAGTAATAAGCAGTAGAATATCGCAAACTGAATTCGTACTGTATGACAAAAAATTGAATTGGCAATTTTTTAGAAGACTATTGGATAAGAGTTTGAAAAATATACGAGCTTGAAGTTTAGTTTAAAGTATAGATAACATAAAATGATTCTGTATACCAATTAATATCATAAAATAATTGGTATGGTAACTATAATAATTATACATATGATTTGAAAATTAAAGATATAGAAGGCATACATCGAAATACTTTCGAATTGTCAAGTAAAGCAAGAAAAACCAATATACAAAATTATATACGTACATAGGCATAAAAATTATAGGGTGAAACAACCAATATTATGATATGAAGATTTTAAATGATTTATAGGAGTAAAACAAGACATTATAGTTGTAAAACTAGTAACATATTATTGAAACAATGCAAAAACTAATCATATAGAAATAACTTACGAATCTAAGGAAAAGTATAAATACTAATTTTATTTTTTTGTTAGGTGAGTAGCCGCCAAACCTAAGATAAGTTTGTATCAAAAATAAAATACGATAAAGCAGTATGAATTGCTAAAAGATTCAAAATACTAGGAAGAAGATAGTTGATATTAAGTAGTGAATATGCAAATAGGACAGATATAGAAATCAGTATAAATAATAAGGTAATTAGTTTAATGCTAGGTTGTAAAATATTATAAAATGGTAGAAGCTAGTACAAAAATGGAATAGTGGTATGTAAATATTATAGAAAACAAAGTAGGTGTTATCAAAATAGAAAATTTCCTTCTGCTGTAGGTGCGCCTCGTTGGCGTCCAACTGCAGGCTTGTATTTTTTAAATCAACTTGTAGAATTGCCTCTACGACATCCGATTGCAGTCTTTCTTCTGGACATTCGGTTGCAGACTTTGCCTCCCCGACGTCTAGTTGCAGTTTGCCTCCATTGACGTCTAGTTGCAGATTTGCCCGCTCGACATCATGTTGCACCAAAACAGGAGATGGAAAGATGTAATCTTCCATTTGTACTTGGATATTGGGTGTTTAATATAGTATGGTGTTATGTTTGAAATGTGTGATATAAAAATGGATGAAAAAGTTGTAAATGAAGTAGGAAATTACAACGACAAATTATTAAAATGAATATATAGACTTTAAATATATGGTATACCAAATTTGTGGTAATGAAAATGATTTATAACATTCAGATGAGAATAGTGTAAAGTATATGCACGAGCTGGAAACGCAAATGAAAATAATAATTATGTAATGTTGCAAATTAGGAAAATAGACATAAACAATTATATATAAAAATAGTAATGTAGTAATTGGATGAAGGTGAAATGATATGTATAGTAAGTATATTGAAATACATGACATATATAGAAATTAGTGGAAAAATATATGTAGTAACTAAGAATGTAAAGACAATTAAAATTCGAGAATAAAGACAAAGTATAAATAGTGAGTATATATATTATATTAAGGAAGTGTAAAGCTATAAAATTAATGAGTAGCGATTAATAGTAAAAGTAAATATAACAAAACAAATTAGCTAATAATATGTAATAACAATAGTATCGAATGTAGACAATAAAAAAAATGGTATGTCATATTTATATGGGTAGAATATTTCAATCTTGTTAAAAATATATTGAAATATATAAGATAATATAAGATAATGAAAAATATAGTATCACAAAATCAAATCATATAAAATGAATGTACGTAAGCAAAAATTCATAAGCAAAATTCAAAATACAATAGAAATAATAAATGAAGAAAATAATAGTTGCAATATAAATTTAATAAGCGGTAATTTAAAACTTAACAAAATACGTAAAGTAATAGCAAATATAAATGGATAAACATAATGGGACATAAAAACACGAAAGACAAATCTTTAAGACTGAAAGATAGCTAAAACAAATTTAAAATATCAAGACTAAGGAAGATAGACAAAATAATACATATCCAATTGATTTAATAATATAAGAAAATATTTATTTGAATATTGAATGCTGAAAAGTAATATGATAAAAATTTACGACGAAAAATTTTGAGAGGGGAGTGTGTCTACGTGTAAGGTATCAAGAATGACGGTTCAAACCAACAACTCTTCCACTACGCCACTTTGATACCAAGAAAAAATATGCTCGCATACCATCTCACATAAATGTATAAGAAAAGAGCATCATGAATGAAGTGGTTATTGAACTCGCATTCATGACTCCAGCCATCTAATAGGGAAAAGGGAGGAGAAAATATCAGTGTATAGAGCAACACAAATGTAAATCACTTAAATTTAAATCTCTATAAATTGAACTCATACTCTAATGTCCATCTTAATGTGTCGTCCTTGTAAATTTGTACTACTTATTGAAGCATGGCACTGATACCACTCTGTAACACCTCGAATTTCAAATAAGCCTGAATTCGAAGTTCCACTTAATCTTTACACTTCACTTCGTACAATTTTATAAGAAATTAAAAAAATTTATTACAACAGAGTCTTTTACATCAACACGCAGTGGAAAGTAAATGAAATACAACAATGATAAATGTACAATTGTAACAACTTTAGCATTTAAGTAATAATCAGCATCAAATTCATCTATATATCTTCTTGTAAATTCTAACTCCTGCATATGAAACTGTGGGCACTTCAGTTGCTTACAACCGACAAAATATTATACACGGCCATCCTCGCTATGCCGAAAGTATAACGATTCTTAAATATTTTAACAAATACAAACTTGATCACAAACAAAGCTAAAGATGGACTATCCTGTTGATGTCGTGTGTGCTTATGCACTTAACCTTAATATAGTTATTTATATTAAATGACATTAATGCACACTTGTTCGAACTTATGCATCACATTCTACATAAATCTGAGGGCAAGCCCATAATCATTCTTCATCTTGTAGGGTTGAATCCCTCGCTATAGGTTCAATTACTATGGTAAATACGGTAAATATCTTAGATGTTCTATGAGTTACGATCCCATGTCCAGACAGCTTGGAGGGGAATTCCACGTCATGACATGACGCATCATGTAGACAGCCTATGGATAATTCACCTCCGTCATGGGATAATGGCACTACGTAGTCACCAAGCACCCCACAAGCGTCACCACGGTCCCGATAATTCCGGAGATGTATTCACGTCATGACGACACATCATGTAGACAGCCTCTGAATATTCTCACACCGTAGATCCGAGTCCCTCATACTTGTGTTTTTCTCTTACATTCATCACATATCCACTATAGTGTAGTCCTTACTTTTTAGTTTGTTTTAGAAGAAAATCATCACAACCTAGAGCGAGCTTACCCTACCGGACTTAAACCAAACAAAACAACAGTCAGCCCAAACTGGCTATTTCTCAAGAGGTGCTCAACTCATACTGGTTAGTTCTTAAATTCATTAATAAATACTGCCGGTCACTAGGGTCTCGCCTAGCCTCTAGATTCCAAAAACTATCTCATTCTAGAGATCAACAATATGTTATATTCAATCACAAAATAATAGTTTAATTTCTTTATTCACAATCTCTTTCTCAAAGAGAAACATTTCTTTATAATCTCATAACATGAAGTAATTCACTTCGACTTCTTTATCAATTTAATCACTTATAGCATTGTGTGCAATTCAAATATTCACTTAATCAAATGTTAATAACCATAAAATCTCATCAAGAAGAATCTAATTGCATTCCAAATTTTCATCTTTTTTTTTCTTGAATTATACAAGAGTCACACTTTAAAAAGAATTAGCAAGTTCTTCATCCCAGAGTTTTATTATGAAATCCACTTCCAATTCTCACAAAATATATCAAAATATTGTGGAAATATTTTCTAAAGTCTAAATAATATTTTAGAATAATAATAAAAGAATATCCCTAATTTTTCATGCTCTTTAAAAGTCAAATAGATCTATATATATATATATATATATATATATATATATATATATATATATAAAGGGGCTCATGGGTTCAAACCCACAACCAAAGACCAACCCAAGAAGCAGCGCCCTATTCAGGGCTTAAGAGCCAGTGGGCAGTTGGATCCTATAGGCAAGGCAAATAACACTAGAGGGGGGGTGAATAGTGTTGTATAAAAAATAATTAAGAAACTGAACTTTTCGTTCTGTCCAGTCGACTTAAAAAGAGAATACAGTCGACTGGGGCGTCAGATAAGAAGAGTATTTTATACAAATCTGATCAGTCGACTTATAGCAGAAACTCAGTCGACTTACCAGACAAGTGTTTGAAAAGTATTTTATACAAGTCTGATCAGTCGACTTATAGAGGAGACTCAGTCGACTTGCCAGACAAGTTTTTGAATAAAACACAGAAAAAATGAAATGCAAGTGAAGAAAATACAACCACGGAGGGAGTCAACCACAGAGAACATAGCGATGTATCCTGGTTCGGTCCTCCCGACCTACATTCAGTCCCCAAACAACCCACTTAAGATTTTCCACTATTCTTGAAAGAAAATACAAGAATACCCTACGGCGTTTGACAACAACCTTGCCAAACCCGTAGGCCTCTCTCACCACTAGAGAGAGCACACCCACTCTACAACCTAGAGTGAAAACCCGACTCTACAACCTAGAGCCCTACTCTCCCACCGAGATGACCACTCTCACAACCCGAGAATGAAAACAACAACAAAAGAGTTACAATAACCTATAGCCTTGTTTGTGATTTGTGATTTTGTATAGTGGCTAATAGGTCAACTTCTGAAATCAGTCTTAAACGAATTCGATGTTATACTAGACTGATTTTTAGAGAACCAAGACTTAGAGATTATGAATGCATTTTAGGAAACTTGTTCTTTTTTAAAAACAAAACCTTCAAACTTAAGAAAATGCTTGGAACCTTTTCATGGTGATTCCTATGCTCTATTTATAGAGAGGAATCATAAGAACGTTGAAGAACAGTCCTAAAACTGAATTAAAATGGATAGAAATTGTTTTGAATTTGAAAAACAAGTTTTGAAATCAGAAAACTGTAGAAACAACTTGAACAGTCAACTGGGTTGCCATATTGAGTCGACTGGCCAAAGTTTGAATAAGTTCAGACAGTTTCATACTAGGACGGTCGACTGGTACTTAACAGCTGAACTTATTCAAGATTGTTTCGATTTTTTTAAGTTTGTAAAACACTCAATTATTAAAAAATATGTCTGAGTGTGTGTGTGTGACAAGGCTATTTACAGCATTCTAAGACTCAAAGAATAAAAAGTTACAATTGTTACAAGACACTTAATACAACATATTTGAAGCACTTGAGTCTTGTCTTGAACTTAAGTCTTTGACTAGAGCTTGAGCCAATGTCTTTATATCTTGAAGCTTGCTTGATCAATGTGGCTTGAACTAAGTTCTTTGTGGCTTGATCAATTCTCTTTGAAAGCCTCATTGAATCAACTTTGCCTTTGTGCATTACACCATGGTATTGATCTTGATACACCCTACAATATATAAGTGATAGCACAACTTTGCATTGTGCTGTAGTCATCAAAACCAAGAATCAACATTCTCCCCCTTTTTGATGATGACAACACAATAGCTTACAATAATAGTAATAATTAAATATGCTCCCCCTAACTAATGTACAACATGTACAAGTTAAAAAACATGCACAAAAACATGCACATGCATGCACATAACATACACATCCTTTTCTCCCTCTTTGTCATCAACAAAAATAGAGGAGGAAAGAAACAACAACAAAAATGGAAAGCATAGCACATTGAAAAAACATAACAAATTGATACATTGGAAATGAAGTACATGGTTTTCAAATACTACATAAAAGTGAAATACATAAAACATAACAAAAAATTACAACAACAAAAATAGAAAATACATCAAGTCAGTCTTCATCTTCGTCATCAGCACCCTGAGAGGCAGGAGGTGGAAATTGTTTGGTGAACAGGTGGGTAGGATGAGAAATACTAGCTTCAAGGGTATCCTGACGATCCATGAGATAGTTGACAGAATGATAAAGACTCTCAGGATTGGTAAAAACAGCTCGAGGACGAGACGAACTAGATGCCGAAGTCCTACGACCTGAAGTGGCTAAAGGAATAGGAGGGACATTCCTATGAGGAGATCTAGGAAGAGAGTTTAGAATCTTCATAATAGCTAAAATTGCACGATCAAAAGACTCATAATGAGTGACAACACTCAACTCAGAAGCAAGATTAACTTCATAGAAGTTGAAGACATGAGTAAGTAAAGCACCAGAAGGAAGAAAAGAAGTATGAGCCTTATGGAGACAATTAAAAATTACTCGACTCCAATTTATTTGGATGTTGCCGAAAATAGCATATACTGCTTGTTCAAACAATGGGGTGATGGGAAACCTATCTAGATAAGGAAAATTGACAAATCTTCCTGGAAAGATTACAGTTTGACAGATAATAAAAAAAATTTCAACAAGGTTTGGACTTCTCAAATATTGAAGGTAATTGCTAGAGGATTGTCCTTCCTCAACATTAGAACCATGAGCTCTCTTTGGAGGCATGATTCAACACTAGAAAAATTGAAAAGAAAACAGGACAAGCAGTTATACCCAACAATGGAGATTGAAATAGAGGCACAAAGCTTCAAGAGATCTCGAAAAAGACTTCAAAAAGTGAAATGAACTGAAAAAAACTGACCGAAGTCTTCAATATTGGGCATCAAATCGCTGAAAAAGCCAAGGAATGGGTTCAGCAACCGACTTCTTCTTCTTCTATTTCTGGAGAGAGACAGTGAAAGAGGGGAAAGTGAAAAAAAGAAGTAAAAACTAGGGTTTTACTTTAGAATAGAGGGTTGAGATCTAGGGCTGGGGTTAATCAAAGGATGAGATCTATCAATGGGTAAGAAAAGATAAAGAGAGTCGCCTCTAAAAATGTGTCGTGTTCGAATCAGAAAGACAGACTGATGTCGCGACAGTTGACTAAGATTTTAGATCAGTCGACTTAGTCGAGATCAAAATAAAACAAACGAAAATATTAAGTAATACTTCTGTCAGTCGACTGGGTACTGTGCACAGTCGACTCTCCAGAACAAAAAATTCAGTCAAAAATAGATTATGAAAAGTACTTGGTCAGTCGACTGAAAACTAGTTTTAAGTCGACTTATACAAGATAAAAATTCAAGAAATATCATAAAAACTGTAAATTCCTTTCTCTTCGTAAGGTGATAAAAGTGTCTTCCTTAAGTGGTTTAGTAAAGATATCTGCTACTTGTTTATTAGTAGAAATAAAGTCTAAAGATATATCTCCCTTTAAAACATGATCACGTAGAAAATGATGTCTAATATCAATGTGTTTCGTACGTGAGTTGAATCTGATTTTTAGATAAATTAATGGCACCTGGTATTATCACACATAATAGTAAGTTTTGAAAATGAAATACCATAATCTAATAGAGTTTGTTTTATCCACAAAATTTGGGCACAAGCCAAACTTGCAGCAATATATTCAGCTTCTGTAGTAGATAGGGATACTGAATTTTGCTTTTTACTGTACCAAGATACTAGTGAATGTCCCAAAAAGTGACAAGTACCGCCAGTACTTTTACGGTCAGTTTTACTTCCAGCAAAATCTATATCACTATACGACAAAAGTTGAAAATTATCGGTGCGTGGATAAAATAAACCATACACAAATGTGACTTTAATGTATCTTAAAATACGTTTCACAGCTTTTAAGTGAGACTCTTTAGGACTTAACTGATATCTAGCACACAAACATACACTAAACTAATGTCTGGTCTACTAGCAGTTATATATAAGAGTGAGCCAATCATCCCTCGATAGAGTTTTTGATCGACACTTTTACCTAATTCATCTTTGTCAAGTGTAGTAGTAGTAGTCATAGGTGTGTTCTTACTACTAGTGCTATCCATGCCAAACCATTTGAGTAATTCCTTAGTATATTTTTCTTGATTAATAAATATGTCATTATGTGACTGCTTTATTTGAAGTCCAAGAAAATAATTGAGTTCACCCATGTGACTCATCTCAAACTCATTTTTCATGGTATTAGCAAACTCTTGACAGAGATTACTATTAGTAGAGCCAAAGATTATGCCATCTACATATATTTGTATGATTAGGATATCTGTCTCTATTCTCCTAATAAACAAGGTAGTATCTACTTTACCTATTTCAAAACCAGTTTCTAAAATAAAAGTCTTCAATCGATCATACCAAGCACGAGGTGCTTGTTTAAAACCATATAAAGCCTTTTTCAACTTAAAAACGTGGTTTGGGAATTGTTCATGTTCGAAACCGGATGGTTGCTTAACATAAACATCTTCCTTAATAAAACCATTAAGAAAAGTACTTTTAACATCCATTTGGAAAAGTGTAAAGTTCATAAAACATGCAAAAGATAATAAGATCCTAACTGATTCTAGTCTAGCAACAGGAGCATATGTTTCATCGAAATATATTCCTTCTTCTAGATTATATCCTTGAGCAACTAATCTAGACTTGTTCCTAACGACTTGTCCTGATTCACTTAACTTGTTTTTGAATACCCATTTGGTACCAATCATAGTATGGTCAGGAGATCGTGGAACTAAATCCCATACATCATTTCTTATAAACTGATTTAATTCATCTTGTATGGCATTTATCCAAAATTCATTCTCACAGCTTCTTGTATATTTTTTAGTTCAAAATCCGACAAGAAAGCCGTATGAGAAATTATATTAACATGAGATCTTGTTTGAATACCACGTGAGATGTCACCAATTATTAAGTCATGAGGATGATCTCTGACTTCAACAAATGATTTTGGCAAAGTTTGAGTCATCACAACAGGATCAGTCGACTTGACTAGTCCATCAGCCGACTGATTCACATCAATCGACTTGATTTCCTTATCGGTCGACTTATCTGCTAGGGTAGTTTACTCTAGTGATTTAATTACGTTATTTAAAGGTGATGAATCAGTTTCATCATCTTCAATAACAGTAGATAAAGTCAAAGATTCATCAAATGAAACATGCATGGATTCTTCAATAGTCAAAGTTGACTTATTGAAGATCCTATATGCCTTACTCCTATTTGAGTATCCAATGAAGATACCTTCATTAGATCTAGGATCAAACTTATCTAAATTATCTTTAGTATTTAAAATTAAACACTTGCATCCAAATACTTTAAAATAAGATACCTTAGGAATTCTATCAAAAAATAGTTCATAACAAGTTTTCTTAAGCTTAGGCCTAATCAAAATTCTATTTAAAATATAACATGCTATAGCAACAACTTCAGCCTAGAAGTACTTAGGCAAATAGCTTTCAACAAGCATGGTACGTGCACATTCTTACAAAGTCCTATTCTTTCTTTTAACCACTCTATTTTGTGGTGAAGCTCTAGGAAATGCAAATGAATGTGTTATACCATTCTTGTTGCAATATTCAGAAAACGTTTTATTCTCAAATTCTCCACCATGATCAATTCTAATAGTTACTATGGTTAGAGACTTTTGATTTTGAATCCGTTTACAAAAATTTGCAAATTTATCAAAAGCATCATTCTTATGTTTGAAAAAGAAAACCCATGTGAATCTTGAAAAATCATCTACTAAAACAAATGCATACCTACTTTTATTTAAAGAAGCGACTCTAGTCGGGCCAAATAAATCCATATGGATTAATTCGAGAGGCCTGTTAGTAGAAATTATTTTTTGTCTTAAAAGTAGATTTGATTTGTTTACCTAGTTGACATGCATCACATAACTTATCCTTTTTATAGGATAGTCTTGGCTGCCCTTTAACTAGGTTGTACTTAGATAATTTAGCAATATTTTTCATATTCACATGGCCAAATCGCTTATGCCAAAGCCAAAAATCATTATTAGAAGCTACTAAGCAAAAATCATTCGAAAAATTATTTTATTTTAAACATAACTCATAAATATTAATCTTCCTAAATCATTGAAAAATTACATTTTGCATAGTTGAGTCATATATTAAACATGCACCTTTTTCAAAAACAATTTTATATCCCTTATCACACAAATGGATTATACTTAACATATTATGTTTAAGACCACTAACAAAAATAACTTCTTCTATATTAGGGGTAGTGTTCTTACCGACCATGCCAAAACCAATAACCTTCCCTTTGTTGTTGTCACCGAATGTGACTATTCCTCCATCAATCTCTTGAATGGAAGACAGGAGGTTAGCATGACCAGTCATATGCTTGGAGCATTCACTGTCAAGTATCCACCGTTCTCTTTTAGGTACCTATAAAATAATCATTGTGAATATGGTACCCTTTTCATTAGGTCCGAAAGGAATTAGTTTTTGGGAAACCAAACCCAAAGTGAGTTTGATTTTCCACCAAAAGCAGGAATACAATCTACTGAATTACATACATTAAGAACATATGAATTTACATAAGTAATTCTATCTTTCTGACTCAGGCTGACTGGAACCCATATATTCTTAGTCTGTCCAGTCAACTTAATTGAACCTTTCAGTCAACTGTAACTGCAATCCAATCGACTGGGATGTGAAATAGGTCGACTTATCTTAGGTTTTCATCTCTTTGAATAAGACTCTGAACCTCTGGACAGACGACTGAAATTAGGGTTTAGTCGACTGGTCTGAACTACAGAATTACTCTTTTCATTGAAAACAACAGTTTTTGGTTTTTCAAAAAACTCATCTAATTTATTCTTAACACTAGAAATAGATTCAGTCATATTACCACTAGTGTTCTTAGAAATATGATGTTTTTCAAGAGACTTTTGAAAACCAAGTCCAAATCTCTTATTAGTTTGAACTTGATTTTGGTGAACTTCATTTAAATTCTCCTTTCCTTTGTTAAATTTAGATACATTCTTGGATATTACTTCATAATTTTTCTTAAGAGATACAAGATCTATATCCAAATTAGAAAGTCGAGAATTTAAAGACTTGACTTCTTTATCTAAGTCAAGATTCTTTTGAGAAAGTGTTTGATTAACTTTTGTTAAGTTTTTTACTCTAATTTTCTCCTTCTTAAGTTCTTGAAAAATCTCATTAAAAGCATCTAATAAGTCATTTAAATCAAAGTTATCACTTACCTCGTTTTGTGTAGCCATGGAGCATACATTCGTAACTTCGTTTGTCTCTTCATTTTCTTCTTCCGATGAAGAGTCGCTATCGTCCCAAGTTGCTTGATATGCCTTTTTGTTCTTCATGTACTTGTTCTTTGTGTACTTATCCTTCTTGAAGTTGTAAGCATTTCCTTTAGATTTCGCCTGTTCTAGTGGGCAATCCTTCTTCATATGACCTGTTTTGTTACACTTGAAACAAGTAGAAAGTTCATTGGTATCTTTAAATTTAGAATTAAATTTACCTTTTCTTTGAAACTTTTTGAACTTTCTCGTGAACATGGCTATTTCTTCTTCATCTTCGGAATCCGACATGGCCTTAAAAGCGAGTGTCTTTTCTTTGATTGTTGAGGTTCTAGATCCTTCTTGCGTTCTTCATGTTGTACTTCATATACCATAAGATTTCCCACAAGATTCTCAAAAGAAAGTTTTGTTCAATCGTTGGCCTCTTCTATGGCGGTGGTCTTCTTCTCCTATTCGGGGGTTAAGGCACGAAGAACTTTCCTCACCATTTCGGCTTGAGTGTACGTCTTTCCAAGAGCCACATGAGAATTTGTAATATCCATGAACCGTGTGATCATGTCTGACACATTCTCGTTCTCCTTCATGCGGAACATCTCGAACCTGTGAACAAGAACAGATATCTTAGATTCTTTTAATTTATTAGTACCTTCATGAGTTACCTCGAGTGTGTGCCAAATTTGATATGTCGTTGTTGCATTGGACACACGATTGAACTCCTCCTTAGTAAGAGCAGAGAACAGAGCATTCATCGCCTTTGCATTGTTCATTGTGTTGCCCTTCATTTCATCGTTCCGTTGTGCATAAGGAATTGTAGGAGCGGTGTACTCTATCTCCGTCTTGTTCCATATCTCATATTTGATAGACTGAAGGTAGATCTTCATTCTACACTTCCAATGGTTGTAATTGGTTCCATCGAATATGGGTGGCCTTTGTGTGGATTGGCCTTCATGGTATTGGTTCGCATTTGAAGTAGATGCCATTGCACTCAACCAGACTCTGATACCAAGTGTTTGATCCTATAGGCAAGACAAATAACACTAGAGGGGGGGAGGGGGGGTGAATAGTGTTGTATAAAAAAAATTAAGAAATTGAACTTTTCGTTCTGTCCAGTAGACTGGGGCGTCAGATAAGAAGAGTATTTTATACAAGTCTGATCAGTCGACTTACAGCTGGTGGAGCAGGTGGCTAAGAGTATTGGGTAAGATATTAGTACTGCCTTTGATGTGCTCAAAAGTGATCTGGGTGCTAAGGTGAAGGCACCGATCTAGAAAATTAAGCCAATGTCGTCTAGAGCTACGTTTAGGTTCTAAAGCAATTTTTGAATGAATGGAAATGATGGCTTCACAGTCTGTTCGAACAATTATTTCTTTCTTTGAAATAATAAATAGTTCAAAACTATCTAAAGCATAAGAGATGGATAATAATTCTGCATTAATACTGCTAATGTTACCTTTTTCTTCATATTTACCACTAGCATAGCGGCAAATTCTTTCTAAACTTTTATCGGAATACTTATTTGGTTTAGCAATCAAAGTAGCGCCCCAGCCTGTATTGCAACCGTCTGATTCTATAATTAGATAGTCTGAATCCAATGGTTAAGCTAATTCTAGGAGTTCTTTAAGCAGGCTCTTAATTTGTTGGACTAACTTGACATCTTCTTGGTTAAAATATCTTTGTCGTTTCTGGGAAGTTTTTGCATATAAGGGTCCTACAATTTTGCCTAAATTCTTTATAAATGGTCTTGCATAATTGACCAACCCTAAAAATTGTTGGAGCTGTTTTAATTCTTCTAATTTGTCTGGAAAATCTAAAGATTTTTGGGCAATATGGGGTTGTAATTTAATTTTTTCATGCCCAATAATGGCTCCTAAAAATTCGATTTGTGGTTTATACAGCTGCATCTTTGTCTTACAAATTATGATACCATGATTAATAAATTCTGAAATAATAATCTGCAAATGACCTCTGTGTTCTTGCCTTGTTTTACTAAAAACTAGAATATCATCTATATAAACAACAACAAATTTTTTGTGTTTTACAAAAATTTCATCCATCTTCCTTTAGAAAATAGATTGAGCATTCTTAAGGCCAAAAGGCATGACGAGTCATTCAAAATGTCCTTCAGGACATGTAAATGTTGTCCATTCTGCACTTTCAGGATGCATCTTAAATCCGGATTTCAAATCAAATTTACTAAAGATGTTGCATCCTTGTATTTGATTTATTAATCTGGTTTTGTCTGGAATATCATATGCATCATCTATGGTATTGTCATTTAGTCTTTTGTAATTAATTACCATTCAACTTTTTCCTCTAGATATTTTACTGTGTTTTCTAACAATAAAAGCAGCAGATCTATGGGGACTTTCGGATCTCCTAATAACTCCTAATTTTAGTAATTCTGTAATATGCATTTTAAAATCATCTATATCTTGGTTTGTGGCATTTATTTTTGTTGTTCTAACTTTATATTCAAGGGTTTATAATATCTAGCTTACACATGATCTTATCTTTATCCCCATACTTTAGTATTTCTTCACCCATTATTCCTAATTTTTCTATTTTTGATATTAATTGTTCAATATCTTGTTCACTTATGAGGGTGAAATAAAGATGTTCTAGATTCATGAAGTCTGTGTGGACTTCTATCTCATGCTCTTTATCTATGTCATGATTACTATGATCGTCATTGGGAATTACGTTATGTAACTCACATTGCCTTTCATAAGGACAATTGCATTCTTTTTCTTCTTTGGGATTTTCTAGTTCTTTTCTCATGATTGGTTCATCATGTGTATAAACAGGTGTGAAAATTGTATGTTTCTGCAACTGTAAATAATCTTTACTTATTAGCATACTGCCTTTATCCTTTAATAAGAAGCTTAATCCCAAAATCAAATCATTGCTTAGGTCAAGTTGTCTAACCCATGTGGATTCTTTAGGTAATGTGTTATCTATACTTTCTCCACAGTTGGTTTCAAATCTAATTTTACTATTTGGGATTAATAGATCATCATACGTAAAAACTTTTCCATCCATTTGTTGGGCTACTACAGGTTTCGAGGCTTTTACTATGTATTGTTTTGGGATTTTTTCTTTATTTATAATACACTTCGTACACCCTGTATCTATTAATGCTAGACACTTCACTACATAGGCCATCATTCTTACCACATGTTATGGGTCAGATGACGTGGCCCCTTCAGGGCCAAAGGATCCCCTCAGGAAGCGTGCACTGCCGATCATCCGAATCTGCCACATCAGCACAAAAACCACCCAGTCCTCTGCCACGTCAGCGTGGAAACCGCCCAGGCCTCCGCCACGTCAGCCCTATACCGCTTGGGCTTCTGCCACGTTAGGCCCACAGGCAACCGGGTCCTGACCCGGCCCTAAATGGGTCCAAACCCGATTGGCTTCTCCTATAAATAACAGACCTTCTACCCCTTATCCAGGTAATCAATCTTTTCCCTCTCAAAAACCCTAGTTACGTTTACTCTCCCAGCAGCTGACTAGATCGTCAGAGGGTCTGCCACCGGGACCAACCCCGGTGTTCCTAGACCGTGTATAGGTACACGAGACCTCGGATCCGAGCCTACTAACCGAGCCGGGCATCCAGTCTCCACCTCACTCCCGCCTACTTCCCAACCGTTTGCCCAACTGAGGGCCGTCCGCACCGGAGCTTCCTCCACCAATACAAATCGAGAAGAACTTACACCTGGTGCATCCACATGCCTCCCCAAAAACAAACTGCATCAGGTTGGCGTCGTCTGTGGGAAACTCTCCTAGTGCAGACGCCAGCCCGAGCTCAGCCATCAATGGTACCCCGTCAACCCGAGCTCACATGGCGCCCAAAGCCACGAGAGCTGTTACCTCAGCACGTCGGCAGAACGTGCCTCCACAGGGCGACGGCGCCGATGCTCATGCATCCAACAACCCTGGGGGTCAGTCACGGACTCCAACCGGGTGCCTCCCGTCCGATCCAACCCGACCTGCGGGGGGTAATCCAGAATCGACAGGCAAGCCGGAGTAGGAGAGGGTCTGCTTCCAACTCGGCCCCGAACCATCCCAAACCTCCGTCCCAAGGGTGGGGGCCGGCACTCAGCCGCGTCAGGCTGGCATCCATCGGCTCAACAAAATCGGGTCGAGCGAGCCGGGAACCCCCGTCGATGAGAACGTCCACCGCTCTCACTTTCGTTCGGATGCCGAGGCCCGCGTGTCTTGCGTCCCGACAATCCAGCCGTAGTATGACGATGACATCTTGAAGCGCCTCCAGGAAATGGAAGACCACCTCGACCACTTCAGGGACGGCGGCCCGAGGGTGGCCGAGGGATACAGGTCCATCCGACCTCCTTTCTCCACCGCCATCTTGAAGGCGGAAATACCCCGGAACTTCCACCCACCTCAATTCGAGACTTATGATGGGGAAGGTGATCCTGCTGATCACATGGAGGGCTTCAAAACCCTCATGATGATTCACAGCGCATCGGATCCCCTCCTGTGCCGCGCCTTTCCCGCCACCCTCTGGGGTCTGGCTTGGGAATGGTTCTCCAAGCTTGCCCCCGACTCCATCTATTCTTTCGACCAATTAGAGGGCAACTTTCTCTCCCACTTTGTGACCAGCCAAAAGGCCAAAAGGATAAGTGCGTCCCTACTTGGCCTCCGGCAGAAGGAAGGGGAGTCGCTCCAGGTGTTCGTCCGAAGGTTCACCACTGAGGCAAGATCGGTCTTCTCCCTCGACCCAGGGGTCGCCTCGGCAGCATTCCGGCACAACGTCCGTCATGGATAGTTGAAGGCCTCCCTGGTGAAGAAGCCCCCTATAGATTTCCCCGACCTCCTCAATCGGGTCTAAAAGTACATCCGAGCTGAGGAGGCCCTGAATCCAGAGGACTCGAAAGAAATCCCCAGGAAGGGAAAACGCAAGGCCGACGAGGTCGAGCCAGCAAAGAAAGTTCCAAGAGACGGGGGTGCAACGAAAAGGGTTCCTCTGGTCCCTCGTTTCAAGAGATTCACTCTGCTGATGCAGAACGTGTCAACCATTCTCTTAGCGATCGAAGACAGGGACCTTATGCAATTCCCTCCCCCCCCCCCCGGCCAAACAATAACAACAGCAAGAAGAGGGATCAGCGGTTCTACTGTCGCTTCCACCAGGACAACGGGCACAACACGGATCATTGTCGTGTCCTGAAGGACGAGATCGAGGCCCTCATCCAACAAGGGTACCTCCAGGAGATCAAACGGGAAGACGCTCGGGACCAGAGGGATACATGGAATAGGAAGGCTTCCCCTCCTCCTCGAGCGCCCAGACAGCACCCCGAGCGGGACCAGGAGCCTGAAGAACCCGAGGGTCAGGCCATCTTACATTGCGTCCACAAAGGGCCAATGGGAGGGGAGTCCAACACTTCCCGCAAGGTGTTCGTCGGGATGTCAACGCCGTCCAGGGGTCCCTTTTCCCCCAAGTCCAGCAACTCCCTGTCTCCTTCTTAGGGGAAGACCTGGAAGGAGTTCGGCTCCCGCACTGTGATGCACTCGTTGTTAGCCTTAGCATGGAAAACTTCGAGGCCCGGCGCATCCTCGTTGACAACGGAAGCTCGGTAAACATCCTCTTCCTAGAAGCCTTCGAGAACTTGAAGCTCTCCCGAGATAAGCTAAAACCAGCCAGATACACATTACATGGATTCTCCGGCATCCCGGTGGCAATAGAGGGGATCGTCACTTTATACGTCACAGTGGGTACGACCCCACACCGAAGGACCGAGTCAATGGACTTCATGGTCGTGAACGTCAAGGCAGCTTACAATGCCATACTCGGCCGTCCCGGGCTCTGCTCCCTCCAGGTGGTTCCCTCGGCCTACCACCAGAAGATGAAGTTCCCTACCAACACAGGTGTCGGAGTTGTCCGAGGAAACCAAAAAGCAGCCCGATCGTGCTACATGACGGCGATTGGGGACGGGGTATTTCCCCTCGATACTGTCAAGCTGCAGCCCGAGAGAACCCAGCCGGAACCAGAACCGGCAGACGAGCTAGAAGATGTCTTGTTCGAGAAGAGGGAGACGCGTCAAGGTTTTTTCGGATGAGCTGCTCCCTCGCTCCCAACCTCAAATCTGCCCTGATCAGCTGCATTCGCCGCAATGTCGACCTCTTCGCCTGGAAGCCCTCTGACATGCCCGGTATCTCCGAGGATCTCATCATGCACAAACTCAGCATGATCCTCAGTTCAAAGCCGGTCATCCAGAAGCAACGTAAGTTCACTCCGGAGCGACAGCAGGCGGTAAATGCAGAAGTGGACAAACTCTTGTCTGCGCATTTCATACAAGAGGTCAGCTACCCTGAGTGGCTGACAAACATCGTGATGGTCAAAAAGGCAAGCGGGAGCTGGAGGATCTTCATAGACTTCACGGACCTCAACAAGGCATGCCCTAAAAATCCGTTCCCTCTCCCCAGCATCGACGCTCTGATCGACGCCACATCGAGTCACGAGCTCCTGTCCTTCATGGAAGCCTTCTCCGGCTACAACCAGATCCGAATGTTTCCTCCCGACATAGCCAAAATGTCTTTCGTCACTGACCAAGGGCTCTACTGCTACCGGGTCATGCCCTTCGGGCTGAAGAATGCCAGTACTACTTATCAGAGGCTCGTTAACCGAGTCTTCAAGGATCAAATCGGGCATAACATGGAGGTATACGTCGACGACATGCTCTTCAAAAGCCAACAGGGACAGGCTCACATCGCCGACCTGGAAGAGGCCTTTGGGGTCCTTCGAACCCACAACATGAGGCTCAATCCGGCGAAGTGTGCATTTGGCATCTCCTCGGGAAAGTTCCTTGGATTCATCGTCAGCTAGCGCGGCATCGAGGCGAACCCCAAAAAAATCCAGGCCATAATAGACATGGCCCCTCCCAGGAACATTAAAGAAGTCCAGAGGCTAACGGGAAGACTGGCGGCCATCGGCCATTTTCTCTCCAAGTCCAGGGGAGAAGTCCCTTCCATTCTTTAAGGCACTGCGTGGAACCGGAGGGTTCGAATGGGGTCCTCAGCAGCAAGAGGCGTTCGCCCAATTGAAGAAGTACCTCGCCAACCCTCCTCTCCTGAGCAAGCCCGAACCAGGTGAGCCACTTTGGCTCTACCTTTCGGCTTCGGAGACCGTACTCAGTGCTGTCCTCGTTCGAGAAGAGGAAGGAGTCCAAAAGCCTCTGTACTATGTGAGCAAGGTCCTGCTCGACGCCGAGACCAGATATTCCAGGATGGAGAAAATGGCATAGCCTTGATCACGGCTGCACGAAAGCTCCGTCCATATTTTTAGGCGCATTCCATCCAGGTGCTCATGGATCAACCTCTGAAGGCCGTGCTCTATAATCCCGAGAGCTCGGAACGACTAGTCAAATGGTCGATCGAGCTCAGTCAGTATGACATCGGCTATCAACCGAGGACGGCCATCAAAGGGCAGGCCCTCGCCGACTTCATTACGGAATGCACCATCTCCGTGCAACCGACAAGTAAGGAAGTCGACCAGACGTGGGAAGTTTACGTCGACGGTTCCTCTTGCAAAGCGGGGAGTGGTGCAGGCATCATTTTGCGTCGTCCAAATGGTTTCCTCCTTCAATACTGCCTCTGCCTCAACTTTTCGGCCTCTAACAACGAGGCTGAGTACGAGGCCATGATCGCCGGACTTACCCTGGCTCATCAGGCCGGTGCCAGGAAGATCAGGGCCTTTAGTGACTTTCAGCTTGTGGTCAACCAGATCACTGGAGAGTACGAGGTCCGGGACAATCGAATGATCAGGTACCTGGCCGTGGTCCAACGGCTATTAACATCCTTCGACGAGTCGGCAGTCTTAAGGATCCCCAGGGAGCAAAACGCTCAGGCCGATGCCCTATCAAAGTTAACTTCCTCATCCTTTGAAGGCCTTGACCGCACCATCCTGATCGAAGTCCTGTTGAAGCCAAGTACAGACTTCCCTGAGGCTCTCTGCGTTGAAGACGGAGCTCCTCCCGACGACTGGACCACTCTTATCAAGAAATTTCTAATCAAGGAAGAGCTCCCCGAAGACCGGGCTGAAGCGAGGCGGGTCAGGGTCCGTTCAGAAAGGTTCGCCGTAATCGACGCAACCCTCTTTAAAAAGTCCTACACAATAACGGATGGCAGACCCTACCTCCGCTGCTTGATCCCTGATGAAGCAAAGTACGCCCTCAAGGAGCTACACGAAGGGATCGGCGGATGCCATATGGGAAGCCGCTCGCTCGCGTGGAAGGCTTTGAATCACGGGTACTACTGGCCTACTATGCTGCAAGACACCCTCGCCCTAGGTGAAGAAGTGCGGTCCCTGTCAACGGTTCTCCTCCGTGAAGAGGGCTCCGCAAGCAAACCTCCATTCCATGGCCAGTCCGACCCCCTTTGCAATGTGGGAGATGGATCTGGTAGGCCCATTTCCAAAGGCAACGGGCTAACGAAAGTTTCTCATAGTGGCGATCGACTACTTCATGAAGTGGGTCAAGGCAGAGCCATTAGCAACGATCACCGAGCAACAGACCCAACAGTTTTTCTGGAAACACATCGTCTGTCGGTTCGGGATCCCACAGGTGCTCATCACGGACAATGAAACTCAGTTTGCAAGTAAGCATTTCCAAAAGTTCTGCGAAGATCTCGGGATCCAGCAACGCTTCTCCTCGGTATGCCATCCCCAGTCGAACGGTCAGGCCGAGAACGCGAACCGCCAAATCCTCGACGGCCTCAAGAAACGACTCGATAACTCTGCCAAGGGGTTATGGATCGATGAGCTGCCAAGCGTTCTCTGGGCCTACCTGGACGACAAAGAGAATCCCCACGAGGGAGTCGCCATTCAATTTGACATACGGTGTGGATGTAGCGCCCCGGATCTCCGTTACCGGACATCCGTGACACCTTCCAGAATCTTTACCTTCAAATGCATCTCAACACAGTAATAACACGGAAATTTAAAAACTTTTTATTTGCCAAATAAGTCATTACATCATTGATTACAACCGATAACTTGTTCTTGGACAAGGAGTACAATTTACATCAATTCATTACAACTTATTACAAGTATTTACAGACTCCTCTTGCAAAGCTATCAGCTGCCTCCTGGAATGGTAATCGATCGATTACTTGCGGAACTTCGCTGAGTGCCCCATCGGCTCCCCCGGGACATGCTCCTCAGCTTCAGGCTTCTGCTGCGCGACTCTGATATCTCTGCACCTTTTCGAAAGCTATAACCGATACCTAAAAGGTGGGAAACATCAGTACTTCGACTGACGCAAAGCTGGTGATAACAGCGATCCTCTAAAATTCAATCACAACCAATAATTTATGCAAAAAGGAAAAGTGTGTGCCAAAACAAGGATTTAGTGGATTCGGGTTCTAGTGCAGTGTCATGACATGACCCTATAACTAGATGCAGCAACTCACATGCCTAACTTCTAATGCAAGCAAGACTTTGGAGCACGAATGCATCCCATACTACATACGCCTCCAAATCTAGCCGTCTTTCTCCACAATTTAGGGATTCGAACCCTCGCCATGCACCATACTCTTGTACACACTCCAGTTCCCAATAGACTGTCCGTCGCCCAAGGAGATTGCAGCAGGTCGGTCTAATTCCGCCCTGCAGTGCCCAAGTGGTCACCGCCAGTTGGTACCCACATACGGACCTCCTTAGAAACTGCGTTGAACCTGGTCCTTACGACCCTTGGTTCCACATGTCCACCCATGGACTGACGCATGCGTGTTTACCCCTCATCGGGTAATGAACTGATATATACCAAAGAAACACAAACACAAAACCCGCGCTTTAGGGATGTGAGCACCACAGGAGGTCAATCCTTCGGGCCTCCCGCACCTTACTTCGGCAGAACTTTGGGAATCAACAGATCGAGATACGAGCCAGGGATGCAATCCGTTAGCGGCCGAGAACGTATCCCTACGACTGGAAGATACAACACCAACTATGGTTTACTAGGACTAATGCAATTTCCCAACCCCTTAATAACCCATTCTAACCCCTACCTTACTCTAATTATTCGGGTAAGAATTAACTGCTTCCACACTTGCCTATCAACCTCTGGCCCCTGGCGATACCGGTCCGGTTTGCCACTTCCCCGACTTGGACTCGTCCAGCATAATGGCCTACGCCAGCTGCTACTCCGGCCGTAAATATATAATTGCCCCGTGAGCTCCACTCACTGGCATGCTCGGACGTCCTACGCTCGGCAGAAGTCTAATAATATAGGCTTGATAGGTGTAGGGTATCCTTTACCCTAGTGACTAACTCGAGTCACCCATCCCACTCGGGGAGTCAACAACCTCAATAACAGATATCAACCACTCCTAGACACGAGTCATCGACTCAAATAACACACAAGGGAAAAATGCTTTCACAACCCTTAGTCCAAACCCAGACTAAGTGACCTACGGGTTCTGCCCGAATCTCAAAATGGTCATCCCTCTATCGATACAACTCCGATTGGAGTGTATGGGCCCAACCTGGAAAGGTACGATCCTAGGCTACAACTTCCTAGTTGATCACGCGCTTAGATTCAACCAACTAAGTCCTTGACATAGCTTCTCAAGCTCCAACTTACGTGCTTCCTGTGCACGGGCTGCACCTTACCATTAACACAAAATCCTACTCGTTCATCAGAACGACACAAACTCAAATTCTGTAGAAGGGTGTGGGTGTCCTCAACAACTCTCTAGTTGGTCATGAGTCCAAATTATACCATTAAGTCACCCTAACACACTCATCTATCATCGATACACCAATTCACACAATTGGTCTCTCCAATTCAGAGCACATAGCTCTACTCTAGTCCTTTGTCCAGTCTTACAAAAATCATAATAATTCAACCGTTCGCTGGAATTGCCTCAAATTAGTTTTGTTGGAAAGGTCTAGGTGTCCACTACAAATCTTTATTGAGTCATGATCCTCAAAAAGTGCCTCTAACAAGTCTTAAATTCCCAATCTTTACAGAGTATCAAAACTGGCTGAAAACAGCACAGTGCTTAATCACAAAATCACAGTAAATTGCACACTTGTCCAAATGACCTAAAATTTATGGTGGTGAAACTAGACATCATACCCAACATTGTACAAAAGACCTCATGTCAAAATTCTAATTATACAGTGAGTAATAGCTTTTGCAAGTTAGCACAGAAACCATCATGTTTTCTAATTCAACATCAGATACTGGTTATGGATAGATATTCTCATGCCTCTAAAATCATCCAAATAATTTTTTTTGTAGATAATCAACATGCATTCCGGAACATTGAGTAAAAATTTCAGATCAATATCATGCTTCAATAAATCACAAAAATTCTTACAATATCAACCATCATGTTTTTCTTTTTCTGAGTCTGCCTTACGACACATATCCATCTCACGATTTTATAAGCATATCAAATGATCATAGAAAAATCTGAAATAAATCATGAATGATCCTAACACATATATGAACAAATCCTTTTAATTTCATGGTCTAATTCATCATATCTTGCTCTCGGAAAAATCCACAAAATGGTACTCCGAACCAGTTTTTCCTAGTTCAATTCTGACTTCTACTTCTAACCTTTAGAAGAGAAATCCTATGCATTCTAGCACACATGCATGCAACCAAATTTAATTAAGAGACAAGAGTTTCAAGTTTAGAGAAACTTCCCACCTTTGGTTGTAGTAGTAGAAGGAATTTCTTCAAGCTTCTTCTCTTGGAAATATCCTTTTGATCCTTCTTCTTCACTTCCTTCTTCTTTCTCTCCTCCTTCTCTTGTGGTGTTCTCCTTCTGAAATTTCCAGAGCAAAAGGGAGAAATGAAGTGGGAAATGAGGGTGATGGGAGGTGTAGGCCGGATTTGACGGGGGGGGGGGGGGGGGGGGGGGGGGGGGGGGGGGGGGGGGGGGGTAGGTTTAGGCTATAGGTGGTTTTGTAGACCAAAACCATGGCTTAAGCCCATTGGTTTTGTGTTTGTTATGTTGGCTGCCCAACATAACCCTTAACGAGTTCCAACGAGTGTGAGACGTGTGTTTTAACGAGCGCACACAACCTATATTCACTTTAGTACCATACCGTGTTATATTTGCATGTGCATCGTGCCGAAAACTAGCGGTTATACGAGTATCGGCCCGTCACGTTCTCGTGCATCTTTGGAATGCAACTCTCCCAAGAACCATCCCGTAGCCCTAACCATCCACCACGATAGCAAAATCGACCCATATTACTATAATCAATTGCACGCATACTGTCAATAACATACATACATATACAAGCATAATACAATTCGGGGTGTTACAGTGGAGACCGTCATTCCACTGGAAATCGGGATCCCTTCACCCCGGATCATGGCTTTCGACGAAGCAAGCAACTCTGCACAGCTGCGAGCCGACCTGGACCTCATAGACGAGGTCAGGGAGAAGTCCGCCATCAGAAGGAGCATCTACCAATAATGGATCGAAAAGTTCTACAATAAGAAGGTGCATCCCACCGACATCAAACTCAGAGATCTCGTCCTCCGAAAGTTGGCTGTATCCAATCCCAGCCAGAAAAGGAAATTGGCCCCAAACTGGGAGGGCCCTTACAAAGTATCTGAGGTTGTGTGTCCGGGAACGTACCGCCTAACCAACTCAGAAGACAAGGCCGTCAAGAGTCCCTAGAATGCGGAGCACCACATCAAGTTCCTAGGAGGAGAGGACTAGCCTCCATCCCATGTAAATTATGAAGAATGTAATCGGCACGTCGTGCCTCGTTTTGTGTAAAGTTCAAATATATTGTAAATATGCCAGCTTTCTTAAAACAAGTGTGTAGCTTCGTATTGAGTCTCATTAAAAAAAAAACATGCTTACAACTCGGCGCTCGGATAGCATCGCGAGCCAGAAAAGCTTCCCTTACAAGCTTACGGCTCGGCGCACGGATAGCATCGCGAGCCAGAAAAGCTGTCCTTACAAGCGTACGGCTCGGCGCTCGGATAGCATCGCGAGCCAGAAAAGCTTCCCTTACAAGCTTACAGTACAGCACTTGGATAGCATCGCGAGCCAGAAAAGCTTCCCTTACAAGCTTACGGCACGGTGCTCGAATAGCATCGCGAGCCAGAGAAGCTTTCCTTACAAGCTTACGGCACGGCGCTCGGATAGCATCGCAAGCCAGAAAAGCTTTCCTTACAAGCTTACGACTCGGTGCTCGGATAGCATCGCAAGCCAGAAAGGCTTCCATTACAAGCTTACGGCTCGGTGCTCGGCTACACCCATACCGTCTCCCTGAGAACAAGTGTGGGGGCTCGTCGTCTCCCTCGAGCGAGGCCAAGGCTTTCTTCAAAGCACCTCGACCGATACGCTCAGCGACGACCTTCAGCTACGCCCGTTACTAGCTTTCTCCCCGATGTGGGTGCTTGGCATCTGCCCCTAGCACGGTTTGGGCTTCTTCAAGCCCATCAACCTATGTGCAAGGCGGCAACCGCCAGCCACACCCGTACCGTCTTCCTGAGAACAAGTGTGGGGGCTCGTCGTCGCCCTCTATCGAGGCCGAGGCTTTCTTCAAAGCACCTCGACCGATACGCTAGGCGATGACCTTCAGCTATGCCCGTTACTGGCTTTCTCCTCGGTGTGGGGGATCGGCATCTGCCCCTAGCACGGTTTGGGCTTCTTCAAGCCCATCAACCTATGCGCAGGGCGGTAACCGCCAGCCACACCTGTACTGTCTTCCTGAGAACAAGTGTGGGGGCTCATTGTCGCCCTCGAGCAAGGCCGAGGCTTTCTTCAAAGCACCTCGAGCGAGGCCAAGGCTTTCTCCTCGGTGTGGGGGCTTGGCATCGGCCCCTAGCACGGTTTGGGCTTCTTCAAGCCCATCAACCTATGCGCAAGGCGGCAACCTTCCACCACAACTACTTCAGCAAAATTTTCATTAAGGTTTAGAGCGTCTGCCTTCGGCAGACGCCCCGAGCCTCAACTCGATTGGTCGACTCTCCTCTCGCCCATGAACAACTCGAGGTTTGCGGCTTTCACGAGCCAAAATCCCGAACTGTTCGAGGACGACAGGGGAGCCACCGACCCTCGGCTCTGTCCGATCCCCCAAACCAATTGATTGGCCTACCACTCACCAACGAACAACCCTGGGGTCTCGCGACCTCGAGGCCAAAACCCCGAATTGTTCGAGGGTGATTGGTGTGCCTCCAATCCGGAGCCCTCAGAAAAGTTTTAATTTTGGGGCGCCCACCTTCGACAGGCACCCAAGTCGAGGGGCAGATCAGGCCACTCACTTCTTAACAACCAACAAGGGGGAGTAGGGGTCATATAGCCCCCTGGGAAGCACAGTTATTGTGCCTGGGAACCCCAAACGACGAGAGGCAAAACGTCGCCATTAACGTCGAAAGGCTAAATGCCACTGCGTACGTGCCCGCTGTACTAGGTCACCTCGGTAGCGACCTCCTGCGTGCCGAGCCTGGCAACTATCCTCTACCGATGAAATTGACCAAGTTAAAGAAATCGAGAACTATTTTTATTATTACTCATCGCACGCCAGTAACGGTGGCACAAATACAATGAATAGCTTACAACTCACTCACACTCGGATTAAAACTCGAATTCGGTGCTACCTTCAGGGGTTCCTCTCACGCTCGGCCGGCCCGACCAGGGAAGTCGCCCCTGCCACCGAGCTTCCCGCATCATCAGGCTGGGCACCCTCCAATATAAAGGTCGGAGACGGCCCCGGTACCGAATTGCTCGCCTCCTCGACCAAACTAGTGCCTAACACCAGCTTCAGCCTGCGGATCTCCAACTCCTTCTCAACAACGGCCTCGCGAAGAAAAGACTCCGAAGCCGACCTGCCCACTCGAGGCATCCGAGAGGGACCAGTTTGTCTCGATTACCCACCAGTCCCGATCGGCTATGGCTTTCTTCAGACGAGCGATCTCCTAGACTGAGCTCCCTAGACTTGTCCATAAAATAATTCATGGCGGCCGCTCGATCCCAAGCCTATTTTTGCTGATGAGCCAGAGACGCCTCCATAGCCTCCTTCCCCGCTCGGACCAGGGATTCCTTGGTGGAAACAGGATTGGCACCCAAGACCTCGTCCGTCTACCAAAAAGATGAGAGAAAACAACCAGTCACGAAGGAGACTACAAATTATGAAAGTTACGAAGCCATGGCCAAAAAAGCTATCTTTCATTACTTTCAAAAAATTAGGCTACAAAATTGCGGTGGCCAGTCCGCTCGAGGCATGTACAAACCAAAAAGAAAAAAGAGAAGCCTAATCTATGCTTGAGGGGGGGAGGCACCTCTTCATCATCCTGGTCGCCCCCCATATCATCGCCACCAGTAGTCGGCGAAAGGTCCGACTGCCAATTATAGTGGAGGTGGTCGACGTTCTGTTCCGGATAGATTCTCCGGAAATGCTCCTTGGCAAGATCGTAGGCCTCATCTTGCGCCATAATCAGGACATCCGCTGAGGCGATCTCCATCTGCTCCAAGGCTTTCCGTCCCTTCTCTGCCTCATCCTGGATCTTCTTCTCAAGGCGCTCCACATCCTTCTGGTGGTGGTCCATAATCAAGGCCATCTGGGCCTCGTGGACAGCTTCTAGGCTCTTCGCCTCCTTCAGCTCGTCCATCGCCTTGTTCAGATCGCAAAGATACTTCTTCGCATTCCTCCTCTCGACGAGGATTTCCTTCTCCAGGCACTTCTGAAAGTGCTGCCCGTGAAGCATCGCCTGTCCGAGGAAGAAAGAGTCAGAAAAATTCTAGATTCCAAACCGAATACAAAGTCTCAAACACTCACTGAGATCTGTGCCTGAGACCAGCGCATGAAGGCCTGCTCGGACGTCTGCATCGCTAACGCCATCCGATCCCGCTCGGTGGCAGCTTTCCTGACGAACTCGATGGACATGGGACCCTCGAGCAGGGAGTCCTCCTGTACAATCGACCAGTCGGGGGCGAAGGGCCGCAACCCCTGTTGCCCCACCATCTGCTCGGCGATGGGTCGAGTTGGAGGGGAGGCTCTGCTCCGAGACATCGGTAGCCCTCTTGCTACTAGAACTACCGCTCCCTGCCTCACGGGATGCCCTCGGTGTGTGGGAGTGCTGCCTCTTGGTCCTCTTGGGGGACGGCTCCGCGACCGCCGGGGTTGGTCCCTTCCTGGACCACGCACCCTGAGCAGCCAGCTTTTCCTGCTCTGCCTCCTTTGCCTTCTCCATCCTCCTCTTCACGGCGGCAGCTAGCAAGGCACGCCTGTCATCGACCTGCTGGGATGTCATCTCTACAAAAATAAAAAAAAAGGAGCTAACGTTAACACGAAGGCAGAAAGACAAAAATATAAAACGAAAACATACTAGAGTCGGTTGGGCTCAGTCCGGCCCGGGCCAGGTGCATCTCCGTCACTCGATGCCATGCTATGCTGTGCCCCCCAACAATTTTCTCAACCATCTTCCACTCCTTCTCTGACAAGTCACTCCGCTTCGGAGGCTTATGGTTCGGCTTGAAGAAATTCCAGGAGGTCGGAATCCCCCAAGACGTCTCGCTCCGGACTACGAAATATTTCTCTTTCCACCCTTTGATGGAATCTGGATGGTCGTGCATCACCTTTTTGTGGGACCTAGGCGAGAAGTAAAATATCCCCTCCGCATCGCCGAGCGAGTTGATCCCTAAGATGGCTCGGAAGTATGTCAGCCTCAGTCTAACGCCTTTCTCTTGGCACTTCAAGATAAAACAGATCAAGTGCTTCCAAAAGTTGGGGCCATACTGCATCGGGCTTAACTTCGCCCAATTCAAAACTCGCTTAACGAAAGGGTGCAGCGGCAGTCTTAGTCCCGAGACGAATGCGTCCTCGGGAAAGATACAATAACCCGATGCGAAGGTTGTGGTTGGGCAAATGTCGGGGCTCGGAATCAAGACTTCGAACTCCCGGGGAATGAAGTAGGAAGCCCTTAAAATGTGAAGGTAGTCCGCCTTCAAGACACACGGAATGCTGTCTATTCGAATATTCACCCGACTCTCGTCGCCCGGTACGGGAGGAAGAGGGTCGACATCTTTGACATCAACGGGATACATCTTGATCGACCCTGGATTTTTAAATGAGACTGGGGGAAACTCGAACCTCAGTCTAGGGGCATACTTGTCCGGAGGAGTTGGGCTATCCGGAAGGCTTAACTTTCTCTTCTTCCGATGGGGACGAGCCTTCCTCTCAGGAGACGACATCGACAAAGGTGGCAAAGGCGGAAGATCACCCTCGACCTCTATTACCCCTCCTGCTGTGCCTTCGCCAGCACCTTCCTGATCGGGCTCCCCTTCATCCCCACAATCCTCATCATCCTCAACTGTGCCCTGTCCCTCGGGATCCTGATCCTCCTCATCCTCCTCATCACTCTCGACATCCTCATCCTCCTCATCCTCCTCATCACTCTCGACATCCTCATCCTCCTTATCATCCTCGACATCCCCCTCTTCCTCCGCCTCTTCCTCCTCCTCGCCCTCATCCACGGGCTCCTTCCCCGGCCTTTGGAACCTCAGCGGAGACACAACAAAGACCACATCACCACTGCCGTCCGACCCGGGGTCTGACAGGACATTCTCTTTAATACTATATTTGCTTAAGGACGAAGATGTCTCTGACTCGGCTTCCTTCGCAGAGCGGCCTGACGAGCTTTCCTCGGTGCCGGACTGAGAGCGCGACAGACGTCTCTGACTCGACTTCCTTTGCAGAGCGGCCTGACGAGCTTGCCTCGGTGCCGGACTGAGAGCGTGACATTACTAGACAGAAAAACTAACCTGAGATATATACCACGCAATCATCGGAAAAAGTCGTTGACGGCAAGTAAGACCCTGTTCTTAAAAAATTGGAAAAATGCTAGAAGTGAAGGAAAAGAAAGTGCGAAAGGGGGGGAGATTTATAGCGGAGAAAGCGACTCCTCGATTATCGCAATCAGACCTGGCCATTGGATCGGAATCATCAAGATCTGACGGCCGCTAAGATCTAAAGTCACTTTGATTCTTGCGAAACATGACGTCAGCAATTGGCACTAAAATTACCCTAATGCCCCTAGGTCTTTTCCAACAAACACCTTTTTTCGACAAGTCAGAAAGCTCGACGCTCAGATGACATCGCGAGCCACATACTCCTCCCCTATTTTCAACAGAAGGGTCGGAGCTCGGATGGCATCACGAGCCCCAATTTCCTCTTCTATTCAACAGAAGGGTCGACTTTCGGATGGCATCGCGAGCTCCAAACTCCTCTGTTTTTGCATGAGGATCGACGCTCGGATGGCATCGCAAACCACGAACTCCTCCCCTATTTCACATGAGGCTCAGAGCTCGGATGGCATCGCGAGCCCCAATTTTCTCTTCTATTCAACAGAAGGGTCGACTCTCGAATGGCATCGCGAGCCCCAAACTCCTCTGTTTTTGCATGAGGATCGACGCTCGGATGGCATCGCGAGCCACGAACTCCTCCCCTATTTCACATGAGGCTCAGAGCTCGGATGGCATCGCGAGCCCCAATTTCCTCTTCTATTCAACAGAAGGGTCGACTCTCGGATGGTATCACGAGCCCCAAACTCCTCTGCTTTCACATGAGGCTCGGAGCTCGGATAGCATCGCGAGCCCCAATTTCTTCTCCTATTCAACAGGAGGGTCGATGCTCAGACGGAAATGCGAGCCACAAACTCCTTCCCTATTTCACATGAGGCTCGGAGCTCGGATGGCATAATGAGACCCAATTTCCTCTCCTATTCAACGGAAGGCTCAGAGCTTGGATGGCACCACGAGCCCCAATATCATCCCCTATCTCATAAGAGGCTCAGAGCCCGGATATCACCGCGAGCCGTAAAGACTTCTACTCCTGAAGCATTAAATGAAATGAAATCATTACGTACCATTTAGTCGCCGCTACCAAGCTCGGGGGCTCGGACCTCGGATGAAAGCGCGAGCCCCAGAACCCTCCTCTATTCACCGAGGGCTCGGAGCTTGGATGACACTGTGAGCCCCAAGACCCCCCCTGATTCACAGGAGACTCGGAGCTCGGATGGCACCACGAGCCCCAAAACCCTCCTCTATCCAACAGGGGCTCGTCTGCCGACCCCCATGCTCGGCAAGACGTCCTCTGTTCGGCGGATCTTGACGTCCCCTTGCTCTTCCAACTAGCGAGGGGATCGCCACTACCGAACCTAGATGCTCGGCAAACCGAGCTCCAACTAGACAGACCTTGACGTCCCCTCGCTCTTCCAACTAGCGAGAGGATCGTCTGCCGACCCTCTACACTCGTCTGCCGACCCCCATGCTCGGCAAGATGACCTCTGTTCGACAGATCTTGACGTCCGCTTGCTCTTCCAACTAGCAAGGGGATCGCCTCTACCGACCCTAGACGCTCGACAAACCGAGCTCCAACTCGACAGACCTTGACGTCCCCTCGCTCTTCCAGCCAGCGAGAGGATCGTCTGCTGATCCTCTACACTCATCTGCCTGACCCCCCATGCTCGACAAGAAGACCCCTTCTCGGTAAATCTTGGCATCCCCTCTCTCTCTTCCAACTAGCAAGGGGATCGTCTCTAGCAACCCTCGACGTTCGGTAAGCCGAGCTCCAACTCGACAGACCTCGACGTCCCCTTGCTCTTCCAACTAGCGAGGGGATCGTCTGCCGACCCTCGAAGCTCGTCTACCGACCCTCAATGCTCGTCTGCCGACCCTAGTTGCTTGGCAAGCATTGCTCCGACTCTCCTGCGTCTAGCACCCCGCATGACTCCAATAGGGGATCCCTTCATCCTACCCCGTTGGCCTCTTCTGGAAGGAACAGATCCTATTCCTCGCCACACACACCACCCTATTCTTCCTACAGAGGCAAAGAACCACTCCTACACAACTGGATCACCCAGCCCTCTAGGAGTGGAGGGCTCCTGATATGAGTCAGATGACGTGGCCCCTTCTGGGCCACAGGATCCCCTCGGAAGCGTGCACCGTCGGATCATCCGAATCCGCCACGTCAGCACAAAAATTGCCCATGCATCTACCACGTCAGCCTGGAAACCACCCGGGCCTCCGCCACATCAGCCTTATACTGCTTGGGCTTCTGCCACGTCAGGCCCACGGGTAACCGGGTCCAAACCCGGCCCCAAGTGGGTCCAGACCCGGTTGGCTTCTCCTATAAATACCAGACCCTCTACCCCTTATCCAGGTAATCAATCTTTTCCCTCTCAAAAACTCTAGTTACTGTTACTCTCCCAGCAGCTGACTAGATCGTCGGAGGGTCTGCCACCGGGACCAACCCCGGTGTTCCTAGACCGTGTGCAGGTACATGAGACCTCGGATCCGAGCCTCCTGACCGAGCCGGGCATCCAGTTTCCACCTCACTCCCGCCTACTTCCCAACCGTTCGCCCAGGTGAGGGCCGTCCGCACTGGAGCTTCCTCCACCAATACAAATCGAGAAGAACTCACACCTGGTGCATCCACATGCCTCCCCAAAAACAAACCGCATCACCACACATCTAACTTTTAGTGCCCTTAGTCTATCTTTATTGCATATTTGAATTAGACCAATTTGATGTGGATCTATTCTTGGTTCGTTTTGGTCTACTACCATTTTCCTCTATCTAACATTTCTTCTATTGTTTCTACCTTTGTATAAAGGAGTTTCTGTGTATCTTCTAGATTTTCTATTCTTTTTCTTAGGATTTTTACTTCATCAGTATTTACTGTTGGTCTGGGTATTGAATGACTAATTGTGATATTGTAGTTATTTTCTATGCATTTCATGCAACCTTCTTGATAACATTTGGAACATTTTATTCTGTTCATCTGAATTGTACATTCTATGTTCATCATGTCTAAATCAGAGAAGTCTATTTCTGGTATATTGGGAAATGGTGCAAAATCTTCAATTAATTCATTTGGCTGTTTATCTTCTTGAGTCTCATTTTCATCATCAAAGTCTTTTATGGTGACGATCGAATAAATTGATTTAGAATCAGATATTGTTTCGTCAATATTAATCAAAGCCTCATTTGTGCATTCTATGAGTATGCTATTTTTATCATGTCTATTTATTCTTTTAGGACAAGTCATACTCAAATGTTTTGAGCTACCACATGTATAACATTCGAGTTCATTTTTATACAATCTATTTGGCTTAAACTTTCTGTCACGCCCCGCTTCCCAAAAAGAATACGGAAAACGGATACGCGACAAAAGCCCAGCGAATAATTTTTATCATCCATAAGCTGTTCAAGAATCTTCACAACATTCACAAAATAATCAGGGTCGGAAGCAAAAGAATCAACCAACATGCACATATGAACCAAAATACCAATCAGAATACTTGAAACCAATTATATAAATCTCAAATAGTCATGATCTGAATAAGACAAATATCCTGGGTCACATCGTCCAAATACAAGAATAAATCCAAGTATCAAACTACAATATTGTTCAAGCAAGAAATAAGAATTAATAATAGCAAAATCTCCTACAACTAGTATCTCATGTCGTCGATACCATCTGGAACCTGTACTCTAAAATCTGCAATTTAACAATTGCAGGATAGGAAAAAGAAAACAAGTACCCGTCAATTGCAAGTTACGGGCTACTTATAATGTAGGATACAAGTACATGGGGAAACTAACTAGAAACATGGTATAAGCATGATGTCAAAATGTAACCCCTGTTTTCCCAGAAAGGTATTTTTCGATATTTTCTGTATTTAAAATTTTCGCAAATTATTTTTCGGTATTCAACTATTTTGTCAAAAGGTATTATTGGATTTTTCTATTAAAATCTATTTTTGATCCATAATTTTAGCTGTAACTATTTATCTATAATTTTGTATTTAATACAGATCTTATTATTGTTATTAATACCTTCATTATTTTTATCATTTTATGATTATTAATATTGTTACTATCCGTATTATTTTGCTAGTGTGGTTATTTGCATTATTATTTTATTTTTATTGTTAAAATCATATTATTTTATAAATTATATTTATTAGTTATTGTATTAATTTTCTTATTGGATTGTTTTCATTATATATTATTCTTCTTGCATTTTTGATCTCCTTGTGCTGATTGTGCGCCGTTTGTTTGTTTTTCGCCATTTGGATATCTTTTTCTCATTTTCTTGGCCCCGTTCGTATTTAGTATTTTTTTTGGGTTATGGCGAATTTTTAGAAGTGTTTTGACCAATTTGAAATTTTTGGCCCTTAAGGAGATTTTTAGGAGCCATAGGATTCATTGTATTTTGTATCCTCATCTGAAATCTACTCAATATCCATTACCCAATTGTGTACCTATTAATTCTTTTTGATATCCACTACCCATTAACCCACTTTTGATCCCCTATATATATCCCCATAATCTAATTATCCCTAACCCTAATCTTTTCTCTCCCTCTCCTATTCCTATCCGGCCTCCACCTCAAGTCTTCAATCCCGGCCTGCATCCCTACTGCCTAGGCCGACCCTTCTCCCATCCCTCTTGACCTTGCCGACCACCATCCCCATCCCCATCCCCATCCTCCATTATACGACTCCAAATACACACAACCTCATCTCTCCTCTCCTTTTTGTGGCCGGCCTGCACCCAAAACAGCACCCATCCATCTCAAACAGCCCCCTACATCCCCCTTCGCTGATTTGGAGAAGTGGGTTTCACCCGCTTCGAGTTCGTGCATCAAGGAGTTGATCGTAGGCGCGTTTCAGCTCGTGGGTTCGCTTGGAATCGCGTGGATAGGCCTCTCGCTGTGGGTTTCGTTGCTTGGCTTCATTTGGTCGCGTTCATCGTCAAAAAGAGGCAAGTAACTTATACATAATTTCATTAGGTTGATACAAGTCAAAAAGTTCACTAATATGGTAGTTGAGACTAGAGATGGCCAAAGATTGTATTTTTATTTGTGGATTTCATCTCTATTATTCAAAACAGGCCATTGATGACTTAGAACATGATTTTTGATAGGTTGATGCCCTAGGTTTTACCCAAACTTGATTTTGATTGTGTATGAGACATATTGCACGCTATGTGTTTGATTGATTGCCCAGGTGAGAATTATTAGGTTTTGACATGTTAGAAACCCTTAGACATGATATTTAGATGATGGGTATGCAGCATTTCGAATCTGGATGAGTTTGGATCATTTTTGTAGAAGTTATGACGTTTTGAAGTTTAGTTGTGAAATCTGAAAATTTGGGTTGTACTGAATAGATTGCTGTTTTTGCCTGGGTTAGAGTCCGGATCTCAACATGGACATTTCTGAGTAATTTGTAGAGGACTGAATCTATTTTCTGATCCCACTGGTTTCACCCCGTTTGGAGTTCGCATGAATTAGTTATGATTATTTTAGTAACTGTATGTCGGTAGTTTCAAGATTCAGTACGGGGTAGATTTTATTATCTATTTATTTTCAAGATCCAAGTTATACATGATATCATGCCATAATATTTTGTCCAGTGTTTCACCATGATGTTAGGTAGTTCCCAGATTTATGTGGTATTTTAAAGATAAGTTTTGAGCCATGTCTTGTACCCTTTTCTAGAATGTACTGTTGCGGTAAACTGCGTGTTGCTCTATTTTGAATACCGTTTTCACCCTAGTTATAATTACTGTATGAAGATTTTATGTGAGATACGAAAGTTGTAGAATTTTATTTACTTTCACCCCGTTTTGGCGGAAGTGGATTTAGATGCGCTGTTTGCGAGATATGGTTGATTTTGTACAGCAGTGTTGAGAAATTTCAGATCCATCAAAACCATGTTTTGTGTTACTTTTCATTTTTGGTAACATATCTATATTTTCTGGAAAATTATGAAAATTATTATTTTGAGTCTACATATGTAGGGGATTACCCCAGAATTTTCATGGATTTATTTGATGACTTTGCATGCTGTTTATATGTGTTGGAAGTCATTCCCCTGTTTTCTGGCTGTACAGGAAATCTGTGTTGAAATGACTTTTAAGCTGAGATGTTGTGAACTAGTATAGGTCTTTATTATACTCATTAGAAGCGGGTGGATGTCTAGTTTTCAGATCCTTCGACAGATCATGATTTTCATATCTGTAGCTCTCTGAATCACTGCTTTAGTACAGACTGGTCTAGCTGTCCTGATTACAAACATACACCATTTTGCTCGTATTTGTAAATGTATAGTATCTATACATGCTGATCTGATTCCCTGAGTCTAAACCTGATTATAACCTATTAGTTTGACATTATTTAGTGTACTCTCATGCCTGTTGATGACCTTAATAATAAAAGTAACTAAGCCGGGGTTTATGGGAAAGATCTAGTAGCGGATAGTTCAGAAACGTGTACTCGGAGGGGGGTCCGTGTTTTCTATTTTGCTGCATGGACCTGTTGGTTCATGTACCTGTTACCTGTTGCTGCACTTATCTGTTGGTTGTATACCTGTTGCTGCATAGACCTTTGGTTCATGTACCTGTTACCTGTTGCTGCACGTACCTGTTGGTCGTGTACCTGTTGCTGCATGGACCTTTGGTTCATGTACCTATTATCTGTTACCTGTTGCTTCATGAACCTGTTGCTGCATGAATCGGATGATTCGTGTACCTGTTGCTTCATGAACCTGTTTTCTGTTTCCTGTACCCGAGTATACTGTTCTCTATGGTCCACTATGAAATCTAAAACATAATTGCTTTGTTGTAGCAACCATATAGAATGGGATGCATGTCGTGCTACCTAGATAGTAATCACACAAAACTTGAACTTAATACTCGAACATGACACTTGAATAAGATACTTGACATGATACTTGCTTACTTGATACTTGACTACATGATACATGAGACTTGAAACCTGATACTTGATACATGATTACACGACACTTGACACTTGATGCATGTTTATAGGATACCTGATTTACGCCGTGTCCCTTGATACTTTTACCATGCTAGTTTGTCTAGGTTGACATTATACATATACCATGTGTTAGTTAGTTACCCCCTTACCATGTGCTTGTATCCTACTCTATTTTGTGACCCAGACTTGCCATTGATGGGTACTTATGTTTTCTCTTTTCTCTTTCCTGCATTCGTTGTATTGCAGATTTTGGAGGACATGTTCCTAAAGGTATTGGCAAGATGATGGGCTAGAGGCTGAAATCTTGCTTATTATTATTTCTCGTAGTTGCTTGAACAATATTGTATTTTAAGACTTGTATTGTATTTGGGCGATGTGACCCAAGATTATTTGTGTATTTCAGATCATGACTATTTGAGATTAATGTATTTTATTTTAAGTATTCTTGTTGGTATTTGGTTCATATGTGCATGTGGTTGACTTTTTTAACTTCCGACTCTGATAAATTCTGTGATGTGTTGCAAAGATTTCTTAAAACAGCTTAAGGATGATAATAATCATTCGCTGGGCTTTTGTTACGTGTTCGTATTCCGTATTTTTGGAAAGCGGGACGTGATAGGGTTTTTAGTGGTATCAGAGCATCAGGTTTGGCTAATGTATTAGGCAACTAATATATTAGACAAGCTTGGCTCAATCTGGAATCTGCGCAACATTTCACCATCCATGCATGCATAAATGAATTATTATCAACTTCGATCTGGATGCTAATTGTTTTGGTTTGTGTAGTTTATGGCTCGTAGGGGTTCTACTTCCCGTCCCCAGGAAGATCAGTCCGGGCTTGGAGCCGTCACTACTATGTTGGAGCGGCTGGTTAATATGCTGCAAAACCACAGGGACTTGGTGATGACTGCCTTAGAAGCTGCTCGAGTTCCTCCGCCATTGTGCCAACGCAGGCCATTCTTCCTCCTGGTCCGGGTACAGTTACAGATTTTATGAGACTGCACCCAGACAAATTCTTCGGCACCGAGACGCCACTTGAGGCTGAGCAGTGGCTGATCCGGACAGAAAGTCTGTTACAGGCAGCTAGGATTGCTGATGCAGAACGTGTGGATGTAGTGAGCATCTAGCTGGTGGATCTGGCCCACATCTGGTGGTTAGCCGAGTCCAAGAGGCTGGTGCGGCCTATTGCTTGGGCCACGTTCACTAGGAGATTTTTGGAGAAGTTCTTCCCCAGCAGTACTCGGGTTGAAATGGAGCAGCAATTCCTAGCCCTGAAACTGGTTGGTCGTTATTTCTAGTAATGGAATTTTGTTACATATTGTCCAAGTAATTTTGTAACGTGAGACTTTCCTGAAACAGGGCTCTAAGTCTGTGGATGAGTACGCAGCTGAATTTACTAGACTTAGCCGCTTCGCAGCCGTTCTTGTGGCGAACGAAGAGGATAGAGCTCGTAGATTCATATTGGGACTTGCTCGAGACATCAAGATTCATCTTGTCTCTCTCCGCTTGCGCACTTATGCTGACGCTCTTGAGGCAGATCGAGCTCAGGAGCAGGCTTGTGGTGGGTTGGCTCTTCCCCAGCGGACTGTTCTGCTCTCCGCTGCTATTGTTAGGCCTTCAAGTGGGCCGATTAGGAGGCCTGGCCCAACCCCTCCGGTCAGGGCAGCTCCTTACCCTCCTGCCGCTCCTCAAAGAGAGGGATTCGGTGATTTCTGCCAGATGCCCGGGCATGTGCACAGAGACTGCAGGCGTGCCAATCGCTGTTGTTTTGGTTGTGGTTCTGCTGACCATACAGTGCGGGATTGCCCGCAGCGAAGGATGGCTCTTCCAGTCGGAGATCCAGTTCAGCAGACTGCCCCCAGGAGAGGCCAGACTTATAACCTAGTTTTGGAGGAGGCAGACCCTGCGGAGAGGATGCTCCAGGTATACTATGTTTTCCTTCTTCTTTTTTTTGTCGTCCTATTATTTCATTACTTTATGTCTTTGTTTTTTCCCTGCATTATAATCTTATACCCTTCCATGCATTAACCCGTTATTTGATATCAACGTTATTGGGTATTCAACTCTTTGATTCCTTGATTCCTTGATTCCCCAATCTTTTTCAGTCATCCTTTTTGATTGATTTCTTATTGGGTACAAATTTATTCTTTCCGTACCCATATTCCTTTGATTCTTTCATCTTCATTTGTTGACTCATTTTGAGTATCGTGCTAATTATTCTTTTCCTACTATATCCTCTTCAAATTCAGCTTGTGCCCCCTCGCTCCTTTTCCTTCATATTCAATTCTTTGATTTCTTATTTTCTTTCGTCCCTTGTAGTCGTCCTGCTTTGTTGACTCTTTATTGAGTATAAATTCATTCTTCTCCTGCCTATATTTTCGTTATGTATATGTATATGTATTTTCAAATAATTTTTGTATTTCGATTATTATTTATTATATTTTGGATCTTCTATAAAATTATTTTCAAAAACAAAAAGTTTTGTTATTTCGAATAACTGTGTATTTTAATATCGCAAATTTTTACTTCGTACTTAAATTGAGCAATCAATATCAAAGTACGTGTGGAAGATCGCATCATTTCGTTCATCGTTTTGTTGCAACTGGATGTCGAGATGGCAAACATTCAACTAGACATCAATGGAGGCAAATTGCAACTGGATACTGGTGAGGCAAAATGTGCAACCGTATATACAGATGGTAAGCTGCAACCTGATGTCTTGGAGGCAAACCTGCAACTTGATGTCGAGGAGGCAAGACTACAGATGGATATAAATAAGGCGAACCCACATCAAAGAATTTCTACTACTACTATTATTGTTTTCCTTATTGTTATTAGTATGATTATTATTATTGTGGTTACTATTACTATTATTATTATTGTATTTTTCTTACTATTTTTATTTTTTGATGTTGATATTGAATTACTTTCACCAAAATGATGAACCCCAAAATTATTTTCACTCATGTATTATTATCCTTACCAGTATTGTTAATATTTTATTATTATTATTATTATTTTTACCAGTATGTTTATTATTATTATTATTATTATTATTATTATTATTATTATTATTATTATTATTGATATGGCTAAAAATAGGGTTAAATCGGAACCGTCCAAATCGGGCACGAATCTTGAAGCCCAGGGGTAAAACGGTAATTTCACCTCCCAATGGGTCTAAAGCGGGTACTGGTTCTCCTCATCAAAGACCCACTAACCCGCGAACAGATCCACCTTAACCAGGTGCGGTTTTCAACCCGCAGCAAACCCGGTCCAGAAAGGATAGAATTAGGGTTTCTGATTAATCCTAATCAACGGCCCTAATTCATATCTATCCTTTCACTAGGGATTAGGGATTACATTCCTTATCTAACCACAGGGATTACATTCCTAATCTGATCCCAGCGACGCCTATAAATACCCCCCATCCATCTCCATTTAGAGGTAATCAATCTTTTGCCAGTTTTACGCTCTTTCATAATCACTTCTGATTACTGACTTGAGCGTCAGACGGTGCGTCGCCGGGAACAACCCCGATGTCTCGCACTTTTTGCAGGTGAACAGCGGGAGTAACGGTCAAACTCCAGCGGAACAGGTAACAGGTTTGATATTCAAAGTTTCCCAAGAATCCACAAATACTATTTGTTTGCCCCCACACCAGATTCAGCGGCAACAGATTGGCGCCGTCTGTGGGAAAGAACGAATAGCAGCCTCCCCTCTTCCTGTTGGTCAGATCTTCTCCAGCCATGCCTCCTAGGACAGCCAGATCCAGAGGGTCCAACCGAGGACCCAACCCTGATCAGCAATAGGAAGTCCCCCCTCAACCCGCTCAACAGCAGGGGCAACTTCCGCCACAAGCCGAGGACCCTCTCCAGCAGGACCTGCCTCCTCCTCAGAATCAACAACCTCCTAAGGGTCCCAACCCACAGAAACAACCTCTCCATCCGGACCACGTCTCCATCCACTATGCCTCTTCGGATTCTATGGCCTCTCACAATCGCCGAGCTTCCGACCTTCGCAACACTGTCCTCAATCGGCAGAAGGATGAGGATCTTCGCTGCCGTCTGGATGAAAAGCGGGCCCGAGAGGGAGCCTCCCGCCAGCAACGTCCGAATCAGCAATCTCCTTACCGCCGAGACTACAGAAGGTCCCCTATCCGAGGGGAGCGGAGAGAGTCCCTCGAGCATCACAGGAGAAGACCCCATTCCCCTGCCGGTCGGCAACATCCTAGGAACGATGAGGCACCCATCACCCGTGCCGAGTTCCAGTAGTTCGAAGCAACCGTCCTACAAGCTCTCAATCTCCGTCCCAACACCATTGCTCCAAGGATTCCCTCTCCTCCTCCAGTCCGAAGTCCTCGCCGATGGTCCCTAACTCCTCACCCAGCTCCAAGCAACCCCCGGCACATGCCAAGTCCTCGCCGCTCCAGGAGCTACCGTCGTCGTAGCCCCCGCTCTCCCTCGTACGAAGACGAGTCTAGAGGCTCGGCTGATAACCGTCGAAGGGATGACGTTGTCTACCGCCGTCTCCACGAAATGGAGAGGCGCTTGGGTCAGTTGGACCGAGGAGAAGAACTTAGAGGAAGGACCCTTCGTCCTAGTTGACCTCCTTTTTTCTGAACCATAATGGATGCACCCGTACCAATCGGCTTTAAGCCTCCTCAATTTGAGACTTATTCCGGGGAGACTGACCCCGTCGATCACATCGAAAGCTTCAAGACCCTCATGCTCATCCATCAAGCTTCCGATGCTCTGCTCTGCAAAACCTTTCCTGCAACTCTCAAGGGTCCGGCTCGAGAATGGTACTCTCGCCTTGCCCCTTCCTCGATATTCTCCTTCGAGCAATTTGAGACACTCTTCGTCACCCACTTCATGAGTAGCCGCAGAACTGAGAAGACCAGCATTTCACTACTCTACCTCCACCAGAAGAAGGGTGAGAAGCTGAGAGACTATGTGAAAAGGTTCATAGCCGAAGCCAGGTCCATAGCATCCCTCGACCAGTCGGTCGCTGCAGCAGCATTTCAATCCAATGTCCTCAACTCCAGCCTCCACTCCCTCGCCAAGACGCCCCCACAGAACTTCTCTGACCTCTTCCTCCAGAGCGAAAAGTATATTCAGGGCCGAAGAAGCTGAGCACCGTCCCAACTTGGAGGGGCCTTCCTTCGGGTCTAAGAGAAAGGGAACAGAAGAGGAAGGAGCCAAGAAGCTCCAGAAGGATAATGGTGGCCAGCGCCGACCTCCCCCCAGATTTGAAAATTTTTCACCCCTTAATGCCAACGTCTCCACCATTCTTATGGAAGTTGAGAAGGAGGGGGTGATACCTCCTGCACCAAAAATGAACATCGCCAGCAAGAAGTGGGATAAAGAGAAGTGGTGCTGTTATCACCGGGACCATGGCCACGACACCAATGATTGTCGGGCCTTGAAGAATGAGATAGAAGCCCTCATCCAGAGGGGACAGCTGACCAGGTTCGTGAGAAAGGACCGAGCCGACCTTCCTCCCCCGCCTCGGGGGGCTAACAAGCGTCCTGAACGCGATGAAACGCCCGACTTCGAAGAGGAGCGTGTCCTACACCTCATTCATGGGGGCCCAATGGGGGACTCCTCAAACTCCTCTCGAAAGGCGTTCATTAGGGAAGTCAATTCGGTTCGCACCACCCCTCCTCCTAAAGGCCTCGGAGTGCCCGTCACATTCTCAGACGAAGATCTTGAAGGTGTCCGCACCCTCCATTGTGACGCACTCGTCATCAATCTCCATATGGTGAACTTCAAAGTGGAGAGGATCCTAGTGGACAATGGCAGCTCCGTTAACATCCTCTTCCTCGCCGCTTTCAAAGGCCTCAAACTATCCCGAGACAGACTCAAGCCCGCCGGCTACACGCTCCATGAGTTCACGGGAGTGCCAGTGACTATTGAAGGGGTGATCACCCTCGACGTAACCGCTGGCAAAACTCCTACTACCCGAACGGAGTCGATGGACTTTATGGTCGTGGATGTCCCTGTAGCTTACAACGTCATTTTGGGTCGCCCCGGCTTAGCAGCTCTTGAAGCCGTCCCTTCCGCCTATCACCTCAAGATGAAGTTTCCCACCCGGACAGGAGTAGAGGAGGTAAAAGGCAATCAGGAAACGGCCCGCAAGTGCTACATGACCTCTACCCTCGGTCCTGTCCTCTCCCTCGAAACTCTGGAAATCCCCCAAGATGTTGCCCGACCAACGTCCGAGCCGGTGGATGAGTTGGAGGAAGTGCTCTTCTCTGAGCAGGATCCAACCCGAAAGTTCTTTGTGAGCAAGACCCTCCCATCCGCCCTATGCTCCGACATAGTCCAGTGCATCAGAAGGAACCGAGACCTCTTTGCTTGGCCAACTGCAGACATGCCCGAAATTTCCGAAGAGCTCTTGGTCCACCACCGCAGCGTTGCTCTGGGGTCCAAACCGGTCCAACAGAAGAGGCGCAAGTTCGCCCCCGAGCGCCAGCTAGCTATAAAAGAGGAGGTGGACAAGCTCTTGAAGGCCCGGTTCATACAAGAGGTAAACTATCCCGAGTGGCTGTCGAATGTAATAATGGTGAAGAAGTCCAATGGGACCTGGAGGATTTGTATCGATTTTACCGATCTCAACAAGGCTTGCCCCAAGGACCCCTTCCCTCTTCCAAGTATTGACACTTTGATTGACGCCACTTCGGGTCATGAACTCCTCAGCTTCATGGACGCCTTCTCAGGCTACAATCAGATCCGGATGTTCCCCCCAGATATCCCGAAGACCTCATTTGTAACCGACCAGGGCCTCTACTGCTACAGGATTATGCCCTTCGGTTTAAAGAATGCAGGCACCACATATCAATGCCTCGTCAACAAGGTTTTCCAAGCTCAAATCGACCGGAATATGGAGGTATATGTGGATGATATGCTTGTAAAAAGCATCCACGGGGCCGATCATGTGCTCGACCTACAGGAGGCGTTCGATGTTCTGAGAAAGCACAACATGAGACTCAATCCGAACAAGTGTGCGTTCAGAGTCTCGTCGGGAAAGTTCCTCGGCTTCATGGTCAGCCAATGAGGAATCGAAGCTAACCCCGAGAAAATCAAGGCCATATTAGACATGGCCCCTCCCAAGAACGTTAAGGAAGTTCAGAGGCTAACAGGCCGCCTAGCCACTATAAGGCATTTCCTCTCGAAGTCAGGGGAGAAGTACCTCCCCTTCTTCAAGGCTCTCACAGGGGCTAAAGGTTTTGAATGGGGTCAGCAGCAACAGGAGTCGTTCGACCAACTCAGGGCTTACCTCGTCAATCCTCCTCTCCTCAGCAAACCAATTCCTGGTGAACCCCTCTACCTCTACCTGGCAGCCTCCGAGCAGACCCTCAGTGCTGTTCTTGTGAGGGAAGAAGATAGGACCCAAAGGCCCATATAATACGTGAGCAAGGTACTTCGGGATGCCGAGCTCTGCTACCCGAGGATAGAAAAGATGGCTTATGCCCTAGTGATGGTCGCGAGGAAGCTTCGCCCATATTTTCAGTCCCATTCGGTGGTCGTTCTTACCGAACAATCGCTGAAGCAAGTGCTCCACAAGCCAGAGACCTCTGGTCGCCTTATGAAGTGGTCTATCGAGCTGAGCCAGCATGATATAACGTATCAGCCTCGGACCGCGATCAAGGTACAGGCCTTAGCAGAATTCATAGTTGAAAGTACCATCCTGGAGTTCAGCCAAGCAATGAAGGGACCACCTGTCTGGTCGGTTTATGTGGATGGCTCCTCTTGTAACGAAGGAAGCGGAGCCGGGGTCATTCTGGCCGGCCCAGATGATTTCATCCTCCAATACTCCCTCCGCATCAACTTCAAGGCCTCGAACAATGAAGCAGAGTATGAGGCACTCATAGCCGGCCTTGGAATGGCTCGCAATGCAGGGGCGCAATGCCTCCGAATCTTTAGCGACTCTCAGCTGGTCGTAAATCAGGTCCTAGGTGAGTATGAAGCACGTGATGACCGAATGGTTAAGTACTTAGCCAAGGTCAGGAGCCTCATGGCCCTATTTGAAGAAACCCTCATCCAACGAATCCCCCAAGAGGAGAATGCCCAGGTCGATGCCCTCTCCAAGCTAGCCTCCTCCTCCCTCCAAGGTCTCGAGCAGACCGTCTTAATCGAGGTACTCCTGAAGCCAATTATAGAAAATGAAATTTCCGATTCTATGGAGTCTCTACCTGTCCTGCTGCAAGATGACTGGATGAAACCCCTCGTTGAGTTCCTGAGGGATGGGCTCCTCCCAGAAGATCCTATGGAAGCTCGCCGAGTGAGAACCCAAGCAGAGCGATACACACTTATCGGGGGCATCCTATACAAGCGCTCCTTCACACAAGTAGACGGTAGGCCTTATTTGAGGTGCCTCTCCCCGGACAAGCCGAATACGCCTTGCAAGAACTATACGAGGGCATCGGCGGGGCACATTCAGGGTCCAGATCTCTAGCCCGCAAAGTGTTGAATTACGGATATTTCTGGCCCACTCTCTTACGAGACGCCGAACGACACGTTCGGCAATGCAGCTCTTGTCAGAAGTACTTCGACATCCGATGCCTCCCACAAGCTCCACTCACTTCCCTATCAAGTCCTATCCCCTTCGCAATGTGGGGAATGGATTTACTATGGCCATTCCCACCAGCTCCCGGCCAGTTCAAATTCTTAGTCGTGGCAATCGACTACTTCTCGAAGTGAATAGAGGCCGAGCCCTTGGCCACGATCACCGAGAACAAAGTTCTTCAGTTCTTCTGGAAGAACGTAATCTGCCGATTTGGTGTCCCTCGGGTCCTCATAACAGACAACGGAACCCAGTTTACCGGGGCTGCCTTCCGAGCTCTATGTGAAGACCTTGCCATCCAACACCGATTCTCCTCTGTTTCCCATCCACAGTCGAATGGCCAAGTGAAGAATGCTAACCGACAAATCCTCTCCGGTATTAAGAAGAGGTTAGATAAATGTTTCAAAGGCCTATGGGTCGATCATCTCCCCAACGTGTTGTGGAACTACCGCACCACAAAATGGACCCCCACAGGAGAGTCCCCATTCAATCTCACCTATGGGTCCGAGGCTATGATCGCCCTAGAGGTTGGTATACCCTCTCCACGCCTAACAGCTTATGAAGAAGAACAAAATGCCAGAGACCTCCGAGCAAATCTAGACTTAATTGACGAGATCCATGAAAGAGCTGCCATTCGTCAACAAAGTTACCGGAGAAGGATCGAGTTGTCATACAATAAGAGAGTCCGTCCTACCGACCTCAAAGAAGGGGACTTGGTCCTCAGAAAGTTAGCCATCTCTTTTCCTGGTCAGAAGAGCAAACTTACTCCAAATTGGGAGGGACCCTATAAGATCGCCAAAGTAGTTCGGCCCGGGACATATAGACTAGAAGACCTCGAAGGCAGGGAGATCCCCAGGACCTGGAATGCCGACCATCTCTTGAAATACCAAGAGAGAGCACTAACGCCTCTCTAAGTATTCTGGGATGTCGAACCGTTCCTCTCCTTTTACTTGTATTTTTCCTTTATTTCTCTCTTGTAATAACGGCTCGCAACTTTAGAAGCAGCCAACAATTAGTCATTAATAAAGAAAGTTTTTTTATTATTACTTGTAAAATTGTTTGCATCTCTCTGCCTTTACTCTTCACTCTAACGACGGTTTCGGAGTCCAACACTTGGTTCGATTCTACTTCGCAAGCTCGCTCTTAAAGCAAGCTAGAAGTAGTTCACCATTCGGAATTACTCCCATAACCGTTGAATAACTCTAACGATGGTTCGGAGTCCAACACTTGGCTCGACTCTACTTCGCAAGCTCGCTCTTAAAGCAAGCTAGAAGTAGTTCGCCATTCGGAATTGCTCCCACAATCGTTGAATAACTCTAACGATGGTTTGGAGTCCAACACTTTGCTCGATTCTACTTTGCAAGCTCGCTCTTAAGCAGGCTAGAAGTAGTTCGCCATTCGGAATTACTCCCACAACCGTTGAACAACTCTAATGATGGTTCGGAGTCCAACACTTGGCTCGATTCTACCTCACAAGCTCGCTCTTAAGCAAGATAGAAGTAGTTCGCCATTCGGAATTGCTCCCACAACCGTTGAATAACTCTAACGATGGTTCGGAGTCCAACACTTGGCTCGATTCTACTTCGCAAGCTCGCTCTTAAGTAGGCTAGAAGTAGTTCGCCATTCGGAATTGCTCCCACAACCGTTGAATAACTCTAACGATGGTTCGGAGTCCAACACTTGGCTCGATTCTACCTCGCAAGCTCGTCCTTAAGCAAGCTAGAAGTAGTTCGCCATTCGGAATTGCTCCCACAACCGTTGAACAACTCCAGCGATAGTTCCCGGTCCAATACTTGGCTCGGCCTTACTTCGCAAACTCGTTCTTAAGCAAGCGAGAAGAAAGGCCTCCGGGAGCAACAGGCAGAAGCGGAGGCTACCCCTCTGCCGCATAAGGCTCACTCATCTTACAAATTCGCTAGATTAAATGACCGAAGCAGAAGCTCGGTACCCCTTGCCGAACGCTCATAACGCCGACCCCCAAGCGAGCAGAAGATCAGCTCGGGAACCTCAGCACGATGAAGACAGTCACAAACAAAACAACCACACAGGGCCACTAAAAATGCGCAAGTCTAAGAAAGAAACATCATTAAGAGTGGGGACACAATACAAGATGAATCTTCCTTACAACCAGATTACAAGGCATTAAAAGCAAAGATTACAATGCTGGCTTGTCACGCTTAGACTAAATACAAAGGCCTCAAAAACAAGATCTTCAATGCCTCCTCGGTGCAGGGATGTTCCGCTTCAAGGACACTCGAGGGCGGCGACGTTTGCCTTCGGAACTCGACCCCAAACCGACGAATTGAGACGTGTTCTCGGCGCTACTCCTAACAGTCGCTCCGACGGATGCTCCGCTCGATGAAATGGCAACCCCGCTTTATGCATCCCCCAGACTAGGTTGGCCGATGGGCGAACAGGTCGCGAGCTCATAAAACGAAATGCCCCGCTCGCTCTCCGCACGAGTACACGAAGTGCTCCTAACATTGATCGGCCCCGAACGCGGTCTGAGGCGAGCCACCTCCGCCTCCAGCTCCAAGATTTGCTCCCGCAGAGAGTCATCTTTTACATCGACCTCGAAGCGAGGAGGTATTGCGGAGCTCAGGGATGCCAGAGCGACTGGCGATAAGACGGCAGAGATGAGTGACTTCGATGCCCTTGTCCACCGTGGCTCTCTTCAGCGCGTCAACCTCGGCCGTCAGTTCGTTATGTTCGGCCATCAGTTTGGCCACCTCTGCCGTCAATCCCTCTCCCACCGTCCGAAGGTCCGTCTCTACCGTTTGCAAGTGACGAATCTCAGAGAGCAGATCGTCCCTCTCCGTTGTTATTTTCGATAAAGTATGGCGGATGCACTTGAGCCGTAGGCCGTAACTAAAGACGGTCGACGAGCCATCATCCTCTCCTAAGGGGGCCATCTCGGTGAGCCTGCTCTCCAGTCGCCGAATCTCAATGTCCCACCGACCCAGGATGAGTTGCAGGTGGTTCTGCTCGCTTACGGCTCTGCGCAACCCCAGCTCAACTTCATAGAGCCGCTCTCGGTACCTCGTCAAGCACAGCCTCGTCGCCCCTAAGCCAACCTCGGGACGAGCGCTTTCCCCCGAGCAAGTAGGCTCGACGGTTTGAGTCACCTCCACAAGCTGAAAAGAAATCGAAGCAAACAACAAATTTTCAACACTTAGCCGAATCCCTACACTTAGCCAAATTTCAAAAAAAATTTGGGGAAAGTTATGACAGAGAGACGCGGAGTCGAGCCCAAAAGGATGTTCTCATTCATTATAAAAAAGTGGTGGTCAGTCCGCGATTAGGCATTACACTTAAAAACTCAAAAAGGCAGAAGAAGAAAAAAAAAGCAAGCGAAGTCAGGGCGCGACCTCTTTCCCGGGGCGGCGAGAATGGGTGGTGGCCGGCGTCCCTGAAGGGGTCACCATTGACAGCGGGGTGACCACAGACCCCTGGACCTCGCCGACGACCTCAACCTCAGGCTCGACTTCGTCGTCCCCTTCTTCTTCTTCTTCTCCCTCTGACTCGGGGTCGAAGCCTTCGATGGGGCCCGGGAATAACCTCCATCCCGAACAGTCCACCTCGGGGTATGCCTTCGACACCCGGGCGAGGGCGTCGGCATAGGCTTTGGCCATGTTGTGGGCGAGAAAGCCTTGCGCATTCACCATAGTGGCCTCCTCGGCCTCCTTCACTGCGGCAGCTTTGGCCTTCGTCGCTTCGGCCAATTGTTTGGCTGCCTCCTCCTTCTGGCAAAGAAGGTTGCCCTCCAGCTTTGCGACCAGGCCCTCAAGGTACTCGACCCTCGTCGTCCTCCCTTCGAACTCGACCCTAAGCTTGTCGAGCTCATTCCCCATGCGAGATTTATCCGTTCGAGCTCGGTCGGACTCCTGCTTCAGCTCCTTCTCCAGAGCCGTCAACCTCTCCGAGAGGTGACCAAAGTGGACGATGATCTGCGACAGGAAACGAGGTGTTCAAAGAGTTAGAGAAATTAGACATAAGAAAAACCAATGACGGCAAAAATTCAACACTTACTGAGACCGCCGAGCGAGCAATCTCGATGGCATCGTCACCTTCCAGCCCGGCCTCCATGGCGGCCTGATCCTTCGGTGTCGCCAGGTGCTTGATCACCTGCATGCTCGCCAAAGAGTTGCCCAGGAACCCGTCATGTTTCCGAACCTTCCAGTCCGGAACATGGATCTTCTTGTGCTCCTAGGTCAGGAGCTCCTCGGCCGCCACTGTGAGCGGGGGCGTCGCCATCTTGAGGGCTGCGGCGATCGGGAAGTCACCGACCTCGGTTGACGCCTCCTCGACCACTAGTCGGCCTCGCCACGGTCTCCACCTTCTCGACCACCTCCGTGACCCTCGAAGCCTTTGCGGTCGGCAACTTGGTGGCCACCCTCTTGCACTTCTTCGGTGCCTTGCTAGTAAGACCAGCCCTCAATGCCAGCACAGCCTCGTAGTCCATCGCCTTTGCATTAAAAATGAAGTTTGTTAGCAGAATACAAGTAGTAAAATATGAAGTATGAAAAAGAAAGGACGGAAACATAGAAGAAGCCGCGTACTGGGATCTATGCGGCAGAGCCCTCCCCTGAATAGAACACCTTCGGTTAGCTCCTGCCAATCGTACTTCAGCCGATCAAGAAGTGTCCGAACTGCCTCTTCATCTTCAGGGCGAAGCTTTGGCAACGCCTTCAACCTCTTCGGCACCTCCTCCACCCAACTAGAGGGAATAGGCCAGGCCTCCGCACTCTGCACTATCAAAAACTTATCGCGCCAGTGCTTTATGGAGTCGGGGCATATAACGAGCCTACCGCCATGTCTCGGGGCCAAGTAATACCGGAACTCCGACCGGTTCGCTTGATGAAGTCGATAGATTGTCCGGAGTACACTCAGTTCCGGCTCGATCCCAGCGGCTTGGCAGTGAAGCACGAAACCATTGATGACTCTCCACGCGTTCGGCATAAGCTGGATGGGGCTGACCCCAAACCACCTGAGAACAAGGGTCGCGAACGGATGGAGAGGTAGCCGAGCCCTAGGCGATAAAGGCATCAACCGGCCAGCAACACATAGTTACTGGCAGCGGTGAATTGGCCCTAACCCCGGGACCCGGCAGTATAAGTTCGTACTCCTCTGAAATGTGGAAACAATGCCGGATCACTGCCAAGTCTTCTTCGCTGAGGATTGACACCGTCTCGTCAGCCTCGGTCGTCCCCCTCACCTCATTCTCATCAAAAGTCCTCCCCCTCCCGTGAACAATACGCTCGGCATGTTCCTCCGGAAGTTCTCGAACTCTATGAAGCCCAGTCAGCGGCCCCGGCAACCTACCAAACAGCCTCATGCACTTCGGATCCTCCACGATTGTATCTCGACCAAACACCTTCTTGCCCTTATCTGGGCGACTCAGAGTGCGGGCTTCAACAACTTGAGGGGAGAGCTCGGACCAAGAAGAAGACGACTCGGAGACAGAGGAAAGAGACATATTTATACTTGGAAAGAAACTAAGTATAAATTACCTTAAAGAGATATGCGGTCGGAAACTTCACCGGAAAACGGACGACGATCACCTGAAGCTCTCACTAAGCACAAATCACCGCCTGAGTAAAAAAGTGGAGAAGTGAAAAATGAGAGGGGGGCAAGGTTTTATAGAGCAAGGCGCGCAAAACGATATTAATGGACCTAGACTGCAGCCCATTTACACAAAGCGACAAAAACCATCTGAGTCGTCGCCTTGTTTACCACGCCAAGCTGCACATCGCATTAATTACTGTCCCATCTGACAGGAGCTCAGAGGTCATTGCATTAAATAAGCGTCACATCCGTCAGAGCTGTCAGAAGTTCAGAAGCCATCACATTTAATGGCTGCCACATCTGTCAGAAGCGCAGAAGCCGCCAAACTCCGCTGGGCGTTCTCGCCAAAAATGACAAGTCAGGACCTCGGCACATGCTGCTGAGCGTTCTTGCCACCGACCATGTTACATGGAAAGTTGGACCTCGGCACATGCTGCCGAGCGTTCTTGCCACCGACCATGTTACATGGAAAGTTGGACCTCGGCACAAGCTGCCGAGCGTTCTTGCCACCGACCATGTTACATGGAAAGTTGGACCTCGGCATGTTCTGCCGAGCATTCTTGCCACCGACCATGTTACATGGAAAGTTGAACCTCGGCACATACTGCCGAGCGTTCTTGCCACCGACCATGTTACATGGAAAGTTGGACCTCAGCACAAGCTGCCGAGCGTTCTTGCCACCGACCATGTTACATGGAAAGTTGGACCTCGGCATGTTCTGCCGAGCGTTCTTGCCATCGACCATGTTACATGGAAATTTGAACCTCGGCACATGCTGCCGAGCGTTCTTGCCACCGACCATGTTACATGGAAAGTTGGACCTCGGCACAAGCTGCCGAGCGTTCTTGCCACCGACCATGTTACATGTAAAGTTGGACCTCGGCACGTTCTGCCGAGCGTTCTTGCCACCGACCATGTTACATGGAAAGTTGGACATCGGCACATGCTGCCGAGCGTTCTTGCCACCGACCATGTTACATGGAAAGTTGGATCTCGGCACATTCTGCCGAGCATTCTTGCCACCGACCATGTTACATGGAAAGTTGGATCTCGGCACAAGCTGCCGAGCGTTCTTGCCACCGACCATGTTACATGGAGAGTTGGACCTCGGCACATGCTGCCGATCGTTCTTGACACCGACCATGTTACATGGAAAATTTGGACCTCGGCACACGCTGCCGAGCGTTCGTGACACCGACCATATTACATGGAAAATTTGGACCTCGGCACACGCTGCCGAGCGTTGTTGACACCAACCATGTTACATGGAAAATTTGGACCTCGGCACACGCTGTCGAGCGTTCTTGACACTGACCATGTTACATGGAAAAAACTACCCCGGACCTCACCGAACTCCCTCTCCGCACCTACAACCTGGCCGAGGTGCCTCTGCTCTTCGGCAGATGGCGCCGAACCACCCATGAGCTTCGGCCTCCTTGGCAGCAAGCACTCGAAGGAGTCGGCGGTGAGGTAAAAGCACGTAGGCCGCACAACGACGGAAACAACTGAGCCATTCGCCAAAAAAATTGCGAAAAAACAATTAAAAATTTGGGAAAGTTAAGGAAAACTCCTGAAAAGTAATTATAAAGTTGGGGAAACATTTTTTAATCCCCAAGCAAGTAGTTATTGCTAAGGACAATCTGTTAATACCCTCGAACGACAAATCGACACTTCACAAAGTTAAACGAATATTCCTACAAAAACACCACATGACCAGAAGAGCTTAGGAGCGACTCAGAGTGCAACTGACTTGAAAAATCACCGCACTACCTCCTTCAAAGATTCAAAACCTTCCATTTTGGACTCCGATACAACTCCACTAGCCATTAAAACAGTAAAACTACTCCTTAAAGGCTGATCAAACTCAGTCTTCGGGAGTGGGAGGCTCGTAATATGGCTAAAAATAGGGTTAAATCGGAACCGTCCAAATCGGGCACGAATCTCGAAGCCCAGGGGTAAAACGGTAATTTCACCTACCAATGGGTCTGAATCGGGTACTGGTTCTCCTCATCAAAGACCCACTAACTCACGAACGGATCCACCTTAACCGGGTGCGGTTTTCAACCCGCAGTAAACCCGGTCCAGAAAGGATAGAATTAGGGTTTCTGATTAATCCTAATCAACGGCCTTGATTCATATCTATCCTTTCACTGGGGATTAGGGATTACATTCCTTATCTAACCACAGAGATTACATTCCTAATCTGATCCTAGCGGCGCCAATAAATACCTCCCATCCATCTCCATTAAGAGGTAATCAATCTTTTGCCAGTTTTACGCTCTTTCATAATCACTTCTGATTACTGACTTGAGCGTCGGAGGGTGCGTCGCCGGGAACAACCCCGATGTCTCGCACTTTTTGCAGGGGAACGGCGGGAGCTACGGTCAAACTCCGGCAGAACAGGTAACAGGTTTGATATTCAAAGTTTCCCAAGAATCCACAAATACTATCTGTTTGCCCCCACACCAGATTCAGCGGCAACAATTATTATTATTATTATTATTATTATTATTATTATTATTATTATCTTTGTTATTATTATTTTATTATTATTATTTGTTGATTTTTGTATTATTAATATTATTTTTGTTAATGCTCATTAGTTTTGACCTAATTATTTAAATTAAGGCCCTTCTCTAAATCCCAATTTTATTCTGGTGTCTCATTCTTTTCTTCCTACTCGGATCGTCGCTTGTTGTCGCAGGATCTACAACGATATGTCTACAGCTTGGAACATCACCATCAGAGTGGCGCAGTGGAAGCGTGGTGGGGCTATAACCCACAAGTCCCAAGATCATATTGTTGTTTCTTTCTTGTATTGTTTTGATTTTCCCTATCTCTTGAAATTGTTCTCATCCGTTGACTTATTGTTTGATTCAACCTGTCTTTTCTCTCCTTTTGATACTGTTTGTTCTCTTTCTTGCACTCCATTTGACCACATTGTTACCCCCTTCCAACTATTTCTGTTTTTGCCTCTGCCTTGTTCCTTCCCCATTAGTACTCTGCTTTGTTACCCTTCCCCTAGTTAGTTTGCTTTGCCTTATCCTATGTACCGCCTATGCAAATTTCGAGGACGAAATTTTGTTGTAAGGTGGGTAGGATTGTAACCCCTATTTTCCCAGAATGGTATTTTTCGATATTTTCTGTATTTAAAATTTTCGCAAATTATTTTTCGGTATTCAACAATTTTGTCAAAAGGTATTATTGGATTTTTCTATTAAAATCTATTTTTGATCCATAATTTTAGCTGTAACTATTTTTCTATAATTTTGTATTTAATACAGATCTTATTATTGTTATTATTACCTTCATTATTTTTATCATTTTATGATTATTAATATTGTTACTATCTGTATTATTTTGCTACTGTAGTTATTTGCATTATTATTTTATTTTTATTGTTAAAATCATATTATTTTATAAATTATATTTATTAGTTATTGTATTAATTTTCTTATTGGATTATTTTCATTATATATTATTCTTCTTGCATTTTTGACCTCCTTGTGCTGATTGTGCGCCATTTGTTCGTTTTTCGTCATTTGGAGATCTTTTTCTCATTTTCTTGGCCCCGTTCATATTTAGTATTTATTTTTGGGTTATGGCAAATTTTTAGAAGTGTTTTGACCAATTTGAAATTTTTAGCCCTTAAGGAGATTTTTAGGAGTCATATGATTCATTGTATTTTGTATCTCCATTTGAAATCTACTCAATACCCATTACCCAATTATATACCTATTAATTCCTTTTGATATCCACTACCCATTAACCCACTTTTGATCCCTTATATATATCCCCATAATCTAATTATCCCTAACCCTAACTTTTCTCTCCCTCTCCTATTCCTATCCGGCCTCCACCTCAAGCCTTCAATCACGGCCTGCATCCCTACTGCCCAGGCCGACCCTTCTCCCATCCCTCTTGACCTTGCCGACCACCATACCCATCCCCATCCTCCATTATACGACTCCAAATAGACACAACCTCATCTCTCCTCTCCTTTTTGTGGCCAGCCTGCACCCAAAACAGCACCCACCCATCTCAAATAGCCCCCTACATCCCCCTTCGCTGATTTGGAGAAGTGGGTATCACCCGCTTCGAGTTCGTGCATCAAGGAGTTGATCGTAGGCGCGTTTCGGCTCGTGGGTTCGCTTGGAATCGCGTGGATAGTCCTCTCGCTCGTGGGTTTCATTGCTTGGCTTCGTTTGGTCGCGTTCATCGTCAAAAAGAGGTAAGTAACTTGTACATAATTTCATTAGGTTGATACAAGTCAAAAAGTTCACTAATAGGGTAGTTGAGACTAGAGACGGCCAAAGACTGTATTTTTATTTGTGGATTTCGTCTCTATTGTTCAAAACAGACCATAGATGACTTAGAACATGAGTTTTGATAGGTTGATGCCCTAGGTTTTACCCAAACTTGATTTTGATCGTGTATGAGACATATTGCACGCTATGTGTTTGATTGATTGCCTAGGTGAGAATTATTAGGTTTTGACATGTTAGAAACCCTTAGACATGATATTTAGATGATGGGTATGCAGCATTTCGAATCTGGATGAGTTTGGATCATTTTTGTAGAAGTTATGACGTTTTGAAGTTTAGTTGTGAAATCTGAAAATTTGGGTTGTACTGAATAGATTGCTGTTTTTGCCTGGGTTAGAGTCCGGATCTCAACATGGACATTTCTGAGTAGTTTGTAGAGGACTGAATCTATTTTCTGACCCCACTAGTTTCACCCCTTTTGGAGTTCGCATGAATTAGTTATGATTATTTTAGTGACTGTATGTCGGTAGTTTCAAGATTCAGTACGGGGTAGATTTTATTATCTATTTATTTTCAAGATCCAAGTTATACATGATATCATGCCACAATATTTTGTCCAGTGTTTCACCATGATGTTAGGTAGTTCCCAGATTTATGTGGTATTTTAAAGATAAGTTTTGAGCCATGTCTTGTACCCTTTTCTAGAATGTACTGTTGCTGTAAACTGCGTGTTGCTCTATGTTGAATACCGTTTTCACCCTAGTTATAATTACTGTATGAAGATTTTATGTGAGATATGAAAGTTGTAGAATTTTATCTACTTTCACCCCGTTTTGGCGGAAGTGGATTTAGATGCGCTGTTTGCGAGATATGGTTGATTTCGTACAGCAGTGTTGAGAAATTCCAGATCCATCAAAACCATGTTTTGTGTTACTTTTCATTTTTGGTAACATATCTATATTTTCTGTAAAATTATGAAAATTATTATTTTGAGTCTACATATGTAGGGGATTACCCCAGAATTTTCATGGATTTATTTGATGACTTTGCATGCTGTTTATATGTGTTGGAAGTCATTCCCCTGTTTTCTGGCTGTACAGGAAATCTGTGTTGAAATGACTTTTAAGCTGAGATGTTGTGAACTAGTATAGGTCTTTATTATACTCATTAGAAGCGGGTGGATGTCTAGTTTCCAGATCCTTCGACAGATCATGATTTGCATGTCTGTAGCTCTCTGAATCACTGCTTTAGTACAGACTGGTCTAGCTGTCCTGATTACAAACATACACCATTTTGCTCGTATTTGTGAATGTATAGTATCTATACTTGCTGATCTAATTCCCTGAGTCTAAACCTGATTAAAAACTGTTAGTTTTACATTATTTAGTGTACTCTCATGCCTGTTGATGACCTTAATAATAAAAGTAACTAAGCCGGGGATTATGGGAAAGATCTAATAGCGGATAGTTCAGAAATGTGTACTCGAAAGGGGGTCCGTGTTTCCCATTTTGCTTCATGGACCTGTTGGTTCATGTACCTGTTACCTGTTGCTACACGTACCTGTTGGTCATGTACCTGTTGCTGCATGGACCTTTGGTTCATGTACCTGTTACCTGTTGCTGCACGTGCCTGTTGGTCGTGTACCTATTACTGCATGGACCTTTGGTTCATGTACCTGTTACCTGTTACCTGTTACCTGTTGCTTCATGAACCTGTTGCTGTATGAATCGGATGATTCGTGTACCTGTTGCTTCATGAACCTGTTTTCTGTTTCCTGTACCCGAGTATACTGCCCTCTATGGTCCACTACGAAATCTAAAACGTAATTGCTTTGTTGTAGCAACCATGTAGAATGGGATGCATGTCGTGCTACCTAGATAGTAATCACACAAGACTTGAACTTAATACTCGAACATGACACTTGAATAAGATACTTGACATGATACTTGCTTACTTGATACTTGACTACATGATACATGAGACTTGAAACCTGATACTTGATACATGATTACACGACACTTGACACTTGATGCATGTTTATAGGATACCTGATTTACGCCGTGTCCCTTGATACTTTTACCATGCTAGTTTGTCTAGGTTGACATTATACATATATCATGTGTTAGTTAGTTACCCCCTTTCCATGTGCTTGTATCCTACTCTATTTTGTGACCCAGACTTGCCATTGATGGGTACTTGTGTTTTCTCTTATCTCTTTCCTGCATTCGTTGTATTGCAGATTTTGGAGGACAGGTTCCTGAAGGTATTGGCAAGATGATGGGCTAGAGGCTGAAATCCTGCTTATTATTATTTCTCGTAGTTGCTTGAACAATATTGTATTTTGAGACTTGTATTATTTCTTGTATTTGGGCGATGTGACCCAAGATTATTTGTGTATTTCATATCATAACTATTTGAGATTAATGTATTTTATTTTAAGTATTCTTGTTGGTATTTGGTTCATATGTGCATGTGGTTGACTTTTCTAGCTTCCGACTCTGATAAATTCTGTGATGTGTTGCAAAGATTTCTTGAAATAGTTTAAGGATAATAATAATCATTCGCTGGGTTTTTGTTACGTGCTCGTATTCCGTATTTTTGAAAAGCGGGACGTGACACAAAATAAACAACTAGCATGGCAAAGTGAACAAGTGTAAATGGCATGAATCAAGTGTCATGTAATCAAGTATCATGTAAACGTGCATCAAGTGTCAAGTTTCAAGTCTCATGTAAACAAGTCTCATGTATCATGTAGTCAAGTGTCAAGCAAACATGTATCATGTTCACGTATCATATTCAAGTCTTGTAGTGATTACTATCTAGGTAGCACTTCATGCAGCCCACCTTACATGGTTGCTACAGCAAACAGTTTCGCTTTAAATTTCGTAGTGGACCATAGAGGGTAGTGTACTCAGGGATCAGAACAGAAACAGGTTCATGAATCAAATACACGAATCATCCGATTCATGCATCAACAGGTTCATGAATCAAACAGGTACACGACCAATAGGTCCGTGCATCAACAAGTAACAGGTACACGACCAACAGGTCTGTGCATCAACAGGTAACAGGTACATGAACCAACAGGTCCATGTATCAATAAATAACAGGTACACGAACCAACAGGTCCATGCATCAACAGGTTCATGTATCAACATGAATCAAAATGGGAAACACGGGCCCCTTCCAAGTACATGTTTCTGAATTATCTACTATTCGATCTTTCCTTAAACCTCGGCTTGGTTATTTATTATTAATGTCAAACAAGTATGTATGTGTCACCAACAGGTCAAGAACAACATAGCATGATCATGTAACAGGTTCAGGTTACAAAATAAACAAGTACAGGTACAAGATAACACGTAACAGGGTAAAACCACTAGCTTTCTAATTCATGACAGCAAGACAGTACACTGCTAAAACAGTGATTCCCGTTACTACAGAAATCCAAATCTAAATCCGTCAAAGGATCTGGACAATAGACCTCCACACGAATCCAGCAATTATAAATAAGTCATATAGTAATTCACAAAAATATAGCTCAAAACTGATTTGAATACAGAAAATATGTTCAGCCAAAAATCAGAAAATTGGATTCAAGAACAGGAAAACAGCATGAAAACTCCTTAAATAAATTCACAAAAAATCTGGGGTATTCCCCTATATGTCTAGTATCAAAATATAAAGTTTCATAATTTTCTAATAAAATTAGTTTAGCCATCAAAAATCAGAAAACATCAAAAAACGATAGTTTGGCAAATCAGGAATTCCCAACGCTGCTGTACGAAAACTATAATATCTCGCAACTAGTGAAACGAAATCCAAATCCGCCAAAGGTAGATGAAAATAGACAAAATATATTAACTTTTATATTTCACAAATATTTTTCATACAGTAAAAGGAATCAGGGTGAAAATACGATTATTTACAGAACAGCGAGTAAAATACAGCAAGTATAACTTTCATAAAAAAGCACGAAATGGCGTATAAAACTCATCAATAAAATCCACCAAAATTCTGGGTAATCTCTAAGTAGATATAGAAACACTGACCAAAGTTTCAGATCAAAATAATCTGTGTAGCACAAGTATTAAATTAATTTAATCATCAAAATCATCATCAAACGAAATCTGGGAATGCATTATACCTCTGTAGTAAAACAGTCATATCTCACACATATGAAAACGAAATTGACCAAGGTCAGAGGGGTTGGAAAGCAGACGAATTTCTCTACAAATTATATTTTATAATGAAACTAAGATAATGACCTTAATATGGTCTAAATTACTGATCAAGACAGATTATCGGCAAAATATAGAATTTCCTCAAAACCCAAAATCAACATAGAACCAACGAAACTTAATCCAAACACAACCAAACATGAAATCGAGTCTACCAAATGTCCAAGCATCATGAAAAAGGATAATTAACATATCTAAAACAAGCTTATCACATGGATCTCAACAAATACTCAATTTCTCACAAAAATCCCATATACATGATCAAATCAAGAATGGAAAAAACCTAAGTTAATTCATGTCATATGTGTCGTGAGGCAACTATGGTCAAAACACTATAGAGACAATATCAATAAGGGGTTTCACACAAAATTGTCTCTAGAACCCAACTACACTACAAGCGGTATTTTTGACTTGTATCATACAAAGGAATTTGAGTACAAGTTACTTGCCTGAAAGACGAAGAATCTAATGGAGAGAAAGAGAATAACGGGAACGGATTCCCGGGCACGATCTCAAATGAACGAGTCACGAACACATGATCACGATCGAAATCACAAACCCCAAGCATGAATCTCGATGATCAAGAGGATGATCAAGAGATCCAACGGCTAGATCCAAGAGATCAAGATCAAGATGATCGGATCAGATCGAACGCTCAGATTTTTCTGATGGTGCAGATAATGATGAAGGTTAAGATCGATCGATCGAACGGCTGCGATCAAAGGAAATTGATGATCATCATGATCGTGACGATCAAGAAGGGATCGGACGGCTAGGATCTAATCGGATGATCAAGAGATCAACGGCCCACATCCAATCAAGCAATGTGATTAAGATCCAACAGACGGCTAGAAATCAATCAAGATCAAGAGATCATGATCGCGATCAAACGGACGGCTCACAATCAACAAGATCAAAACTGCACTACAACGGCAAACACACCAAGAAGAACAACCGGGGGGGTTGCTGCGGCACTGCAAGAGTGAACACCGGTGGCCAGGAACAGAGCGGCGGGGACAGCGCCGGGGGAGCACAACACTGCGGCTATTGTTGTGCTTGCGCTGTAGAGGTGGCCAGGGGAGGCGAGGTGGTCGGGTGTGCTGCCGAGGTGGGGGTGCGGCCAGGGGGAAGGGGAGACGGCGCGACTGAGGGGCACGTCGGAGAGGGAAAGGAGCTGCAGGCGAGGAGGTGCGCAGGCAGGGTGAGGGAAGCACAGGGTCGTGAGAGATGGGGGAGAGAAAGAGAGGGTGTCGACGAGGGCGGTGCAGCCACGAGGGAAGGGGCTGGCGTCGCACTGCAGGGGAGGTAGGAGGACGGGAAAGGGAACAGATGGGTTGCAGCTGAGAGGTAGGAAGAAGAAGTCGAAATGGCGGGGTAGAGTTGATGATGAACAGGCGTGTATGGGTTTATATAGGTGAGAGGGTAAAATAGGGTTAGGTTGGTTTCGGGTTGGGGTTGGGATAAATGGGTTTCCGTTTTAATGCTTAACGGGTAGCGGTAATTATTATGGGTTATGGGTTTGGTTAATATCGGGTTGGGTTAGGTGGATAAAACAGGTTGTTGGGTTTAAATGGGTATGGTTATTTAAATAGGTTATAGGGTTTGGATTAAAATGGGTTTGGGTATCCAATAGGGAAAATAAGGTTTAATAAAATAACCAAATAATAAAATATACAATTAGGATTTTATAAAAATAATAATAATAATATTAAAACAATAACAATAATAATAATAATAATAATAACAGTAAAAAAATAACAGTAATAGTAATAATACTGCTAACAATAATAAGAATATATTTTCTTTAATAATCAAAGCAACAATAATAAGGTTTGTAATACAATATAAAATCACAGAAAATAGTTAAAAATAAATTTATTGGTCGAAAAATAGATTTTAATAGAAGATCCAACAATATATTTTGACAAAAAGAATTTGAAAACCGAAAAAAATAATTTGCAAAAATTTTAAAAACAGAAAATACAGAAAAATACATTTTTGGGAAAACAGGGGTTACACTTTCTAACATGTTTCTGAGGGTCTAGATATGGTTTTCGTCTGTTTGATTTTCTTAAAAAATATTTTTTCTTTCTACACGTGTTTTCTTTTGTGTATCTGCTATGTTCTTTATAAGTTCTAGTTTTGCTTTCTCCTATACCATATGTCTGAGGTGTGTATATTTCTTTGCAAAACCCATAATCTGAATTTTTTAATTGTTTCTGAATTTGTATTTCTGTACATTTGTCTTTTAATACATTAATAACATGTTGTATTCTTTGTCCTATTGACCATGGGTGATCTGATCCGGCTGTCCTTACTTCTGGCCAATTTTTTCATTTTTCTGCTATTTCTATTCCTAAGGCTCCAGGGAGTTTTCTAAATAATTTGTCTCCTAAATCTTGGTTACAACCATTTCCTGAAATACAAGTATAATATAAATAATCATTAAGAAATTTCTTTATATACTTCCATTTGTATAGACTTAATTGTTCCAAAGTTCTGATAGCAACCTTTTGTAATCCTATCGTTTCTGTATTCGGATCTTCTCCCGTAACTAATGCTTGTATTTTATTTACAAAATTATAGGGATTGGGGCCTAGCATTAGCATTGTATTATAATCTTCCACATATGATACTTTAAAGGCTCCCATAAGGCCCTGACACTTTCTCCTAAGAACGTTTCTAAATACTTATACATTTCATCTGTTTCTAAATTTAAAGATGTTCTATAATCTCCTATCAGTGTATATTTCCATACATCTAATATATTTGACCAAGCTTGTGGATCGTGGGCAGCTAAGTTTAGAATATAAGCTTCTCCTTTAGTCTGAAACTTAATTGGTTGCTCTAAAGGTTGTCTTCTTCCCTTAGTTATATATTTATTTTCGGGTTCTTTGTAATCATCTACTCTAAGTTTGGGGGTATTGCCACTTCTATAACCACTATGACCAATTACAACTCCTGATGGATTATATATTGGTGTTCCTTGATAGGGAGAAGTAACTTCCAATTCTTCTACTAGATCCTTTTGATATGATATCTCTGAGATTTGTGTTATATTATCTATTTCTTCTTGTAGGATTCCGATTCTAATATTTTGTTCTATATCATAGTATAAATATTCATGTTCTTTTATAGAACGATCCATATAATGCATATCTTCTAGTTCTAATAATTCTTTAGTTGATAATCTTTCTATGCCTAATTCTGTAGGATAGAGAATCCTATCAGTTTCTGATACTAATGTTTCAAGGCATTCCATAAGTACTAAGTCAAATTCTACATCCATTTCTAATTCTTGTATGTTTCTGTGGACTTGTGGGACATAATCTATAAAACGTATGCTAGTTCTACCTTTTTCTTGATAAACTAATGCCTCTTGAGGTACAAGAGTATTTACTGGGTTTATGAAGTTGTCCAAATTCCATTCTTATCCTGCTAGTCTTTGGGAATCATACGTTAATGGTTTTACCATTTTTATTCTGTTGCTGCTTATTAAATTAACGATTTCTGTTACGTTTACTCTATATTTTACCTTTGAATTGGTTGTAGTTCTTCCTAAAAATGCTATATGTACTAATAGGTTATCTCCGTTATAGACTTCTTCATATCCTTTTGTCTGAATTCTGATATGGATATATCTTGTAAAATCTTGAAGAGTCATCATAAAATCTAGGCTACAATAAAATATTCCTGAATTGCTGTTCATATCAACTTCTATACTGGCTATCATACCTCTCGCAATATCATTCCATCTATTATCATATAAGGTGATTAGAGCTTTTCAGCCTAAGTTTTTTCTCATAAGTCCCTTAATACCTATGACTATTAAACCTAAATGCATTAATTTATACCGTGAGGTTCTAAGTTCATGTCCCGCTTCCTGACTTACTAAAGGTAGACTACATGTCTGGTTTCCCAGATAACTTAGTGCTTGTTCTCGGTTATGTCTAAAAAATTATGGTCTAAATTCAAAATGCCCAGTCTGGTAAAGAAATTTTGGGTTTAAGATATTGAGTCCTTCCTCTTGAAATTTTTCATAGTCTTGTTCAGGATCTATAAGTTCTCCGAGTTGGATATCATAATTGCTTGACCTTCTGGAAAGTAGTCTATCGATAAATGGTCTTGTCCTACTTGTAGATCCTTGATCTGGCCTGATTGTTCTAGAGGATCCTGTATATGATTGAATTTCTGTTTGTGTCTTACTCATGGTTTTGATAATTCTTTCCTTTCTACTGGCCTAGTACGAAAAGTAAATATTACCGGTTTTCTTGTAACTCTTTCTTTTCCTGTTGGTTCTAATCTTACTGATCCTAGTTTATCAGTAATCTTGCTAAGGTTTTCCCGAAATTTTGATATTTCTAATTAATGTAGTTTTTTGCTCAACTTCTTCAATCCTGTTTACTAGTTTTTGTTCTGTCTCTTCAATTCTTTCGTGGATTTTAAGGATAAGCCTAATAATAGTATTATTTTGTTTAATAATAGTTCTTTCTGAGATTGATTCTGCGTTATAATTACTATAACCTTCGGGGCCAGCTTGAAAAATATCTGTATAATCTAAAGCTTCTAAATATGCCTTTTGCATTAATTAAGAACAATCATTTTTATTTATTTTAATTCTAATTTATTATTTATGACAACTTTGTGTACTTGGTTTATTGTCTCAATGAATCTAGGATTCTCTTCACTTCGTGTAGAATGATGTAACCTTGAATTATTCTGGTCTTTTATGTAATCTAGCTTACTAGAAATATCCTTTAGAATTTGGTTTTTCTCCTCTAGGGATGAAATTAGGTTATTTCTAAATTTTTGTTCTTCTGTTTCTCTAGCGTCGAGACTTCTTTTTAAATTTATAACTAAGTCTATTAGTATATTCTGAACTGGATCTTTGTTATGAAATAAATGCTTTATCTCGTCTGATTTTTCAAAATTACAGTTAAGGATCTCTTTGTCTGATGTAGTAACTAACCTAGGGTGGAAACAAGAGTCTAACTCTGAAGAATCTATGGTTAGGCTCTGATACCAACAAAATGAGAGGGCGAAGTTAAAAGAGGTGAAGTGGTCCGACCTGCCGAATTGAGTCCACAGTCAAAACAAAGGTTTTCACGATCTTCATATCTCGTCACCAAAAATTCATGAATTAAGGGAATGACAGACTGCTGTTAAAAAAAATTAAAAAAAAAGGAGTTTGCTAATCGTGAAATGAGGGTCGAATCTGGAAGGGAATGGAAGGGAAAGGTCGGGTTGGGTCTATACAGTCGGGTTCGGATATGGTGTGGAGGTGTATAATCGGGTTTGCATTTGGTGTGATTGGAAGTAGGCAGGTTAGAATGGGATTTTGGATCTAGAAGAGGATTGAAGGTTGGGATTGGAGTAGGATTGCAAATCTGGAAGTGAAGGCAGGGGATGTAGATGGCTGCGGTGTCAAGAGGAAGATGGGTAACATGGGTTAAGTGTTTTGGAGTTTGGAGAAAGGTAGTGACTGTAGCTGAGGATGGAAGGAGAGTTAGGATGAAGGTTTTCGAGTTTGGATGTGGGGTGGCGGCGGTGGTGGTGGTGGTGGTGATAGTTGAGGCTAATTAAGGGGATTAGGGTTTAGGTTTTGTGAGTAGAGGGTAGCACAGTAGTGGAATGAGGAGGAATAAGAGAGGCGGTTCCTTTTATTCTTTCATAGGAGAAAGAAAATCAGAGAAACCCTAAAAAGAAACTGTTGTGGGAAAAAAAAAATATTTTGTAAAATCTTCGCTCTAATACTATGATAACATATAGTATAGGACAAAGAAATAATATTGTATTAGATGAATGAAACTGAATACAAGGTCTCCTGTAGGGGATGGATGATACAAGTTTTTTTTGATATATCGGATAGAGCCAAAAGGCTCCAGCCATCAAAAAAATATATTAATCAATAAAAACAATAGCAATACAAATAAAGTTACAATGGTTTTACAAGTAGTAAAACAGAAAGAGAAAAATATAAAGAATACAATAAGTGACAGACAAGCAAGTAAATAATAGAAATGCGGTACAAAAAATAGAAACAACTCCGATATGGGGGACTGTTCCAGAAGCCAAGAAAACTGAGACTGAAGACAAGCACCCTGTCGCGCCCAAGAGGACTGCAAACTCACACTTCAGCTCGCTGCCGCAATGCACAAGGAGCTGACACAAGCAAGAAGCGAAGGCACTGAGCACTGACCACTCACCAAGAGGGAAAGGCTGGATAAAAAGAGCAGACAAACGAGACCGAAGCTCAAGGAAACTCTATCAGCAAAAATGAAGGCCCTGATAGCCTACACCGCAAATGGCCAAGAGACGCCGAGACTCAGCTGTGCGGAAGCCGAAGATCCGACACAGAAACTGTTTTCCTTGCTAGAATACGAGCGCTCACCCGATTCTGCAAATTATAATAGACTTTCTTATTATATTTCCGCTTGACGGTGGGAGGGATGACCTTCACCAATGGGGGCAAATCTGCAGCAGGGTCAGACCTGCTAGGAGCATCTTTGATGATGCAATAAGATGGTAAGAACAGACTGGAATCAACTAGAGAGGCTATTGGGATGGAGTTAGAAAGATAGGGAGAAGAAGAGAAAGAAGAGTTAACACGAAACGGAGAATGCTTTAGGGGAAAAGAGTGCGGGTTGTGCAAGACCTCCATTAGGAGGTGATTGAGCCAAGCTTGAACCCCTAAAACTTGATAGAACGAATAGATGCAACCCGAGAAATGAAAAGAGAATGTTGAAAATTTGGGAGAAGAAAACATCATAGAATAAGGATAATTATAACAAAAAGAAGACGCCTTAGAGGGAAGATTATGCCTTTGAGGGCCTGAATAGCGGCGATGCAGAGCGTGCCTAATCGTACTTTGAGTCCAAGAACGACCAGGGACTAAGGATTTAACTAATCCTTCGTATTTAACCAGATTCAAACACAGAGAAGGTGCCACCGAGGAAAAAGGGCCACGAACCTTGAAATAGTTCAAACGAGGGAAGGAGACCAGTTTCGAGGACACCATACGATCCTTAAAAAGGTAAGCAAAATTAGGAGGCTGAAGATTAGCAATGGACTCACAATAGGTTGTGGAAGAAGTAGTGGAGATCAAAGCTGGTAAAGGCACAACTACCAAGGAGTTGAGATCCTTTCCAGATACAAGACTAAACTTGCTTGCCAAGCTAGCATGAAGCTTGCGCTTTAAAAGGGGGTAGTTTAGAAAGGAAAGAAGTTTGGCCGGTAAGAGATGTCCCCTAGGAAAACCAAGGAGTTTTTGAAGGGAAAAACATCTACTACGCGAGTGACCAAACTTATCACAGAAAATGCACCTGATTTTATTCACGTAATCACGTTTATAATGCCCGAGAAGGAGGCACCTGAAACAAACCTTAAGAGGGTTGGGCCTACAATGAAAGGAGGAATTAGTGAAGATAGGAGAGTCCTGAGAAATATATGAAATATCAAAATGAGGAGAATACAACTCCCTCTGCAATTCTATAGTCGGCATAACACTTTTAGACCTAGCATCATATACGGAGAGATGCATGGTAGAAAGCTGACCAAAAATGCCTTAGATGTTCACCAGCAAAAGGGGAAACTGTACAATAAAATGGAGGCAGTACAGATCCAAATGCACCCAAAAAACCACCACCAAGAACTTAAACAGTGGAGTCTGAGGGGGCAAAAAACTCCCTCAAAATAGATAGAAAAGGAAAGAGATAAGATTCAAAAAGAGAATAATGATCGAGCTATCAGAACTCGAGCGAACTGATGCTCAGGTCACAGCAAAGCGCTGAAACCAATCACTGACGGAACGGAGCCGCCGGTGGAAGAGAAAAAAGTTGAAAGAAATAAACTTAGAAACACAAGCTGTGTCACAACACAGGAACTCCGACGATGCACACACAAGATACTGAATTGCACTACCAAGGACCCAACAACACACCCAGCGCACACTAAAGTAGTAATACTCACAGAATACGAAATCTAGTGAAAAATATGCTTTTACAAACCAATAAAGCAGTAATCTTCGTGGTGGAGATCAAACCAATAAGGCAGTAATCTTCGTCTAGTGTAAAATATGCTTTTTCGAGCTAGAGGAAGAAGAAGTGGAGATCAAACCAATAAAGCAGTAATCTTCGACTACTGTAAAATATGCTATTACGAAATCGCACACGCTACTAAAAAAGTAGGGATACTCACAGTGGGGGATAGGCGGCACCACCGGGAATAAACTCACAGAGTAAGGATGAAAAGGAGAGCGGTCGGAGAGTGGGTTCCACCGGCGGGAGGCACGAGACAGGGGGATTTACGGGATGACGCGCTCGACAGTGCTGGCTCGGGAGCCACTGTAGGCGGCGGGAACACCACCACAGGAAGCAAACGAGAAGAGCGCTCGACAGGGTGAAACCACTTCGATAGAGCCGATGATAGGGAGACGACGGGGAGATAGCCGGAGGAGGGACATGGATGGAGGGACGAAACTTGCGGCGATAGGAAGAGGAGAAAACAAGGAGATGGGTCGAGAGAGGAGAGAGAGCTGACCAAGATTAATGAAGGGGAGGAGGGTCGAAATGGAGAGGAGCCGCCGGATCTGACTAGAGAAAGCCGGAGAAGATGACTGTTGAAAATCGCATTTTAAATCCGTTGTTTATTCTTTTGTTGATGGATGATACAAGTTAATATCTTGTTCTATTTGCTACGGAACTAAACTAATAGTAATACTTGTTCTAGTAGCAGAGTCTTCTATTATCGTACTTTTATGGCCAAACATGGATAGTATTCCTAATAAAATGAGATGAAATAACAAACAGAATCAGGCTCACAGACAAACCGAGCGGGGAGAAAAAGGAGAAAAAGAAAAGAAAAGAAAAATGCTTGTTTATCAACAATGAAAATTTTGTACACAGAGGAACTCCCATTAAAATTTGATAGAAACCACTTTATCTTCAACAACATGAATTTGTCGATTTGTTTTCCAAAGTGACCCACTTTTCAAAAATATTTACCAAACTGACCCAGTTTCGAAACTAATTATCAAACTGACCAACTCGCTGTTTTAATCTCGCCGAGTCTCAAAATACTAAAGCTAAACTCGCTATTTCAAAAAACGACTATAATTGAACTAGACTTGCTGTTTGAAACAACAAGTTTAGTTATAAAAATTTTCTTCAACACTTACAGAAATCTCGTCAATTCTCAAAATAATAAAGCTAAACTCGCTATTTCGAAAAACAACCCTAATTGAACTATACTCACTATTTGAAACAGCGAATTTAGTTTTTTTGGGCCACAGTTTGAAATAGCAAATTTAGTTATATAAATTTTCTCCAACACTAATAGAAATCTCGCCAAGTCTCAAAACACTAAAGCTAAACTCCCTATTTCAAACAGCGACTCTAATTAAACTAGATTCGCTGTTTGAAACAATAAGTGAGTCAGTTTGGTAAATATTTTTGAAAAGTAGATGATTTTGGAATAAAATTCGGAGTTGTCAACCCTCTGCGTAAGATTTATGAAATTGTTACAGTAATTAGCTTCCTATAAAAAAAGATCGTGCAATTTTCTCATTTGTTTTTGGTTTTGATTTTTTTGACAGGCATACCAACAAAGTCACAAAATTTCCCATTACAAGCAGTCATTCAAACTCCCAACTTCTCGCTCACCACTAGCAGCGCTTGCAATAGCGCATTACACTTGAGGTAGAAGGGCTGCTAGAAATATAATAGCCATGGACATCTCAGGTTCACCAAAAACATCCAATATATATAGATAAATTGAATAAAGACTTCTATAGTTTGGTTCAAATGTAGACATATAAACATAACCTGATAATGCCTTCCAGTTACTACCTATTTGGATAAAACCAACTATCAATCGAAAACTTTAACTTTCTTGTACCATTACATATCCTTATAATAATATCAAAGAAAAAAATTATGCTTGTGTTCTCCTTTCTTCCTTGTAATAAAGTTTTTTTGTAGTTATTTCCACACTTTGACAGATCTGTCATGGCTTGCAGAGGCAATTAATCCAGTAACTGAGTGAGCCAGGGATACAATTAAGCCCTCGTGTGCTGCTTTTTTAACTGTAGTCTTGTTGTCCTTAATGTTCCAGAATATCAAAGTCTGCATCAATTGCAATGACACACATGGAAATTAACATTTAGAACCAAATAAAAATTACTGCAACATCAGCAAGTTTTTCTTTCTTGTACAAAAGATTATGCAGAACTTGGGCGTTGTCTTTAATACAGACAAGTTTCTTATCAAGTGGTAAAAGCAGCAAAGTAAAAGAAGAGACCAAAGACAGAAACACAAAATTTAGACACGAACTTTCTGCAGGATTTGCCCAAATAATTGATAATTTTGTTTCAAAGAGAGCAAGTGAACTATTTTGGAAAGAAAACGAGCAGAATATACAACTATCAAAAAGTAGAAGCAATGAGCGACTCTTATCTCTACAGCTCATTTTCTAGCATTGAAAGAATAAATCACACATGTATTATTATTACCTCATATCCTCCAAGAATCAACAGACCAGGGTAGGTGGGATGGAAAAGACAAGAATGGATTTTGTTTCCAGCGGAGTTAAGCTCACGAATATGTTCTCCAGCTGAGGACCACACTTTTACAACATCATGACTTACAGTTGCAAGATAATCTCCATTCTGATCCCAACAGAAAGATTTCACAGCCTCGTTATGACCCTGCAGTTTAAAAAATAAAAATAAAAATAAAAAATGTGATACACAAGGTTAGATTTACTAAGTACTATTATTCTGTGTACTTCAATTGTTTTCCAATTATTTTCCTAGTAAATACAATATATTATTTATATAAAACAGAAGAAAACCAAGAAATGTTCAGGGTGAAGAGACCTGTAGTGTGCAGATCTTCTGTTTTGTTTCAAATTCGAAAATTGAAATCACACTCTCTGTTGCTGCAGCCAAAAGCTGTCCAGTTTTGGGCTGAAACCTCACATGTTGGAAACCACCACCATCCTGTTTGTGCAATTGTTTAAAGCAACATTCCAAGAATGCAGACACAAAGTCTCAAAAAAGTTGGATTAGAATATACATGAATGAATTAACAAATAGATTATAAGTATGAAAGCAACCTTATGATATATTGGGCTGGAACGCTGGACGCCGACAACATTCCACAACCGAATTTCACCAGTGTCATCACAAGAGCACAAAATATCTGTCTTTTTCGGATGAAAATCCAATGATGTCACTTGGGAACTGTGCCCAGAAAATGTGTGCATAGAAAATCCTGGCTGCAAAACAAGCGAGATTGTAGCAAAAATGAAATTAGGTATGACACAGCTTTCAGGTTAGGAACAAAATTAGATCTTTAGTTAATGGACAATACCCCAAGGATAGAACATAAAAGGATAAATTTTGCTAAACCCTACCCAGGTTTCATCAATTTGCAAACAACCCTACCAATTCTTTTTTCTTTTCTTTTTTGCGCTTTTCCCTATTGCCATCAAATTATGTGAGCGTTCAGCCCTACTCCGTCTATTTCCTTCATCACATCAGTAGGTGACCTACTGATTGTAAGGTGATTTTTGTTTTTTTATGCCTTAAATACCCCTCCCATCATTAACTAGGAATTCTAATTTGGTTTCGGTTGGTTCTATTTGGGTTTCGGGTTTGGGTTGGGTTGAGGGGGAGGGGGAGGGGGAGGGGGAGGGGGAGGGGAGTTGGGTTGGGATTTGGGAGTGGGGAGAGTGGGAGAGGGAAGAGAGGGAGGTGGGGCCAACAGACGGAGGGGATGGATTGGGGATTCTGATGGGGTCTGCGAATGGGAATGGGGCAGGTTTGGGAGTGAGGGCGAGGCTTGGGTTGAGGAAAGAGATAGAGGAGCCCGGCTTGCGTCCGGATTTGGATCTAGATTTGAGAGGGGAATGAGAGAAATGAAAGAGCTTGACGTGGGTTTTAGGTTCAGGTTTGGGTCTGAGTTTGAGAATGAAAGAGAGGAAGGAGAAAGGTAATATTTTCAAGTGTAAAAAGCGAAAAACACCCCTGATCTATAAGGTCAAAGCGGCAACCCCCTAATCTATTCGTCAACGCAAACCCCCTCATCTAAGAATCGCGATCAAACCCTGCACAAAAAACCTAAAAATGGGTGTGAAAAGACCAAATTGCCCTTTGTATTAAACTGCACCATTAAAAAAATACCATAAAAAAATCTAAAATCTAAAATCTAAAATCCAAAATCCAAAATCAAAATCTAAAATCCAAAACCAAATCAATATAAAAAATAAATTGAACCATCAAAATCAAAATCCAAATCCAAATCTAAAATCCACTGTATATGTTCTTATCAATTTTGTTCTTGATTATGTTCCTCAAAATCAAAATCAAACCCATCATCACCATCTCCTCATTTTGTTCTTAATTTTGTTGGAGTTTTCTTTGTGTAATTTTTTTTTCGGGATCTGAACGAGGGCGGCGGCGGGGTCGGGTAGAGGAGGCAACGGGGGCTGCGAGGTTGGGTAGAGGAGGCGACGGCGGCAGCGAGGTCAGATCTGAAGAAGGGCGGCAGTGGGAATGATGATGATGATGATGATGATGATGATGATGATGATGATGGGATCTGAAGGAGGGCGGCTGGTGAAGAATTTCGATTTTGATTTCGGATTTGGATTGAGATCTGAAAGATTTTGATTTTGATTTTGGATTTGGATTTGGATTGAGATTTTAAATCTTTTGTTTATTTTTGTTTTTGGTTTTTTTTGGTTGAAAATGGTATTAATATATAAAGGGCAATTTGGTCTTTTCACACCCATATTTTGGGTTTCCGTAGGGGTTTTGACCATGTTTCATAGTTGGGGGGTTTATTGCTTTGACCTATAGTTTAGGGGATTTGCCGCTTTGACCTCGTAGAACAGGGGTATTTTTCGCTTTTTACCCTATTTTCAAATAAGTCATCCACTTAGTTGAAGACTTATTTTGAAAAAAAAAGTTTAAGTTAAAATAACTAGGTAACAGGATATATATATATATATATATATATATATATATAGAGAGAGAGAGAGAGAGAGAGAGAGAGTCCCCTTCGGTTGCACACTACTTTTGGTGAGCACTCATGAAATAGAGCACCTATGACAAATCCGAACCGCTCATATTGTTCTATATACCTTAGATAGCCTAATAATAAAAAATCAAGTAATTTGAAGTTCATTTGCCCATCCATCATGCTGTTAGAATTTTCAGCCATACAATTTTGTAATGGTGTAAATCATGGGCAAATGAACTTCAAATTACTTGATTTTTTATTGCTAGGCTATCTAAGGTATATAGAACAATATGAGCGGTTCGGATTTGTCATAGGTGCTCTATTTCGTGAGTGCTCACGGAGTGCTCACCAAAGTAGTGAGCAACCGAAGATTTCTCTCTCTCTCTCTCTATATATATATATATGGGAGTCTTCGGTTGCAAACGACTGTAGCGTGCAAATACGTGCAAACACCCTATGAAGCCTGAAGCCGCTATTTGAAACAACATCTTCATTATACCCTAGGCCGTTTGAAATGTCGTTGTTTCAAACGACTTCAGTGGTTTGCACGCTACAGTACATTTGCAACCGAGCAACCAAAGATTCCCCTACATATATGTCGATTTTTATGTAGGATAGAAAATTATATTCTAAATATGATAAACAAAACATTTACATATATTATTGCTATATCATATAATAACTAACATATATAGTACGGATTTAAATGTATTAATGAAGGCAACACGCATTACACACATCACATTGCACAAATGTTTCGTGGAATGATGCATAATATACCAAAGTTTTAATTTCCTAAACAAAAAAATATACCAAAATTTTAAATGCCATGGCTGTGTTGATTTAAAAAATGTCGCGTTGCATGGCTGATATCAAGGACCGATGGTAAACATTGGAATGGCATGATGGACAAATATGTTTCCCAGGTCCTAAATGGTGTCTTCATAACCTTGAGAAGAGATTCTCTTATCGCAGTATCTTTCCTTGTCCCTCGTTCTCATGGTAAACAGTGTTTTAAATAATGACTCTTACAACAGTTATACCGGCCGTTATAACATTTAGCTAAGTTACCATTACCGAAATGGACTTTCGAAAACGGATTACGTTTTTGACCAGTTATGATTATTATAGGACCCGTTATAACCGTTATATCGCCTGTTACGGCCATTATATCACCAGTTATCTGATATAACAGATTAATATCAACCAAATATTGGAAAATAACTATCTATGCATCCTGACCGCTTCTTGCTATAGGACCGGTCGGAGTATGCTTGCATATTCGTCCATCAGTCAAATCGGATATGTAATTATTGGAATCTTTCTCTAATTTATCGTTCTCATCTCTTGTGTAAACTTGATCCTGTGATTTGGATTCTTTTGGGCATTAGATTCAAATTCATATATTTGATAGTAAAAAAGAAAAAAAAAAAGCAAAACCTTATCACCAATTGTTTCCTTCAGCTTCTCTGCTCAAACCTAATTTTTACAAGAGCTCGATGCCGCCTCTTGTATTCGTCATCTTCTCCAATTGTCTTCTTCTCTCTTAAGTCTTTTTTCTTATGTTATAAACGTACATAGTATATTTAATCTTTAATATGTAGAAATCTATCTTTATGTATTATATTGCAATTTCATGTAGGTGACTATACACCTTGGTTCTAACTATTATATAGCTTGAGTGTGAGGTTGGTATTTGTGATCCATAAATATAATGGTTGTTAAAAACTTTAAATCACATTTAGGATATATATTCCCATGTTATAGCAACACGGCGTTTTTTAAATATCACCAATATCTGATATCTTATATGAATTTTTTTCATCCGGTACGATACCAATATCTAATATTTAAAACCTTGATTGTAAAAGATATAGAAAAATGGAAAGAATAACAAAGGAAAAAATAAACTGAAGACAAAAAAATCTAACATTCTGATTGATGTAGATCATGTAAATTAGGGATTGATCCACATTAGCGTAAACATAAGATTCAATGATTGATTGTCTAAGAGAATGTCACAAAATAACAAACTGTGAAATCCATTATATTTGCTCGAATCAAATAGCCCCAAGTTGTACCATTTAAGGAGGGATACAATAACCACAACTGAGGAGACTTTTACTTTGCAAATGCACTACAGTTCTAGTAATCAATGAATTGGCCCTTCAATAATGGCTATTCTTCAATCACCATTAAACATGTTCATGAATGTGATATTAAATAGATTTCTCTGACTCTAGCTCTCTACAAGTTTCTTAAGGTCATATTTTCCACTCTGAGTTCAGAATATATTGCTCTTAAAACCCATGATAGCCATCAGCCTATCTCTTAGTCTTAGCAGTACGAAAACTACTACATAACTCACATGACTCTAACCACTACCAGAAACCCCAATGTAATACCCTTAGATTTCTTACAATAAATATACATATACATTGTTTTTTTTTCATACACTAAACTATTAATTTTGTATGGTTATTTTTTAAAAGCCTAATATGTCTTCCTTTTTAAAAAAGGGCCCAACAATTCTTTCTTAAAGCCCAACCAAACATGATTATCCATGGTTAAGTGCAATTACATAAAGTTTGAGGGGTTATGTGTAAAAGGTGAGGACACCTAAGCCTTTTACACCTTTCCACACTTCTCTCCTTCTCTCTTTCTCTCTTTACTGCCGACAGCAACAGCAGCAGCAGCTTTCTTTCCATCTCTCTTTTTCTATATATTTACTACTACTTCTATTTCTACTACTACTTACTACAACTCCTACTACTATTTTACTGCACTACTACTGCTACTATACTGCTGCTTCTACCACTACCTGCTATTACTACTACTACTCCTACTGTTTAATACTATTTTTACTAGTGCTACTGCTGTCTATTACTTCTTCTACTGCAGTTAACTACTACTACTACTGACTATTACTATTACTGCTTTACTACTACTAATATACTACTTCAACTATTACTACTTACTGCTATTGCTAATACTACAACTACTATTACTCCTATTACTATACTACTACTGCTGCAACTATTAATACTACTACTACTGCACTACTACTACTGCAGTGCTACTACTATCTACTGCTACTGTTACTACTATCTACCACTACTGCAGCTGCTTTACTACTTCTAACTACTACTACTTACTACTATTACTACCTACTACTCAACTACTACTACTACCTACTACTACTTCACTACTACCCACTACTCCTACTACTACTACTATACCACTCTACTACTACTATTGGATTGGAGCAAGAAGTCAAGAAAACTAAAGGTGCAAGGAGAAGATAGCGACTTGAAGCTTGCAAACAAATCAAAGTGGGTATTCTTCATACCTCTTGCGTTACTATTATTATTATTTTTCTTCATATATGGAATGAATGATTGATGCTTGCTAGAAATTGTAGTGAGTGTTTACTTATGTGAGAATTTTATATGCATAAATATGCTAGTGAATAAATAAAAATTTAATCTGTGTTAAGAATGATAGTATAAGTGTGAAAGATGAATCTTCTATACAAGATCATGAATAAAAACCATAACTTGGGCATGATAGATTGCATTGATTATTATTAAACATAAAGATGTGATTTTGTGATGTCTTGTGCGGTAATTGTCTAATTAGTGAATTGTTTAATTAAATTTTTCATGCTTGAATGTTTAAAATCTTTTTTATTAGCAAGTTAGCATCTTGTTAGTAAGTTTTACACTGTTAGCAAACTACTAGTTTTTGTGTTAGTAAGCTACTAACATTGTATTAGTAAGCTACTAATGAGTTAGTAAGCTTAGTTATAATATTAGTAAGCTTAGTTATAATATTAGTAAGTTAGTAAGTTAAATAGATTAGTATGGTAGTAAATTAGTAAAGTAAATATGCTAGAACGTCTTGTTAGTGAGAAGTTAGGAAGTTGGAAATGTAGACTTGATCTTGTAAGCAATTGAAGGAGTTAGTAAGCACCTAGTCTTAATAACGAAAATGCAAGTTCGAGATTAGTAGGTGGAAGGACGGTTGAATCAAGAATGTGATTAACTTGTGAAGTTAGTATAGAGCAATGTAATTGTTTTCTATGGGCCGGATAAGGGCCATGTTGGATCAATAATTGAGAATAAGACTATAGTGATATTTTATTGTTATATTTCATTGTAAATGTGAACAATGAGACCCTGAGTACTGATAATTTCACCTAAAAACCTAAGTGGTGATTAATGAAGGAATTAAGCGAATGAGATTTGACCTAAATTGAGTAAAGGTGTTAGCCCTAAGTAGTGTGACTCATGATTGGTAAGGACAGACACTAGTTGGGATGTGTACTACTCACCTGTCAAGGAGACATGTGCGGCATCGTCTCGTCTAGGACACGTGCGACGTGGTCACGACTGTTAATTTCTGGAATTTAGTAATAAGAACGAGATACAGGCGTAAGTCACAAGTCCTGTCAGAACTTAAGAGATGGACTCTTAAGTTTCTGTCTATGTTCTGGGTTATCAATACGAACAAGGAGCAAGAGTGTAACTCTAAGTCTCTGGGCAGAGTAGGGGTGGCCCTATCGATTCGCCTTATGTTCATGATAACTTTGGTAGGGGCAGGAGTGGAGAAGGACCATGATTCCAGCAGAGCTGATGATCACCGGCCTGACCGGAAGTGGAAAGGGACCACGATCCTGTCGGAGTGGAGAAGGACCATGATCTGAACGAACAGGGTGATCACTGCCGTTCAGAGTGGAGAAGGACCACGATCCGACTGCATGAGCGGAAATGGACCGCATGTGCTGCAGACTCTACCAGTCACTAGATGAATATCAAAAACAAGAAAGAGTACAAGAGTAGGATGCATGGCAGGGGATTGAACCCTATCATATGGAGAATATGAACTCAATTTGGGGAGTAAGTAGTATGGGATGCATACGTTTCCAAATCAAGTTTGCATTAGATTAAGAGCATGGTGTGCATATGAGTTGTGCATTAAATTCTAGGTCATGACATACACTGACATTTATGTTTATATGACTTTCACGTTTCTTTTCTTCTGCATCAAATATTGATTGTTGAGAATTTTGGAGATTTCGGGTTTCATCCGCATTCCATCAGTTGTATTCAACTGACGTGCCCACAGTTTGCAAATTGCAGGATCGCTGATCGTGGAGCAGGGGACTCGAGCTGCGGAAAGCATCCAATTGTAGGATATAGTTTTCTTGTGCAATGTAAGTTTCTAATTTTCTGTAATTTTCTGTGTTTTGTGCTCATTGAAGTAAAGATTCTGGGTAAGTGTCACGAGCTCCCAGTGTGTGGAACTCGGGGCGCTACAAAAGTGGTATCAGAGCTAAACTTCAAATTGTAGTACCAACACAGCAGAAAATTAGACTTGGATGCCCCAGTTAGAGTCAGGTTTAGTTTGGATAATAGGACGATCATGATTCATATTGTTGTACATCCAGCCTAAGTTTATGATCTCCCTATATCCAGAACTAACCCCTGTTTATGTTTTCTTATTTTTGAAGGATGTCAGGAGGAAACGAAGGTGGCAATAATGAAAGGACTGAGGGTGAAGGTAGAGTCTATCAACGAAACAGAGGTAGCAACAGCATGTGGACTGAAGGCGAAGGCAGTGGAGTGAATCTCGCCAATCTCAATATCGAAGTAGAAATTGCTCGGGTATATCACATAATGGAAACTTTTATGGAGGCCAGTCAAAATTTCGCACCAGGAACCCAAGGAAGGAATGCAGGCGATGTCATTGCTAACCACGTCAAGATGGTAGAATCCTTTAAGAGAATGAAACCACCAGTATTGGATGGCCACGCAGATCCAATGGCAGCCGACGATTGGATTCGTCAGATGGAGATTGTGTTTGACGTACTTAAAACACCAGAAGATAGCAAAGTTACATTGGCGACTATCCTTTTGGAAAAAGACGCAGGAGTATGATGGCAATCAGTCAAGCAGGGCATGGGTGATGGACCAATTACATGAGAGGACTTCCTAGAAGAATTCAGGCAACATTACTTCACTCTGGACGTCCAAGAAGAAAAAGCTATGGAGTTCATCAATTTGAGGCAGGGCAGTATGACAGTTCGAGAATATGAAACCAAGTTTACGCAGCAATCTCGTTATGCCCCAGAGATGGTGCAGGGTGCCTTTATGCATTCGGAAGTTTGATAAGCTAGTTCGACGGGCCGCAGTAACGGAGATGGATATGAACCAAAACAAGCAACAGCAAGAGAAGACCGGGAATCAGAATGATGAGAAACGATATGTTCCAGCCATAGATTTCATGGAGCAAGGCCCGAACCAGAAGTTCCAGAAGCCTAATACCAGTACAGAAGCCGTCAAGCCAGTGAAGTGTTTCTTCTGTGGAGAGCAAGGACACGTTAAATCCCAATGCCCAAGGAATAAGATTCAGGATAGTGAACGGACGTGTTTCAATTGTGGAAAGGTTGGGCACGTCAGGCCAAAATGCCCACAACTGCAAAAGAACAACAGTGGTCCAGGGCAGAAGAATAATGATCAAGAGAAGAAGCCCTTCCGTCAGGGATGTGTTTTCGGATTGACTAAAGTGGATGCTGAGAAGAAAGAAGTGGATCATCACGGGTATTAAAGGATGAAATGTAGTTTGCTTTACTGCTAAAATTATATGTTTTGATTGACTAGAAGTATAAAAGTTTTTATATGTACTCCGTATGTACTTGGATGATAAAGTGTTAAATTAAATATGATGTTTTGTTTTGAAATGGGTATGTTAAATATTTTTCTGGGTGTCTGATCCTCTCCACTAGTATAGTTCCAACGGAACTATTCTAAAGGGGGAATGATGTAATACCCCTAGATTTCTTACAATAAATATACATATAAATTGTTTTTTTTTTCATACACTACACTATTAATTTTGTATGGTTATATTTTAAAAGCCTAATATGTCTTCCTTTTTAAAAAAGGGCCCAACAATTCTTTCTTAAAGCCCAACCCAACATGGTTATCCATGGTTACGTGCAATTACATAAAATTTGAGGGGTTAAGTGTAAAAGGTGAGGATACCTAAGCCTTCTACACCTTTCCACACTTCTCTCCTTCTCTCTTTCTCTCTTTACTGCCGACAGCAACAGCAGCAGCAGCTTTCTTTCCATCTCTCTTTTTCTATATATTTACTACTACTTCTATTTCTACTACTACTTACTACAACTCCTACTACTACTTTACTGCACTACTACTGCTACTATACTGCTGCTTCTACCACTACCTGCTATTACTACTACTACTCCTACTGTTTAATACTATTTTTACTAGTGCTACTGCTGTCTATTACTTCTTCTACTGCAGTTAACTACTACTACTAACTATTACTATTACTACTTTACTACTACTAATATACTACTTCAACTATTACTACTTACTGCTATTGCTAATACTACAACTACTATTACTCCTATTACTATACTACTACTGCTGCAACTATTAATACTACTACTACTGCACTACTACTACTGCAGTACTACTACTATCTACTGCTACTGTTACTACTATCTACCACTACTGCAGCTGCTTTACTACTTCTAACTACTACTACTTACTACTATTACTACCTACTACTCAACTACTACTACTACCTACTACTACTTCATTACTACCCACTACTCCTACTACTACTATACCACTCTACTACTACTATTGGATTGGAGCAAGAAGTCAAAAAGACTAAAGGTGCAAGGAGGAGAAGATATCGACTTGAAGCTTACAAACAAATCAAAGTGTGTATTCTTCATACCTCTTGCGTTACTATTATTATTATTTTTCTTCATATATGGAATGAATGATTGATGCTTGCTAGAAATTGTAGTGATTGTTTACATATGTGAGAATTTTATATGCATAAATATGCTAGTGAATAAATAAAGATTTAATCTTTGTGTTAAGAATGATAGTATAAGTGTGAAAGATGAATCTTTTATACAAAATCATGAATAAAAACCATGACTTGGGCATGATAGACTGCATTGATTATTATTAAACATAAAGATGTGATTTTGTGATGTCTTCTGCGGTAATTGTCTAATTAGTGAATTGTTTAATTAAATTTTTCATGCTTGAATGTTTAAAGTCTTTTTTATTAGCAAGTTAGCATCTTGTTAGTAAGTTTTACATTGTTAGCAAACTACTAGTTTTTGTGTTAGTAAGCTACTAACATTGTATTAGTAAGCAACTAATGAGTTAGTAAGCTTAGTTATAATGTTAGTGAGCCTAGTTATAATATTAGTAAGTTAGTAAGTTAAATAGATTAGTATGGTAGTAAATTAGTAAAGTAAATATGCTAGAACGTCATGTTAGTGAGAAGTAAGGAAGTTGGAAATGTAAACTTGATCTTGTAAGCAATTGAAGGAGTTAGTAAGCACCTAGTCTTAATAACGAAAATGCAAATTCGAGATTAGTAGGTGGAAGGACGGTTGAATCAAGAATGTGATTAACATGTGCAGTTAGTATAGAGCAGTGTAATTGTTTTCTATGGACCGGATATGGGCCAAGTTGGGTCAATAATTGAGAATAAGACTAGTGATATTTTATTGTGATATTTCATTGTAAATGTGAACAATGAGACCTTAGTACTGATAATTTTACCTAAAAACCAAGTGGGGATTAATGAAGGAATTAAGGGGATGAGATTGACCTAAATTGAGTAGAGGTGTTAGCCCTAAGTAGTGTGACTCATGATTGGTAAGGACAGACACTAGTTGGGCGTGTACTACTCACCTGTCAAGGGGACACGTGCGGCGTCGTCTCGTCTGGGACACGTGCGGCGTCGTCTCGACTGTTAATTTTTGGAATTTAGTGATAAGAACGGGATGCAGACATAAGTCACAAGTCCTGTCGGAACTTAAGAGATGAACTCTTAAGTTTCCGTCTATGTTCTGGGTTATCAATACGAACAAGGAGCAAGAGTGTAACTCTAAGTCTCTGGACGGGGTAGGGGTGGCTCTATCGATTCGCCTTATGTTCATGATAACTTTGGTAGGGGCAGGAGTAGAGAAGGACCATGATTCCAGCAAAGCTGATGATCACTGGCCTGACCGGGAGTGGAGAGGGACCACGATCCTGTCAGAGTGGAGAAGGACCATGATCTGAACGAACAGGGTGATCACTGTCGTTCAGAGTGGAGAAGGACCACGATCCGACTGCATGAGCGGAAATTGACCGTATGTGCTGCAGACTCTACCAGTCACTAGATGAATGTCAGAAACAGGAAAGAGTACAAAAGTAGGATGCATAGCGAGAGATTGAACCCTATCATCTGGAGAATACGAACTCGATTTGGAGAGTAGGTAGTATGGAATGCATAGGTTTCCAAATCAAGTTTACATTAGATTAAGAGCATGGTGTGCATATGAGTTGTGCATTAAATTCTAGGTCATGACATACAATGACATTTATGTTTGTAAGACTTTCACGTTTCTTTTCTTCTGCATCAAATATTGATTGTTGAGGATTTTGGAGATTTCGGGTTTCATCTGCATTGCGTCAGTTGTATTCAACTGACGTGCACACAGTTTGCTAATTGCAGGATCGCTGATCGTGGAGCAGGGGACTCGAGCTGCGAAAAGCATCCAAGTGTAGGATATAGTTTTCTTGTGCAGTGTAAGTTTCTAATTTCCTGTAATTTTCTGTATTGTGTGCTCATTGAAGTAAAGATTCTGGGTAAGTGTCACGAGCTCCCAGTGTGTGGAAGTCGGGGCGCTACACCCAATACATCAATTCGAATTTCAAGAAGATCATCATCACTAATCTCTCATCTCAAGGCACACTCCCTACAAAAAAAACCATCTCCACCCCACCCCACAAGAATTTGCCCCTCTTTCAGTTATGGATTCCGATTGGCCCAAATTTTTCTCACTCAAAAAAATATTTTCCGCTCTTCAAATCTATTTTATCTTAAACCTTGGTATCCATCAGCCTGTGCCATTGACTCCCCAAGGTCTTCTTGGCTATACCTCGCTCATAGGCTGTAATGTTGTAAAAAGTTCAATTCTTCCACTATCTATTATAAAACTTCATCATATTTGGCCCCTATACGCCGTGTCCTTATAGAAATTGCAAAAGCCATTAGACAAAAAACCATATCTTCACTTTCCCTTGTGTTCTAGAAAATGGTTTAAATCGTTTAAATGGCTTTGCTTAAACCGAAGGGTAAAACTAACAGATCCCTCCATTTTTGTGAAAATACAGGTCAAAAAAGGGTTAAAAGGGCATTAAACTGGTTCGGGGTTTAAAGGGTTTTTTCCATAAATCGTGTTTGGGATTGGCTTTTAAGCGTTTATCAAATAATATTATTAAAACCAATCCTGGTAGCCCTATAATGAACTCAACCCGTTACACTATGCATGTTTCCTTAATTTTACAATGATAGTATAAACTATCAAACTTATTTTTATTTGTTCATATGAAATGTCTGAAAATGAAATTGTTAATATTTTAAAATTTTCATATTTTCCACCTTTATTTCTGGTTTTTTAATTATATTGTCTTTCATTTTTCCTATTTCCAAAATATGTTTATATCAAAAATTGAAAAACCATTTTTTCTGTTTAAACCCCGTTTAAAAAAAATTTATAAATACATAAATAAAAACAAAAAGCAAAAAATCAATGTGCCCAACCAGTCACGTTTCTGTTTTTTCCTGTAACCATGCACATAAGATAAAACTTAGTAGAGAAAGGTTCATTTAAGTTGAGCGCTATAGTCTACCATAGTCTTTTCAATACAAACATTTGCATTCTGAAGTAGGTCCATCCTAGGGACATGTTGAACACATGCTTTTCCGCCAAGTAATAGTTTGTGCAGTAATTTAAAATTTGTCATGCGAGACTACTAACCTGCTACAGTACATAGCAGTTTAAGATTTAAGTACAAAATGTATGACACTTCAACTAAACAAAGGCATTAACTAGAGAAGGTAAGCTAATGTGCATAGTGTAAATTTATGTGTATTCACATGTCTCTCTGTGCATAATACTGTGTTCCCATGTCTCGATTTTTGGACACTTCAACTAAACAAAGGCATTAACTAGAGAAGGGAAGCTAATGTGCATAGTGTAAATTTATATGTATTCACATGTCTCTCTGTGCATAATACTGTGTTCCCTGTCTTAATTTTTGGAGTCCCATATCTCAACTCTAAAGTCTGTGTTTGTAATTGACATTATCAATCCCTGTAACTGCTAACGCAAATGCTCAAAAGCAAGAAGAGACGGAAAGTATAAATATTGGTTACTGAAAAAATACTAGGCTGGGGAAGTAAGTTGCATTTTCTATGATCAGACCTCTAGATACAAGACTAGAAAAGCAGACTTTCAAAGTTAAATTGCGGCATACCAAAGTTTTATCTTATTGGAGAAGCTAAACAAACATAGAAACTTGAGTATAAATTTAATGGCAAAAAGAAAACACAGTAAAATTTTCATTTAAAAACAAATTCAAGTAGCATGACTACAAACATGCGTGAATAAAGCCTCTAATGCAATCAGAATGAAGACAAAGAAAGTGATCATAATATGTTATAAACTGGATTCAGACAGAAATTAAAGACGAGCAAGAGAAAACTTAGGGAACAGAGTATTACTTCAGCTGCATTCCAAAGTCGGACAGTCCTATCAAAAGAAGACGTTGCAAACTGAGTCGAATCTGGTCTAAAACAAATATCAGTAATCATAAGCGTGTGTTCTTCAGGAGTAAATTGTTTATCGTAAGTTCCCATGTTCCATATGAGTACCTAACAGCATGAGACAGAAAAACCAAAATAAATCTATAAACAATGCAAGACAACTCAACAAATAAATCTATCGTTATCATTTATAGTAATTAATGTTGTTTCATCAAAATATGGCTTCATATGGAGTAGAATAAGAGGAGGCTAACGGAATAATTGGCCAGCAACTGATTTATCTCAAAGTAGCCGCTAAAGGAGTGGTGACCGGAAGGAAGAAGGGCCACTGTGATGCCTAAGGACCAAGTAGTGGCCAGGAATCTAACAACTAACCATAGTGCAAACAAATGTACAAAATGAACCCCTCCCCAATTAACAGAGCAGGAGGTAAATCGAGATGAAAAAGAACGGGATGAGGTATCCTATCTCGAATATGGCACTCTATATTGTATTCAAATATAGCATCCCAATTGAACAATTAAAACAAGCACATTTATAATACTCATTCAGCATGAGCTTAATTTCATTGTAAAATAGCTTCGATGTTTCCGATATAAGTAGAGAGAGTTAACTCCTAAGTGTGTCAACGCATATTTTTAATGTCATTGTAAAAATCTCTTTCTTCATTTCCTCATGCGAATGGGCTGTAGAAAATTATTTAATTTCATATTAAAGTGCCCTTTCCAGACAGATACTCGAGTAGTAAAACTGAGTTAGAAATAAGCGTTTTACTATACTTACCTCTTAATTGCAAAATAATTGGAAATGCCTAAAATCTAGTATTTGGCAATTTAATCCCATTTGAGTCTTGCAGAATGTTCTAAATGATGTTGATGTGACGGCACACATTTTTTAAAAATTATCTCTGCAGAGACTGATATATCAGTGTATAATATCTATATAATAAATCAAAAGGCAATTTGTAAAAAAAAAAAAAGCTATCAAGTGGCTCTCCTTCAATTGAAACGAAATCAATGGCTCACATTCACCATCCCAAAAGATATTTTCCCCCCAAAAGTTTTCCCCCCAAAACATAAAGCATCCTCACTTTATTACTATCTCTCTCACCTCTCCTCACTTTTTCAGATCTCTCTCTCATATCTCTTCACTTTTCAGAAAAATATTAACTACAAAATCAGACCTTCTTCAACAGTTGGATGGTTAGTAGTAACACTAGCATGCCAGATTTTCTTCAACTTCTTTATGTATGCCTGCATTTTTATTATGTGCTTGGCTTTGCCTTGCATTTTCTTTATGTGTTTACAAGGCTTTTCATATGCTGCATCGTTCACAAAGACATGCTGTAGACACGTGTCCACAGGCAAACCTAGTATATATATATAAGGGCTAATCCCCTAAGGCCCAGTCTTAAGCTTATTTTATGGCCTTTCAAGCGCAATCAACTGTGAACTGTTGGATCAGGCACTGGCAAAAATCGCAAAGCAACCCTCTATTTTCTCTCCTCAACTCTTATCAACACGTCGCTCTTTCTCGCTCTTTCTCACTCTCCTCTTTCTCTTCGAGTTTCTTCCTCCTCCAATCATAGCTGCATCCCACCCTACTCCAACAATGATGGCCAACAAAACTGATCACCCTCAAATGTGGGCTTCCGTGACCACCCCAATCACTCTATCTCTCTCCTCTTTTTCTCTCCCTCGCTCTCTCTCCGATGTCCAACACCACTTCTCCACGGTGCCCGCCTCAGCCTTCCTCCACCCCCAATTTCCTCCACTCCCTCTCCCACTTCCTCCTTTATCTCTCTCTCCATCCCTCGCCCCACCAACTCACCATCACCGTGCAACAGCCACAGCTTAAAAGAGATGAGGCAATGGGGGTGTTGTGTGTGAAGAGAGAGAAAGAAGAAACAGAATTTGACGAGAGAGCGACGATTTAAAAAGGGAAAAACTCACGATTCTTAGAGATAAGTTCCCTACAGTTGTAAGTACAAGGTCTCAAAATAAGCTTGAGAATGTACCGTAAGGGATCAGTCCCATATATATATATATATATATATATATATATATATATATATATATATATATAAAGAGAGAGGAAATAGAGAGAGAGAGCGCGCGCTAGGATACTCATGGAAATAGAGAGAGAGCGCGCGCTAGGATACTCATGGAAATAGTAGCAGTTTACTACTGTCAATATTTTTACCAATGGCTCTTCAAAATGATCAATGAATAAAAATGTAGAGATCAGCTACTATATATATATATATATATATATATATATAGAGAGAGAGAGAGAGTAAGTCTATTAAGAGCTGGGAAGCTGAGATTCTTAACGAGAGCTGAGATTCTCAGCCGTTCGATTGCGATCCGATGGTCAAGATTTGATCCACTATCAACTGATATGTTGAAGGGCAAAACAGTCATTTCTCAGCTCTCCTCTTTCTCATCTGAGCTACTCTCTCCCGTTCTCTCTCTTTCTCTCCTTTCACGAATCCGAAGAAATCCCCCCTGGCTGCTATCGAAACCCACCCGATCGTGATCTCTCTCTCTCTTCGATGCATCGCTCATCTCTCCCGTTCTCTCTATCTCTTTCGAAGCTAGGGTTTTTGGTTTTTGATTTTGGTCCATTGATGGGTTTGAGATGAGCGATGCATCGAAGAGAGAGAGAGATCACGATCGGGTGGGTTTCGATAGTAGCCAGGGGGGATTTCTTCGGATTCGTGAAAGGAGAGAGAGAGAAAACAGGAGAGAGTAGCTCAGATGAGAAAGAGGAGAGCTAAGAAATGACTGTTTTGCCCTTCAACATATCAATTGATAGCGGATCAAATCTTGAACATCGGATCGCAATCGAACGGCTGAGAATCTCAGCTCTCGTTAAGAATCTCAGCTTCCCAGCTCTTAATAGACTTACTGTATATATATATATATATATATATATATATATATATATATATAGAGAGAGAGAGAGAGAGAGAGAGAGAGAAAGCTAGGATACTCATGGAAATAGTAGCAGTTTACTACTGTCAATATTTTTACTATCGGCTCTTCAAAATGATCGATGAATAAAAATCTAGAGATCAGCTACTACCACGGATTTATTTCAGCAAGGAATTTTATTGTATTCTCATTCTATGAAGAAAAAGGGGAGAAAAAAACTATCTCCTCCATATTCCATTATATATATATATATAGGGAAAGCTTCGGTTGTGCACTACCTCTAATGCACACGGCGTGTGCACTACCTCTAGTGCACAACTTCGGGCGTTCATATCGACGATCCGAACCGTTCACATTGATCTACACATCTAAATTAATCTAAATATGTAAAATCAAATCATTTGAAATTCATTTTCCCATCCATCATGTGATTATAAAAAACAATGATTTTCAGCCAGACAATTTTGTAACACTTCAATGGATGGGTAAATGAATTTCAAATGATTCGATTTTACATATTTAGACTAATTTAGATGTGTAGATCAATGTGAACGGTTCGGATCGTCAATATGAACGCCCGAAGGCCTAGTGCACACACTGTGTGCACTAGAGGAGTGCACAACTACAGCGCTTTCCCTATATATATATATATATATATATATATATATATATATATATAGAGAGAGAGAGAGAGAGAGAGGGAGAGAGAGGGAGAGAGAGAGAGAGTAATGATCCGTTGTGCACTCGGCCTTCGTGTGCACTCAGCCTTCCCGCCTTCGTATCGACGATCCGAACTATTTACATTAATCTACACATAAATTAGTCTAAATTTGTAAAATCAAATCATTTGAAATTCATTTATCCATCCATTGAAGTGTTACAAAATTGTGTGGCTAAAAATAGTTGTTTTTTAGTCACATATGGGCAAATAAATTTCAAATAAATTTTACATAATTAGACTAATTTAGACGTGTAGATCAATGTAAACGATTCGGATCGTACGAAGGCGGGAAGGCCGAGTGCACACGAAGGCCTAGTGCACAACGAAACATTTCTCTCTCTCTCTCTCTCTCTCTCTCTCTCTCTCTCTCTATATATATATATATATATATATATATACATTTCTCTCTCTCTCTCTCTCTCTCTCTCTCTCTCTCTATATATATATATATATACTAGATTTGCCCATGGGCACGTGCCTGCGGCACGTCTTCGGAACGATACAAAACACGAAAAGCCTGTAAACAGTAAAACAACAATTATGTAGCTCAAGTTTGAATAGTATGACAATAATTAGTTGTAAATAAAAGTCTATCTTTCCATTAGTATATGTTAAAAAATAATTATAAATGAGGGTATAAAATCTAGCTTCTTAGAACTTTAAGTGTGGAGTTGAAGAGATATTTACTATTTTCAATATAACATGTGCAGAAAAAAAATATTAAAATTCTGAAAATCTAAATTTCTCAGTAAATATAGAAAGAATTGGAGAGAGAGATAGGGAGAGAAAGAAAGAGAGAAATATGAAAAAGTGGAGAGAAGAGAGATAGTAATAAAGTAATAAGTTTGTTACTTTTGGGGGGAAAATTTTGGTTTTGAGGTTTGAAATTTTGGAGGGAAAATATGTTTTGTGAGGTTTGATCTAGACCTTTGATTATAGGGGGGATTGATTGTGAGCCACTTGATAGCTTTCTTTGTAATTTATTATTATATATATATATATATATATATAGAGAGAGAGAGAGAGAGAGAGAGAGAGCATAAGGAACCTAGAGTGCCACTCATTTAGCATGCATTCCTCCACCAAATACATCATCCACAACACCGTTCGATGCGATCTACATGTCATAGAACATATGCATTTATAAAATCATGAGGTTTGAACATGTTTTGCATATTTATCATCTATATAATAAAACACAAAGAAAGCTATCAGGTGGCTCACATTCAATCTATCCCAAAATCAATGGACCAGATCTGCTCTCACAAAACATATTTTCCTGCCCAAATTTCAAATTCCCCAAATTCAAATACACACACACTCTCTCTCTTTTTCCCATTAAAACAAAAAAAATCCCTTATCTCCCTCTTTCTCCTGGCTCACTCTCTCTCTCTCACTGTCTCCCTCTCCCTATCTCCCCGTTCTCTCTCTATTTCTCCTGCTCTCTCACTCTCTCCCTCTTCCTCCCGATCGGAACCCACCTCCACCCGATCTCTCACCTCCAGCCGATCTCGATTTCCAAGCATCGACAGACCCATCACAAGCCGATCCCTCTCCCTATCTCCCCGTTCTCTCTCTATTTCTCCTGCTCTCTCACTCTCTCCCTCTTCCTCCCGATCGGAACCCACCTCCACCCGATCTCTCACCTCCAGCCGATCTCGATTTCCAAGCATCGACAGACCCATCACAAGCCGATCGCCATCGCCGCTCTCACCGCTCTCGATTTCCCGTCGCTTCAAGCCGATCGCCATCGCCGCTCTCACTCTCTCCCTCCTTCCTCCCTTCCGATCAGCGCCCCCCCTCCCGATCAGCCCACCTCCCGATCGTCGCTTCCCACCGCCGCCGTCTCTGCATCGACAGCCAAGCACAGACCCATCACAAGCTGATCGATTTCCCGTCGCTTCAAGCACAGACCCGTCACCTCAAGCATTGATTTCACCTCTCAGGTATACAAAATCTCTCCATCGATTTCACCTCACAACAGATGTAGTCTTTTTTTGATTGGGTATCGGATTCCAGTGGATTGGGTGAAGTTAATTTTGTATGCTCAATTTTGCTCAACCTTAGGATGTTACACTGGATGTTACACTGGATTTTACACTGGATGTTACATTTGTATGCTCAATTTTGTATGCTCAATTTTGCTCAACCTTAGGATTTTACACTGGATGTACGTTGCTCAACCTTAGGATGTTACACTGGATTTCACCTCTTGCTCATTTGTATGCTCAATTTTGCTCAACCTTAGGATTATTTATACACTGGATTATTTATACACTGGATTTTCATTTTCATTTGTATGCTCAAGTATGTTGTCAGATAGTAGACGATCGACATGTTGGTTTTGTTGCTTCAAGCATCGACTACTTCATAATTTAATTACTTCAAGCATCGACATGTTGGATTTTCATTTTCGATATCGTTTGCTTTCGTTTCATCTTTTTATGCTATGTACGTTACTATTATCCGATAAATAATTCTATATCTGCTTGATTTGCCCTGTTTAACTTTTTTTTATATTTGCTTCTCAAGGTATTGAAGAAGCGATTAGGAAGTAAAAATCCCAAAATACAGCTGCTCACCCTCTCTGTGAGTAATAAATCTCCTCTATACTTTCTCATTATTTAGCTAATTGCTTAGAAAAATTAAGCTGCTGATGATAAGTTATTTTATTAATGCTCCCTTGCTATATTGGTTAGTGGATCTGATATTATCTTCACTTTCAACTAAGTGATTAACTTAAATTGTTCTGGACTTTGGCGTTCTTGGTCAGTATATAGCTGTAATACACCTTGGTATTAGTGGGAAACAAAAAAAACATTTAATCCCTGGGAGATACTGCCTTTAAAAATTGATCTTAGACAAAAGTAGCCTTCAAATATCCTTTGAAAAATAAGTTATTTTATTCCTTTTTCTTTTTTTCCTTTGGGTAATGAAGTTTAATTATGGTACACCACAGATGTAGTCTAAAGAGAAACCAGACTTAGATTATACATGTCTATTTCAAGCACTAGATTATGGCATATGCAAGAGGCATGGTTTCAATTTTTTTTTTTTTTTTTAAGATAAAAAAGATGATAGCGTCGTCGCTTCATTAATGAAAAATCAACAAAATAAAGTAGTACAACTTACACTGGTTTCAAATGTTAGATGTCGGTGTTGTGTTATATATCGGGATGTCTATTTATGATTGTAGATATTTTATAAATAACTGATGGGGAACACATTGCACAACAAAAGTTGAAGTCTAGGATGTTACTGGATTTTTTTTAGGATATTATGGCAAAAGTTGATGATGTTACTGGATTTTAGGATGTTTTTTTTTTATGCTCAACTTATACTTTCATGAAGGAAAATTTAGAGATAAGCCAACACTAAATTGATATGCAACTCGGTACCCATGGAGAAGATAAGGCATTTGATTAGCATTTTAGGTATTTGTTTTTTAGGTCAATATAAGGCTTACCCTGATCTCACTACATTTGTTTTTTAGTATTGTCACTTCTACCATATCTCTGTTTTTATTTGGATGTTTTGTTTAATTTTTATTTTTAAGAATCTTTCTTTACATGTGTCTAAATAAGTAATCTCAAAATTGAAACTTGCCATCTGTTTGCATGAGATTCAGGTTTCATTAGAAGATATAAGTTATGCATGAGATTCCTAATCAAATTACTACGCATTTCATTTTCATAATGTCATACAGTTTTAATATGCTCAGAACCTATCTTCAATATTTCTTCTATTCACAAACTTATCGTTAAAACTTATACATGCTGAAAAATGAAGTTATTTACCTTAACTATCCTTCTCATTCAGTCTCAAGAAGTTGCCCGTGCATTTGGAGCTGTCTGCACACCTGAGTTTTTTCTCTTCAAAAAGGTGAGAATTGTCAATTGCAAATGTTTTTTAGATCCAGTTTCTGAGATAGAAGAGTTTTACTTTAAGGTTGATTAACTAAATTTAAATTTTAGATATGAACTAGGTAACATGGATAGTTAGAAGAAAATAGTATGATGGTATTAATAACAAAGCAGTTCTTTGGTCTCATTTGAGATTGCCTTATGATAGACTTCAGTTAACTATGTTACCGTGCCCGAAATTCAATCCAATGCTCACTGTGCTTCTTTTGCATATTATTTCCATTATAGTTAAAAGGGTTCTTACGCACTCCCCTAAAATGATTTATATTTTCAAATCTGTCCTTTGAATTCTTCGCATTTACATACTTTCCTTAAAAGAAAGTGATCTTTGAAAAACTCCTGACTGTCAGATTCACTTCTGAAACTGAAATAGCTACAGAATTTTACTGTCTTACCGCTTCTTCCCATCTTTCTCTATAACAATCCGAAGTATTCCGGGTCTTTAAAGCATAACACAGTGAAAAGTGAAAACTGGTCAGCTGAGCCTTCACAATGGCAAAGAAGAACTAAGAGTCAGAGCACCCCAGAATTCCATCCATAAGTTTAACTGAATATTTTGGTCAAGTCTTACTTTTTCATTCGCAGAGAATAACAAACCATCCCAATTGAGAACCTATAAATTTGTACTTTGTATAAACTAACAATCAGTATACCGAACAAATATATGGCAAACTGTACGAGAAGAACCATCCCTAATGAGAACCTATTCCTATCAGCGCTTTGAATAATTTTGCAGAAGCAACAATCAGTGAGCGAAAACTGTAAAAGAAGAAGAGGAAGACGAGAACGGATCACACAGGGGAATACAAAATAATTATCTGAAAGTTAGAACACTTACATGCAGAACATTCATCGGTGTAAACAGGGCTTTTTCAGTTCTCCTGCCACTATAGTGATCTATAATTCTATATACATGTTCATTAGTCATTGCAGTTCACTATAGAGGGAACCGATAATAATGATAATTATGTTTTTAATTATTACTTCCTTCTGAAGGTAATTTGCAATTTGGGGTTTGAATGCAAAGATATGGCCTTTTGGATTGCTGTTTGTTTCATACTTGGGTGAAATTTTGATTACCTGTTTTATTTTGTTAGATTTAGTTCCCATGTCAAGATTGCAGCTTGAGTTTTATTTTTCGCAACAATAGAATAGAACCCGTTTGCAGCTTGAGGGTGAAGTCATCCATCCATATCTTTCTTATAGAAGCTCTACCCTGAAGTTTGAACTTGAGTTGCTCAACCTTATGCTCAACCTTATGATGTTTTTTGTATGTTACTGGATTTTAGGATGTTTTTTTTGTATGCTCAACCTATACTTTCATGAAGGAAAATTTTGTATACTTTCATGATGGAAATTCCAGTGGTTTGATGGGTTTTTTTGTATACTCAAATTTTTGAAGTAAACAAAAAATTGATAGGTGCTTTGGGGGAAGTTAACCTGCCAACCAATATAGTAGGTCTCTGAGGTTGTAGTGAGTGTTGATAGATTTGTGTTTATGTTCTAACATGTGATACCAATATTATGCCAATTGATGTATTTAGGTTTGGGATCTCGGGATTCACTAAAAGAAATTACAAATAGATTGTTATATCTTTCCGTTAGTTACGGATGAGCTTAATATGAACCAGCTAATATTAACATAATTACGGGAGGATAACTAATATTAACATAACTGGGAATAATACGGGAGGATAAAAAAGCTTCGCGAATAAGAACTATTTCCAATTTTAGTACATAACTATTTCCAAGAATTCTAATACTACCCGTTGCTCCATCAGACAGATACGAATAACAATTCATAAGAGAAAACTGAATCAACCAACTTTATGGTATATTTTGAAACAAACTTGATACAACCTATGGTTAGTTTATAAATAAATAAAAAAGTGCCCAAAGCTCAACCACCCAAAATTCAACATAATCACAAAACACAAAAATAAAAATCAGTTTTTAAAAAGATCAGTTATAGCAAAAAAAAATTGAAGGCAATTCAATTATATCACAAGCACATCAAAACTGCTATGTTTAACCCAAAACACAATCAATTTGGAAGAAAAAATCGTTAGAATCTTCACATATGGAATCTTTGGATTTTGTGAGATTCTACCAAAAAACTGTGCTTAGTCATTCTACATCCTGTTCATCTTTCTTGATCACCCGAAGCTTTTCTACACCATATCTCATTGTAGTTAATCATCAAAGAAGATAGATCATAGTAATTAATAGTAGTTAATACGTTTTCTTGATTGGTTTGTTAAAATAATTAGAACGTCAATTGCTCCAATTAAAGAACTTCAATTGGTTAGTTAATATGTTTCCCCTCCTTTATATACAGGTCAATTGCTCCAATTAAAGAACAGCAATGGATGACATCGCTATATATGGCCATGTAAGTATCTTCTTTTTTTAAAAATAAAATCTACAACACTTGATATAATAATAAGTTTCTCTCATTTTAATGTTTACTTTAATACCTTACAGGTTGATGTTGACTTGGAAAAAACAGTAAGTTAAGCTTTTCATTGTGTTCTTAGCACATTAATTAATTGATCACTCACATTCAAAATTGATATTTTTCTATTGCAGGTGCAATTCCTTCGACAAAAAAATGTCGGGGTTACCATTCGAGATGAACGCGAGCTTAATCTAATATCTCTTCGCAAGGTAAGCTTCACCCCTTATTACTTGGTATGTCTTTTGCTCATTATTGATTTTTTATGGTTAATTCCTACTTTTTAACCACCCAATGTAGAGAAAGGAAACAAGTTATTCGGGCAAGGGAAAGGGAAAAGAAAATGAAATGTCCAGTGCGGTATATGCTTATCTTGCTTCTTTATCTTGCTTTATTTACAATGCTTTTTCTTTATGTTTCCTTACACTGCTTCTTTTATTTATCCTCACACTGTGAAAATTAATACATTCTCAAATAAGTAAGTTGTTCTCATCTTAAATAGTCATTTATAACGATTCATTTCCACAAATTTAGGCTCATAATGATCATGTTATATCGAAAGCTACGTTGGCTCAACGTAGACGACGAGAACGGGAGAAACTTGAAATGTGCTCTATACGAGTATTTGACGCAACTGACGAATGTTTACCTCGAACAACTGTTCCTTCTAATGTACCACAGAAACATATGTATGATGGACAAACTACTTCAGTACTGCCAAATATTGGCCTGCAAAGAACCTGTCAAACTTCTGACGCTGTTAGGTAAATAATGTTTGCTTTTTTAATCTTAACTTTTTCAGAATGTCTTTAGTTAGTTGTTCTCCATATTCAGTCATATGATTAATTCACAAGTAGCGAGACTTGAAGGGTGCACCACGCGTCAATTGGCCCAACGTGAAAGACAATATCGAACTGCTACGTCCAAATCAAATAGGTTCATTTTATTTTACCTTTAACCCGTGTATATTATCCATAGGTTAGAATATATACAACTGTTAACTTACATGGCCATCGTAACTAATAGGTTCAATTCCGAACGACACTTTCTCGGCATGATGAATGTTGCATGCTCTTATTGTTCAGCATTGCATTGGAATGATGAAAAATTATCGGTCTCATCTGCCAGAAATAATTATTTCGGAAAATGTTATTCACAAGGAAAAGTGAAACTACCTTTGTTCATTACTCCACTCCCACCTCTTCAAGATTTATATGATGGTGATAGTGTACAATCGACTTCATTTCGGACTTTTACTCGAGAATACAATGCAGCAAATGCTTTTACGAGTTTGGGTGTCAGAATGGATGAAAGGGTCATCCATGGTCGGGGGCCTACCTCATTCACCATACATGGAAAGATGCGCCACCGAACGGGATCATTAATACCACAGCCAGGTCAAGCTGCTGTTTATGCACAACTCTACATTTACGATCCAGTTTCTGCATTAGGTTTTCGTACATCGCGAAATCCTCATTTGAGAGCTGATGTTCTCAATATTATTCAGGATTGTTTGGAGTTCAATGAATTTGCAGATAAGTTCCGTCAAGCTTATACAATTTTAAACCAGACAAATTCTTCGGATCACAGCTTACCTGCGGTTCTACACTATAATTCTGCAACTGACCGGCGTAGGTATAATCTTCCAACTACTGATGAGATTGCAGTGATTATACCTGGTGATGGAACTGAAATTAGTGGTATGAGAGATATCATACTGCATTTGAGGGGAAACAACGAGTTAATGCAAATTAACGAGTGTCATCCAGCATATTTGCCCTTGCATTATGTCTTGCTATTCCCTTATGGTGAGTTGGGATGGGAACCGGATTTGAAACAGTGGGATGTCACCAACGGAAGACCTTCGACTGCTAGACTAACTCAAATGCAATTCTATAGTTATCGTTTATTTCAACGCAATACTGAGTATTCAACTATTCTGAGAGCAGGAAAACTTTTGCAAGAATTTATTGTCGATGCTTGGGCAGCCACTGAGCAGAATCGACTGACATATCATAAGCTTAATCAGGGAAAACTTCGAGCTGAACTTTACCAAGGTCTTACCGACATCGCTGCAGATGGGTTAGGACTTGATCAGGTCGGACAACGAATCATTTTGCCATCTTCATTCATTGGTAGTCCAAGACATGTTTGAAATCTTTCAAGATTCAATGGCTATTACGCGCCACTACCAACACCCAGATATTTTCCTTACCATGACTGCAAATCCCAAATGGCCAAAAATAACTGCAGCTCTATTGCCACATCAAAAAGCCACTGATCGCCCTGATTTAGTTTCTCGCGTTTTTGAGTTGAAGAAAAATGCTTTGATGAAGGGGATAGAAAAAGCAAAAGTATTTGGTCAGAAAGTTGCGCATGTCTTTACCATTGAGTTTCAGAAACGCAGGCTACCTCATATGCACGCTCTTTTCTTTCTTGCAAATCCAGACAAAATTCGTATATGCCAACAAGTAGATGTAGTGTCTGCTGAATTTCCAGATCCGATAGCTGATCCCCTGCTCTTTGAAACTGTCAAAAATTGTATGGTGCATGGCCCGTGTGGTGCACGAAATCCTCAAGCATCGTGCATGGAAAATGAAAAATGTCAAAAGAGGTATCCTAGAGAGTTCTCTGAGGCAACAACTATGGATCAAGATGGCTATCCAATCTATCGTCGTCGTGATACTAAACATTTTTATACTGTGAGGGGGCAGCAGGTTGATAATAGAGATGTTGTACCCCATGATGCTTTCCTTTCTAAAATGTTTAATTGTCATATTAATGTTGAAGTTTGTGCTGGGGTGAGATGTGTTAAATATATCCACAAATATATTTTCAAAGGAAACGACCGCGCAACAATTGTGTTGGGAGGGGTAGATGAGATCAAGCAATATCTCGACGCACGGTATATTGGCCCTCCAGAAGCTGCATGGCGAATTTTTGGACACTCTTTACATGAAGAGGTGCCAGCGGTTGTACGCTTGGCACTGCATTTGCCTGGAATGCATCGCGTTGTTTATAATTCGGCTGATAGGATTGACGACGTCGTATCTAGAGCCGAACTAGAAATGACAACTCTTACCCGTTTTTTTGCATGTTGCTCATCAAATTTAGCTGCACGCGCATTCACCTACCAACAGTTCCCGCAATATTTTGTTTGGAATAAGTCTTCGAAGATGTGGACGCCAAGAAAGAAGGGATACGCAATCGGCAGAATCTACTTTGCAACTCCGAATTCGGGTGAGCGCTTTTATTTGCGTTTGCTACTAACAGTTGTGAAGGGACCACGATCATTTCAGTGCTTACGTACAGTCGACAATGTTGAGTATGCTACTTTCAAATTAGCATGTGTTGCCAGAGGACTGTTGGAAGATGATGGCGAGTGGGTACAATGTCTCCAAGAAGCTGCAATTATGAGCACCGGCTACCAACTTAGACGGTTATTTAGTGTCATTCTTACGGAATGCTCTCCGTTGGAACCACTTACCTTATGGAACCAATTCTCAGTGCATATATGTGATGATCTTGAACACAAACTGCGTACATTATTTTTCATTCCCAATCCTACCCAAGCCCAAGTCCTAGATTATGGTCTATATCTTTTAAACCAAATGCTTCAAGAATCAGGCAAGAGCTTAGATAACTTCCGACCCATGCCCTATCCTATGCAAAATTGGAGTACGGTTGTTGGCAACAAGTTTATTTGGGAACATAGAGTACTGCAAGTTGAAGCCCTACAAGCTAATATACAAGCAAGTATAAATTCACTTAATGATGCACAGTTGTCTGCATATACTGCAATAATTACATCAGTTATGGGCGGCAAGGGAACTACATTCTTCTTGAACGGAGGAGTCGGTACTGGAAAAACATTTTTATACAATACACTAGCAACGAAATGCCGTCGAGATGGTTTCATTGTTGTAACTGTTGCTTCTTCTGGCATTGCATCATTGTTACTGGTAGGAGGTAGAACTGCACACTCAACATTTTCCATCCCCTTTGATGTGTTGGATAATTCCTTTTGTGGGTTCACTAAGCAATCACCTCAGGCAGATTTTTTCAGGGAAGCAAAGCTAATCATTTGGGATGAGGTCCCTATGCAGCATAGGTTTTGTGTAGAAGCTGTTGACCGTACACTTCAAGATATACGTGATAATAAAAATCCATTTGGTGGTATCACTGTGGTGCTCGGTGGGGATTTTCGACAAATCCTACCAGTAATACCGAAGGGGGTTCGGGAACAAATTGTTGGTGCATCGCTAAGAAAATCTTTACTTTGGAATGCCGTACAAGTCTTAACTTTGAACGTGAACATGCGTCTAGATTCATCGGATATCAGAAATATTTTATTTGCCAGTTTTCTAAACGAGGTTGTCTTCGTACATATTTTTTGTAATAACTAAGCAAATCTCTCCTTTTGACTCTTACTGACAAATAAGTTTTCTTTATTATATAGATTGGCTCCAAACCCGATGAGACCGGACAACTTCCTTCAACAATTCGGAGGTGTCATACATTGGATGAACTTTTATCTACCGTTTACCCGCAACTAAACGTTATCGGCACTATCACTCCCAAATATCTTACAGAGCGGACAATTCTATCAGCGAGAAATGATGATGTAAATTTCATTAATGTTGCTGCATTAAATCTTCATCCGGGGCCAAAATTTACATTTCTTGCTGCCGATAAAATGTCTGAGGAAGATGGAGTTGATCGAAACATCACCAATCGATACCCTAACGAGTTTTTGAACTCTTTAGATCCTCCAGGGCTACCACCGTTTAAACTGGAGCTGAAAGTGGGGTGCCCAATCATATTGTTGAGGAATGTTACACCAAAGGATGGTATGTGTAATGACACTCGGTTAATTGTAGTTCGGTGTGCTCAGTCGACGCGTGTAATTGAGGCTATGATTTTAACTGGCGATAAAGCAGGAAATTTGGTCTTCATTCCAAGAATACCTCTAACCCCTAAACCTTCGTCTTCGGATCTACCTTTTGCAATGACAAGACGGCAATTTCCAGTTCGATTAGCGTATGCTGTAACAAAAAATAAAGCACAAGGCCAATCTGTTGATATTGTGGGGATAGATTTACGCTCACCAGTTTTCAGTCACGGACAACTCTATGTTGCACTCTCTAGGTGTACAAGTTTTGATCGTATTTTCTTACTTCTACCAGAAGATTGTTTAAGCTCAACAACAAACATTTGTTTATCCTGAAGTTCTTTTATAGAGGTACCACTACCATACTCTCAACAGAAAATACAGGTACTTTATGACTTTGATTATCTTTCAATAAAAAAATTTCATACTCTTAACTAATGAACCTTACTTGAATAAAACTTTTTATAACTATTAAATAGTTTCTTTCATTTAAATTAATTTGTTAATAATCCGAAGTAAAAAAAACGTTCTTTCCATGTGGATTACCAATTCCAGCACAGGTAATGGTTGGTAAAATATGATGTGTTAGACGCCATTAATCTGGTATAGGGCTTATACATGCTATCAGGGCATACTTGAAGGAGCTAGCTAGCAGCTGTTTACTTCCTCGCCATCTAAAATTAGGAAATACAATCAAGTACAATTAATTTTGGATTTCTTCCATTTGGTTGTAGGTACAATAAATAGGAAAAGTTCAAGGGATCACCCCCACCTTTCCAATGTTAGTTTAACTGTATACCAAGAGATGTATAATGCGAGATAACATTAAAATGGGAAAATAATTATTAAAAAAACCCAACTTTTGCATAGTTCCAACACAATTAGGTGAACTCAAGTAAATGATCACCTTCTCACAAACAAAATCAGTCAAAACATTGGCTGCGGGTAAACATACCGCAATCCCAACAACCTAGAAAATAAAAATAACCACCAAATTTCAAACAAAAAGAGATAACTGAACTTCTTTAACTTGCCTATATATTGTCAAACAACAAAAGTAAAATAGCACGACTTTTGGCTCAGTTTTGGTGCTATAAACACCAATTCAAGTCAATTCAGGTCAAACATAGATGACTGTCTTTCACAGCCTTGCCCCCAACCATACAAGTAGGTAGCAGATAAAGTCCCCCAATACAACATACATGTATATACATAGTCAGGTGTTAAAGCATCTATGTCATCAACTAAAACAGCATACATGTATAATCCAAGATTCACCTTACTAAAACTTATTTTCATTGTTGTTTTACTTTTGAACTTTAATAGAACTGGGAAGCAGCTGACATGGACCTCAAATTTATAAATGCAACTACATTGATGAATTGGGGTTGCAATAAGGTAAATTTCTATTTACTACAACTACACCCTGTGTTAACCGTTAATTGCTGCTAATTTAATGTTTCTTCTTTTTTTCCCAGATTGTCGTCCACACTCAAAACCGTCATGTACATATTGACAGTTTAACTTTTTGTAGGGTGATGAGGAACATGTTTGGTTGAAGCCATTGTTCTATTTGAAAGGTAATGGTTTCAAAACTATTTCTATTGTTTTAATTGTTTATTGTAAACTCTTACTATTTGATTCAAAACTCTCAATGTTTTTTTAGGCTCACTGTTTGGTCCTATTTTGAAGACTTCAACCATTGTGTTCTTCTACAACCATTGGTTGGTGTTTAGTATGGTGGAGGTTGTAATAATTGTAATAATATAGTTATGTTAATACCCGTACCCGCAATTTTGTGGAGTATTGGGTTCTGTGTTTGGTTTTTTAAATGTTTTTCGAAGGTTTTTCAAAAAAATTATTACATTTTCAAAAGAATTTTTGGTTTTTATTTTGTATCTTGCATTATATTCTGATTTTTTCCCCCAGAGCCATATATATATGTTGCCTGTGTGATGTTGCTTGGTTGAGCCTGGGGAGGATTGATATTTATTGCGTGTGATGTCATATGTTTAATTGTTAGCAGAATTCCGTAAGGAATTTCTGTAAAAGGGCTAATATTTTAGGGGGGGTTCTGTCAAATTTTTTTAAAATCTATTATGTTTTCCTAATACTTGAGATTGTGAAATTGTCAACATTTTGTAGGTTCAGTGAAGATTTTGTAGGTGGTACACTTGAGGCTTGAAGCTTTCTGGATTGAAGCTTGAAGATTTTGTAAATTTTGTAGCTTGATTGTAATATTTAGCATTTTTGGAGATGATGTAAGTAACTGTATATAATAATGATATAATATAGTTATGTTAATACCCGTACCCGCAATTTTGTGGAGTATTGGGTCTGTGTTTGGTTTTTTAAATGTTTTTCAAAGGTTTTTCAAAAAAATTATTACATTTTCAAAAGAATTTTTGGTTTTTATTTTGTATCTTGCATTATATTCTGATTTTTTTCCCCAGAGCCATATATATATGTTGCCTGTGTGATGTTGCTCGGTTGAGCCTGGGGAGGATTGATATTTATTGCGTGTGATGTCATATATTTAATTGTTAGCAGAATTCCGTAAGGAATTTCTGTAAAAGGGCTAATATTTTAGGAGAGGTTCTGTCAAAATTTTTTTAAATCTATTATGTTTTCCTAATACTTGAGATTGTGAAATTGTGAACATTTTGTAGGTTCAGTGAAGATTTTGTAGGTGGTACACTTGAAGCTTGATTTTGTAGCTTGAAGATGAAGATTTTGTAGGTTCAGTGAAGATGAAGTTTTTGTAGCTTGAAGCTTGAAGATTTTGTAGGTTCAGTGAAGGCTTGAAGCTTGAAGATTTTGTAGGTGGTACACTTGAAGCTTGAAGATTTTGTAGGTGGTACATTTTGTAGAAGATTAAAGGTTTGGCTGGTTGGATACTCATTTGACACACATTCCTTCGCCGGATTCACGATCCACATAGATCATTGTGATCTATATGTCATAAATGTTTGTCAAATGAGATTTGTATCCAACCAGCCAAACCTTTAATTTCTTCCTATTGATCTATCTTCTCTTCTGAAATTCCAATTCGGATGCAGAAGAACTTTATGCGTTCGCAAAGACGGCCATGGTGTCGCTGGAGAGGGTCAGGATTTTGTTGCAGGTTTACAATCTTACTTTTTTTGTAGAAGTTTTTTCTTCTTTGAGTGAATATCCCAATAATAAACCCTAAAGACTATGTTTTAATGTCTTCTTCTTTACAAATTGCAGATTTTTCTATTTTCTTAATCAATATCTATATCCAAACTGACATGCTTTTTCTATTCCTCGAAAGGATCTCATTTGGTGGAAAGGTGAGGGTTTTCCAAACTCACCATTTTTTGATGAATTTATTGGAATTTGAGCATAAAGTTGGAAGCTTTACCTTGAATTAGGTTGGCTTTTAGGGTTATTGGATTGCTTAGTGTAAAAAGTTGGTACCTTGATGAGTTGAAAATAGAAATTGGAATAGAAATTTTGTAAAAATGTATGTTTTTTTTTTTGTATTTTTTCTGTTTAGTTTGTAGTAGTGCCACTTGTAGGGTAAGTATACGTAATTGTTAGGAGTTGGTTATGTTTTTTTTTGCTGCTAATTGGTTTGTGAATGTCAGTATCTAACACCCCTTTTGATAAATTGTGATATGGGTTAGTTTTTTTGTTCTGTTGGGATCTTCGTTCCAGTTTCGATGAATGTTGCTAATGCCATATATCCATGTGAATGCACCTGACTTTCATAAAAAGTATTTTTGTTGTTGATAAGTGGTTCTTGTTGGTGTGCTTAGGAACATTTTGTGCAAACAAGTTATGGCTCGATATCGGTCACAGTGTATGGAGATCAAGAAAAGTTGCACTGGTTACCTGCCCGGATGTAGTGTTGAATTGTAAGTATTGGAAATTACATAATATGCCATAATTTTTTAAACATGGGAAGATGAAGAAGTAAAATGGAATGTTGACAAAAGTATGTGAATTTGAGGAGAAATGTCTGCTTCCAAGGACTATTCTTTTGCCCTGAAGCTACTTCATTGCTCCTTCACAATTTTTGCATATATCATATAAGTCCTGGTCACGAGGTCGGTAATGGTGTTGTTAGTTTTGTATATCAGTGTAGTTTATTGTTTCTGATCTTTTTGGGCAACTTACTCACAAGAGTTTTGTGACAGTTAGGAGCTGGTCCATTTCTTCAAATGTGCCAGTCCCTTCAGTTGATGATTTGGCCGATCAGTTTGCAGAAGTTCTTAATTTCTTTAGGTAATGCTCGACACTTATTGTTCGACTTTGTAATTTTAAACTTTATCAGTTTTCTTATAATGCATTTGAGTTTTAATATTTCGTAAATGCCTTTTTGCATATTAGGTTCAATGATGTGCATGGGTGTTACAGCTAGAGCTTACATTCTTATGCTTTTTGCAGTACGTCTCCTTGAACGAAGTATATTACACACTATGCATGTATAATATCATTCCTGATATTCATTTAATTGTTGATTCAGACAATATAAAGATCAAGTTCTTAGTTTGATATTGATCTCCCTATGTGCAAAGCACCCTCATGGACAAAATGGTTGTATAATAAGGTAATGTGGGGATTGCTTTACCTAATTACCTTTGTATTTTGTGCACTTTGAAAACTTTACTGGCAAGTGAAGCTTGTTCCTCGGGTTATATTGAATATGCTATATTACTATGGAATGTGCAGTTTCATAAAGGAATGCTTGCTTTAGAGATACTTCAGTAAGGTAACGAGTCAACAGAACTAATTGTGACATATAGCGTACTATCAATGGATTGAGGCATAAAAGATCGTGTTTGGATACAAAGCTAAAGTTAGATAAGTGGAGGTGGAGTTACTTCGAGGTATCTTCATCTTAAGTTTGGTCTATTTAGGAGAAGTTCCATTTCATCTCGACCCAAAATCTGAGATGCCAAAATTGAGATACCTGGAGAAACACATGTACGAATCATTTAGCAATAACTTGAGTGGAGGGAACGGTATGCAAACTACAATTTATATATCACTACCACTACTGAAAAATTGACTGACTTTAGTTATCCCAACTTAACTGTGTATCCAAGCAATGTATCCAAAGCATGCCCAAAATGTTAGTAGAAAAAATGTTGTTGGGTTTGTTTACTTGGTTTAGCTTACTTATTAATTGAATGCATTACTTGCATGCTTATTAAGAAGTCCGAGGTGGTCCACAAGTACTTGAATCAGATATTGGTAGAAGTGTAAGTTAGTGTGAACATACAACTCTTCAAACTTTTCCTTTAATTGATAGTTGGTACTAAATGTCAATCAGTTTACTCTCAAGTTGTTGGATGAGAGACAAAGTACAAACGTCAGGCATTTCTTCAATCAATCAATGGGTATGGACTCAACTATTTGTTCTGTTGTGACTGCTCTTAAAATGGTTCTACTGCTACTATGATTTGTTTCTTTGGAGATGTGATATGACCGAAATGTTGAAGAAATTACAGTGTAGGACGCTTATTTTTTGGGTGAAAATTCCCCTTACCACTCGGAGGGCCTCCACATGACTACCAAGCTGGATAAAAGATACAGGATAAAAAATACAGAATAAAAGATACAATGCCCTAGCAAGAAAAATAACAAACTTGAGTTATAACAAACTAATGTCATAAAATAATATTTCATATAATTGAGGATTTATTAATAAGGAAAGAAAGATATGAAGTATATTTTAATTCAACTTTTGCAGGTGTAGATTACAACTACCATATGAAGCAACGGAGTACCATAGAGATTGAAGAATCTCTCTTCTTAAAGAGAGGAAAACTCGAATCTACTAATTGTTGTTTTGCTAGAGTTCATTTGAATCATTTTATGCTACTACTTTTCTCATAAATTACATAGAAGACAATATATATATTTGATGTTCCAATTTATGTACACAGTAAGATCTAACCAAGCATATATATTATCTTTTTTGGACTGCCTTTAGGTTAAATACATTTGGGAATAGAATATACTTCACTTTTCTCAGCTTTTCTCAGCTCGATTTAGTATCCCCTTGTGTATTCAATCTCTCGTGTAGAAGTCCTCTTTATAACAGCAAAAAGAAAATTTGGGTAAAGTGGTGTGAGCTATTTACCGACGTTAACACCGACACCAACACCGACACAAGCAACATGGACAGCCAGCTTGATCGTAATCCCAGGGTATATTCCATTAAACCAAGCAAACATAGTTGATGTTGCATATTTGTTTATTTATTTTATTTTGCTACAACCAACTATAATATAACTACATGGTTTTAAACTTAAGAATTTTGATATTGCTTGCTTGATTGAATTTATAGGAATTTAAGATCGTTCATTGCCAACGATAGCAACAACAATGAGATAACAAAACCAATCATGTGAGAGAGATGTAAATTAATAGAGTTGAATTTGGAGTGACATTCTCATCCTCTTATATTAGGAATGGGAGCATGTTTTGAGAATTCCGAGTTTGCAAACAAACTTTTTGTTTGAAGAAAGGGTCAATTGAAAAGCGATACATATATTTAAGTTTTTATGTGTGTTAATCAATTTGTTGTTCACCAAGCTACGTGCACTTGGTGCATGGCTAATTTTCAACTAGTATATATATATATATATATATATATATATATATATATATACACACACACACACACACACACACACACACACACACGAAGGTGATCCCCGTAAGTCCCTACCTCACCTCTTACTTTGAGGCCCTCTACGATACGAACCCTCTATGGAAAAATTAAATTGTTCATCTTATTCTACATGCCTAAGATAGCCTATGGGCGTAAAATAAAGTTATTTGACACTAAGCAGTTAAAATCCCCGATAACGCCCGATTAATCCCCGATTAATCGCTAATCGGAGGCTAAGCGATTAATTTTTTAGTGATTTATAATATTTCAATAGTTAGCGATTTAATCGGGAATAATCGGCCGATTAGTGGTTAATCGGCCGATTTTAAGTGGCCGATTAACCGATTAAATCTCCTCCTCTGATTTTTATGCTTATTTGCATTATTTGGGCTCAATCCGGTCCAAATCTAAAATTCAAATTTAAAATTCAAACCCCTTCTGGTCCTCGCTCAAACCCAAACCCGACATATCGTCGCTCTCTTCTTCCTCGTGCAAACCCAAACCTAAACATATTATCTTCAAACCCAAACCCAAACTGATTCTCTTCTTCTTCCTCGAGCAAACCTAAACCCGACCGGCCATCGCTCTCCCGTATCGTCGCATACTTGACCCAGCACGCATCTGTACCTCCTCTTGTTGCTCGCATTGCTCCTCCCCGATTGTTCTTGTTTAATGGAACCGACTAGCAAACCTGACCAGACCCACATCCATAATCCAAACTCAGCTCAAACCAAATACTTTTTTTTCTTTTAACTATATGTTCCTATTTGATAATCTTATAATAGATTTTTGTTAGGATTTAGGGTTGCTACATAATGAGGATATATATCTTTTTTTAATTATATATATAACGATTTTTCCGATTTAATCCCCGATTATTTTCCGATTAACCGATTAATCACTAATCGCTCCTAGACCGATTAGTTCCAAAAACCGATTTTAACTGCCTAGATTTGACATTCATTTTCCCATCCATCATGTCGTTAGAAAAAAAAATGTTTAGCCATATAATTTTGTCATTTCCTACACAACATCCATTTAACATGTAAGGCCCAGTTTGGATACAAAGATTTGATACCTATAGGTAATTTTTAAGTGAAGGTAGAGTAATGCAACCTATTTTTTGCAAACGTGCACTTCATTTTTGGCTTAAAGAATTTGGTTGGTTTGAAGTTTAGATACCTATGGTTGTTTCATTAAGGTGAGATAGCTTAAGGCAACGTAACTCCAAAATATGATCAAAATGGGTAAAAGTTTAGATATCTGTAGGTACACAACTCACCTGCACTAACCTTCGGTAACCTCCACTTGTGTAGAGTGCCCGTTAACCTTTGTATCCAAATAGGGCTTAGTGTCTCTTAACATTTTACAAAAGTTTCATTAATCATATTAAAAGTGTCCTCAACCTCTAATCTGTTTTCAGAAATATTCACAAAATTACCTTTGTTTTCTTTGAAATTACTTGTAAATTATAAATAATATCCCATTCACTTATTTAGCTTAGCATGTCCTTTAAAACGTATTTCTCATGTCCCAAAATTATAGGAAAAAGATTTCACGTGTCATCAACTTGAATGTCCATCACCAAATCCATCAGCCTATATGCTGAAAATTGCAGTTGAAGTGTGGGTATTGGTAGTCATGATTAACTTTTCCGGTTTACCACATGAAGTCAATGGCACAGGCTAAAGAGGGTAAAAAAAAACTCCTGCGAATCATGATTATGAACTTACAATCAACAATATCTACTCACCCACAAATAAACTAGGCAGATTATAGTGTCGAATGTGGTGGAAGCCGGTACAAGTGAAATTTCAAACCATAGCTTGACTTTAGTTCCTGTAGGAGGAATCAATCAAATGGAAAAACAAGTTCCAAGTTATCCGAGAAGTAAACAAGTTTCAAGTTGGTCACATTCATTCAATTATTTAATAAATGAATGGGCACAAACAAATTGAAACTTGGTTGGTTCATCTCAACGAATAACATGTTGCTAGGTATTTCTTCTCAAGCGTTGTACAAATGATGACCCAATATTGTAGTATTGATGGGCCTGAACACTTTCAAATAGTACATTAACTTTGCTATAAAGCCCAAGAGAAAACTAGCTCGACCTCGCAGAAAATTGTCTTATTCAAAACACGCAGTTGACTGCCAGATTCACATCTGTCAAAAAGATCTCAATAATTTAAAACATCAGTAAGACAAATCAGGTAAGAATTTTTCTCCCAATTCAGCATCTATTCTTCTTGTTTCTTAAAACTTGAACTCTAATCAGCAGAACTTACTTTTAATATGTATCCCCATCAAGTTGTACATTTTTTCAAATAATTTATATTCCAACAGTTCGCACTGCAAGCTAACCTTTTACAAAGACACATGGTTGTCTAATTGCAAGATACATCTATGAATTTCAAACATGGGTAATGACTTCCAAACACTGAGGGGACCCAATTAAGAATATGGCAAAATGGTCTGCAGTCATCTTTAAGAACCTTATGCTATAAAGAGACAGACATCTGTAACTTACCATTTATGTTTAGTGATACAAACTTTATTTAATCATCCATATTCCATAAACTAATAGGATAATCATCAAGACAACGTTGTATAGAACTGTAGCATAAAAAACTAACACCCCAGAATATGTGACAAATCCTAGCATCCTGCTCCACTGAATTGGAAATTTAATAGCATGTCATTTTCTCACAGCTGTGCAGCAGTCTCTAAGGTATTATAAAGGTTGTCATATGATGAAACAAAAATTATTAATGTTATATTTTACCTTCTTATCATTCCCAGCACTGGCCAATAACTTTCCATCTGATGAAAAATGGCAGCAAAGAACCTTGCTCTTACTACTCTGGTCGCAGCTGATCTCACTGCATGTGGAATCTGAACAGGGTGTGGGATTTTGTTTTAGTTTACAACTCTGTCAGTTGGACACTCAGATAATGATATAATAAGATTACCCTTTGAAGTATCTGCATTGTGCTCTGCAGAATTGCTTTTCATTGGAGCAAATATGTCTCTAGAATCCCCATCATTAGCCAAAAATGAATCTACTTGTTCATCGAAAGAACTAATATCCCCAAACTGCTCAAGATCATCCTGTCGTTATTTTTATATAAAAAATCTATTTCTGTCAAATGAAATTGAAATTATTTGTATATTCCCTCTAAGTAAATAAATAAATAAGAAATTATTATTATTTATTATTATTAAAAGATACTTTATTATCCTTATTTTATTATTTAATTAAAGATGTTTCAATCAATTTCCTATGAAATAACTAAAAATTTAATTAAGAAGATACCATCTGATTTGAAGCTGAAGCAAGTCCTGCTCCAGTTGTACCGTACATCATTGAACCTTTGGGTATACTGTTTATTTGTGGCATATTACCCACCATTGCAACTCCATCACCTGCTACATTGGTAGAAGGAGTTGATGGGAGGGAAGGCCCCACCGTATTCCCTGTTCCTGTACTGTTTGCAGGTCCTGAAGAAGTAGGTTTTCTCTTCCTATTGTTCTTGATAAAAATAATACAATATATCATGCAGAATTATCAGTTACAAGAAGGAAAAGTAGAAATAGTTTAATTCCAATCAGAAATAGTTTAATTCCAATCCAGTACCTGTTGTAACTGATGTTGCTGCTGCAATTGTTCCTGGGGTAGCTGAGCTGATGACTGCTGCATCTGGGTCATCTTCAATTAAAAGGTAGACAAAATTACAGACGAAGAAATTGCTAAGAGAAAGAAATGTTTGATTTCAGTAACAATTATGAGCGGAAAAATATTCACCCAGTGCACTAACAAAACTTCAAATCCCACAGAAATATGGAGACAAAAAGGAATATGGTATTATCAGTAACTAACCGTCTTTTTTTCCCAATCAATCTAGCCTAAATCTTTTCTCAAGCCTTCTTACTTTGCTAAACTACCAATATTAAGGTTTACATTTTAACAGTACAATTTTCTCAAAAATATATACTCCGTACCAAAATATAAGTCTATTAAGGTTTCTACACTCTTATTAAGAAACACTCTAGGTTAGTGTAATGGGAAACAAATATTAAACCTATTAAGTGACCTATAAATAGTATAGTTACAATAAGGCCCTCCTCTTTGATTTTTCTCTTTAATTAATGAGTAAAACTCTTAAGGGTTTAATTGGTAGTGCAGTAAAAAAATTAATTAATGAACACTTAAGAGTATTAAGACATTTTTTGGGAACCTAAAACAACATATAATTTGGAACCAAAGAAAACGATAGAATGACTTATATTTTGAATGGAGTATAACATAAGGTTTTGAAAACTTTAGTAGCAACAACTTTTTTTTAATAACTGCATGATCTCCACATTTAAAAAAGGCTTTTTCCAAAATGACACCAGAAATGATCAGTATTTCCAAAATGCTAAATTTCACAAAACCACCCTCAGTTTAGGAGGTTCAGGAACAAACCACATTTTATTTTATTTTGCTCATCAATCCACCACCTTATTATGTTTTCGGAGGAAAAAAAACACCCAACGGAGTTTAAGTTTTGTTAGTTTTCGAGTGAAATTTCCAAAGTACCTGTTAGAGTATAGAGACTGAAAACAGTACTTTATATATAAGAGTACAAGGAGTAATTCTAAGATTATTTCGGATGTGGGAATAAAATTAAGACTACTTTAATACTCCCTCTCAAACTGGTGCGTAGATATTATCAAAGCCAAGCTTGCTAAAGAAAATTCGAAAGAGCTTGGTAATGCTTCAATGAGGATGTCAGCAAGTTGGTCACCAGACCGAACATATGAAAATGAGATCACTTTCTTCTCCAACTCATCACGAAGGAAATGATAATCAACTTCAATGTGTTTTGTGCGCTCATGCAACACTGGATTTTCATAAATATGCATAGCAGCTTGGTTATCACAATCCAGTGAAACTGGAGAAGATACTAGAATTGTCAAGTCTCGAATGAGAGATTTGAGCCATAAAATTTCAGAAACCAGATGCCCAATGGCTCAGTATTCAGCTTGCATTTGATTTAGCTACAAAAGGTTGCTTCTTGCTCTTCCAAGATACCAGATTTTCTCCGAGGAACACAAAGTATCTACTAATAGATCGTTTGTCATCAATCGACCCTGCCCAGTCAATATCAGAATATTCTCATAGAGAAAGAGATTCACCAGGCCTGAAGAGAAGTCCTTGCCTTGGGGCTTTCTTAAGATAACGAAGAATGTGAACCACTGCTTTCCAATGAGCGATAGTCAGTGCATGCATAAACTGACTGACTCGACTAACTGCAAAGGCAATATATGTGCCTAGTCACTAAAAGATATGAGTTTACCAACCAGCCTGCGATATCGTCCTGGATCAGAGAACAATGTATCATTGGAGAAGGACACCTTAATATTGGGATCTATAGGTGTCACTGGGACGACATCTCAACATTCCTGTCTCGGTAAGAATATCAAGGACATACATTTTTTAGACAGAAATATATCATCATTTGTGCATGCAACCTCAATACCAAGAAAATATCAAAGTGGACTCAGATCCTTTGTTTAAAAGTTTTGAGCTAACCTCAGCTTGATGTCTGTAATTCCTTGGGAATCACTATCTGTGATAATGATATCATCAACATAGAGATGAGGACATCGGTTCAAGTCGATTCGGGTGTTTCTATCAGCACAGACATCGTTTAAGACAGCTGTTTTATTAGTTTAGTATTTTATTCAGTAATCATATTTGTTTTTGACAAATATAGCCATATGTAGTAGTTTTACGATTTGCACCCTTTCTTTTATGCATTAGAATAATTTTGAGATTTTAGAATATTTTGATATTTGTATCAAGATTTATTTTGAGCCTATATATAGGCCTTAAGATTAATGAGAAGTCATGCTATTCTTGATTTTTTTTTAAATATTGTAATTGAGTTTTACTCTTCATTCATCTTTTTGTGTGAGACATTACGATAAATTATTAGGGTTTGTGAGAAGCTCTAATTACACCCCCCAAATCCCCAATTTTATTCAAACCCTAATCCTCAAATCTCCCCCCATACCCTAAACATCAGCCGCCATCTCCTTCCACCTCCTTCATCTTCACTGAACCCAAACCCCTCACCCTGCCACCGTCATCTCTGGCCTCCCACCACCATTGTCCACACCATCCACATCCCCGCAGCCTTACTCCACCTTCTTCTTCCTCCCTGTCGTCACCCGAACCCGCCACCACTTGTAGCCCCCATCGACGAACATCTTACTCCCTCCTCCCAAAGCCCTGCACCCCCATAGCCGTCTCTTTCTCCCTTCACCCCGAAGCACTCCTAAACCCTCGCGGCCTCTCAACAACCCGATGCATCCTTGCGCGGCTTGATCCCACATCATCCGCCACTGCCTCCTACCCAACAGTCGCGCACCCTCCTCGCTACGCTGCCACTGCAGCCACCTCCGAGCATCCCGTCAATTCCGCTTCCACCCACCGCCACAGTCGCTGCTGGTCCACTTTCTCTCCATCGACCGGAGTTCAAATAATAAGATCCAGATCCGAATCAAATTTTTCCCATTGGAAGTTTTGGTGTTTCGTGTTCGGGAACAAGAGGGGATCGTTGCAGCCACTCGTTGCCTCAAATCCGATCCAGTTCGTTGATTCTGATTGGTTGTGGGATCTTGTTTTACGAAAATTTCTTCAAACCCAGTAAATTCTTTCCACTTCTCATTTATTTGTGATACCATCTATCATCTCTATATTATTATTTGATTTATCTGTTATCCACAAATATTGAGAGGGTGTGTTCTACTTACCTATTAGTGTACAAATCTTTATTGAATATCTTACATGCTAAGAACGATTAAGTATTATTGTTGATTAATAAGATTGAACTTTTAATTAGGCTTGTTAAATTATTTCACAACTTGAAAATCCATCAAACCTATTAATAGTTATAAACTCTAACTTAATTTGCATTACGTGTTGGTAAATTTAATCGTTTAAAATTCTTGAAGATTCTCTATTTCGGGTTAAGTTTACATCACATAAACTAACAGAAGAACAATTCCTTTACTTCCTTACTTTGTGAAGAGAGAATAATCTGCCTTACTTCTTGAAAACCCATAAGAGGACACGACTTTGCCGAACTTTTCAAACCAAGTTCGAAGAGACTGTTTGAGGCCATAAAGAGACTTTTTGAGCGAACATACAAAATTCTCCCCCTGTCGCTCAAAACTAGGAGATTGTTGCATATACACCACTTCTCCAAGTCTCCATTAAAAAATGCATTCTGGACATCAAGCTGATGAAGATGCCGAAAACAATTGGATGCAAGAGAGATAAGAACGCGAACAAATGTGAGTTTTGCAACCGGAGAAAAAGTCTCGGCATAGTCGATCCCAAATTCCTAGGTATACCCTTTAGCGACAAGGCGAGCTTTAAGTCGTTCAACTGTGCCATCAAGATTGTGTTTGACTGTGAACACTCACAACCAACTGATCTACAACATATAGGGAGGCGAACCAACTGCCAAGTACCATTTTGCTGAAGAGCCTACATTTCCTCTTTCATGGCTGCTGTCCAACCAGAGTGCTTAAGTGCTTCGAACACTATTAGGAATAAAGATGGAAGCCAAGGAAGAGGTAAATGCCGAAAAGATCTATTCAGTTTAGAAGTAGAAAAAAATTGGGCAATAGAATAGTAAGCACAAGAACGCTTAGCCTTACGTTAAGCAATAGGTAAATCATCTGTGATAGGAATATTACCGATAGAAGTTGTTAGGACTGGTTGAATAACAGAGGGTATAGTTTGGATGGCCGAGTCGGAACGATTCGTACGTGTTCTGACATAAACCTGCAGTGGTCGAGGCGGTGGTGGCGATGGTGGTGGTGATGGTGGTGTGGTGGTAGTGACGGTGTTGAAAGTAGTGGTGGTGTTAATGGGAAATGAAGACTCAACAACAGGCCTTGGTAAATCAGAAATTTTGAAAGAAATTTGTTCAAAAAAAGGTTTATGTTCAAAAAACGAAACATCTGACAAGGTAAACATTTTCTGTCGTGAAGGGCAATAGCAAAGAAAACCTTTCGAAAAATGCGAATAGCCAAAAAAACACACATTTAGTAGCACATGGGTCAAGTTTATCAATGTCCGGTTAGAGATTTTGAACAAAACAAGTGCATCCAAAAATACAAGGTGGTAGAGAAAATTGATCTTTAGATGAAAATATAAGGTTGAAAGGTGACTGATTTTGAAGAAGAGGAGTAGGCATACGGTTAATAAGAAAACAGTCAGTGAGAACCACAAAACTCCAATAAAACTTTGGAACTTTCATTTCAAACATCAAAGAACGAACAGTGCAAGGTAAATGTTGATTTTTGCATTCGTCCACTCTATTTTGTTGAGGAGTATATGCACAAGATGTTTAGTGTATAATTCCATGTTGAGAAAAGAATTTTTGAAAATCATAACTCACATATTCTTTTGCATTATCAGAACGAAAACATTTAATAGTACCAAATCGTGTTTTTATCTCATAGAAAAATTCTTGAAAAATTGTAAACACTTTAGAACGACCATGTAAGAGAAGCAAGCATGTCATGTGGGAGAAATCATCAATAAACATAACAAAATAACGATATTTATTAAATGTGAAAAAATCAATAGGTCCCCAAACATCAGAATGAACTAAGTCAAATAAATGTTCACTACGTTGATTGACGCGTCCTGAGTAGAGAACTCGATGATGTTTACCTAACTCATAGGACTCACAAGATAGCTGAAAAGAATACTCACAACCAGAAACTAAATGTTTTATAGTAGGATGGGAAGGATGCCCCAGACCGGACGCCAGTACCATAATGCAGGATCAGTAGAAGAATGAAAAGCCGAGACAGGAGAATCCAAGATGTATAACCCTTGTTGTTTACAACCTGTATCAATCACCTTCCTTATCGTAATATTCTGAAACACACAGTGAGAATGAAAAAATGTTACCGAACAGTTTAAATCCTGAGAAAGTTTAGGAACGGATAATAAGCTGTTAGAAAATGTAGGAACATGTAAAACAGATGTAAGAAAGAGTGCTGGAGAAAGAGAGAGATCATCATTCCCTTCAACAAGGATAGGAAAGCCATCAGCAGTACACAGATGATAATTGGAAAGTAAAGAAAAAAAAAGAAAGCGATAAAGGAAATATATGTTCAGAAGCACCTGATTTGATAATTCATTGATGACAAGCATTACCTGGGTGAACAGAATTACCAGGAGGAGACAGATACTCTCAGCAGAGAGGGTATACTGGGAGGTTGGCACAACCGTAGGAGCAGTAGTGGAAGAAGATCCTGCAGAGGAAGACTGATGAGCAGCAGGAGGACGACCAATGCGTTTCCAACATGTCGCATATTCATGAGACCGGTCCTAATAATAGGTACAATCTTAGTGTTGTGATGACTATCACTACGACCACGACCACGATCACCACGAACTCGGGAAGAATAAGAACCACGACCCCTGGAGAACAATGATAATAGTGGTGAAGGATTAAAAAAAACCACGACCACGGCCAGAGACGAATGCAGATGGTGTTGGGGTTTCAATAAGAGCAGGAGAGGGCACTCGAGGTAGTTGAACATGGAGATCACGTAGAGAGGGACTGGCATTGGTAGCGAGGATATGAGAGCAAACACCTTTAAAATATGGACGAATATTGCCCAAAGCTAGAACGGCAAGAAGGGCCTCACGTCGTTGCTGCTGGACAGCAAAATCGGCAGAGTATGGTGATAGATCTTCTATTCTTCTAAGAACTGATTGAAGCGTGATAGATATGCATGAATGTCATCACCTTATTTGGTCTCGATGGCATCACGAAAGATATCATACAAGCGCTGCATGTTATTGGAAAAGGAGTACATTATGAAGGGTATCCCAAATCTCTTTGGCTGTACCGAGAAAAGTGATGGAGATGTAGATATTCCGGTCCATACAATTGGTCATTATATTGACAATCAAGTTATCATCACGATCCCAGACTTTGAATGTGGGATCTGTAGACAGAGGAGCTGGGTCAGTGAAGTGATGGTACATCTCGCGCCCTCTGAGAAAACGTATGATAGAACATGACCATGTCATGAAGTTGTTGCGTCCGGAGAGGTTCTCAGTATTTATGTGATCAGCCTTCAAGAGAGAATGGGAATCAATCGTCTGGGGGGGTTACCGTTGCATTATCGGAGGTTGTTATAGGAGCAGATCTAGATTAGATCTGAAGATGAAGGAGAGACTGAGGATAGATGAGGATTGAAAAGGGCATCAAACACTGGCATGCAATCCAGAACAACGCGCATTACGGAGCTTCATTTTTTTCTTTTTTCTTTTTTTTCTTTTTTATGAATTTTTTTACAGTGAGAGAAATGAGTATTGGTGGGGAAGGGGTCAGAGAGGTTGACGCCGACGGAAAAGGGGGGCGATGAGCAGAGGTGGTGATGGCGGCTGGGCGGAGTAGGGGGGCTGCACGGGGAGGAGAGGAGTGCGAGAGTGGGGGAATGCCGGCGAAGGAGGGGGACGATGAGCAGAGGAGGCGGCAGCGGCGAGGCGGAGTGGGGGCGGCGGCGAGGTAGAAAATCATCGGGATTGGGAGGAGAGGAGGCTTCGGTGGCGTCGGGGAGGAGTTCGGGAGATGGGGGGCGCGAGGGGGAGGACTTCGGGATCGGGAGGAGAGGGGGGTTGGTGGCGGCGGGGAGGTCATCGGGATCAGGAGTAGAGGAGGTTGACAGCGGCAGTGGGAGTTGGTGGCAGCGGGAGGAAAAGGAGGTTAGGATTCGGGTTTCGGAGGAAGGAGGGGGTACAATAAATTATTTTTCTTTTTTGGAGAGAAAAAATCCTAATTTTTTGTAGGCTCTGATACCAATGTTAAAGTATAGAGACTGAAAACAGTATTTTATTGGATATTATAACTGAATACACTACCTCCTATATATATAAGAGTACAAGGATTAATTCTAAAGATTATTTCAGATGTGGGACTAAATTTAAGACCACTTTAACAGTACCCCTGTGCTAATACCGGTTATTAGAGCTCCTTTTTTTGCGGTGGGGCCCGCAAGTTTAAAAAAACTAGTAATTGACACATGTTGCACGTCTTGATAAATATATTAATTTTTTTAAAAGTAAAAACACTGATATAGTCTTGCCTCGAACCTGAGATTTCCTTCTTATTAGTTATGTACGCACAATACACGTAAGTTAGTATGTTTAGAAACGACAACATCAACTCTCCCACGTTCTAATTAAAAATATATATATATTAAATAATAAGACGTAATCTGGCCTCAAACCTGAGGCCTCCCTTTACTCTTCACATATTTTTTACAAATTACCCCTAGTGGCACAAACTTTTATTTTATATGAGTGACACTTTTGTAAATAATTATGTCGTAAATAAATTTGAACTTTGAGGGTATTCTGGTAACTAACAAGAGTTGAGTAAATGAATGGTTAATATAACTCCCACGTACAAATGAATGATTGAGATTAGATAGTTGAATGTCTACAAATGACAACCCCAACTCTCCCATTATAATATCTCCCATTATAATATTAGAGATGTAAGAAAGAGAAAAAAACCTTCTCTAACTAATCTCCCCTTTAACCTATTCATCTTCTTCATTTCCTTCCTTGTAACCAAAAAGCAAAACAAAACAAAACAAAACAATCTCTTTTACAACTTGGAGGAGAGGAGGATTTGGGGTGGATTTGGGTTAAGAGTTACTTGAGGAAGAAGAAGGTTTGGGTTAGTGTTAGGATGGGTATTGTGTTAACTAATATGCCTGTGAAGTGTGGGTATGTGAAGAGGGCTGTCAAGATCTTTGATTTGATGGAGGAAAATAATGTGTTGAAATGGAGTGTGGTAGTTGATGATGAGTTGAGGTATTTCAACTCAATGAAAAAGTTTATGGCTTTGGGGTTTTGATGTGGTGATGGAAGTGGATGGATTTAGGTTCGCGTAGAGGTTGGGCATAGAGGTGTGGAAGTGAAGCGAAGGTTGGGGCAAAGGAGAGGAGAAGAGATGGTGGGTTTTCGGGCAGTGTGGTTGGTGTTTCAATTTGATGTTTCAGGGTGTGGTTGATTTCAATCTTTTTACTTTTATATATATATATATAGGGGGGGGGGTGTTGTTGGTCCCTAAGGCCCTGCCTCACTGCTTAATTTGATGCCTCTTAATTTGAGGACTCATGTCTGACCCCATTGATACGACCCCCTTCAAGAAAAATCCAAACCGTTCATCTTGTTCAACATGTCTTAGATAGCCTAGGGTATAAAATGAAGTTATTTGAAGTTTGTTTGTTCATGTTCTACAACGTGAAAAAAATGTACGGTTGAAAATTCTTTAATTTTCCAAAAACATGATGCATGGGCAAATGTATGTCAAGTAAGTTGATTTTACACCCTTAGGCTACTTAGGTATGCAGAACAAGATGAACAATTCGGATCTTTAATGGGGGTTTGTATCATGGAGTACCTCAAAATAAGAGGTAAGGTAGGGCCGTTGGGGGTCACCTCTCTCTCTCTCTCTCTCTCTCTCTCTCTCTCTCTATATATATATATATATATATAGATTACTGAATTTGGATTTTTTCAATTTCGTTTCCCAAATAATTTATAAAAATCTAGTTTTTAATAATAAAAAACAACAAAATTATGTATTTTAAGTTGTATAAAAATACCAAACAAATGAAGTTTTGAAGTTAAAAAGAATGTAGTATTGAAAATTTACTACTGAAATAGTTAAATTGGTTTTTCCATAGTGCCAGTGCTACTGCTAACTCTTGTTTACTGTCTCCCTATCATGATACCTCGATTGTGTTTCTCGCTTGCTCTCTCAAATTCATGATGTCCCTGTCCTCCCTTGATGACGCAAAAATCATAAACCAGTTGTATGATCTAAGGTTTCAATTACTTATAATTGCAAGATTTCTGGTTTTCTTTCTTGTTGCACTTTCCTATGGACTGATACCATGTTTTTAGGAAAGTGGCATTCAGATATGCCAAAAACCTTGACGACTCAGGTGTATCATCTCTGTCAAAATTTGACTCCATGGTTTAAAAGTGCTCTTTTATTGTCTTCCCAAGAAACAAAACAGGATGCACCTTTGATGCTTCTAAGTCTATTAAGACAAAATTCTAAATTAAGAACTGGCAAAAAATATACCTAAGAAATCCACACACACAAAAACCTTTGTTCGAAAAACTACTCCCATCAACTATAATTCAAATAACTAGGAGATTAATGAAGAAGGGATTAAAACATTTTTAGCTTTTTTGCAATCTACTTCCAAAAAAGGCGATCATAACTGAATAATGTACAAGTTAAATTCATCAAATATCCAAGTTTGACTGTGATAGGAGTAAATTGACATTCTTATATTTCAAAAAGTATACACCTCTAATATTTCCATTGTACTAAGATTTCATTAACTTTAAAGTGGAAGTTGGTCAGAAATTTTCCTTATTACATGCATGAATGAGAAAATCACAATAGCTAATTGCACAGACACTTCTACTTGGTAGCCATATCGTGTTGCGCACATGTCGGACACCCGAATCCAACACGTCACTTGATATTTTAGGGTAGTTTTAAAAATCTTCTTCACGTGCATGTAAACAACACGTCACAACCTCATCTCTCCTCTCCTTTTTGTGGCCAGCCTGCACCCAAAACAGCACCCACCCATCTCAAATAGCCCCCTACATCCCCCTTCGCTGATTTGGAGAAGTGGGTATCACCCGCTTCGAGTTCGTGCATCAAGGAGTTGATCATAGGCGCGTTTCGGCTCGTGGGTTCGCTTGGAATCGCGTGGATAGTCCTCTCACTCGTGGGTTTCATTGCTTGGCTTCGTTTGGTCGCGTTCATCGTCAAAAAGAGGTAAGTAACTTGTACATAATTTCATTAGATTGATACAAGTCAAAAAGTTCACTAATAGGGTAGTTGAGACTAGAGACGGCCAAAGACTGTATTTTTATTTGTGGATTTCGTCTCTATTGTTCAAAACAGACCATAGATGACTTAGAACATGAGTTTTGATAGGTTGATGCCCTAGGTTTTACCCAAACTTGATTTTGATCGTGTATGAGACATATTGCACGCTATGTGTTTGATTGATTGCCTAAGTGAGAATTATTAGGTTTTGACATGTTAGAAACCCTTAGACATGATATTTAGATGATGGGTATGCAGCATTTCGAATCTGGATGAGTTTGGATCATTTTTGTAGAAGTTATGACGTTTTGAAGTTTAGTTGTGAAATCTGAAAATTTGGGTTGTACTGAATAGATTGCTGTTTTTGCCTGGGTTAGAGTCCGGATCTCAACATGGACATTTCTGAGTAGTTTGTAGAGGACTGAATCTATTTTCTGACCCCACTGGTTTCACCCCGTTTGGAGTTCGCATGAATTAGTTATGATTATTTTAGTGACTGTATGTCGGTAGTTTCAAGATTCAGTACGGGGTAGATTTTATTATCTATTTATTTTCAAGATCCAAGTTATACATGATATCATGCCACAATATTTTGTCCAGTGTTTCACCATGATGTTAGGTAGTTCCCAGATTTATGTGGTATTTTAAAGATAAGTTTTGAGCCATGTCTTGTACCCTTTTCTAGAATGTACTGTTGCTGTAAACTGCGTGTTGCTCTATGTTGAATACCGTTTTCACCCTAGTTATAATTACTGTATGAAGATTTTATGTGAGATATGAAAGTTGTAGAATTTTGTCTACTTTCACCCGTTTTGGCGGAAGTGGATTTAGATGCGTTGTTTGCGAGATATGGTTGATTTCGTACAGCAGTATTGAGAAATTCCAGATCCATCAAAACCATGTTTTGTGTTACTTTTCATTTTTGGTAACAAATATATATTTTCTGTAAAATTATGAAAATTATTATTTTGAGTCTACATATGTAGGGGATTACCCCAGAATTTTCATGGATTTATTTGATGACTTTGCATGCTGTTTATATGTGTTGGAAGTCATTCCCCTGTTTTCTGGCTGTACAGGAAATCTGTGTTGAAATGACTTTTAAGCTGAGATGTTGTGAACTAGTATAGGTCTTTATTATACTCATTAGAAGCGAGTGGATGTCTAATTTCCAGATCCTTCGACAGATCATGATTTGCATATCTGTAGCTCTCTGAATCACTGCTTTAGTACAGACTGGTCTAGTTGTCCTGATTACAAACATACACCATTTTGCTCGTATTTGTGAATGTATAGTATCTATACTTGCTGATCTAATTCCCTGAGTCTAAACCTGATTAAAAACTGTTAGTTTTACATTATTTAGTGTACTCTCATGCCTGTTGATGACCTTAATAATAAAAGTAACTAAGCCGGGGATTATGGGAAAGATCTAATAGCAGATAGTTCAGAAATGTGTACTCAGAAGGGGGTCCGTATTTCCCATTTTGCTTCATGGACCTGTTGGTTCATGTACCTGTTACCTGTTGCTACACGTACCTGTTGGTCATGTACCTGTTGCTGCATGGACCTTTGGTTCATGTACCTGTTACCTGTTGCTGCACGTGCCTGTTGGTCGTGTAGCTATTACTGCATGGACCTTTGGTTCATGTACCTGTTACCTGTTACCTGTTACCTGTTGCTTCATGAACCTGTTGCTGTATGAATCGGATGATTCGTGTACCTGTTGCTTCATGAACCTGTTTTCTGTTTCCTGTACCCGAGTATACTGCCCTCTATGGTCCACTACGAAATCTAAAACGTAATTGCTTTGTTGTAGCAACCATGTAGAATGGGATGCATGTCGTGCTACCTAGATAGTAATCACACAAGACTTGAACTTAATACTCGAACATGACACTTGAATAAGATACTTGACATGATACTTGCTTACTTGATACTTGACTACATGATACATGAGACTTGAAACCTGATACTTGATACATGATTACACGACACTTGACACTTGATGCATGTTTATAGGATACCTGATTTACACCGTGTCCCTTGATACTTTTACCATGCTAGTTTGTCTAGGTTGACATTATACATATATCATGTGTTAGTTAGTTACCCCCTTTCCATGTGCTTGTATCCTACTCTATTTTGTGACCCAGACTTGCCATTGATGGGTACTTGTGTTTTCTCTTATCTCTTTCCTGCATTCGTTGTATTGCAGATTTTGGAGGACAGGTTCCTGAAGGTATTGGCAAGATGATGGGCTAGAGGCTGAAATCCTGCTTATTATTATTTCTCGTAGTTGCTTGAACAATATTGTATTTTGAGACTTGTATTATTTCTTGTATTTGGGCGATGTGACCCAAGATTATTTGTGTATTTCATATCATAACTATTTGAGATTAATGTATTTTATTTTAAGTATTCTTGTTGGTATTTGGTTCATATGTGCATGTGGTTGACTTTTCTAGCTTCCGACTCTGATAAATTCTGTGATGTGTTGCAAAGATTTCTTGAAATAGTTTAAGGATAATAATAATCATTCGCTGGGTTTTTGTTACGTGCTCGTATTCCGTATTTTTGAAAAGCGGGACGTGACACAAAATAAACAACTAGCATGGCAAAGTGAACAAGTGTAAATGGCATGAATCAAGTGTCATGTAATCAAGTATCATGTAAACGTGCATCAAGTGTCAAGTTTCAAGTCTCATGTAAACAAGTCTCATGTATCATGTAGTCAAGTGTCAAGCAAACATGTATCATGTTCACGTATCATATTCAAGTCTTGTAGTGATTACTATCTAGGTAGCACTTCATGCAGCCCACCTTACATGGTTGCTACAGCAAACAGTTTCGCTTTAAATTTCGTAGTGGACCATAGAGGGTAGTGTACTCAGGGATCAGAACAGAAACAGGTTCATGAATCAAATACACGAATCATCCGATTCCTGCATCAACAGGGTCATGAATCAAACAGGTACACGACCAATAGGTCCGTGCATCAACAAGTAACAGGTACACGACCAACAGGTCTGTGCATCAACAGGTAACAGGTACATGAACCAACAGGTCCATGTATCAATAAATAACAGGTACACGAACCAACAGGTCCATGCATCAACAGGTTCATGTATCAACATGAATCAAAATGGGAAACACGGGCCCCTTCCAAGTACATGTTTCTGAATTATCTACTATTCGATCTTTCCTTAAACCTCGGCTTGGTTATTTATTATTAATGTCAAACAAGTATGTATGTGTCACCAACAGGTCAAGAACAACATAGCATGATCGTGTAACAGGTTCAGGTTACAAAATAAACAAGTACAGGTACAAGATAACACGTAACAGGGTAAAACCACTAGCTTTCTAATTCATGACAGCAAGACAGTACACTGCTAAAACAGTGATTCCCGTTACTACAGAAATCCAAATCTAAATCCGTCAAAGGATCTGGACAATAGACCTCCACACGAATCCAGCAATTATAAATAAGTCATATAGTAATTCACAAAAATATAGCTCAAAACTGATTTGAATACAGAAAATATGTTCAGCCAAAAATCAGAAAATTGGATTCAAGAACAGGAAAACAGCATGAAAACTCATTAAATAAATTCACAAAAAATCTGGGGTATTCCCCTATATGTCTAGTATCAAAATATAAAGTTTCATAATTTTCTAATAAAATTAGTTTAGCCATCAAAAATCAGAAAACATCAAGAAACGATAGTTTGGCAAATCAGGAATTCCCAACGCTGCTGTACGAAAACTATAATATTCCGCAACTAGTGAAACGAAATCCAAATCCGCCAAAGGTAGATGAAAATAGACAAAATATATTAACTTTTATATTTCACAAATATTTTTCATACAGTAAAAGGAATCAGGGTGAAAATACGATTATTTACAGAACAGCGAGTAAAATACAGTAAGTATAACTTTCATAAATAAGCACGAAACGGCGTATAAAACTCATCAATAAAATCCACCAAAATTCTGGGTAATCTCTAAGTAGATATAGAAACACTGACCAAAATTTCAGATCAAAATAATCTGTGTAGCACAAGTATTAAATTAATTTAATCATCAAAATCATCATCAAACGAAATCTGGGAATGCATTACACCTCTGTAGTAAAACAGTCATATCTCACACATATGAAAACAAAATTGACCAAGGTCAGAGGGGTTGGAAAGCAGACGAATTTCTCTACAAATTATATTTTATAATGAAACTAAGATAATGACCTTAATATGGTCTAAATTACTGATCAAGACAGATTATCGGCAAAATATAGAATTTCCTCAAAACCCAAAATCAACATAGAACCAACGAAACTTAATCCAAACACAACCAAACATGAAATCGAGTCTACCAAATGTCCAAGCATCATGAAAAAGGATAATTAACATATCTAAAACAAGCTTATCACATGGATCTCAACAAATACTCAATTTCTCACAAAAATCCCATATACATGATCAAATCAAGAATGGAAAAAACCTAAGTTAATTCATGTCATATGTGTCGTGAGGCAACTATGGTCAAAACACTATAGAGACAATATCAACAAGGGGTTTCACACAAAATTGTCTCTAGAACCCAACTACACTACAAGCGGTATTTTTGACTTGTATCATACAAAGGAATTTGAGTACAAGTTACTTGCCTGAAAGACGAAGAATCTAATGGAGAGAAAGAGAATAACGGGAACGGATTCCCGGGCACGATCTCAAATGAACGAGTCACGAACACATGATCACGATCGAAATCACAAACCCCAGGCATGAATCTCGATGATCAAGAGGATGATCAAGAGATCCAACGGCTAGATCCAAGAGATCAAGATCAAGATGATCGGATCAGATCGAACGGTCAGATTTTTCTGATGGTGCAGATAATGATGAAGGTTAAGATCGATCGATCGAATGGCTGCGATCAAAGGAAATTGATGATCATCATGATCGTGACGATCAAGAAGGGATCGGACGGCTAGGATCTAATCGGATGATCAAGAGATCAACGGCCCACATCCAATCAAGCAATGTGATTAAGATCCAACAGACGGCTAGAAATCAATCAAGATCAAGAGATCATGATCGCGATCAAACGGACGGCTCACAATCAACAAGATCAAAACTGCACTACAACGGCAAACACACCAAGAAGAACAACCGGGGGGGTTGCTGCGGCACTGCAAGAGTGAACACCGGTGGCCAGGAACAGAGCGGCGGGGACAGCGCCGGGGGAGCACAACACTGCGGCTATTGTTGTGCTTGCGCTGTAGAGGTGGCCAGGGGAGGCGAGGTGGTCGGGTGTGCTGCCGAGGTGGGGGTGCGGCCAGGGGGAAGGGGAGACGGCGCGACTGAGGGGCACGTCGGAGAGGGAAAGGAGCTGCAGGCGAGGAGGCGCGCAGGCAGGGTGAGGGAAGCACAGGGTCGTGAGAGATGGGGGAGAGAAAGAGAGGGTGTCGACGAGGGCGGTGCAGCCACGAGGGAAGGGGCTGGCGTCGCACTGCAGGGGAGGTAGGAGGACGGGAAAGGGAACAGATGGGTTGCAGCTGAGAGGTAGGAAGAAGAAGTCGAAATGGCGGGGTAGAGTTGATGATGAACAGGCGTGTATGGGTTTATATAGGTGAGAGGGTAAAATAGGGTTAGGTTGGTTTCGGGTTGGGGTTGGGATAAATGGGTTTCCGTTTTAATGCTTAACGGGTAGGGGTAATTATTATGGGTTATGGGTTTGGTTAATATCGGGTTGGGTTAGGTGGATAAAACAGGTTGTTGGGTTTAAATGGGTATGGTTATTTAAATAGGTTATAGGGTTTGGATTAAAATGGGTTTGGGTATCCAATAGGGAAAATAAGGTTTAATAAAATAACCAAATAATAAAATATACAATTAGGATTTTATAAAAATAATAATAATAATATTAAAACAATAACAATAATAATAATAATAATAATAACAGTAAAAAAATAACAGTAATAGTAATAATACTGCTAACAATAATAAGAATATATTTTCTTTAATAATCAAAGCAACAATAATAAGGTTTGTAATACAATATAAAATCACAGAAAATAGTTAAAAATAAATTTATTGGTCGAAAAATAGATTTTAATAGAAGATCCAACAATATATTTTGACAAAAAGAATTTGAAAACCGAAAAAAATAATTTGCAAAAATTTTAAATACAGAAAATACAGAAAAATACATTTTTGGGAAAACAGGGGTTACACTTTCTAACATGTTTCTGAGGGTCTAGATATGGTTTTCGTCTGTTTGATTTTCTTAAAAAATATTTTTTCTTTCTACACGTGTTTTCTTTTGTGTATCTGCTATGTTCTTTATAAGTTCTAGTTTTGCTTTCTCCTATACCATATGTCTGAGGTGTGTATATTTCTTTGCAAAACCCATAATCTGAATTTTTTAATTGTTTCTGAATTTGTATTTCTGTACATTTGTCTTTTAATACATTAATAACATGTTGTATTCTTTGTCCTATTGACCATGGGTGATCTGATCCGGCTGTCCTTACTTCTGGCCAATTTTTTCATTTTTCTGCTATTTCTATTCCTAAGGCTCCAGGGAGTTTTCTAAATAATTTGTCTCCTAAATCTTGGTTACAACCATTTCCTGAAATACAAGTATAATATAAATAATCATTAAGAAATTTCTTTATATACTTCCATTTGTATAGACTTAATTGTTCCAAAGTTCTGATAGCAACCTTTTGTAATCCTATCGTTTCTGTATTCGGATCTTCTCCCGTAACTAATGCTTGTATTTTATTTACAAAATTATAGGGATTGGGGCCTAGCATTAGCATTGTATTATAATCTTCCACATATGATACTTTAAAGGCTCCCATAAGGCCCTGACACTTTCTCCTAAGAACGTTTCTAAATACTTATACATTTCATCTGTTTCTAAATTTAAAGATGTTCTATAATCTCCTATCAGTGTATATTTCCATACATCTAATATATTTGACCAAGCTTGTGGATCGTGGGCAGCTAAGTTTAGAATATAAGCTTCTCCTTTAGTCTGAAACTTAATTGGTTGCTCTAAAGGTTGTCTTCTTCCCTTAGTTATATATTTATTTTCGGGTTCTTTGTAATCATCTACTCTAAGTTTGGGGGTATTGCCACTTCTATAACCACTATGACCAATTACAACTCCTGATGGATTATATATTGGTGTTCCTTGATAGGGAGAAGTAACTTCCAATTCTTCTACTAGATCCTTTTGATATGATATCTCTGAGATTTGTGTTATATTATCTATTTCTTCTTGTAGGATTCCGATTCTAATATTTTGTTCTATATCATAGTATAAATATTCATGTTCTTTTATAGAACGATCCATATAATGCATATCTTCTAGTTCTAATAATTCTTTAGTTGATAATCTTTCTATGCCTAATTCTGTAGGATAGAGAATCCTATCAGTTTCTGATACTAATGTTTCAAGGCATTCCATAAGTACTAAGTCAAATTCTACATCCATTTCTAATTCTTGTATGTTTCTGTGGACTTGTGGGACATAATCTATAAAACATATGCTAGTTCTACCTTTTTCTTGATAAACTAATGCCTCTTGAGGTACAAGAGTATTTACTGGGTTTATGAAGTTGTCCAAATTCCATTCTTATCCTGCTAGTCTTTGGGAATCATACGTTAATGGTTTTACCATTTTTATTCTGTTGCTGCTTATTAAATTAACTATTTCTGTTACGTTTACTCTATATTTTACCTTTGAATTGGTTGTAGTTCTTCCTAAAAATGCTATATGTACTAATAGGTTATCTCCGTTATAGACTTCTTCATATCCTTTTGTCTGAATTCTGATATGGATATATCTTGTAAAATCTTGAAGAGTCATCATAAAATCTAGGCTACAATAAAATATTCCTGAATTGCTGTTCATATCAACTTCTATACTGGCTATCATACCTCTCGCAATATCATTCCATCTATTATCATATAAGGTGATTAGAGCTTTTCAGCCTAAGTTTTTTCTCATAAGTCCCTTAATACCTATGACTATTAAACCTAAATGCATTAATTTATACCGTGAGGTTCTAAGTTCATGTCCCGCTTCCTGACTTACTAAAGGTAGACTACATGTCTGGTTTCCCAGATAACTTAGTGCTTGTTCTCGGTTATGTCTAAAAAATTATGGTCTAAATTCAAAATGCCCAGTCTGGTAAAGAAATTTTGGGTTTAAGATATTGAGTCCTTCCTCTTGAAATTTTTCATAGTCTTGTTCAGGATCTATAAGTTCTCCAAGTTGGATATCATAATTGCTTGACCTTCTGGAAAGTAGTCTATCGATAAATGGTCTTGTCCTACTTGTAGATCCTTGATCTGGCCTGATTGTTCTAGAGGATCCTGTATATGATTGAATTTCTGTTTGTGTCTTACTCATGGTTTTGATAATTCTTTCCTTTCTACTGGCCTAGTACGAAAAGTAAATATTATCGGTTTTCTTGTAACTCTTTCTTTTCCTGTTGGTTCTAATCTTACTGATCCTAGTTTATCAGTAATCTTGCTAAGGTTTTCCCGAAATTTTGATATTTCTAATTAATGTAGTTTTTTGCTCAACTTCTTCAATCCTGTTTACTAGTTTTTGTTCTGTCTCTTCAATTCTTTCGTGGATTTTAAGGATAAGCTTAATAATAGTATTATTTTGTTTAATAATAGTTCTTTCTGAGATTGATTCTGCGTTATAATTACTATAACCTTCGGGGCCAGCTTGAAAAATATCTGTATAATCTAAAGCTTCTAAATATGCCTTTTGCATTAATTAAGAACAATCATTTTTATTTATTTTAATTCTAATTTATTATTTATGACAACTTTGTGTACTTGGTTTATTGTCTCAATGAATCTAGGATTCTCTTCACTTCGTGTAGAATGATGTAACCTTGAATTATTCTGGTCTTTTATGTAATCTAGCTTACTAGAAATATCCTTTAGAATTTGGTTTTTCTCCTTTAGGGATGAAATTAGGTTATTTCTAAATTTTTGTTCTTCTGTTTCTCTAGCGTCGAGACTTCTTTTTAAATTTATAACTAAGTCTATTAGTATATTCTGAACTGGATCTTTGTTATGAAATAAATGCTTTATCTCGTCTGATTTTTCAAAATTACAGTTAAGGATCTCTTTGTCTGATGTAGTAACTAACCTAGGGTGGAAACAAGAGTCTAACTCTGAAGAATCTATGGTTAGGCTCTGATACCAACAAAATGAGAGGGCGAAGTTAAAAGAGGTGAAGTGGTCCGACCTGCCGAATTGAGTCCACAGTCAAAACAAAGGTTTTCACGATCTTCATATCTCGTCACCAAAAATTCATGAATTAAGGGAATGACAGACTGCTGTTAAAAAAAATTAAAAAAAAAGGAGTTTGCTAATCGTGAAATGAGGGTCGAATCTGGAAGGGAATGGAAGGGAAAGGTCGGGTTGGGTCTATACAGTCGGGTTCGGATATGGTGTGGAGGTGTATAATCGGGTTTGCATTTGGTGTGATTGGAAGTAGGCAGGTTAGAATGGGATTTTGGATCTAGAAGAGGATTGAAGGTTGGGATTGGAGTAGGATTGCAAATCTGGAAGTGAAGGCAGGGGATGTAGATGGCTGCGGTGTCGAGAGGAAGATGGGTAACATGGGTTAAGTGTTTTGGAGTTTGGAGAAAGGTAGTGACTGTAGCTGAGGATGGAAGGAGAGTTAGGATGAAGGTTTTCGAGTTTGGATGTGGGGTGGCGGCGGTGGTGGTGGTGGTGGTGATAGTTGAGGCTAATTAAGGGGATTAGGGTTTAGGTTTTGTGAGTAGAGGGTAGCACAGTAGTGGAATGAGGAGGAATAAGAGAGGCGGTTCCTTTTATTCTTTCATAGGAGAAAGAAAATCAGAGAAACCCTAAAAAGAAACTGTTGTGGGAAAAAAAAAATATTTTGTAAAATCTTCGCTCTAATACTATGATAACATATAGTATAGGACAAAGTAATAATATTGTATTAGATGAATGAAACTGAATACAAGGTCTCCTGTAGGGGATGGATGATACAAGTTTTTTTTGATATATCGGATAGAGCCAAAAGGCTCCAGCCATCAAAAAAATATATTAATCAATAAAAACAATAGCAATACAAATAAAGTTACAATGGTTTTACAAGTAGTAAAACAGAAAGAGAAAAATATAAAGAATACAATAAGTGACAGACAAGCAAGTAAATAATAGAAATGCGGTACAAAAAATAGAAACAACTCCGATATGGGGGACTGTTCCAGAAGCCAAGAAAACTGAGACTGAAGACAAGCGCTCTGTCGCGCCCAAGAGGACTGCAAACTCACACTTCGGCTCGCTGCCGCAATGCACAAGGAGCTGACACAAGCAAGAAGCGAAGGCACTGAGCACTGACCACTCACCAAGAGGGAAAGGCTGGATAAAAAGAGCAGACAAACGAGACCGAAGCTCAAGGAAACTCTATCAGCAAAAATGAAGGCCCTGATAGCCTACACCGCAAATGGCCAAGAGACGCCGAGACTCAGCTGTGCGGAAGCCGAAGATCCGACACAGAAACTGTTTTCCTTGCTAGAATACGAGCGCTCACCCGATTCTGCAAATTATAATAGACTTTCTTATTATATTTCCGCTTGACGGTGGGAGGGATGACCTTCACCAATGGGGGCAAATCTGCAGCAGGGTCAGACCTGCTAGGAGCATCTTTGATGATGCAATAAGATGGTAAGAACAGACTGGAATCAACTAGAGAGGCTATTGGGATGGAGTTAGAAAGATAGGGAGAAGAAGAGAAAGAAGAGTTAACACGAAACGGAGAATGCTTTAGGGGAAAAGAGTGCGGGTTGTGCAAGACCTCCATTAGGAGGTGATTGAGCCAAGCTTGAACCCCTAAAACTTGATAGAACGAATAGATGCAACCCGAGAAATGAAAAGAGAATGTTGAAAATTTGGGAGAAGAAAACATCATAGAATAAGGATAATTATAACAAAAAGAAGACGCCTTAGAGGGAAGATTATGCCTTTGAGGGCCTGAATAGCGGCGATGCAGAGCGTGCCTAATCGTACTTTGAGTCCAAGAACGACCAAGGACTAAGGATTTAACTAATCCTTCGTATTTAACCAGATTCAAACACAGAGAAGGTGCCACCGAGGAAAAAGGGCCACGAACCTTGAAATAGTTCAAACGAGGGAAGGAGACCAGTTTCGAGGACACCATACGATCCTTAAAAAGGTAAGCAAAATTAGGAGGCTGAAGATTAGCAATGGACTCACAATAGGTTGTGGAAGAAGTAGTGGAGATCAAAGCTGGTAAAGGCACAACTACCAAGGAGTTGAGATCCTTTCCAGATACAAGACTAAACTTGCTTGCCAAGCTAGCATGAAGCTTGCGCTTTAAAAGGGGGTAGTTTAGAAAGGAAAGAAGTTTGGCCGGTAAGAGATGTCCCCTAGGAAAACCAAGGAGTTTTTGAAGGGAAAAACATCTACTACGCGAGTGACCAAACTTATCACAGAAAATGCACCTGATTTTATTCACGTAATCACGTTTATAATGCCCGAGAAGGAGGCACCTGAAACAAACCTTAAGAGGGTTGGGCCTACAATGAAAGGAGGAATTAGTGAAGATAGGAGAGTCCTGAGAAATATATGAAATATCAAAATGAGGAGAATACAACTCCCTCTGCAATTCTATAGTCGGCATAACACTTTTAGACCTAGCATCATATACGGAGAGATGCATGGTAGAAAGCTGACCAAAAATGCCTTAGATGTTCACCAGCAAAAGGGGAAACTGTACAATAAAATGGAGGCAGTACAGATCCAAATGCACCAAAAAAATCACCACCAAGAACTTAAACAGTGGAGTCTGAGGGGGCAAAAAACTCCCTCAAAATAGATAGAAAAGGAAAGAGATAAGATTCAAAAAGAGAATAATGATCGAGCTATCAGAACTCGAGCGAACTGATGCTCAGGTCACAGCAAAGCGCTGAAACCAATCACTGACGGAACGGAGCCGCCGGTGGAAGAGAAAAAAGTTGAAAGAAATAAACTTAGAAACACAAGCTGTGTCACAACACAGGAACTCCGACGATGCACACACAAGATACTGAATTGCACTACCAAGGACCCAACAACACACCCAGCGCACACTAAAGTAGTAATACTCACAGAATACGAAATCTAGTGAAAAATATGCTTTTACAAACCAATAAAGCAGTAATCTTCGTGGTGGAGATCAAACCAATAAGGCAGTAATCTTCGTCTAGTGTAAAATATGCTTTTTCGAGCTAGAGGAAGAAGAAGTGGAGATCAAACCAATAAAGCAGTAATCTTCGACTACTGTAAAATATGCTATTACGAAATCGCACACGCTACTAAAAAAGTAGGGATACTCACAGTGGGGGATAGGCGGCACCACCGGGAATAAACTCACAGAGTAAGGATGAAAAGGAGAGCGGTCGGAGAGTGGGTTCCACCGGCGGGAGGCACGAGACAGGGGGATTTACGGGATGACGCGCTCGACAGTGCTGGCTCGGGAGCCACTGTAGGCGGCGGGAACACCACCACAGGAAGCAAACGAGAAGAGCGCTCGACAGGGTGAAACCACTTCGATAGAGCCGATGATAGGGAGACGACGGGGAGATAGCCGGAGGAGGGACATGGATGGAGGGACGAAACTTGCGGCGATAGGAAGAGGAGAAAACAAGGAGATGGGTCGAGAGAGGAGAGAGAGCTGACCAAGATTAATGAAGGGGAGGAGGGTCGAAATGGAGAGGAGCCGCCGGATCTGACTAGAGAAGGCCGGAGAAGATGACTGTTGAAAATCGCATTTTAAATCCGTTGTTTATTCTTTTGTTGATGGATGATACAAGTTAATATCTTGTTCTATTTGCTACGGAACTAAACTAATAGTAATACTTGTTCTAGTAGCAGAGTCTTCTATTATCGTACTTTTATAGCCAAACATGGATAGTATTCCTAATAAAATGAGATGAAATAACAAACAGAATCAGGCTCACAGACAAACCGAGCGGGGAGAAAAAGGAGAAAAAGAAAAGAAAAGAAAAATGCTTGTTTATCAACAATGAAAATTTTGTACACAGAGGAACTCCCATTAAAATTTGATAGAAACCACTTTATCTTCAACAACATGAATTTGTCGATTTGTTTTCCAAAGTGACCCACTTTTCAAAAATATTTACCAAACTGACCCAGTTTCGAAACTAATTATCAAACTGACCAACTCGCTGTTTTAATCTCGCCGAGTCTCAAAATACTAAAGCTAAACTCGCTATTTCAAAAAACGACTATAATTGAACTAGACTTGCTGTTTGAAACAACAAGTTTAGTTATAAAAATTTTCTTCAACACTTACAGAAATCTCGTCAATTCTCAAAATAATAAAGCTAAACTCGCTATTTCGAAAAACAACCCTAATTGAACTATACTCACTATTTGAAACAGCGAATTTAGTTTTTTTGGGCCACAGTTTGAAATAGCAAATTTAGTTATATAAATTTTCTCCAACACTAATAGAAATCTCGCCAAGTCTCAAAACACTAAAGCTAAACTCCCTATTTCAAACAGCGACTCTAATTAAACTAGATTCGCTGTTTGAAACAACAAGTGAGTCAGTTTGGTAAATATTTTTGAAAAGTAGATGATTTTGGAATAAAATTCGGAGTTGTCAACCCTCTGCGTAAGATTTATGAAATTGTTACAGTAATTAGCTTCCTATAAAAAAAGATCGTGCAATTTTCTCATTTGTTTTTGGTTTTGATTTTTTTGACAGGCATACCAACAAAGTCACAAAATTTCCCATTACAAGCAGTCATTCAAACTCCCAACTTCTCGCTCACCACTAGCAGCGCTTGCAATAGCGCATTACACTTGAGGTAGAAGGGCTGCTAGAAATATAATAGCCATGGACATCTCAGGTTCACCAAAAACATCCAATATATATAGATAAATTGAATAAAGACTTCTATAGTTTGGTTCAAATGTAGACATATAAACATAACCTGATAATGCCTTCCAGTTACTACCTATTTGGATAAAACCAACTATCAATCGAAAACTTTAACTTTCTTGTACCATTACATATCCTTATAATAATATCAAAGAAAAAAATTATGCTTGTGTTCTCCTTTCTTCCTTGTAATAAAGTTTTTTTGTAGTTATTTCCACACTTTGACAGATCTGTCATGGCTTGCAGAGGCAATTAATCCAGTAACTGAGTGAGCCAGGGATACAATTAAGCCCTCGTGTGCTGCTTTTTTAACTGTAGTCTTGTTGTCCTTAATGTTCCAGAATATCAAAGTCTGCATCAATTGCAATGACACACATGGAAATTAACATTTAGAACCAAATAAAAATTACTGCAACATCAGCAAGTTTTTCTTTCTTGTACAAAAGATTATGCAGAACTTGGGCGTTGTCTTTAATACAGACAAGTTTCTTATCAAGTGGTAAAAGCAGCAAAGTAAAAGAAGAGACCAAAGACAGAAACACAAAATTTAGACACGAACTTTCTGCAGGATTTGCCCAAATAATTGATAATTTTGTTTCAAAGAGAGCAAGTGAACTATTTTGGAAAGAAAACGAGCAGAATATACAACTATCAAAAAGTAGAAGCAATGAGCGACTCTTATCTCTACAGCTCATTTTCTAGCATTGAAAGAATAAATCACACATGTATTATTATTACCTCATATCCTCCAAGAATCAACAGACCAGGGTAGGTGGGATGGAAAAGACAAGAATGGATTTTGTTTCCAGCGGAGTTAAGCTCACGAATATGTTCTCCAGCTGAGGACCACACTTTTACAACATCATGACTTACAGTTGCAAGATAATCTCCATTCTGATCCCAACAGAAAGATTTCACAGCCTCGTTATGACCCTGCAGTTTAAAAAATAAAAATAAAAATAAAAAATGTGATACACAAGGTTAGATTTACTAAGTACTATTATTCTGTGTACTTCAATTGTTTTCCAATTATTTTCCTAGTAAATACAATATATTATTTATATAAAACAGAAGAAAACCAAGAAATGTTCAGGGTGAAGAGACCTGTAGTGTGCAGATCTTCTGTTTTGTTTCAAATTCGAAAATTGAAATCACACTCTCTGTTGCTGCAGCCAAAAGCTGTCCAGTTTTGGGCTGAAACCTCACATGTTGGAAACCACCACCATCCTGTTTGTGCAATTGTTTAAAGCAACATTCCAAGAATGCAGACACAAAGTCTCAAAAAAGTTGGATTAGAATATACATGAATGAATTAACAAATAGATTATAAGTATGAAAGCAACCTTATGATATATTGGGCTGGAACGCTGGACGCCGACAACATTCCACAACCGAATTTCACCAGTGTCATCACAAGAGCACAAAATATCTGTCTTTTTCGGATGAAAATCCAATGATGTCACTTGGGAACTGTGCCCAGAAAATGTGTGCATAGAAAATCCTGGCTGCAAAACAAGCGAGATTGTAGCAAAAATGAAATTAGGTATGACACAGCTTTCAGGTTAGGAACAAAATTAGATCTTTAGTTAATGGACAATACCCCAAGGATAGAACATAAAAGGATAAATTTTGCTAAACCCTACCCAGGTTTCATCAATTTGCAAACAACCCTACCAATTCTTTTTTCTTTTCTTTTTTGCGCTTTTCCCTATTGCCATCAAATTATGTGAGCGTTCAGCCCTACTCCGTCTATTTCCTTCATCACATCAGTAGGTGACCTACTGATTGTAAGGTGATTTTTGTTTTTTTATGCCTTAAATACCCCTCCCATCATTAACTAGGAATTCTAATTTGGTTTCGGTTGGTTCTATTTGGGTTTCGGGTTTGGGTTGGGTTGAGGGGGAGGGGGAGGGGGAGGGGGAGGGGGAGGGGAGTTGGGTTGGGATTTGGGAGTGGGGAGAGTGGGAGAGGGAAGAGAGGGAGGTGGGGCCAACAGACGGAGGGGATGGATTGGGGATTCTGATGGGGTCTGCGAATGGGAATGGGGCAGGTTTGGGAGTGAGGGCGAGGCTTGGGTTGAGGAAAGAGATAGAGGAGCCCGGCTTGCGTCCGGATTTGGATCTAGATTTGAGAGGGGAATGAGAGAAATGAAAGAGCTTGACGTGGGTTTTAGGTTCAGGTTTGGGTCTGAGTTTGAGAATGAAAGAGAGGAAGGAGAAAGGCAATATTTTCAAGTGTAAAAAGCGAAAAACACCCCTGATCTATAAGGTCAAAGCGGCAACCCCCTAATCTATTCGTCAACGCAAACCCCCTCATCTAAGAATCGCGATCAAACCCTGCACAAAAAACCTAAAAATGGGTGTGAAAAGACCAAATTGCCCTTTGTATTAAACTGCACCATTAAAAAAATACCATAAAAAAATCTAAAATCTAAAATCTAAAATCCAAAATCCAAAATCAAAATCTAAAATCCAAAACCAAATCAATATAAAAAATAAATTGAACCATCAAAATCAAAATCCAAATCCAAATCTAAAATCCACTGTATATGTTCTTATCAATTTTGTTCTTGATTATGTTCCTCAAAATCAAAATCAAACCCATCATCACCATCTCCTCATTTTGTTCTTAATTTTGTTGGAGTTTTCTTTGTGTAATTTTTTTTTCGGGATCTGAACGAGGGCGGCGGCGGGGTCGGGTAGAGGAGGCAACGGGGGCTGCGAGGTCGGGTAGAGGAGGCGACGGCAGCAGCGAGGTCAGATCTGAAGAAGGGCGGCGGTGGGAATGATGATGATGATGATGATGATGATGATGGGATCTGAAGGAGGGCGGCTGGTGAAGAATTTCGATTTTGATTTCGGATTTGGATTGAGATCTGAAAGATTTTGATTTTGATTTTGGATTTGGATTTGGATTGAGATTTTAAATCTTTTGTTTATTTTTGTTTTTGGTTTTTTTTGGTTGAAAATGGTATTAATATATAAAGGGCAATTTGGTCTTTTCACACCCATATTTTGGGTTTCCGTAGGGGTTTTGACCATGTTTCATAGTTGGGGGGTTTATTGCTTTGACCTATAGTTTAGGGGATTTGCCGCTTTGACCTCGTAGAACAGGGGTATTTTTCGCTTTTTACCCTATTTTCAAATAAGTCATCCACTTAGTTGAAGACTTATTTTGAAAAAAAAAGTTTAAGTTAAAATAACTAGGTAACAGGATATATATATATATATAGAGAGAGAGAGAGAGAGAGAGAGAGAGTCCCCTTCGGTTGCACACTACTTTTGGTGAGCACTCATGAAATAGAGCACCTATGACAAATCCGAACCGCTCATATTGTTCTATATACCTTAGATAGCCTAATAATAAAAAATCAAGTAATTTGAAGTTCATTTGCCCATCCATCATGCTGTTAGAATTTTCAGCCATACAATTTTGTAATGGTGTAAATCATGGGCAAATGAACTTCAAATTACTTGATTTTTTATTGCTAGGCTATCTAAGGTATATAGAACAATATGAGCGGTTCGGATTTGTCATAGGTGCTCTATTTCGTGAGTGCTCACGGAGTGCTCACCAAAGTAGTGAGCAACCGAAGATTTCTCTCTCTCTCTCTCTATATATATATATATGGGAGTCTTCGGTTGCAAACGACTGTAGCGTGCAAATACGTGCAAACACCCTATGAAGCCTGAAGCCGCTATTTGAAACAACATCTTCATTATACCCTAGGCCGTTTGAAATGTCGTTGTTTCAAACGACTTCAGTGGTTTGCACGCTACAGTACATTTGCAACCGAGCAACCAAAGATTCCCCTACATATATGTCGATTTTTATGTAGGATAGAAAATTATATTCTAAATATGATAAACAAAACATTTACATATATTATTGCTATATCATATAATAACTAACATATATAGTACGGATTTAAATGTATTAATGAAGGCAACACGCATTACACACATCACATTGCACAAATGTTTCGTGGAATGATGCATAATATACCAAAGTTTTAATTTCCTAAACAAAAAAATATACCAAAATTTTAAATGCCATGGCTGTGTTGATTTAAAAAATGTCGCGTTGCATGGCTGATATCAAGGACCGATGGTAAACATTGGAATGGCATGATGGACAAATATGTTTCCCAGGTCCTAAATGGTGTCTTCATAACCTTGAGAAGAGATTCTCTTATCGCAGTATCTTTCCTTGTCCCTCGTTCTCATGGTAAACAGTGTTTTAAATAATGACTCTTACAACAGTTATACCGGCCGTTATAACATTTAGCTAAGTTACCGTTACCGAAATGGACTTTCGAAAACGGATTACGTTTTTGACCAGTTATGATTATTATAGGACCCGTTATAACCGTTATATCGCCTGTTACGGCCATTATATCACCAGTTATCTGATATAACAGATTAATATCAACCAAATATTGGAAAATAACTATCTATGCATCCTGACCGCTTCTTGCTATAGGACCGGTCGGAGTATGCTTGCATATTCGTCCATCAGTCAAATCGGATATGTAATTATTGGAATCTTTCTCTAATTTATCGTTCTCATCTCTTGTGTAAACTTGATCCTGTGATTTGGATTCTTTTGGGCATTAGATTCAAATTCATATATTTGATAGTAAAAAAGAAAAAAAAAAAAAAGCAAAACCTTATCACCAATTGTTTCCTTCAGCTTCTCTGCTCAAACCTAATTTTTACAAGAGCTCGATGCCGCCTCTTGTATTCGTCATCTTCTCCAATTGTCTTCTTCTCTCTTAAGTCTTTTTTCTTATGTTATAAACGTACATAGTATATTTAATCTTTAATATGTAGAAATCTATCTTTATGTATTATATTGCAATTTCATGTAGGTGACTATACACCTTGGTTCTAACTATTATATAGCTTGAGTGTGAGGTTGGTATTTGTGATCCATAAATATAATGGTTGTTAAAAACTTTAAATTACATTTAGGATATATATTCCCATGTTATAGCAACACGGCGTTTTTTAAATATCACCAATATCTGATATCTTATATGAATTTTTTTCATCCGGTACGATACCAATATCTAATATTTAAAACCTTGATTGTAAAAGATATAGAAAAATGGAAAGAATAACAAAGGAAAAAATAAACTGAAGACAAAAAAATCTAACATTCTGATTGATGTAGATCATGTAAATTAGGGATTGATCCACATTAGCGTAAACATAAGATTCAATGATTGATTGTCTAAGAGAATGTCACAAAATAACAAACTGTGAAATCCATTATATTTGCTCGAATCAAATAGCCCCAAGTTGTACCATTTAAGGAGGGATACAATAACCACAACTGAGGAGACTTTTACTTTGCAAATGCACTACAGTTCTAGTAATCAATGAATTGGCCCTTCAATAATGGCTATTCTTCAATCACCATTAAACATGTTCATGAATGTGATATTAAATAGATTTCTCTGACTCTAGCTCTCTACAAGTTTCTTAAGGTCATATTTTCCACTCTGAGTTCAGAATATATTGCTCTTAAAACCCATGATAGCCATCAGCCTATCTCTTAGTCTTAGCAGTACGAAAACTACTACATAACTCACATGACTCTAACCACTACCAGAAACCCCAATGTAATACCCTTAGATTTCTTACAATAAATATACATATACATTGTTTTTTTTTCATACACTAAACTATTAATTTTGTATGGTTATTTTTTAAAAGCCTAATATGTCTTCCTTTTTAAAAAAGGGCCCAACAATTCTTTCTTAAAGCCCAACCAAACATGATTATCCATGGTTAAGTGCAATTACATAAAGTTTGAGGGGTTATGTGTAAAAGGTGAGGACACCTAAGCCTTTTACACCTTTCCACACTTCTCTCCTTCTCTCTTTCTCTCTTTACTGCCGACAGCAACAGCAGCAGCAGCTTTCTTTCCATCTCTCTTTTTCTATATATTTACTACTACTTCTATTTCTACTACTACTTACTACAACTCCTACTACTATTTTACTGCACTACTACTGCTACTATACTGCTGCTTCTACCACTACCTGCTATTACTACTACTACTCCTACTGTTTAATACTATTTTTACTAGTGCTACTGCTGTCTATTACTTCTTCTACTGCAGTTAACTACTACTACTACTGACTATTACTATTACTGCTTTACTACTACTAATATACTACTTCAACTATTACTACTTACTGCTATTGCTAATACTACAACTACTATTACTCCTATTACTATACTACTACTGCTGCAACTATTAATACTACTACTACTGCACTACTACTACTGCAGTGCTACTACTATCTACTGCTACTGTTACTACTATCTACCACTACTGCAGCTGCTTTACTACTTCTAACTACTACTACTTACTACTATTACTACCTACTACTCAACTACTACTACTACCTACTACTACTTCACTACTACCCACTACTCCTACTACTACTACTATACCACTCTACTACTACTATTGGATTGGAGCAAGAAGTCAAGAAAACTAAAGGTGCAAGGAGAAGATAGCGACTTGAAGCTTGCAAACAAATCAAAGTGGGTATTCTTCATACCTCTTGCGTTACTATTATTATTATTTTTCTTCATATATGGAATGAATGATTGATGCTTGCTAGAAATTGTAGTGAGTGTTTACTTATGTGAGAATTTTATATGCATAAATATGCTAGTGAATAAATAAAAATTTAATCTGTGTTAAGAATGATAGTATAAGTGTGAAAGATGAATCTTCTATACAAGATCATGAATAAAAACCATAACTTGGGCATGATAGATTGCATTGATTATTATTAAACATAAAGATGTGATTTTGTGATGTCTTGTGCGGTAATTGTCTAATTAGTGAATTGTTTAATTAAATTTTTCATGCTTGAATGTTTAAAATCTTTTTTATTAGCAAGTTAGCATCTTGTTAGTAAGTTTTACACTGTTAGCAAACTACTAGTTTTTGTGTTAGTAAGCTACTAACATTGTATTAGTAAGCTACTAATGAGTTAGTAAGCTTAGTTATAATATTAGTAAGCTTAGTTATAATATTAGTAAGTTAGTAAGTTAAATAGATTAGTATGGTAGTAAATTAGTAAAGTAAATATGCTAGAACGTCTTGTTAGTGAGAAGTTAGGAAGTTGGAAATGTAGACTTGATCTTGTAAGCAATTGAAGGAGTTAGTAAGCACCTAGTCTTAATAACGAAAATGCAAGTTCGAGATTAGTAGGTGGAAGGACGGTTGAATCAAGAATGTGATTAACTTGTGAAGTTAGTATAGAGCAATGTAATTGTTTTCTATGGGCCGGATAAGGGCCATGTTGGATCAATAATTGAGAATAAGACTATAGTGATATTTTATTGTTATATTTCATTGTAAATGTGAACAATGAGACCCTGAGTACTGATAATTTCACCTAAAAACCAAGTGGTGATTAATGAAGGAATTAAGCGAATGAGATTTGACCTAAATTGAGTAAAGGTGTTAGCCCTAAGTAGTGTGACTCATGATTGGTAAGGACAGACACTAGTTGGATGTGTACTACTCACCTGTCAAGGAGACATGTGCGGCATCGTCTCGTCTAGGACACGTGCGACGTGGTCACGACTGTTAATTTCTGGAATTTAGTAATAAGAACGAGATACAGGCGTAAGTCACAAGTCCTGTCAGAACTTAAGAGATGGACTCTTAAGTTTCTGTCTATGTTCTGGGTTATCAATACGAACAAGGAGCAAGAGTGTAACTCTAAGTCTCTGGGCAGAGTAGGGGTGGCCCTATCGATTCGCCTTATGTTCATGATAACTTTGGTAGGGGCAGGAGTGGAGAAGGACCATGATTCCAGCAGAGCTGATGATCACCGGCCTGACCGGAAGTGGAAAGGGACCACGATCCTGTCGGAGTGGAGAAGGACCATGATCTGAACGAACAGGGTGATCACTGCCGTTCAGAGTGGAGAAGGACCACGATCCGACTGCATGAGCGGAAATGGACCGCATGTGCTGCAGACTCGACCAGTCACTAGATGAATATCAAAAACAAGAAAGAGTACAAGAGTAGGATGCATGGCAGGGGATTGAACCCTATCATATGGAGAATATGAACTCAATTTGGGGAGTAAGTAGTATGGGATGCATACGTTTCCAAATCAAGTTTGCATTAGATTAAGAGCATGGTGTGCATATGAGTTGTGCATTAAATTCTAGGTCATGACATACACTGACATTTATGTTTATATGACTTTCACGTTTCTTTTCTTCTGCATCAAATATTGATTGTTGAGAATTTTGGAGATTTCGGGTTTCATCCGCATTCCATCAGTTGTATTCAACTGACGTGCCCACAGTTTGCAAATTGCAGGATCGCTGATCGTGGAGCAGGGGACTCGAGCTGCGAAAAGCATCCAATTGTAGGATATAGTTTTCTTGTGCAATGTAAGTTTCTAATTTTCTGTAATTTTCTGTGTTTTGTGCTCATTGAAGTAAAGATTCTGGGTAAGTGTCACGAGCTCCCAGTGTGTGGAACTCGGGGCGCTACAAAAGTGGTATCAGAGCTAAACTTCAAATTGTAGTACCAACACAGCAGAAAATTAGACTTGGATGCCCCAGTTAGAGTCAGGTTTAGTTTGGATAATAGGACGATCATGATTCATATTGTTGTACATCCAGCCTAAGTTTATGATCTCCCTATATCCAGAACTAACCCCTGTTTATGTTTTCTTATTTTTGAAGGATGTCAGGAGGAAACGAAGGTGGCAATAATGAAAGGACCGAGGGTGAAGGTAGAGTCTATCAACGAAACAGAGGTAGCAACAGCATGTGGACTGAAGGCGAAGGCAGTGGAGTGAATCTCGCCAATCTCAATATCGAAGTAGAAATTGCTCGGGTATATCACATAATGGAAACTTTTATGGAGGCCAGTCAAAATTTCGCACCAGGAACCCAAGGAAGGAATGCAGGCGATGTCATTGCTAACCACGTCAAGATGGTAGAATCCTTTAAGAGAATGAAACCACCAGTATTGGATGGCCACGCAGATCCAATGGCAGCCGACGATTGGATTCGTCAGATGGAGATTGTGTTTGACGTACTTAAAACACCAGAAGATAGCAAAGTTACATTGGCGACTATCCTTTTGGAAAAAGACGCAGGAGTATGATGGCAATCAGTCAAGCAGGGCATGGGTGATGGACCAATTACATGAGAGGACTTCCTAGAAGAATTCAGGCAACATTACTTCACTCTGGACGTCCAAGAAGAAAAAGCTATGGAGTTCATCAATTTGAGGCAGGGCAGTATGACAGTTCGAGAATATGAAACCAAGTTTACGCAGCAATCTCGTTATGCCCCAGAGATGGTGCAGGGTGCCTTTATGCATTCGGAAGTTTGATAAGCTAGTTCGACGGGCCGCAGTAACGGAGATGGATATGAACCAAAACAAGCAACAGCAAGAGAAGACCGGGAATCAGAATGATGAGAAACGATATGTTCCAGCCATAGATTTCATGGAGCAAGGCCCGAACCAGAAGTTCCAGAAGCCTAATACCAGTACAGAAGCCGTCAAGCCAGTGAAGTGTTTCTTCTGTGGAGAGCAAGGACACGTTAAATCCCAATGCCCAAGGAATAAGATTCAGGATAGTGAACGGACGTGTTTCAATTGTGGAAAGGTTGGGCACGTCAGGCCAAAATGCCCACAACTGCAAAAGAACAACAGTGGTCCAGGGCAGAAGAATAATGATCAAGAGAAGAAGCCCTTCCGTCAGGGATGTGTTTTCGGATTGACTAAAGTGGATGCTGAGAAGAAAGAAGTGGATCATCACGAGTATTAAAGGATGAAATGTAGTTTGCTTTACTGCTAAAATTATATGTTTTGATTGACTAGAAGTATAAAAGTTTTTATATGTACTCCGTATGTACTTGGATGATAAAGTGTTAAATTAAATATGATGTTTTGTTTTGAAATGGGTATGTTAAATATTTTTCTGGGTGTCTGATCCTCTCCACTAGTATAGTTCCAACGGAACTATTCTAAAGGGGGAATGATGTAATACCCCTAGATTTCTTACAATAAATATACATATAAATTGTTTTTTTTTTCATACACTACACTATTAATTTTGTATGGTTATATTTTAAAAGCCTAATATGTCTTCCTTTTTAAAAAAGGGCCCAACAATTCTTTCTTAAAGCCCAACCCAACATGGTTATCCATGGTTACGTGCAATTACATAAAGTTTGAGGGGTTAAGTGTAAAAGGTGAGGATACCTAAGCCTTCTACACCTTTCCACACTTTTCTCCTTCTCTCTCTCTCTTTACTGCCGACAGCAACAGCAGCAGCAGCTTTCTTTCCATCTCTCTTTTTCTATATATTTACTACTACTTCTATTTCTACTACTACTTACTACAACTCCTACTACTACTTTACTGCACTACTACTGCTACTATACTGCTGCTTCTACCACTACCTGCTATTACTGCTACTACTCCTACTGTTTAATACTATTTTTACTAGTGCTACTGCTGTCTATTACTTCTTCTACTGCAGTTAACTACTACTACTAACTATTACTATTACTACTTTACTACTACTAATATACTACTTCAACTATTACTACTTACTGCTATTGCTAATACTACAACTACTATTACTCCTATTACTATACTACTACTGCTGCAACTATTAATACTACTACTACTGCACTACTACTACTGCAGTACTACTACTATCTACTGCTACTGTTACTACTATCTACCACTACTGCAGCTGCTTTACTACTTCTAACTACTACTACTTACTACTATTACTGCCTACTACTCAACTACTACTACTACCTACTACTACTTCATTACTACCCACTACTCCTACTACTACTATACCACTCTACTACTACTATTGGATTGGAGCAAGAAGTCAAAAAGACTAAAGGTGCAAGGAGGAGAAGATATCGACTTGAAGCTTACAAACAAATCAAAGTGGGTATTCTTCATACCTCTTGCGTTACTATTATTATTATTTTTCTTCATATATGGAATGAATGATTGATGCTTGCTAGAAATTGTAGCGATTGTTTACATATGTGAGAATTTTATATGCATAAATATGCTAGTGAATAAATAAAGATTTAATCTTTGTGTTAAGAATGATAGTATAAGTGTGAAAGATGAATCTTTTATACAAAATCATGAATAAAAACCATGACTTGGGCATGATAGACTGCATTGATTATTATTAAACATAAAGATGTGATTTTGTGATGTCTTCTGCGGTAATTGTCTAATTAGTGAATTGTTTAATTAAATTTTTCATGCTTGAATGTTTAAAGTCTTTTTTATTAGCAAGTTAGCATCTTGTTAGTAAGTTTTACATTGTTAGCAAACTACTAGTTTTTGTGTTAGTAAGCTACTAACATTGTATTAGTAAGCAACTAATGAGTTAGTAAGCTTAGTTATAATGTTAGTGAGCCTAGTTATAATATTAGTAAGTTAGTAAGTTAAATAGATTAGTATGGTAGTAAATTAGTAAAGTAAATATGCTAGAACGTCATGTTAGTGAGAAGTAAGGAAGTTGGAAATGTAAACTTGATCTTGTAAGCAATTGAAGGAGTTAGTAAGCACCTAGTCTTAATAACGAAAATGCAAATTCGAGATTAGTAGGTGGAAGGATGGTTGAATCAAGAATGTGATTAACATGTGCAGTTAGTATAGAGCAGTGTAATTGTTTTCTATGGACCGGATATGGGCCAAGTTGGGTCAATAATTGAAAATAAGACTAGTGATATTTTATTGTGATATTTCATTGTAAATGTGAACAATGAGACCTTAGTACTGATAATTTTACCTAAAAACCAAGTGGGGATTAATGAAGGAATTAAGGGGATGAGATTTGACCTAAATTGAGTAGAAGTGTTAGCCCTAAGTAGTGTGACTCATGATTGGTAAGGACAGACACTAGTTGGGCGTGTACTACTCACCTGTCAAGGGGACACGTGCGGCGTCGTCTCGTCTGGGACACGTGCGGCGTCGTCTCGACTGTTAATTTTTGGAATTTAGTGATAAGAACGGGATGCAGACATAAGTCACAAGTCCTGTCGGAACTTAAGAGATGAACTCTTAAGTTTCCGTCTATGTTCTGGGTTATCAATACGAACAAGGAGCAAGAGTGTAACTCTAAGTCTCTGGACGGGGTAGGGGTGGCTCTATCGATTCGCCTTATGTTCATGATAACTTTGGTAGGGGCAGGAGTGGAGAAGGACCATGATTCCAGCAAAGCTGATGATCACTGGCCTGACCGGGAGTGGAGAGGGACCACGATCCTGTCAGAGTGGAGAAGGACCATGATCTGAACGAACAGGGTGATCACTGTCGTTCAGAGTGGAGAAGGACCACGATCCGACTGCATGAGCGGAAATTGACCGTATGTGCTGCAGACTCTACCAGTCACTAGATGAATGTCAGAAACAGGAAAGAGTACAAAAGTAGGATGCATAGCGAGAGATTGAACCCTATCATCTGGAGAATACGAACTCGATTTGGAGAGTAGGTAGTATGGAATGCATAGGTTTCCAAATCAAGTTTACATTAGATTAAGAGCATGGTGTGCATATGAGTTGTGCATTAAATTCTAGGTCATGACATACAATGACATTTATGTTTGTAAGACTTTCACGTTTCTTTTCTTCTGCATCAAATATTGATTGTTGAGGATTTTGGAGATTTCGGGTTTCATCTGCATTGCGTCAGTTGTATTCAACTGACGTGCACACAGTTTGCTAATTGCAGGATCGCTGATCGTGGAGCAGGGGACTCGAGCTGCGAAAAGCATCCAAGTGTAGGATATAGTTTTCTTGTGCAGTGTAAGTTTCTAATTTCCTGTAATTTTCTGTATTGTGTGCTCATTGAAGTAAAGATTCTGGGTAAGTGTCACGAGCTCCCAGTGTGTGGAAGTCGGGGCGCTACACCCAATACATCAATTCGAATTTCAAGAAGATCATCATCACTAATCTCTCATCTCAAGGCACACTCCCTACAAAAAAAACCATCTCCACCCCACCCCACAAGAATTTGCCCCTCTTTCAGTTATGGATTCCGATTGGCCCAAATTTTTCTCACTCAAAAAAATATTTTCCGCTCTTAAATCTATTTTATCTTAAACCTTGGTATCCATCAGCCTGTGCCATTGACTCCCCAAGGTCTTCTTGGCTATACCTCGCTCATAGGCTGTAATGTTGTAAAAAGTTCAATTCTTCCACTATCTATTATAAAACTTCATCATATTTGGCCCCTATACGCCGTGTCCTTATAGAAATTGCAAAAGCCATTAGACAAAAAACCATATCTTCACTTTCCCTTGTGTTCTAGAAAATGGTTTAAATCGTTTAAATGGCTTTGCTTAAACCGAAGGGTAAAACTAACAGATCCCTCCATTTTTGTGAAAATACAGGTCAAAAAAGGGTTAAAAGGGCATTAAACTGGTTCGGGGTTTAAAGGGTTTTTTCCATAAATCGTGTTTGGGATTGGCTTTTAAGCGTTTATCAAATAATATTATTAAAACCAATCCTGGTAGCCCTATAATGAACTCAACCCGTTACACTATGCATGTTTCCTTAATTTTACAATGATAGTATAAACTATCAAACTTATTTTTATTTGTTCATATGAAATGTCTGAAAATGAAATTGTTAATATTTTAAAATTTTCATATTTTCCACCTTTATTTCTGGTTTTTTAATTATATTGTCTTTCATTTTTCCTATTTCCAAAATATGTTTATATCAAAAATTGAAAAACCATTTTTTCTGTTTAAACCCCGTTTAAAAAAAATTTATAAATACATAAATAAAAACAAAAAGCAAAAAATCAATGTGCCCAACCAGTCACGTTTCTGTTTTTTCCTGTAACCATGCACATAAGATAAAACTTAGTAGAGAAAGGTTCATTTAAGTTGAGCGCTATAGTCTACCATAGTCTTTTCAATACAAACATTTGCATTCTGAAGTAGGTCCATCCTAGGGACATGTTGAACACATGCTTTTCCGCCAAGTAATAGTTTGTGCAGTAATTTAAAATTTGTCATGCGAGACTACTAACCTGCTACAGTACATAGCAGTTTAAGATTTAAGTACAAAATGTATGACACTTCAACTAAACAAAGGCATTAACTAGAGAAGGTAAGCTAATGTGCATAGTGTAAATTTATGTGTATTCACATGTCTCTCTGTGCATAATACTGTGTTCCCATGTCTCGATTTTTGGACACTTCAACTAAACAAAGGCATTAACTAGAGAAGGGAAGCTAATGTGCATAGTGTAAATTTATATGTATTCACATGTCTCTCTGTGCATAATACTGTGTTCCCTGTCTTAATTTTTGGAGTCCCATATCTCAACTCTAAAGTCTGTGTTTGTAATTGACATTATCAATCCCTGTAACTGCTAACGCAAATGCTCAAAAGCAAGAAGAGACGGAAAGTATAAATATTGGTTACTGAAAAAATACTAGGCTGGGGAAGTAAGTTGCATTTTCTATGATCAGACCTCTAGATACAAGACTAGAAAAGCAGACTTTCAAAGTTAAATTGCGGCATACCAAAGTTTTATCTTATTGGAGAAGCTAAACAAACATAGAAACTTGAGTATAAATTTAATGGCAAAAAGAAAACACAGTAAAATTTTCATTTAAAAACAAATTCAAGTAGCATGACTACAAACATGCGTGAATAAAGCCTCTAATGCAATCAGAATGAAGACAAAGAAAGTGATCATAATATGTTATAAACTGGATTCAGACAGAAATTAAAGACGAGCAAGAGAAAACTTAGGGAACAGAGTATTACTTCAGCTGCATTCCAAAGTCGGACAGTCCTATCAAAAGAAGACGTTGCAAACTGAGTCGAATCTGGTCTAAAACAAATATCAGTAATCATAAGCGTGTGTTCTTCAGGAGTAAATTGTTTATCGTAAGTTCCCATGTTCCATATGAGTACCTAACAGCATGAGACAGAAAAACCAAAATAAATCTATAAACAATGCAAGACAACTCAACAAATAAATCTATCGTTATCATTTATAGTAATTAATGTTGTTTCATCAAAATATGGCTTCATATGGAGTAGAATAAGAGGAGGCTAACGGAATAATTGGCCAGCAACTGATTTATCTCAAAGTAGCCGCTAAAGGAGTGGTGACCGGAAGGAAGAAGGGCCACTGTGATGCCTAAGGACCAAGTAGTGGCCAGGAATCTAACAACTAACCATAGTGCAAACAAATGTACAAAATGAACCCCTCCCCAATTAACAGAGCAGGAGGTAAATCGAGATGAAAAAGAACGGGATGAGGTATCCTATCTCGAATATGGCACTCTATATTGTATTCAAATATAGCATCCCAATTGAACAATTAAAACAAGCACATTTATAATACTCATTCAGCATGAGCTTAATTTCATTGTAAAATAGCTTCGATGTTTCCGATATAAGTAGAGAGAGTTAACTCCTAAGTGTGTCAACGCATATTTTTAATGTCATTGTAAAAATCTCTTTCTTCATTTCCTCATGCGAATGGGCTGTAGAAAATTATTTAATTTCATATTAAAGTGCCCTTTCCAGACAGATACTCGAGTAGTAAAACTGAGTTAGAAATAAGCGTTTTACTATACTTACCTCTTAATTGCAAAATAATTGGAAATGCCTAAAATCTAGTATTTGGCAATTTAATCCCATTTGAGTCTTGCAGAATGTTCTAAATGATGTTGATGTGACGGCACACATTTTTTAAAAATTATCTCTGCAGAGACTGATATATCAGTGTATAATATCTATATAATAAATCAAAAGGCAATTTGTAAAAAAAAAAAAGCTATCAAGTGGCTCTCCTTCAATTGAAACGAAATCAATGGCTCACATTCACCATCCCAAAAGATATTTTCCCCCCAAAAGTTTTCCCCCCAAAACATAAAGCATCCTCACTTTATTACTATCTCTCTCACCTCTCCTCACTTTTTCAGATCTCTCTCTCATATCTCTTCACTTTTCAGAAAAATATTAACTACAAAATCAGACCTTCTTCAACAGTTGGATGGTTAGTAGTAACACTAGCATGCCAGATTTTCTTCAACTTCTTTATGTATGCCTGCATTTTTATTATGTGCTTGGCTTTGCCTTGCATTTTCTTTATATGTTTACAAGGCTTTTCATATGCTGCATCGTTCACAAAGACATGCTGTAGACACGTGTCCACAGGCAAACCTAGTATATATATATAAGGGCTAATCCCCTAAGGCCCAGTCTTAAGCTTATTTTATGGCCTTTCAAGCGCAATCAACTGTGAACTGTTGGATCAGGCACTGGCAAAAATCGCAAAGCAACCCTCTATTTTCTCTCCTCAACTCTTATCAACACGTCGCTCTTTCTCGCTCTTTCTCACTCTCCTCTTTCTCTTCGAGTTTCTTCCTCCTCCAATCATAGCTGCATCCCACCCTACTCCTCCAACAATGATGGCCAACAAAACTGATCACCCTCAAATGTGGGCTTCCGTGACCACCCCAATCACTCTATCTCTCTCCTCTTTTTCTCTCCCTCGCTCTCTCTCCGATGTCCAACACCACTTCTCCACGGTGCCCGCCTCAGCCTTCCTCCACCCCCAATTTCCTCCACTCCCTCTCCCACTTCCTCCTTTATCTCTCTCTCCATCCCTCGCCCCACCAACTCACCATCACCGTGCAACAGCCACAGCTTAAAAGAGATGAGGCAATGGGGGTGTTGTGTGTGAAGAGAGAGAAAGAAGAAACAGAATTTGACGAGAGAGCGACGATTTAAAAAGGGAAAAACTCACGATTCTTAGAGATAAGTTCCCTACAGTTGTAAGTACAAGGTCTCAAAATAAGCTTGAGAATGTACCGTAAGGGATCAGTCCCATATATATATATATATATATATATATATATATATATATATATATATATATATATATAAAGAGAGAGGAAATAGAGAGAGAGAGCGCGCGCTAGGATACTCATGGAAATAGTAGCAGTTTACTACTGTCAATATTTTTACCAATGGCTCTTCAAAATGATCAATGAATAAAAATCTAGAGATCAGCTACTATATATGTATATATATATATATATATATATATATATATATATATATATATAGAGAGAGAGAGAGAGAGAGAGAGAGAGAGAGAGAGTAAGTCTATTAAGAGCTGGGAAGCTGAGATTCTTAACGAGAGCTGAGATTCTCAGCCGTTCGATTGCGATCCGATGGTCAAGATTTGATCCACTATCAACTGATATGTTGAAGGGCAAAACAGTCATTTCTCAGCTCTCCTCTTTCTCATCTGAGCTACTCTCTCCCGTTCTCTCTCTTTCTCTCCTTTCACGAATCCGAAGAAATCCCCCCTGGCTGCTATCGAAACCCACCCGATCGTGATCTCTCTCTCTCTTCGATGCATCGCTCATCTCTCCCGTTCTCTCTATCTCTTTCGAAGCTAGGGTTTTTAGTTTTTGATTTTGGTCCATTGATGGGTTTGAGATGAGCGATGCATCGAAGAGAGAGAGAGATCACGATCGGGTGGGTTTCGATAGTAGCCAGGGGGGATTTCTTCGGATTCGTGAAAGGAGAGAAAGAGAGAAAACGGGAGAGAGTAGCTCAGATGAGAAAGAGGAGAGCTAAGAAATGACTGTTTTGCCCTTCAACATATCAATTGATAGCGGATCAAAGCTTGAACATCGGATCGCAATCGAACGGCTGAGAATCTCAGCTCTCGTTAAGAATCTCAGCTTCCCAGCTCTTAATAGACTTACTGTATATATATATATATATATATATATATATATATATATAGAGAGAGAGAGAGAGAGAGAGAGAAAGCTAGGATACTCATGGAAATAGTAGCAGTTTACTACTGTCAATATTTTTACTATCGGCTCTTCAAAATGATCGATGAATAAAAATCTAGAGATCAGCTACTACCACGGATTTATTTCAGCAAGGAATTTTATTGTATTCTCATTCTATGAAGAAAAAGGGGAGAAAAAAACTATCTCCTCCATATTCCATTATATATATATATATAGGGAAAGCTTCGGTTGTGCACTACCTCTAATGCACACGGCGTGTGCACTACCTCTAGTGCACAACTTCGGGCGTTCATATCGACGATCCGAACCGTTCACATTGATCTACACATCTAAATTAATCTAAATATGTAAAATCAAATCATTTGAAATTCATTTTCCCATCCATCATGTGATTATAAAAAACAATGATTTTCAGCCATACAATTTTGTAACACTTCAATGGATGGGTAAATGAATTTCGAATGATTCGATTTTACATATTTAGACTAATTTAGATGTGTAGATCAATGTGAACGGTTCGGATCGTCAATATGAACGCCCGAAGGCCTAGTGCACACACTGTGTGCACTAGAGGAGTGCACAACTAAAGCGCTTTCCCTATATATATATATATATATATATATATATAGAGAGAGAGAGAGAGAGAGAGAGAGAGAGAGGGAGAGAGAGAGAGAGAGTAATGATCCGTTGTGCACTCGGCCTTCGTGTGCACTCAGCCTTCCCGCCTTCGTATCGACGATCCGAACTATTTACATTAATCTACACATAAATTAGTCTAAATTTGTAAAATCAAATCATTTGAAATTCATTTATCCATCCATTGAAGTGTTACAAAATTGTGTGGCTAAAAATAGTTGTTTTTTAGTCACATATGGGCAAATAAATTTCAAATAAATTTTACATAATTAGACTAATTTAGACGTGTAGATCAATGTAAACGATTCGGATCGTACGAAGGCGGGAAGGCCAAGTGCACACGAAGGCCTAGTGCACAACGAAACATTTCTCTCTCTCTCTCTCTCTCTCTCTCTATATATATATATATATTGTCAAACAACAAAAGTAAAATAGCACGACTTTTGGCTCAGTTTTAGTGCTATAAACACCAATTCAAGTCAATTCAGGTCAAACATAGATGACTGTCTTTCACAGCCTTGCCCCCAACCATACAAGTAGGTAGCAGATAAAGTCCCCCAATACAACATACATGTATATACATAGTCAGGTGTTAAAGCATCTATGTCATCAACTAAAACAGCATACATGTACAATCCAAGATTTACCTTACTAAAACTTATTTTCATTGTTGTTTTACTTTTGAACTTTAATAGAACTGGGAAGCAGCTGACATGGACCTCAAATTTATAAATGCAACTACATTGATGAATTGGGGTTGCAATAAGGTAAATTTCTATTTACTACAACTACACCCTGTGTTAACCGTTAATTGCTGCTAATTTAATGTTTCTTCTTTTTTTCCCAGATTGTCGTCCACACTCAAAACCGTCATGTACATATTGACAGTTTAACTTTTTGTAGGGTGATGAGGAACATGTTTGGTTGAAGCCATTGTTCTATTTGAAAGGTAATGGTTTCAAAACTATTACTATTGTTTTAATTGTTTATTGTAAACTCTTACTATTTGATTCAAAACTCTCACTGTTTTTTTAGGCTCACTGTTTGGTCCTATTTTGAAGACTTCAACCATTGTGTTCTTCTACAACCATTGGTTGGTGTTTAGTATGGTGGAGGTTGTAATAATTGTAATAATATAGTTATGTTAATACCCGTACCCGCAATTTTGTGGAGTATTGGGTTCTGTGTTTGGTTTTTTAAATGTTTTTCGAAGGTTTTTCAAAAAAATAATTACATTTTCAAAAGAATTTTTGGTTTTTATTTTGTATCTTGCATTATATTCTGATTTTTTCCCCCAGAGCCATATATATATGTTGCCTGTGTGATGTTGCTCGGTTGAGCCTGGGGAGGATTGATATTTATTGCGTGTGATGTCATATGTTTAATTGTTAGCAGAATTCCGTAAGGAATTTCTGTAAAAGGGCTAATATTTTAGGGGAGGTTCTGTCAAATTTTTTTAAAATCTATTATGTTTTCCTAATACTTGAGATTGTGAAATTGTCAACATTTTGTAGGTTCAGTGAAGATTTTGTAGGTGGTACACTTGAGGCTTGAAGCTTTCTGGATTGAAGCTTGAAGATTTTGTAGATTTTGTAGCTTGATTGTAATATTTAGCATTTTTGGAGATGATGTAAGTAACTGTATATAATAATGATATAATATAGTTATGTTAATACCCGTACCCGCAATTTTGTGGAGTATTGGGTTCTGTGTTTGGTTTTTTAAATGTTTTTCAAAGGTTTTTCAAAAAAATTATTACATTTTCCAAAGAATTTTTGGTTTTTATTTTGTATCTTGCATTATATTCTGATTTTTTCCCCCAGAGCCATATATATATGTTGCCTGTGTGATGTTGCTCGGTTGAGCCTGGGGAGGATTGATATTTATTGCGTGTGATGTCATATATTTAATTGTTAGCAGAATTCCGTAAGGAATTTCTGTAAAAGGGCTAATATTTTAGGGGAGGTTCTGTCAAAATTTTTTAAAATCTATTATGTTTTCCTAATACTTGAGATTGTGAAATTGTGAACATTTTGTAGGTTCAGTGAAGATTTTGTAGGTGGTACACTTGAAGCTTGATTTTGTAGCTTGAAGATGAAGATTTTGTAGGTTCAGTGAAGATGAAGTTTTTGTAGCTTGAAGCTTGAAGATTTTGTAGGTTCAGTGAAGGCTTGAAGCTTGAAGATTTTGTAGGTGGTACACTTGAAGCTTGAAGATTTTGTAGGTGGTACATTTTGTAGAAGATTAAAGGTTTGGCTGGTTGGATACTCATTTGACACACATTCCTTCGCCGGATTCACGATCCACATAGATCATTGTGATCTATATGTCATAAATGTTTGTCAAATGAGATTTGTATCCAACCAGCCAAACCTTTAATTTCTTCCTATTGATCTATCTTCTCTTCTGAAATTCCAATTCGGATGCAGAAGAACTTTATGCGTTCGCAAAGACGGCCATGGTGTCGCTGGAGAGGGTCAGGATTTTGTTGCAGGTTTACAATCTTACTTTTTTGTAGAAGTTTTTTCTTCTTTGAGTGAATATCCCTATAATAAACCCTAAAGACTATGTTTTAATGTCTTCTTCTTTACAAATTGCAGATTTTTCTATTTTCTTAATCAATATCTATATCCAAACTGACATGCTTTTTCTATTCCTCGAAAGGATCTCATTTGGTGTTAAGGTGAGGGTTTTCCAAACTCACCAATTTTTGATGAATTTATTGGAATTTGAGCATAAAGTTGGAAGCTTTACCTTGAATTAGGTTGGCTTTTAGGGTTATTGGATTGCTTAGTGTAAAAAGTTGGTACCTTGATGAGTTGAAAATAGAAATTGGAATAGAAATTTTGTAAAAATGTATGTTTTTTTTTTGTATTTTTTCTGTTTAGTTTGTAGTAGTGCCACTTGTAGGGTAAGTATACGTAATTGTTAGGAGTTGGTTATGTTTTTTTTTGCTGCTAATTGGTTTGTGAATGTCAGTATTTAACACCCCTTTTGATAAATTGTGATATGGGTTAGTTTTTTTGTTCTGTTGGGATCTTCGTTCCAGTTTTGATGAATGTTGCTAATGCCATATATCCATGTGAATGCACCTGACTTTCATAAAAAGTATTTTTGTTGTTGATAAGTGGTTCTTGTTGGTGTGCTTAGGAACATTTTGTGCAAACAAGTTATGGCTCGATATCGGTCACAGTGTATGGAGATCAAGAAAAGTTGCACTGGTTACCTGCCCGGATGTAGTGTTGAATTGTAAGTATTGGAAATTACATAATATGCCATAATTTTTTAAACATGGGAAGATGAAGAAGTAAAATGGAATGTTGACAAAAGTATGTGAATTTGAGGAGAAATGTCTGCTTCCAAGGACTATTCTTTTGCCCTGAAGCTACTTCATTGCTCCTTCACAATTTTTGCATATATCATATAAGTCCTGGTCACGAGGTCAGTAATGGTGTTGTTAGTTTTGTATATCAGTGTAGTTTATTGTTTCTGATCTTTTTGGGCAACTTACTCACAAGAGTTTTGTGACAGTTAGGAGCTGGTCCAATTTCTTCAAATGTGCCAGTCCCTTCAGTTGATGATTTGGCCGATCAGTTTGCAGAAGTTCTTAATTTCTTTAGGTAATGCTCGACACTTATTGTTCGACTTTGTAATTTTAAACTTTATCAGTTTTCTTATAATGCATTTGAGTTTTAATATTTCGTAAATGCCTTTTTGCATATTAGGTTCAATGATGTGCATGGGTGTTACAGCTAGAGCTTACATTCTTATGCTTTTTGCAGTACGTCTCTTTGAACGAAGTATATTACACACTATGCATGTATAATATCATTCCTGATATTCATTTAATTGTTGATTCAGACAATATAAAGATCAAGTTCTTAGTTTGATATTGATCTCCCTATGTGCAAAGCACCCTCATGGACAGAATGGTTGTATAATAAGGTAATGTGGGGATTGCTTTACCTAATTACCTTTGTATTTTGTGCACTTTGAAAACTTTACTGGCAAGTGAAGCTTGTTCCTCGGGTTATATTGAATATGCTATATTACTATGGAATGTGCAGTTTCATAAAGGAATGCTTGCTTTAGAGATACTTCAGTAAGGTAACGAGTCAACAGAACTAATTGTGACATATAGCGTACTATCAATGGATTGAGGCATAAAAGATCGTGTTTGGATACAAAGCTAAAGTTAGATAAGTGGAGGTGGAGTTACTTCGAGGTATCTTCATCTTAAGTTTGGTCTATTTAGGAGAAGTTCCATTTCATCTCGACCCAAAATCTGAGATGCCAAAATTGAGATACCTGGAGAAACACATGTACGAATCATTTAGCAATAACTTGAGTGGAGGGAACGGTATGCAAACTACAATTTATATATCACTACCACTACTGAAAAATTGACTGACTTTAGTTATCCCAACTTAATTGTGTATCCAAGCAATGTATCCAAAGCATGCCCAAAATGTTAGTAGAAAAAATGTTGTTGGGTTTGTTTACTTGGTTTAGCTTACTTATTAATTGAATGCATTACTTGCATGCTTATTAAGAAGTCCGAGGTGGTCCACAAGTCCTTGAATCAGATATTGGTAGAAGTGTAAGTTAGTGTGAACATACAACTCTTCAAACTTTTCCTTTAATTGATAGTTGGTACTAAATGTCAATCAGTTTACTCTCAAGTTGTTGGATGAGAGACAAAGTACAAACGTCAGGCATTTCTTCAATCAATCAATGGGTATGGACTCAACTATTTGTTCTGTTGTGACTGCTCTTAAAATGGTTCTACTGCTACTATGATTTGTTTCTTTGGAGATGTGATATGACCGAAATGTTGAAGAAATTACAGTGTAGGACGCTTATTTTTTGGGTGAAAATTCCCCTTACCACTCGGAGGGCCTCCACATGACTACCAAGCTGGATAAAAGATACAGGATAAAAAATACAGAATAAAAGATACAATGCCCTAGCAAGAAAAATAACAAACTTGAGTTATAACAAACTAATGTCATAAAATAATATTTCATATAATTGAGGATTTATTAATAAGGAAAGAAAGATATGAAGTATATTTTAATTCAACTTTTGCAGGTGTAGATTACAACTACCATATGAAGCAACGGAGTACCATAGAGATTGAAGAATCTCTCTTCTTAAAGAGAGGAAAACTCGAATCTACTAATTGTTGTTTTGCTAGAGTTCATTTGAATCATTTTATGCTACTACTTTTCTCATAAATTACATAGAAGACAATATATATATTTGATGTTCCAATTTATGTACACAGTAAGATCTAACCAAGCATATATATTATCTTTTTTGGACTGCCTTTAGGTTAAATACATTTGGGAATAGAATATACTTCACTTTTCTCAGCTTTTCTCAGCTCGATTTAGTATCCCCTTGTGTATTCAATCTCTCGTGTAGAAGTCCTCTTTATAACAGCAAAAAGAAAATTTGGGTAAAGTGGTGTGAGCTATTTACCGACGTTAACACCGACACCAACACCGACACAAGCAACATGGACAGCCAGCTTGATCGTAATCCCAGGGTATATTCCATTAAACCAAGCAAACATAGTTGATGTTGCATATTTGTTTATTTATTTTATTTTGCTACAACCAACTATAATATAACTACATGGTTTTAAACTTAAGAATTTTGATATTGCTTGCTTGATTGAATTTATAGGAATTTAAGATCGTTCATTGCCAACGATAGCAACAACAATGAGATAACAAAACCAATCATGTGAGAGAGATGTAAATTAATAGAGTTGAATTTGGAGTGACATTCTCATCCTCTTATATTAGGAATGGGAGCATGTTTTGAGAATTCCGAGTTTGCAAACAAACTTTTTGTTTGAAGAAAGGGTCAATTGAAAAGCGATACATATATTTAAGTTTTTATGTGTGTTAATCAATTTGTTGTTCACCAAGCTACGTGCACTTGGTGCATGGCTAATTTTCAACTAGTATATATATATATATATATATATATATATATATACACACACACACACACACACACACACACACACGAAGGTGATCCCCGTAAGTCCCTACCTCACCTCTTACTTTGAGGCCCTCTACGATACGAACCCTCTATGGAAAAATTAAATTGTTCATCTTATTCTACATGCCTAAGATAGCCTATGGACGTAAAATAAAGTTATTTGACACTAAGCAGTTAAAATCCCCGATAACGCCCGATTAATCCCCGATTAATCGCTAATCGGAGGCTAAGCGATTAATTTTTTAGTGATTTATAATATTTCAATAGTTAGCGATTTAATCGGGAATAATCGGCCGATTAGTGGTTAATCGGCCGATTTTAAGTGGCCGATTAACCGATTAAATCTCCTCCTCTGATTTTTATGCTTATTTGCATTATTTGGGCTCAATCCGGTCCAAATCTAAAATTCAAATTTAAAATTCAAACCCCTTCTGGTCCTCGCTCAAACCCAAACCCGACATATCGTCGCTCTCTTCTTCCTCGTGCAAACCCAAACCTAAACATATTATCTTCAAACCCAAACCCAAACTGATTCTCTTCTTCTTCCTCGAGCAAACCTAAACCCGACCCGCCATCGCTCTCCCGTATCGTCGCATACTTGACCCAGCACGCATCTGTACCTCCTCTTGTTGCTCGCATTGCTCCTCCCCGATTGTTCTTGTTTAATGGAACCGACTAGCAAACCTGACCAGACCCACATCCATAATCCAAACTCAGCTCAAACCAAATACTTTTTTTTCTTTTAACTATATGTTCCTATTTGATAATCTTATAATAGATTTTTATTAGGATTTAGGGTTGCTACATAATGAGGATATATATCTTTTTTTAATTATATATATAACGATTTTTCCGATTTAATCCCCGATTATTTTCCGATTAACCGATTAATCACTAATCGCTCCTAGACCGATTAGTTCCAAAAACCGATTTTAACTGCCTAGATTTGACATTCATTTTCCCATCCATCATGTCGTTAGAAAAAAAAATGTTTAGCCATATAATTTTGTCATTTCCTACACAACATCCATTTAACATGTAAGGCCCAGTTTGGATACAAAGATTTGATACCTATAGGTAATTTTTAAGTGAAGGTAGAGTAATGCAACCTATTTTTTGCAAACGTGCACTTCATTTTTGGCTTAAAGAATTTGGTTGGTTTGAAGTTTAGATACCTATGGTTGTTTCATTAAGGTGAGATAGCTTAAGGCAACGTAACTCCAAAATATGATCAAAATGGGTAAAAGTTTAGATATCTGTAGGTACACAACTCACCTGCACTAACCTTCGGTAACCTCCACTTGTGTAGAGTGCCCGTTAACCTTTGTATCCAAATAGGGCTTAGTGTCTCTTAACATTTTACAAAAGTTTCATTAATCATATTAAAAGTGTCCTCAACCTCTAATCTGTTTTCAGAAATATTCACAAAATTACCTTTGTTTTCTTTGAAATTACTTGTAAATTATAAATAATATCCCATTCACTTATTTAGCTTAGCATGTCCTTTAAAACGTATTTCTCATGTCCCAAAATTATAGGAAAAAGATTTCACGTGTCATCAACTTGAATGTCCATCACCAAATCCATCAGCCTATATGCTGAAAATTGCAGTTGAAGTGTGGGTATTGGTAGTCATGATTAACTTTTCCGGTTTACCACATGAAGTCAATGGCACAGGCTAAAGAGGGTAAAAAAAAACTCCTGCGAATCATGATTATGAACTTACAATCAACAATATCTACTCACCCACAAATAAACTAGGCAGATTATAGTGTCGAATGTGGTGGAAGCCGGTACAAGTGAAATTTCAAACCATAGCTTGACTTTAGTTCCTGTAGGAGGAATCAATCAAATGGAAAAACAAGTTCCAAGTTATCCGAGAAGTAAACAAGTTTCAAGTTGGTCACATTCATTCAATTATTTAATAAATGAATGGGCACAAACAAATTGAAACTTGGTTGGTTCATCTCAACGAATAACATGTTGCTAGGTATTTCTTCTCAAGCGTTGTACAAATGATGACCCAATATTGTAGTATTGATGGGCCTGAACACTTTCAAATAGTACATTAACTTTGCTATAAAGCCCAAGAGAAAACTAGCTCGACCTCGCAGAAAATTGTCTTATTCAAAACACGCAGTTGACTGCCAGATTCACATCTGTCAAAAAGATCTCAATAATTTAAAACATCAGTAAGACAAATCAGGTAAGAATTTTTCTCCCAATTCAGCATCTATTCTTCTTGTTTCTTAAAACTTGAACTCTAATCAGCAGAACTTACTTTTAATATGTATCCCCATCAAGTTGTACATTTTTTCAAATAATTTATATTCCAACAGTTCGCACTGCAAGCTAACCTTTTACAAAGACACATGGTTGTCTAATTGCAAGATACATCTATGAATTTCAAACATGGGTAATGACTTCCAAACACTGAGGGGACCCAATTAAGAATATGGCAAAATGGTCTGCAGTCATCTTTAAGAACCTTATGCTATAAAGAGACAGACATCTGTAACTTACCATTTATGTTTAGTGATACAAACTTTATTTAATCATCCATATTCCATAAACTAATAGGATAATCATCAAGACAACGTTGTATAGAACTGTAGCATAAAAAACTAACACCCCAGAATATGTGACAAATCCTAGCATCCTGCTCCACTGAATTGGAAATTTAATAGCATGTCATTTTCTCACAGCTGTGCAGCAGTCTCTAAGGTATTATAAAGGTTGTCATATGATGAAACAAAAATTATTAATGTTATATTTTACCTTCTTATCATTCCCAGCACTGGCCAATAACTTTCCATCTGATGAAAAATGGCAGCAAAGAACCTTGCTCTTACTACTCTGGTCGCAGCTGATCTCACTGCATGTGGAATCTGAACAGGGTGTGGGATTTTGTTTTAGTTTACAACTCTGTCAGTTGGACACTCAGATAATGATATAATAAGATTACCCTTTGAAGTATCTGCATTGTGCTCTGCAGAATTGCTTTTCATTGGAGCAAATATGTCTCTAGAATCCCCATCATTAGCCAAAAATGAATCTACTTGTTCATCGAAAGAACTAATATCCCCAAACTGCTCAAGATCATCCTGTCGTTATTTTTATATAAAAAATCTATTTCTGTCAAATGAAATTGAAATTATTTGTATATTCCCTCTAAGTAAATAAATAAATAAGAAATTATTATTATTTATTATTATTAAAAGATACTTTATTATCCTTATTTTATTATTTAATTAAAGATGTTTCAATCAATTTCCTATGAAATAACTAAAAATTTAATTAAGAAGATACCATCTGATTTGAAGCTGAAGCAAGTCCTGCTCCAGTTGTACCGTACATCATTGAACCTTTGGGTATACTGTTTATTTGTGGCATATTACCCACCATTGCAACTCCATCACCTGCTACATTGGTAGAAGGAGTTGATGGGAGGGAAGGCCCCACCGTATTCCCTGTTCCTGTACTGTTTGCAGGTCCTGAAGAAGTAGGTTTTCTCTTCCTATTGTTCTTGATAAAAATAATACAATATATCATGCAGAATTATCAGTTACAAGAAGGAAAAGTAGAAATAGTTTAATTCCAATCAGAAATAGTTTAATTCCAATCCAGTACCTGTTGTAACTGATGTTGCTGCTGCAATTGTTCCTGGGGTAGCTGAGCTGATGACTGCTGCATCTGGGTCATCTTCAATTAAAAGGTAGACAAAATTACAGACGAAGAAATTGCTAAGAGAAAGAAATGTTTGATTTCAGTAACAATTATGAGCGGAAAAATATTCACCCAGTGCACTAACAAAACTTCAAATCCCACAGAAATATGGAGACAAAAAGGAATATGGTATTATCAGTAACTAACCGTCTTTTTTTCCCAATCAATCTAGCCTAAATCTTTTCTCAAGCCTTCTTACTTTGCTAAACTACCAATATTAAGGTTTACATTTTAACAGTACAATTTTCTCAAAAATATATACTCCGTACCAAAATATAAGTCTATTAAGGTTTCTACACTCTTATTAAGAAACACTCTAGGTTAGTGTAATGGGAAACAAATATTAAACCTATTAAGTGACCTATAAATAGTATAGTTACAATAAGGCCCTCCTCTTTGATTTTTCTCTTTAATTAATGAGTAAAACTCTTAAGGGTTTAATTGGTAGTGCAGTAAAAAAATTATTTAATGAACACTTAAGAGTATTAAGACATTTTTTGGGAACCTAAAACAACATATAATTTGGAACCAAAGAAAACGATAGAATGACTTATATTTTGAATGGAGTATAACATAAGGTTTTGAAAACTTTAGTAGCAACAACTTTTTTTTAATAACTGCATGATCTCCACATTTAAAAAAGGCTTTTTCCAAAATGACACCAGAAATGATCAGTATTTCCAAAATGCTAAATTTCACAAAACCACCCTCAGTTTAGGAGGTTCAGGAACAAACCACATTTTATTTTATTTTGCTCATCAATCCACCACCTTATTATGTTTTCGGAGGAAAAAAACACCCAACGGAGTTTAAGTTTTGTTAGTTTTCGAGTGAAATTTCCAAAGTACCTGTTAGAGTATAGAGACTGAAAACAGTACTTTATATATAAGAGTACAAGGAGTAATTCTAAGATTATTTCGGATGTGGGAATAAAATTAAGACTACTTTAATACTCCCTCTCAAACTGGTGCGTAGATATTATCAAAGCCAAGCTTGCTAAAGAAAATTCGAAAGAGCTTGGTAATGCTTCAATGAGGATGTCAGCAAGTTGGTCACCAGACCGAACATATGAAAATGAGATCACTTTCTTCTCCAACTCATCACGAAGGAAATGATAATCAACTTCAATGTGTTTTGTGCGCTCATGCAACACTGGATTTTCATAAATATGCATAGCAGCTTGGTTATCACAATCCAGTGAAACTAGAGAAGATACTAGAATTGTCAAGTCTCGAATGAGAGATTTGAGCCATAAAATTTCAGAAACCAGATGCCCAATGGCTCAGTATTCAGCTTTTGCATTTGATTTAGCTACAAAAGGTTGCTTCTTGCTCTTCCAAGATGCCAGATTTTCTCCGAGGAACACAAAGTATCTACTAATAGATCGTTTGTCATCAATCGACCCTGCCCAGTCAATATCAGAATATTCTCATAGAGAAAGAGATTCACCAGGCCTGAAGAGAAGTCCTTGCCTTGGGGCTTTCTTAAGATAACGAAGAATGTGAACCACTGCTTTCCAATGAGCGATAGTCAGTGCATGCATAAACTGACTGACTCGACTAACTGCAAAGGCAATATATGTGCCTAGTCACTAAAAGATATGAGTTTACCAACCAGCCTGCGATATCGTCCTGGATCAGAGAACAATGTATCATTGGAGAAGGACACCTTAATATTGGGATCTATAGGTGTCACTGGGACGACATCTCAACATTCCTGTCTCGGTAAGAATATCAAGGACATACATTTTTTAGACAGAAATATATCATCATTTGTGCATGCAACCTCAATACCAAGAAAATATCAAAGTGGACTCAGATCCTTTGTTTAAAAGTTTTGAGCTAACCTCAGCTTGATGTCTGTAATTCCTTGGGAATCACTATCTGTGATAATGATATCATCAACATAGAGATGAGGACATCGGTTCAAGTCGATTCGGGTGTTTCTATCAGCACAGACATCGTTTAAGACAGCTGTTTTATTAGTTTAGTATTTTATTCAGTAATCATATTTGTTTTTGACAAATATAGCCATATGTAGTAGTTTTACGATTTGCACCCTTTCTTTTATGCATTAGAATAATTTTGAGATTTTAGAATATTTTGATATTTGTATCAAGATTTATTTTGAGCCTATATATAGGCCTTAAGATTAATGAGAAGTCATGCTATTCTTGATTTTTTTTTAAATATTGTAATTGAGTTTTACTCTTCATTCATCTTTTTGTGTGAGACATTACGATAAATTATTAGGGTTTGTGAGAAGCTCTAATTACACCCCCCAACTCCCCAATTTTATTCAAACCCTAATCCTCAAATCTCCCCCCATACTCTAAACATCAGCCGCCATCTCCTTCCACCTCCTTCATCTTCACTGAACCCAAACCCCTCACCCTGCCACCGTCGTCTCTGGCCTCCCACCACCATTGTCCACACCATCCACATCCCCGCAGCCTTACTCCACCTTCTTCTTCCTCCCTGTCGTCACCCGAACCCGCCACCACTTGTAGCCCCCATCGACGAACATCTTACTCCCTCCTCCCAAAGCCCTGCACCCCCATAGCCGTCTCTTTCTCCCTTCACCCCGAAGCACTCCTAAACCCTCGCGGCCTCTCAACAACCCGATGCATCCTTGCGCGGCTTGATCCCACATCATCCGCCACTGCCTCCTACCCAACAGTCGCGCACCCTCCTCGCTACGCTGCCACTGCAGCCACCTCCGAGCGTCCCGTCAATTCCGCTTCCACCCACCGCCACAGTCGCTGCTGGTCCACTTTCTCTCCATCGACCGGAGTTCAAATAATAAGATCCAGATCCGAATCAAATTTTTCCCATTGGAAGTTTTGGTGTTTCGTGTTCGGGAACAAGAGGGGATCGTTGCAGCCACTCGTTGCCTCAAATCCGATCCAGTTCGTTGATTCTGATTGGTTGTGGGATCTTGTTTTACGAAAATTTCTTCAAACCCAGTAAATTCTTTCCACTTCTCATTTATTTGTGATACCATCTATCATCTCTATATTATTATTTGATTTATCTGTTATCCACAAATATTGAGAGGGTGTGTTCTACTTACCTATTAGTGTACAAATCTTTATTGAATATCTTACATGCTAAGAACGATTAAGTATTATTGTTGATTAATAAGATTGAACTTTTAATTAGGCTTGTTAAATTATTTCACAACTTGAAAATCCATCAAACCTATTAATGGTTATAAACTCTAACTTAATTTGCATTACGTGTTGGTAAATTTAATCGTTTAAAATTCTTGAAGATTCTCTATTTCGGGTTAAGTTTACATCACATAAACTAACAGAAGAACAATTCCTTTACTTCCTTACTTTGTGAAGAGAGAATAATCTGCCTTACTTCTTGAAAACCCATAAGAGGACACGACTTTGCCGAACTTTTCAAACCAAGTTCGAAGAGACTGTTTGAGGCCATAAAGAGACTTTTTGTGCGAACATACAAAATTCTCCCCCTGTCGCTCAAAACTAGGAGATTGTTGCATATACACCACTTCTCCAAGTCTCCATTAAAAAATGCATTCTGGACATCAAGCTGATGAAGATGCCGAAAACAATTGGATGCAAGAGAGATAAGAACGCGAACAAATGTGAGTTTTGCAACCGGAGAAAAAGTCTCGGCATAGTCGATCCCAAATTCCTAGGTATACCCTTTAGCGACAAGGCGAGCTTTGAGTCGTTCAACTGTGCCATCAAGATTGTGTTTGACTGTGAACACTCACTTACAACCAACTGATCTACAACATATAGGGAGGCGAACCAACTGCCAAGTACCATTTTGCTGAAGAGCCTACATTTCCTCTTTCATGACTGCTGTCCAACCAGAGTGCTTAAGTGCTTCCTGAACACTATTAGGAATAAAGATGGAAGCCAAGGAAGAGGTAAATGCCGAAAAGATCTATTCAGTTTAGAAGTAGAAAAAAATTGGGCAATAGAATAGTAAGCACAAGAATGCTTAGCCTTACGTTAAGCAATAGGTAAATCATCTGTGATAGGAATATTACCGATAGAAGTTGTTAGGCACTGGTTGAATAACAGAGGGTATAGTTTGGATGGCCGAGTCGGAACGATTCGTACGTGTTCTGACATAAACCTGCAGTGGTCGAGGCGGTGGTGGCGATGGTGGTGGTGATGGTGGTGTGGTGGTAGTGACGGTGTTGAAAGTAGTGGTGGTGTTAATGGGAAATGAAGACTCAACAACAGGCCTTGGTAAATCAGAAATTTTGAAAGAAATTTGTTCAAAAAAAGGTTTATGTTCAAAAAACGAAACATCTGACAAGGTAAACATTTTCTGTCGTGAAGGGCAATAGCAAAGAAAACCTTTCGAAAAATGCGAATAGCCAAAAAAACACACATTTAGTAGCACATGGGTCAAGTTTATCAATGTCCGGTTAGAGATTTTGAACAAAACAAGTGCATCCAAAAATACAAGGTGGTAGAGAAAATTGATCTTTAGATGAAAATATAAGGTTGAAAGGTGACTGATTTTGAAGAAGAGGAGTAGGCATACGGTTAATAAGAAAACAGTCAGTGAGAACCACAAAACTCCAATAAAACTTTGGAACTTTCATTTCAAACATCAAAGAACGAACAGTGCAAGGTAAATGTTGATTTTTGCATTCGTCCACTCTATTTTGTTGAGTATATGCACAAGATGTTTAGTGTATAATTCCATGTTGAGAAAAGAATTTTTGAAAATCATAACTCACATATTCTTTTGCATTATCAGAACGAAAACATTTAATAGTACCAAATCGTGTTTTTATCTCATAGAAAAATTCTTGAAAAATTGTAAACACTTTAGAACGACCGTGTAAGAGAAGCAACCATGTCATGTGGGAGAAATCATCAATAAACATAACAAAACAACGATATTTATTAAATGTGGAAAAATCAATAGGTCCCCAAACATCAGAATGAACTAAGTCAAATAAATGTTCACTACGTTGATTGACGCGTCCTGAGTAGAGAACTCGATGATGTTTACCTAACTCATAGGACTCACAAGATAGCTGAAAAGAATACTCACAACCAGAAACTAAATGTTTTATAGTAGGATGGGAAGGATGCCCCAGACCGGACGCCAGTACCATAATGCAGGATCAGTAGAAGAATGAAAAGCCGAGACAGGAGAATCCAAGATGTATAACCCTTGTTGTTTACAACCTGTATCAATCACCTTCCTTATCGTAATATTCTGAAACACACAGTGAGAATGAAAAAATGTTACCGAACAGTTTAAATCCTGAGAAAGTTTAGGAACGGATAATAAGCTGTTAGAAAATGTAGGAACATGTAAAACAGATGTAAGAAAGAGTGCTGGAGAAAGAGAGAGATCATCATTCCCTTCAACAAGGATAGGAAAGCCATCAGCAGTACACAGATGATAATTGGAAAGTAAAGAAAAAAAAAGAAAGCGATAAAGGAAATATATGTTCAGAAGCACCTGATTTGATAATTCATTGATGACAAGCATTACATGGGTAAACAGAATTACCAGGAGGAGACAGATACTCTCAGCAGAGAGGGTATACTGGGAGGTTGGCACAACCGTAGGAGCAGTAGTAGAAGAAGATCCTGCAGAGGAAGACTGATGAGCAGCAGGAGGACGACCAATGCGTTTCCAACATGTCACATATTCATGAGACCGGCCCTAATAATAGGTACAATCTTAGTGTTGTGATGACTATCACTACGACCACGACCACGATCACCACGAACTCGGGAAGAATAAGAACCACGATCCCTGGAGAACAATGATAATAGTGGTGAAGGATTAAAAAAAACCACGACCACGGCCAGAGACGAATGCAGATGGTGTTGGGGTTTCAATAAGAGCAGGAGAGGGCACTCGAGGTAGTTGAACATGGAGATCACGTAGAGAGGGACTGGCATTGGTAGCGAGGATATGAGAGCAAACACCTTTAAGATATGGACGAATATTGCCCAAAGCTAGAACGGCAAGAAGGGCCTCACGTCGCTGCTGCTGGACAGCAAAATCGGCAGAGTATGGTGATAGATCTTCTATTCTTCTAAGAACTGATTGAAGCGTGATAGATATGCATGAATGTCGTCACCTTATTTGGTCTCGATGGCATCACGAAAGATATCATACAGGCGCTGCATGTTATTGGAAAAGGAGTACATTATGAAGGGTATCCCAAATCTCTTTGGCTGTACCGAGAAAAGTGATGGAGATGTAGATATTCCGGTCCATACAATTGGTCATTATATTGACAATCAAGTTATCATCACGATCCCAGACTTTGAATGTGGGATCTGTAGACAGAGGAGCTGGGTCAGTGAAGTGATGGTACATCTCGCGCCCTCTGAGAAAACGTATGATAGAACATGACCATGTCATGAAGTTGTTGCGTCCGGAGAGGTTCTCAGTATTTATGTGATCAGCCTTCAAGAGAGAATGGGAATCAATCGTCTGGGGGGGTTACCGTTGCATTATCGGAGGTTGTTATAGGAGCAGATCTAGATTAGATCTGAAGATGAAGGAGAGACTGAGGATAGATGAGGATTGAAAAGGGCATCAAACACTGGCATGCAATCCAGAACAACGCGCATTACGGAGCTTCATTTTTTTCTTTTTTCTTTTTTTTTCTTTTTTATGAATTTTTTTACAGTGAGAGAAATGAGTATTGGTGGGGAAGGGGTCAGAGAGGTTGACGCCGACGGAAAAGGGGGGCGATGAGCAGAGGTGGCGATGGCGGCTGGGCGGAGTAGGGGGGCTGCACGGGGAGGAGAGGAGTGCGAGAGTGGGGGAATGCCGGCGAAGGAGGGGGACGATGAGCAGAGGAGGCGGCAGCGGCGAGGCGGAGTGGGGGCGGCGGCGAGGTAGAAAATCATCGGGATTGGGAGGAGAGGAGGCTTCGATGGCGTCGGGGAGGAGTTCGGGAGATGGGGGGCACGAGGGGGAGGACTTCGGGATCGGGAGGAGAGGGGGGTTGGTGGCGGCGGGGAGGTCATCGGGATCAGGAGTAGAGGAGGTTGACAGCGGCAGTGGGAGTTGGTGGCAGCGGGAGGAAAAGGAGGTTAGGATTCGGGTTTCGGAGGAAGGAGGGGGTACAATAAATTATTTTTCTTTTTTGGAGAGAAAAAACCCTAATTTTTTGTAGGCTCTGATACCAATGTTAAAGTATAGAGACTGAAAACAGTATTTTATTGGATATTATAACTGAATACACTACCTCCTATATATATAAGAGTACAAGGATTAATTCTAAGATTATTTCAGATGTGGGACTAAATTTAAGACCACTTTAACAGTACCCCTGTGCTAATACCGGTTATTAGAGCTCCTTTTTTTGCGGTGGGGCCCGCAAGTTTAAAAAAACTAGTAATTGACACATGTTGCACGTCTTGATAAATATATTAATTTTTTTAAAAGTAAAAACACTGATATAGTCTTGCCTCGAACCTGAGATTTCCTTCTTATTAGTTATGTACGCACAATACACGTAAGTTAGTATGTTTAGAAACGACAACATCAACTCTCCCACGTTCTAATTAAAAATATATATATATTAAATAATAAGACGTAATCTGGCCTCAAACCTGAGGCCTCCCTTTACTCTTCACATATTTTTTACAAATTACCCCTAGTGGCACAAACTTTTATTTTATATGAGTGACACTTTCGTAAATAATTATGTCGTAAATAAATTTGAACTTTGAGGGTATTCTGGTAACTAACAAGAGTTGAGTAAATGAATGGTTAATATAACTCCCACGTACAAATGAATGATTGAGATTAGATAGTTGAATGTCTACAAATGACAACCCCAACTCTCCCATTATAATATCTCCCATTATAATATTAGAGATGTAAGAAAGAGAAAAAAACCTTCTCTAACTAATCTCCCCTTTAACCTATTCATCTTCTTCATTTCCTTCCTTGTAACCAAAAAGCAAAACAAAACAAAACAAAACAATCTCTTTTACAACTTGGAGGAGAGGAGGATTTGGGGTGGATTTGGGTTAAGAGTTACTTGAGGAAGAAGAAGGTTTGGGTTAGTGTTAGGATGGGTATTGTGTTAACTAATATGCCTGTGAAGTGTGGGTATGTGAAGAGGGCTGTCAAGATCTTTGATTCGATGGAGGAAAATAATGTGTTGAAATGGAGTGTGGTAGTTGATGATGAGTTGAGGTATTTCAACTCAATGAAAAAGTTTATGGCTTTGGGGTTTTGATGTGGTGATGGAAGTGGATGGATTTAGGTTCGCGTAGAGGTTGGGCATAGAGGTGTGGAAGTGAAGCGGAGGTTGGGGCAAAGGAGAGGAGAAGAGATGGTGGGTTTTCGGGCAATGTGGTTGGTGTTTCAATTTGATGTTTCAGGGTGTGGTTGATTTCAATCTTTTTACTTTTATATATATATATATAGGGGGGGGGGGGTGTTGTTGGTCCCTAAGGCCCTGCCTCACCGCTTAATTTGATGCCTCTTAATTTGAGGACTCATGTCTGACCCCATTGATACGACCCCCTTCAAGAAAAATCCAAACCGTTCATCTTGTTCAACATGTCTTAGATAGCCTAGGGTATAAAATGAAGTTATTTGAAGTTTGTTTGTTCATGTTCTACAACGTGAAAAAAATGTACGGTTGAAAATTCTTTAATTTTCCAAAAACATGATGCATGGGCAAATGTATGTCAAGTAAGTTGATTTTACACCCTTAGGCTACTTAGGTATGCAGAACAAGATGAACAATTCGGATCTTTAATGGGGGTTTGTATCATGGAGTACCTCAAAATAAGAGGTAAGGTAGGGCCGTTGGGGGTCACCTCTCTCTCTCTCTCTCTCTCTCTCTCTCTCTCTATATATATATATATAGATTACTGAATTTGGATTTTTTCAATTTCGTTTCCCAAATAATTTATATAAATCTAGTTTTTAATAATAAAAAACAACAAAATTATGTATTTTAAGTTGTATAAAAATACCAAACAAATGAAGTTTTGAAGTTAAAAAGAATGTAGTATTGAAAATTTACTACTGAAATAGTTAAATTGGTTTTTCCATAGTGCCAGTGCTACTGCTAACTCTTGTTTACTGTCTCCCTATCATGATACCTCGATTGTGTTTCTCGCTTGCTCTCTCAAATTCATGATGTCCCTGTCCTCCCTTGATGACGCAAAAATCATAAACCAGTTGTATGATCTAAGGTTTCAATTACTTATAATTGCAAGATTTGTGGTTTTCTTTCTTGTTGCACTTTCCTATGGACTGATACCATGTTTTTAGGAAAGTGGCATTCAGATATGCCAAAAACCTTGACGACTCAGGTGTATCATCTCTGTCAAAATTTGACTCCATGGTTTAAAAGTGCTCTTTTATTGTCTTCCCAAGAAACAAAACAGGATGCACCTTTGATGCTTCTAAGTCTATTAAGACAAAATTCTAAATTAAGAACTGGCAAAAAATATACCTAAGAAATCCACACACACAAAAACCTTTGTACGAAAAACTACTCCCATCAACTATAATTCAAATAACTAGGAGATTAATGAAGAAGGGATTAAAACATTTTTAGCTTTTTTGCAATCTACTTCCAAAAAAGGCGATCATATCTGAATAATGTACAAGTTAAATTCATCAAATATCCAAGTTTGACTGTGATAGGAGTAAATTGACATTCTTATATTTCAAAAAGTATACACCTCTAATATTTCCATTGTACTAAGATTTCATTAACTTTAAAGTGGAAGTTGGTCAGAAATTTTCCTTATTACATGCATGAATGAGAAAATCACAATAGCTAATTGCACAGACACTTCTACTTGGTAGCCATATCGTGTTGCGCACATGTCGGACACCCGAATCCAACACGTCACTTGATATTTTAGGGTAGTTTTAAAAATCTTCTTCATGTTACTGTGTCATGTCACACCATGCCTATGTCGTCGTGTCCGTGTCCATGCTTCTTAGACTGTTATAAATGCCTTGGCTAAACCTATTAAGTAATAGAGGAATAAAACGATAAAAATAAGAGAGAAATCTCAGGCTTTCTTGAAGAGAAATCTTGGCCAAAGATAAAGAAGTTACTCATCAAACTTATTTGAAACTCATACACTTATTGACACATATACTGAAAATATAAAACATGTGAAGATACATAAACCATCATAATAACCTCGATAAGATAGCTTACCTTCATTGCATACTCAGCTTGGTCGTGCCTGACCATTGGTGAACTTGTTTGCACAGGGGAACCTAATGAGCCATCATGTCCAGTGGATTGCCCACTCAAACCAGCCCTAGACATCGGTCTCAATTTTCGAGGATCCATGTCACCATAATTATGTGAATTACCAAAGTTATTTTGCACTGCCAATATCTGATTTCCTGTTGACATAAAAGGTCTCTGAATTTGTTGCCCAAAATTTGGGCGCGTCAGATCATTACCCTGTAAGTATTTCTTAAGAGATTATAGAATTAGAAAAAGCAGAGTGGTTCTTGGAAATGGCTCGATAGTGACAAAGATTAGTACAGTTAAGAAAACACACCATCACAGGCATCCCATTCAACAAATCAGGTCCATTAACACCTTGGTTGAATCCTGTAGATGAAATAACATTAAAAAATTTACTTCCACACTACTTTGCATTACTGCATATCTACAAAGAACAATTGAAAGACATCAAATATACACCTGTTTACAATAATTCATCTAACTCAAAACAACTTTCAATAACTACAACGACTACAACGAAAATGAACAAACTCTTGTGGTAAAATGGTAAATGAGGGTAACATCTTTTGTAGATGTGACTAATGTAGTAATGCAGCAGGTAACCCTACAAATATGTAAGTGCATATTTGAGTAATGAATGACCACCTATCTACGTGGAGCTGCAGCTGCGTTTGCTAGAAATAGATTCCATTTTCCATGTTTATAAGCATCATGAGAAGTGAAAATTGTAAATGGAGCTGCAAGTTGCAGCCTAACTGTGACAAATGCTACACCTAGATTAGTTCAACAGATTGTACAAACATTGTAACACAAAAAGTAGATTCCAACTCAACAAGGTAATATTTCAACTAAATTACCCTTAAGCAATTACGATAGCCATAAATGTAGTACCATGTCAGCAACTCGTATTAACTTAGCCCCAAAATGCAATTATGGATCATTTTTTGCAGAAAACGAGTGTTGAAGAATCTTATCTTTAGAAAATCTTTATTGAGGTTGAGTGCTATGGAAATATTTTTTTTAACATGTCTATATAATATTGTGATATTAGTTCTTATAATTCAAAGTAAGATAGGACCACCTATTCACCCCTAAATGTTCCTTGAGTGTTTTTGATAGGATATAGAGGATAAAACACAGTTAAGATTCAGAAAAACCAAGAAAACTACACTATTTTTTTGTTAGAACCATAGTATGTTAAACGCCTTATTTAAAACTATTTTGGAGGAATCATGAATTTGAAATTGCTTTACGAATAGGAGTAATTGAAGATCAAACCCAAATATATATCACAGCTTGATACCATCATTATACTTCAAGAAAATAACAGGTGGACAGTTATTGCTTCATTGGATTACAGAAAACCATTGAGTTTTTATAAAGCAATATTACAGAAAACCATTGAGTTCCAGATTTTTATAAAGCAATATTAATTTGGGTTTCTACCATAGAGACCACCTACAGATTTACCAATTCCCAATAAGCCACCCTAATCCTAACTGAAATCCAACTACCCTAACCCTAATCTTAACCCAAAAGTTTGAAGGCGGAGAGCAAGGGAGGAGAGGGGTGGTGGGGAAAGGAGTGGGTGGATGTGGAGGTGAAGGGGTGGCTTTAGGCAAAGTGGGTATTGGTATTAGAGAGGCAAAGAACAGGGTAGGTTTTGGCTCATGATGGGTTGGGAGAAGAGCGGAGGGGGAGGACGGGGTTTTGGGTCTCGGAACAGGTCGGGTTGGGGAGAAGAGTGGCGGAGGATAGGGGCTGATGGAGGACGAAGAGGATAGTAACTTGTCAACTTCGGTTAGGGGCTAACTAGGGCTATACTAACAAAAATTGACTGAGCCATCTGTCGGTGTGTTGATGGAAATATAGATTTGTGGGGAGCTAATTTGGAATTGGTAAATTTATGGGTAGCCTCTATGGAAAATGCCCTTTTAATTTTGTTGTATGGTATTTGTCTAATACTCCAATATATATAAATCTTGAAGTATGTCGAGATTTTCGTGCCCAAGAGTCAGTATTTGTGTTACATGGATGCTTGTGTATGTGCGCACACACGCATTGTTTTAGAAAGCCACCCCAAAACATCCTCACTATAATTCCAAGATTCAGGTTTATATTTCCTACTTCAAGAGCTTAAACTATGTCGATATTGATTATAATCGTCAAATTTCAGAGTCTAGTGAAAATATTATATTACTATAATTCTAATATTTTTTTATTTTTTGTTTTTTTTATATATATCTCCGCTAAGGCCCCTGAGAACTAAGTTGCACCTACCCACTCCCATACTCTGTTTATTTACACCAGTGTTATGCACACACACAGAAAGATGAGGAATCATCTGCATCAATAATAATCATTTTAATATTTTAATGGATTCCCAATTTAACTGTAAACTCCTAAAATAAACTATCCCAGGGAAAACCTTGGATTTGGTGAATGTCTCCACATAACATAACTGGATTAGGCTTTATCAAAATTACGTTTAGAATTGAAAGGTCTACTCCTGCAAAATACACACAAGTTCTACAAATTTCAGCGACAAACGCAAGGGTCCATGATCAAGAACAATTTTTAGATATTGATGGAACTATGTCAGTATATTCATTGAAATATTGAATATTATGCTTAGTTAATTAAACTAGCAAGATTATACTTGATAGGAATGCTCAAAGTTTTAGATTGACCATGACAGATTTTGAAATCCTCAATTGTTTGCCTATGAAGGCTTTTTATGAGAAAATTTTAAAAGATGATGGGTAAAAACAAGGGAAAGAATATACATCTGAGTACTTTGGCATGACATTTCATATTGGGATTGTAGGTTTCCTTTCACTACTAAGAAAAGTTTTTGAGTCCTTAGTTGCATGCAATAGATATTGATTTTTATAATATTAATAAATCGCTCTTTAGGCCTTACACATAAAATAACCTTTGACGATATCTGATGGAATCACCTTCTCATATTCAATAAAAATCTCTCTATGTTATACAATTCTGTAATCTATACAGGAAATTCGAACATGATACAGAAGAAACTTAATGTGATTTAAACTCATAACTATGATAAGGAAAATTACAGCAATCTCTGTAATATATGGAATATACGAAAGAGATTTTCTCTCATTCTTTTCTATCACTTACCAGTACCACCAAGTCCAGATTTTCCCTGTACAGGCCCCTGCCCATAAAAAGAAGATGGATCCGTCGGTAAAGATCTTTGCCCAACTCCTGAACCAGGCCTGATATCCTATGGTAGTTATGAATATAAAGGGAAAGAAGGATAAGAATACAAGAAAGCTACTGGAGAGGCTAAAATGAACTAAAAGATGAAATTAATTAAATTAAAATTGTGACAGTGCTTACAGATATCTGTGGATTTCGCGCCTGAATTTGTGGTGAAAAGGATCCATTACCTTGGACTAACTGCCTAACACTGCCACACACAAAAAAGATTAGCAACCCATTCCTCGAAGATACTTCCAAATGGAAGGGGGAGAAACCTTAAATATTACCCTTGATAATTGGTTGTGTGCTTAAGAAGACCATCAGGATCTATAGGATTTATATTCTTCAAATGTCCATCATATAACTTAGAAGTTGCAGAACCCCTCAAGAGCGCATCCGAATTTATGCCACTAAGAGCATTACTAAGAGCAGGCCGATTAACATCTCGACGTTGTAATTGAACTTGCGGCAGTTGTTGATATTGGTGCAGCTGCAGTTCCCTATCTTTCATTTGTTGTGTCTGCATGTAAAATAAATAAGTACACAAGTAAATGGTATAAAAAAAAATAATAACTGTTAAATAACAGGCATATATTTACTGCTTTCAAAAACTATACCTGGAAATAAGCCGCAGCATCATCTGAATGCTTGCCATTTGTCCGTGCAATAAATATATCCCAAAACACAGACCACCATTCAAAGAGAAATCCTCCAGGTGCATCAATTGCTGCATAATCAAGGTAACAAATTAAATAATGGTCTTCCAATTTTTTAGCAATTATTATGTCTTTTCAAGCTCCGCATACATCTAATAGATGATTAATACGGAAAATGTTACAGAACAAAGACCAAATAACTGCCAGGAAGGTTATAAATAAGAACTTCCGAGAGCAGGGCAGAAGGCTCAGAAGAATGGAGAAGGTAAATAGATGATAGATGTAAGTTCTTATAAAGGACATGTTCATAGAAAGAGATATTAGACTAAATAAACAAAAACTAATTATTATTTATCCATGCCAGATTGGGTTGCTAGTTTACCTTGATATTGATTTTTCACTCTATAATGAAGATCTGAGAGATAAGAGAAGATTTATGGGTAAATTGTTCAAAACCTTGGCTTTTAATTGTAAGAAAACAAATTTTCACTAACACAGGATTGATTTTAGCAATAAACGAAAGACTTCTGATCATGACTCCTCTACTGAAAGGAGGTTTATATAGGAACTTACATCATCATATGACATTGTCTAAAGTGGTTCTGAGAGGAAGGTTATCAGTAATTGCCATAAAAGAATCATTTATATCATTGTTCTCCTATAAAATTATCCAAATCGTGCCAATTGCTTCATGATTTAACAAAAGTACAAGCTAAAGCACATTTGGTATCAGGGATGGACGCAGGGGGCACGAGGGCGGTGCGGTGGCAGCCGCCCCCCAAGTTTATAAAACAAAGCAAGCCCCCCTACTTTGGAACAACTAAATTTTTAGAGAACGATAACTAGTTCCCCTTTTATTCAGAATATTATATTCATGCCCTTTTTTTAAAAAGTAAAAACTGAAACTTTGATAAATCCTTTCTTTGAATGAGTTTTAAAGAGGACAGGTAAAGAAAAGACTAGAGAACCACTTGTTTATAACCCTTCGTTTGACCATGTGTTTGAGAGAGAAAAAGACACATTGAAATTTATATTTCATACAACTACATGTTTCTACTGTTTAGTGCAATTTCTAATATTTTCCTTTTCTCCTCTCTTATTTGGCTAAATTCCAAGAAACTACTCTATACTTTAGTCTTTTTTAAGAAAACTACCCTAGGTAAGCTTTATTTTGCGTAACCCACCAAACTTTCAATTTTATTCTCAGTAAACTATCCCACCGTCTACACTGTTAGTATGCCATTTACGCACACTACACATGCTATTGATGGACAAAATTACCCCTCTACTCTATGTTCCCCCTTTTTCACTTTTTTACAACATTTATCGATCTTCTTCACCCTTTTCTCCCTCTCTAATCTCCATACCTTAATTTCTACCCCAAATATATTCCTTTTCATTGGCATTTAACTCTAAAATCTTCCTCAAATCTTTTCATCTTCTCCAAATTGCATCTCCTCTTCTTCCTCCTCTTATTATTCTAATTCAACATCTCAATCGAGAGGGAATCCAAAGTTATTTAGTAATCTTGCGATGTTGATTCAATTTCAAGGAGAAATCAAAGGTATGTGTGTTTAGTTTGACCTCTAAATATGTTTTCCACCAATTATTTGATTTGGTGAAGTCCTAATTTTTCTTGTGTATTGTGTTAGTTTCTCAAAAATTTTGATCCCCTAGCCTCATAATCGCTAATGACGATGGACGAACAAATGTGATATTTGTAATATCCCCAAAAACTTAATTGTTTATAAAACTAAATTTTTGTGTTATTAATAGAATGTGCATGCTTATTAAGCCCAACCCAATGTGCATGTTTTATTGGCCCAATCCATCCATAAACATGCACATATGTGTATATGTATATGTGTGTATATATCTATATGTGTGTGTGTGTGTGTGTGTGTGTGTGTGTGTGTGTGTGTGTGTGTATATATATATATATATATATACTAAGCTACTATGTGTGTGTGTGTGTGTGTGTATATATATATATATATATATATATATATATACTACTACTACTACTACTACTTAAGCCTACAATTTTTGACTAAAAGATTACTAGCCTACAATTTTTGACCAAAGAAGGCTTAGGTGTACACTCTGAGGCATAGGGTCTAAATCCTAGAGTAGTGACTAAGCCCTCTAGGAATTTCCACACCCCTCCACACTCCACTACCTCTCTCTCTTTCTTTCTTTGCAGCCGGCAGCAACAGCAGCCTTCTTTTCCCCCCGTTTTCTCTATATATATGCTTTACTACTACAATTTCCTCCTACTACTTTCACTGCTACCACTATACTACTACTATTGCTGCTACTATTAAAACTACTACTACTGCTACTGTTAATACTACTACTATTGCTGCTACTGTTAAAAATACTACTACTGCTACTGCTGTTTACAACTTTACTACTACTCCTACTACTATACTACTATACTACTATACTACCACTACTTTCTACTACTATTACTGCTACTGTTTACTACTACTACTACCACTGCTGCCTACCAACCAGCAAAGCAAGGAGAAGGCCAGCAAGCAAGGAGATTTTCAAAAAAAAGAGGATAAAGCTAGGGGTTTTGTAGTGCCCCGAGTTCCGCACACTGGAAGCTCGTGACACTTACCCAGAATCTTTACTTCAATGAGTACACAACACAGAAAATTACAAGAAATTAAAAACTTACATTATACAAGGAAACTTTATCCTCCACTTGGATGCTTTCAGCAGTTCGAGTTCCCTGCTCCACGATCAGCAATCCTGCAATTAGAAAATTGTGGGCACGTCAGTTGAATACAACTGACGCAACGCGGATGAAAACCACAATCTCCAAAATCCTCAACAATCAATATTTGATGCAGAAGAAAAATGTGAAAGTCAAACCACAAGTGTCAGTATATGTCATGATCTAGATTCTAATGCACAATTCATATGCACATCATGCTCTTAATCTAATGCAAACTTGATTTAAAAACGTATGCATCACATACTACATACTCTGCAAATCGAGTTCGTATTCTCCAGATAATAGGGTTTAATCCCTCGCCATGCATCCTACTCTTGTACTCTATCCTGTTTCTGACATTCATCTAGTGACTGGTAGAGTCTGTAGCACATGCGGTCCATTTCCACTCCTGCAGTCGGATCGTGGTCCTTCTCCACTCTGAACGGCAGTGATCACCCTGTTCGTTCAGAACATGGTCCTTCTCCACTCTGACAGGATCGTGATTCCTCTCCACTTCCGATCAGGCCGGTGATCATCAGCTCTGCCGGAATCATGGTCCTTCTCCACTCCTGTCCCTACCAAAGTTATCATAAACATAAGGCGAATCAATAGGGTCACCCCTACTCCGCCCAGAGACTTAGAGTTAGACTCTTACTCCTTGTTCGTATTGATAACCCATAACATAGACAGAAACTTAGGAGTCCATCTCCTATGTTCCGACAGAACTTGTGACTTACGTCTACATCCCGTTCTTATCACTAAATCCCAGAAATTAACAGTCGAGACCATGCTGCACGTGTCCCAGACGAGACGACGCCGCACGTGTCCCCTTGACAAGTGAGTAGTACACGCCCAACTAGTGTCTGTCCTTACCAATCATGAGTCACACTACTTAGGGCTAATACCTTTACTCAATTTAGGTCAAATCTCATCCGCTTAATTCCTTCATTAATCACCACTTGGTTTTTAGGTAAAATTATCAGTACTCAATATCTCATTGTTCACATTTACAATGAAATATCACAATAAAATATCACTGTAGTCTTATTCTCAATTATTGACCCAACTTGGCCCTTATCCGGCTCATAGAAAACAATTACACTGCTCTATACTAAATTCACAAGTTAATCACATTCTTGATTCAACCGTCCTTCCACCTACTAATCTCGAACTTGCATTTTCGTTATTAAGACTAGATGCTTACTAACTCCTTCAATTTGCCTACTAGCATAACAAGTTTAGGTCTATATTTCCAACTTCCTAACTTCTCGCTAACAAGACATTCTAGCATATTTACTTTACTAATTTATTACCGAACTTATCTATTTAACTTACTAACTTACTAACATTACAACTAAACTTACTAACATTATAACTAAGCTTACTAACTCATTAGTAGCTTACTAATACAATATTAGTAGCTTACTAACACAAAACTAGTAGTTTGCTAATAATGTAAAACTTACTAACAAGATGCTAACTTGCAAATAAAAAGGACTTTAAACATTCAAGCATGAAAACTTAACAAAACAATTCATTAATTAGACAATTACCGCACAAGACATCACAAAATCACATCTTTATGTTTAATAATAATCAATGCAATCTATCATGCCCAAGACATGATTTTTATTCATGATCTTGTATAAAAGATTCATCTTTTACACTTATACTATCATTCTTAACACAAAGATTAAATCTTTATTTATTCACTAGTATATTTATGCATATAAAATTCACATAAGTAAACACTCACTACAATTTCTAGCAAGCATCAATCATTCATTCCATATATGAAGAAAAATAATAATAATAGTAACGCAAGAGATATGAAGAATACCCACTTTGTTTTGTTTGCAAGCTTCAAGTTGCTATCTTCTCCTCCTTGCTCCTTGATTCTTCCTTGACTTCTTGCTCCAACAATAGTAGTTTAATAGTAGTAGCAGTAAAGTAGTAGAAGTGATAGCAGTAGAAGTGGTAGTAGTAACAATAGTAGTAGTAGTAGTAGTAGTAGTCTGCACTAGACAGCAGCAGTAAAAATCAGTAATGGCAGTAGTAGAAATCAGCAGTTGTGGTAGTAGAAGTAGTGGTTGAATAGCAGTAGGTAGTAGTAGTTGTTGGAAGTAGTTAAGCAGTAGTAATATATAGTAGTAGTAGGAGCAGCAGTATGGTAGCAGTAGTAGTGCAGTAAAGTAGTAGTAGGAGCTGTAGTAAGTCGTGGTAGTAGTAAGGTAGTAATAGTGTAGTAGTATATTAGTAGTAGTAAAGCAGTAGTAGTAATCGTCAGTAGTAATAGTTGTGAAGTAGTAGGTAGTAGAAAAAGTAGTAGTAGTTAGATGCAGTAGTAAAAGTAGTAGTATGCAGTAGTAATACTGCAGTAAACAGCAGCAGTAAAAGTAGTAGTAGTAGCAACAGTAAGTAGCTGTTGTATCAGTGAACAACAGCAGTAGTTGAGGTAATAGTAGACAATAGCAGTAGTAGTAATAGGATGAAGTAGAATAGGATTGAAAGAAGTAGGAAAACTTAAGTGTATTTATAGAAAGAGAGGGGAGATGGGCTGTTGTTGCTGCTGGCAATAAAGAGAGAAAAAAAGAGATAAGGAGAGAAGTGTGGAAAGGTGTAGAAGGCTTAGGTGTCCTCACCTTTTATGCTTAACCCCTCAAACTTTATGTAATTGCACTTAGCCATGGATAACCATGTTGGGTTGGGCTTTAAGAAAAAATTGTTGGGCCCTTTTTTTAAAAAGGAAAACATATTAGGCTTTTAAAAAAATAACCATACAAAAATAATAGTGTAGTGTATGAAAAAATAACAATGTATATGTATATTTATTGTAAGAAATCTAGGGGTTTTACAGGTTTAAGGTGGGTGTTCTTCCTCCTTGTATGCTTCTTTAATTTTTAGTATTTATAGATTGTTAGAAATATGTTGTTTGATTATTTGATTGTTAATAGTTTGTTATTTATATTTAAATAATTGTGTAGTAGTTTATTGACATGATTGTGTAATAGTTTATTTGTAGCAAAGAAAAAATTTTGATAATAGATTGCTTTGGTAGATGGTATAGATTGCTTGATGAATTAAAATTGAAAGCTTGAATTGTTATTAGTTGCAATCATTAATAGTAGTGATTGAAAAGTAAAATGCTAATGGTCATTGTAGTAATTGTTAATAGATTAAATACAAATGGTTATGTATGCATGCTTGTGTGTAGTATTTATAATTGCCGGATTAAGGAAACAAAGGAAACGAAAAATGAACAAAGTAGAAAGGATAGAAAGGATATGTTTGTATAGATAATTACACAATTTTGAAATTCAAAAAATGTGACGAGGACATCAATTTTATTTAGTTTAGGATTTTATTTCAGGTACCATATTTGTTTTTGTCAATTATAGCCATATGTAATCTTTTTTTTATGCATTAGAATATTTTTGAGATTTTGAGAATATTCTGAGATTTGTATCTTGATTTGTTTTGAGACTATATATAGGTCTTGAGATTAATGAGAAATATGTCATTGTTGATTAAAAATTTATTGTGTTGAGTTTTACTCTTCTTCTCTCCTTTGTGTGATACAATTGAGATCCAATTTATTAGGGTTTGTGATAAATCCTAATACAATTTTAGTATTTGTGATAAACTCTAAAATCTACACCAAATTTATAAATAAAAAATTAAAAAAATCCCCCAAATCAATTACACCCAAATCCTTCTCTCCCATCGTCTTCTTCCCCCCTACTCTCGACCCGACAGAAACCCTAGCTCGCCGCCCACCTCGTCGACGTCGACCCCGACACCATTGCGCCTCCCGCCACCGCATCGACCTCCCGACGCCACCCCCATTGACGCCCAGGCACCAAAACCCCTCCCGACCTCCTTGTTTCCCGCTCGTCAATAGTGACGAACCCAAGCACTGTTCTCCCCTTGCTCTGTCGACAACTGCACGCCCAGCGCCGCTTCCCGGCACAGTCCGACCACCCCCTGGTCCCCTCTTCCTATCGCGCCTCCGCGATGCAACCAGCGCCGTCCGCCCTCTCACTTGCCTATGCCCGTCAACAGCAAGACCGATCCCAGTCCAGATCCACCAACCATTGCTATTGAAGTTGTTGCTGCCATTGCTGTTTCTTTGGTTGATGTGCTCTTCCGAAATCTACACTGAGTTCTTCGAACCCTCGGTATACTCTTTTCAACTCTCAAATATTTGTGTTATACTGCACTGTTATCTCTATTATATTATTCAATTTAACTGTCGTCCACAAACAATTGAGATTGAGTGTTCCACTTGCCTGATTAGAGTACGAATCAGTATTGAATCTTTTACTTGCTAAGAACGCTTAGGAATTTCATTATTGATTGTAGAGTTGAATTATTAATTGGAATTGTTAAACGTGATTCAGTTCTTGAAAATCCATCAAACCAATTAACTGTTTGAAAATTTCTAACTTTAATCCGCATAACGTGTTGGTAAAACTAACCCGTTAAGATTCTTGGAAATTCTCTATTTTAGGGTTAGTTTTACATCATTTTGGTATCAGAGCGAAGGTTCTTAAAACCCTAGTTCTTACATCATTTAGGCATCAATTTTTGCATTCATTTAAGATCGTGTAGTCTTTTATTTTTTCTTTCTTCATTTTAGATCATCTCAGATTTATTATTAAAAAAATTTAAAAAAACTAGCACACACACAACTCCTAGTTTCCACTTTTGGTGAATGCGTCTTCGCAGCACCATCCCAGATCCTGAAGAGCCTTTCTTATCCCTCCCAAATCACCCAACTAAAAACCCTAGACCTTCCCGAACTGAGATGGACAACTCTGATATTTTCGTTACCCTAGCTGCCATTCAAGCAACTCTTGCCAATATCAATCAGAGACTTGAGAAAGTGGAATTAAATCAAACTGTTGCCCCTGAGCTTCATGCTGATCGTCAGATCCCTCAAGAGAATGTTCGTGACGATCAACGTCAAGAACGTGACCCTGACGAACAATATAAGAAAAACGTTAAGGCTGACGTTCCCCATTTTGAAGGCCACATGGAACCCCAAGCTTACTTTGATTAGATCTGTGCGATGGACCACTACTTTGTGTGGTTTGACATGAACGAAGCCCTGAAAGTTAAATTTACCATTATGAAATTGACGGGTAAATCTCAACAACACTGGACCAATCTTGAACATGCCCGCAGAGGTCGAGGCCTGACACCCAAAGCCACTTGGGAAGCCATGAAAGAGAAGCTCACTGAGAGATATGTATCGTTATCGTTCCACACCCGATTGCTAGATTCGTGGAACCAACTATATCAAGGAAGTAAATCCACACAAGAATATGTTAATAAATTTGATGACTACCTTATTCGGTGCAATGTTTTAGGTAAAGAGAGTGAAGAACAAACTCTCTCTAGGTTCAGGGCTGGATTACAAGCCGATCTGAGGAACGAGCTAATTCATAGAAATGTGGACTTATTAGCAGCAGTTTATGCTCTTGTCCTCGATATGGATTCCCTTAAAGCAAGTTCCCATTACAAGTCTAGCGATTCGATGGATCATTCCTCCATAATTAATCATCCTGATCCCTCTAGACCTGAGCACTCCTCTCCTCAGTACCCTAACAAGTCTTACCCAAACAAACATACTTCAAATTCCTATCCACTTAGAAATGACAACACGAGTAAGAACAATGAAAGAGACTATTCTAAGATTGATCCTCTCACTAAGTGCTATAAATATAAAGGAAACGGCCATGTTGCTAGCCACTGCCCCAGCCCAAGTAGGATCAATATAGTAGAGGGCACCGCAGTCATCGTTGATGAGCCCGACACTAAGTTTACCTATGAACCTAATGTAAGTGATGACTTTGATGAAAAAGAGGATGACCAGTCTCTCAATTATATTCAGTCTGTCCAGTCACATCCATTGAGTGTACCTGAGTCACTCATCCCATCCCAAGTCACTTGGCAGCCTATATATTTTATCCATATGTTAGAACATCCTAGAGTTACAGAGTCTGCATCCACATTTGCATATCACATTCATGACTTGCATAGAGAAATTTTCAAGGAACTTAATAAGAATAATTTTAACTACAAGTTAATAGCAGATACTAGAAGAAAATTTATAACTTTTGATATTGGTGACGAGGTGATGGTTCGGATTCATCCGGAACGGTTTCCTGTTGGACCCGTTAAGAACTTGAACATACATGCTGCAGGCCCATTTAAGATTCTACAGACAATCAATGATAATACCTATATCGTTGACCTTCCTGGAGGCTTTGGCATAAGTAAGACTTTCAATATTGAGGATCTAGTACTCTATAAAAGCTCAAAATTCAACCATAGAAATTTTCTTATAGATGAGCCCACCCTGCAGCCTAATGGTGAGATTCCCACATTCACCCCTCTACCTGATACTATTTACCCACCGACAGAAGAATTGAATAACATTTTAGATGATCCGATAATCTCTATAAAAGATTGTGGTATGCACAAGTATTTGGTGAGGTGAAAGAACAAGCCAAAGTCGGATGACACTTACAGTGATCATGAGCAGCTCCCGCAACTGGATTCAGATCTTTTTGAGCACCATGACAGGATCAATTGTTTTGGCTCGACTGGGTCGAGCTTTCTCCCACCCGGAGAGAATGATGAGGATATCAATTTTATTTAGTTTAGGATTTTATTTCAGTACCATATTTTTTTTTGGCAATTATAGCCATATGTAATCTTTTTTTTATGCATTAGAATATTTTTGAGATTTTGAGAATATTCTGAGATTTGTATCTTGATTTGTTTTGAGCTTATATATAGGCCTTGAGATTAATGAGAAAGATATGTCGTTATTGATTAAAAATTTATTGTGTTAGAGTTTTACTCTTCTTCTCTCCTTTGTGTGATACAATTGAGATTCAATTTATTAGGGTTTGTAATAAATCCTAATACAATTTTAGTATTTGTGATAAACTCTAAAATCTACCCCTAAATTTATTTTTTTTTTTAAAAATCCCCCAAATCAATTACACCCAAACCCTTCTCTCTCCAACATATTCTTCCCCCTACTCTCGACCCGACAGAAACCCTAGCTCGTCGCCCTGCCTCGTCGACGTCGACCCCGATGCCGTTGCGCCTCCCGCTGCCGCGTCGACCTCCCGATGCCGCCCCCATTGACGCCCAAGCACCAAAACCCCTCCCGACCTCCTCCTTGTTTCCCGCTCCTCAACAGTGACGAACCCAAGCACTGTTCTCCCCTTGCTCCATCGACAACTGCACGCCTAATGCCGCTCCCCAACACAGTCCGACCACCCCCTGGTCCCCTCTTCCTGTCACGCCTCCGCGACGCAACCAGCATCGTCCGCCCTCTCACTTGCCTCTGCCCATCAACAGCAAGACCGATCCCAGTCCAAATCCACCAACCATTGCTATTGAAGTTGTTGCCATTGTTGTTTCTTTGGTTGCTGTGCTCTTCCGAAATCTACGCTGAGTTCTTCGAACCCTCGATATACTCTTTTCAATTCTCAAATATTTGTGTTATACTGTACTGTTATCTCTATTATATTATTCAACTTAACTATCGTCCACAAATAATTAAGATTGAGTGTTCCACTTGCCTGAATAGAGTACGAATCAGTATTGAATCTTTTACTTGCTAAGAACGCTTAGGAATTTCATTATTGATTGTAGAGTTGAATTATTAATTGGGATTGTTAAACGTGATTCAGTTCTTGAAAATCCATCAACCAATTAACTGTTTAAAATTTCTAACTTTAATCCGCATAATGTGTTGGTAAAATTAACATGTTAAGATTCTTGAAAATTCTCTATTTTAGGGTTAGTTTTACATCAAAATGAGTATTTGGTTGTTTCATGAATACAAGTTCACACATGTACTTGTCTAAACAACATAATATAGAAAAGTAGTTAAGAGATATGTATGAAAGATGTTAGTTGACATGCACAAAAGAGTGGTCATACTTTATAAAAAGAGACATTGTAATACATATGGGTATGTTGTTACTATACATAGTAGTGTTGTGCATGTGGGATGTGCAAGTTAGTATTTTTGTCCGAGATAAATAATTGGTGAACATCCCGGAAGGTTGTCATATGGCAGTTGCCATTCCAAAGAGACTTTAAATTATCTAGATTTTGAAATGGATAATATAAGAAGTAATCTAGGAAGATTAATCTAGAAAACTGGACGTGATAATAAATAAGTTAAGAAGTCACAATAAAATAATTATTAGAATAAAGTAGTAAATGACTTAAGTAATTAAGTTTCAAGTGTTCCTTAAGAACCTAGATTGTCCGAGGTTACCCATTAACTAATGCTATACTTGTTTTAAAGGAACTAGTAGAAGATGTTTAAGTAAAGCAATTTAGATAATTAGTGAATTAAGAAACCCTTTTAGCGTAACTCAACCGCTAGTTCTAGAACTTCCTAGAAGATTGAGATAAATTGGTAAGGACAGGCACTAGTCGGACGTGTACTCACCTGTCAAGGGGACGCGTGCGGCGTGGTCTCGTCTGGGACACGAGCAGCATGGTCTCGTCTGTTAATTTCTGGAATTTAGTGATAAGGACTGTATGGTGGAAGTTAGGAAATGGACCTCCAAATTCACCTAAGGTTCTATGTTGTTTAATGCGAACAGGAAGAAAGAGCAAGGCTCTAGGACTCTCGGTGGAGCAGGTAAGACCTGCAAGGTCACCTTTATGTTCATAACAACTTTTGGGAAAGGTCCGGGAGTGGCGTAGGACCACAGGAGCTGGACGGAGTATGACCGGAAAGTGGCGTAGAACCACAAGATCTCGGCATACGTAATGACATAACTAATAATTTCTAACTGCAGCGGCGGAACTAGACCGAGCAACTGCAACCTTACCAGTCACACTGATGAATGTCAGAAACAGGAAAGATTATAAGAGTAGGATGCATGGCAAGGGATGGAACCCTATTATCTGGATAATACGAACTTGATTTGGAAAATATGTAGTATGGGATGCATATGTTTCCAAATTAAGTTTGCATTAGAATAGGAGCATCGTGTGCATTTATATTTGTGCATTAGATTTAGGTCACGACACACTCTGTCACTTTTGATTGCCTGCTTTTCACATTTCATGTTGTCATTTATATTAATCTTAATATTGGTTGATTTTGATTGAGTGTTGAGGAGTGAAGCTCATTGTTTTTATCAGTTTGCGTCAGTTGCATTCAACTGACGTGCCCTGCTTATCTTTAGATTGCAGGATCACCCGATTTTGGGCTTAAGCTGTGTTGAGCATTCATATTCAAGAAGGCATTAAGGTAAGGAAAGAAGTTTTTAATTTCCTATGATTTTTCTGTGTTGTGTACTCGTTGAAGTAAAAGATTTTGGTTGGTGTCACGTGTTTCCAGTATACGGAAATCGGGGTGCTACAATATTAGTGAAGAAATTAAGGTTTGGAGAAATTTGGGGAAGAAATTGAAATGGTGTAAAGGGAGAATGTAAAAAGGAAAAAAGATAGATAAATGTTGTAGCAAGTGAAAAAGGAGGGAAAATGGAGTGGAAGGGTATTTTCGTCCATCAAAAGTATGTGTAGTGTGTGTAAACAACGCACTAATGGAGTGTAGATAGCGAAGGTAATTTACTGAGAATAAAAACTAAAGTTTGAGGGTTACGCATAATAAAGCATAGTTGAGGTAGTTTTTAAAAAAAGACCAAAAGTAGTGGGTAGTTTCTTCAATTTAGCACTCTTATTTGTTAGGTTTTATATGGTAGGACAATTACATTCTTGCTCTGCGCCTAATTTTCTTTCAAATAAAAAGCACCCGCAATAAAAGAAAATTAATTTCAACGGAGATAATTTTAATCAAAACTAGCAAATTTCAATAAAAACAATATTTTCAGAACAAGAGGTATATTTGGATTTCCAAAAAAAAATTAAAACATTATAACTTCATGTAAAGTATGTTTTCTCATTTTCTTTTAAAAAAGAAAAAGTTTAAGTTAATTTTAGAAGTGACTTCTTTGAAAATTTGAGTCAGTTTACTTATCTCTCCTTTGCTATATATAAGGATTTTCTTTTATTACTTTCCAATTTTATACTTGATTCTCTATGTCAAAATTCTGGCTTCATCCCTGATTGGCATGATACATTGTCAAGCTCCTCTTTAACAGTCCGCCAACATCTTAAATATGACATCCCTTCTTACTTAGAAACCTATAAGTCAACATTGAAATAGTAACCAATAATCACAAATCATAGGATGTTGAGTACATTAGAGATGCAACCAGTGAGGCATAGTATATCCCATGCTGACCAGCAAAAAGCAACTATTTATATGAAACAATACAACATCTCAAACTGGCAGACCAAGCTTAAAGCCTTAAACTAAGCTGCATGTACACGGGGTATGCAGTCAACAACAACAAAGCCTTTTTCCCAACTAGTTGGGGTCGGTACACAGGGTATGCAGTCACATCATAAAATACATGTATACAAATATGTAAGAAGTTTTAAAAGACATATCTATACTAGCAACTGAAATAGGCAAAGAATCATTTCCAAGACAACCGACACAACATGGGTTTCCAAAATAAATGCGTATGTTCAATGTCATATCCTCTTTTACTTCCTCAGCGAGCAATAACTTTGGTGATAAACTAGTCCTACCGTAGGTTACAAAAAATTCTGAAGTTGTCTTGTCTATCATGAATTCAGTCCAAAATTAAGTACTCATTGGCAGCAAATACAACTAATCAAATGTTGATCTTAATGTTAATATTACTTCTAGTTTATAAGACATCAAAGGGACACTCTTTTCATATCTATCCCCTTCTTCGATAAGCATTACATATTAAAAAATGATTTTTGCAAGTTGAACTTATTATGTATATTGTATAAATCAAAATAATAGAAATTAAACTATTAAATGGTTTTAGTTGCTATGAATGTTTTGTGTTAAGCCCCTTTATGGAAACATCAATATATAAGCCCAGTGCTCATATGAAACCTTCCAAAAATATGAAATGTCGTGTGCACTACATTTGGTGATAGTGAACAACAAACAATAAATGTGAACATGTCAAATAAAGAAAGAAAAGAAATCATACCATATATATGTGAAATGAGGCTATCATACCTCACTCATTGATTTCATGCCCAAATTCCCGATTCTCAATATGGGCAATTTACAATTTATCATTTTGCCCTAGTTCTTCGATTAGACTAACTTATCCATCCTAGATGCATAACAAAACCTCGTGTTTCCAATTATAAAAATAAATAAATTCAAACAATTCAGTATTATTGCGCTCAACCAGAACAATTACTACAATGACAAAAAGTGATCGGTCAATTACCTACTGGATCCGTCGCAACCTTCCCTTCAGCCATGAACAATTTTGCAGTCTCGTGCAGATTCCGCTTTATCATATAATCGTATATGTAAACATCAAGCCTACACAATTACCAAAGAATTGTTACATCTCTACCCATTGAATTATAAACAATAATTAAATTACATTAAAAAAAACTATTTAAAAAATTAATGAATCAAGAAACATACATCTTATCGGCCTCCCACTTGCCCTGCGACATGATTCGATCCAGCCCACTTCAACCACTGATACAGAATCGAAATTGAATCGAATTATCAAAAATACAACAAAATTAAGTTAGATTAAAAAGGAATAATCGATTGAACGCCCTGCATTATGGAATTGATGAAACAAAATCAAAGAGATGAGAAAGTTTTCACCTTTAGAATTTGAGGGTTTGAAGAGGGCTCAAGGATTGGAGGGATCGGTGAAGAAGGAGAAGAACTGTTGAATTAAAAATATTTCTTCTTTTTCGTTCTTTCTGCTTCTTCGTTTTTTTGGGTTTTTATTTGTGGGTTTTTGGTTAGGGGTTGAGGGTTTGGTTCGGAATAGGTTTGGGGTTTTAGATCTGGATCCGAAGCTAAATACACGTACAATGCACGTGTAATCTTTTCTCATAATATTGCACATTCAATGGTGCATTCTTTATGACGAAGAGGGGGAAATGAATGATAATCAAATTGCCTTTGCCATATCAATTATGGCCATCATTTCCTTACCAGGATTTTTTTTTTCCTTCTTTTTAAAAATATTTTATTATTATCTGAATTGAAATGGGTAAAATACAATAGAGTAATGCTACATCCACTACCAAGTTCACTATATTTTTCCTCACTACCTTAGGTGACACACTCCAATAGGCAGGAGAAGATAGAGTAGGTAGAAGAACTCTCCAATATAAATATGACACCTAAGATAGTGAAGAGAATGTTAGTGAAATTGGTAATGGCTAAAGCATTACTTAATACAATAATATCAAAACAAAGGACATTTGAGGAGAATAGTAAATGACATGTGGAATGCATGATCGTAGCATATGCATTTTGTTATTAACTAGGTATGGTTAGTTAATGTAAGAATATTTTTAATTTTGTAAGGAAAGACTTGAGAGCATTTTATAGATTATTGACATGAGCTTAGAGGCTCTATTGTTGTCATATTCTATATAATATTTATTTATTTCTATTATAAAAGCCACAATAAATCTGTCCATAGGCGATCTCAACCATCAAGTTCGACAACTTGATCTTAACCATTCATTTAAACATCATCTAAACCGTAGATCGGACATGATCATCTTAATCCTAGCTGTTAATTTCACATCATCATCTTAATCCGGCATCCATATCCCTAAATAATCCCGATCGAAACCCTTAAATCAAACCCAAATTGAAACTAAATCCCAATCGATTTTTGTGGATTTCAGTCCGTTTTTGTTGAAATTTTTTTGGATTCGTGTTTTCTTTCGGTTGAAATTTGATTAGTTTCGATTTTCGATTTTTTCTTCTGTTTTGTATATTTTAAATCATTGATTTTTAAGGTGACGTTTAGGAAAGAGTTTAAGGAGAAGAACCCGAAGAACAAGAGCTTTGCCGCAGTAAACCCTAATCTCTTGATCTTAATCGTTATTCATGTTTTCCCCTAATTCTTTTTTGTTTTTATTTTTTTGGCTTTCTTTTATAAATTTATTGTTGGGGGGCAAGGCTACAGGAGAGAGGTGGAAATCCTTGTCAGATGTGATTTGTTAGCTAATATAAATTATTTGTTTTATCTTTTCTCTACTTACAATTAAACTACCTGATTGTAGGAATTTTGGAGAAGATGGATTGAATTGGTTCAATTCAATATGCGAGATTGAGTTCTTCAACTGCCAATTCGACGGCATCATCAATCAGGGTTACAACGGGTTCGGGGTAAAGCATAAATTACTAGGTGTTGAGATCAAAAGAAAGGTTGATATGAGTTCTCGAATTTCTCTGTATTACACGTTTTTATCACCGTTTACTTTGAACGCAAGGAGTATGCTCATGGAGATTTGCTCCTTTGATTTATTTACTTGCAATTATGTCCTTAGTTCTTAATTGAAAGAAACAATTTGCTTAGTCTTATAATGCCATAATTTGGCTACTTGCATTATGCTTATAAACCAAATGTTGGATCAGTCAAGTTAATGTTACTTTGTATCAGAAAGTTTCATGAACCAATCTTAATGATTTTAGAGGGTGAAATTTTGCATGTGTTGTTTCCATATGTTATGTTGTTTGGATCTATGTGTAGAAGTAAATAAGCAGCAAAGTTCATTTTCCATATGGTATGTATTTGAGTTAAAGATACAATTGTGGTGGCATATTTGACTTTGTATCTTGAGAAATAAGATGCATCATTGGTCGCTCTAAGAAAAAACTGAAAATGGTAAGAATGAGATACATATGAAAACTTGGAGTATTCTTACAAAGAGGGTATATATGGCTCTAATGTTATTTCTTTTATATCTTTTATTTTCTTAGACGAAAGCAGCAAATCAGGGCATGAAAACTTTCAAGCAGGCTTATCAGAAACTGAAGAATGATTTGGCCATTGGAAGACCCGTTTCCATGAATTTTATTGGGCGTCGGAATTCTTTCACACCGCTTTTTCACATTGATGAGAAGATAAAGATGCTTTGTCAAGATAGCGGCATTAGGGGTTGTTGGTTTAAGTGTACAGTTTTGCAATTTTCTTAGAAGAGGTTGAAGGTGCGACATGAGGACTTGGAAGATGAGGATGGTTGTGGGAATTTAGAGGTAAACATTGAACTCTGATGGCATACACACTAACACACAAAAATCTTCACTGTAGCCAACATGTTCATGCAATGAACCTGTTTTCTTCCTTTCAAGCATATAGTGAAAAATAGTGCACATCATTAAATGCCCCATAATTAACTTTTGCGTGCGCGCACACACATCTTCATTGTTCTAAGTAGTGAGAAAGGGTGTCTGAAGCCGTCTGTGTTAAATTAGGGCTAAACAAAATGTCTGATTTTGTTAACCTGGACATAAATAAAGAATCCTTTATGTGGTTTATCTTTAGTTTTTTTAGCTTCTCCACCAATTTAGTGTCACTGCTACTTCACTGTTTGTTCGTAGATTGGTCTTCGATTTACAGCAAAGGAAAAAATGAACTGTTTTGTTTCACATCAACAGCATTGTAGCTCAAAGATGTTTAAGCAGGTTTATCCTCTTCACCATGCACTTGATTTAAGATAGTCGCTCCTAGGTTAATGGGTTTAATTTGCACGATGATTGAGGCACAAATCTTAACCTCCTTGGCAGTTGATACCATATAGCTATGGTGAACCCCTATCTATTATGTTACTTTCTTAACCTATTATTTGAAACCAACTCAGAGGATTTTCATTAGTAAGGTTTCGAAGTTTGTCAATGGAGACATCTCAATCAATTAGGAGTATGCTTCATGTTGCAAAAGGTTTAGTGATGATGACAATAATTTGAACTCCACTCCATCTTGTTCGGTATATGTTTCTGGTATATCTCTCATAGGCATCAATTCCTGCCTTCTGGGTCCATTCCTCTTCTTAAAGGATTTGCACCATTTTCTCCATTCATATGTGACACCATTTAATCATCTTAACTACCCAAAAACGACTGTTGCTTACCATCTGCATATTGAATAATAGCCTTTTCATTTGCTTTCGACAATTGTAAATTATAACCTGGCCTGGGTGGCCTCATAGGCTTATACATGATATTTAATCTTAGCGGTTAATAAAATTTAATATTAACGCTAACACTTTAATTGTAGATATGATGGAGTTGACAAGAGAAGGAAATTGACATTAGGATGTTGTTTGTTGCTCAGTAGTACCTGGAGTGGAATCTAGGAGCGAACTTTATATAGGAAGTCTAGGTGATGACTCTGAGTAGCAATAAGTTTGTGTTGCATTTGTTTCCTTCTGCTGAAATGACTATCACTTATATTTTGATAGAGAGAGAGGGAGCAACAAAGCAATGAAACACACACTTTTATTTTGAAGCCATGTCATACCAGATATATGCTTCCTATTTTGTTTTTTATTTTATACTTTTCTAAAAATGAGTGTTTCGTTAAGTTGTGTCATGTGAGACTTGTTTGTGTCCTTGCATATTGATTGTCAACATGCTACAAAGCTTTTGTATTGCCCCAAATTTCCAACATAATATCTCAGAAATATTTGGCATAATTCCAGAATCAACTTCAATGTAATCATAAACATAGCAACCAAATACAGGAAAAATTAAAACTTTTTATTACATCAATTCTTTACAAAATACAACGGAAAAATAAACACCTTGAATTACAAATTCTTTCTTTTAAACCACATTCTTTTACAATTTTACATAAGCCATAACACCATTCTATCTCAAGCATCCAAATCCCAAGCTGTAGGCCCCTACCTGTAAAACATGAGGCTAGAGATAACCCTAACCCCCAAACTACAGGGGTCAGCCATAACGGTGTGAGTGACATCAAAAGAAAAGCAACATGATTAAAGCATAAAGGATAAAGTCATAAACAACATGTATCAACAGTAAGAATAAATGGAATAAGAAATAACAATAAATAAAACATGATAACATCAAGTGAAACTAGACTAAGTGTCAAGTGTAGAAAAATAGAAAAACAACATGCATAAAAACCAAGTCAAGAAAACACCACTGCTATATGCCGACTCTCCAATGCATACTTGTCGAATTATATACATCCCATAACACATAGGTCCGGTGCAAGCCCTTATCATTCTCCACTTAATAGGGTTAAATCCCTGGTTATGTAACTAATCCTACTACGATGATGGAGCAAGATCCAGAATACTCCGCGAATCGGCATCACAACCTTCGACGCGCAATCATGTAAGAATAGCTCAACAAAACCGGAGAATTACCTCCATGCCGTGTACCCCACAAATAGGCTTGTGAGGCCCTCGATGTGCAGATACACCAGGTACATCTCGTGAATAGGCCCGCCGGCCCTCAACACGTGAATGCACCCTGCATGCTCCGTGAATAGGCCTGCAGACCCTCGACACACGAACATACGAATGTCCTTTCGAGACAGAACAACACACAAGCCCTGGAACGCATCCGTTGGACCTAAACCAAGAGCATATACTTACGTTTCTCAAGTTCCATCACATCTCCACTAGTGTCTGTCCTTAAGTTAGTTATTATTAAAACACAAATTCCTCATCTCTAGAGTTAGTGTATCCTGCCGGACTTAAATTCACAACAACAACCCTAAGACCCAACTGGTCTAAATCACCAAAATCTCATTTGCCGGTTCACAGGACTCCCACTCAACTCCTAGAGATTCACAACTCAACCATTAATACAAAAATAAATCGTTTATTTTAATCATTTCATTGTTAATCTACTCACGGTGAGAATTCATTCATTCCTATTGTTTGTATATGAATATATATATATATAAGAGGTCCTCTTATTAAGTAGAAGTGTGCATATGTGTGTGCATAATCTTTTTACTGAAATGAAGTATGCATAGGTGTATATATAAATCTCTTTACTGAGTTGAAACATTTGTGTGTATATAATATATATAGAAAACCCCTTTCACTAATTGAAACATATGTATATTTATAACTGGTATATAGAAAACCCTTTTTCACTGATTGAAACTTATGTGTGTGTGTGTGTGTGTGTGTGTGTGTGTGTGTATATATACACACACACACACACACACACACACTTCACTAAAGGGTTTATCTACATATATATCAGATATCTACACATATGGATATTTCGAAAACCCCTTTTTACTGATACGAAATATCCATATGTGTAGATATCTGATATATATGTAGATAAACCCTTTAGTGAAGTGTGTGTGTGTGTGTGTGTGTGTGTGTGTGTGTGTGTGTGTGTGTGTGTATATATAAATCCCTTTACTGATGTGAAATGAAACATACACAAGTTATATAGGAGATGCCCTTGTTGAAAATTAAGCAATATGCAGGTTAAAAAAATGATCCATATGCAGGTTATAGGAAATGATCCTTGTTGCACTGAAAGCACATGGAAGATAAACTTTATGCAGATACAAAGAAGAATGCCCTTTATTGAATTGAAACATATGTATATATATATATATATATATATATATATATATATATATATATATATATATATATATATATATATATATATATAGAATCCTTTATACTGACATGAAGTAACTGTATATATATATTTGATATTTAGAATCCCTCTTTGCTGAGTTGAAGAAAAAAAAACACAAGATATGCATATGGTCTCTTTATTGATATAAAGTACATATGAAGATATGGAGGATATAGAAATTTATATATATAGAGAGAGAGAGAGAGAAAGAGAAAATCCTTTATACTGACATGAAGTAACTATATATATATATTTGATATTTAGAATCCCTCTTTGCTGAGTTGAAGAAAAAAAACCTCAAGATATGCATATAGTCTCTTTATTGATATAAAGTACATATGCAGATATGCAGGATATAGAAATTTAAACTATATGCAAGATATAGAAATTTTAACTATAAGCAGGATATAAAAACATATGCTGGTGTAGAAGCTAGACTTCAATGAATTTGATATGGCTAAAATTGGGGTTAAATTGGAACCGTTCAAATTGGGCACGAATCTTAAAGTTCACAGGGGCAAAACGGTAATTTCACCTACGGACGGATCCGAAATGGGAACTGGGTCTCTTCTCTTGGGCCCAATAACCCATGAACGGATCTGTCCAACTGAAAACAGGTCCCAACCCGTTCAAAGGCAATTCAGGAAGATATGAAGAGATCCTGATCCGTCCTTATCCTGGGGAGGTGGTTCTAACCACTTCTATCCAGTGACACCGGGAAGTAGAGATTCGCTCTTATCTCGAAGCAGATCCCCATGGCGACTGTAAAACCCCCCTACCTCCTACCGTTACAAGGTGATCACTCTTTGCCTACCTAAAGCTTCTTTTGATATTCTTTTCTGAGTATTGACAAGAGCGTCGGAGGGTGCGTCGTCGAGATCCATCCCGGTGTTTCATACTTTGTGCATGTCCGCGAGGAGCCAGGTGAATAGCAGTGGAAGAGGTCATATTTGACCCATTCGAGTTCTTGTGAATCCACAAATTTATCTGATTGCCCCCACACTAAATTTATCGGCAACTGAGAAGTATATCCGAACTGAAGAGGCTCTCAATCGCCCCACTATAGATGGGTCATCTTCCGGGAACAAATGGAAGACTGTTGAGGAAGAAGCAGCTAAGAAGCTCCAAAAAGACAACAGAGGTCAACGTCGTCCTTCCCCCGCTTCGAGAAGTTTACCCCGCTCAATGTGAGTGTCTCCGCCATCTTGATGGAAATTGGGAACGAGGGTATCCTACCGCCACCTCCAAAGATGAACATCCCCGAGAAGAAGAGAAATCAGGATAAGTGGTGCTGCTTCCACAGGGACCACAGGCACGACACAGACGATTGTCGAGCCCTGAAGGACGAGATCGAGGCCCTCATTCAGAGAGAGCAACTGGCTAGGTTCATAAGGAGGGACAGGGACAATCCTCCTCTACCCCCAGGGGGGCTAACAGGCGAACAGAACAGCAAGCGGAGACCCCGGATGTCGAAGCAGAGGCCGTCTTGCACCTTATACATGGAGGCCCACTGGGGGGAGATTCCAACTCCCCCCGAAAAGCCTTCGTTAGGAAAGTGAACTCCGTGCAGAGCCATCCTCTCCCCAAGGGCCTGGGAGTTCCTGTTACGTTCTCCGATAGAGACTTGGAGGGCGTTCGCATGCCCCACTGCGACGCCCTTGTTATTAACCTCCGAATGGCCAACTTTGATGTGCGCCGGATCCTGGTGGACAACGACAGTTCGGTCTACATCATCTTCTTGGAGACATTCAATGGCCTCCAGCTATCAAGGGACCGGCTCAAGCCAGTTAGCTACACTCTACATAGGTTCACCGAGGTGCCGGTGACGATCGAGGGAGTTATAACCCTCGACGTGACCGCTGGCAAAACCCCGGTCACTCGCACAGAGCCGATAGACTTCGTGGTGGTGGATGTAAAAGATGCCTATAAGGTTATTCTCGGTCGACCAGGTCTGGCCACTCTTCAGGTCGTCCCATCGGCCTATCATATGAAGATGAAGTTCCCCACTCCCGCATGGGTAGGAGAATTGAGAAGGAGTTAGGAGGCGGGTCGCAAGTGTTATATGACCTTGATGGGAGGCCCGGTCCTCTCTCTAGAAGCCCTCGAACTCCCACCGAAAAGTAGCCAGACCATCTCCGAGCCGGTGGATGAGCTGGTGGAGTGGGATTCTCGGAGGAAGATGCCACCAAGACGTTTCGGATCAGCAAGGCTTTTTCCCCTACCATTAAGAAAGACATCTCCCAATGCATAAGGGAGAACCCGATCTCTTCGCCTGGACCGCGATGGATATGCCTGGGATCTCAAGGAGCTCTTGATGCACCACCTCAGCGTTGCCCCGAGAGTCAAGCCCGTCCAGCAGAAGCGACGCAAGTTCACTCCCGAGCGCCAAGAAGCAATCAAGGAGGAGGTCAAGAAGCTCCTGAACGCCTGATTTATCCAGGAGGTGAACTACCCCGAATGGCTATCCAATGTGGTGATGGTTAAGAAAGCCAATGGGAGCTGAAGGATATGCATCGATTTTACCGACCTCAACAAGGCGTGCCCGAAGGATCCATTTCCCCTTCCGAGCATCGACGCTCTGATCGATGCGACCTCTGGGCACGAGCTCCTCAGCTTCATGGATGCCTTCTCGGGGTACAACCAGATCCGGATGTTCCCTCCCGACATCCCGAAGACCTTGTTCGTGACTGATCAGGGCCTGTATTGCTATCGAGTCATGTCGTTCGGCTTGAAGAACGCGGGAGTTACATACCAGCGCCTAGTTAACAGGGTCTTCCGAGACCAGATTGGCTGGAACATGGAAGTCTATGTAGACGACATGTTGGTCAAGAGCATCCGAGGGCAGGAGCATATCCTCGACCTCCAGGAAGCCTTCAGGGTGTTGAGGAGGCACAACATGAGGTTGAATCCAAGCAAATGTGTGTTCGGAGTCTCATCCGACAAGTTCTTAGGGTTCATGGTCAGCCAGAGGGGCATAGAGGCCAACCCTGAGAAGATCCAGGCCATACTCAAAATGGCTCCCCCCTCCAGCGTTAAAGATGTACAGAGGCTCACTGGGGGCCAACCCTGAGAAGATCCAGGCCATACTCAAAATGGCTCCCCCTTCCAGCATTAAAGATGCACAGAGGCTCACCGGGCGCCTTGCGGCGATTGGGCATTTCCTCTCCAAATCCGGAGAGAAGTGCCTCCCGTTCTTCAAGGCCTCCAGGGGGGCTAAAGGCTTCAAATGGGGGCAGCAGAAACAAGAGTCCTTCGACCACCTCAAGGCGTACTTAGCTAACCCCCCACTTTTGAGCAAGCCAAGACCCGGGGAGGTCCTCTACCTATACTTCGCCGCTTCAGAGTAGACCCTTAGCGTTGTCCTGGTAAGAGAAGAGGACAGGATGCAGAGGCCCATCTACTATATGAGTAAGGTCCTCCGGGATGCTGAACTTCATTACCCGAAGCTAGAGAAGATGGCCCTTGCCTTGGTTATGGTGGCCCGAAAGCTTTGCCCTTACTTTCAGTCTCATTCGGTGGTCGTTCTTACCGACTAGCCGCTGAAGCAAGTTCTCCACAAGCCCGAGACATCGGGACGCTTGATGAAATGGTCCATAGAGCTGGGCCAGCATGACATCAGCTACCAACCCATAACCACTATCAAGGCCCAAGCTTTTGCAGAATTCATCGTGGAGAGCACCATTCCCGACCCCTGCGAGTCGGCTGCCGAACCCCTGGTCTGGACTGTCTATGATGACAGGTCCTCGTGTGCCGATGGAAGTGGGGTCGGCATCATCTTGACCGGCCGAGACGCTTTCGTTCTACAACACTCCATCTGCTTAAACTTCCGAGCATCGAATAACAAGGCCGAGTACGAGGCCCTCATAGCGGGACTCTGCATGGCCCGCAAAGCAGGGGCCAAGCATATCCAGGTCTTCAGTGATTCACAGCTGGTCGCGAGTCAGGTGTCCAGGGAGTATGAAGCAAGAGAAGAGCGCATGGCCAAGTACTTGGCAAAAGTAAAGGGACTACTAGCCTTATTTGAAGATGCTCGACTCCAGCGGGTTTCCCAGAAGGAAAATGCACAGACATACGCCCTCTCAAGGCTCGCCTCCTCCTCCCTCCAGGGTTTGGAGCGAACCGTACTGATTGAGGTACTCCTAAGATCGAGTATTGAGGAAGATAGCTTAGAGCCAATGGAGTCTATGCCCCTCACACTTGGGAAGAATTGGATGAAGCCCTTACTCGAGTACCTTAGGGATGGAGTTCTTCTAGAAGACCCAAAAGAGTCAAGAAGGATCAGGACCAGAGCCGAGCGGTACACACTTCTTGATGGATTCATGTACAAATGCTCTTACACTCAGATTGACGGCCGACCCTACCTGAGGTGTCTCTCCCCCGAGGAAGCGCTCTATGCCCTGAAGGAGGCACATGATGGTATGTGTGGCGCGTAATTGGGAGCGAGATCCCTCGCCTGTAAACTCTTAAATTACGGCTACTTCTCGTCCACACTACTGGGTGACTCCGAAGAGTATGTTCGCCAGTGCGGCTCCTGCCAGAGGTTCTCTCCAATCCATCGCCTCCCACAAGCCTAGATCTCCTCCTTAGCGAGTCCAATCCCTTTTGCAATGTGGGGGATGGACTTGCTCGGACCGTTCCCTCTAGCGCCGGGCCAGCTGAAGTTCCTAATCGTGGCGATAGACTACTTCTCCAAGTGGACTGAGGTCGAACCCCTTTCAACGATTACCGAGTACAAGGTCCAGAAGTTCTTTTGGAAGAACATTGTTTGCCGGTTCAGTGTACCCCGTATCCTTGTAACCGACAACGGGACTCAATTCGCAGGAGCAACCTTTCGCAACTTCTGCGCCGACCTCGGCATCCCGCAGTGGTTCTCCTCGATAGCTCACCCTCAATCCAACGGCCAAGCGGAGAACGCTAATCGACAAATACTCTCCGACCTGAAAAAGAGGCTCGATAAATCCACCAAGGGGTTGTGGGTCGAACAGCTTCCCAACGTGCTTTGGAACTATCGCACCACCAAGAGAACTCCGACAGGGGAGTCCCCCGTCAATCTCACATACGGTTCCAAAGCCATCATCCCCTTAGAAGTGGGCCTGCCTTCACCCCGACTGATAGCCTACAGTGAAGAACAGAATGCGAACCAGCTTCACAACAGTCTGGACCTCATCGATGAGATCCGCGAAAGAGCTTCCTTCCGACAGGAGACATACCGACGTAGGATCACTCAGTCCTACAACAAAAAAGTCTGATCAGCTAATCTTAAAGAGGGGGACCTACTACTCTGGAAGTTGTTGATCTCCATCCTGAGCAAAAAGGGCAAGCTAGCACCTAATTGGGAAGGTTCGTATAAGGTCTCCAGAGTTATTTGCCCAGGCGTGTATCAACTCGAAGACCCGGGAGGCAGGAGAATACCGAGGACATGGAACGTGGAGCACTTGATGAAGTACCAAGAGGGTGTCTGAACACCACTCCAAGTAACTTCCCCAAGAGCGCTCCATAAAACATGTCAAAAGTTTTTTTGTATTTTCCTTATCAAAGTGGAAGGGCGGCTCGCAACTTAGAAGCGGCCGCCTAATTGTTTTCAATAAAAGCAATCTATCCCTGCAAGTTCTTTATTTTAAGTATTTTAATTGTACTACTTTGGCGCTTACAAAAAAAATCGCATTAAAACGGCACGCTTGGAGTCCAACACTTGGTTCGATTCTGCTTCAACTACTTGCTTCTAAGCGAGTATGAAGTGGTTCACCATTCGGAATTGCTCCCACAGCTGATATTCTTCAAACAACACGCTCGGAGTCCAACACTTGGTTCGATTCTGCTTCAACTACTTGCTTTTAAGCGAGTACAAAGTGGTTCACCATTCAAAATTGCTCCCACAGCTGTTGATAATCTCTAAACGACAAGTTCGGAGTCCCACACTTGGTTCGACGCAACTTTTGCTACTTGCGAACGAGTGAGTACAAAGTGGCTCACCATTCAAAATTGCTCCTACAACTGTTGACACTCGCAAACGCTAGCAAAACACTAACGAGTTCAAGAAACAAGTACTATTTCATTAAATTTTGAGGTACAAGTCTAACTACAGACCAACAACTCATCTTTACATCGAGATACAAAACTCGTGAAACAAAGATTACAAAATTACAGAGATCTGCTTTAACCTCTCCTAGGGAGTGGGACACTTCTATTAAGAGATAACCTAGGTCGGCGAGCACCGTGCTGCTGTGGCCTTACTTCTGTGGAGATATCTAGCCCGGCGAGCCGAGTTGCATCTTCGGCTCCTAAAAGCCTAAGTGTCGCCCCAGCAGATGCTCTGCTCGACGAGCCAACCACTCCGCTCTGCGCATCCCTGGGACTCCTCGAGATGGGGGGTGAGCATAACACCAACTCGTGGAATGACCTTCCTTCGGAGTACTCACCGCGGGGACAAGAGGTAGTTCTGACGTTGCTCCCCTCGGACAGCCATCGTAGCCGATGGTTCTCTGCCTCTAGCTCCACAACCCGTTCCTTCAGCGAGTCGTCCGTCACTCTAATTTTATGTCGAGGTATTCGGCTAAAGCTGCCCTGACGAGAAGCCTCGGAAATAGTCCTCCGAAGGTGCGCCGCTTCAAAGCTCTTCTCGAGCATGACATTCTTTAACCCCTCTCGTTTGGCCTTGATATCGAACAAAGACAGGCAAAGATACTTGAGCCGCAAGCCTTGGCTAAAGGCCATCGAGGGACACATCTCCTCTCCATCGGGGGGCACTTCGCGAGCCTTGTCTTTTAGATGCTTCAGCTCGGAGTCACGACGAGCTAACATCAGCTTAAGATGGTTCATCTCTAACTCGTCTTTGAAAAGCCTCTCTCGAGTCCGAGCGAGGCCCAACCTAGTTACACCTAGAACAGACCGGAGGCATGCTACTTCGGCCATTGGAGGCACTTCAACAATTTGTGATGCTTCGCCGATCTGAAAAAAGCCAAAACATGAAGGTACTAAGTTTAAACGGCTCCTACAGGACAACTCAGAGACAAAGTTCGACACAAATACAACACTTGATCAAAAAAGTTTCTCATTTCATTGAATACAAAATGCGGTGGCCAGTCCGCAACAAGGAAATACAAAATTTAAAAAAAAAAGTGAAGTCAGGGAGCCACCTCGAGGTGCTGCTCTGCACTCTCGCTCGGCACCGTCATGAGCACCCCCTCCGGATTCGCCACCCCCTCCATGACCCCTTCGGCTTCTTCCTCCCCTCCTTCGGGCTCGGCCTCTGCTAAGGGTATAATCTCCTTGCCTTCGATCGGGTCGTACAAGTGATACCCCGAGCTGTCGAAGTCGGGGATGCGAGCCGCGACATGCTTGAGGGCCCGAGCGTAGGATTCCTCCATGTCAGTGAGCATGTGGGCCTCCGCCTCGACTTGGATGGCCGCCGTCGCCTCGGCCACGGCTACGTCCTGCTCCTTCTGCATCCCTCCGAGGCTTTTAAGGCCTTCTACCTCTCCATCTCGGCTCGGGTCTTCCCCCTCTCCAGCTCATCCGCCCTCGTCGCTTCGGCCGCGATGTGCTCGTTCGCCTTAGCCAGCGCCGACTCCAGAACGCCGATTTGAATGGCTCGGGACTCTGAGAGCTGTTGCTCAACCTCGTACATCTTCATGGCCTTTGCTTGCACGGCCCTGTCCCAGTTGCTCGACGCCTTTAGTTTCTTCTCCTGCTTGGCGAACTGCTCCAGTAGGTGACTAAAGTGACAGGTGATCTGAAAGCCGGAGAGAAAGAAGGACGTGAGTATCAAAAACCACAAACTTCGAAATTTTGAAGAGCATTGCAAAAACACTTACCGACATTGTGGACCGGGCAATCTCTAGCGCATCGTCGCCTATGGTACCCACCTTCAGCGCCGCTCGGTCCTTCAGGGTTGGAACCTCGAGCGCTAGCGCGACTCCGACGGAGAACGCCCCGCCAGAAGGCTCAGAAGCCATGGTCGAGGGAAGTGCAGCTTGGGGAGCAGAGGGAGAGTCAGAGACCAAGTCCACAACGGGCGTAGGAGCCGAGGGTGTCTGGGCTGCTCGGCCGGACGGGGGTCCCGTCGTCCTCCTCTTCCTCTTCTTATTGTCCGGTCCCTTCGCGGCGGCGGCACTCCGCTTCACCAACAAGGCTTTGAAATCCATACCGGGGGCCTCTGAAAAATAAAAACCGAAAGAAGTTAGTGCCAGAAGAGAACGATAAAAAAAAGAGAAACAAAATTAGATGGAGCGTACTAGGGTCGATCGGACTGAGACCCCCACCGAAGAGGACCCCCTCGGTGATATCTTTCCAACCTAAGGTCGGAAGACCGAAGATCTTTTACACGACCTCCTCTTCCTCCTTAGTCAGCACCGACTCGACCTTCGCCCACTTTGGAATGTCCTCCTACCAAATCGTCGAAAAACCCCACGGCTCGGGACCTCGGGTCAAGAAGTACTTCTCCTTCCAATGTTTGATGGAGTCCAGATTCTCGATCAGCTTAACCCCTTCTGCGGAGACAAGTAATACCGGTACTCCATCTTACTCATGCGGCAGATCCGGTAGAGACTGCGAAGCATGACGAGCTGAGGCTCGGCCCCTACTGCCTGGCATTGAAGGATGAAAGCGATGACATGCCGCCACATGTTTGGCATGAACTGCACCGGGCTCAAGCCATACCATTGTAGCACTTTGACTACGAACGGTGGCAGAGGCAGCCGAAGGCCGGCGTTAAGTGCGTCGAAGGGGAAGACGCAAGTGTCGAGCAAATTCTCCATACACGCTCGGAAGCCCGGATCGGGGAGGAGCAAGGTGTACTCATTCAGGATCTGGAACCCCTTCCTGATACGCTGAAGATCCACCTCGGTCAAAATTGAGGGGATATCGTCTACCTCGAAAGGATCCCTCGGACGATTCTCCTCGTAGGTGGCAGACCTCCCGTATACCACCTTAGACAGAAGGTCTCCGGAGTAGTTCCTAACATTCCCGAGGTTCGATAATGTGGACGGTAGCCGACCTAAAGCGCCAGCCCCCTTCACATTCTCAACGATGGTCTCCACGATTGCCGACCTCGCTACTTCCTTCCCTTTTCTTACTACAGGGGAGACCACTAAGGGTTGGTCGCTGTCTCGGTCCGAGGTGGAGGTCTCACTCCCCGATGATGCTCTAGACATCTTTAGAATACAAGTTAAAGATATTTAATTACCTTGATGCGACGGCTACGGTCGGAATAGTTTACCGGAAAGATGATCGCCTGGCCACGACCGCTAGCAGCGCCACTCGAGAGTAAGAAACAGTAGAAAGTGAAAAGTAAAAAGTGAGAAGTGAAGAATGGGGGAGCGGTGAGAGGGGAGTGATATCTTACAGCACTAAAGAGAATTTGGGTGGGCTTTCAGATGTTTTGGGCCCCCACAGAGGCCCACCAGAAGCCTAAACGCCTAATTCTTTGTGATTTGCTCTTGATGTAACACCCCGAGTTCCAAAACAGACTATATTCGAGTTCCACATGATCTTTTCACTTCTCTTCGTACAATTTTACAAGAAAATTTAAAATTTTATTTTACATCAGAGTTACATCATTAAATTACATTTAAACAGCGGAAGCAATTTACAACAATTACATGAATAAAATGTACAACACTTGAAACATTCTTTAAGCAGCATGCATACTTTAATCTTATCAGTCTCTTCATCCTGTATAGAAATTGTGGGCTCGTTAGTTCATTCAACTGACGCAAGGATATAATACATAAATTTTCTCCTAGCACACACTTGTCACAAACCAAACTACGGGGACTATCCTATAGATGTCGTGTTGTGCTGTGCACTTAGTCCTTAATGCAGTTGTTTATATCATATGACACTAATGCACACTTGTTCGGATTCTATGCATCCCATACTACATAGGTTCGTGGGCAAGCCCTTAATTGTTCTTCATCTTGTAGAGTTCAATCCCTCGTCATGACTTAAACTCCTACGGTAACTACGATAAGTATCCTAGATGTTCTATGAGTTACGAGCCGATGTCCAGACAGACTAGAGGGGAATCCCACGCACTGACATGATGCATCATGCAAGCAGACTATGGACAATTCAACCTCCATCATGGAGCCATGGCACCACCCGTAGTCACCAAACACCCTATAAGCATCGCCACCAGGATGATAATTCCAGAGTAGTGCTCACGCCATGTCGCGACGCATCAAGTAGGCAGTCTGTGAATCACTCTCACACCGCCAATCCGATGGCCCTCATACTCGTGTTTTTCTCTTACTTTCGTCACATCATCACTATGTATCTAATCCTTAGTTTATTTGAATCATGAATAAAATTAACCCCTAGAGTTAGCTCTTTTCTCTATACCGGTCTTAATCAACAACATGACCAACTTGGTCTTTCATCTCAATAATTCAACTTAACAATTTTAATTTATTCAATTGCCGGTAATAGGACTTTAGTTACCCACTAGTTCAAAATCTCATTTCATGCCTATAGCATTTGTGTATTCATATTCATAAGACTTTTCATAATTCATCAGGATATTTGATTTCACTTTCATATTCAATTTTATGCATAAGACAAATAAATTCATTTTCTAATTTGTCACATTCATAATTCATTCTTTCCACATCATTCTCTTATTCTCTTTGCCAATACTAAATCAAACATTCATACTTTCGATTTTCCTTTTATAAAAATCTCTTTTCAAACTTTTTTTTAGCAATACATTTTTCTTAATCCAATGACACTTTAAAATAAAAATTTATAATAAGTTCTTTCTGGCAAAATAGTCTCAATTTCTCCTTTACACTAAGCCAAGGGTTATAGAAAATTATTTCATGAAATCTGGATATCAATTAAATCGTCAGGACAGTTGACTGTTAAAGCACAGTCGGTCGACTGTTCTGCGACGATTAAAAACTCGAAAATTAAAATAGTCAGGACAGTCGATTATTAGGACATAGTCGGTCGACTGTTCTGCGATGATTAAAACTCGGAAATAAACAGTCAGGACAGTCGACTGTTAAGATATAGTTGGTCGACTATTCTGCGATGATTTAAAATTCGGAAATAAACAGTCAGGACAGTCGACTGTTAAGACATAGTCGGTCGACTGTTCTGCGATGATTTAAAATTCGGAAATAAACACTCAGGACAGTCGACTGTTAAAGCATTACGGTCGACTGTTCAACAACAAAAATCCGAAATTTGGAATTTATACAGTAACTCAAGATTTTCAAAAAAAAAAAAAACATTTAACTCTCATTTTTATGTAAAAAAACTATTCTTTTGTTTGTACGGAAACGGAATCAATCTTACTAACAACAGGCATGCATGATTTGTTAATCAATCTACTTTCATAACAAGGAGATTTTCTCATAGTTCACATCATATAACCACACATTTATTAACATCGCATTTTTCCATATTCATGAATAACTCAAACATAAAGGTTCATAATTTATTAATTAGAAAACGAGCATATTTTCAAATCATCACCACAATATTTCTATTCATACAAACAATTTTACTACTTATTTCATGTTATTTCACACATGTTCATTCTCTCCTTAAACATGGTACTAACAAAAAGTAATATTTCCTTTTTCTTGTTTATTTTATCATGATCAAAACACAACCTAGCAGGTATTTATTTAGAAGTTGGAGAAAATTGCCCACCTTATTTGGAGAGAAATTTCACAAAAGTCATAGGGAAAATTCCTAGAATGAACAAAATGGCCTTCTTCTCCTAGTGTATGATGAGTCCAAGCTTCCTCTTTGCTCCTTGGTGTTTGCCGCAAGCCTCCTTGCTCCTTGGGTGAGTGGCCGGCCTCCTCTTGATTGAACACACACAAAGCACACTCAATCTTTTAGAACTCCACTTAACTCTCAATCTTTTGCTCCCTAATGTATTTCTTTCTCTTATGATATAGAATAGGTGCAAGGCTAATGAAGGGGGGGGGGGGTATTTATACAAAATTTTAGTGAAAATAGAGGGCTAGGATTAGATCAAATGGTTAAGGATCAAGGGCTTAGATGAAATAGGGAGTTGCTATAACTTCCCATGATGCAAATAACCACCTCTCCACCTCATCCACTCTCCCTCTCTTTGATCCCATCCGGCCACACCCAAAGGGTGTGCTTTGCACACTCTAGTGCAAGCACGTGTCCTTTAGTGCCCCCCTTATTTACAAGTTTTTCATGTTAATTAATTTTTTTGTTCATGGAATGAGTCAACACTACAAGTTAGGTTATTAAAAGAGATTTTAAAATAAATGGGCTCACTAATGGGCTAACTAACTATGGGCTTCATTAATTCAATTAATTAATTAATTAAGGCGGGATACAAAGAGACAATTAGGCCAAAAATTAAATTAGGTTCCCTTAAATAAAAGAGAAGGAAATAAGACTACTAGTTTATGAAATATTTTTAGAGAGATACATGCATAAAATTGCATGTGCACAACACGTGAAAAATAAAATACATTCTAATTAATATGATTTAAAAAATCCAAGATGTTACAGTACTCCCTCCTTAGAATAGTTCCGTCCCCCGAACTACAATTAAAGAGTGAGAAAACAGAAATACAACAAGAAGAAAAGAAAAGGAAAGAAGATACAAATCAAACAAAGAGCTCAGGATGATCCTTCATCATCCTCTCCTCAGATTCCTAAGTATCCTCTTCAACCAACTGCTTTCTCCAGACTACTTTGACCATCGATATCGTCTTGTTCCTCAAGACTTTCTCCCGACGATCCACAATCTCAACTGGAAGCTCAATGTAACTCAGATCCAACTGCAAACCCTCCAGCACTTCGGGCAAATGATGACTCAGATCTGGAATGTACCCTCTTAGCATAGACACATGGAAGACATTGTGCACCTGAGACAACACTTCCGGTAACTCAAACCGGTAAGCAGTTTTCCCAATCCACTTCAATATCTTATACGGGCCTATGAACCTCGGGGCTAACTTCCCACCCTTGCCAAATCGGATCACCCTTGCTAGGTGAAACCTTTAGAAAGACAAAATCACCAACCTCAAACTCAAGGTCCCTCCTTCGGTTGTCTGCATAGCTCTTCTGCCTAGTCTCAGCATCCACCAACCTCTTCCTGATCAGATCAATCTTTTCAGAGGTCTGCTACACAATCTCAAGCCCAAACATCTGTCGCTCCCCAACTTCAAACCAATAAACAGGTGTTCTGCACTTCCTGCCAAACAAAGGTTCGTACGGCGCCATCCCAATACTAGTCTGAAAACTGTTGTTGTAGGCAAACTCTACCAAAGCTAAGTGCCTTTCCCAACTGCCTCCAAAGTCCAGTACACAACATCGAAGCATATCCTCAAGAATACGGTTGACTCTCTCTGTCTGCCCATTCGTCTGCGGGTGAAAAGCAGTGCCGAAATCCGTCTTGGTACCCAAGGCTGTCTGAAGACTCTTCCAGAAATACAAAGTAAACCGCGCATCTCGATTAGACACAATGGTTAACGGAACACCATGAAGCCTGACGATCTCTCCAACGTACAACTCAACCAACTTGTCCGTAGACGAAGTGAGTTTCATCGCCAAGAAGTGAGCGGACTTGGTTAGTCGATCGACTATGACTCAAATCACATCATTGCCCTTTGACCTCTTGGGCAAACCCGTGATGAAATCCATACCGATATTATCCCACTTCCATTCTGGAATAGGTAACAGTTGCAATAGACCTCCGGGTTTCTGATTCTCGGCTTTGACCTGCTGATAGATCTCATACCTCGCCATGAACTTGGCCACATCCCGCTTCAAACTTGACCACCAGAAATGTTTCTTAGTGTCCTTATACATCTTGGTACTCCCAGGATGTACAAACAAAAGAGTAGCATGTGCCTCCTGAAGAATACTCCCGTAATTCTGCTTGATCCGGAACACACAGCCTCTCTCCGAACCACAACACCTCATCCCTGATCTGGAACTCTGATAACTTGCTAGCATCAATCTGCTCCTTCATCTTCTGAATCTTAGCATCTTCCGTCTAACTTGCGATAATCCTTTCATTCAGCATTGGTTGAAGCCTCAACTGAGCTAAAGATGATCCCAAGCCTTGCAGAACAACTTCAATACCAGCTCGATCCAACTCCTCTACAAGCTGCCTCTGAGTTGTAATCAAACTAGCCAGACTGCTCTTGCGGCTAAGTGCATCAGCAACAGCATTAGCCTTCCCAGGATGGTACTTAATCTCCGGACGAATGTCCTCAAGCACCTCCAGCCATCTCCTTTGCCTCAGATTCAGATCCTTCTGTTGGTAGATGTACTTCAAGCTTTTATGGTCTATGTACATGTTCAGCTTCTCACCATACACGTAATGTCTCCATTGCTTCAAGGCGAAGATAATTGCAGTCAACTCCAGATCATGAGTCGTATAATTCTTCTCATGCGGTCTTAGTTGCCTAGACCCATAAGCGATCACTTTCCCTTCTTGCATTAAGACACAACCAAGCCCAAGATGTGAAGCATCGCTGTAGACATCATACTCAATACCTGCTCTAGGCAAGGCTAAAATAGGTGCAGTAGTCAGTCTCTCTTTCAACTCCTGAAAACTCGTCTTGCACTGCTCAGTCCATTTGAAGTTCACATTCTTCTTGGTCAGACCAGTTAGTGGCATGGCTATCTGAGCATAGCCCTGAACGAACCTCCTGTAGTATCCAGACAATCCAAGAAAACTCCTGATTTCCTTCACTGTAGTAGGCCTTGCCCAATTCTTCAATGCCTCTATCTTCTGCGGATCAGTTGCCACTCCCTCCTTAGAAAGGATGTGACCTAGGAATGCCACCTCAGATTTCCAGAAATCGCACTTGGATAACTTGGCATACAACTCATGCTCTTGAAGCTTCCTCAAAACTGCTGCTAGTGTAGCGCCCCGATTTCCGATACTGGAAAACCGAGACACAAGCCAAGATCTTTGCTTCAATTAGTCACAATACACAGAAAAAAACAGGAGAATTTAAAACTTTTTATTCAATACACAAAGTGTTACAAGTCTGAATATTGTACAACTGTAATACCTTACAATAGAGTTACAATATTACCTTTACATTTCTAAGTATTACAACCTTTAACATCTTACATCAGAGTACCTCTTAACTAATACAGAATCAATACATATTTTGCAGCGGAACTAAACTTAATACTGACACCTTGCTTTCCTCGCCTTGAGTCCTCCTGAATATCGCCTTTGTACCTCGGCGATCCAGTACCTATGGAAGTGGGGACGTCAGTATTCACTGACGCTTAAAGGCTGATCATATAGCAGCGAATCTTCCAAACAATATACAAAATATACAAACATAGCAATGGTGTCGGTGTAGTTTAAGTGTACGTGAGTGCTATGACTAGACTCTAATGTGATACTTAAGTAGAACTAGGACACTCCTATTCTAATATCCGGAATTTGAACCCGCGTTATGAATTCTAACTGTACACATCCCGTTCCTGACACCCACCCACGGCAGTTCAGGAATTAACAGCGCGAGATACGCAACCCGTGTCCTCAACTTGTGAGACGGCACCGTACGTATCCCTTTGACGGGAAGGTAGAACTAGGATGCTTCCTATTCTAATGTCAGCAAGTCTTCGAAAGTAACATGCAGCCCATAAATACATGCGGCTCCATCTCAAGCCGTTTCTCCATATATAGGGATTTGAACCCGCGTTATGAATTCTAATTGTACACAACCTGTTCCTGACACTTACACGTGACTCGCGAGGCTGCAGATGTGGTCATGTGCCACTATTGCATTTTGCCCGTGGTGTCTATGTTCGCCACCGCGACCCGGCTAACCGGACCTCACTCAAATTAGACGATCCCGACGTATCGGGTGTCATCACAAAAACCAAACCATAGAGTTTCGCAAGCGCAGGGTAGCACGAAGCCTATCCTGTGGCACTCTCTGGGGTATCGCAAGCGCAGGACTGCACAATGCATCCTGTGGCACCCCTAGCCACGGTACTTCAGGAATTAACAGAGCGAGATACGCAACCCGTGTCCTCAACTTGTGAGACGGCACCGTACGTATCCCTTTGACGGGAAGGTACAACCCGGTACACCACCTATGATCTGCCTCAAGAGACGAGTTAGTGTCGGGGCCCCCTACAACTGACCCCTCTCTCCCGGCAAAAGTTAAAATGATCCTTGTAAGTCACTACCCTAATGATGTCCCTGACTCGAACAATCCTAGGGTGACAATATTATAACCACAACATGCTAGGCCTTAAGTTAGGCTTCGCAAGACAACTCTACTAGGCCGCTCAACCTAGACTTACCAGAATCCCTCAGGACCCGGTTCGTGGCTCATCGATCCAAGACTCTGGTAACAATCTCTCTCTCAATCATCACTACCCCTAACTCGGATTCTACCAACACTCTCGGCCCACGGTCAACCTACATTGGTTAAGATCCGTCAACGTCCGAGGTGAGATCTATCCGTTTTGCTCTAAGGAGGTAGGATGTGGTCTTGATGGTCGATAGCCCTAGGGTGGTAACATCACCCTAGACGAGCGCAACGAACTGTGTACTAGCTAACAAGCTATACACGAGTAACAACCACATACGAGCCAACTAAGCTACGTATGAACAATAACTACCTACGAGCCAGGCGGGCCTCGTAGGAGATAACCACGCACATACCAGCCAAATAAGCCGCGTATGAGACCAACAGCTACGTACGGGCCGGTCGGGCCGCGTACGAGACAACCACCTACATACGAGCCGACTAAGCTACGTATGAGACCCACAGCTACATACGGGCCAGTCGAGCCACGTACGAGCACAACCGTGTGCAAACAACCATACAGGTAATCAGTCCTAGAAGCAACCAAACATGCTTACTAATACACTTAATCTTCTACTATTAGAAGCAACAAAGGGATCTACTAGTAGTCTAAGATCGGTATTCTACTAAGGAAGAATCCGAAGGCGACATAACCGCCTTTATCGAATTAACTATCGCTAGTGGTCTTCCCGATCTTACTACTTCGACCTATAATGTCTTAGGCATGACATACACTCGTAGGCATCTTCCTAAAGTAATCCAATTACCAAATAGAACTACTCACCATCACACTCCTAAGTATGAATAGGATTAATGCTTGTGTTTTCATCGAGCTTAAACATAAAAATCACTACGACCTAGACATAGAGTCTACTATAGTCAAGCGAGCATGAAAACTTACTACTTATCTTGACTAATAACCATAACACAAGCATGGATAGATAACTAATATAACATACAATCATTCCAAGATATAGTAGATATTCTAACATTACTCCTATAATGTTCTAATCATGTATTACTCTAGCATGGCATAGAATCCAACATAAATCACTACAACTAGCCATGGGTAGTTTCTTTACCCTAAGCATGAACATCCTAGTATGGGTATCCTTAACTTAATAAGATCAATAATTTGCATGATCACTACTTACTTAGCATGAATCATGGTCATTCACTAACATGGTATACACTTCTCTACCATTTATCTAGCATGGTATACACCTTGCATACAATTTAAACTAGCATGATATGCCAAATACTTACAACTAAGCTAGCATGATATATCGCTTTCCAACAATTAAACTTGCATGGTATATGATTTTATCATGGATTCTACAACACTCTAGGCACAATAAAATTTATCCAAACATTGTAGGAAACTTTTGGATTGAATCCTACACATTCTAAGCATAACTAAGTCACTAAACATAATAGGAAACTTTAGGAATGAATCCTACAAAATTCTAGTATAAGTGAGTTACTAAACATGATAGGAAAGGAATCCTACAACATTACCAAGCATGCTAGGAAAAGAATCCTACAACATTCTAAACGTTAAGCATGGTAGGATAAGTTTATAAAACATTCTATAATTAATTAAGCATAGAATCATGGTAGGATATTTTTATAAGTAATCCTACAACTAGCTAAGCATGGATTATGGCTTCTAAGCATTTCTAGAAGCAAAGCTACCACTAACTAAGCATGGTAGGATATTTTTAAATGCAATCCTACAACTAATTAAGCATAGATATGGCTTCTAATTATTTTTAGAAGCAAAGCTATAACTAACTAAGCATTGTAAACATGGTAGGGTATTTTTTTAGCAAAAGTCCTACAACTAACTAAACATAAAGCATGATGGGAAAACATCCTACAACTAATTAAGCGTGAATATGGCCTCTAACATTTTTAGAAGTGGTCCTACAACATTAGTAGCATAAAATGGCTTCTAACCATTTTTAGAAAAGATCCTACAACATGTGAAACATGAACATGGCTTCTAAATATTTTTAGAAGTAGTCCTACAACATTAGAAGCATAAATATGGTTTCTAATTATTTTTAGAAGCAAAGCTACAACATTAGAAGCATGAATATTGCTTTTAAATATTTTTAGAAGCAATCCTACAATGTCTTAAGCACAAACATAAAGGAATATTTTTAGAAAACATCCTACAACATTCTACTACTACTACTACTTCTATTTTGATCAACACATACACACAATTATCTACTATTACTACTACTTCATTCACAATAAAAATCACCACATACAACTATCTATTACTACTACTACTTTATGGACATAAACATACTACTACCTTATTAATTACATACATGCTACTACTACTTCATTTATTACATACTACTAATTACATGCATGCTACTACTATTTTATTTATTACATACTACTACTTATTATTTAGCATACTACTACTTAGTTGCCTACTAACCTTATTTATTACTAGTGATAAAAGAAAGGTCATTTTTATTTTACTTTACTTTACAAAAGAAAAGATCTTTTTAATTAATTACAACTAGTGATTAAAAGAAAGAAGATCTTTTTATTAGTTTCTACAACTAGTGATTAAAAAGAAAGAAAGATCTTTTTATTAGTTTCTACAACTAGTGATTAAAAAGAAAGAAAGATCTTTTTATTGGTTTCTACAACTAGTGATTAAAAAGAAAGAAAGATCTTTTTATTAAGTTTCTACAACTAGTGATTAAAAAGAAAGAAAGATCTTTTTATTGGTTTCTACAACTAGTGATTAAAAAGAAAGAAAGATCTTTTTATTAAGTTTCTACAACTAGTGATTAAAAAGAAAGAAAGATCTTTTTATTAAGTTTCTACAACTAGTGATTAAAAAGAAAGAAAGATCTTTTTATTGGTTTCTACAACTAGTGATTAAAAAGAAAGAAAGATCTTTTTATTAAGTTTCTACAACTAGTGATTAAAAAGAAAGAAAGATCTTTTTAGTTAATTTACAACTAGTGGTTAAAATAAAAAGAAGATCTTTTTAATTTATTAGCTACAACTAGTGTGTAAAATAAAAGAAGATCTTTTTGATTAATAGCTACAACTAGTGATTAAGAATAAAAAGAAGATCTTTTTAATTTATTAGCTACAACTAGTGTTTAAAATAAAAGAAGATCTTTTTGATTAATAGCTACAACTAGTGATTAAGAATAAAAAGAAGATCTTTTTAATTTATTAGCTACAACTAGTGTTTAAAATAAAAGAAGATCTTTTTGATTAATAGCTACAACTAGTGATTAAGAATAAAAAGAAGATCTTTTTAATTTATTAGCTACAACTAGTGTTTAAAATAAAAGAAGATCTTTTTGATTAATAGCTACAACTAGTGATTAAGAATAAAAAGAAGATCTTTTTAATTTATTAGCTACAACTAGTGTGTAAAATAAAAGAAGATCCTTTTGATTATTACACCAAGTCCTACAACCAACAATGGTTGTATATTTTCAACAATATGCAATATGTGAGTCCTTTGGTCCAATATCATACAACAAAAATTACCATACTAAAGCTATGAACTTTTTTTTTTGAGTTAGTAGTCACTACTACTAACTTTCTTTCTCTTTCATTCAACACAACCTCATAACCACACACCCACAAAAAGAACAAAGAAAACAAAACAAGAAGGTGAGAAGAAGAAGAAGTCACACAACAAACAACAAACAACCAAACAAACAAACAAAGAAACAAACAAAAGATCAAATGAAGAAACCCCCACCTTCCCTAACTTGTTGGAAGAACTTGCTAGCTATTTCTTCTCCTTCCCCTAGCTTTCTTTTTGAACTCTTCTAAGACCTACAACATAAAACTCTCTTAGTTAGTTGTTCTCTCTTTCTTTTCCTTTCCTTCTTTCTTTCTTTCTTTTGTTTTTCTAAAATGAGAGAAGGAGGAGAATGAGGGGGGATTTATAGAAAAGAAAGGAGGTGGTGAGTGCACCAAAATGGCACAAAATAAACCCCAAGAAGAGTGTGGCCGGCCAAGTATAGGGGAGTAGGGGGTGAGGTTTAGAGTGGTGAGGTGGAGGGAGGTGTTATGTGAGGGAAGGTTGTTTCTAGAAGGGTTTAGTTCTAATCTTGTGCATACAACTCTCTTTTAACCTTCTAATCAAACCCTAATTCTCTAATTGAGTAGCCATGACAAGCATAAGTGTATTGTCCTAAAGTACATACCATATACTAGGTATAATATACTAAGTGTCATACAATTATGTGTAGGTGTACATGTATGTGTATACAAACAAATCTTTTTATAAAATCCTCATAAAATTCCCAAAAATAATTTAATTTAGAAAATAATAGTGAAATAAATTTTATTATTACTTCGGAGAGTTGCGTTATCAATTTGATGCGCTTTGGATGCGCACCGACCGATAGACGTGCGTAGGCACTGTTTGTGGGCAACCCGGCGAAAAATCGCCAAAATAGTCTGATTTTGGAGTTAAAATAAAATAATAATAAAATAATAATTTATATGAGTTAATATCCATCCGGGATATTACAGCTAGATGCTCCGTATGCTCCTCCTCCGACTTGGAGTACACAAGAATATCGTCGATAAACACCACGACGAAAGAATTAATAAATGCCCTTAAAAATTTGTTCATCATATCCATGAAAATTGCAGGTGCATTCGTCACTCCAAATGGCATAACTAAGAATTCGTAATGCCCGTGTCGAGTTTTGAACGCAGTCTTATGCACATCTTCAGCTTTCACTCGAACTTGATGATATCCTAATAGGAGATCTATTTTGGAGAAAACAGCCGCTCTTTGTAGTCGATCGAACTAGTCATTAATTCGTGGAATCGGATATTTGTTCTGAACAATGACCTTATTCAGCTCCCGGTAATCGATGCACATCCTCATCGAACCATCCTTCTTCTTTACCAATAGCACCGGTGCTCCCCAAGGCGACGCACTCGGTTGAATAAAGCCTCTATCAGTTCCTCAATCTGCCGTTTGATCTCATCCTACTCCACAAGCGCCATCCTATACGTGGCCTTGAAAATAGGTGCACTCCCTGGCTGAATAGTGATGCTGAACTCTACATCACGATGTGGGGGTAACCCAGGCAAATCTTCCAAGAATTCCGTCAGATAATCCCGAACTACTGGAATTTGCTGCACCTCTGCAGGAATCCCCTCTTCTCGCTGATAGCAACAATCAAGCCTGAACATCTCTTCTTCCCTTGGAAAGTGACTTTAGGTCTACCTAGAGCCTTCATTATTACTTCTTTGGTCTTGCACTCGATGCTTGCACTGTACACCGACATCCAATCAATGTCAATGATAACATCGACTCCCAAGACATTCAGTTCGATCAGATCAATCCCAAAAATTCCATCTCCAATCATGATCTCGCAGTCCGCATAGTACCGATCAGTGGTTAATGTCTCCCCTGATGGAGTAGCTATTGCTAAAACCTTTCCTGGAAAGATTTTCAGTTCGACTCCCAAAACTTTAGCAAACTTAGGTGACACAAAAGTATGAGAGAACCCAGTATCGAACAAAACAACAGCTTTCTTTCCATTCAAATAAAGTTCTCCTGTTACATAACACACACTCATTACACAACAGTTTACTAAATAAGCGGGAAAAGAGAAACAAGAGAAATCACTCTTAAACATCCTCCCTCGTACCAGTGATGACGTAATCCACCTCATCAGTGTCAGCTTCAGTCAAGGCAAATACTCGCCCCTGCTGGTACGGCTTCTTCCCGGCCAGCTGAGTTGGTCCCCTTTGGACGACATCCTGCAACTTAGGGCACTGGGATCGGTAGTGACCTGTCTCCCCACAATTATCCCAAGTCACCACAGGAGGTCTCACCCATGCATTCCTGGGTCTTCCCGCCACATTGATCGCGTTCGCCCCAGTCAGTTTGAACCTTTGGGCCGGCGGCTGTCCCCTGACATTTCCAGCAACTGCGGGCCTCTTCCCCACATTCTAGTTGTTCCTCCTATTCTGAAGAGCGTGGAACTGCTCCATGTCTGCCTCAGTGGCTGCAGCTCGTTTGACCAACTTGTCAAATCTCCTGATACCCAAGGGTATCATCCGTGATCTCAGACTTGCCCACAAACTATGCTCGAATTTTCGAGCCTTCTTTGCCTCTTCCATCACCAATTCGGGAGCATACCTCGAGAGTTAATTGAACCTCGTCTCATACTCCCTAACCGACATGCCACCCTACTACAGTGCCAGAAATTCCATGGCTTTCTTCTCCTTGGCGTCTGATGGAAAATAATGACTGCGGAATTCCTCCAAGAATTTCTCCCAACCAAGGCCAATATCTCCCATCGTCCGCTTCATCGACCGCCACCAAACAGCCACATCCTTCTCGAACTGCAGTGCCGCCAACTTCACCTTGTTGCCCTCAGGAGTCTCCAAGACTTCAAAGATAGTCTTGATATGTCGGATCCGATTGTCAACCGCGTCAGGGTCTGACTTCCCCTCAAACACAGGTGGTTTCATCTGTTTGAATGATTCCACGAGTTTGAATGCTTCGGGTACTGGATTCACATGCATCCTCCCTTGGTTCTGATTCATGGCAACGGCATTGAGTGTCTGATCGACCTTCGCTAATTCCGTTTCCAAGTCCAGACCTTCACCATTTTGAGCTCCTCTTCTAGCCGTATTCTGATGCAAAAAGATCCATTTAATTCGAAGTAGTAAATATGAATTTAAATCAACTTTTTATTTCATTGAATTTCAAACTTTATACATTCGAATTTAAAACATTTCTAACATCAAAATAAAGCAGTAAGAAGATACAACAGTCTAGTTCCTATAGTTCCTCTTGGCTTCATGAAGCTCTTCCCGTAGTTCCTCCACTTCCTCCTTCAGCACATCGTACATGTTTTTTTGCTTCTTGAGTTCCCAAACACGATGACTGAGCGTGGCAATGCTCTCCTTGCACTTTGCACACTGTGCCTGCAACTGCTCTGCTCTCTCCCTCTGAGTCTCAACCTGCCTCCGAAGAGACATAATGAGACTACTCGGAACTGGTTCTTCCTCGTCGGAGGAATCATCAGATGAATCCGGAGGTGGAGTGATCTCCCAGGACTCAGGCCATTCCTCTTCGAATTCTTCAGGATCCTCTTCGTCTGAATCAGCTTGCCCGGGGTAGTAATCCTCCTCAACTATGTGCTAGTCATCGCCTCCAGCTGGGTCGAAGTAGTCCGCCATCATAGAGAAAGGAGGAGAAGAAACATAAATCATAGAGCAACACAAATATAAGTGACTTACATTTAAATCTCTAGACTCAACACATGCTCTAATGTCCACTCTAGGGTGTCATCCCTTATAAATTTGTACTACTTGGCTCTGATACCACTCTGTAACACCCCGAATTTCAAAACAAACTGAATTCGAGTTCCACAGGATCTTTTCACTTCTCTTCGTACAATTTTACAAGAAAATTTAAAACTTTATTTTATATCAGAGTTACATCTTTAAATTATATTTAAACAGCGAAAGCAATTTACAATAATTACATGAATAAAATGTACAACACTTGAAACATTCTTTAAGCAGCATGCATACTTTAATCTTGTCAATCTCTTTATCCTGCATAGAAACTGTGGGCTCGTCAGTTCATTCAACTGACGCAAGGATATAATACATAAATTTTCTCCTACTTAGAAAGCACACACTTGTCACAACCAAACTACGGGGACTATCCTATAGATGTTGTGTTGTGCTGTGTACTTAGTCCTTAATGCAATTGTTTATATTATATGACACAAATGCGCACTTGTTCGGATTCTATGCATCCCATACTACATAGGTTCGTGGACAAGCCCTTAATCGTTCTTCATCTTGTAGGGTTCAATCCCTCATCATGACTTAAACTACTACGGTAACTACGATAAGTATCCTAGATGTTCTATGAGTTACGAGCCGATGTCCAGACAGTCTAGAGGGGAATCCCACGCACTGACATGCTGCATCATGTAGGCAGACTATGGACAATTCAACCTCCGTCATGGAGCCATGAAACCACCCATAGTCACCAAACACCCTACAAGTATCGCCACCAGGATGATAATTCCGGAGTAGTGCTCACGCCATGTCATGACGCATCAAGCAGGCAGTCTGTGAATCACTCTCACACCGCCAATCCGATGGCCCTCATACTCGTGTTTTTCTCTTACTTTTGTCACATCACCACTATGTATCTAATCTTTAGTTTATTTGAATCATGAATAAAATCAACCCCTAGAGTTAGCTCTTTCCTCTATACCGGTCTTAATCAACAATATGACCAACTTGGTCTTTCATCTCAATAATTCAACTTAACAATTTTAATTCATTCAATTGCCGGTAATAGGACTTTAGCTACCCTCTAGTTCAAAATCTCATTTCATGTCCATAGCATTTGTGTATTCATATTCATAAGACTTTTCAAAATTCATCAGGATATTCGATTTCACTTTCATGTTCAATTTTATGCATAAGACAAATAAATTCATTTTTTAATTTGTCACATTCATAATTCATTCTTTCCACATCATTCTCTTATTCTCTTTGCCAATACTAAATCAAACATTCATACTTTCGATCTTCCTTTTATCAAAATCTCTTTTCAAACTCTTTTTTTTAGCAATACATTTTTCTTAATCCAAAGATACTTTAAAATAACAATTTATAATAAGTTCTTTCTGGCAAAATAGTCTCAATTTCTCCTTTACACTAAGGCAAGGGTTATAGAAAATTATTTCATGAAATCTGGATATCAATTAAATCGTCAGGACAGTCGACTGTTAAAGCATAGTCGGTCGACTGTTCTGCGATGATTAAAAACTCGAAAATTAAAATAGTCAGGACAGTCGACTATTAGGACATAGTCGGTCGACTGTTCTGCGATGATTAAAACTCGAAAATAAATAGTCAGGATAGTCAACTGTTAAGACATAGTCGGTCGACTGTTCTGCGATGATTTAAATAGTCAGGACAGTTGACTATTAAGACATAGTCGGTCGACTGTTCTGCGATGATTTAAAATTCGGAAATAAACAGTCAGGACAGTCGACTGTTAAAGCATATACGGTCGACTGTTCAGTAACAAAAATCCGAAATTTGGAATTTATACAGTAACTCAAGATTTTCAAAAAAAACATTTAACTCTCATTTTTATATAAAAGACTATTCTTTTGTTTGTATGGAAACGGAATCAATCTTACTAACAACAGGCATGCATGATTTGTTAATCAATCTACTTTCATAACAAGGAGATTTTCTCATAGTTCACATCATATAACCACACATTTATTCACATCGCATTTTTCCACATTCATGAATAACTCAAACACAAAGGTTCATAATTTCATAATTAGCAAACGAGCATATTTTCAAATCATCACCACAATATTTCTATTTATATCATTCAAACAATTTTACTACTTATTTCATGCAATTTCACACATGTTCATTCGCTCCTTAAACATGGTACTAACATAAAGTATTATTTCCTTTTTCTTGTTTATTTTAGCATGATCAAAACACAATCTAGCATGGTATCTATTTAGAAGTTGGAGAAAATTGCCCACCTTATTTGGAGAGAAATTTCACAAAAGTCTTAGGGAAAACTCCTAGAATGAACAAAAGGGCCTTCTTCCCCTAGTGTATGATGAGTCCAAGCTTCCTCCTTGCTCCTTGGTGTTTAACGCAAGCCTCCTTGCTCCTTGGGTGAGTGGCCGGCCTCCTCTTGTTTGAACACACCCAAAGCACACTCAATCTTTTAGAACTCACTTAACTCTCAATCTTTTGCTCACTAATGTATTTCTTTTTCTTATGATATAGAATAGGTCCAAGGATAACTAATGAACGGGGGGGGGGGGGGGGGTATTTATACAAAATTTTAGTGAAAATATAGGGCTAGGATTAGATCAAATGGTTAAGGATCAAGGGCTTAGATGAAATAGGGAGTTGCTATAACTTCCCATGATGCAAATAACCACCTCTCCACCTCATCCACTCCCCTCTCTCTGATCCCATCCGGCCATACCCAAAGGGTGTGCTTTGCACACTCTAGTGCAAGCACGTGCCCTCTAGTGCCCCCCTTATTTACAAGTTGTTCATGTTAATTAATTTTTTTGTTCATGGAATGAGTCAACACTACAAGTTAAGTTATTAAAAGAGATTTTAAAATAAATGGGCTCACTAATGGGCTAACTAACCATGGACTTCATTAATTTAATTAATTAATTAATTAAGGTGGGCTACAAAGAGACAATTAGGCCAAAAATTAAATTAGGTTCTTGATATGGCTAAAAATGGGGTTAAATCGGAACCGTTCAGATTGGACACGAATCTTGAAGCTTGGGGGTAAAATGGTAATTTCACATACGGATGGATCCAAAGCGGCTACTGGATCTCCTTCGCACGAGACCCAATAGCCCACGAGCGGGTCCACACCGGTTGGGCGCGGGGCCCGACCCGAGTCGAGCCCAGACTAGCAAGAGACAAATCAGGGCCACTGATTTGACCAAGTCAACGGGCCTGATTTGCTCTCACCGGGAATCAAGGGGTTAGTTTCCTTAACAGACTGTGAGGATTTCTCTCCTAGCAGTTACACAGGGAACCAGGCCTCTAATCGCTCCCCTGGAGACTATAAATACCTCCCCTCTGCCACTGTGACCAGGTTAATCACTTTTTCACCACTTTAAGCTCTTTCTTGATCTCTTCTGAGTACTGACAAGAGCGTCGGAGGGTGCGTCGCCGGAATCAACCTCGGTGTCTCGCACTTCCTTGCAGGTTGCGGCAGGGGCAGGAAGGCTTGAGTCAACTGTTCAGGTTTTTCTCGAGCTCACAAATTCTATCTGTTTACCCCCACACCGAAATCAGCGGTAACAGATTGGCACCGTCTGTGGGAACAACCACACGAACAGCCTCAGCCCCTTCCTTGTCGTCCTCTGCAACCATGCCTCTAAAGAAGGTCAGATCTAGAGGGTCAAACCGTGTGGCCAATCCCGCCGACCCTACGGAGGAAGCCCCTGTCAATCCTATTCCACAGCCCGATCTTCCTCTGCCGGCCCAGCAGGGCCAGCCTCCTCTTCCCAAGCAGCAACCCAACAATGGCCCTTCCGGCCATAACGGTCGGAAGCAGAAGCAGCCCCTCAACCCGGACCATGTCTCGGTCCATAATGGGTCCTCGGACTCAATGGCTTCTCATCATCCCGACCTCCGCAACACACTCCTGAACCGCCAGAAAGATGAGGACCTTCGCACTCACCTTGATGAGAGGCGGGCCCGAGAGGGAGCCTCCCGCCTGCATCATGGTGAGCGCTCGCCTCACCGCCAATACGGCAGACGGTCTCCGGACCGAAGGGGCCGAGCGGCTTCACCCGAGCGCCGAAGGAGGAGGCCACAGTCCCCCGCGGATCGGCATCATCGCAGGAACAATGACGCACCCATCACCCGTGCCGAGTTCCTACAATTCCAAGACACCGTACTGCAGGCTCTCAACCTTCGGCAGAACGTCCAAAATGCCCCGAGGGCTCCAACGCCCCCGAGGGATCCCAGTCCTTGTCGCCGAACCCGAAGTACTTCCCCGGCTCCCAGCCGCCAGCAGCAGCATTACAGTCCTCGCCGATCCCAGGACTACCGGCGCCGCAGTCCGCGCTCCCCTTCTTATGAAGAGGAGTCCGGGGGGTCATATGATTACCAGCGGAGGGACGACGCCCTCATCCGCTGTCTCCATGAGGTGGAGAGGCGCATTGGCCGCATGGACAGAGAAGAGGAGTCCCGAGCAGGAACAGTCCGTCCCAGCAGACCCCCTTTCTCCCGGTCGATCATGGAGGCCCACATACCGAGGGGTTTCAAACCTCCGCAATTTGAAACGTACTCAGGGGAATCTGACCCAGTTGATCACGTCGAAAGCTTCAAGACCCTGATGCTGATCCATCAAGCTTTCCGACGTCGTGCTCTACAGGACCTTCCCTGCCACCCTCAGGGGGTCGGCTCGGGAATGGTATTCCAGACTCGCTCCCTCCTCCATCTTCTCGTTCGAGCAGTTTGAAACACTGTTCATAACTCACTTCGTGAGTAGCAGGCGAGCCGAGAAGACAAGCCTCTCCCTACTGAACCTGCGGCAGGAAAGGGAAGAGAAGCTGCGGGACTATGTGAAGAGATTCACCGCAGAGGTCAGGTCTATCGCCTCCTTAGACCAGTCAGTGGCGACCGTGGCATTCCAGTCGAACGTCCTCAACGCCAACCTCCGATCGTCCCTAGCCAAGAAGCCCCCGCATGACTTCGCCGACCTCCTCCTGAGGTGCAAGAAGTATATCCGAGCAGAGGAGGCAGAGGCCCTCCCGAGCTTCGGGGGGTCCTCCTCAGGGTCGAAGAGAAAGGCGATGGGGGAAGAGGGGTCCAAGAAGGCGCAGAAGGACAACGGCGGTCAGCGTCGCCCTCCCCCTAGATTTGAGAAGTTCACTCCCCTCACCACTAACGTCTCCACCATCCTAATGGAAGTGGAGAAGGAGGGAGTCATCCCTCCACTCCAAGGATGCACACCCCGGCGAAGAGGAGGAACAAAGATAAGTGGTGTCGTTACCATCGGGATCACGGCCACGACACGAACGACTGCCGGGCTTTGAGAGATGAGATAGAAGCCCTCATCCGGAGGGGGCAGTTAGCCAAATTCGTGAAGGCTAACGATCGGGCAGATCGCAACTCTCCTCCGCCTCGGGGGGCTAACAAGCGCTCCGAGCGACGCGAGGAGACACCCGAGTTCGAGGAAGAGCGGATTCTGCACCTGATCCACGGAGGGCCCATGGGAGGCTCCTCTAATTCCTCTCGGAAGGCCTTCGTCCGAGAGGTCAAATCGGTTCACAGCGCCCCTCCTCCCAAAGGTCTCGGCGTCCCTGTGTCTTTCTCCAACGCAGACCTCGAAGGGGTCCGAACCCCACACTGTGACGCCCTCGTCATCGACCACCGCATGGCCAACTTCAAGGTGCAGAGGATCTTAGTAGACAATGGGAGTTCGGTTAATATTCTCTTCCTCTCGGCCTTCCGAGGCCTGCAGCTATCCCGGGACCGTCTCAAGCCGGCCGGTTACACACTCCACGGGTTCACGGGGGTCCCGGTAACTGTCGAGGGGGTGATAACCCTGGACGTAACCGCGGGAAGCGCCCCTACTACCCGGACCGAGCCGATGGACTTCATGGTCGTCGACGTCCCGGCAGCGTATAATGTCATTCTAGGCCGACCCGGCCTAGCCGCCTTGGAAGCTGTCCCCTCGACGTACCATTTGAAAATGAAGTTCCCCACTCGGTCGGGAGTAGGGGAAGTCAGGGGAAGCCAAGAAACAGCCCGGAAGTGCTACATGACTTCCACCGGGGGACCAGTGCTCTCGCTCGAGACACTAGAAATCCCCGAGCCGAAAGCTCGGCCAACGTCCGAACCGGCGGACGAGTTAGAAGAAGTGCTCTTCTCGGACGAGGACCCGAGCCGAAAGTTCCTCGTCAGCAAATCCTTGCCGACCGCACTGTGCTCGGACCTGATTAAATGCATCCGGGATAACCGTGACTTGTTTGCATGGTCGGCCGCGGACATGCCCGGCATTTCTGAGGAGCTGCTCGTCCATCGCCTAAGTGTCGAACCGGGGTGCAAACCAGTTCAGCAGAAAAGGCGAAAGTTCGCTCCCGAGCGACAGCAGGCCATCAAGGAGGAGGTGGATAAACTGCTAAAGGCCAAGTTCGTACAGGAAGTAAACTACCCCGAGTGGCTCTCCAATGTTGTAATGGTCAAGAAGTCGAACGGCTCCTGGAGAATATGCATTGACTTCACAGACCTGAATAAGGCGTGTCCGAAGGACCCATTCCCTCTTCCGAACATCGACACCCTCATTGACGCCACCTCGGGCCATGAGCTCCTCAGCTTCATGGATGCCTTCTCAGGCTATAATCAAATCCGAATGTTCCCTCTGGATATTCCGAAGACCTCCTTCATCACCGACCAGGGCCTCTACTGCTATCGGGTCATGCCGTTCGGATTGAAGAACGCGGGCGCCACCTATCAGCGCCTCGTCAACAAGGTCTTCCAGAACCAGATAGGTCGGAATATGGAGGTGTACGTTGACGACATGCTCGTCAAAAGCGTCCGAGGCACTGATCACGTGATCGACCTCCAGGAGGCCTTCGATGTGTTGAGAAGGCACAGCATGCAGCTGAACCCGAACAAGTGTGCGTTCGGGGTCTCCTCGGGAAAATTCCTCGGTTTCATGGTAAGCCAACGAGGAATCGAAGCTAATCCCGAGAAGATTAAGGCCATATTAGACATGGCCCCGCCTCGGAACATCAAGGAGGTGCAGAAGCTTACTGGTCGGCTCGCCGCTATCGGTCGGTTCCTCTCGAAGTCGGGGGAAAAGTGCCTCCCCTTCTTCAAAGCACTCAGGGGGGCTAAGGGTTTTGAATGGGGGCCACCGCAACAGGAATCGTTCGACCAACTGAAGGCATATTTGGTGAACCCCCCTCTGCTCAGCAAAGCCATCCCGGGCGAGACTCTCTTCGTCTACTTGGCTGCTTCCGAGCAGACCCTAAGTGCTGTCTTGGTAAGAGAGGAGGATCGGTCCCAAAGGCCCATCTACTACGTGAGCAAGGTGCTTCAGGATGCCGAGCTCTGCTATCCGAAGATAGAGAAGATGGCCTACGCCCTAGTCACCGCGGCGAGGAAACTCCGGCCATACTTTCAGTCCGACCCGATCGTTGTCCTCACCGACCAACCCCTAAAGCAGATCCTCTACAAGCCTGAGACCTCGGGCCGGCTGATGAAGTGGTCGATAGAGCTGAGCCAGCATGACATCTCTTACCAGCCTCGGACAGCAATTAAGGCGCAGGCACTCGCCGACTTCATCGTAGAGTCCACTATCCCGGAGGTCGGCCACATCCCGAATGGACCCCCCATTTGGACAGTCTTCGTGGACGGATCCTCCTGTAATGAAGGAAGCGGCGCTGGCATCATCCTGAACGGCCCTGACGACTTCGTCCTCCAGTATGCAATCCGCATGAACTTCAAGGCCTCGAACAATGAGGCAGAGTACGAAGCACTCATCGCTGGTCTCGGACTTGCACGAAGTGCTGGGGCGCAGCGCCTCCGAATCCACAGCGATTCCCAGCTCGTTGTGAACCAAGTCTTGGGCGAGTACGAGGCCCGAGACGAGCGGATGGCGAAGTACCTCGCTAAGGTTCGGGCCCTCATGAGCCGGTTCGAGGAGGCGCTCATCCAGCGGGTCCCTCGTGAAGAGAACTCACAGGCCGATGCCCTCTCCAAATTGGCATCGTCCTCCTTGCAAGGTCTCGAACAGACCGTACTGATCGAAGTCCTCTTTAAGCCGAGCATCGAAGACGAGACACCTGGCTCGGCGGAATCGTTGCCGGTCATGTTACAAGATAATTGGATGAAGCCTTTAGTAGAGTTCTTAAGGGACGAGCTCCTACCCAAAGACCCCAAAGAGGCGCACCGAGTCAAAACCCGGGCCGAGCGGTATGTCTTGATCGAGGGCATCCTATACAAATGCTCTTTCTCTCAAATAGACGGCTGACCGTACCTAAGGTGCCTCTCTCCGGAGCAGGCCGAATATGCCCTACAAGAGCTCCACGAAGGCATCGGAGGGGCACACTCAGGATTTAGGTCCTTGGCCCGAAAAGCTTTGAATTATGGATACTTCTGGCCGACCCTCCTTCAAGACGCTGAGCGACACGTTCGGCAATGCAGCTCTTGTCAGAGACACTCCAGCATCCGTCGCCTCCCTCAGGCCAATCTCGCCTCCCTATCAAGTCCTAACCCCTTCGCGATGTGGGGCATGGATTTACTAGGGCCCTTCCCTCCGGCTCTAGGTCAGTTCAAGTTCTTGGTCGTGGCCATTGACTACTTCTCGAAGTGGGTCGAGGCCGAGCCCCTCACCACTATAACCGAGAACAAGGTGGTACAGTTCTTCTGGAAGAGCATCATATGCAGGTTCGGCATCCCCCGTGTTCTCGTTATGGACAACGGGACTCAGTTCACTGGCGCAGCATTCCGAGCTCTATGCGACGACCTGGCCATTCAGCAACGCTTCTCGTCCGTCTCCCACCCTCAGTCGAACGGACAAGCAGAAAATGCTAATCGACAGATCCTCGCAGGCATCAAGAAAAGGCTGGACAAAAGTTCCAAGGGCTTATGGGTCGACCAACTCCCCAACGTCCTATGGAACTACCGCACGAGCAAGCGGACCCCCACAGGCGAGTCCCCTTTCAACCTCACCTATGGGTCCGAAGCCGTGATACCTCTCGAGGTTGGAATACCTTCCCCTCGACTCACAGCTTATAACGAAGCACAGAATGCCAGGGACCTCAGAGCAGACTTAGACCTGATAGATGAACTGAGGGAAAGGGCGTCGATTCGGCAGCAGAATTACCGAAGAAGGGTTGAACTAGCGTACAACAAAAAGGTCCGACCCGCCAACCTTAAGCAAGGAGATTTGGTCTTGAGAAAGCTAGCCATATCCTTCCCCAGTCAGAAGAGCAAGCTGGCTCCGAACTGGGAAGGGCCGTACAGGATCACAAAGGTAGTTCGGCCCGGAACATATCGTCTTGAAGACCTAGAGGGCAGAGAGCTTCCGAGGACCTGGAATGCCGACCACCTCCTAAAATACCAAGAAAGCGCTCCGGCGCCACTCTAAGTATCATAGGATATCGAGACATTCCAGTCCTCCGACTTGTAACCTATTTTCATAAATTGTACTATGTAAAACGGTTCGCCGTCGATTATCAATAAAGAAAGCTCTTTCGTATTTGTGAATTCGCATGCTTCTCTCCCCTCTTATCATCTGCTTTTTAAATTTTGATTTCAACCAATGGTTCGGAGTCCACGTTCGGCTCGACCTCACCTCCTCGGCTCGTCCCCGGACGAACCAGGGGTAGACCGTCGTTCGGAACTGCTCTCACAACCGTTGAACTAAACCGATGGTTCAGAGTCCAACACTCGGCTCGACTTTACCTCCTCGGCTCGCCTCCGAGCGAGCCAGGGGTAGATCGCCGTTCGGAATTGCTCCCACAACCGTTGAACTTCACCGATGGTTCGGAGTCCAACACTCGGCTCGACTTTACCTCCTCGGCTCGCCTCCGAGCGAGCCAGGGGTAGATCGCCGTTCGGAATTGCTCCAACAACCATTGAACTTCACCGATGGTTCGGAGTCCAACACTCGGCTCGACTTTACCTCCTCGGCTCGCCTCCGGGCGAGCCAGGGGTAGATCGCCGTTCGGAATTGCTCCCACAACCGTTGGACTACAACGATGGTCCCGGGGTCCAACACTTGACTCCCAGTCCCCCCAAGCTTGCTTCGCGGCAGACTGGGAGTGGACCCCCACTCCGCTTCGCCAGTGGAGGGATACCGAAGCTACATTCGGCCACATAGTCCGAGCAATCTTGCCCAACAGCCAAAGCACGAAGCCCTACGCCTTCGATCGGCTACCGAGCAAGTGCCTTCCCGAGCTCGCAAACGGAGAAAACACACTTTCTCCTCAACTTTCGCGCATGATCTCGATCAGACGGCCCAGATCTTGCCACCGGCGCTAAACTACAAGATAGCATTTTCTTGGGAACTGAGCCGCCTCGAGATTCGTGCCTGCATTCAACGGCTCAGATCTTGCCACCTGCGCTAAACGACAAGATAACGTTTTCTTGGGGACTGAGCCGCCTAGGGATTCGTGCCATACCTTATCAAAGTCGCTAAGCGACGAAATACTGTACTCAAAGGTATCCGTTCGGTTCAACACTCTCGCCGACGGAACTAACACGCTCGGTTCGAGAATCTCAGCGCGACCAACACAGTTATAAGCAAGACAAAAGTGCAGAGCAATGAAAGATATTTTATTAAACAACCAGGCCATAATACAAAACACGTCTTTTCCAGGGTTACAAAGTGTTTGCAAACAAAATACACGCCGCCGACCCACTACACTTGGCCCTCATATGGAAATATCATCACTAGACTGTTCGGTCGCCTGTTCGTCCTCCTCGGCTGGTAGCTCCCCTGCATCGTTCCGGAGCTTCGCTACCACAGTCTGCAAGTGTCGAATCTCCGAGAGCAAATCGTCCCGCTCGGCTATAATCTTCGACTGGTTGTGCCGAATACACTTGACCCGAAGAGCGTTGCTGAAAGCGGTTTGCGAATCTTCGTCCCCTTCTGCAGGGCTCAACTCGGCGATCCTATTCTCCAGGCGTTGGATCTCGGCTTCCCGTAGGTCGAGGACGGACAAAAGGTGGGCCCGCTCACCCTCAGCTCGGCATAACTCCAGCTCGACGCTCCTAGGACTCAGATTCGCCGTCCCAGAAGTGGCTTCAGATACAGAGTCATCATCCGAGCCGTGGAGATCAGCATATGGATCGGCCGCCTCGAGCTGAAAAATGGGGAAAACAAATAGCAAAATTTCAATACACTGCCGAAGTCCAACACCTGGAAATTTTCTGAAGAAACTTTCAGATTTGCATTCATATATATAGTGGCTTCACATACATCAAGACCGACTCTACTACAACGTTTTACAACAAATCAGAGGGGACAGAAAGCGACATCATCAGGACCTCTTCGGAAGGGGAACGCTTTGGTTTAAGGAAACGCGAGGACGACGAGGCCTGCCCTCCGAATTCAATCCTAAACCAACGAAACGTGAACCCCCTTCGCTGCTGACCCTAATTGTGGTGCCGACCGAGGCACCGCTCGACGAGACAGCTGCGCTACTCTGAGCGTTGACAGGGCTCCACCTAACTACGGGTAAACGTGTCGCGAGTTCGTAAAAAGAAATCCCTCTCTCGCTCTCTTCGCGAGTACATGACGTACTGCGGACGTTAGCCCTCTCCGGCATAGGCTTGAGCGACGCGACCTCTTCCTCCAGTTCAATGATTCTGTCTCTCAGAGCGTCGTCCTTAGCCAACTTCTTCGGACGAGAAGGCCTTGACGAGCCAGAGATTGTGGCGCCATCGGTCGCGAGCCATCGGAAGTGAGTGACCTCGATCCCCCTATCTATCGTGATCCTTCTGAGCCTGTCGACCTCGGCCAACAATCTCTTACGCTCGGCCGACGCCTTCTCTAGCTCGGAAGTCAGCTTCTCTCCCGCCACCGAGCGTTCTTTCTCCGCTAATTCCATGTGTTGGACCTCAGCCAAAAGCTCGCCATTCTTCTGCTCAGCGGCGGTGAGCTCTCTACGGAGCCGCCCGACCTCACCCTCAAGAGCAGAGACCGGGGGTCGCTTTCGTAGCTGCGCCAACTCGCGACACTTCGCCCTGGCCAGCGCCTTTACCTCCCCCAGTTCCAAAAATAAGTGAAAGCGCTTATCATGGCTCAATGACAGCTCTCGCTTCGTCTTGACCAACTCCTTACGGAGGTACAAAACCTCCGTGATCGGTCCGAACTTCACCTGAAAAGCGGAGATGAGTCCAAGGGGACAATACATGGAAACATCTACAACTAGTCACACACCAATCCGAGGCTCAACACTTGGATAAATTTTGGCCAAACAAAATGTTTTCATTCAAAACCGAGGAGAAAGTTTTACAAAGCGGTGGCCAGTCCGCAGTTAGGCTTACAAAAAGAGACAAAAAAAAAACAGACAACCGAGTCAGGGGTCGACCTTTTTTCCGCTCGGATCCGTCGACCCCCCGGTCTTGCCCTCGCCGTCGCCCTCGCCTTCGCCTTCGCTCCCGCTCTCCTCCTCGGAGTCGTCCTCCTCCTCCTCCTCGGCCTCGGTCTCCCCTGGGCCTTCGACTCCCTCCGTTTCTCCCTCAGGGTCGAGCAGCCCCTCGGGAACCTCCTCCTCCCCTTCCACGGGGTCGTAAAAACGGTAGGAGGACGTGTTGAAGCCAGGGTTCTTGGCGGCTACGTGGAGCAAGGCTCGACCGTAGGCATCCTCCATGTTCTGGAGCATGTGCTGCGCAGCCTCCTCCTGCACGGCCTTCTTCACCTTCTTCACCTTCTTCTGGTGTTTGGCCATGATCTTCTCGGCCCTCTTCCGAGCCTTCTCCGCCTCCGACCGAGCGTTGGCCAACGCCTCCTTCAGCTCGACAGCCTCCTTCTCCAAGGCCTCAAGTTTGGCCGCCGCGCCCTTCGACAGCTGAATGGCGTCGGCCAGCTACTGCTCCAGCCTCTTCACTTCAGCACCCCTCTTCGCCGAGAGGAGCTGCTCGGCATCAAGCAGCTGCGTGGCCTTGACGCGCTCCGCCCTCTCCCGCTCGTTCTCCTGCTCCTTGTTCGCAAACTCCTCGAGCAGGAAATTGAAGTGGCAGAGGGTCTGAAAAAGAACAACACATTAAAATCCGAACCCAAGGACTTGGAAAAATTCTAAGAAAGAAATTTTGATGAAGGAGAGCTCGGCCTACTTACCGACATAGTATTCCGAGCAATCTGCATCATGGCGTCCCCTGCCAGCCCGGCCTTCAGGGTCGCTCGATCCTTTGGGGTCGGCAGGTGCCTCACCGCCTCCATGCAAATGTTGCCGTCGCCCAAGAAGCCGTCGACGTTCATCACCTGCCAGTCAGGGACGAAGATCTGCTTGTGACGCTCGGTCAAGATCTTCTCCGCCTCGGCAGTGAGGGGCGGAACTTGGAGGGACAGCACCTCCTTCACGCCGAACGCACCGCTCGACGAACCGGGAGCATCCACCTTCGGGGTCGGAGTCGGCGCACCCGAAGCAGGGGGGTCGAGGACCATGACCTCCCCCTGCTCGAGGACCATGACCTTCGGCTGTTCGGCAGCCTTCGCGACCGTAGGCTTCTTCGAAGCTCGGCCCTCCTGAGGTCCTGCCGAAGGCCGCTTCTTCTTTGCCTCCTGCTCCGACCGGCCCTTCGCCACCAGAGCTTTGTAATCCAGCTTCATCAGTCTCTGCACAAACTGAATGAAAAAACTTAGAAAAATTTCCATGGACTTTAAGCAAAGAGTATAAATACCAGAAGCATACTAGGGTCGATCGGACTGAGACCCCCTCGGAACAGATCCCCCTCGGTAATTTCTTTCCAGCTTAGCACTGGCAGGGCGAGGAGCTTCTTCTGGACCTCCGCCTCCTCATCACTCAGCGCCGCCTCCTTCTTGGTCCGCTTGGGCAGACCATCCTTTGCCCAAACTGTCGGTATCACCCACGACGCAGGGGCTCGGATGAGAAAGTACTTCTCCTTCCAATGCTTGATCGAGTCCGGATTCTCGATCAGCTTCACGCCCGGCCGGGGCGAAAGATAAAACCTCTGTTCGTCTCGCCTTGGCTGACAGGGTCGGTAGAGACTCCGAAAGAGGAACATACTCGGCTTGGCGCCGACCTCTTGACATCGGAGGACGAACGCCATGACGTGCCTCCATGTGTTCGACATCAGCTGGGCGGGGCTCAAATCGTACCATGTCAGGACATCAACCACGAACGGGTGGAGGGGAAAGCGGAGTCCGGCAATAAGGGAGTCGACCGGAAAGACGCACACGTCCGACGAGGACTTTGTGTTGGCTCGGAAACCCGGCCCGGGGAGGAGCAGTCCATAGTCGGCAGGGATCCGGAAGCCCTCTCGGATCAGGTGAAGGTCACCCTCGGTAAGAGACGAGATGGTATGGTCCACCTCGGACAGCTCCCTCGGCTCGTTCTCTTCCACCAACTTAGCCGTACCTTGGGTCACTCTCTCCAAGGTGTCCTCGGCGTAGTCCCGTACGCCCCCCACGCTTGACAGAGCAATGGGTTGCCGACCGAACGCCCCCGCCGTCTTCGGTGTTTCCACGATCGTGACCACGGCCTTACCCTCCCTGGGATGCCGCCGCAACCTCCTTAGGCAGCTCGGCCACTTCGCCCTCTCTGTCCGGACGAACGATGTTCTGATCGCTCGGCTCCACTACCTCCTTCCCTTCGCCCCCTCGGCCTACTCCTTGCTCCGAGGCGGGGGTCTCATCCGAGAGCGTAACCTTAACCATTTTTCTAAGCGAGAAGGGAAAGAGACTGACCTTGAAGTGATAGGTACGGTCGAAAAGTTCGCCGGAAGCAAAAAACGCCTTGCCGCGTCAGCTAGCACCACCACCAAGGAGCTAAAAACTTCGAAGGCGAAAAGTAAAAACTGAAGAGAGAGAGTAAAAGTAAAAAATGAGACTTGGTCGGAGGGGGGGGGGGGGGTGAAGATTTATAGTAAAAGAGAACGTCCCTTGGACTTCCAAACGAAAGAGTGCGACTCTTGGGCCGCTCTCGAAATGTCGCGAAGGCCCAACACGAATGCCTTCTTCGCCGAGACAACTAGCTCGGCATATCAGGACCAGGAGCCGAACCATGGCCATCCGACCACGCCAGCAAAGAGACTGGTCGGCTACCGAGCAAGTACCTATCCGAGCTGGCAAACGGGGAAAACTCCCTTTCCCCTCAGACTTCGCGTAAAATCTCAATCAGACGGCCCAGATCTCGCCGAGAACACTAGACGACAAGATAGTGTTTTCTCGAGAGATGCGCTCGTCTCGAGATGAACAATGCCATCCAACGGTACAAATTACATCAAGTTGCTCGGATGCCCTACACTTCCACCATACCCCACCTCTGTCTGAAGAAACCAGAAAAAATTTTAATTCAAAGTTTTAAGGCACCGCCTTCGGCGTGCCCCCCAGGCCCCATGTCTCGGTCGGCTTCCCGCCGACCCACGGGGCCCGTTCGAAAGCAGATCAACACTCAGAGATCGGGAGAAGCGCACCATTCCGAGCTAGTTAATTGTAACTGTGAAGGTTCGGCCTGGTAGAGGACTCTGGCAACAGAACCTTCACAGTTGCAAACAACAAGCTCGGAACGCCCTTTATTTCTTCCTCCTCAATCTCACCGATGGTCCGGAAGTCCGAGCCATAATCTCCCCCGACGCTGATACCCACGTCGGGGCAGTCAGAGTCCGGAGAAGATCATGGTGGAAGAACGACCGCTCGTCCTTCCGAAGCAACTTGGCCCCCGGGTCCGAATTTGGATCGTCACCTCTTCCACCATGATCTCCTCCGACCCCGCCACCCACCTCGGGACAGCCGGAGTCGGCAGAAGACCTTGGTGGAAGAACGACCACCCATCATCCCGGAGCGACTCATACCTCGGGTTCGGATCACAGTCGTCACTACTCCTGCCTCGTTCTCCCCCGACCCCGACACCCACAATGGGGGCCGTCAGGAACGGGAGAAGAAGAAGGCAGTAGAGTGACCACCCCTCCGAACCTATCAAGGTTAAGACTTCACAAGACTGGCGTCCGCCAGAGGCAGACACCACCGAGGTCTAAAACTCAACATTGCTGCGACTGAAATAACAAGGGGAATGGAGTACATATAGCCTACCCTCCAAGAACCAGCCATTATGACCCTCGGAAGTTGGAACGCCGCACATTAATTGAAGGGATCAACATTAATGACCATTGGAAAACGAAACGCCACATGAATCCGGGAACGCCATTATTATCCTGGGAAATTGGGCCATACCGAGGTCCATTCCTCCACTACCTCTCGGAACGCCCTTTCATGCCTCCGCTCGGCGACCGAGCAAGTGCCTTTCCGAGCTCGCAAACGGAGAAAACTCACTTTCTCCTCAACATTCGCGCATGATCTCGATCAGACGGTCCAGATCTTGCCGAGGGCACTAGGCGACAAGATAGTGTTTTCTTGGAAAATGTGCCCGTCTCGAGATGCGCGCCATCATCCGACGGCTCAGATTGCGCCACATTGCGAAATCTGGCCGAGACCCCACGTCTCCGGTCGGATGCCAAGCAAGTGCCTTTCCGAGCTCGCAAATGGAGAAAACTCACTTTCTCCTCAACATTCGCGCATGATCTTCGATCAGACGGCCCAGATCTTGCCGAGGACACTAGACGACAAGATAGTGTTTTCTTGGGAAATGTGCCCGTCTCGAGATGCGCGCCATCAACGACTCAGATTGCACCACATTGCGAAATCTGGCCGAGACCCCACGTCTCCGGTCGGATGCCGAGCAAGTGCCTTTCCGAGCTCGCAAACGGACAAAACTCACTTTCTCCTCAACATTCGCGCATGATCTCGATCAGACGGCCTAGATCTTGCTGAGGACACTAGGCGATAAGATAGTGTTTTCTTGGAAAATGTGCCCGTCTCGAGATGCGCGCCATCATCCGACGGCTCAGATTGTGCCACGTCGCTCGACCTGCCGAGACCCCATGTCTCCGGTCGGATACCGAGCAAGTGCCTTTCCGAGCTCGCAAACGGAGAAAAGAGACACCGAGCTACTACAACCGCTGGATCTCTCAGAAATTCGCGCCCGTCTATGATCAACGGCCCAGATCGATCCACGTCATAAATCGGTATTTAAAATCATTTTTTATCTATTTTAATCGATTTATTTATTTAAAAATTGCGAAAAATTGCTTAAAATTTGGGAAAATTAACTAAAAATTCTAGAAAATAATTAAAAATTCGGGGATATCTTTTTGAGCCCCTGAACGAACAATTATTGCCTAGAATGCACTGTTAAGGTCCCCGAACGATTAGTAAACACATCGCAAAATTAAATAAATAATCCGAAAAAATAGGTAAAGGCCGTCAAATACTCGATATGGCTAGAGAACAGCACATAGTATCAAAAATTACCTCACTACCCCCTTCAAGATTCAAAATCCTCCACTTGGACTCCGATACAACTCCACTAACCACTAAAACAGTTAAACTACTCCTCAAAGGCTGATCACGCTCAGTCTTTAGGAGTGGGGGGCTCGTGATATGGCTAAAAATGGGGTTAAATCGGAACCGTTCAGATTGGACACGAATCTCGAAGCTTAGGGGTAAAATGGTAATTTCACATACGGATGGATCCAAAGCGGCTACTGGATCTCCTTCGCACGAGACCCAATAGACCACGAGCGGGTCCACACCGGTTGGGCGCGGGTCCCGACCCGAGTCGAGCCCAGACCAGCAAGAGACAAATCAGGGCCACTGATTTGACCAAGTCAACGGGCCTGATTTGCTCTCACCGGGAATCAAGGGGTTAGTTTCCTTAACAGACTGTGAGGATTTCTCTCCTAGCAGTTACACAGGGAACCAGGCCTCTAATCGCTCCCCTGGCGACTATAAATACCTCCCCTCTGCCACTGTGACCAGGTTAATCACTTTTTCACCACTTTAAGCTCTTTCTTGATCTCTTCTGAGTACTGACAAGAGCGTCGAAGGGTGCGTCGCCGGAATCAACCCCGGTGTCTCGCACTTCCTTGTAGGTTGCGGCAGGGGTAGGAAGGCTTGAGTCAACTGTTCAGGTTTTTCTCGAGCTCACAAATTCTATCTGTTTACCCCCACACCGAAATCAGCGGTAACAGTTCTCTTAAAGAAGATAGAAGGAAATAAGACTACTAGTTTACGAAATTTTTTAGAGAGATACATGCATAAAATTGCACGCGCACAACACGTGGAAAATAAAATACATTCTAATTAATATGATTTAAAAATCTTGGATGTTACACCTGATCTCCATCAGATGGCCAAGATTGTGTCACATCGCTCGGAACCACAATCCAAGCAACCAGGGGCACCGAGCTGCATATTGGAGAAGAATCACTTACTCCTCATGATTCGCGTTTGATCTTCATCAGACGGTCCTGATTGAGCCACGTCGAGAAAAATAACTCTTTCTCGTGATTCACGCTTTATTTCTCGTGATCCATGCCTCTTCCCCTCGTGATTCGCGTCTGGTCTCTATCAGACGGCCATGATTGTGTCACGTTGCTCGGAACCACAATCAGAGCAACCGGGACACCGAGCGGCGTATTGGAGAAAAATCACTTACTCCTCGTGATTCGCACTTGATCTTCATCAGATGACCTTGATTGAGCCACGTCGTGAAAAATCACTCTTTTCTCGTGATTCACGCTTTATTTCTCGTGATCCACGCCTCTCCCCTCGTGATTCGTGCTTGGTCTCTATCAGACGGCCATGATTGTGTCATGTTGCTCGGAACCACAATCAGAGCAACCGGGACACCGAGCGGCGTATTGGAGAAAAATCACTTACTCCTCGTGATTCGCGCTTGATCTTCATCAGATGACCTTGATTGAGCCACGTCGTGAAAAATCACTCTTTTCTCGTGATTCACGCTTTATTTCTCGTGATCCATGCCTCTCCCCTCGTGATTCGCACCTGATCTCCATCAGACGGCCATGATTGTGCCACGTCGCTCGGAACCACAATCCGAGCAACTGGGACACCGAGCTACATATTGGAGAAAAATCACTTACTCCTCGTGGTTCACGCTTGATCTTCATCAGACGGGCCTGATTGAGCCACGTCGTGGAAAATCACTCTTTTCTCGTGATTCACGCCTCTCTCCTCGTGATTTGCGCTTGATCTCCATTAGACAACCATGATTGTGCCACATCGCTCGGAACCTCAATCCAAGCAACCGGGGTACCGAGCTGCGTATTGGAGAAAAATCACTCTTTCATCGTGATTCGTGCATGATATTCATCAGACGGCCATGATTGTGCCACGTCGCTCGAAACCACAATCCGAGCAACTGGGACACCGAGCTGCGTATTGGGAAAAATCACTATTTCCTCGTGACTCACACCTGATCTCCATTAGATGACCATGATTGCGCCACGTCGCTCGGAACCCAAATCCGAGCAACCGGGGCACCGAGCTGCGTATTGGACAAAAAATCACTCTTTCCTCGTGATTCACGCATGATCTCCATCAGACGGTCATGATTGTGCCACGTCGCTCGGAACCACAATCCGAGCAATCGGGGCACCGAGTTGCATATTGGAGAAAAATCACTTACTCCTCATGATTCGCGCCTGATCTGCATCAGACGACCATGATTGTGCTACGTCGCTCGGAACCCAAATTTGAGCAACCGAGGCACCGAGCTGCTTACACGGAGAAAACACCTTCACATCATGAGAACCGTCTGATCACTCAGAAGTTCTCGCCCAAGTATGATGAACGTCCCAGATTGCGCCACGTCGCTCGGAACCAAAATCCGAGCCACCGAGGCACCGAGCTGCTCACGCGGAGAAAATGCCTTCTCATCATGGGGATCGTCCGATCGTTCATATATTCGTGCCAGCAAGCGATGAACGTCCCAGATTCGTCCATGTCGATAATACGGTGATTAAATCTGTTTTTTATTTATTAATTCGGATTATATATTTAAAAATTGTAAAAAAATGATTAAAAATTCTGGAAAAATAATTAAAAATTATAAAAAATAATTATATATTCGGGAAAATATTTTTGAGCTCCTGGGTAAATAATTATTAGTTAGAGTAATTGATTAATGCTCCCGAAAAACAAATCATCGCCTTGCAAAATTGAACAAATGATTCGAAAAATAATGTAAACATTGAGAAAAATCACCAAAAATCCAAAAGAGCCTAAGAGCAAACTTAGGCGTGTTACCAGCTCAGGAAAACACCGTTACCTCTCAAACAAGATTCGAACCCCCTTTAAGAACTTCGATAAAGTCCTATACGCCATTGAAACAACAAAACTATTTCCCAAAGGCTGTAGCACACAGTCTTTGGGAGTGGGGGGCTCGTGATATGGCTAAAAATGGGGTTAAATCGGAATCGTTCAAATTGGGCACGAATCTTAAAGTTCACAGGGCAAAACGGTAATTTCACCTACGGACAGGTCCGAAATGGGAACTGGGTCTCTTCTCTTGGGCCCAATAACCCATGAACGAGTCTGTCCAACTGAAAACGGGTCCCAACCCATTGAGAGGCAATTTAGGAAGATATGAAGAGGTCCTGATCCGTCCTTATCCTGGGAAGGTGGTTCTAACCACTTCTATCCAGCCACACTAGGAAGTAGAGATTCGCTCTTATCTCGAAGCAGATCCCTACGGCGACTATAAAAACCCCTACCTCCTACCTTTACAAGGTGATCACTCTTTGCTTACCTAAAGCTTCTTTTAATATTCTTTTCTGAGTATTGATAAGAGCGTCGGAGGGTGCGTCGCCGAGATCCATCTCGGTGTTTCGTACTTTGTGCAGGTCCGCGAGGAGCCAGCTGAACAATAGTGGAAGAGGGCAGATTTGACCCATTCGAGTTCTTGCGAATCAATAAATTCATCTAATTGCCCCCACTCCGAATTCAGCGGTAATAGAATTGAAAGCATATGCAGGTTAAATATATGCAGGTATAGGAGTTGCCCTCTTATTAAAATGGAGCATATGTGTCTATATAGAGATGGTCCATATGCAGTCATGAAGAAACTACCAAGACACTGGATGAATAAGTGAAGATGAATGTGTGCACATGCACAACAGGACAGTAGTAGTAATCTGCAGTAAAAAAAAGCTAATACTCCACAAAACTTAACAACTTACTAATTAGTTGAAGACATAGGACTGGTTTTTCTTGGTGGTTGTTAAGGTATATTAGGACTTCAAAAACATTAGTATACATACTCTAATGTGACTAACTATATATGTATATATACCCATACAGGTATGAACAGTAACCTGCTAACAGTCAGGGTTGGGTATTATTGTGCACGTTTTCAATTGATACTCAGTTAAACTTTACAAAATCAAAATATAGTTATCTGAGAGGCTTAAACATACCTTATATAATATGTATGAGTTATTAAGACACATCAAAACATATCAAGATCTCAAAATTAGGAAATTTTCACAAAAACTTTCAAAACAGTCAATATATATACATATATGTTCAAATAAGGATTTAAGCATCAGTATAGCATAAAAAATTCACCAAATAGTAGTCTAATGTTCCAAAACCATCTCAGTATCAAAACACTTAAAATCCAATCAAAACTTCTCAAATTTACAAAATCTTCAAAACAGTATATACATAACTGTGAATGTGTATGTGTGTGTGTGTTAGCATCAGTTTGAGCATCAGGACTTCATCAAATAAGAGTATAAAAGGTTTCAAATTGACTCAGTATTGAACAACTTAGATCCATATTAAAACTTCACAAAAATTTACAAAACCCAACTTTTGCCTGCACACAACAGACCCGAACTCAACTCCTTCTCAAACCTGATTCTTTTAGTTCAAATCTACTCTTGCAATTTCATTAAACATACACACCACCTCTTACATCAGTTACCCATGAATATCTTCAATTAAAACATGCATATAATCAAGTTTCTATTCATCAACCCATCAAGACAGAGCATATACTTAACATACATAGTAGGGAAGAAGTTTTATTTGTTTTCATGCAATATTATCATACAATTTCATATATATATATATATATATATATATATATATGTATATATATATTCAAATTAGCAACAATTTGAACAAAAATAACATACCCATGATTTTTATTAGGTTCTTTAGTAATCCCAAGTCATTAGATTAGGGTTCCAATCATCAATAGTGTAGTTTTAAGAAAAGAAACAAATTTTAATTTATTTACTCATCAAAATTCATTATATCTTCATACCATCATCTAACAGGATTTCTAATAGATAAATAATCACATACAACATGCTTAGAACAATAAGAAAACAAACACAAGTCACTCACCTTATTGAAGAATCAACCGAAGGTAATAAAAAAAAAGAAAAATCCCTCATTTCGCAAGAAAACCAAGATCTTCGCTTTAAAACTCCAAGAAAATAATAATAAGAAATACCTTTGTGTTGTGCAGCAAATAGACGGCTGCACCTCACCCTATATTGGCCGGGTTTTGATGTATCTGGGGTTTTTAAATAGATTTGCTAAATATCTCTTTTAAATATACCTTTACATATATAAATCCTTATACTTGAAAATTGAATAAAACCAACTTAATTGAGTTTTAAAAATCAAAGATAGTCCTCTTGTATCAGCCGATACTATTTGAAAAACCCAGAAAAACAAAATTGCATTGTTGCCCCTTTAAGTGACAAATTTGCAAAAGACCCCTCTTTACCAAAACTTGCAAAATAAACCAAATTTATTAAAACGAAAAGTAAACTCTTTACCTCTGAGTTGACTAGGCATCATGCCCAGCCCAAAAGTTCAAAATTCTGGAGTTTTCCACTCCAAGTGGTAATTTTGCACAAAAGTCATTCTTTTTGTAATATTTTCAAATAGGTCAAATAATTATTAGAAAAATCCAAAAAAATCACAAATAATATCTAATAATAAATAATGAGTTTTACCCAAAATAATTTTTGATTTTGAACTTCCCAAGAAAATATTTGCACATATTTTGCACATGTAAAAAGGTAAATTTTCAGGAAAATATTTGTTAAATCACCAAAAATTATTTTAATTCATTTATTAATCTTAAAAGTATTATTTAAAAAAATCTGGGGTATTACAGTTTTACGCCATATATCTAATAGAGATTTAACATACATCAAATGTCGACCAGACACATCTACAAGATTGTCGAAGCTTTTGATTCCATGGGGTTAAAAACCAGTTGTATGTAATTTGTAGAATATGCATTTTGATGTTATCTATTAGCTTTGCTTTTGTTGTTTTGTGATTAGATTAGATGTCACGTTATTTTATAGTGTCTCTGATTGACTCCTTTTAGCAAGAGAGACTAGAAAGAGAAATGAAGATCAAGCAGATGAGGCAAGAACTTTTGGCTCAAGCAAAGGTAGGGATGGCATTCGGGTCACTCGGGCCGGTTCGGGCCGGGTTTGACCTGTCTCAGGGCCTACCCGGGCCGGGCTCCTCCACTATGCGGGCCGGGCTCAAGATTGGAAATCTTGGTCCGGGCCTGGCCCCCGGACCCGAGTGTGGGGGCCGGGCCGGTCCGCAGGGCCGGGCTCGTGTTTAGGGAGAATTTTTTTTGTGTGTAAAATATTAAAGATCAAGTGTATGGATTTGTAATTTCATAACAGTTGCAAAGAATAAAATTTCATAAATAATTGAAGTACATGAATAAATGAAGTACATGATTTAATAAATTTGAAATTCTTAAATAAAATGGAGTACTTGAATAAAATTTCATACAAATTAGATCAAATTACAAATTAAGGGAATTACTTGAATTTAAAGATCGAGATGGCCTCTACTTAGATTGAAGAGAAGGCATTGGACTATTGTTATGCGCTTCAACTTAACATAAATATAGAATCTCATCACCCTAAATTTTCCAATTAATTACAATATATTGAACAACATTTTAATGTAAATTGACTAAATGTAATCGTTCATTCATCGCTACTTGTTGATCTAGCTCCAGCTTGTGCTTCAAGTAAGTCTTGGGTCCTCTCTTCCACTTTCATCCAATCTTCGGTGCATACTAGCATCTCCAGCTTGTGCTCGGGCTCATTATCCTGCCACCAAGAGAAAAAGCACTTTCCAATGCAACAGTTGACACCGGTGTTGTTAGCAGATCTTTAGCCATACGAGATAGAATATTAAAAATTACTTCATTACTCTCCAAAATTGTAACACATTTTCTACATCTTCAACTGTACTTTGTGCATTATACAAATTCAATTTATTTGGTGAATTGGTTCTTGGTTTTTTTGATTTAATAAGATTTAAAACACCAATACTAGCTTGACTCTTTCCTTTTGATAATATGGATGAAGAAGAAGAAGAAGAATCAACATTTTGTGTTTGTGTTTGTGTTTGAATAGTGTTAGATGAATAAATCCTATCATAAGAATCATATAACCTAGTCAAAATATTCTCAAATTTACGAGTAAAAGCAACATGATCAAAATCTAGTATTGCATCGTGTGGGGCATAAGTGTAAAAAATTCCAATTAAATTTTTTGTTCTATCTAATTTAATCATAATATTTTAAAATTAACATATGCCGCATTAACCATATCTCCAATAAAAGGGTCATTTTGCAAATCTTTAATTGTTGTCATCATAGTCACAATTTCAAGTAAAATACCACTAGATGTAGATGTATATATTTTTGAAAATTGCAAAGTTGCATCGTTAAAGGGTTGTAAAAATTTATACAAACTATCGGCAAAAAACCAAAAATCATCATCTAACATACAATTTTGCATACCCATTGCGACACAAAAATCTTTAAGATTAAAACGATAATGAAGAACAACACCTAATAATTCAAAGGTAGAATTCCAACGATGTTGTACATCTTTAGGAAAACGTCTACATACAATGCCCCTAAGTTTACACCAATCATGAAAAGCTTGATAAATTGGACCACTCAATGTAATATAATGAACACAATCTTTCATTGCTTCTAGTTTATCATTTCCATATTTTAGTGCATCTTGCACACAAAGATTTAAAATGTGATAAGCACACCTAACATGAAAAATTTTGGGTTCTATAGGATCTAAGGTAATTTTTAAACTCTCAATTGCCTTAGTATTATTGGAGGCGTTATCAAAACCAATAGAAAACACTTTATCATAAATACAAAAATTATTACATGTTTCCATAATGTGTGTGGCTATAATTTCACCCTTATGTGGGTACCTAACATATCCAAAAGAAATTATTTTCTTTTGAAGTACCCAATTCGAATCTATCCAACGCCATGTTACACACATCATTGGAACGCCGTTTACTCCTACCGACCCATCCGATGTCAATGAAACTCTAGTGTTTAGTGATTTTAGTGTTGCTATTAAAAAATCCTGAGTCTCATTGTAAACTAATTTACAATCACTCTTAACAACATTCCTAGAAATCTTTTTATAATGGGGGTTGAAGGAGGTTTGTTCGAAAGTCCATACATATTTTTTTTCACCAAACGAATATGGCAATTCACCCCTAATTACTAATTTAGCCATTTCCCTACGAACGAGATCGTGATCATAGCTATGACTATCTACTTGACCGGTTTTAGGATGTATTTTTGTTGTGTGAGATTATCTTTCGAAAATTGTAGTTGACATTTGTTTAAGTGACGTTGAAGTGTACCCGTGCCCGATCCTATTTTAAACTTATATGGTGTTTGACACTTCTTACATATTTTAAGTCCTACATTCCTATCATTTTGTAAAGGGACAAAATTGAAATAATTATGTACTTCGGAAGTAGTCCCTCTTGTTTTCCTTGAGGTTAGAGAACGCCCTTGTTCCAATAGTTGTGGTTCTACATGATCTTCTATTTCTATAGGATTTGAGTGTGTTTCATTCAAATCGGGAAAACTATCATAATTCATGAATGTTTCTTCACTATCTATATATGGGTTTGGAATGGAAGGAATGTGATGACTAGTAGATTCTTGACTACTATGTCTACGATCACCGCGTGATCGATTAGATGCCATTTAACTATAAAAAACTAGTGTATGTAAAAATTAGAGAGAAAACAACAACTAAATGTATGGCAACTAATAATTAAAAACAAACAACAATCTATCTCAATTAAAAAATAACAACATATCAAGAACTAGTGAGTGAGTAGTGTATGTTTCTTTTATCACTTTACCAAAATTAAAAATAAAATCTAAAAAAATGAGAGGAAGAAGATCATGAAAACCCAAATTATATGAGAATAATGAATAATCAACTTTATTAATTCTACAAATTAAAATTATACTAAAATACCGTAAGAAAGTTGAGACTTGAGAGCTAGGAGTAGAAGTAGTATTGATTGTTGTTGTTGAATGTTAATGGGTTGATCACTTGATTGTTGTTGATTTTCCTTCCTTCAAAATGTAGAGAAATTTGATCTAGATCACTTAAGAGAGTGTTGATCACCTAATTGTTGTTGTTGATTGGAGAAATAGTAGAGAGAATGAGAGATTTGAGTGAATTAGTGAAGAGAAATGAAAGAAATGGTATGGTATTTATAGAATATGTAATTTTTTTGATTTCCTAAAGTACCTCCCAAAACTAGCCAGTATAAATCCGTTGGGGGGGGCATTTTAGTAATTTTAATTTTTTTTAAAAATTTTCTGAAGAAAAAAAAAGCCAACGGTCGGCCCGGACCGGCCCGAGCTCGGGAGGGCCGGTTCAGCCAGTCCCGGGCGTCGAGCGGGCCGGGCCTAATTGGGCCAAATGCCAAAAACTTGGGACCGGCCAAGACCGGGTCTTATGGGGGTCGGGTTGCGGTTCAGCCCGGGTAGGAGAGGGGCAGGGCCGGTTCCGGGCTGGCCCGGACCTGATGCCATCCCTAAGCAAAGGAGACTGATGCGTAAATCACCCATGTCGGTTCCCTTGTTCGAAGACGCCTTCATTTTTTGTTATCCTTTTTTTTTTCAAAACTGTCTGTATGCTAATGCTGAGAGATGTTTCAGAAGCACTGTCGTTGGTTACCATGGACTGGTCATAATGAACTTCTGTCTTGTTGGTTGAACTATTTCTATGCTTTATAATTTTGTCAATGAGAAATGCTTCAGAAAGATTATATTCAATCACCTATTCAGTGTTCATACTGCGATTTCAGTATTTTTTTTTATCAATTAGGGATAATGGTTAGGCAGAAAATACTGAAGAGTTGAATCCGATGAAACAAAAGCAGAATGAAGGTGGCCAGGAAAATATAGATGGAGACAGGTATTTGAGAGAAGCAAGTATGTCTCTGATTATGTAAATAGTCAACAAGGTGAACTGTGCATTTTATGGCCTTCTTTGTGATGGATGCATTGTGTACGATCATCTTTTAATATGCACTTGTACTAAATGTTTTGTATTGGATATAATTGCCCGCATATACAGTTTGTTTGGCATGTGAATGCACATGATTATCGTCGCTGATAAGAGTTGTTCTTTTATACACACCAACTGAATATGCAACACAAAGTCTTAACGCAATTAGACAGTTAATGTACTCCAACAAGCATTTATTTTTCGGTAAACTTTAAAAGTTATAATTTACACATCTTCCAACAAGCATTTATTTGTTCTCGTACTCATTTTTTCTAGGATGGGTTGATATTTCAATAATACTACATCTACATGTAAACTGTACTATAATTTTGCACACCCTGTGTGGCATGCAGCTACAAAAACAACATAACTTAACCCTAATTAAACTAAATTAAATATTAAAATAAAACAAAAATCAGAGCTATTTAATAAACCTTCTCTCGCTTTTCAACGGGTTTAACGCTTCTTCTCTCTCCCTCTTTAGATTAACCCATCTTAATTAAAATTTAATCCCCCATTCCTAGATAAACCATATTGATTCCTGTTATCCTTCCTCTTATAAAGAGAATGAAATCCGATTTCTCCTCTAAAGTAAGAAACCTTTTACTCATATTTTTTCCCAATTGATGAACCCCTTCAGTCTTCTCCTTCTAAATCATTTTCCCTTCTAATTCATCTTAAAAAACTGAGGTAGAATTCCTATAAAATATAATTATCTTACCTTAATTTTTTTTCCAAATGCGCTTATAGATAGGATAATTGTAGATATTTTAAATACTTTCATATGCCTCCGGTTATCTTACCTCATCCGTTTTCAAATGAAGTCTAAACAGTCAATCTTTTCATTATAATATATTAATTTTATTCTTTAAGAGTACAGGTTCTGATCAACAGTGACTTTTTGATCTTTTCTCTTCAACTTGTTTTATCAAAGTTTTTACAGAAAGGTAGGTAAATTTTAAATATAGATATGGATATGGATTTTAAAGTATCATGAGAAGGTAAGAGTCATGATAGTGATAAGAAATATAAGTTTCTTTTTGCCAATGTGGTTATTTCTCACTAATACAGATTAATATATGCATAATGCAAATGTAATTATATTTATATTAGTCTAAATAAAATTGTAGAAATTTGAATTTGTGTTTATTTTACACATTAAAGTTTTTATTTTTTAGATAAAATAACAAATTCTAATTTGAATGAACTAAACACCATTTACATTGCATATCAGTACATGAGGCATATTGTTTGTCAACTTATTCAATTCTTACATAGAACACTTATTTGCCTTGTATCACACTATTGCACAACTTGCAGTCATGAAAATTGAAAGTGTAGGAATTATTGGCATTGAGCCTACAAGCAGTTAATGGAGTTCTCTACCTCTATTAATCAATATTGTCCCTCTTTCAGCTCGACATCAACCATCATCTCGTAGGGTATTAGCTACTAGAAGATTATCTATTCAATGTACAACTCTCTGTTACCTTCAAGAAAATATTTGTTTTTGTTGCCTTAGATATATCTGAACTAAAATCCACACACTTTACATAATTAAGAATGGAAGATATATATATATATATATATGTGTGTGTGTGTGTGTGTGTGTGTGTGTGTGTGTGTGTGTGTGTGTGTGTGTGTGAAATGCTCTATTGAAAATGCAAATGTCTGTGAAAACATGGAAAACCACCTAGGCCGTTGTTGGAAACAACGGCCTAGGTTATAATGCATTATAGCCTAGGCCGTTGCTTCCAACAACGGCCTAGGTTGTTTTCACGAGTTTTCACAACATTTGCGTTTTCAACTGAGCATTTCCCTATATATATATCTTCCATTCTATCTTCCATTCTTCTTCCATATATATATATATATATATATATATATATATATATATATATATATATATATCCTAAAATATGATAATTAAGAAGGTTATTTGATTATCTTTTTATAGTTTCTGCGTTATAAGATTTTACACATTAAAGTTTTTATTAATAAATAAGATAAGAAATTTGAATTTGAATGAACTAAAAGTTTTACTATTAAAAATAGTTAAAAGTTTTCAGATATATATTGGTTAAATGTTTTTTCAACAAATAAAAAATTTGTTTACTAATTTCAACAACTTTATTTGATGAGGAAGCAAAATGCATCATTGGCAGCCCTGCAAAAGATCTGGAAGATATTAAGAATAAGGTATAATATGTTATTCTCATAGTATTACAAATAATTAAGAGCTAATTTCTTAATTCTATATGCAGGAAAAAAAGTTGAAGAATTTGATAGACGGACCAAGAAATGCATTGGAGATGAGTATACTTTTTTGATCAAATCACAAGATGTCCAATATGGAAGAACAACTACAAGATTATTGACATGATGCAAAATTAAAAAAGGATGAATAAGAAATTACAAGCAATTTTAAGCTGAAGAAAGTTAAAGTCGAAAGTGATGATTAATCTTATGAGAAATACGATAAGTTTAGGATTTACTAATTTTTTTTTTAATAACTTTTTTTAATATCAGTTTTAAGTTCAAGAAAGTTAAAGTCGAAATGATGATATATCTTATGAAAAATACAAATCATTATATCTTTATGTTTTAGATGAAACTATTACGCATATAGCTCTCTCTTACATCGTTCGAATTTTGATCCATTTGTGCTTTATTTTGATTGGAATTTTACTAGAATTGATTAAACTTGGGTTCTTGATGCTTGCTTCAAATCTGATTTCGATGAGCTTATTGTCGTTGGAGTAATTTAGAAATTCATGGCTTGCTTTTACGATGATTGACTGAGTCGAATTTGTAGTTTGAAGAATATGGGTGTGCTAAATGCAAGTATGTTTAGATAAAATTTTCAACATTTATGTGCACCAAGTCACGTGCACTTGGTGCACGGTAAATTCCAACTAGCATTATACTAAATCACTTTTGGTCGAAAGATTTTTCTAATTTTTTTTTCAACAAAAAATGTTAGTATGCTCCTCATAAACATTTCAAAAGTAGTATGGTGTAGTTTAGTTAGTAACTGAGAGATTGAGTGTTCAAATCATATTAATCGTAACTAGTCTAACCCTGTGCAAATTGCACAAATTAAAATAATTTTGAGAATCATAAAATTATATGGAACTAAAAAATTTAGAAATGTCTCTTAACTATATCGATCGCAATATAATTAAAAGATGAAAACTCTACAAATTAACCAATTCACACTTCCAAACCAACCAACATAATTTTGTATTTCTATTCAATTTAAAGGAAAGAAAAAAAAAGTTGAATAATTACCGATGTTAGGTTGTGGCTCTTCTCGGACTCCTTGATGCACTCCGCTATCTCTTTCTTGACCGTGTGCTTTTCAACCGCCTTCCCTCTCAAATCAAGCATTCCCTCTCAAATTAAATATAGTCAACATTAGAAATACATGGAGGGAATAATAATTAATCATTAGCTATATAAAAACATGACAAATGTATAGATTACCAATTCACATTTCCAAACCAATATCATTCAATATTTTCTATTCAGTTGAAAGGAAACCCCAAAATTCTCGATATGTGTAACTTTCCAACAATTCCATTACCAAACATAGGTAAAACCTAGATTTAGAGATACCAAAAAACATGTATTTTTAAAAATCACTTGCAATCTTATCAGCTTCCTCCATTCTAAAGCTTACTTGCCAAGAATCGTATTGTCAGCGAAGTTCCTCAATATTTACCTCCAATTGTTCTATATTACTCCTTAGTTGTGCATCTACAAAATTAATAGACCATAAAACACACATACTATAATACAATTCACCAAAACTTTTCAAACAAAACAAAAGATGTAAAAAAGATGATATTTACCCTCTACCATTCAAAAACTAAAACCTTAACTTTTCACTTCCTCCAAAAGGTAAAACAAATCTCATTTACCATATAAAGCCACAACTTTTAAAATTTATACTTACATAGAGTAAAAAACTCCACCCAATTATTTAATTTTAAACAACAATGTAATAATCATAAAATCAAAGCAGAATTACATGAATACATATGAAAAGAGAAATCCTTTTCGAATCATATTGCATAAAGTTTCTAAAGACTTAATTTCTCCCCAATTCTATAATAATCACGTGCTTCAATCACCCTAAATTTTAAACCCTAAACCCTAAAAATCAAATCAGACATAGAAAAACAATTAAGAAAAAAATACTGTGAAATCTAAAGAAAAATAAAAAGACTCACTGAATCGTGCGTCAAGTATGTATCTCAGTAGTCGTAATAATACTTGCAAAAATCTCAAACACAACAATTTTAAACAAAAACAAAACTGAAAAAAATAGAATCTTTCTAATAAAAATTTTGATCTTTGATTTGATTATAAAAAGAAAATGATTAAACCATAAAACACACATACTATACTACAATTCACTAAAACTTTTCAAACAAAACAAAAGATGTAGAAAAGATGATATTTACCCTCTACCATTCAAAAACTCAAACCATCACTTTTCATTTCCTACAAAAGGTAAAACTAATCTCATTTGCCATATAGAGCCACAATTCTTGAAATGTATACTTACATAGAGTAAAAAACTCTACCCAATTATTTAATTTTAAACAACAATGTAACAATCATAAAATCAAAGCAGAATTACATGAATACACATGAAAAGAGAAACCCTTTTAGAATCATATTGCATAAAGTTTCCAAAGACTTAATTTCCCCCCAATTCTATAACAATCACGTTCTTCAATCACCCTAATTTTTAAACCCTAAACCCTAAAAATCAAATCAGACACAGAAAAACAATTAACAAAAAAATACTGTGAAATTTGAAGAAATATAAAAAGACTCACTGAATCGTGCATCAAGTTGTATCTCAGTAGTCGCAATAATACCTGCAAAAATCTCAAACACCACAATTTTAAACAAAAACAAAACTAAAAAAAATAGAATCTTTCTAATAAAAATTTTAATCTTTGATTTGATTATAAAAAGAAAGATGAGATCTTTGGATTGTTACCTCAACAGTTGCGTGAATTGGACGAAGAAATAGTATTCGTAATCGGAGGGTTTTTATGAACGCGGAATTAGAAGATGATGAAGATGAGAAGTTTTTGAAAGTGGATGAGAATAGTAGGATGAGAAGATCAGAGGTTTCCCCCTCCTTTTTCTTTATTTACTCTAAAATTTATACGCGCTAAGTACGAGTTAGTACCTACTTTGGCTCTCCTTTCACTATTTAAAAATTGAGAAAGGAGAGAGGGGTAGGCCCATTAGTATAAGATATAGATATAATATAATATACTATAATGGAAAGAATACTATTAAAGCAGAAGATTTGCCTTTACATTTTACATATGCATTTAAAAATACTATTAAAGCTCTAACATATTACACATCAAACTTTGGCTCGAAACCTTTTTTATACATAATTGGAACATCTAATTAACATAATACAGTATGTCTTAATTTTTGTAACATAATACAGTATGTCTATACATGCAACCATCTCACACATTGAATGAATTTTTTTAACGTTTAATTGCAAAATCAGTGAAGCAAAATAGGCTCATCTTCAATAACTCTAAGATAATTGCTTTGAAACCAACATGAATTACATCCTAATCTAAACTTACATACAACAATTCATTCATCACCAACCAATCCACACCCATACACAAATAATTTTCAATCACTCCAAGACAATTGCATTGAAACCAACATGAATTACATCCTAATATAAACTAACATACAACAATTCATCACCAACTAATCGTTGAAACTAAATTGATCACCAACTAATCACTGATATTAACTCATCAATGATCACCAAATAAAACCTCAAACATACTAATATAAACTAACATACAACAATTCATCACCAACTTGTCATTGAAACCAAAATGATCACAACTAATCACTGAACTGAACTCATCTATTAAACTGGAAAGCAAACCAAACTAACAATGAATCACCTTCAGTAACAAATAGGCCTATACATGATTCTCTAGAGACTGTACGAAAGCCAAAACAAATCACAATCATTTAACATCTCGAAAAAATGGAAAAGGCAAATCATTTTGAGCATCTTCTGCTTCTCTTGAAGATAAACTTGAGAAACCATCTAAATTATCCTTTGAAACAACGTCTCCAATACCTATTTTGCTTCATAGTAGAAACATTGTATCTGCTTTTGGAATCCAAAATCTATAAATCAAATTTTAATGCATTTTCTGAAATTGAAATCTCACTTACTGTAAGAGCATAAACTAAATTTAGAGCATATCTAATAAACATATTACAAATGTATTGATGTAATACAATTTTGACAGACTTTATTATTTGTCCTCTCTAAATTGTTAAATTCCTTTTTAAAACAAAATTTCGAATGTTTAATATGTTAAACTTTGGGCATGTTTAAAATGACTTGACAAAAAAAAGTTTGCTAGAATATCTTCAGTAACAAATAGGCCTATATAGATTCTCTAGAAACTATACAAAATCCAAAGCAAATCACAATCATTTAACATCTCAAGAAAATGGAAAAGGCAAATCTAATGAAACGTACATTTGAATGATCGACGGGCGGCGACAGTGAGAAGATCAACGGGCGGCGATGGCGATGGTAGCGATGGGTGGCGATGGAGGATAGCGACGGGCGACGACGGCGAGCGTAGTGATGGGTGGTGACGGCGAGGGTAGTAAGGGTGGCAATGGAGGATAGCGACGGGCGGCAATGGCGAGGAGATCAATGGGTGGCGGAGGAGATTTGGGTGGGTTTTGGGATAGGAAGGGTTAGAATTAGTGGATTTAGGGGAGATGTGGTAGAAGAATTTTTTTTTTTTTTTTGTGTTTTTTTAATTTTACAATTGATGTGGGCTGCACGTGTGAATTCTTACTTTTGCTCTCCTTTCTCTATTTCAAGAAGAGATGGTGTAAGCCTATTAGCTATATATATATATAGCTATATATATATATATATATATATATATATATAAGAGAGAGAGAGAGAGAGAGAGAGAGAGAGAGAGAGAGAGAGAGAGAGAGAGATAATTAAATAAATAAAGAAGTTGTTTGGGGGGGGGGGGGGGAATGTGTTTTGTGAGGTTAGATTTGGGCCTTTGATTTTGAAGTGATTGAAGGAGAGCCATTTGATAGCTTTCTTTGTGTTTTATTATATAGATGAGCGGTTGGGGGGGGGGGGGGAGGGATTTGAATTTGAGTTTTGGGGAGAAATTTTGGTGGGAAAAATGTGTTTTGTGAGGTTAGATTTGGGCCTTTGATTTTGGGGGGGTTGAAGGTGTAATACCCCAATTTTTATTTATTAAAATTATTTATTTATTTTTTTATACGTTTTGTGCACGTGCAATTTTTTGTAGTATAAAACCTTATAATTACTTTCAATATGGATAATGTGGATATATATATATATATATATATATATATATATATATATCTGTGTGTGTGTGTGTGTGTGTGTGTGTGTGTACGTGTTCTCTAATTGTTTTTATAAAGGCCCATTTTTCTTCAAATAAACATAAGCCTTCTTTTTAGCCTAAATCTAATTTTTTTTTTTTGTAAACCATTATTTGGCCCATTAAATGAAGCCCATGAGCTATTTCTTTTTTTATTACAACTTGTAATGTAGAATATTTTTATAAGAGTATTTTTATAAAAAAAAATAATGTACAACTTTTTAAATGGAGAACAAATGAATGCACGTGCATTGCACATACACGTGCAAGTAGCACACATAGTGGGCCGGTTTTGGTATGGAGGGAAAAAGAAAAAAAAAAGTGGAGTTATGGGTGGTAGTTGTTTAAATCATGGTTGGTTACTACAACTTCCCCTTCAATCCTAACCTTTTATTTTTAACTCCTAGATTGATCCTAGCCCTTCATTTGCTCCAATTTTTTGTATAAATACCCTCCCTAGCCTAGTTATTCTTGTACTTTTCATTTCTCCAAAACCTATAGTAGAAAATACAATTGTTAGTAGTGTAGTAAGTGCGATAAAAAAAAAGATTGAGAGTTGTGGGTTGTGCTTGCACCAAAGGAAGGCCGGCATCAAGGAGGGCTCGGGATTGCACTTTGATGGCCGGTTTTGCACATCAAGGAGGAGGAGGAACGCTCTTCTGGCAAGCTCGCGAAGGACTCTTTTGTTTAGGAGGTGTTGCAATATTTATTCTCTCCAAATAAGGTGGGTTATTTTCCATGTTTCTAATTAGATTTCATGATAAAGTTGATTAAATTGATAATGCATGAAAGAAACTAATAAGAGCACATTTAATTGGAAAAAGGCTTGTTAGTTGATTGAATTGATGCTAAATAGATTGCATGTTATTCCATCATGAATCTTAAGTTGTATGTGAATTGTTTGTAGCTATGGAATGCTTGAATTAAAATTTGTTGTTAGTATCAAAACTAAATTCAAATGCTAGTAGATGAAATTGTTGCTTTATGTGCTTAGATGGACTTTTGTGATAATATTTAGCATGAGTAACCTATAATTTTGGATTTGTAAAAGAAAAATAAACAAGAAATTGATATAGGAAATATGTATAAGAAATATCGAAATGAGATGTGGTAGTAGTAGTATACAATTTAAGTTAATTGTATGAAAAATATGTGTTTAATTATTGGAAAAATTATTTTTAAATTACTGGAGTGTTAAACTATGTTTAATTAGATATTCTGGAGATTTACAAGAAATTTAGTAAAAAGCAAAACTCAAATGAGAGCTTTTGAACATCGAAATGTTCTAATTGAACAAAGGATGGATTTAATTAAAATACGAGTTGTATTCAAGACAACTTGAGCCTATAGCTCAATTGGTCGGGAGACTCTCTAATGCTACAGTGCGTGCGGCTTGTTCCCTTGGATCGCTGGTTCGATACTTGAGAAACCCAAATTTTTATGTGCGTTTGTAAAAATTTAATGAATTTCCAACCCGAGAGCATTTAATACTCTCAATCCCCTTTTATATCGAACGGCACAATTGGCCACATGGCCAGAGCGTGCGGCTTGCTTCCTGTGGGTTGCTGGTTCGAATCCGGCCTCGGTCAGAATAATATCTTTTTGGAAAAAAATGACTTTTGTGGTTTCTTGATGTGTAAAAATTATGAAAAAAATTACTATTATTATTCTAAAAACATGTGTGACTTATGAAAAATAAGTTGGGAGTTATTGGGATAAAATAAAGTATATTTGGGAATAAAAATGTGGTTGGAACTATACTTGTATATTTTGTGAAAAATGCGTTTTTTCAAAGGACTTGAGATAAATGCTAGAAAAGAAAATATAACAAAGAAAGAAAGTATATATTGTGAAGTTGGTAGGGATTATTCTTATTAAAGAATAGTGTGACATTAATGAGTTTGTGAATATTTATTTTGGCTATATATTTGGTGATATGATTTTAATGTGGAAATAAATGTTGTGAAATACACGATGTATAATTGAACCCCATGAATGGTTATTTTGACTCATGAATAATTTAGAAATCATGCGATTAGAAAAGAGAAATGTTATTGAGTATGATAACTCAAACATGTGAATTTGTGAATCGAAATTGAAAATTAGGGTGTAGCCAAAACTCACACCGACAAGTGAAAAGTGATGAATAAGATTATTGATATTGAAAAGACCAAGGTTGGTCATGTGAAATTGAAGAAATAAGACTGGTATTAGTGAGAGAGCTAACTCTAAGAGATTAATTTTGTTCATAATTTCATTAAATTAAGAATTTAGTACATAGTGAAGAGGTGATGAAAGTAAGAGAAAAACACGAGTATGAGGGCCATCGGATTGGCGGTGTAAGAGTGAGCCACAGAATGCATGCTTGATGCGTCAGGACATGGCGTGGGCACTACTCCGGAATTATCGTCTCGGTGGCGATGCTTGTGGGTTATTTGGTGACTGCAAGAGGATCGTGTGCCTTGAAGGAGGCTGAATTGTCCATAGATAGTCTTTACGATGCGTCGTGACATAACGTGGGATTCCCCTCCAGTTTTTCTGTACATGAGCTTGTACTCATAGATCATCTAGGATACTTACCGTAGTTACAGTAGTAGATTAAGTCATGACGAGGGATTGAACCCTACAAGATGAAGAACGATTAAGAGGCTTGCCTTCGGACCTATGTAGTATGGGATGCATAGAATCCGAACAAGTGTGCATTAGTGTCATGTAATGTAAATGATTGCATTAAGGACTAAGTGCACAATCACAACACGACATCAATAGGGTATTCCCTTTAATTTGATATGTGACAAGTTTGTGTTTGTTAAATATGAAAAATCAGTTATACTGTTTCCGGCATAGAGAGGATGGCTGTGTATAATGTTCGTCGGTTGAATAAACTGACGTACCCACAGTTTTGTATGCAGGGTAAATGACATGATAACGATTAAAGGAGAAATGATGCTTAGCGATTATTTAAATGTTGATGTACCTTTATATAAATGTTGTAAATTTGCTTCCGCTGTAAAATGTAAAGTGTAAAGATTCCTATGTAACTCTGATGTAAAGTGAAAAGTTTTAAATTCCTTGTAAAATTGTACTAAATGAAGTGTAAAGATCCTGTGGAATCTCGAATTCAGTGTATTTTGGAATTGGGGCGTTACAGAGTGGTATCAGAGCCACGCTTCATACTTGTACAAATTTATAAGGAACGACACCTTAGAAGTGGACATTAGAGTGTGTGTTGAGTCTAGAGATTTAAATGTAATACTCATCTGATGACTCTTCTGACGAAGAAGAAGAACCAGTTCCAAGTATTCTTGTGATATCTCTTCAGAGGCAGGTAGAAACACTGCGGAAGAGAGTCGGATTATTGGAGGCACAGTTGGCAAAGCACAAGGATGATTTTGCTGTTCTCAGTCATCGTGTATGGGAACTCGAGAAGAGGAAAAATATGACCGATGTGCTGAAGGAAGAAATTGAAGAACTACGGGGAGATCTTCATGAAGCCAAGAGGAACCGTAGGAGTTAGACCATTGTATCGTCTACTGCTTTCATTTTGATGTCAAAAATGTTTTAAATTTGAATGTATAAAGTTTGAAATTCAATGAAATGGAAATATTGACTTGAAAGTTCATGTTTCACCCTTCGAATTTAATGGGTCTTTTGCATCAGAACATGGCTGGACGAAGAGCAAGAAATGGTGAAGGTCTGGACTTGGAAACGGAACTCGCGAGGGTCTATCAGACACTCAACGCCGTGGCCATGAATCAGAACCAAGGGAGGGTACCTGCGAATCCGGTGCCCGAAGAAATCAAACTCGTGGAATCATTCAAGCGGATGAAACCACCGGTGTTTGAAGGAAAGTCAGACCCTGATACGGCTGACAACTGGATCAGGCAGGTAGAGATTATCTTCGAAGTCTTGGAGACCTCTGAAGGTAGCAAGGTGAAGTTGGCGACTCTGCAATTTGAGAAGGATGCGGCTGTGTGGTGGTAGTCGATGAAGCGGACAATGGGAGGTATTTTTCTTGGCTGGAAGGAATTTTTTGAGGAATTCTGCAATCATTACTTTCCTTCAGACGTCCAGGAGAAGAAGGCCATGGAGTTTCTATCACTGCAACAAGGTGGCATGTTAGTTAGGGAGTATGAGACTAAATTTACTCAGCTCTCAAGGTATGCTCCCGAACTGGTAATGGATGAGGCGAAGAAGGCTCGTAAGTTTGAGCATGGATTGAGGCCGAGCTTGAGGTCCCGGATGATACCTTTTGGTATCAGAAGATTTGATAAACTGGTCAAGCGCGCGACAACCACGAAAGCAGACATGGAGTAGTTTCATGTTGTTCAAAATCGGAGGAACAGCTGGTAGTCTGGGAAGAGGCCCGCAAATTCTGGGAATTTCAAGGGTCAACCATCGGCACAAAGGTTCAAACCGACAGGGGCGAACGCTATCAATGTGGTTGGAGGACCCGGAAACAATGTTGTGAGACCTCCTGCGGTAAATTGCTACAACTGTGGTGAGACGGGACATTACCAATCTCAATGTCCCAAGCCACGGAATGGTAATCGCAATGTACCAATGCAGCAGACTGGGAAGCGACCGTACCAACAAGGGCGAGTATTTGCCTTGACCAAAGCTGATGCCGATGAAGTAGATCATGTCATCACTGGTACGAGGGCGGATATTTAGAGGTTCATGTTGTTTCTTTTCCCGCTTATTTGGTGAACTGTTACATAATGGGTGTGTATTATGTAACAGGAGAACTTTATTTGAATGGAATGAAAGCTGTTGTTTTGTTCGATACTGGATCCTCTCATACTTTTGTGTCTCCTAAATTTGCTAAAGTGTTGGGAGTTGAACCGAAGATTTTTCCAGGCAAGATCTTAGCAGTAGCTACTCTATCAGGGAAAACTTTAACCACTGATCGGTACTATGCTGATTGCGAGATTGTGATTGGGGATAGAATTTTCGGGATTGATCTAATCGAGCTGACTATCTTGGGAGTCGATGTTATCATTGGCATTAATTGGATGTCGGAGTACAGTGCAAGCATCGAGTGAAAGACCAAGACGGTAACAGTGAAGGCTCCAGGTGGACCTGAAGTCACTTTCCAAGGGAAGAAGAAGTGTTCTAGGCTAGTGGCAGCTATCCGCAAGGAAGAGATCCTTGTGGAAGTGCAAAGGATTCTTGTGGTTCGAGACTATCCGACTGTGTTCTTGGATGATTTTCCTGGGTTACCCCCGCAAAGTGATGTAGAGTTCAGCATCACCCTTCAACCGGGAAGTGCACCCATTTCTAAGGCACCGTATAGGATGGCTCCAGTGGAACAGGATGCGGTGAAACGGCAAATTGAGGAACTGTTGGAGAAAAGCTTTATTCAACCTAGTATGTCACCTTGGGGAGCACCAGTGCTTTTGGTAAAGAAGAAGGATGGTTCGATGAGGATGTGCATCGATTACCGAGAGCTGAATAAGGTCACTGTTCAGAATAAGTATCCTATTCTCCGAATTGATGACTTGTTCGATCGTCTACAAGGAGCAGCTATTTTCTCAAAAATAGATCTTCGATCAGGATATCACCAAGTTCGAGTGAAAGCTGAAGATGTGCACAAAACTGCATTTAGAACTCGACATGGGCATTACGAATTCTTAGTTATGCCATTTGGAGTGACGAATGCACCCGCAATTTTCATGGATTTGATGAACAGAGTTCTGAGGCCGTTCATTGATTCTTTCGTCATGGTGTTTATCGACGATATTCTCGTGTACTCTAAGTCAAAAGAGGAGCACATCGAGCATCTGGCAGCAGTTTTGAGGAAGCTGAAAGAGTAGGAGTTGTATGCAAAGCTATCCAAGTGCGATTTCTGAAAATCTGAAGTGGCATTCCTAGGTCATATCCTTTCTAAGGAGGGAGTGGCAACTGATCCTCAGAAGATAGAGGCAGTGAGAGATTGGGCTAGGCCTACTACAGTGAAGGAAGTCAGAAGTTTTCTTGGATTCACTGGATACTACAGGAGATTCATTCAAGGTTATGCTCAGTTGGCTGTACCGCTCACTGGTTTGACCAAGAAGAATGTGGACTTCAAGTGGACTGAGCAATGTGAGGCAAGCTTTCAGGAGTTGAAAGAAAAGCTGACTACTGCACCTATTTTAGCTTTGCCTAGAGCAGGTATTGAGTATGATGTTTACAGCGATGCTTCACATCGGAGGCTTGGTTGTGTCTTAATGCAAGAAGGAAGAGTAATCGCTTATGGGTCTAGGCAACTACGACCGCATGAGAAGAATTACCCGACTCATGATCTGGAGTTGGCTGCGATTATCTTTGCTTTGAATCAATGGAGACACTACGTGTACAGTGAGAAATTGAATATGTACACGGACCACAAGAGTTTGAAGTACATATACCAGCAGAAGGATCTAAATCTGAGGCAGCGGAGATGGTTGGAAGTGCTTGAGAACATGCGACCTGAGATCAAGTATCATCCTGGGAAAGCTAATGTTGTTGCTGATGCACTTAGTCGCAAGAGCAGTTTATCCAGTTTGATTACAACTCAGAAGCATCTGATGGAAGAATTGGATCGAGCAGGTATTGAAGTGGTCTTGCATGGATTGGGAGCATCTTTAGCTCAGTTGAGGCTTCAGACTACTTTGAATGGAAGGATTATTGCAAGTCAAGAGGTTGATGCTGATATCTTGGAGATGAAGGAGCAGGTTGGTGCTGGCAGGTTGCCCGGATTTCAAATCAGGGATGGAGTGCTGTGGTTCGGAGATAGACTGTGTGTTCCAAATCAGGCGGACCTGAAAGAGAGTATTCTTCAAGAGGCGCATGCTACTCTTTTGTCGGTACATCCTGGAAGTACTAAGATGTACAAAGACATCAAACAACATTTCTGGTGGTCGGGTCTGAAGCGGGATGTGACTGAATTTGTGGCGAAGTGTGAGGTTTGTCAACAAGTCAAAGCCGAGAATTAGAGACCCGGAGGTCTATTACAACCGTTACCTATTCCGGAATGGAAGTGGGATAACATCAGTATGGATTTCATTACGGGATTGCCCAAGAGTCCTAAAGGCAATGATGTGATTTGGGTTATAGTCGATCGACTAACCAAGTCCGCTCACTTTTTGGCGATGAAACTCACTGCTTCGATGGACAAGTTAGCTGAGTTGTATGTTGGCAAGATCGTCAGGCTTCATGGTGTTCCGTCAACTATTGTGTCTGATCGAGATGCGCGGTTTACTTCGCATTTCTGGAGGAGTCTTCAGACAGATTTGGGTATCAAGACAGATTTCAGCAGTACTTTTCATCCGCAAACCGATAGGCAGACCGAGAGAGTCAACCGTATTCTTAAGGATATGCTTCGGTGTTGTGTACTAGATTTTGGAGGCAGTTGGGAATGGCATTTACCTTTGGTAGAGTTTGCCTACAACAACAGTTTTCAGACTAGTATTGGGATGGCACCGTACGAAGCTTTGTATGGCAGGAAGTACAGAACACCTGTTTGTTGGTTTAAAGTTGGGGAGCGTCAATTGTTTGGGCCTGAGCTTGTGCAGCAAACCTCTAAAAAGATTGATCTGATCAGGAAAAGGTTGGTAGAGGCTCAGAGCAGGCAGAAGAGCTATGCAAACAACCGGAGAAGGGACCTTGAGTTTAAGGAAGCTGACTTCGTCTTTTTGAAAGTATCGCCCAGTAAAGGTGTGATTTGATTTGGCAAGGGCGGGAAGTTAGCCCCGAGGTTTATAGCCCCGTACAAAATATTGAAAAGGATCGGAAAAACTACTTACCGGCTTGAATTACCGAAAGAGTTATTTCAGGTGCACAATGTCTTTCATGTGTCTATGCTAAGAGGTTATATTCCAGATTCGAGTCAACATTTGCCTGAAGTGCCGGAAGGTTTGCATTTGGATCTCAATTACATCGAGTCTCCTGTTGAGATTGTTGATCGTTGAGAGAAAGTCTTGAGGAATAAGACGATACCGATGGTCAAGGTAGTCTGGAGAAACCATTTGGTTGAAGAGGCTACTTGGGAGTCTGAGGAGAGGATGTTGAAGGATTATCCCGAGCTTTTTGCTTGATTTGTATTTTGTATTTTTTTTCTTGTCCTTGTTGTGAGTGTTTTGTTTCTCGCTCTTGACTGTTGTTCCGGGGATGGAACTATTCTAAGGAGGGAGTGTTGTAATACCCCGATTTTTATTTATGAAAATTATTATTATTTTTTTGTACGTTTTGTGCACGTGCAATTTTTTGCAGTATAAAACCTTATAATTACTTTCAATATGGATAATGTGGATATAGATATATATATATATATATATATATATATATATATATATATATATAATGTGGATATATATATATATATATATATATATCTATATATCTATATATATATATATATATCTATATATCCACATTATCTATATATATATATATATCTATATATCCACATTATCTATATATATATAATGTGGATATCCACATTATCTATATATCTATATATATATAATGTGGATATCCACATTATATATATATATATATATATATATATATATATATATATATATATATATATATATATATATATATATATATATATATATATATATATATATATATATATATATATATATATATAGATAATGTGGATATATATATAGATAATGTGGATATATATATCTATATATATAGATATATATATATATATAATGTGGATATATATATATATATATATATATATATATATATATATATATATAGATATATATATCTATATATATATATATATATATATATATATATATATATATATAGATATATATATCTATATATATATATCCACATTATCTATATATATATATCCACATTATCTATATATATATATATATATATATATATATATATATATATATATATATATATATATATATATATATATATATATATATATATATATAGATAATGTGGATATATATATCCACATTATCTATATATATATATATATATATATATATATATAGATAATGTGGATATATATATCCACATTATCTATATATATATATATATATATATATATATATATATATATATATATATATATATATATATATATATATATATATATATATAGATAGATAATGTGGATATATATATATATATATATAGATATATATATCTATATATATATATATATATATATATAGATATATATATCTATATATATATATATATATATCCACATTATCTATATATATCTATATATATCTATATATATATATATATATATCTATATATATATATGTGTGTGTGTGTGTGTGTGTGTGTGTGTGTGTGTGTGTGTGTGTGTGTGTGTGTGTGTGTGTGTGTGTGTGTGTGTGTGTGTGTGTGATCTACTTGTTTTTATAAAGGCCCATTTTTCTTCAAATAAACATAAGCCTTCTTTTTAGCCCAAATCTAATTTTTTTTTTTTTGTAAACCATTATTTGGCCCATTAAATAAAGCCCATGAGCTATTTCTTCTTTTATTACAACTTGTAATGTAGAATATTTTTATAAGAGTATTTTTATAAAAAAAATAATGTACAACTTTTTAAATGGAGAACAAATGAATGCACGTGCATTGCATGTGCACGTGCAAGTAGCACACATAGTGGGCCGGTTTTGGTATGGAGGGAAAAAGAAAAAAAAGAGAGTGGAGTTATGGGTGGTAGTTGTTTAAATCATGGTTGGTTACTACAACTTCCCCTTCAATCCTAACCTTTTATTTTTAACTCCTAGAATGATCCTAGCCCTTCATTTGCTACAATTTTTAGTATAAATACCCCCCTAGCCTAGTTATTCTTGTACTTTTCATTTATCCAAAACCTGTAGTAGAAAATACAATTGTTAGTAGTGTAGTAAGTGAGATAAAAAAAAAAGATTGAGAGTTGTGGGTTGTGCTTGCACCAAAGGAAGGCCGGCATCAAGGAGGGCTCGGGATTGCACTTTGAAGGCCGGTTTTGCACATCAAGGAGGAGGAGGAACGCTCTTTTGGCAAGCTTGCAAAGGACTCTTTTGTTTAGGAGGTATTGCAATATTTAATCTCTCCAAATAAGGTGGGTTATTTTCCATGTTTCTAATTAGATATCATGATAAGGTTAATTAAATTGATAATACATGAAAGAAACTAATAAGAGCACATTTAATTGAAAAAGGCTTGTTAGTTGATTGAATTGATGCTAAATAGATTGCATGTTATTCCATCATGAATCTTAAGTTGTATGTGAATTGTTTGTAGCTATGGAGTGCTTGAATTAAAATTTGTTGTTAGTATCAAAACTAAATTCAAATGCTAGTAAATGAAATTGTTGCTTTATGTGCTTAGATGGACTTTTGTGATAATGTTTAGCATGAGTAACCTAAAATATATTTTTGGAATTGTAAAAGAAAAATAAACAGGGAATTGATATAGGAAATATTAATGTTAAGTTGTATAAGAAATATCGAAATGAGATGTGGTAGTAGTAGTATACAATTTAAGTTAATTGTATGAAAAATATGTGTTTAATTACTGGAAAAATTATTTTTAAATTACTGGAGTGTTAAGCTATGTTTAATTAGACATTCTGGAGATTTACAAGAAATTTAGTAAAAAGCAAAACTTAAATGAGAGCTTTTGAACATCGAAATGTTCTAATTGAACAGAGGATGGATTTAATTAAAATGCGAGTTGTATTCAAGACAACTTGAGCCTATAGCTCAATTGGTCGGGAGACTCTCTAATGCTACAGTGTATGCGGCTTGTTCCGTTGGATCGATGGTTCGATACTTGAGAAACCCAAATTTTTATGTGCGTTTGTAAAAATTTAATGAATTTCCAACCCGAGAGCATTTAATACTCTCAATCCCCTTTTATATCGAACGGCATAATTGGCCACATGGCCAGAGCATGCGGCTTGCTTCCTGTGGGTTGCTGGTTCGAATCCTGGCCTCGGCCAGAATATTATCTTTTTGAAAAAAAATGACTTTTATGGTTTCTTGATGTGTAAAAATTATGGAAAAAATTACTATTATTATTCTAAAAACATGTGTGACTTATGAAAAATAAGTTGGGAGTTATTGGGATAAAATAAAGTATATTTGGGAATAAAAATTTGGTTGGAACTATAGTTTTACACTTGTATATTTTGTGAAAAATGCGTTTTTTCAAAGGACTTGAGATAAATGCTAGAAAAGAAAATATAACAAAGAAAGAAAGTATATATTGTGAAGTTGGTAGGGATTATTCTTATTAAAGAATAGTGTGACATTAATGAGTTTGTGAATATTTATTTTGGCTATATATTTGGTGATACGATTTTAATGTGGAAATAAATGTTGTGAAATACACGATGTATAATTGAACCCCATGAATAGTTATTTTGACTCATGAATAATTTAGAAATCATGCGATTAGAAAAGAGAAATGTTATTGAGTATGATAACTCAAACATGTGAATTTGTGAATCGAAATTGAAAATTAGGGTGTAGCCAAAACTCACACCGACAAGTGAAAAGTGATGAATAAGATTATTGATATTGAAAAGACCAAGGTTGGTCATGTGAAATTGAAGAAATAAGACTGGTATTAGTGAGAGAGCTAACTCTAAGAGATTAATTTTGTTCATGATTTCATTAAATTAAGAATTTAGTATATAGTGAAATGGTGATGAAAGTAAGAGAAAAACACGAGTATGAGGGCCATCGGATTGGCGGTGCGAGAGTGAGCCACAGAATGCATGCTTGATGCGTCAGGACATGGCGTGGGCACTACTCCGGAATTATCGTCCCGGTGGCGACGCTTGTGAGATGTTTGGTGACTGCAAGAGGATCGTGTGCCATGAAGGAGGCTGAATTGTCCATAGATAGTCTTCACGATGCATCGTGACATGACGTGGGATTCCCCTCCAGTTTTTCTGTACATGAGCATGTACTCATAGATCATCTAGGATACTTACCGTAGTTATTGTAGTAGATTAAGTCATGACGAGGGATTGAACCCTACAAGATGAAGAACGATTAAGAGGCTTGCCCTCGGACTTATATGAGATGCATAGAATCCGAACAAGTGTGCATTAGTGTCATGTAATGTAAATGATTGCATTAAGGACTAAGTGCACAATCACAACACGACATCAATAGGGTATTCCCTTTAATTTGATATGTGACAAGTTTGTGTTTGTTAAATATGGAAAATCAGTTATACTGTTTCCGGCATAGAGAGGATGACCGTGTATAATATTCGTCGGTTGAATAAACTGACGTATCCACAGTTTTGTATGCAGGGTAAATGACATGATAAAGATTAAAGGAGAAATGATGCTTAGCGATTATTTAAATGTTGATGTACCTTTATATAAATGTTGTAAATTTGCTTCCGCTGTAAAATGTAAAGTGTAAAGATTCCTATGTAACTCTGATGTAAAGTGAAAATTTTTAAATTTCTTGTAAAATTGTACTAAATGAAGTGTAAAGATCCTGTGGAATCTCGAATTTAGTGTATTTTGAAATTCGGGGCGTTACAGAAGGAGAGCCACCTGATAGTTTTCTTTGTGTTTTAGTATATATATATATATATATATATAATATAATATAATATAATATAATATAATGTTCTTTTTTATATTTGGTCATAATATAATAATATGTTTTTTCTAATATTTGATCTCCTTTTGATCGATTCTAGCTATACCCTTGAATGAACTCACCATTTGTCGTTGGGTGAGGTGACAGGTGAAGATGTCAGTGTCATAAAGAGGTCTTGAAGGATTTATCAAAGACAAAGACTAGAAAAGGCTTATTGTTATTCATTATTATTTTGAAATGGAATTAAAATTTGTCCCAAGCTAAAGCTATTTGGAGAATATTTTAAAATATTATTGCATTAGTATATATTCTTTGTTTAAATACAGTTTCTTTAGTATATGAAGCGAGTAAACAATAATGATATGGATAAAAATTGTGACTAATCCCCACCATTTGATTCCAGCACAAATCACGAGACAAATTGAGCTAAGATAATATTTTCATGAACAGCCTTAAGCTTTAAAACAGTTCGTGGGCCTTCCACAGGCTCGCGATCTCAACTGAGCCCATAAGGGAACAGTTGACTATTCATTTTTGACCAGTAATCAGATCCCCTAAAATTAAGGGATTAACTACCCCATCAAATCCCTATTCTGCGGGATTTAATTAGGCAGTTAGGAATCTTTCCCTATCAGATTCTTATTGGCCTATAAATACAGGTCTACCTCCACTGTTACCAGGTAATTACAATTTTATCATCTAATCCCACTTTAAACTTCGGTTTACTGACTTGATCGTCGGAGGGCCTGTCACCGGGAATACTCCCGGTGTCTCGGACATGTTGCAGGTGTTCAACGATGATCAGCCACCACAAGATCTATTAAATATCAGCCTCTCATCAGTACCAAATCGACGGCCGAGATCTGTTTCCCTATCCAACAAAAGAACTCACTATCTGTTGTTCTCACACCCAAAAATAGCAACATCAGATTGGCGCCGTCTATGCGAAACATATTTGAGCCTCTCACTTAGACCCTACTCTGTAGTGGATTTTTTCCATGGCTCCCAAAGCCAAGAAGACAATTACCACGGGTCGCCACGCCGACCCTCCACCACCTCCTCCTCGTCCATCTCGTAGCTGAGCGGCCACCCAAGGGTCGCAACTGTAATAGGTCAAGCACCCACAGGCTCCAGTCCCGAGTGCCTCCAGCTTAGTCACACAAAGGACTGAGCCACCAGTGGTTCCTGACCTCAGAAACTTCATAAACAACCAGTTGAATGAGGACGACCTTCAAAATCGCCTCAGCCGTTCCAGGAATGAGGCACCCTCTAACGACCATCCGAGCCGAAGCTATCATTCCTCTCACAGTCGGGAAAGGGAGTGCAGTCTCTTTCTGAGGGACCGCCGGCCACCAAATGGTCGCGGAGAGGGAGGCCACGTGACGAGGGCCGAGTTCTAAGAGTTTCAGAACGAGGTCCTCCATACCCTCTGAGGTGGGTCTCAGAATGACCATCACTGAAAATGCCCACACTAGGAGAACCGAGAACGAGGAGTCCTACGGGTCGACCTGACCCGAGGGACGAGAGGAAGAGGTCCTCAAATGCCTACAGGAGATGGAAGACCACCTCGCCCGGATTGGCGAAGACAGGAGGCTGTCTAACCGAGGGTATCGGCCGGTCTGAACCCCTTATCATCCTACATCCTCGAGGCCCCGGCCTCTTAGAGTTTCAAGCTTTCTGCATTTGAGACATACGACAGAGAGTCGGATCATGCGAATCACATTATGGGGTTCAAAACCCTCATGATGGTTCACAACGCCTCAGATCTCCTTCTTTGTCATGCTTTCCTAGTCACACTGCCGAGGCCCGCAGGAGAATTGTACTCCAAACTCGCCTCCAGCTCGATCTTATCCTTCGATAAGCTCGAGGAGAGTTTCCTAGCTCACTTCGTGACTAGCTATAAGGCTGAGAAGACGAGCACTTCCCTGCTAGACCTTAAGCAGAAGAATAGGGAGTCCCTTTAGGACTTCGACTAGAGATTTACAGCCGAGGCTCGATCAATTTCCTCCATCGGTGCTAGGGTTGCGATAGCTGCCTCTGGCACAATGTTCGGCATGACTTGTTAAAGGCCTTCTCGGCTAAGAAGCTGCCCACCAATTTTCCCGACCTTCGTCTCTGGACCGAGAAGTATATCCTGGGCGAAGAGGCCTTGCACCCAGGACGCCGGAAAGAGTCCTCATCCAAGGGGAATATGAAGATGGACAATTTTGAGGCCCCGAAGAAGTCCCAGAAGGACGCCTCCGGGTAGAGGCAACCCCTTATGTTCCTCGCTTTGACAAATTCACTTCGCTTAATAGAGTGTCTCCGCCATCCTGGGGAAGGTGGTGGAAAAGGTGTTGATTCGACACCCCCTCGGCCCAACAATAATAACAAGAAGAAGGATCAGAGATTCTATTGCTAGTTCCACCGGGATCATGGCCACGAGACTGACAATTTTAAGGCTCTTAAAGATGAAATTGAGGCCCTCATCCAGAGAGGGTACTTGTCTAAGTTCACCCAGGATGGCCCAAGAACCTCTCCTCCTCCTCAAGGCGCGAACAAGCGCCCAGAAGTGGAGTTCGAACCTTAGGACTCTGGCAGGATGACCATCCTCCATTGCATCTACACTGGATTGATAGGGAGAGAGTCAAACTCCTCCCACAAGGCATTCATCTGAGAATTCAATTTGGTCTACAACATCCCTCCTCCTCGAGGTCACGGGTTGTCGGTCTCGTTCTCGAAAGAGGACCTAGAGGGTGTCCGGGTTCCTCACTGTGATGCCCTGGTCATTAGCCTTGACCTAGAAAACCACAAGGCCCGCCGTATTCTTGTGGACAACGGGAGGTCGATCAATATCTTGTTTCTTGCCGCCTTTTAGGGGTTGAAATTTTCTCGAGAGAGGTTAAAGCCTACAGAGTACACCCCTCCACGGATTCTCGGGCACCCCGTTCAGATCGAGGTGATCATCACCTTGGATATCACAGCCGGGAAATCCTCGACATCACGAATTGAGGCGATGGATTTCATGGTGGTCAATGTCAAAGCTGCTTACTATGCCATCCTCGGTCGCACCGATCTCGCTTCACTTTAGGTGGTGTCCTCGGCCTACCACATGAGGATGAAGTTCCCCACTAAGTCGGAGGTTGGGGTCATCAAGGGTAACTAAGAGGCTGCATAAGCCTGCTGTACGACCATGGTGGGGGGCGCAGTCCTCCCTCTCAATGCAGTCGAACTTCCTTCAAATCGAAGTTCAATTGGTTCTGAGCTAGTGGAAGAATTGGAGGAGGTCCCCTTCTCCGAAGTAGGCTCGGCGAAATGGTTCCAAGTGAGCAAGTCCCTCTCCCCAGGCCTCAAAGAAGATGTCATCAGCTGTGTCCGACGAAACATGGACATATTCGCTTGGACCCCCTCTGATATGCCCGGGATTTTGGAGGATCTCATTATGCATAAGTTAAGCATCCATTTGGACTCTAAGTTTGTGCAACAGAGGCATCACAAATTTGCTCCTGAGAGGCAGTAGGCGGTGAAAGAGGAAGTGGAGGAAGTGGAGAAGCTTGTCTCCGTCAGCTACCCAAACTGGATGGCCAATGTTGTGATGGTGAAGAAGTCCAACAACAAGGGGAGGATATGCATTGATTTCATCGATCTCAATAAAGCATGCCCAAAGAATCCATTTTCTCTCCCGAGCATCGACGCACTCATCGATGCGACGTCTAGTCATGAGCTCCTCAGTTTCATGGATTGATTTTTGGGGTACAACCAGATTCAGATGTTCCACCAGGACATTCCAAAGACTGCTTTTGTCACTGACTAAAGGACTCTACTGCTATTGCGTCATGCTTTTCGACCTGAAGAATGTCAGTGTCACTTATCAGAGACTCGTTAACCAGGTCTTTAAGGAGTAAATTGGCCAGAACATGGAGGTATACGTGGACGACATGCTCATCAACAGCCTCATCAGAGCGGACCACGTCAAAAACCTTGAGGAGGCCTTTAGAATCTTCAGAGCGCATAACATGAGGCTTAACCCATCCAAATGCTCCTTCGGCATAACTTTAAGGAAGTTACTCGGCTTCATGGTTAGCCAACGAGGAATCAAAGCGAACCCCGAGAAAATCCGAGCCATATTGAACATGGCCCCACCTAAGAATGTGAAGGAGGTTCAAAGACTCACTGGTCGACTTGCAACCATCGGGTGTTTTCCTCTTAAGGTCTGGTGAAATATCTTTCCCCCTTTTCAAGGCCTTCTGGGGCTTGAAGAACTTTGAGTGGGGAGAGCCTCAGCAGTAGGCCTTCTCCCAGCTTAAAGAATACCTAGCCAAACCCCCTCTCCTTAGCAAACCCAAGTCGGGAGAGGTCATGTATCTCTACCTGGCAACGTCTGAGCATGCCCTCAGTGCCGTCCTCATCAGAGAAACGACGGGGGGCAGAGGCCCATCTACTATGTTAGCAAGGTCCTCCACGACGCCCTTATTTCCAGGCTCATTTTATTCAGGTCTTCACTGATAAACCCTCTCAAGCAAGTCCTCGACAAGCCAGAGAACTCCGGCCGCCTGATCAAGTGGTCCATTGAGCTCAGTCATTATGACATCAACTACAAACCCAAAGCCACCATCAAGGGACAAGCCCTCACTGAGTTCATAACCAACTGCACCATCCTGAAAGCATATGAGGTTCAAGATGACGGCCGATATAGGAGCTTCACGGAGATGGTTCATCATGCGAATAAGAGAATGGGACAGGATTCATATTGAATGGTCTGGACAGCTTCGTCCTTCAATACTCCTTGCACTTCAGATTTAAATCATCCAACAACGAAGAGAAGTATGAGTCCCTAATTGCCGAACTCCTTTGAGCCTGAAAAGTAGGGGCCAAACAAGTTAAAGCTTTCAATGATTCCCAACTTATCGTCAATCAAGTATGCGGGGAATATGAAGCTCGTGATGCCTGGATGGTCCAATACTTGGCACAAATCAAACTTCTCCTGGCAGACTTTGAAGATGCTACTGTTGTTCAAATTCCCCAAGAGAAGAATATCCAAGCAGACGCTTTGTGAAAGTTAGTGTACCCTTGAACGCCTTAATCGCATAGTCTTGGTGGAGGTTCTTATCCGATCAAGCATTGAAAATCCTGAGGTCCTCTACCTCGATCTACCCCGCAGGCAGCAATGTGGATGGACCCGATCTTAAACTACTTGAGAAATGGAACTACCACACGATCCGCCCGAACCAAGAAAGGTCTGAGTTAGGGCCAAAAGGTTCGTTCTCGTCAATTACGTTCTCTTCAAGTGATCATACACTAATGTTGACGGAAGACCCTACCTCAGATGCCTGATCCCGAAGGAAAACAAGTATGCCAATAAGGAAATGCACGAGCGGATTGGGAGCTACTACATGGGTAGCAGATCGCTTGAAAGAAAAGTACTCAACCGCGATTAATATTGGCCGACCCTCTTACAAGATGCTTAAAAACTCACCAAGAAATGCAGGCGATGCGAAAGGTTCTCCTCAGTCAAGCACATTACCCAAGCTGAGCTTAAATCGCTGGCTACTCCAGCTCCTTATGCTATGTGGGGGGATGGATTTAGTCGGCCTATTTCCCAAAGAAACAGGGCAAATGCGCTTCCTTATTGTGGCTGTCGACTACTTTACAAAGTGGGTTGAAGCAGAGCCCCTGACCGCTACCACCAAACATTAGGCCAAACAATTATTTTGGAAACACATAGTGTAATGCCCCGAGCCACGCTCAGCTGCGCACACGCGAAAACAAGTTCTAATCCACAACCCACCACAGGCACTGCCTCACAAAAGGTGTTATAGCTTGTAAAAGACCATTGACCATTGGCTAATATTATATAAGCACTCATATTCCTAATCCATAGCCGATGTGGGATTTCTAAATCCCCAAACCACCTCACACGTGCATGCCTCATGCACATGCACTACTGGCCAAACATCAACAGCCAACCAAATGCACACTTCTCTTATGGGCCCAATTTAATTAATTTCATTATTAATCAAGCCCACCAATTCAACCAAACAAGCCCCTCCCCCACACACACCCACACACACACACACACACACACACACACACACACACATATATATATATATATTTAGAAATACGGGGTATTACATACACCCCCTTTAAGATCTTAGCGTCCTCGCTAAGCTCGGGACATGCAATCTAGCACAAGATCGCATTTCTAGCCGAAGTGGAGTGGAGTACTCTAATTCTGCTGGCATACTGCCCGTGGTCTCTCTACGAGCATACTTTCACAGCTCCATCTTAGACATACATTGGACCAACTCCTACCCACAGTCGGTATCCAAAGTTGGCTCTGATACCATTTGTAATGCTCCGAGCCCTGCCTAGCTGTGCACACGCCTACGCGTGTATGCACACGTGAAAAACAAATCCTAATGGACGGCCCACCACAAGTATTGCCTCACAAAAGGTGTTATAGCTTGTAGGTGATCTTTGATCATTGGCTAATATTTAATAAGCGCTTCTATTCCTAATCCATAGCCGATGTGGGATTTCTAAATCCCCAAACCACCTTACACGTGCATGCCTCATGCACATGCACAATCGGCCAAACATCAACAGCCAACCAAATGCACACTTCTCCTATGGGCCCAATTTAATTAATTCCATTATTAATCATGTAACACCCTGGGCCCGATCAGCTGCGTACACGCCTAAACGCATCTCTACACCCTACAAAACCTAACCACGACCCCACCACAGGGCACATCCTCACCAAAAGTGTTATAACTTAGTAGGTGCTCTTGGATAATTGGAAATCTAATATACAAGAACTCATACCCACTTTCCAACCAATATGGGATTGTATATCTAGGGGTATTACAATCAACCCTTCTTTGGACTTAGCGTCCTCGCTAAGTTGGGGACCTGCATCCAATCTAGGACCTCCCTTCTAGCCGATGTGATCCACATTGATGTCACTACCCTAAACCTGCCATCGTACTGTCCTGGTCTTACTTACATTGTACTGTCCCTGGCCCTATCAGTATGTACATCCACTGTGGCACCACCATCGATGTCGAAATTCGGCTCTGATGCCATTTGTAATGCCCTGGGCTGGCTTAGCTACGTACAAGCCTAAACGCATGTACACGCCCTACCAAACCTAATCACGGCCCCACCATAGGCACAACCTCACCAAAAGTGCTATAGCTTAGTAGGTGCTATTAGATCCTTGGCAATCTAATATACATTAACTCATACCCACTTCCCAACCAATATGGGACTATGTATATGAAAAGGGCTCTTGGCAATGAGCTGATTGCATAGGAAGATTTCTTGGAGGAATTCAGGAACCACTACTTCCCAATGGACATACAGGAAAAGAAGACGATAGAATTTTTGAGCTTGCAGCAGAGAAATATCTCTGTAAGAGAGTATAAGACTAAGTTCACTCAACTCTTGATGTATGCACCCGAACTGGTAATTGATGAGGCCAACAAGGCTAGGAAGTTCGAACAAGGTCTGAGGCCAGGGCTAAGATCTCGTATGATACCCCTCGGAATCAGGAAGTTTGACAAGCTAGTTCGGAGGTCTGCGGTTACCGAAGTAGACATGGGAAAATATCAGATGGTGAAAAACAAGAGGAACAACTGGAACAATGGTAAAAGGCCTGCAACATCGAAAAACTTCAAGGGACAACCTCCAGCATAGAAGGCAAGCCAACTGGGGCAAATAATGTTGTCATCACTGGAAGGCCAAGTACTTGCTTCCTGTGTGGAGGAAATGATCATTTCAAGGTAGAGTGTCCGATTAGGAACAAGAGAATAACTTGCTTCAATTGTGGAAAAGAAGGCCACATCAAACCAATTTGACCACAGTTCCAGTAAGGAGGGCAAAATCAGAAGAAAGCTGGTCAGGGGAAGAAGCCATACCGACAGGGGCGAGTGTTTGCACTGACTGAGGATCATGCAAAAGACTCTAAAGACGTCATTACCGGTATGGAACAATTTGAATAAAATTTAATGTTCTCTAATAAAACCCTATAACAGAATGAGCGTATGTATTGAAAGATGATTTCCTTTATCTAACAGGAGAATTATTAGTGAATGGAATGAAGGCTAAAGTTTTATTCGATACTAGCTCATCACATACTTTTGTAACTCCTAAATTTGCAAAAGAATTAGGAGTTGAACCAAAAATTTTTCCTGGCAAGATATTCGCAGTAGTCACTCTTTCTGGAGAAACAATGACCATTTATTGGTATTATGATGACTGTGATATCGACATTGGAGGGAGAGTTTTGGGAATTGATCTTATAGAGTTGGAGGTATTGGGAGTCGATGTAATCATTGACATAGATTGGATGGCAATCTATAATGCTAGTATCGAATTCAAGAGTAAGGAAGTAATGGTGAAGGCACCAGAAGGGCTAGCAGTAACTTTTCAAGGGAAGAAGAAATGCAAGAAGTTGGTGGCAGCTTTATCGAAGAAGAAAATTCCTGAACAAGTTAAGGGAATTCTAGTGGTTCAAAACTTTTCAACAATATTTCTGGATGATCTACTAGGATTACCATCTCAGATGTGAAATTCAGCATCGACTTCAGTCGGGAAGTGCGGCGACGTCTAAGGCACCTTACAGGATGGCACCAGTGGAATAGATGAAGTGACGAAGCAGATTGAGGAATTATTGCACAAGGGTTTCATCAGACCTAGTGCTTTGCCTTGGGGAAGCCAGTTTTGTTAGTAAAGAAGAAGGACAGATTGATGAGAATGTGCATCGATTACCGTGAGCTGAACAAGGTGACCATTCAGAACAAGTATCAAATTCCTCGAATAGAATACTTGTTTGATCGACTTCTGAGAAGATTGAGTTGATCCGAAAGAGACTGGTCGAGGCTCAAAGTATACAGAAAAGCTATGCAGATATTCAAAGAAGGGACTTGGAATTTGAAGAAGGGGATTTTTTTTCTTGAAGGTATCTCCGACAAAGGGTGTGATCTGGTTTGGAAAGAGGCGAAAACTAGCCCCAAGATATATTGGCCATATAGAGTACTAAAGTGGATTGGCAAGACAACATATCGATTGGAGTTACCCGAAGAATCGACACAAGTACATAATGTATTTCATATATCTATGTTGAGGAAGTACGTCCCGAATCCAAATCAATTGTCTGAAGTACCGAAAGGTTTACAGTTGAACTTGAGCTACAAGGGAGCAGCTAGTGGAAATCTTAGAATGGCAGGAAAAGGTGATAAGGAACAAAGTCATACCTATGGTCAAAGTGTTGTGGAATAACCAATTGGTTGAGGAAGCAACCTGGAAATCTGAAGCTTGAATGAAGAACGCCTTCCCCGAACTTTTTGTTTTAACTTTGTAATTGTATTTTCCTAAACTAAGCGTAGTTCTGATGACAAAACTATTCTAAGGAGGAAGTGTTGTGATGCCCGCCAATATTTTATTTATTATTTTGTTTTTTACATGTGATACACCTATTTTTGGTGCACATGTTTTTCAGTGCATGTGTCGATTTTTTCTTTTTCAATATAAAAAAAATTATGAAGTCATGCAAATAAATTTTATTATCTTAATTTAGATTGGAAATAGCCTAAAATATGTTTAATTAAACATATAACTTTATTATGAATTTATACAATTATGTCACATAACTTTTGTGACATTTTGTGTGCACAATTATGAAGGTCAAAGCCCGTGCAACCTACACACCATTTGTTGGCCGGCCACTAATAGGAAAGGAGGAGATTTGACCAGGTCTAAAGAGCTTCAAATAGTGGATATAGTGCGTGGTTATGTTAAAAAATATGGGTAGTTTCTTTTTAAAATAAAACCACTCCTCTCTCACTCATTTATACCCAATCCGACCAACCACTGTTAGGAGAATTTTTTTTACTTTTGCAAACAAATACTTTCGGGGAGCTTGGTTTTGGAAGGGAAATGCTTTGGGATTCTTCTAGCACAAGGAATTCATCAAACAAGTGGGTGTGTTCTTTAATTTCTCTAATTTTAGGCAGCAAAATTCATGCTTTTGTAAGTATAATATGGTTAGATTTTGTATGTGAAATATACATGTGTGGGCGTTCCTTTAACTTTCTGAATTTTTTGTAGTAGTTATCATGCTATATATATATATATATATATATATAAATGTGTGTGTTCTCCAACTTTGATTTGTTTTGTAGTATCATGATAGTTTCAATTATTGTGTAAAATGGATTTCTATGAAGTAATAAAATTAGAGAGCATGCTAGATATTTACCTTCATCTTCGTGTTTGAATATTACTCACGAAATTTAATAAGGTGCATAATAAAATTTATGAAATTATTTAATTCTAATATTGAATGTTGTTATTGGAAATACTGTTATTAGTTTGTTAATTATTTTTTGAGGGAGTGTATTAATTTTATTCATGATTGAGAGTAAATGGTGTGGTAAATAGTTGAATTATTTAACATTGTCTAATAAGATGATTTTGGAAGAGGATTGGAATCCGAGTAACACTTTTATATTTGTTTCCTCAAAGGAAATCAACAAGAAGTTGAGGCTTGAGAGCCTGGTTAGTGGGTGCGGCTTAGAGCATTGTGCTGCGTCTGATATGAAACTTTTAATTAATAGAATCCAAGTCAGTAAGTTACATACACGAATAGTGACTTGGAAGTCTGGTTTGCAGGTGTGGTTTAGAGCGTTGGTTTGAATCCGTGGGGTTCACTTTATTTTTTTTTTAAATTAAAAAGTTATATTCTTTACCTTATTAAAATAATTCCATACTTTGAATTGTATCCTATTTTTGTGTAAAGATTTTGTAAATTAGATTATAATATCTAGAAGTATTAAATAGATTAAATTATGCAAATTTAAATTTTCTTAAGTCAAATGAAAGAAAAAAAAAGTTGTGAGATTATCTATGTTTTCTTTAAAAATTGCATTTGATCCTATAGAGTCGATTTATTGGTTAAAATTTTATAATTGGATTTTTTAAACATAATAGCTAAATGTTTGAGAATTACCTAAATGAGAATCGATATAGGCACTTTGGGATTAATCTTCCACATTGCGAGAAAATGATCAATCGCTTGAGTAATTTGGTTAGAAATATTTGATAAATTATACCAAGTTGGAATTTTTGAAATCCCATTATAATGATTGAGAAATGTAATTTAATTACTTTGAATGATAACTAATTGGAGGGAATGAATAAGAGATGAATTGAGTGTATGAATGAATTAAATTTCTAATGATTATAAAAGAGGTTGTGGATAAACTAGAAAATTTATGAATTTTGGGAGTTGTGGGTTCTAGAGGCTGTGCGAGACCTAGGGTGCCGGTAAATTTGTGATTATGAAAATTTGAGAAATCACCAGTATGGGCTAATGTTCTCGTATGTTAATTTAAGTTTGGTAGGAGGGTAAGCTAGCTCTAGGTGATATTATTTGTGTTCTGAATATAAGGATAGGCACTAGAAAAAGATATGATAGAAACAATGGCGAACATGTTCGGTAAAAACCTTGCGGTTCCTAGGGGTTCGGGATAAGACTGAGGATATACCATGTAAATCCACTTGTATGGGCTAGGGGTATGACTGTTCTGTTTGCGAAAAGGCTAGTGAAGAGCTTGGGGTTCCTAGGAATGTTCAGGACTGAGGATATACCCAGAAAATCCACGGTGTGGGCTAAGGATTCCAGTCAGGTCCGTGGTTACGGGAGATCGACTTGCTGGGGTTCGTGGCTGAGGATACGTGTAACGCCTAGAATTCCTAACATAGGTAATTCCTAGCACAACCAGGATATTTACTTCAATTTCGTACAAAATTACAAAAAAATTTAAAACTTTTTCAATACAACGTTATTCTTTACAATACGCAGCGAAAATTTACATATAAAATACAGCGAAAATTTACATATAAAATACAATTTATAACATCAAACATATTCAATCCTGCAATATCCATCAATATCAAACTCGTGCCCACGTTGCCCGCTAATCTGCATCCTGCAACTTGAGATTGTGGGTACGTCAGTTGAATGCAATCGACGTAATGCTATCATACTGCGATTCCTTTATTTAACAATTACAAACTTGAATGCAAAATGAAAAGTGATTATCCTAATTATATCAGTGTATGATATGAACCTAATGACTAATGCAGACATTCATACTACGATGCAACTCTAATGCGCACTTGTTCGAATTCTATGCATCCCAAACTACATAGGTCCGAGGGCAAGCCTTTAACATACTCCTCATTATAGGGTTCAATTTCTCGTTATGAAAAATCCTACTACGGTAACATAATCAAGATTTAGATGCCCCACGAGTATGGGTTTCAGTCCCGGAGTACACCGCCCGACTATACAGATGCCTCATCGTGCAAACACCACGCAAGTGCTGCTCTACCCCAAAAATATTGGAGATCCGCCTCCCTTTCGCCCGAATATTCATGATCCCGGAGTACACCGCCCGATCATTCATAATCCTGAAAATAATTGAGACTCGTCTCACTCTGCACAGCAATCACAGTCCCAGAGTACACCGCCCAGCTATATAGAGTCGTCTCACTTACGTTTACCCAAGTCTCATCTCATCTCCTTTTCTAGTGTTTGTTCTTAGTCAAATTATAATTTTCATGTCCTAGAGCTAGCTTACCCTTTCTGACTTAAACTAAATCACCGAGAACGCTAGCCCACACTGGCCATTTCTCAAAATTTATCATAATTTATTATAGAATCCACACATCTCAAACTCAGAGATCCTCCAGATTATTCTTAACCTCTTTTATATAAATTCTCATTCATTCATTTATAAGTCATTTCATTCTCTTATTCATTTCTTTCAGTTTATCAATCTCAGCAACTAGATAACTTCTTACTCGTTATAATAAAATTTGCAATAAGATTTCAACTTGATAAAACTTTATCAAATAGCATAAGTCTAATTTTTCTGAACCCATACTTTGGATAACTCTTAATTCATCCTCCATACTAATTTACATAAACTCCAATCTTTAACTCGCGTTAAAACGATAAAATTTTGAATAAATTCAAACCAACAAAAAATATATTTTTTAAGCAAACCCAACCTACAATATGATTTAATCCTAAATATTCTTGAAATTTAGATACATAATTTTAAAAAATAATTTCATAAATATTTCATTAGTTTTAAGTTTCCGATTATTCCATAAGGTAAAGCTAGCAAAAGAAATAAATACCAAATTAGTGAATTTTGTGCCCACCAAGATCGAACCAGCACTCACACACGCTCTAAATCACAGCCAACAACCAGATTTCTAGATCATTGTTCGTGTAGAACTCTTCACCAAAAATTGCTATAAGTTTCTGTCCACTGTTTTAAACTTTTATAAAAGTTTCAGAAAAAAAAAGTCCCCAAGGACTCAAACCCGCGACCTGGGCACTGTATACAGTGCCCACACCGAAACACACTAACAAGGCTTTCTAGCCCTCACTCTCTGTCTACATTGGCACTGTATACAGCGCCCACACCCGAACACACTAACCATACTCTCTAGCCTCACTCTCTGTCTACATTCGAAATGCAAAAAGTTTTAAATGTGAACTCTGTGTCTTTATATTTTAATATCAATGAGCACAACTAATGATCTTGCAATTTCTCTCACTTTCTAACAATATACATACGATTTCTAGTAATTTTCAGAGAATAATTTTATTTGAACTAGTATAATTTGGCATGAAATTATGCATAAATCAATCTACATGTAACACCCATCAAATTTGAGTTAGGAAAATTTTGCCCACGGGTGTTACGCACATATATTTTGTACTGTTACGGGTAATATCCGTAACGTATTTTAATATAAATATCCTACGTATTTCTTCATTTCGATTATTTATACATTTTCTATCTTCTCAAAACTCATTTTTATCCTATTCTGAGCCAACTAAAATATTATTTTAATCTTTGTGTTTTTACGTGTATTGCACGTGTTTTCAACGCATGTGTCGATTACGTATATTCTACCGTTACGTGGAATATCCGTAACATTGTTAATATAAATATTTTTACGTATATTATATTTCGATTGTTTATAAACATTTCTCTGTTGCTCAAATCCCTTTTGTATTTATTGATACGTGCAACGCTCGTGTTTGCAGTGCACGTGTTGGTTGTATTATTCTTCAAAATAAATTTTATGAAGTGTGTATGTTTATTTTTATTTTTATTTTAAACTAGTATACGTGAAATATTCCTTTTTAAATATTTTTTTTCTACGGGTGCTTTACATGTGCTTTTTCTTCTATGCACGTGCTAATTACGTCATTTTATTGATAGTTGTGCATTAAATTTTTTTAAAAAGTAATATAGACAAAATAAATTAAAATTTACGTTAAATAATTTTAATTAAAATTATTTATTAAAAGCGAGGGTTTAAAATAAAATAAAATAATGAAATAGAAGTAAATTGAAAATTGTACAAAACACATGCACACGTGCTTTGCACACAAAAGAGCAAGAAAGGGAGTGTTGGCCAGCCAATTTGGAAGAGAGGGAGAGTGGGTGAGTTTGTGGTGAGTGGTGAGCCATTTCAGGAAGTGGGGAGTTATTATAACTACTTATTTTTACCCTATAAATAGTCCACTCTTTTTGTCATGAAAAGAATGCAAATCAAATCAAAATTTAAAACAAAAAAAGGATTATCGAGTTGTAATTTATCTTACGAAAAAAAAAGTATTATATGACTCATTATAAGTTTTTCTTAAGTCGTTAAGGGGATTTCTCGAAAGGGAAACCTTTTACTATGTATCCAATATGTTCCCCCAATTAAATAAACTTTTGTATTATATGACTAGTTTGTAACTTCGTTTTGCACATAAATTGTTGATTGTGATCCCTTTCATGCTAAGTATATCATAATAGAATAGTTTGGCCTAATTAACTAGGAGTGACCCTGTAGGCAAAGAAAGCCGACTATTGGGAAAAGGTTGTGAGTATGCCATAAGAGGAAACTGGTTAAGTTTGGCTGCGAAGTTAAACAAGACATAGCTTACCTTGATATATCTTAGTTTTAAAACAATACTATAGCTACAGTAAAACAGGGACATAGGAATACATAATTTAAAGAGGAAGTACTCGGTAGGGATAAGTTTAAAATTAACAACTCGATAACTCGTATTTTCTTCATAGCAATATTAAGAATCTGATAACTTCACCTTTATTAACTTCAGCCTTTTATTTTGGTATCAGATTCTTAATTTTTAAATTTTTTTTTTTTTTGAAAACTAAGATATATCAAGGTAAGCTAGGTCCTGTTTAACTTCGCAGCCAAACTTAACCAATTTCCCCTTATGGCATACTCACAGCCTTTTCCCAATAGTCGGCTTTCTTTACCTACAGGGTCACTCCTGGTTAATCAGGCCTAACTATGCTATTATGATATACTTAGTATGAAAGGGATCACAATCATTTTTACCCTATAAATAGCCCACCCTTTTGTCATGAAAAGAATGCAAATAAAAAAAATAAAAAAAGTGAGCAAGGAGCTTGCGGGTTTGTGCTAGAGGAGAAAGCCGAGATTCTTTTGTGAGGAGCTTGGAGTTTGGAGCATTATTTTCTGGGGATCCTACAACTAGGAATTCTCCTTTTGAGGTGGATGTCTCTTTAATTTCTAAATTCTTCTATATGATGCATAATAGAGTTAGATGATTGTCTTGCGTGATCTAGATTGTTAGTGGTGAATTGATTTGAGGATTGTTGCTTGTTAAATTAAATAGACTAGATGAAAATACAATATGAAGATTGACTGTCATGCATTCAATTGTAAAAATTCATAAGATTCTTTTGTGTGTTAATATCATGTATGTTGGTTCATGTTAGATCCTAGTACATCATGACTAAATAATATATGTAAAATTGTAAGTAGATTGTAGGTATGGGTATTTTCCCAATTTCATATCAATTGATGGAAACATTCATGCTAATTTCATAAATCTATAACTAATTGTAGTCTAATTGATTAATAAACTACATGAATATAGAAGTCATAATTTTCCTATTCAAATTAATTTGTATAAAAGTCCAAGTTAAAATGCCTTAATTTAGAGATGATCTCGTTTCTGAAATTTAGAGGTGCTATATAGTAGCAATAATCATGGAAATATTTAAAGAAAAGAAAATTTAGAATTTGTGTGTCTAGATTAAAAATTTATTTGAAATAGAGAGCCGAGATAAAAAGGATTTAATAGAGGTATATTCAGATGTGATGTTTGGACTTCTTGGTTGGCGTGTGAGTGTGGTTGGCGCTCTGGATTGGGCTGGGTTCGATCCAGGAGGGGGGACGTTTGGATTTTTTTAATCTTTGGTTCATCTTTTATCAAATGTTTGAATTTTAGTATGAGAAGTTAAAATATGGAGTAAAGGGAAGTTTTTAGAAATGAGTTGAATATAAAAATTAAGGATTATTTTGGGGCTAAATAACTAGTAATTTATATTTTATTAAGAAACCAATTTAATTATTTTGACTAGAGGTATTTTAAAAATTATATCTGGATTAAACTCGATCTAGAGTTAATTTGAGTTTGACTAAGAATGAAATGGGAAGTTGAACATCATATTGTTTTGTAAAAAGAACTTATTGAAGGTAATCGATAAAGTATTATCAATTTACAACTTCATTGAAAATCCTATTAGAAAAGGTGGATAAACTATCTATTTTATATAGAGAATGTTTAAGTGAAATGTTGGACAAGACTATGAAACTAGTTATACAAATAACTAAGTTATGTGAACAAGGAAATAATTGGATATGTGAATGAATGTATAAACAAATCAAATGAATTATGAATGAGGAATTGTGTAATTGAGGTTAAGATAACCTATATGATCTCGGTTTGAGATGTTGGAATCTAGAGGCTGAGTGAGACCCGTAGAAACCGACAAGTTACGATAAATGAAATTTAAGGAGTAGCCAGTGTGGGCTAACATTTCTCCGTGTGTTGATTTAAGTCTGGTAGGATAATCTAGCTCTAGATTGTGATGATTATAATTAAACCTAAGGACAGGCACTAGGAGGAGATGTGATGAAACTTAGGCAAACGTAAGTGGGGCATTTCTATATAGTCGGGAGGTGGATTCGGGGACTATAGACCTAGTCGGGCTGTGGATTCCGGGACTGTGGTTGCCTGCAGAGTGAGATGAGCCTTAATTAAATCTAGAACTATGATTGATCGGGCAGTGGATTCCGGGATCATGAATAGTCGGGCGGATAGGAGGCAGATCTCTAACATATTCCCGGGCTAGAGCGGCACTTGTAGGATGTTCGCACGACGAGGATTCTATATAGTCGGGCGGTGGATTCCGGGACTGAATCCATATTCGTGGAATGTTTAAACCTTGTTTTGTTACCGTAGTAAGATTTTCATGGAGAGGGATTGAGCCCTACAATAAGGAGTACGATAAGGGCTTATCCTTGTACCTATGTAGTATGGGATGCATAGAATTCGAACAAGTGTGCGTTAGTGTCATCGTATGTATAAATAATTGCATTAGGCATTAAGTTCATATCACACGATTAGGATAGTCACTTTTCCTTTTGCATTCAAGTTTGTGCTTGCTAAATAAAAGAATCGCTGTATTACAACAATGTGTTAGTTGTATGCAACTGACGTGCCCACAATTTTCTAGTTGTAGGATTGGACTTGGCGTGGACATGAAGTCACCATGATGAGATGTTACAAGAATGAATAATATTTATTATCATATATCGTATTGTATTCATTTATTTCCGTTGTGTTATTGTAATGAATAAAGTTGTAAATAAAAAGTTTTAAATTCCTTGTAAATTTGTATGAAATTGAAGTAAAAATCTTGTTTTTGCTACGAATTACATGTGTTTGGGATTCGGGGCGTTACACTACATTCATTTAGCATCCACCCTAGCATACAAATTACAGGCATATATTGTCATAATCAAGACTTAGAATTTCATACTAGTGAGTTAATCGATATGAACAAATAATCAATTCAATAATTAGAATTTCTAGAGGAAAACTACATACAAATTTCAAAAGCATGAAATTTAATTAAATTTTGTGCAATCCTTAAACATGATCAACACTACATCAGTTTCAACAAAATCATGAGAAACTTCTGCACACATACATCCATTTCATGTCTAATTTTAACTCTCATGTACATATCTACAACTAGCATGAACAATTCTACAAAAGTATTAGAAAGTTTGGAAACACCCACCTTGTAGCGCCCCAAATTTCCAATATGATATCTTAAAAATACGTGACACAATTCCCAGCATCAACTTCAAATGTAATATCAAACACAGCTAAATACCAATAAAAAAATTTCAACTTTCATTACATTAATATTTACATAGCACAACGGAATACAATACACCTTAAAGTACATATTCATACTCAAACCCTAACATGCTTTCTAGTAGATGAAATACCATATACAATATTACCAGAATAAAATAAAACAAATTATATCACTCACATATAACATACACAAAATAAAAAGAAAACAAAACAAGTCACTCACCTCAAATGAAGAAATCTAATAAGGAAAGCCTTTCTTTTGCGAAATCCAGGACCACCTCGTTAAATCTCCAAGAAATAATGAAACCTTTGTGTTGTGCAGCGAAAGACGGCTACACTTCACTCTTTTAAATAGGCCGGAATAGGAGAATTAGGGTTTTTGAACACATTTGCAAAATAACCCTTTTAAAGTATAACTTTACATAAATAGATCCCTATACTTGAAAACTTGATAAAACCAATTAAATTGTGGTTTAAAAACAAAATAAAACACCTTATTTTTCGGCCGACACTGTTTGAAAAGTCCAGAAAATATTTTTGCACTTTCATCCTTCAAAATGACAATTTTGCAAAAAGATCCTTCTTTTTCGTAATATTTGCAAATAGGTCTAATAAATATCAGAAAAATCTAGAAAAATTATAAATAATCTCAAATAATAAATAATGATTTTGCACAAAATAATTTTTCCTTTTGAACTTTCAAGAAAATATTTGCACGTGTTTTGCACGTGTAAAAGGGTAAATCTTATGAAAATATTTATTAAATCTCCAAAAAAATATTTTAATTCATTTATAAATCTTTAAAATTATATTTAAAAAATACGGGGTACTACATCACTCCCTCCTTAGAAGAGTTCTGTCATCAGAACTATTGCTAATGGGGTCCAAAACAAGAATAAACAAAGAAATTGTAATTTCATAAATGAACCATAATTCAAAATATTCACATAGAAGGACATAATCAAATAAAAGAAATACAACTTAATCCAATAGTACAATGATCCAAAGAAATACCATTACACAAATAAGATACAATCATACAAAAAGCTCAGGAAAATCCTTCTGCATGCGATCCTCTGGCTCCCAAGTAGCCTCCTCGAACTGCTGATTCCTCCACAGCACCTTGACCATAGGTATCACTTTACTCCTAAGAACTTTCTCCCTACAGTCGACGACCTCCACAGGCTGTTCCTTGTAACTCAAGTTCACCTGTAGACCTTCAGTAACCTCTACCAACTGATGATTCTGATCTGGCACATACTTACTCAACAATGACACATGGAACACATCATGCACCTGTGCCAACTCCTCGGGAAGCTCTAACCTATATGCAGTCCTACCAACCCTCTCCACGATCTTGTATGGCCCAATATACCTTGGTGCCAACTTGCCTCCCTTACCAAACCTGATCACTCCTTTGGTTCGGAGACACCTTGAGGAAAACTACATCCCCAACCTCAAACTCCAAGTCCCTTCGTCGAGTATCAGCGTAACTCTTTTGCCGACTCTGAGCCTCAACCAACCTCTTGCGAATCAGCTCGATCTGCTCTGACGTCTGTTGCACGATCTCAGGACCACACATCTGCCTCTCGCCAACCTCGTACTAACAAACAGGTGTCTTGCACCTCCGCCCGTACAAATCCTCATACGGCGCCATCCCGATACTCGCATGGTAACTGTTGTTATAAGCAAACTCAACCAATGCCAAGTATCTCTCCTAGCTACCACCGAAATCCATTACACAAGCCCTCATCATATCTTCCAGCACTCGATTCACCCTCTCAGTCTGACCATCAGTCTGTGGATGAAAAGTGGTACTGAAGTCGGTTCTGGTGCCCAAAGCTGCTTGTAGGCTCTTCCAAAACCTTGAAGTGAACCTTGCATCCCTGTCGGAAACAATCGACACAGGAACTTCATGAAGCCTCACAATCTCACCAATGTACAACTCAGCCAATTTCTCCAACGACCAAGTAATCTTCATGGCTAGAAAGTGAGCCGACTTAGTCAAACGGTCCACAATAACCCAAATCGAGTATTGCCCTTCGAACTCCTCGGCAAACCCGTGATAAAATCCATACTGATATTCTCCCATTTCCACTTCGGAATGGGCAACGGATGCAACAAACCTCCAGGTCTCTGATTTTCTGCTTTGATCTGCTGACAAGTCAGACACCTTGCCACGAAATCTGCCACATCCCTTTTCATACCAGACCACCAGGATGTACTGACAACAAGGTACTGTGTGCTTCCTGCAAGACACTCTCTCTCAAATCCGCATTATCTGGAACACACAACCTCTCACCCATCCATAGAATTCCATCTTGGACACGAAACTCTGATAGCGTGCCTTCTGAAACCTATTACAACATCTTATGAATCTCTAAAACTGATCTCTGACCTTCCACAATCCTCTCTCTCAAGGAAGGCTGCAGCCTCATTTGAGCCAAAGACGCCCCCAAACCCTGCAGCACCACCTCGATACCTGCCTGATCAATCTCTGCTGCCAACTCGCTTCGAGTATGATCAAACTTGATAAACTACTCTTCCTGCTAAGTCCATCAGCTACCACATTCGCTTTGCCCGGATGATACTTGATCTCAGGACGAATGTCTTCCAATACTTCCAACCATCTTCTCTGCCGAAGATTTAGATCCTTCTGTTGATAAATGTACTTCAGGCTCTTGTGGTCAGTGTACATGTTGACCTTCTCACCATAAACATAATGCCTCCATTGCTTCAAGGCAAAGATAATAGCTGCTAGCTCCAAATCATGCGTCGGATAATTCTTCTCATGCGGACGCAACTGCCTCGAACCATAAGCAATAACCTTGCTTTCTTGCATCAAGACACAACCCAAACCTCTGAGAGACGCATCACTGAAGATATCATAATCCTTCCCAGCTTGTGGCAAAGCTAAGATATGTGCAGTAGTCAACCTCTCTTTTAACTCAAGAAAACTCACCTCACACTTATCAGTCCATAAAAATGCCACATTCTTCCAGGTCAAACCTGTCAAAGGAACTGCAATCTGACAATAACCTTGGATGAATCTTCTGTAGTAACCAGCCAAACCTAAGAAACTCCTGACTTCCTTCACAGACGTTGGCCTGGGCCAATACTACTTCCACCTTTTACGGATCAGTGGATGCTCCCTTCTTAGAAAGGATATGACCTAGGAAAGCTACCTCAAACTTCCAAAACTCACACTTCGACAACTTGGCATACAAGCTATGCTCCTGCAATTTCTGTAATACTGCTATCAAGTGCATAGAATGCTCCTCCTCTGACTTCGAACACACCAAAATATCGTTAAGGAAGACCACTACGAAGGAGTCAATAAATGGCCTCAAAACCCGGTTCATCATATCCATGAACACGGCTGGCGCATTCGTCAACCCGAATGGCATTACAAAAAACTCATAGAGCCCATGATGAGTCCTGAAAGCTATCTTACTCACATCTTCCTCCTTGACTCGAACCTGATGATATCCTGATCTCAAATCACTCTTCGAAAACACAGCTGCTCCCTGAAGCCTGTCGAACAAATTATCAATCCGCGGAGGTGGATACTTGTTCTGAATAGTTACCCTATTCAACTCCCGGTAGTCAATGCACATCCTCATTGACCCATCCTTCTTCTTGACTAACAACATTGGCGCACCCCACGGTGAGGAACTCGGCCTAACAAGCCCCTTGCTCAATAACTCCTCAATCTGCTTCTTCACTTCGTCTTGCTCTACAGGTGCCATCCTGTATGGAGCCTTAGAAATCGGAGCACTCCCCGGCTGAACATTAATGCAAAACTCCACATCTCTCTGTGGCGGTAATCCTGGCAAATCTTCCAAGAACACCTTAGGAAAATTTCTGATAACTAGAATGCCTTTGACTTCATCTGGAATTGCCATCTTGGATACCATTGCAGCCACCTTCGGAACCTTCTTCTTCCCTTGGAAAGTCATTACAGGACCACCTGGTACTTTCACTAACACCTCTTTCTGCTTGCATTCAATTGTGATATCATATATTGCTATCCAATCAATGCCCACGATCACATCCACTCCTAAGACTTGCAGCTCAATCAGATTAATGCCGAACAATCTCCCACCAATCTCGATATCACAGCCTTCGTAATATCGATCAGCAATCAATTCTTCACCTGACGGCATTGCCACTGACAAAACCTTCTTTGGGAACAACTTAGGCTGCACACCTAAGACCTTTGCAAAATTAGGCGACACAAAAGTATGCGAAGAACCAGTATCAAATAAAACTTTTGCCTTAATTCCATTAACCAAGACAATTCCTGTTAAATGAAGAATGATACTCAATCTCTAATTATTCTCAAATAAAAGTTTTACTTATTACATTGATTAAAAAATAAAATCAAAACTCTTGCATACCCTGGATCACATCTTCCGAGTTACTTGCATCCTCATCAGTTAATGCGAACACTCGCCCTTGCCTCTGGAATTTACCTCCGCCTGGACCATCCTTCCTCAACTGCGGACAATGAGGCTTAGAATGTCCCGCCTGCCCACACTAGAAACAAGTCTGCTTCGCTAACTTAGGACACGCTGACCTGTAATGACCTGCCTCCTTGCAGTAGTAACAAGTGACTTCCTGAGTTGCAGGTGCCTTCTGCACTGGACCACTGAACTTGACTTGCTTCGCTGGGAATCGCTTCCCACTCTGACCTAATGCTGCCCTCTTGTTCCTATTCTAGGTCTCTTGCTTCTTCTGGAACTGATCCATGTCTTCCTTTGTCATAGCTGCTCTCTTGACCAGCTTATCGAAACTCCTTATGCCCAAAGGAATCATTCTCGACCTCAAGTTTGGCCTCAAGCCCTGCTCAAACTTCTTGGCCTTCTTCGCCTCATAAACTATCAGCTCCGGTGCATACCTCGACAGCTGAGCGAACTTAGTCTCATACTCTCGCACGGTCATGCTGCCTTGCTGTAGATTCAAGAACTCTGTCGCCTTCTTCTCCTGAATATCCAGGGGAAAGAAACGATTTCTGAATTCTTCCAGAAAAGCCTCATAAGTCATTTGCTGGTCCCCCAAAGTCCTCCTTACCGTTTGCCACCAAACACTAGCATCCTTTTCCAACTTCATAGTGGCCAACTTCACATTGTTAGCTGCCGGAGTTTCTGAGACCTTGAAGATTGTCTCCATCCGTCTAATCCAATGATCAGCCTCATTTAGATCAGACCTGCCCCTTAAACACGGGCGGCCTCATCCTCTTAAAGGACTCAATCTTCTTGATAGGATCAGCGTTAACAAACCCTAGTCCAGCCCCATGATTCTGATTCTGGTTCTGATTTTGCACCAAATTAGCTGCCATCAGTGCATTCAAAGTCTGATACACCCTGGCAAATTTGGCCTTGAGATCAACTACTGTTCCTTGGGAACTTCCAGCCCCATCACCATTGTTACCATTTCTGGTTCTGGGTCCAACCATTTTGAATACTGCAAAATGAGGGAAGAGTTAGAGCATCACAACAAAATTCATATTCACATCAATACCCTCTGGCAAAACTGCAACCATACCCCGAAACATCATGTTTCAGTTCTATGTGATACCCACTCTCTAATGTCCACAGCTAGGTACTCACGCTCTACTGTCCACATCTAGGTTATTTTTATACCATGTTTATTATTACTATTGAAGCATGCTCTGATACCAATCTCTGTAGCGCTCCGAATTTCCAATATGATATCTTAGAAATACGTGGCACAATTTCCAGCATCAACTTCAAATGTAATATTAAATATAGCTAAATACCAATAAAAAATTTTCAACTTTCATTACATTAATCTTTACATAGCACAGCAGAATACAATACACCTTGAATTACAAATATTCTTTCCTTACAACAATTTCTTTTACAAATTACATAACCCATTACACCACTTTAACTCATGCATCCAAATACCAAGCTACAAGTAATCACCTGTAAAATATGTGGCTAGAGATAACCCTAACCCCCAAAACTAAAGGGGTCAGCTATAATGGTGTGAGTGACATAAAACAAACAACATAAGTAAAGCATAAAATCATAAACGACATGAAATAAACAGAATACATAAGATATGATATAGCAAGGAAACACGAAAACATCAAGTGAAATTAGACTAAGTGTCAAGTATAGAAAACAGGAAAACACATGCATGAAACCAAGTCAAGAAAACACAGTTCTATATGCTGACTCTCTAATGCGTACTTGTTGGAGTCTATGCATCCCACTCTACATAGGTCCGGTGCAAGCTCTTAACGTCTCGACATTGTAGGGCTTAATCCGCCGCTATGCAACTAATCCTAACACGATGAAAACTACGAGATAAAGATGAACTGTGAGTATTAGCCCATGTCCCGATAATTCCGGAGGTCAATCTCTGTCCACAGATAATTCCGAAGACTATTTCACTCACACCTGGAAATCTTCGAGAATACCCTACACCGCAAGCGATGGCACCTCATCACACGAATACCATATGTGTGTCGCCTCGACCCCGATAATTTCGGAGATCAATCTCACACCACAGGTAATTCTGGAGACTATTTCACTCACACCTGGATAATTCCGGGGATTATTTCACACCGCAAGACATACTGAGGTCCATAACCCATGTTCTCGTTCAACATATCACCACTAGTGCCTATCCTTATCATTTAGGTTATTTGATTACTTTACGAATCTCTTAGAGTTGGTGTACCCTACCGTACTTAACTCAACAACTGGTCAACTAAAATGCCTCAACAGGCCCAAATATAAATATCTCAATTGCCGGTATACTAGGGTCACACACACCCTCTAGAGACTCACACCCAAATATCCAAACATAACTTCCAACATAAATTGGTCAGTTAACTCACTTGAAAACATATGTTCAGTAGAAGATAAAATATAGAATAGTAAGTCATAGATTAAAAGCTTTTAGAGGATAAATCATTTAAAAGAACATTAAAATATGTATAGATATATCAGTATCAGTCGACTACAAAAGCTATCGGTCGACTGTCCAGAGAGAAAATCCAATAGCTTTGAGAAAATAATTCTAAGTATTATAAGTCGACTCTAAAAGGTCATAGGTCGACTGTCCAGAGAAAAATCCAATTCTCAGGGTGACATCAAAACAGAGCAGACTCAGTCAACTGTAAAGATGAGTCAGTCGACTGTTTCGCGTGATAATTTGAAAACATCAAGAAAATTACAGCAGCCAGGCAGCGACGGTCGACTAGAAAGTCACACCGGTCGACTGTCGACCTGCAAACTGTAGATTTTGGTTGTGCATATTTCAACCGATATCTAGTTTTACTTTATGAAAACAATTTCTATCAAAAGCATATTTCTTATTTGATCAAATATAACTTGTAGGATATATAATCGTCCATAAGAACTAAATCAAAACCACTTGGATTTATAAAAATAGCTATTTGTTAATTTCTTTCAACCAAACATGAATTGTGCATATAAACAAAATAGAGTTTCTTAAAAATTAATTGTTCATTGAAATAGCTTCATATTCTGATCCAAACCATATCAATACCAAGAACTTAAAAGATCCCCAATTTAGTTGTATTCATCAAACTCAATCCAATTTATCTCAAATCCAATTCTTGAGACATGATCTCCTAATTCATTTGTCCTTCTCAAAATTTCCTCAAACTCAGTCACCATTATTAACTCATGAACATGAAAAATCTAACATTTCTATAATCAAGATGTGTTCATCCAAACTCAATGATAATAAGAACTCACATCATCCACATGCAAATCTATCCATAGATAATTAGAGTGATTAATTTTTAATTCATCAATCCATCAAATCCATCAAGTACATATTCATACTCAAACCCTAACATGCTTTCTAGTAGATGAAATACCATATACAACATTACAAGAATAAAACAAAACAAATTATATCACTAGCATACAACATACACAAAACAAAAAGAAAACAAAACAAGTCACTCACCTCAAATGAAGAAATCAAATAAGGAAAGCCTTTCTTTTGCGAAATCCAAGATCACCTCCTTAAATCTCCAAGAAATAATCCTTTGTGTTGTGCAGCGAAAGACGGCTGCACTTCACTCTTTTAAATAGGCCGGAATAGGAGAATTAGGGTTTTTGAACACATTTGCAAAATAACCCTTTTAAAGTATAACTTTACATAAATAGATCCCTATACTTGGAAACTTGATAAAACTAATTAAATTGAGGTTTAAAAACAAAATAAAACACCTTATTTTCCAGCTGGCACTATTTGAAAAGTCCAGAAAATAGTTTTGCACTTTCATCCTTCAAAATGACAATTTTGCAAAAAGATCCTTCTTTTTCGTAATATTTGCAAATAAGTCTAATAAATATCAGAAAAATCTAGAAAAATTATAAATAATCTCAAATAATAAATAATGATTTTCCACAAATTAATTTTACCTTTTGAACTTTCCAAGAAAATATTTGCACGTATTTTGCACGTGTAAAACGGGTAAATATTATGAAAATATTTATTAAATCTCCAAAAAATCATTTTAATTCATTTATAAATCTTTAAAGTTATATTTAAAAATACGGGGTACTACACACCTATTGATGAATTTTTGAAATTGATGATTCATAGCAAGAGTTTCCAAGCTTCTCCCATTCCAAAAGCACTAAAAAATGCAACTCTCACCCCTCAATAAAAATGGCCCGCATTCCCAACTTTGATGGGAATGAGTATTGCCCAGAGCTTCTTCTCGGGATGGAGCCAGTGATAGAGGCGATCGACGAAGACAGGGCTCGTGATCACTCACCAGGTGAAGAGGTGAAAAGGATGGAACAACTGAGGTTCCTACTCCTTTGGCTTCGTCTGACGATGCAGAGCCTTGATCTTATAGTTTAAAGTCTTTCATTTGCATTTACTTTAGCACATTTTATAGTAGCTGATATGGCTAAAAATGGGGTTAAATCGGAACCGTCAAAATCAGGCGCGAATCTTAGAGATCAGCGGTAAAATGGTAATTTCACCTGCGAACGGGTCTGAAATGGGAACTGGGCCTTTTTCCAAAGGCCCAATAACCCATAAACGGGTCCAACATTCTGGGCGCGGATTCCAACCTGTGAAAGCCCAATCTAGCTGGATAGGAGAATTAGGGTTTCTGATTGCCCTTAATCAACGGCCCTGATCACTTCTATCCATCCACTGGGAAGTAGGGATTTGATCTTATCTCGAAACTCGTTCCTAAGGTGGCTATAAATACTCCCCATCCCCCACTGTTAACAGGTAATCAATCTTTTACCAATCAAAGCTCTTTCATAATCTTTCTGATTACTGACTTGAGCGTCGGAGGGTGAGTCGCCGGAATCAACCCGGGTGTTTTGCACTTTTTGCAGGTCACCGGCGGGAGATCAAGGTCAAACTCCGGCGGAAAGGTGTTTCAGGTTTGACTATTCAACATCCCAAGAATCCACAAATCTATCTGTTTGCCCCTACACTGATTTCAGCGACAACAGATTGGCACCGTCTGTGGGAACCGCGAATAGCAATCCATCCTCTTCCATCGGTTAAGATCACCTCCAACCATGCCTCCAAGGAAACTGAGATCCAGATGGTCCAACCGTGGGCCCACCCCTCCTCAACCGCAACAGGAGGCTCCCCTCCAAACTGTCCAGCAGCAGGGACAACTCCCTCCTCATCCTGATCAGCCTCTGCAGCAGGAACATCCTCCTCTTCAGAATCTTCAGCACCAGCGGGCTCCAGCTGGGCCTCAGAACACCGGTATTGGGACCTCTCGTCATCCTCCTCAGAAGCAACCCCTTTACCGTGACCACGTCTCCATACATAACCCTTCAACCGACTCAATGACATCTCATAATCCTCGGCCTTCTGAAGACCTCCATAACATCCTCATCAACCGGCAAAAAGAAGAGGATCTTCGCCCCCGTTTGGATGAAAGGCGGGCCCGTGAGGGAGCCACCAGCTCAGAACGTCCAAATGAGCGATCTCCTCGTCTCCTGCGACCACAGGAGGTCCCCTCTTCATAGGAGGCGAAGGGAGTCCCCTGAATACCGTCGAAGAAGACATCATTCTCCCGCTGGTCGGCAGCCCCAGAGGGACGAGAATGGACCTATCACCCGAGCCGAATTCCAAGAGTTCCAGGATACAATCTTGCAGGCCCTCAATCTCCGACCAAACAACAACAACAATGTTCAGAGGGTCCCCACTCCTCCTCCGATCCAGAGTCCTCGCCATCGGTCCCTAACTCCTCCTCAAAATCCAAGCCACCGCCATCACATCACCAGTCCTCACCATTCTCCTAGCTACCATCACCGAACTCCATGCTCCCCTTCGTACGAAGATGAGTCCAGAGGCTCTCCAAGGTACCGTCGAAGGGATGATGCTGTCTACCGTCGTCTCCACGAGATGGAGAGATGCCTCGGCCAACTTGACAGGGAAGAGGAGCTAAGAGGGAGAACTCTCTGCCCAAGCAGACATCCGTTCTCACGAACCATCATGGATACTCCCGTTCCAGCAAACTTCAAGCCACCACAGCTCGAGACATATACGGGGGAGTCAGACCCCGTGGATCACATCGAGAGTTTCAAAACTCTCATGATGATCCACCAGGCTTCCGATGCTTTACTGTGCAAAACCTTCCCAGCTACTCTCAAAGGTCCGGCTCGGGAATGGTACTCCCGCCTCGCCCCATCCTCCATCTTCTCTTTTGAACAATTTGAGACCCTTTTTGTCACCCACTTCGTAAGTAGCCGCCGAACCGAGAAGACTAGTATTTCACTACTCTTCCTCAATCAGAAGAAGGGTGAGAAACTAAGAGATTACGTCAAGCGGTTTACCGCAGAAGCTAGGTCCATTACCTCCCTTGACCAATCGGTCGCTGCAACCGCCTTCCAATCCAATGTCCTCAACTCAAGCCTCCGGTCTTCCCTAGCCAAAAAGCCTCACGAGACTTCTTCGAACTTCTTCTCAGAAGCGAGAAGTATATCCGGGCAGAGGAAGCTGAACATTGCCCCACTTTCGAGGGGTCTTCCTCCGGAACCAAGAGAAAGGCAGCCAAAGATGAAGGAGCTAAGAAGCTCCAGAAGGACAATGGGGGTCAGCACCGCCTGCCTCCAGATTTGAGAAGTTTACCATTCTCAACACCAATGTTTCAACTATCCTCATGGAAGTCAAGAAAGAAGGAGTTCTGCCTCCTGCCCCGAAGATGAATACCCCCGGGAAGAAGAGAGATAAGGAGAAGTGGTGCCGCTATCACCGGGACCACGACCACGACATCAATGACTGTCGGGTTTTGAAGAATGAAATTAAAGCCTTTATTTAGAGAGGGCAGTTGTCCAAGTTTGTAAGAAAGGATCGGATTGATCTTCCTCCACCCCCAGGGGGGCTAATAAGTAGCCCAAGAGGTGCGACGAGAGTCCTGAATTCGAAGAACAGCGCATCCTACACCTCATCCATGGGGGTCCAATGGGAGGAACCTCCAACTCTTTTCGAAAGGCTTTTATCAGGGAGGTCAACTCGGTGCACAGCATACCCCCCTGATGGAACTGCGATGATTCCCAGGACATGGATTGGTGTGCGTATCGATCATAAAAGCTTAACAGATTTAATACGTGATCTAACCCTTTATAGCAGAATCTAGGGTTCACGAATTATACCTGCGATGAGAAGAAGACGATAGTTTCTAGCAACCTCGAGCTGTCAGCGATCCCAAGATCTTCTGCACGTATTCCTTCCTCGGGTTGGATGTCGTGTGGGCGATGGTCTACCAACCTTTCTTCTCCTTAGCTGACCTCTCTTTCTCTCCTTACGTGAATCACGAATTTAGAGAAAACTTCTTATCTCTGATGATGATATGACGGCCAGAAAATAGAGGATATATATATAAGGCTACGGCAGGGACCATGAGGAGAAATTAGGGTTAGGTCTCCTAACGAATCTGGGTATCCCGTGTTCAGCCCGAACACAACCCATGCCCATTAACAATAGCTCGGTCCACTAAAGAGCTATTGTTGCACTACCTTCCGAATCCCAAATTATATTTATGGGTTCCTTTTATTATATGCTCGTTCAGCTCCCCATGTTAAGATATCGAATGTCCGTCGATCAAATTAAGTTACTGACAACTATATTGATCAACATATTTTATCCTTAAGTAGTACCACTCAACTTTATTTGTCATGTCGGATGTAATCCACCTGCAGGATTTACATGACAATCCTTATGAGCTCCTTAAGGGGACATCATCAACCCGACGTATCGGGACATGGATTCCTTTTACAATCAACAACCCATCATACATATAATGCTATTACCCAATTCATAGAGGTTGTTGATCCATAATGAATCACACTCTTTTATGAGTCAAAGTAATGCACACTGCATATACATGTCTGTTATTATATCTGGATTAAGAGCATAAGCATCCATAATAACAGAGGTGTTTGTTCTCTTTTGTAGTCAGTACAAAGAGAACAACCTCAAGTGGTCCTGTTCAATACACACAAAGTGTACTAGTGTAAACCTATAGTCAAGATAGACTAATACCAGATTACACTACAACCTTTCCAATGGATTGTCCAAGTCCGTCTAGGTTGTGAACTATTTATATATTCCATAGGAAACTGATAATATGATCTTCTGTGTGTCTTCTCACACCATATTATCAACCTTATAGAATATCAGATACTTGCATTAATATTATAATAAACACAATATGCAAACATATGCCCATATGATTCTCATTCAAAAAAATAAGGAAATAAAGTTAATACAAAAGTGATGCTTTCAGTATATAACCCTAACAATCTCCCACTTATACTCAAAGCATTGCTTTTCAGTATACTGTTACAAATCTCCCACTTATACTTAAAGCCATGCTGCTACGCATTTGACTCCCATTCCCTCAACATGACTATCAAAAGCCTTAGCTGGTAAGCTCTTAGTGAAGGGATCAGCTAGGTTGTCTGCTGATGCTATCTTGATCACAGCAACTTTTCCTTTCTTTACGAAATCTCGTATCAGGTGGTACTTACGCTCAATGTGTTTACATGTCTTATGGGCTCGTGGTTCCTTCGAATTTGCAACTGCACCACTATTATCACAATAAAGTGTAATAGCCTTAGGCAAATTAGGTACCACATCCAAGTCCAATAGGAAGTTTCTGAGCCAAACCGCTTCTTTGGCTGCCTCAGAGGCTGCCACATACTCGGCTTCCATGGTAGAATCAGCAATACATTTTTGCTTGATACTCCTCCATATAGTGGCTCCACCTCCCAAAGTAAATACATAACCTGAGGTTGATTTCCTGAAATCCCTATCTGACTGAAAATCTGAGTCTGTATACCCCAAGGCAACTAAACTATCTGCCTGGTAAACTAGCATGTAATCTTTAGTCCTTTTCAGGTACTTCAAAATATGCTTTACGGCAGTCCAGTGCTCTTGTCCCGGGTTAGACTGATATCTGCTAACCATGCCAACGGCAAAGCAGATATCTGGTCTCGTACATAACATTGCATACATTAAGCTTCCTACTGCTGAAGCATAAGGAACTGCTTTCATGTTCTCTATCTCTTTAGGTGTCCTCGGACACTGCTCCTTTGATAGGGCAATTCCATACCTAAAAGGTAAGAAACCTTTCTTAGAATTTTGCATGCTAAAACGAGTTAGTATAGTATCGATATAGGAAGCTTGGGACAAGCCCTTTCTTGCGATCTCGTAGAACTTTGATCCCAAGGATGTGACCTACTTCTCCCAAGTCCTTCATATCAAACTGTTTGGATAACCATACCCTTACGTTAGATAATACCTTCACATTGTTTCCAATGAGCAAGATGTCATCCACGTAAAGTACTAGGAATACCACTACGTTTCCGTCACACTTTTTGTATACACACGATTCATCTTGACATTGATCAAATCCATAGGATTTTATCACCTAATCAAAACATATGTTCCAAGATCTGGAAGCTTGCTTAAGTCCATAAATGGACTTCTTGAGCTTACAAATAAGATGCTCTTGGCCCTTTTCAATGAACCCGTCTGGTTGCTTCATATAGATGTCTTCCTCAAGACTTCCATTAAGGAAATCTGTCTTGACATCCATTTGCCAAATCTCATAATCAAGATGAGCTGCAATAGATAAAAGAATCTGGATAGACTTAAGCATGGCTACTGGCGAAAAAGTTTCCTCATAATCGATACCCTCTGTTTGAGTAAAACCTTTTGCAACAAGCCGAGCTTTAAAGGTTTCAACCTTACTGTCTGATCCTCTTTTTCTCTTATAGACCCACTTGCATCCAATGGCTTTTACACCAATAGGTGGTTCTACAAGCTCCCAGACTTGATTAGAATCCATAGATTCTATTTCAGATATCATTGCTTTTTGCCAAGACTCTGCATCTTTATCTTGGAGTGCTTCATTGTAGGTACAGGGATCATAATCTTGTTCCTCAGGGACAAAGTCTGACGACTCTCCCAAGAACATATATCTATCAGGTTGTATCACAATCCTCCCACTACGACGAGGCACTATCGGTTGTGGTGTAACATTTGTGACACATTGTGCAGTTGCTGGTGGTACATCCTGTTGTACTGTTGGTACTGAAGTATTTGGTGTCTCACCTCTCAGTTCTTCTAGAACAGCTCTACTTATGGGTTTATGGTTCATCACATAGTCTTCCACTAAGAATCGAGCATTGGTGCTAACAATGACCTTCTGATCCTTAGGACTATAAAATAAACCTCCTTTCGTTCCTCTTGGATAGCCTACAAATAAGCGTACTTCTGTACGAGATTCCAACTTATCGGCTTTCCCATTCAGCACGTGTGCTGGACTACCCCAAATCCGAACATATTTCAGACTAGGCTTACTTGGTACTGACTTAGAAGGAACCAAGTTCAAAATATAAGCTGCAGTTTCTAAGGCATATCCCCAAAACGAATCTGGTAAATCTGAATAACTCATCATTGATCTAACCATCTCCATAAGAGTCCAATTCCTTCTTTCTGCTACACCATTCTGTTGGGGTGTTCCAGGTGCTGATAATTGGGATGTAATCCCAGCCTCTGACAAATAGTCCGTAAACTCCCCAAAGAGATACTCGCCACCACGATCTGAACGTAATGACTTGATACATTTTTCATGACGTTTCTCCGAATCTGCTTTGTACTCTTTGAATTTCTCAAAGCACTCAGACTTACGGCGGATCAAATAAATATATCCATACCTTGAATAATCGTCAGTAAATGTGACAAAATATTCAAAGCCACCTTTAGCTTGGACAGTCATGGGCCCACACAAATCAGAATGAACCAATTCCAACACATCTTTGGCCCTATACCCCTTTGCCTTGAAAGGCCTTTTGGTCATTTTACCTACCAAGCAGGATTCACAGACTGGTAGTGCCTCCACTTCCAATGAACTCAAAGGTCCATCTTTAACCAGTCTTTGAATACTTCTTAGGTTAACATGCCCCAATCGCAAGTGCCAAAGATATGTTTGGTTCATACAAGAAGGTTCTTTTCTCTTATTTATGTTAGAAGACATATTATTCATTTCCATAAGTTGCATCGTGGGCGAAATAGGATTAATGACATATAGATTAGCAACCAATGCACCAGAACAGATAAAATGCTTATTTTTTCTAATAACAATATTGTCATTAAAATAAACTGAATATCCATCCTTAACTAGCATGGAAACAGAAATTAAATTCCTTCTAAGTGAAGGTGCATAAAGACAATCTCTCAATGTCAAAGACTTATTTCTACCAAAAGATAAAATAACATCTCCTATTGCAACGGCCACTACTCTTGTAGCGTCACCCATAAACAAGCATCTCTCTCCATCACTGAGCCGTCTGGTTTCCTGGAACCCCTGCAATGTATTGCAGACATGATTAGTGGCTCCTGTATCTACACACCAGGTGCCGGTAGATAACACCGCTAAACATGTTTCAACAACTAGTAAATGAGATATACCTTCTTTGTTCTCTTGTTTGAGAAGTGGACAGTCAGTCTTCCAATGTCCTGACCCTTTGCACTTGAAACACTTGCCTTTCGGCTTTTTCACAGCGCCTTGAGGTCCCATGCCCTTCTTTGCTGAGTTTACTTGTTTCTGAACTTTCTTCTTCTTACCACCTTTCGGCTTAGAAGTAGAGTCCCTTTTAGTCACATAAACATGGGCATTCTGCTTGAAGAGAGCTTCAGCATCCTGTAGTTCTTTTGCAAGTTCTGCCAAACTATACAACCTTTTGTTCATGTTGTAATTAAGGCAAAATGAGTCAAAACTTTTAGGCAGAGTCCCGAGAATGATATCGACCTGGGTTTCCCCATCCATTTCAGCACCAAGGATCTCCATCTCATTTAGATGACCCATCATCTTGAGAACATGATCCCTTACTGGTGTCCCCTCAGCCATAGATGCTCTCATCAAACTCTTCATAGCAAATTGCCTAGCTGCTCTACTCTGATGTACGAAGAGTTCCTTAAGGTTGTACATCATATCATAAGCTGTGGGCATGGCCTGATGCTGATGCTGCAGTACATTTGACATAGATGCCAAAATGTAACACCGCGCCATATCATCTGCCTTTTTCCACTTCTTATAAGCCTCTTTGACCTCTTCATCAGAGTTAGCATCAGGCTTAGGTGGGCATTCCTCATTGAGTACAAATTTGTACTCTTCAGCAGTTAAGACAATATCCAAGTTACGTTTCCAGTCAATATAATTAGGTCCAGTAAGTTTATTTTCTTTAAGAATCACCATAAGTGGACTGAAAGAACCCATTTTTGAAATCCTGAGAATCACATAAAAAAAATTATGTAGGGCAAAACTTTTTGAATTAATTAAATATTGATTCCCTCAAAACAATAAAAAAATTCACCAACACCTTAAACACCATGAATTTAGCATGCCACGATAGTGTGGACGTATACATTCTCATCTTGCGAATGATAAGACTCCTTCTCATTGACGTATACATTCAAGTAGGTTTTTCCTATTAATTTTACTATCATGTCAACACAACTTTATGACAAATAAAATTAATCTTTGGTCTTGCTCTGGTCCTACAAATAATAGCAGTGACTTCGATGGGGAGGATACTATTATTTGTATCTAAGTGTATACCATTGCTTAATACTAAGTCCATTATCTTGTATTGAGTTCCTTCAGATGGAGAAGTGAACACATACTAGGTAACTTTCTACAATTATCCCTAAGGAAGTTTGTACTGGCGATCCATAATTATACTCATCTGATATGGAGGAAAGCACTAAAGCCAACACACAAGTATAATTATATCACCTACAAACCAGCAATGGAGACCGTGGGATTCATGTTAAATGAATTCCCTCTCTCACTTAGTTATTTAACAATGAGGGTTTTTCTACTAGTTAATTTATGTCCATGTTATCCATTATTAATGTGATCCTAGTTTTTCAAAAAAAATCACAAAATAATAAACATGCATAATCAGAATAAGCAATAATGGCAATAAATTTGAAAATAAATATCCAACTATTATGGCCATCTTTCCTGATTCTTCATAAATTTTTTTTTTAAGGTTTGGCTGCCGATTTCTTCATCGAAAACCATCTGTCGATCTCCGGACTGCCTAAAAACAGCATCTCCTCCGGCGTCAGAAACAGCCACCACCGCCATCACGATCGATCGAAAAAAAAAAGAATTAAAATTACATCAATCCTATGCCTCCCGAAGGAGTTCACACATAATCTAGATTGAAAAATTAAAATTATGAGCACGATCAACCCTCGTGATATTAATTACATCCACAAAACAACAACAACACAAACAAAACATCCATTGGACCATAATAGTTGGATCTAAGATGCCTGCAAAACCGAGTTAGAATAGATCTACATCTACCGACTATCATACAATGCAGGTTTTATTGGACAACATGGATGTAACAATCAATACGCAGATCCAAAACCTGCTCTGATACCAATTGATGGAACTGCGATGATTCCCAGGACCACGGATTGGTGTGCGTATCGATCATAAAAGCTTAACAGATTTAATACGTGATCTAACCCTTTATAGCGGAATCTAGGGTTCACGAATTATACCTGCGATGAGAACAAGACGATAGTTTCTAGCAACCTCGAGCCGTCAGCGACCCCAAGATCTTCTGCACGTATTCCTTCCTCGGATTGGACATCGTGTGGGCAACGGTCTACCAAACTTTCTTCTCCTTGGCTGACCTCTCTTTCTCTCCTTACGTGAATCACGAATTTAGAGAAAACTTCTTATCTCTGATGATGATATGACGGCCAGAGAATAGAGGATATATATATAAGGCTATGGCAGGGACCATGAGGAGAAATTAGGGTTAGGTCTCCTAACGAATCTGGGTATCCCGTGTTCAGCCCGAACACACAACCCAGGCCCATTAACAATAACTCGGTCCACTAAAGAGCTATTGTTGCACTACCTTCCTAATCCCAAATTATATTTATGGGCTCCTTTTATTATATGCTCGTTCAGCTCCCCATGTTAAGATATCGAATGTCCGTCGATCAAATTAAGTTACTGACAACTATATTGATCAACATCTTTTATCCTTAAGTAGTACCACTCAACTTTATTTGTCATGTCGGATGTAATCCACCTGCAGGGTTTACATGACAATCCTTATGAGCTCCTTAAGGGGACATCATCAACCCGACGTATCGGGACATGGATTCCTTTTACAATCAACAGCCCATCATACATACAATGCTATTACCCAATTCATAGAGGTTGTTGATCCATAATGAATCACACTCTTTTATGAGTCAAAGTAATGCACACTGCATATACATGTCTGTTATTATATCTGGATTAAGAGCATAAGCATCCATAATAATAGAGGTGTTTGTTCTCTTTTGTAGTCAGTACAAAGAGAACAACCTCAAGTGGTCCTGTTCAATACACACAAAGTGTACTAGTGTAAACCTATAGTCAAGATAGACTAATACCAGATTACACTACAACCTTTCCAATGGATTGTCCAAGTCCGTCTAGGTTGTGAACTATTTATATATTCCATAGGAAACTGATAATATGATCTTCTGTGTGTCTCCTCACACCATATTATCAACCTTATAGAATATCAGATACTTGCATTAATATTATAATAAACACAATATGCAAACATATGCCCATATGATTCTCATTCAAAAAAAATAAGGAAATAAAGTTAATACAAAAGTGATGCTTTCAGTATATAACCCTAACACCCCCCCCCCCCAAAGGCCTCGGAGTTCCGGTTACGTTCTCGGATAAAAACCTGGAGGGTGTCCGAACCCCCCATTGTGACGCACTAGTGATTAACCTCCACATGGCTAACTTCAAAGTGGAGAGGATTCTAGTGGACAATGGCAGTTCTGTCAACATCCTCTTCCTAGCGGCCTTCCGAGGACTCAAATTATCGCTGGACAAGCTCAAGCCCGCCGGCTATACGCTTCATGGGTTCACGGGAGTGCCATTGACTATCGAAGGGGTGATAACCCTCGACGTAACCGCTGGCAAAACTCCTACTACCCGGACGGAGCCAATGGATTTCATGGTCGTCGACATTCGAGCTGCTTACAATGTGATCCTAGGCCGACCTGGCCTAGCTGCTTTAGAAGCCAACTTGTCGGCTTATCATCTCAAAATGAAGTTCCCAACCAAGGCAGGTGTAGGGAAAGTAAGGGGGAGTCAGGAGATGGCCCGCAAATGCTACATGACCTCGACCGGAGGACCCATTCCTTCTCTCGAAACTCTTGAAATTCCCCAGGGGAACACCCAGCTTATGTCAGAACCGGTAGACGAGCTGGAGGAAGTGCTCTTCTCAGAGCAAGATCCGAATCGCAAATTCTTCATCAGCAAGACCCTCCCCTCTACCCTCTGTTATGACTTAATCCTTTGCATCAAGAAGAACCATGACCTCTTCGCCTGGACAGCTACAAACATGCCAGGGATTTTCGAGGACCTCCTCGTCCACCACCTAAGTGTTGCACCGGGGTCCAAACCGGTCCAACAGAAGAGGCGCAAATTTGCTCCTGAGTGCCAGCAAGCTATAAAGGAAGAAGTAGAAAAGCTCCTCAAAGCCTGGTTCATACAAGAAGTCAATTATCCCGAATGGCTGTCTAATATTGTTATGGTCAAGAAGGCCAACGGAAGTTGGAGGATTTGCATTGACTTCACGGATTTGAACAAGGCATGCCCTAAGGATCCTTTCCTTCTCCCCAGCATAGATACCTTAATCGACGCTACTTCGGGTCATGAGCTGCTGAGCTTCATGGATGCTTTCTCCGGATATAACCAGATCAGAACATTCCCTCCGAACATCCCAAAGACCTCCTTTGTCACTGATCAAGGTCTCTATTGCAACCGAGTGATGCCCTTCAGGCTCAAGAATGCTGGGGCCACTTACCAGCGCCTCGTCAATAAGGTCTTCCAGAATCAGATCGGCCGAAACATGGAAGTGTACCTTGATGATATGCTAGTCAAAAGTATCCATGGGTCCGACCATGTCGCCGACCTACAAGAAGCCTTCGACGTGTTGAGGAAGCATAATATAAGACTAAACCCGAACAAGTGTGCGTTCGGGGTCTCGTCTGAAAAGTTCCTTGGCTTCATGGTTAGTCAGAGGGGGATCAAAGCCAACCCCGAGAAGATCAAAGCCATACTGGATATGGCTCCTCCTTCAAGTGTGAAAGAAGCTCAAAAGCTTACAGGAAGCCTTGCGGGCATAGGGCTCTTCCTGTCTAAGTCAGGGGAGAAGTGTCTTGCTTTCTTCAAAGCCCTTAGGGGGGCTAAGGGCTTCGAGTGGGGCCAACAGCAGCAAAAATCGTTCGACCAACCGGTCAACCCCCCACTACTTAGCAAGCCTATTCCCAAGGAAACACTCAACCTTTACCTCGCTGCCTCCAAGCGAACCCTCAGTGTTGTCCTAGTGAGGGAAGAAGACAAGGCTCAGAAGCCTATCTATTATGTGAGCAAGGTTCTCAGAGATGCCGAGCTCCGCTATCCGAGACTGGAAAAGATAGCGTATGCCTTGGTTATGGCAGCCAGGAAGCTCCGCCCCTATTTTCAATCCCACTCGGTGGTCATTCTTACTGACTAGCTGCTTAAGCAAGTCCTGCACAAGCCCGAGACCTCCGGGCGTCTGATGAAGTGATCGATCGAGCTGAGTCAACATGACATATCTTATTAGCCTCGGACTGCAATCAAGGCTCAAGCCTTAGCTGAGTTTATAGTAGAAAGCACCATCCCGGAAGTGAGTCAAGCCGCAAATGGGCCACCCATGTGGACAGTATATGTAGACGGGTCTTCTTGCGCCGAAGGGAGTGGAGCCAGAGTCATTTTGGCAGGCCCAGATGACTTCGTTCTCCAATAGTCCCTCTGCATCAACTTTAAAGCTTCCAACAACGAGGCTGAGTATGAAGCCCTAATAGTAGGCCTGGGTATGGCTCCGGAAGGCAGGGGCGCAATGCGTCCGGATATTCAGTGATTCGCAGCTGGTGGTTAATCAAGTATTAGGAGACTACGAAGCGCGAGACGACCGAATGATCAAGTACCTAGCCAAGGTCCAAAGTCTCATGGCTTCGTTCGAAGAGGTGCAAATCCAGTGGATCCCTAGAGAAGAAAACTCCCAAGCAGATGCCCTCTCAAAATTGGCCTCCTCCTCCCTTTAGGGTCTTGAGCATACCGTCCTAATCGAAGTACTCCTAAGACCAAGCATAGAAGAAGAAGCCCCCGACTCGATGGAGTCGCTGCCCATTCAACTCCGGGACAATTGGATGAAGCCTTTGATAGAATTCCTTAGGGATGGGACCCTTCCCCAAGATCTAAAAGAAGTCCGTCGAATCCAAATGAGAGCAGAGCGGTACACCCTTGTTGAAGGAGTCTTGTACAAACGCTCCTATCCCCAAGTAGATGGCAGACCATACTTGAGATGCCTCTCCCCAGAAGAAGCCTTGTATGCCCTGCAAGAACTCCACGAAGGCATAGGCGGGGCCCACTCGGGATCAAGGTCCCTCGCTAGGAAAGTTTTGAATTACGGGTACTTCTGGCCTACTCTACTTCGAGATGCCGAGCAACACATCCGGCAATACAGCCCTTGTCAGCAGTTCTCCAACATCTGCCGATTACCCCAAGCACAACTTACATCTCTCTCGAGTCCAATTCCCTTCGCAATGTGGGAGATGGACTTGCTAGGTCCATTTCCACCAGCTCTCGGCCAGCTCAAGTTCCTTGTCGTGGCAATCGACCATTTCTCTAAGTGGATCGAGGCTGAGCCACTGGCCACTATTACCGAGAACAAAGTGCTGTAGTTCTTCTGGAGATATGTAATCTGTAGGTTCGGCGTACCTCGTGTTCTGATAACAGATAATGGAACACAGTTTACAGGGATAGCATTCTGATCTTTATGTGAAGACCTCGGCATTCAGCAATGCTTCTCCTCCGTCTCCCATCCTCAGTCCAATGGCCAAGTGGAGAATGCCAATAGGCAGATCCTCTCCAATATCAAGAAGATACTAGATAAGTCGTCCAAAGGCTTATGGGCGGAACAACTTCTAACGTATTGGGGAACTACCGCACTACGAAACGGACCCCCACAGGAGAGTCGCCCTTCAACCTCACCTATGGGTCCGAGGCCGTAACCCCTTGGAAGTTGGCTTGCCATCCCCTCGCCTTATTGCCTATGATGAAGAGCAGAACGCTAGAGAGCTCCGGGCAAATTTGGATCTTATTGATGAGCTCCGTGAAAGAGCTTCAATTTGCCAGCAAAATTATCGGAGGAGAATCGAGCAGGCCTACAACAAAAGAGTCCGTCCCACCGATCTCAAGGAAGGGGTCTTAGTCCTTAGAAAGCTAGCTATCTCATTTCCCAGCCAAAAGAGTAAGCTAGCTCCGAATTGGGAAAGACCGTACAAGGTTTCCAAGGTAGTCCGGCCAGGAGCATATCGTCTTGAAGACCTTAAAGGTGGAGAGATACCAAGAACTTGAAACGCCGACCACTTACTGAAGTACCAAGAGGGTGTTTGAACGCCTCTCCGAGTACATTCAAGTGTCGAGCCCTTCCTTTCTTTTTATTTGTACCTGCTTCTTTATTTTCTCATTGTAATAACAGCTTGCAACTTAGAAGCAGCCGATTAGCAGTTATCCATAAAGAACTCCTTTCCCCTGATGATTCTCTTGTGATTATTTTATTTCTGTTTAATACTTTTAATTGCTTTACTCGAATGACGTGTTCGGAGTCTAAAACTTGGCTTGATTCCGCTTCGCAAGCTTGCTCTTAAGCGAGCTAGAAGTGGTTCACCATTCAGAACTGCTCCCACAACCGTTGAAATTTACTCGAACGACGTGTTCGGTGTCCAAAACTTGGCTTGATTCTGCTTTGCAAGCTCGCTCTTAAGCGAGCTAGAAGTGGTTCGCCATTCGGAACTGCTCCCACAACCGCTGAAATTTACTCGAACGACGTGTTCAGAGTCCAAAACTTGGCTCGATTCCGCTTCGCAAGCTCGCTCTTAAGCGAGCTAGAAATGGTTCGCCATTCGGAATTGCTCCCACAACCGTTGAAATTTACTCGAACGATGTGTTCGGAGTCCAAAACTTGGCTCGATTCCGCTTCGCAAGCTTGCTCTTATGCGAGCTAGAAGTGGTTCGCCATTCGGAACTGCTCCCACAACTGTTGAAATTTACTCGAACGACGTGTTCGGAGTCCAAAACTTGGCTCGATTCCGCTTCGCAAGCTCGCTCTTAAGCGAGCTAGAAGTAGTTCGCCATTCGGAACTGCTCCTACAACCGTTAAAATTTACTCGAACGACGCGTTCGGAATCCAGACCAATGGGCTGGATAACTGACGAAATTTCTACAACTATACTAGACATGGGAGAAGAATACTTGGAGGAGTGCTTGAATGAATGCCCCATTGCTTCACTTGGCTGATAACTGATGAAGATATTCAGGCATACATTCCCGAGCGACTTGCATTCCGAGCTGCGTATTGGAGAAAAACGACTTTCTTCCCTAAAATTCGTCAAAGATCTCGATCAGATGGCACAGATTGGACCATGGCCACAAAATGGCAAGATAGCGTTTTCTCGTGATCCACACCGTCTTCTACATCGAGATCCGTGCAAGATCTTTAGATGGACAGTTCAGATCGTGCCACGTCCCTCGGGACCCAAATCCGAATGACTGGCGATCCGAGCTGCGTATTGGAGAAAAACAACTTTCTCCTCAGAATTCGTGCAAGATCTTGATCAGACGGCTCAGATTGGATCACGGCCACAAAATGACAAGATAGCATTTTCTCGTGATCCACACCGTCTTTTACATCGAGATCCGTGCAAGATCTCGATCAGACGGTGCAGATTGGACCACGGCCACAAAATGACAAGATAGCATTTTCTCGTGATCCACACTGTATTTTACATCGAGATCCGTGCAAGATCTTCAGATGGACACATCCGATAGAGCCACGTCCCTCGAAGTTCAAAAGTTTGGCAAGACCCCACTTCTACTCCTCGCTCTTAAGCGAGCTAGAAATGGTCCGCCCTTCAGAAATACTCTTACAACCATAAGGGACTAACTGAACACGCCAACACACAAGTACAGAGGAATAAACAAGCTTTCACTTATATAAAGTTTAAAGTTCAAAGAAACTCAAGTTACAAGACCAGCTACTCTTATCTAGGACGAGTTACAAAATTCGAAAAGCTAAAATCACAAGACTACTTCAACGATTCTTAGGAAGAGGGATGTTCCTTTTAAGAGACAGGCGGGGCCGGCGCACACCTTGTCGTTGCGATCCCGCACTCGTTAAGGTCCCCAAGCCAGCGAGCTTAGTAGTGTCTTTCATTATTGCACCAGCTGAGGCTTCGCTCGACGAAGTGGCCACCACGCTTTGTGCATCAGCAGGACTTCGACGAACAACTGGCAATCGAGTCGCGAGCTCGTAAAAGGAAATTCCTCTCTCGCTTTCTTCACGAGTACGCGACGTACTCCTTACATTGACCTGTTCAGATTGGGGTTTTAGGCGAGTGACCTCCCCCTCTAGCGTGACGATTCGTTGCTTCAGAGAGTCCTCCTTCACGACTATCTTGAAGCGAGGAAGCTGAGTGGAGCCTTCGGCATCGGAGCTGTCGGCAATAATTCAACGGAGATGAGTAACCTCGATGCTCCTATCGACCGTGACCCTCTTCAACTCGTTGACCTCCGCCATCAACTCGTCCCACTCGGCCATCAACTTGCCCGCCACCACTGTTAATTCTTCTTCCTCCGCCAAAAGTTCTTCTTCTGCTATCCGCAAGTGGTGGATTTCAGGCAATAGTTCACCTCTCTCTGCGGTAGCATCAGACAGCGCCTTCTTTAGGTGCTTCATCTCGGAAAGACGCTTCGACAGCTTTAACTTGAGGCGTTCCAAGTCCAACCCGCTCCTGAGAAAACACTCTCGACTGCGAGAGAGGGCCAACTTCGTTGCTTTTAAGTCAACCTGAAGACGAGAGGCTTCAACTGCTGAACTCGACTCGACCACCTGAAAGGCAAAAACATATCGATGCTGAGCTCTGGAGAACACTTAGCGAAATTTTCAATAACAAGGAATTCGCAACACCATTCTGAACGCAGCAAAATTCCAAAACAAGGCGAATACAAATCAAGATCAAAATCACAAACACTTAGCCAAAGTATTAAAAAGTTGGTCATTTCATTAAAATTCAAAAAAGTACAAGAGTGTGGTGGCCAGTCCGCAGTTCGGTGTTACAACAAAACCAAAAAAAAACAAAGGAAGAGTCGACTAAGTCAGGGGGCCACCTCATGGCGCTGGCACAGTGATGAGCGCTCCTTCGACATTCACGGCATCCTCGGCGCCCTCCTCGGCCTCTTTGCCCTCTTGCTCGGGCTCGATTTCTGCCAGAGGATATAGCTCCTTGCCCTCCACGGGATCGTAGAAGTAATACGAGGAGCTGTCGAAGTCGGGGATGCGGGCTGCGACATGCTTCAGTGCTCGGGCGTAAGCCTCCTCCATGTTTTTCATCATGTGGGCTTCGGTCTCATCCCGAAATGCCTTCTCTGCCTTTGCCACCTTCATCGCTTGGCCATTCAGCGCCTCTTCAGACGCCTTCAAGGCCTTGGCCAGCTCCTCCTCGAGGCGAGCCCTCTCTTTCTCCAATGCCTCGACCTTGGCAGTCTCGGCTGCAGAGTGCTTCAGCACTTTGACGAGCTTCATCTTGAGGGCCCCCACCTCGGCCGCTCGCTAAGCCGAGAGTCGTTGCTCGGCCTCGAACAGCTTGACTGCTTTGGAGCGCTCTGACCTCTCCCGATCGTTCGCCAGCTTCATCCCCTTCTCTTGCTCGGTGAACTGCTCGAGCACGTGGCTGAAGTAGCAGAGAGTCTGCGAGCAAAATGAAGGAAAAGAAATGATTAAAATCGGAAAAAAAACGTAGAAATTTTTTTGGGTTGTCATAATCAACTCATACTTACCGACATAGTATTCCGAGCTATTTCCAGGGCGTCGTCGCCCACAGTGTCGGCCTTCAGTGCGGCACGGTCCTTTGGGGCCGGCAGGTGCTTCACCGCCTACATGCACATCCACGAGTTGCCGAGGAAACCGTCTACCTTCATCATCCTCCAGTCGGAGATGAAGAGACGCTTGTGCTACTCGGTGAGGATGGCCTCCGCCTCGACAGTAAGCGGTGACACCTCCAAAGCAAGAGCTGCGCTAGCAGAGAACCCCCCGCTCGACGAGCCCGGGGCATCGACCAGAGGGGCCTGAGCGGGCATTTCCGAAGGGGCCTTGGTCACCGGCTCCATAGGGACCAGGGCGCCGAGGGAACTGAAGGTGCCAAGGAGACTTGTACTGTTCGGCCGGAAAGAGGCCCCGCCGTGGTCCTCTTCCACTTCCTCATCTCCGTATCCTTTGCTGCGTGACTCTTTGCCATCAACACCTTGTAATCCATACCGGGGGCCTCTGTATACGAAGAAAGAACCGAGCAAAAGAGTTAAAAAAAACATGAAAAAACAATAAGACAAGCAAGAAAAGGAAAAGAGCGTACTGGGTCGATCGGACTGAGACCTCCACCGAACAAGACCCCCTCGGTGATATCCTTCCAACTGAGGGTCGGAAGTTCGAGGATTTTAGCCACCAACTCCTCTTCCTCTCTTGTGAGCATCGGCTCTTTCTTTGCCCACTTCGGGAACCCATCCTTCCACACCGTCGAGAAGCCCCACGGCTCGGGACCACGGATGAGAAAATACTTCTCCTTCTAGTGCTTGATCGAGTTCGGATTCTCGATCAACTTCACCCCTTTCCTCGGCAACAAGTAATACCGATCTTCCATCTTGCTCATTCGGCAGATGCGATAGAGGCTCCGAAGCAGAACCAATTGCGGTTGCGCATCGACCGCCTAACACCAGAGGACGAAGGTGATAACATGCCACCACATGTTCGGCATAAACTGAACCGAGCTCAAACCGTACCACTGCAGCACCTAGACCACGAAGGGATGCAGTGGTAGCCGAAGACCGGCATTGAGTGCGTTGTACGGGAAGACGCACGTGTCTGCCGATGTCCCCGTACACGCTCGAAACCCGGGCCCGGGGAGTAGTAGCACGTACTCCTTCGGGATGTGGAATCCCTTCCTGATCCGGTGTAGATCTTCCTCGGTCATGACTGAAGGGATCTCATCCACCTCGGAAGGATCCCTTGGATTATTCTCCTCATACGCCGGAGCCATCCCATGCACTGTTGTGCTATCTAGATGATCTAAACTAGACACAAATTAAAAACCTCGCAAGTGTACGAATCGTTTAGAGAAGCGTAGTGATGAGCAAGGGTCGATCCCACAGAGATTGTAGAATTTAACTTACTAACCAATAAAATAGAAATAAGGATCTTAAAGTGTTGTTTCTAAAGAAATAAAAAGATTAAAAACTATATCAAGGAGTTCTGAATCACAAATATTTATCAAGTAGTTGGGTTTTGATTTCCACCTGTAGTCAGTAATGCTAAGTCACCTTCTTCACTATTCTAGTTACTCATGTTAGTTCCTTCAAGGGCATGGTATCTACTCCTTAAAGTATTGTTTCCCTAGCCAAGAATTAGGCATGGTATCTACTCTAATTCATTTCTTTTCTTAAGTATTTAGCATGGTATCTACTAAGTTTCACTTAAAGAAAACATAAGAACAATGGAAACGAACAAACACTCAAAGTTCTAGAAATTGGTATCAGATCTAGATCCCTCAAGTTGATTAAACCAAGAACCCCTGAAGATTCCTGTGTTACAAGTTATGAGCACGAGATACGGGTCGTCTCAATATGCTCATATAACAGATTCAGATTCATAATACTCAAACTTGATAAACTCAGATTCTGTGTGTCAGTCGACTTGATGTCACCTCAGTCGACTGCCCTTAGAATTCTGAACAAGTTTGATTATTATAAATCTATACCAATACTCTCAGGTTTAATCAATAAGTAACAGAATAGCATTCAGAAGAATAGAAGCATTACATAACTATGGTTTCAATCTACACAACTATGAAATTAGTTCCACATAATTAAACTTTTATTTATCAACAAGTTCGAATACATGATTAACATAAAAGAACTAAAAGAGGAAAAATAAACTGATGAAGTCCGGCAGATAGGTCGGCTGGCTGTCGCTCAGTCGACTGCCTTGGTCCCTTCGGAGTACTTGATCTCCTCTCTCCTTCTTCGATGCTGATGGACTAATGCTCTTGGTTGATGTCTTGATGATTCTGGAACTCTGTGATTCGGCTGGTGGGGAGGGGTTCGCAAAATAATGCCTCTTGATTGATATTTATAGCACACGGCATGAGAATTAGGGTTTGCCCCTTTTTTTCAGGAAAGTCCTCCTCTTTCCTTCTTTATTTGATCGGCGATTTATTTCTTTCTCTTTTCTTCTTTTCTTCCTTATCTGCTAACCACGTGCTCTTGCCAATCCCCTGTATCTAGCTTTGATTTGTTGGAGAAGTTGTTATTCACATATAATCTGGGTTCAGATACATTTGGATCTAGATGCGGATGCATCTTATCTTTTCACTCCGCCGACTACCAGTCGACTGGTGTTGGGGGTAAGTCGACTGGTGCTGAGACATTTGTGGCTTCATGATTCCTCAGTCAAGTCGACTGATGTTGGGGCAGTCGGCTGTGCCGAGCCCCAGTAATCTCTCTGTCCGGTCGACTGATGAAGAGCAAGTCGACTGTTGCACTGCAGTTCCCTGTATATCATCCTCTCAGTCTGTATTAGTCTGGAATCTGCTTCGTTTAGCTGTTTTAGGTTGTTTCCTATGGAAAAGAGAAAAGAAGAGTAAAATACCACATATAGAGCATTTAAATGTCTAATTTCACTAAGATTATTGCTCTTAAAAGTGAATATTATTGAGTTCATCAAATACCCCCAAACTTAGCTTTTGCTTGTCCTCAAGCAAAAAGTGAAATTATGAACAAGGGAAAATAATAGTCTCAACCCATCACTCCAAGAAAATGTCTCATTGTGCAAGCATCAAAATTTTGCAATCAAAATTATAAACAATTTGCAAATAAAATAAAAAAAAGCATACCCACTTTCTCTAGTGCAATTGTCTATTCATAACTCCAAACTCAACCACACTTGTCATGCAATTAATTATAGTTATAGTATGTAACACTCCATCTTTGATTATCCCTTTTCTCTACTACAAACCGAGTAGCAAACTAGAGTTTTTTTTTTTTTATTTTATTTTTTTTTATTTATTTTTAGTCTCTTCTTTAAGTCGTCACTTGCCTTTTGACGCGAGTGCAAGACATTTGTGATGAATCCACCCGGTTACTCAACAAGTCACAAACTTTTAGTGCTTTGCATACTTATATTTCAAGTTGCCGTTTGACGTAAAGGTAAACATTGGTGATGAATACCCCTAGTTACTAAGCACTCAAAACATTGGAGTAGATTGACTTTATTCATATATATATTCTTTTCATTTTTACTCTATTTACTTAAACTCTGTTTAGGACAAGATCAAAGGGAATAATCACTAGAAAAAGCATCACAATTGTTTTTTTATGTATAATCGCATGACTCATATAATTTTGTAAGGCATTATGAAACTCAACAATCCTAAAGTAAATAAGTATCATTCCTCTTACTTTATAAGAAATTGTTTATCCTAAAAAAATCAAAAGACTTCAAATGTAACTAACTAATACCCCCAAACTTAAATGGAACGTTGTCCTCAATGTTTGCACAAAACTTAAAGTATAAGCATGAGTTACCAACTAGTTTGAAGGAACGAAAATAAAATAAAGAAATAAAGAAGTGATTAAAGAAATAAATAAATAGAGAGTGTAAATACTCCCCTGAAAAATTGGGTTGCCTGCCAATAAGCGCTGTGTTATGTGTCTTCAGCTAGACTTGATGAGTTCATGCAATGTATTGAATGGTTTGAAGATTCACATCTTCCTCGTGCGGCTCTAGACTCATCTCAATGTACGGCTTCGCCCTATGCCCGTTCACCTTGAAAGTTTGATTTTTCTCTTTGCTATGAACCTTCAATGCACCATGTGGAAAGACTTTTGTAACAATGTATGGGCCATACCATCGTGACATAAGCTTGCCTGGAAAGAGTCTTAATCTTGAGTTGTATATCAATACCTTCTGTCCTTCATAAAACTCCTTCCTTGCTAGCTGTTTATCATGGTACAACTTGGTCCTTTCCTTGTACAATTTTGCATTTTCATATGCGTCGTGCCTCAAGTCTTCAAGCTCGTTCAGTTGCAATCTTCTTTTGTCGCCTGCTTGTTTCATATCAAAATTGAACCTTTTAATGGACCAATAGGCTTTGTGTTCCAACTCCACTGGCAGATGACAGGGTTTTCCAAAAACCAAATGGTATGGTGACATGCCGATGGGTGTCTTGTATGCTGTTCGGTAGGCCCATAATGCATCGTTCAAGCATAGCGACCAATCCTTTCTCCTTGTATTTACTGTCTTTTCCAAAATGCTCTTGATTTCTCTGTTGCTAATCTCCACCTGCCCACTAGTTTGAGGATGATATGGAGTACCTACTCTATGTGTAATACCATATTTTTTCATCAAAGAAGCAAATGGAAAGTTATTGAAGTGGCTCCCTCCATCACTAATTATTGCCCGTGGTGTACCAAACCTAGTGAAAATGTTCTCCTGCAAAAACTTGACAACAACTTTGTGATCATTAGTTTTTGAGGGGACAGCCTCGACCCATTTAGACACATAATCCACACCCATAAGAATATATAAATAACCAAATGAGTTAGGAAAGGGACCCATGAAGTCGATTCCCCAAACGTCAAACAGCTCGATTACTTGGATGTTTTGCAGTGGCATTTGATTTCTAGAAGAGATATTGCCTGTCCTTTAGCATTTGTCACAAGTCCTGCAAAAAGAAAAAGCATCTTTGAATACATTAGGCCAATAAAAACCAGATTGTAATACCTTGAGTGCTGTTCTTTTTGGTCCAAAATGTTCTCCACATGCATATTGGTGGCAATGTTGTAGAATACTCATTCTCTTCTTCTGCCACACATCTTCTTATAATTTGATCAGGGCAAAATTTGAACAAATAAGGATCATCCCAATAATAGTGCTTGCACATGGCCACCAGTCTCTTTCTTTCCTGAAGTGTCATACCTGGAGGGAAAACATGAGCAGTGAGATAATTTACAATATCTGCAAACCATGGAAGTTGTATATTTATTTCAAATAAATTTTCATCTAGGAAATTTTCATTAAGTGGGGGCACAATTATTTCTTCCTCATGCAGTAATCTGGACATGTGATCTGCCACAATATTGTCCCTTCCTTTCTTGTCTCTAATCTCAAGATCGAATTCTTGAAGCAACAGCACCCATCTGATCAACCTAGGCTTAGCATCCTTTTTAGCAAACAAATATCTCAAAGCAGCATGATCAGTGAAAACAATAACTTTAGAACCAATTAAATATGATCTAAACTTCTCTACAGCAAAAATAACAGCTAACATTTCTTTTTCAGTAGTGGAATAATTTAGCTGTGCATCGTTTAAAGTTCGAGAAGCATAGTAAATAACATGGGGTACCTTATTGATTCTCTGACCTAAAACAGCTCCTAAAGCATAATCACTTGCATCACACATAAGCTCGAAAGGATGGCTCCAATCTGGTGCCATGACAATAGGTGCAGAAATGAGAAGATTTTTCAATGTAATAAAAGCATTTGTGCACTCTTCTGTCCATGCAAACTCAACATCCTTAGCTAACAATTCACAACGGGGTTTGGAGATTTTTGAGAAATCTTTTATAAATCTTCTATAGAACCCTGCATGTTCAAGAAAACTCCTAACACCCTTGACTGTAGTGGGAGGGGGTAGCTTTGATATGATGTCAATTTTTGCCTTGTCCACCTCTATGCCCCTTTTTGACACCACATGTCCCAAGACAATACCTTGTTGTACCATAAAATGGCACTTTTCCCTATTCAGCACTAAATTGCATTCTTCACATCTCTTAAGTACAAGCTGCAAATGGTTAAGGCATTCATCAAAGCAAGATCCAAAAATACTAAAATCATCCATAAATACCTCGATGAACCTTTCCACCATGTCTGAAAATATACTCATCATGCATCTCTGAAATGTAGCTGGTGCATTGCACAATCCAAAGGGCATCCTCCTGTATGCAAAAGTACCAAAAGGACATGTAAAAGTGATTTTTTCTTGATCTTCTGGAGCAATAGCAATTTGATTATAGCCACTATAACCATCTAAAAAACAATAATGACTATATCCTGCTAATCTTTCTAACATTTGATCAATAAAAGGAAGAGGGAAGTGATCTTTCCTGGTTTCGTTATTCAGTTTCCTGTAGTCAGTGCATACCCTCCATCCCGTGGTCACTCTTGTAGGGATAAGCTCATTCTCTTCATTCTTCACCACTGTGACTCCACTTTTCTTAGGCACCACATGTATAGGGACTCACCCACTTGCTATCTGAGATAGGGTAGATGATGCCAACATCTAATAGCTTCAAGACCTCTGTTCTTACCACTTCCTTCATGTGTGGGTTAAGCCTTCTCTGTGCTTCCCTGCTTGGTTTTGCGTTGTCTTCAAGAAGTATTTTATGCATACATTTGGATGGACTTATTCCCTTGATATCTGCAATGGTCCATCCTATTGCACCTTTGTGTTCTCGCAGTACCCTCAGCAGCTTTTCTTCTTCCTGTGCACTCAAGTTTGCAACAACTATCACTGGTAGCGTCTGGTTTTCACCCAAATATGCGTGCTTCAGATGTTCAGGCAGCGGCTTCAGCTCCACATCTGGCGTCCTGGTAACAGTCGGGACAGTCGACTTATCCTGTCCACCAGTCGACTGGTCCGAAGAAACACAAGTGTCATCAGTCACAATATTTTCAAATGCAGGCGCGAGTTTACCTGAATATGACTTTGGAGTTTCTAGGTGATGTACTGTTTCTGCTATCCTCCAGTCATCGTGTTCCTGTTCAACATTAGACAATGTTAGAGACTGTGTAAATGCAGCTTGTAGTGGTTCAATGCTATGTACCTGAAATGTTTGATCAACAATCTCCTGTACCACATCAACATTATAGCATTCATGGTCATCATGTGGTAATTTTAGTGTATCAAACATCTTAAATTCAACCTTTTCTCTATTTATTTTCATACTTATAGTACCCTTTTTAACACAATTTTTTATATCAGCTGTACTCATAAAGGGCCTACCTAGGATAATTGGTAAAGAAGATGGCATTGAAGAGTCCTCCATGTCTAACACAACAAAATCCGCAGGCAATATGAAATCATTTACCTGAACTAGGACATCTTCCAAAATACCTCTAGGTCTTTTGATACTGTGATCAGCCAACTGCAAAGTGATGGATGTTGGTTTGAGTTCCCCCAATCCTAGCTTTTCATAAACAGAGTAAGGAAGAAGATTGATGCTTGCCCCCAAGTCTAGCAGTGCCTTTTCTAAGAAGTGCTCACCAACCCTGCAAGGAATGGTAAAACTACCTGGGTCCTTCAATTTAGGAGGTAATTTCCTTAACAAAACAGCACTCACTTCCTCTGTCAAAGCCACATCCTCCCTAACCAGAAATGTTCTTTTGTGAGTACAACATTCTTTCCAAAATTTGGCATAAGAAGGAATTTGTTTAATAGCATCAAGTAGGGGGATATTAATTTCTACCTTTCTGAGAGTTTCAAAGATGTCAAATAAATGTTGTTCTTTCTTTTGCTTGACTAACCTTTGAGGGAATGGTGGCAAAACTGTTCTTTCTTTTTCACTTACCTTGTTGGAACCCAAAACTTTTGATGGTTGTGTTTCTGCTTCTTCTGTGTTTGTTCCAACCTTGTTGTCAATTGTCTTACCACTTCTCAGAATTGTTACTGATTTGAGCTGTTCTTGGCCTCTAGGGTTTGGTATGGTTTGTGAAGGAAGTTCTCCTGCCTTTCTTTCACTCAGCTCCTTCGCGATTTGCCCGATTTGAGTTTCCAATTTTTGAATTGCTTGCCCTTGTTGGTTGCTTGTTTGATGTTGTTGTTGGAGCAATTGAAGAACGGTGGATTCAAAATCCAACTTCTTCTGTTCTTGAACTGGCCTATCAAACCCATTTCCCATTTGGAAGTTCCGTGCATGTCCTTGCGAAGATTGAGTGCCTTGATTGTTGCTCCATGAGAAATTTGGATGATTCCTCCACCCTGGGTTGTATGTGTTCGAGAATGGGTTGTTCTTTGATGGAAACACTCCTTGTCCCACATAGTTTGCATGATCCTGATCTGTGAAAGAAGACATGGGGCAGGTGTCAGTTGTATGATCAAAATGAGAACAAATTGCACAAATTTCTTTTGTTTGATTTTTTACACTGCCCATTGTTGTCATTGCATTAACAAGCATATCAATTTTTTTGTTCATGTTTGCCATTTCTAATTGTATGTTATTACTACCAGAAATTTCATAAACTCCTTGTTTTTTCGAAATGCTTCTTCCCCTTGTTGAGAATTGCTGTGAGTTCTCGCTTAGTTCTTCGAATAATTCGATGGCCTCCTCACCACTTTTCCTCATCAAGATCCCGCTACAAGATGAATCCACAATTGCCTTATTAGTATCATTTAAACCCTCATAAAACGCTTGTACCTGATCATCTTTAGGCATGTTGTGTGTAGGGCACTTGAGAAGCTTGTTCTTGAAATCCTTCCATGCTTCGAAGAATAAATCTCCATCTTTTTGTTGGAAGAGTTGAATCTCTCTCTTTAGTTGTTTGGTTTTCTGGGCTGGAAAGAATTCTTTCAAGAATTTTGTGGCCAATTGCTCCCATGAATTAATTGATCCTGGTTCCAAAGAATTATACCACAATTTAGCATTAAGTTTTAAAGAGAAAGGAAACAAGATTAACCTGATTTGTTCAGGGGTAAGCCCTTGGACACTTTGTGTTCTGCAAAGATCAAAGAAGTCTTGCAGATGGAGGTGAGGCTCTTCGTCTGGTTTGCCACTAAAGTGGGGAACCATGCTAAGTAATTGGGGAGATAGATGCATATTCCCTGTGACATTGGGTTGATAAGCAATGCAGGAAGGTTGCTCAATATTCTTAGGCGTGAATTTGTCCTGCATTGGTACTCGATTTGGTACTTCCTCAGCCATTGTTGCTCGTGAATTGGGTCTCTGTGCAGTCGACTGGTTCCGTGTAGCAGTCGACTGGTTGGTCACAGACAGCCGACCTAGTCTGTGCAAAGTGCGTTCTGTTTCCGCGTCAATAGGTAGTAGCTCTGGACGAAGTGATCTCCTTCCGTGCATCCACCAAAATCCTGTAACCTAGAAGAAAATATTTATTAATAAAAGAAAAGAAAATAAAAGAAAAGATTTACTGATTTGTAAGTTAAAATGCTAACAATCTCCGGCAATGGCGCCAAAAACTTGTTGTGCTATCTAGATGATCTAAACTAGATACAAATTAAAAACCTCGTAAGTGTACGAATCGTTTAGAGAAGCGTAGTGACGAGCAAGGGTCGATCCTACAGAGATTGTAGAATTTAACTTACTAACCAATAAAATAGAAATAAGGATCTTAAAGTGTTGTTTCTAAAGAAATAAAAAGATTAAAAACTATATCAAGGAGTTCTGAATCACAAATATTTATCAAGTAGTTGGGTTTTGATTTCCACCTGTAGTCAGTAATGCTAAGTCACCTTCTTCACTATTCTAGTTACTCATGTTCGTTCCTTCAAGGGCATGGTATCTACTCCTTAAAGTATTGTTTCCCTAGCCAAGAATTAGGCATGGTATCTACTCTAATTCGTTTCTTTCCTTAAGTATTTAGCATGGTATCTACTAAGTTGCACTTAAAGAAAACATAAGAACAATGGAAACGAACAAACACTCAAAGTTCTAGAAATTGGTATCAGATCTAGATCCCTCAAGTTGATTAAACCAAGAACCCCTGAAGATTCCTGTGTTACAAGTTATGAACACGAGATACGGGTCGTCTCAATATGCTCATATAACAGATTCAGATTCATAATACTCAAACTTGATAAACTCAGATTCTGTGTGTCAGCCGACTTGCTGTCACCTCAGTCGACTGCCCTTAGAATTCTGAACAAGTTTGATTATTATAAATCTATACCAATACTCTCAGGTTTAATCAATAAGTAACAGAATAGCATTCAGAAGAATAGAAGCATTACATAACTATGGTTTCAATCTACACAACTATGAAATTAGTTCCACATAATTAAACTTTTATTGATCAGCAAGTTCGAATACATGATTAACATAAAAGAACTAAAAAGAGGAAAAATAAACTGATGAAGTCCGGCAGATAGGTCGACTGGCTGTCACTCAGTCGACTGCCTTGGTCCCTTCGGAGTACTTGATCTCCTCTCTCCTTCTTCGATGCTGATGGACTAATGCTCTTGGTTGATGTCTTGATGATTCTGGAACTCTGTGATTCGGCTGGTGGGGAGAGGTTCGCAAAATAATGCCTCTTGATTGATATTTATAGCACACGACATGAGAATTAGGGTTTGCCCCTTTTTTTCAGGAAAGTCCTCCTCTTTCCTTCTTTATTTGATCGGCGATTTATTTCTTTCTCTTTTCTTCTTTTCTTCCTTATCTGCTAACCACGTGCTCTTGCCAATCCCCTGTATCTAGCTTTGATTTGTTGGAGAAGTTGTTATTCGCATATAATCTGGGTTCAGATACATTTGGATCTAGATGCGGATGCATCTTATCTTTTCACTCCGCCGACTACCAGTCGACTGGTGTTGGGCGTAAGTCGACTGGTGCTGAGACATTTGTGGCTTCATGATTCCTCAGTCAAGTCGACTGATGTTGGGGCAGTCGACTGTGCCGAGCCCCAGTAATCTATCTGTCCGGTCGACTGATGAAGAGCAAGTCGACTGTTGCACTGCAGTTCCCTGTATATCATCCTCTCAGTCTGTATTAGTCTGGAATCTGCTTCGTTTAGCTGTTTTAGGTTGTTTCCTATGGAAAAGAGAAAAGAAGAGTAAAATACCACATATAGAGCATTTAAATGTCTAATTTCACTAAGATTATTGCTCCTAAAAGTGAATATTATTGAGTTCATCATGCACCACCTTCTCTAAGATGTCCTCGGGGTATCTCCTCACCCTACCGACACTCGACAATGTGGCGGTAGCCGACCCAACTCTCCTGCCCCCTTCGGAGTCTCAACTATCGTCGACACCCCGACCGGATCAACCACTTCCTTCCCCTTCCTCGGCTTAACCACTACCGCTCGGTCGTTGTCTCGGTCCGAGGTGGAGGTCTCGTCCCCAGAAGAAATTCTAGACATTCTCAAAAAAAAGGGGGAAAGACTAACCTTGAAGTGACGTGTATGGTAAAAAAAGATCGCCGGAGTTCAAACTCGCTTGCCACAAAAGCTGGTAGCGCCGCTCGAGATCAAAAACACCGCTAGCAAAGGTAAAAGTAAAAGTGAAAGAATGAGAGAAAGAGTGGGGGAGGTGAAAACTTATAGTAAAAGAAGTAACTCTTGGGCATTGTAACGTAAAGTTGCGACTCTTGGGCCCCCTTCAAGCCCGTTAAAGAAGGCTAAACGACAAAGTAGAGAAGAGCGGCGACGGTTCATGAGGGTGGCGACGATTCAGACTCGGTCGCACCACTCGACAATTCCTTTAGCTATGAGCCGCCGAGGCACTATGCCGAGCTATCGATGGACGGTTCGGATCACCCCACGTCGCTCGGAATCCCAAGCCGAGCAACTGGCGATCCGAGCTGCGTATTGGAGAAAAACAACTTTCTCCTCAGAATTCGCACAAGATCTTGATCAGACGGCTCAGATTGGACCACGACCACAAAATGACAAGATAGCGTTTTCTCTTGATCCACACCATCTTTTACATTGAGATCCACACAAGATTTTCAGATGGATGATTCAGATCGTGCCACGCCCTCGGAATCCAAATCCGAGCGACTGGCGATCCGAGCTGCTTATTAGAGAAAAACAACTTTCTCCTCAAAATGCGTGCAAGTCTTGATCAGACGGCTCAGATTGGGCCACGATCACAAAACGACAAGATAGCATTTTCTCGTGATCCACGCCGCCTTTTTGCATCAAGATCCGCACCAGATCCCGTGATGAACGGTCCAGATCACCCCACGTCGCTTGGAATCCCGATCCGAGCAACTGGCGATCCGAGCTGCGTATTGGAGAAAAACAACTTTCTCCCTAAAATTCGTGCAAGATCTCGATCAGACGGCCCAAAATGGGCCACAACCACAAAACGACAAGATAGCATTTTCTCGTGATCCACACCGTCTTTTACATCGAGATCCATGCAAGATCTTCAGAAGGACAGGCTCAGATCGAGCCATATCGCTTAGAATCCAAATCCGAGCGACTAGCAATCCGAGCTGCGTATTGGAGAAAAACAACATTCTCCCCAAAATTCGTGCAAGATCTCGATCAGACGGCCCAGAATGGGCCACACCCACAAACCGATAAGATAGCATTTTCTCGAGATCTGAACCTCTAATCTTGTGATTCGCGCCATGATGAACGGTCCAGATCGCCCCACATTGTTCGGAGTCCCGACCCGAGCAACTGGAAATAACACCGCTTGGAATTCCAATCCGAGCGACTGGCAATCCGAGCTACTCACATAAAGGAAATAACACCGCTCGGAATTCCGATCCGAGCGACTGGCGATCCGAGCTATACATTTGAAGAAAAATGCCACTGAGCAGCTGCAACAGTCAGATTGACTTAAAATTCGTGCCGAAAGATGATGAGCAGCTCAGATCACACCACGCCCACAAAACGACAAGATAGCATTTTCTTGTGATCTGAACATCTAAACCTCGTGATTCGCACCATGATGAGCGGTCCAGATTGCCCCATGTCGCTTGGAATCCCAATCCGAGCAACTGGCGATCTGAGCTGCTCACATGAGGAAAATAATGTCGCTCGAAATCTTGATTCGAGCGACTAGCGATCCGAGCTACTCATATGGAGAAAATAGCGCCGAGCGACACCGACCGTCAGATCTTCTCAAAATTTATGCCTCGACCTGATGAACAACTCAGATCACTCCACGTCGCTCGGAATCCCAATCCGAACAACTAGCGATCCTAGTTGCTTATATGGAGAAAATAGCGCCGAGCGACACCGATCGCAGCGATCCGAGCTGCTCATATGGAGAAAATAGTGCCGAGCCATATCGCTCGGAATTCCAATCCGAGCAACTGGCGATCTGAGCTGCTTATGTGGAGAAAGTGGTGCTGAGCGACACAGGCCGTCTGATCTCTCAGAACTACGCGCTGATGCGAGATGGGCAGCCCAGATTGTGCCACGTCATAAATAATATTAAAAGTTAATTTTCTTATTTATTAAATTCGAATTACCTATTTAAAAATTGCGAAAAATTAGGGAAAATTAATTAAAAATCTAAAAAATAATTATAAATTCGGGGAAATATTTTTGAGCCCCTGGGTAAATAATTATTGCTTAGAATAATTAATTGAGACCCTTGAACAATAAATTACCACTTCGCAAAATTAAATAAATGGTCCGAAAAATAAATAAAATTTAAGAAAAATCACCAAAAGTCCAGGAGAGCTCAAGAACAACCTTGAGCGTGCAACCAACTCTGAAGATCACCATAATACCTCATATAGGGATTCGATACCCCTCATTTGGACTCCGATACAACTCCACAAGCCATTAAAACAGTAAAACTACTCCTCAAAGGCTGATCAAACTCAGTCTTCGAGAGTGGGGGGCTCGTGATATGGCTAAAAATGGGGTTAAATCGGAACCGTCCAAATCAGGCACGAATCTTCGAGATCAGGGGTAAAATGGTAATTTCACCTGCGATCAGGGGTAAAATGGTAATTTCCAAAGGCCCAATAACCCATAAATGGGTCCATCATTCTGGGCGCAGGATTCCAACCCGCGAAAGCCCAATCTAGCTAGATAGGAGAATTAGGGTTTCTGATTGCCCTTAATCAACGACCCTGATCACTTCTATCCATCCACTGGAAAGTAGGGATTTGATCTTATCCCGAAACTGGTTCCTAAGGTAGCTATAAATACCCCCCATCCCCCACTGTTAACAGGTAATCAATCTTTTGCCAATCAAAGCTCTTTCATAATCTTTCTGATTACTGACTTGAGCGTCGGAGGGTGCGTTGCCGGGATCAACCCCGGTGTTTCGCACTTTTTGCAGGTCAGTGGTAGGAGATCACGGTCAAACTCCGGCGGAAAGGTGTTTCAGGTTTGACTATTCAACATCCCAAGAATCTACAAATCTATTTGTTTGCCCCCACACCGATTTTAGCGGCAACAGTAGCCTAGTAGCGGACTGACCACCACTTATTGTATCTTCGTATTTGAATGCATGACTTATAAAAATTTAAAAAATTTTGTGGTCGAATGTGAGAAGTCTTGTACTTGTTCTTTTGTGTTGAATGCTGAACTTTGTATGTCTTGAATACTAAACTTTGTATGTCTTCCTTCATGTTGGTTGTGAACATTTGGGGCAAGTCCTAGGGATAGCCTTGGAGAAGGGTTGCTTGTTGATTCGACAGGTTTTAGGAGTTTTCGAGTGGTTGCTTCAAACTCCAGACCCGCATGTATGTGAGTTTTTGGCATTTCTGCAATGTAACATACATTACTGGTGCTACATATGTCCAATTGGGGTGTATGACCTATTGCTTCGAAGGGGACTCGAAGGCCTACGAGTTCTGTTAAGAAGTCATTTAAAGAGCAGCCTGTCTTCGGGGTCCAAACAGGTCCGCAATGTCTCTATCTCCAGGGAGCCTGAGAAGATGAGCTTTGTAACACCCCACAAAATTGAGTTATGACAATTTTGACCACGGGTATTATGCACGTGTATTTTGTACTGTTACGGGTAATATCCGTAGCGTATTTTAATATAAATATCCTACATATTTTTTGCATTTCGATTAATTATATATTTTTCGTCATCTCAAAATCCTTTTCCTATTTTGAGCCAACTCAAATATAAATTCTAATCTTTTGTGTTTTTTCATGTATTGCACGTGCTTTCAATACATGTGTCGATTACGTAAATTTTACCGTTACGTGAAATATTCGTAACATTATTAATATACATGTTCTACATATTTTATATTTTGACTGTTTTTTCGTTATCTCAAATTTATTTTGTATTGATACGTGCAACGCACTGTTTGTAGTGCATGTGTTAGTTGTATTTCTTTTAAAATAAAATTTATGAAGTATGTGTGTTTGTGTGTGTGTGCGTGTGTGTGTGTGTGTGTGTGTGTGTGTGTGTGTGTTTATTTTTATTTGTGCATGAAAATTATAATTATAATTAAATTAAACTAGTTTTATTAAATACATGTTACATATTATAACATATGCATTTAGTTTAATTAAAAGTTATTAATAAATTGTGTGCACACACGTAGAACGCACGTGCACATGCATTGCACACCAAAATCAAACAGAACCTACTGTGCTTGACCGGGTTTTGGTGGAGTGAGAGGAATGGAGTGAGTGGGTTGTAGTAGTGGGTACTTAATTGGGTTTAGTGGGTTAATTAAATTAATTTATATTAATTAATTAATTTTTCCTTAATAAATTCAACCTTTCTTTTGGCCTTCATGAGCACAAAAATTAAAATAAAAAAATGAATGGTGTTGTTGCTGCCGAAGCTTGCTTTGCTGGGGATTTCTTTTCTCCCTTTGGGCACGGATTTTTGAGAAGGGGTTTGGAGGCTTCTTGGAGTTCATTTGCTAGGGAGTAATTAAATTCTTCTAATAGGTGGGTGTTCTTGTTGCCTTCTAATTTAGTAGAATTGTGCATGCTTAATTTCTATATGAGTAGTTGCTAAATTTAATTGGTATGTTGAATGTAGAAGCTTTCTAGAACGTAGATTGCACATTATTAGTATAATTATTGTATGACTTTGTGTAGATGTTTTATGTTCCAATATGATTACAAATACTCATGTTAATTAGAAGGAAAGTGGAAGTATTAACTAGTAGGATGTAAGGATAGAAATTTTCCAAATTTTCTAATGTATACATGTTAGATTGTTCATATAAGAGGTCAAAATAAAGTATTGTGTGTATGAAACTTTAAAAATTTTATTATGATGAAATTATATGAAAGTAATCTCATTAATATTAATTTGCATTATATTGGTGTAAAATCTTCCAAAAAATATAGTTGGTAGAGGAACAATAATTTATGAAAGTCCAATTATAGAAGTATTAGCAATTAATGCAATTTGGGGCGCAAATTTCATTATTGTTAAAAATAAAATGTGTTATAAGTTTTTTATCTCTGGTTAATTTTTTGAAAGTGGGGAAATTAAATTCTGGATGTGATTAGGGATAATAATGTTTAGCAAATTAGAGATCAAAGTTGTTAAAAGAAATCTAGAAATAGAGAATCGAAAGAAAAGAATTTAAACACATATATAATCAGAATTGATGTTGGGCTTCTTGGTCAGTGCGTGAGTGCGGGGGGTGTTTTGGCGCCTTTGAGGTGCTCGAGTTCGAATCTGGAGGGGCCCCCTTTTCTCTTAGAAATCTGATTTTTTATAAATTTACAGTAGAAGCAGTATACAAACAACGGAAGGGGGGTTCCTTCACAAAAATGAATTGGCCTTGTGATTGGGCTTGCAGTTGGGCATGCTGTTGGTCTTCGGTTCAAATCCGGCCATGCACAAAAAGAGTTTTATTTTTATTTTAGGGGTTCTTTATGATTTTAAATTTGGAAAAAAATGTAATAATTAAAAATATTATTAGAACACTTGATAATATTTTCACACGATTCTAAAATATATTTTGGGAATTAAAAGTTATATTCACTTCGAATAAAGTACTAGATGAGTTTGAATTCAAAATTAAGAGGAAATGTACATGATTAAAAATATTCAAGAGTTGGTCGTAGAATATAAACTTAGAACTCTCTTTTGTGAAAATTTCATGAAATTAAGGAAATGGTTGAGATGGTTTATAATAAAATCAAAGAATAATTCTGAGATTTAAATCAGGAATTTCCAGTGATCAATCTTAAAGATTTCGTGTATTAAGAAATATATATCTTTGAAGTATGGAAAGGTATGAAAGAAGTTCTATTAAATAAAAAGAGCAACGAATATTATCAAAGTGAATGATTTGGTTTGTTAACCAAGAAATTGATTACAAGAATTTGATTTGACAAATTGTTATTTAATGTTGTTATAGAAGTTGAATACTTCATAAGAATGTGAATAATGAAGAAATTATGAATAAAGAATGAGTTATTTATGATAAGGGTAGATGTAACCTATGTGGTCCCTTTTGAGATGGTTGTTTGTTCTAGAGTGAGCGAGACCTAGAAATACAGATACTGGTAGTTGTGATATATGGAATTTGAGAAGTGACCAGCGTGAGTTGACTTTCTCTTGAGGAGTAGCCAGTGTGGGCTAACTCTCTCAGAGTTTTGTTTAAGCCCGGTGGGTAAGAGAACTCTAGGTCTTAATAACTATAATTTAAACTTAAGGACATGCACTAGTTGGAGACATGATAGAAACAACGACGAACATGTCGGTAAATAATGTGCAGCTCCTAAGGGTTTGAGATCGAGGAATACGTCCAGTAAATCTACATGTGTGGGCTAGGGGTAGGCCGGTGAGGTCGATGAAATGGCCGGTAAAGGACTACGGTCCCTAGGAATGTTCACGACCGAGGATACGCCCTGTAAATCCATGGTGTGGGCTAGAGGTATGTCCGTCTATCATCGAAAAGGCCGGTAAAGTGACTGCAGTTCCTAGGAATGTTCGGGACAGACATGATACGCCCGGTAAATCCACTGAGGTGGGCTAGGGGTAGGCCTGATTCGTAATTGTGGGAGATCTACTTGCTAGGGCTTGTGGCTGAGGATACGTCCGGTAAATCCACTGAGGTGGGCTAGGGGTAGGCCGGTAATGTCCAAAATTCCGGGGGTGCGACTCCTCGGTGACTACGCATTGAGGTATATTCATTGGGTTAGGTTGCATGGCGTGGGATGTAAATCCTATAATAAGGAGTACGTTAAGGGCTTGCCTTCAGACCTATGTAGTATGAGATTCATAGAGTCCGAACAAGTATGCATTAGTGTCATCATAGTGTAATGTCTGCATTAGGCATTAAGTCATACCATACACTGACATGTTTAGGATAGTCACATTTTCTCTTTCTGCATTCAAGTTTGTGATTGCTAAGATAATGAGATCGCTGTATTATAGCATTGAGTCAGTTGTATGCAATTGGTGTGCCCACAGTTTTCTAGTTGCATGATTGGACCTGGCATGGACTTAAAATCACTGATGAGATGTTACAAGCTTGAAGAATTCTTATTTATTGTAAATTTTATTATACTCATTTTAATTCCACTGTGCTATTGTAAAGAACAAGTTGTAATAAAAAAAGTTTTAAATTTCTTGTAAATTTGTACGAATTTGAAGTAAAAGATCCTGTATTTGCTACGAATCACATGTGTTGGGAATTCAGGGCGTTAAGCTTTGCCATTAGGGAGCCACCAGGAGGAAGTTCATGGTGCTGAGGTGATGTGGGAGTAGCTCTGGGGAATGACTGGATTCCATCTCACATGTTGAAAGGTTTAACGAGTTTTAGGAGTAGTTCAAATGGTCATTTCCAGCCACAAATCACATGTTTGCGAGCTGTGGGGGCAATTCTAAGCCATGATTATGAACTCCGGTAGGAGCAATTCTAAATGGTGAGCTACTTCGCACTTGCTTGTTCACAAGTGACTAAAGTGGCATCGACCCAAGTGTTGGACTCCAAACTTGTTATTGAAAAATTTCAATAAGTTGTAGGAGCAATTCCGAATGGTGAGTTATACTGTACTTGCTTTTTCGCAAGAAACTAAAGCGGTGTCGAACCAAGTGTTGAACATCAAACTTGTTGTTTGAAAGTTTCAATGACTTGTAGGAGTAATTCCGAATGGTGAGCCACTCTGCACTTGCTTGTTCGCAAACGACCAATGCGACGTCGAACCAAGTATTGGACTCCAAACTTATTGTTTAAGGGGGTCAACGAGTTGTAAGAGCAATTTCAAATGGTGAGCCATTTTGCACTTGCTTGTTTGCAAGCAACTAAAGTGGCGTCGAACCAATTGTTAGATTGCAAACGTGTTATTTGATTCTGGTAAGTTGTGGGAGCAGCCCTTGGCGATAAGCTAGACTCCAAACTTTTTGTTTAACGAGTCGTAGATGTGACCCAAGTGGATAAATATGAGGCCAGTGCAATGATCTTTATAAGAAAAAAAATTAAGTTTTATTGAAATAAAACTAAGTGGCGGCCTCGATGGTGCTAGCCTTTATTACATGCTTTGGCCATATCGTAAGCGTCAGCCTTATTGAAAATTAATAAACCTACTTCTACTAGTGGGTGTTAAGCACCCTCATGGTACTTCATCAGGTGTTCGGTATTTCATGTCCTTGATATCCTCTTACCCCTCGGGTCTTTAAGTCGATATGCTCCTGGGCAGACTACTTTGGAGATCATGTATGGCCCCTCCCACTTTGGGAACAAGCTTGCCCTTCTTGCGGGGATCAGAGATTTATAGTTTCCAGAGGACTAGGTCTCCTTCTTTTAAGTTTGTCGGGCAGACTTTCTTTTTGATAAATTTCTCCTCGGGAGAACTTCCCTACCCTTTGCTAATAAATGTGTCTCCTCAAGGCTAATTTCTCATAAGCTTCCTTGATGCGGTCGAGGTTACCTTGGAGATCAGTGGAGTTCTGTTCTTCATTGAAGGAGAGCAGGTGGGGAGAGGGTAGTCTGACTTTGAGGGGGATTATAGCTTCAGAGCCATAAGTAAGGTTGAAAGGGAATTCTCCCATTGGGGTTCTCTTAGTGGTCATGTAGGATCAGAGTACACATTGGAGCTCTTCGACCCATAACCCCTTACATGATTCTACGAGTCTCTTCTTAAGGCCATCAAGATCTATTTGTTCGCGTTCTCTGCTTGATCATTGGACTGAGGGTGGGAGATGGAGGAGAATCGTTGCTGGATACCTAGGTCGGTGCAGAATTTACAGAATGCTTTAGCAACAAACTGAGTTCCATTGTCTGTTACTAAGATCTGGGGATGCTGAACCGACACACAATGTTCCTCCAAAAGAATTGCTGAACTTTGTGCTCCGTGATGGTTTCTAGTGGTTCAACTTTGATACACTTGGAAATGTAATCCATGGCTATGAGGAAGCTTCTTTGCCCAGTTGCTGGGGGGAATGGTCCGAGTAAATACATCACTCACATAACGAAGAGGATTGAGCTTGACATGGAAATGAGCTTAGTCTAGGGCGTTCACTTGATTGATGAGAATATCTAGCAGGAGGCGCACTGACGGACGTACTCTTGTGCATCATTGAGGAGTGTAGGCCAAAAATATCCATGATTGAGAATCTTGCGGGCGAGGGATCTTGCTCCCATATGAACACCTTTGATCCCTTCATGTATTTCTTTCGTAGCATACTTGGCTTCCTCAAGGGAGAGCCGCAGGTAAGGTGTACTGTCTACCATAGTGTAAGAGTGTTTGTACATGACTCCTTCGATAATTGTGTATCGCTCTGCCCTTACTCGGATCTTTCTGGCCTCTTTGGGATCTGGGAGGGGGGGATTCCCTTGTCGATGAAGTCTTACAAAGGTTTCATCCAACTATTTTCAAGTAATGGGGGAATGATTACCATGAGCTTGGAGGCTTCCTCTTTGATGCTGGGCTTGAGCAAGACCTCAATAAGAATAAGAACAATGTGGTCAAGCCCTTCGAAAGAGAAGGAGGGTAACTTGGAGTGGGCAGATACTTGCCTGTTTTCTGCGTAGGGGCGATTGACCTCGGCCTCCTGGAACGCGGCTAGGAGTTTGCTAGATACTTTATCATACGGTCATCCCTGGCTTCATTGTCTCCGTGGACTTGGTTCACTACCAGCTGAGGTCGTTGAACACTTTAACTTGCTTGGCTCCAGCATTGTGGGATAAGAGGAGGCCGATGATTAATGCTTCATACTCTGCTTCATTGTTGGCGGCTCAGAAGTTGAGGCAAAGTGAAAACTGGAGGGTGAACTCATCCGGGCCGGTTAGGATGATTTCGGCCCTTCTTCCCCCTAATGCATGAGGATCTATTGACATAGATGCTCTATAATGGAGGGTCTTCGCCTTCCTGGGGGGGGTGCTCTCTATAATGAAATCAGCTAGAGCCTGGACTTTAATGGTTGTCCCCAGCCAGTAGCTTAGGTCGTGTTGGCTTAATTCAACAGAAAATTTCATGAGTCGCTCAGAGCTCTCCGGCTTGTGTAACACCTGCTTTAGGGGTTGATTAGTGAAGACTACTGCTGTGCGCATTCGAAAGTATGGGTGGAGCTTGTGCACGGCCATGATTAGGGCAAAGGCCATCTTCTTCATCTTTGATTAACGGAGCTCGACATCATGGTGGAATTTACTTACATAGTAAATCGACTTTTGGGTCCTGTCATCTTCTTTCACCAGGACGACACTGAGGGTTTGATCATAAGTAGCTAGGTAGAGGTAGAGCGTATCTCCTAACTTGGGCTTGCTTAGGAGCGGGGGGGTTGACGAGATAAGCCTTAAGTGGCTCAAAGGCTTCTTGATGTGCTTGTCCACACTCGAAGCCCTTCATTCCCCTGAGTGCTTTGAAGAGTGGGATACACTTCTCTGTAGATTTGAAGAGGAAGCATTCGATGGCGGTGTGGCACCCTGTGAGTCTTTAGACATCCTTAATGCTGGATTGCGGATCCATGTTTAACATGGCACAGATATTCTCTGGGTTGACTTTAATTCCTCTCTGGCTGACCATGAACCCCAAGAATTTGCTCGATGACACACCGAAGGCAAAATTAGAAGGATTTAGCCTCATATTGTGCTTACACAGGATGTCGAAGGCTTCTTAGAGGTCGACGACATGGTCTCTTTTGCTGTGGCTCTTCACCAACATGTCTTCTACATAGACTTACATGTTCTTTCTGATCTGTTACTTGGAGACTTTGTTAACGAAGTGTTGATATATGGCTCCGGCGTTCTTCAGCCCGGAGGGCATGACCCGGTAGCAATAAAGGTCTTGTTTGGTGATGAAAGATGTCTTTAGAATGTCGGGAGGGAACATCTTGATTTGGTTGTATTCTGAGAAGGCATCCATGAAACTTAAGAATTCATGACTGGATGTGGCATCGATCAGGGCGTCGATGCTTGGGAAAGGAAACGAGTCCTTCGAGCATGCTTTGTTCAAGTCGGTAAAGTCGATGCAGATTATCCATTTGCCATTGGCTTTCTTTACCATCACTACATTCGCCAGCCACTCAAGGTAGCTGACTTCTTGAATGAGTGGGCAGCTAAGAGCTTGTCAACTTCTTTCTTGATGGCCTGCTATCTGTCAAGGGTGAACTTGTTGCATTTATGCTTGAACGGCTTGGCTTTGGGATTGATACTGAGACAGTGTATGATTAATTCCTCTGAGACACCATGCATGTCGGCAGCAGTCCAGACAAATAGGTCTTGGTTCCATCTGATGCATTCAATGATCTATTCTTTGACTTGGTGAGGGAGCTTTGCCTACTCCGAAACTCTTGGTTAGATCCTTTTTAGAGAAAAGGGTCTCTTTGAGTTCATCCACCGGCTCAAAAATGACTTGACCATTCCTTTGGGGGAGTTCTAATGCTTCAAGTGGGAGGACTGAGTCCCCCCTTGTAATTATGTAGCACCTCCAAGCCATATCTTGGCTCCTTTGGCTTCTCCCACCCCTGCTGGCCTGGGTAACTTCATCTTCATGTGGAAAGGTGAGGGTACAACATGAAGTTCTGCGAGACCGGATCGACAAAAAATGGCGTTGTAAGCGGCCGTCACGTCGACGACAATGAAATCAATTGTCATAACTCATGGCCATCGAAGGCTTCAAGAAAGAGAATGTTGACAGAACTGCCATTGTCAACTAGGATGCAACGTATCTCGTGGTTGGACATATAGAGACTGATTACAGGTGCGTTATAGTGGGGTGTTCGAACGACTTCTAGGTCCTTATCTGAAAATGTCACCGGGACTCCTAAGCTTCTGGCAGGGGGAAGTTGTACACTGAATTCACTTCTCGGATGAAGGTCTTCTGGAAGGAGTTTGATTCTCCCCCCACATGTCCTCCGTGGATGGAGTGGAGAACCGCTCCTGGCTCCGAGTCTTGGGACTCGGAGGGCTTCTCTTCTTGCTTGTTTGCTCATCGGGGTGGTGGAGAATCGGTCATGTCCTTTCGAATGAATTTGGATCGGTGCCCTCGCTAGATAATTTCTCCAAATTCTTCCTTGAGAGACCGACAATTATCTGTGCCGTGGCTATAATCTCAATGAAAATGGCACCACTTATCTTTGTTCCTTCTCATCCCTAGAGTTTCATTCTAGGGGGAGGGCGAAGTAACCCTTCCTTGTCCACATCCATGAGGACTGCTGATATATTGGCATTAAGAGGGGTGGACGTCTCAAAATGAGGAGGAGGAGGGCGACACTAGCTATTGCCGTCCATGTGGAACATCTTGGAACCTTCTTTGCTTGTTCTTGGAACATGGCCCATTCTAACCGCAGGGGTTGGAGAGCCTCTTTAGCCCGGATGTACTTATCGCTCCTTAGCACGGAATTCTAAGAAGTCTCGAGGATGCTTCTTCACAAGGGACACCTTCAGATCGACATGGTTGACATTGTGTTTGAACATGACAGTTTCTACCTTGGGTCAAAGGAGGCAGGTAGACTGGTTCCCTAAGTTGTTCCCCTTACCTAAGTTCTGAACATGACAGTCCACTAAAGATGCACTTGTCTTCTTAGTTCGTTGGCTGCTTACGAAGTGTGTGAGGAACAGCTCCTCAAATTGGTCGAAAGAGAAGATAGAGCATGGAGATAGGCGGGAGTACCACTTCCATGTGTCACTCTTCAGTGTGGTAGGGAAAGTCTTGCTAATGAGTGCGTTTGAGGCCTGATGGATCACCATGAGTGTCACGCCCCGCTTCCCAAAATACAGAACACGGGCACGTAACACAAGCCCAGCGAATGAATATAATCATCCTTAAGCTGTTTCAGAAATCTTACAATATATATCACAGGAAGTATATCAGAGTCAACATATATCAGAGTCAATATAGATATCACAGTCGGAAGCAAAGAGTGGAACCAACATGCATCATTGAGATAATTTTACCAACAGGAATTAATTGAAACCAAATATCTTGTTCTCAAATAAAAACAGAGTCTGGAACAAATATTCTGGGTCACATCGCCCAAATACAAATAATACCAAAGTCTCAAGTACAGAAATATTTCAGGTTCACGAATACAGAATAAAGTTCTAACAGGAAACAGAAATAATAATCAGCAACTAATACTGCAATCCACCAGTACCTTCTTGAATCTGTCCACCGAAATCTGCAATCATCGAATGCAGGAAAAAGGAAAAGAAGAAAACACAGTACCCGTCAATGGCAAGTTCGGGTCACAAATAGAATAGGATACAAGCACATGGACACTATCTAATCACAGGATATACTAACAGGTAAAGGTAAACATATGTCAAGTGTCAACAGGTAACATGTATAATTATCAGGTATTCGGTAAATCTATATCAAGTATCAGGAAAATAGGTAACAGGAATATCAAGTACAGGTAACAGGTAATCATATATTAATATCTTGTATTATTACTATCTAGGTAACACTTCATGTGCCATACTTTTATCACATGGTTGTTACAGTCAATGCAGTTTCGCTTTAGATTTCGTAGGGGATATTGTAGGGCAGTGTACTAGGTACAGGAAATAGTAACAGTAACAGTCATCCGAGTACATCTTCCTATAGGGAAACATGTAGTCAGGTAATCAGGTAACAGTCATCCGAGTACATCTTCCTATAGGGAAACATGTAGTCAGGTAATCAGGTAACAGAACAGTTCGAACCCATTGGTCCGCCTCCAAGTACACATTTCTATGCTTTCCCTCTACTAGATCTGTCCCATAAATTCCGGCTTGATTACTTTTAGTATTTATATCATCCACAGGCATGAGAGTGTGCTAAATAATGTCAAACTAACAGGTCATAATCAGGTTTAGTCTCAGGGAATTAGAACAGCAAGTATAGGTGCAAAACATTCACAAATACGAGCAAATTAGTGTATGTTCATAAACAAGACAGCAAGACCAGTATGTACATAAACAGTGATCCAAAGATCTACAGGCATGAAATTCATAATCCGTCGAAGGATCTGGAAACTAGACTTCCACACGCTTCTAACGGTTATAATAAATCCATATGCTATTTCACAACATCACGACTCAAAACACAATTCAACACAGTTTTCATGTACAGCCAGAAAACAGGGGAATAACTTAAACCACATGAAAACAGCATACAAAGTCATTAATTAAATCCACGAAAATTCTGGGGTAATCCCCTATAAGTATAGTCTCAAAATATAAATTTTCATATTTTTCCAGAAAGTATAGATATGTTTTCAAAAATAGAAGGTAACACATAACACAGTTTTGATGGATCTGGAATTCTTTAACACCGCTGTACAAAATCATGCATATCTTGCACACAGCGCATCAAAATCCACTTCCGCCAAAACGGGATGAAAGTAGATAAAATTACCCAACTTTCATATATCACATGAAATATTCATACAGTAATTAGAAATAAGGTGAACACGGCATTCAACATACAATCACACGCAATTTACAGCAAAAGCGATCTATAGAAAAGAATGTAAGGCATCACTCAAAACTCATCTTTTAATTACCACAAAAATCAGAGAACTACCTAACATCATATTGAAACACTGGACAAAATCTTGTGGCATGAAATTAGGTCTAACCTGGATCTTGAAAATAATTTGGTGATAAAATCTACCCCGAAATAAATCTGGGAACTACGGGCATACAGTCACTAAAATAATCATAACTAATTCATACAAACTCCAAACAGGATGAAATCAGTGGGATTAGAAATTAGGTTCAATTCTCTACAATTTACTCAGAAATAGTCATGTTGAGATTCGGACTCTAATTCAGGTAAAAACAACAATCAATCCAGTTAAATCCCAATTTCCAGATTTCTCAACCAAACTTCAAAACGTCATAACTTCCTCAAAAATCATCCAAACTCTTCCAAATTCAAAACACCTTATACCCACTGTCCAAATGTCATAATGGAGGGTATCTAACATGTCAAATTCTCATATGGGTGTTCAAACATACATCGGGTATACAATATGTCGCATACGCGATAACAATCGCGTTTGGGTGAATCCTAAGGCACAACCCTATCAAACTTCATGTCCTAAGTTGTCTATGGCCTGTTTTGAACCCTAGAGACGAAACCCACAATTAAAAATATGATCTTTGTCCGTCTCTAGTCTCAAACTATCCTATGTGTGAACTTTCTACTTGTATCAACCTAAGAAATTTAAGTACAAGTTATTTGCCTTTATGTGATGACGAACGCGACGAATCCAAGCCTTTCAAAGAAAACCCACGAGCAAGACGCCTTCTAACGCGCTTTCGAGCGAAACCCACGAACAAAACGCTCCAACGGTTGATCTCTTTGACACACGAACCAAAGTGGGAGGTGCCCACAATACAAAACCGCGGGGAGAGGTATAAAGGTGCTGTTTTGTGGAGGGTGGTGCTGATTTGGTGCTTGCCGGCCACAAGAAGAAGGAGAGACGAGGTAGAATCGAGGCGAAGTAGTATAGAAAGATGGAGAGGGAAGGTATGGGTGATCGGCCAAGGCAAGAGAGATCAAGGGGATGTCGGCCTAGGGTTGAAGAAGGCAGGCCAGGATGGATTCAAGTGGAGGCCGGTTTGGAATAGGAGAGGGAGAGAGAAAAATATTAGGGTTAGGGATTAATTAGTATTAGGGGTATATATAGGAGATCAAATGTGGTTAATGGATAGTGGATATCAATAGGAAACAATAGGTATACAATTGGGTAATGGATATTGGGTAGATTTCAAATGAGGATACAAAATACAATGAATCCTATAGCTCCTAAAAATCTCCTTAAGGCCAAAAAATCTCAGATTGGTCAAAACTCTCCTAAAAATCCACCATGACCCTAAAATAACATTTATACATGAACGGGATCAAGAAATTGAGAAAAAGAGCTCAAAATGTCGAAAAACGGTCAAACGACGCACAATCAACAAAAGGAGGTCAAAACTGCCAGAGAAATATTATAGAATAAAGATAATTAATTTTATTGATCCGAAAAATACAATGGAAAATAATAATTCACAAAAATGAAAAATAACCTCAAAAAAATACCAAAAGTGAAAAACAAGGGTTACAATGAGGGTTTTGAAACACTCAGTATGATCAGCCTGGTCGGATTCTTCGTTATTGGACTCGAAGTGTGGCAGGTAAAAGGTCTCAGGGGCGTGGGCCTCCATGATTGACTTTGATAAGGGAGGTCTACTTGGTTGAAGCTTCTAGCCTAATAGTCTTCCTTTTGGTTGATTTTGTTGAGATGATACTGCATCTCTCAGAGGCGGCGGAAAGCCGGATCTTCCCTTTGGTCGGATCTAGTCGATCCGCGAGACTCTTTCTCATGTATGGTCGTGAGGCGGTGACTATTTGTATAATGCCCCGTAATTTCTAATACAATATTTTGAATTAATAAATAATTTTTAAATCAATTTATTTAATTATTTTGAATTTCGTAAAATTGACATTTTCATACGTGGAAAACACGTGCAAATATTTTTGAAGTGTGGATTTAGAATTATGAGTTAACGAACAAGTTCTACTATTTTTTATTGAGTATATTTGAATTTTTTGGGATTTTTCTGAATAAAGAAAACAAAATTTGCAAATTTTTGAAAGAAAGGATTTTTTTTTTGTAAAAAGTCGTTTATGGGGTGAAAATTGAACTTAAAAATTGTGTGGCTGCATTTAGGGTCATCTATTCAGTAGAAAGCTTGAAGGAATTAGATTATTTAAATATTTGTTTGATTTTTATTGATTTAATTGAATAAATATATAATTATGCAATTTTGAGATTGTAGGGCGCTTTATTGAAAATATTCTTCCTGGAGAGTGAAAGTCAGAAAATTTATTTGGAAAATCTAATATTTATTAGTAGATAATAATTATAATTTTTCTAGATTTTGACGAATATTTTATGACATATTTGCAAATATTACAAAGAGAAGGACTTTTGTGCAAAATTGCCACTTGGAGTAAAAACTCCAGATTTTGGGATTCGGGCTGCATATGTTGTCCGGCCAGATCTGTGATGTAAAGATATTTAGTTATTTTATTTTAAATTAATTGGATTAACTAATTTATTAAAGAAGATCCATATATGTAAATAAATAATTTCTTAAAGGATATTCCTATGAAATTTGTAAAACCCTAATTAAATCAGACCCCGACCTATTTATTGGCTGCTACAGCCACCCTCCCTCTACAAAAAAAAGTTATTTTATTATTATTTTCTTGGAGTTTTCGGGCTTGGATCTTGGATTTTGCAAAAGGAAGGAGCTTTTTCTTCTTCGTTTGAGTCTCTTTGAGGTGAGTGATACTTCTAGTTTTTTATGATGTGTTTTACTCATATTATCATGATGAATGAAGTTATGGATGTTTACATGAACTAAAGATACAATTTTTTTGAGAAATGATCATGTTTTATTAATTTTGAATGTTGAATATTGATGATGGATGAAAAATCTAACTTGGGATCTATTGATTTTATTGTACTTAATAAAGATATGTAGAAATAAATAGAACTTGCTCCATAATCTTGAATTCATGCTTGATTGATTACAAAGTTGAGATCTTTCCATGCTATTGGTTGTTTTTAATCATCAAAAATTGAAACTAAACATTAGGGTTTGAATAATTGTTGTATGGATCTAAAGTAATTTATTTTGAAGTGGCTCATGCATAAAAGATTAATACTTTTGCTTGAAGAAATAAATCTAATGAGAATATTGTGATTGTAGATGTTAGATCATGGCGTATGATTCAAGAAACATGTTTTGGATGATTAAAAGATGAGAATTTTTTCATTGTTCTAATATTAAAATAAAGTTATATGATTTCATGTATTGTTGTGTATGTAGAAAGTATTTTTTGGCAAGAAATATATATAAAAAGAAACAATAAAGGTTAAACCCTAGGTTGGGTTACTGTTCACGGTGAACAGTACCGAGGGTTACTATTCACAGTGAACAGTACCAGAGGCTACTATTGCTATTTTGTGTTTTTCGATTGGGTTTTGGATTGTTTTTCGAGTGGTTTTGTATGTGTGGCTTGTATGCTATGTTAGGGGAAATCTAGTATACATTTGGGAGCATATACATATGAGTTTAAACAAATATATATTAGTTGTTTGATCGAGTTTGGATGAGATTTTATAGACATTGTATGGTCTGGACTATCGTCTATTTCAGTTTGGAACGAGATTTCGACCTAGTTGCTGAAAAAATTGTCAAAAACTTATAAAATAGAAATTGTAGCTCACTGTGTCTAGTTTCCAGAATATCTGGCAGATCCTCAATCCAACTTATAGATTGTAATATATGCAATGTCTACCACTGTACTGTCGTAATTTCATATTTTTAAAATAACGGTTAGTTTTCAGAATTTATTGAATATGAACCCTTTAAATTAATTTATTTGATTCCAGATTTTTTTGTTGAATTCCTCGTTGTGTGCTGGATTTAATTTGATTTTTTTCAGAATTTAATGTTGATATTAGAATGTATTTTTTCATGTAACTTTCAGATTTTTGAATGAAAGATAGTTTTCAGAATTTAATGAATATCAACCCTTTAAACTGATTTATTTGAGCCCAGATTTTTATAGTGAATTCCTTGATATGTGCAGGATTTAAGTGAATTTTTCCAGAATTTATATTGATTTTAGAATGTACTGCTTTGAGGAACAAAATCTTGTAACATTCAGATTTCTGAATGATTAAAAATTTTTCAGAATTTATTGATTATCAACCCTTTAAACTAATTTATTTGAGCCCAGATTTTTATGGTGGAATCCTTGATATGTGCTGGATTTAAATGAATTTTTTCAGAATTTAATATTGATTTTAGAGTGTACTGTTTTGAATGACAAAATCGTATAATTTTCGGATTTGTAAAAATCTATATTTTTGCGGATAAAAAGTGCTTCCATACAAAACGATTTCTCGTGGCAATATTGGTTGGTTAAAATGAATGTGAATAATGAAGCGTATTATTGTACAATAAAAACCAAGATGAGTTTAATTTGAGACTTAGGGTTATGATGTTTACCCTAGAAAGACTATTAATGATACTTTGAGTAGTGAGACTCTAGAGGTTGAGTCGGACCCTTGTAATAAAAGAAAATGAGATTTTGTGGAAGTTGACCAGTTGGGGTCTTCGTTCTTGGTTTAGTTGTGTTAAGTCCAGTTGGGTACATCAACTCTAGGGGAACTGTGTTCTAATTAATTAATCAAACATAATAAACATAAGGACAGACACTTGTGGAGATATGATAGATCTTGGGAAACATAAGCATGGGCTCTGTTGCTAGTTGCACGGATGTATTCTGGGGCAGTGCATTTGTTTTGTCTCTCTAGTATGTTCGCGTGTCTATGGTCAGTAGGCCTATTCACGGAAGGTCTAGAAGTGAGACGGTTTTGGTATGTTCACGTGTTGATGGTCGCAGGCCTATTCACGGAACGTAAGGTATATTCGTGCGTCGATGGTCGGCAGGCCTATTCGCAAAATGTACGGTGTATCCGTTCGTTGATGGTCGGCAGACCTATTTGCGGGGTACATGGCAGGGAGGTGATTCTCCGGGGTCAGAGCAATACTTATAAGATGCTCGCGCGTCGATGGTCAGTAGGCCTATTCACGGAGTATTCTAGATCTTGTTTTTATCACCGTTGTAGGATTAGTTGCATGATGAGGGATTAAACCTTATAAAGTGAAGAACGATGTAACCCTTGTTTTCCATTTTATGTATTTTGAGTGTATTTTCTTTTTCCATGTATCTGTTTTAGCTTGTATCTCATTTTGGACCATATTGGATCTTTTCTTCTATATTTATTTGGTTGATTTATCGTCTCATTTGAGTTCTTGATTTACTATCTGTCTATTCTTCCCTTCTTGATTGATCGAGCTTTATTTTGATCCCAAATTTTCTAATTGTTCCATCCTAATTATTCTGTGCTTGTCCTATTTCGTTATTATTCATTTTGAGGCTATCTTGATTTTTGGTTTCCTATATATATATATATATATATATATATATATATATATTAAAAACCATTTGTTTTATACCTAATACCCAATTAAAATCCTATTCTATTTCAAACCCATTATCTAATACCCTATACCTACCCTCATACCCATCTGCACCTAGCGACCCGTTATACCCCAACAACCCGAAACCCAACTTACCTCTTCAGCAGTCATCTAACCCTAAAATGTAACTCTACCTATATGTATACATAAACCCATATATATACCCTTTTGTCTCCCCCTGTAGACTCCAAAAACCACCAGCTGCCTATATCTTTTCCTCCCCTTCGTCCCTGTTCTCTCTTCTCCCGACCCTGCTTCTGACAACCCATCGCTACGGTGCCTCACAGTCCTTCTTCCGTTGCACTACTCCCCCCTGCGACGCAGCGCATTAGTCTCTTGATCTCTCCCTTACCTCGACGTCAATGCCACAGCCGCCAGTGCAGACCCCGACGCTCCCCTCCTCAGTCTCCTGTCGTGCAGCCAGTGCACCGAAAGCTTGGGCGACACAGTCCCTTGTCCGCTTCGTCGACACAAAATAGCGGCAACCACTTCTTGGCCGCCATCGTCACCCACCGCTCTCTCTGTGTGTGCTGTTTGGGTTCGTTGTGGTTGTGTGCTCGTTATTGTGTTCTTTGTTGGGTTCGTGATTCACTCGTGGTTCGTGTGGGTTGCTCGTCCATTCGTTGTGTTCGTTGCCCCAGGAATCCTTTCCCGTTATTCTTGCTTTGCACCGTTTTCATTGTCGCTTATAAGGCAAGTAACTTGTATTCCTTTCTTTGTGTAATACAAGTACTAAATACCGCCTGTTGTCACGCCCCGCTTCCCAAAAGAGAATACGGAATATGAATACGCGACAAAAGCCCAACGGATGATTTTCATCATCCATAAGCTGTTCAAGAATCTTTAAAATATCTCACATAATAATCAGAGTCAGAAGTAAAAGTATCAACCAACATTCACATCTGAACCAAAATGCCAGCAAGAATACTTGAAACCAAATACATAAATCTCAGATACTCATGATCTGAATAAGTCAACAAAATCCTGGGTCACATTGCCCAAATACAAGAATAAATCCAAGTGTCAAAATACAATACTGTTCAAGCAACTACAAAAATAATAATAACAAAATTCAGCACTAATACTTCATGTCACCAATACCATCTGGAACCTGTTCTCCAAAATCTGCAATTTAACAATTGCAGAAAAGAGGAAAAAACAAAACATGGTACCCGTCAATTGCAAGTTACGGGCTGCTTGTAATGCAGGATACAAGTACATGGGAAAAACTAACTAGTAACATGGAATAAGCATGATAATAATGTATAACAACTAGCATGGTAAGGTGAACAAGTACAAGTGGCATGTCTCAAGTGTTAAGTAAACAAGCATCATGTGAACAAGCAACATGTATCAAGTATCATGTATCAAGTGTCATGCATCAAGTCTCATGTATCATGTAGTCAAGTATCAGGTAAGCATGTATCATGTTCAAGTATCATGTAAGCATATTCAAGTATCATGTATCAAGTCTTATAGTGATTATTATCCAGGTAGTACTTCATGCATCCCAGCTTTTACTTCATGGTTACTATAACAAACAGTTTCGTTTTAGATTTCATAGTGGACCATAGAGGGCAGTGTACTCAGGGACAAGTAATTCAAATCATATACAAAATTCCAAATTAACCAAATCATATACCAAATTCTAAATGTGGGAAACACAGGCCCCCTTCCGAGTACACATTTCTGAATTATCCACTATTAGATCTTTTCCTTAAACCCCGGCTTGGTTATTTATTATTATTGTCAAACAAGCCTGTATGTGTGCAAAACATATCAAGAATAATATGGCATGATCATGTATCAAGTTCAAGTTGTAAGATAAACATGTACGGGAGCAAGATTACACATAAAAGAATAAAATAACCAAATCTCAAGTTTTGGATATCAAGACCACACTGCAGTAAAATAGTGATTCCTAGTGTTAAAACATTCAAATCTGAATCCTTCGAAACTTCTAGAAAATAAACTCCCAACCGAATCCAGCGAGTAAAACTAAGTCATATAGTAGTTCACAAAAACATAGTTCAAAACTGATTTGAATCCAGAAAAGAGGTTCTGTTAGAAATCAAAAGATCGAATTCAAGAGCAGGAAAACAACATGAAAACTCATTAAATAAATCCACGAAAAATCTGGTGTATTCCTTATATGTCTAGTATCAGAATATAAAGTTTCATAATTTTTCAATAAATTTAGCTTAACCATCAAAAATAAGAAAACATCAAGAAACGATAGTTTGGCAAATATGGAATTCCCAACACTGCTGTACGAAAACTGTAACATCTCGCAAACCGTGAAACGAAATCCAAATCCGCCAAAGGGAGATGAAAATAGACAAAATAATCTAACTTTCATATTTTATAAATATTTTCCATACAGTAGAAGGAAATAGGGTGAAAATACAATTCTTTACAGAACAGCGAGCAAAATACAGGCAAGTATAGATTTCATAAACAAGCATGAAACAGCGTATAAAACTCATCAATAAAATCCAACAAAATTCTGGGTAATCCCTAAATAGGTATAGAAATACTGTCCAAAGTTTCAGATCAAAATAATATGTGTAGCACAAGTATCAAAATTTAGTCATCAAAATCATTAAGAAACGAAATCTGGAATCGATCTACATCTCTGTAGTAAAACAGTCATATCTCACACATTGAAAACAAAATCGAGCAAGGTCAGAGGGGTTGGAAAGAAGACAAATTCCTCTAAAACTCATGTTTTATACTGAAATTAAGATTCTGGACTTAATATGGTCTACATTACTGATCAAGATAGATCATTGACAAAACACAGAATTTCTTCAAAAACTAAAATCAACATAGATCCTACGAAACTTAATCCAAACACAACCAAATATGAAATTGAGTCTACCAAGTGTCCAAACATCATAAAATAGGGTAATTAACATATCCGAAGCAAGTCTATCACATGGATCTCAACAAATACCCAAATTCTCACAAAAATCTCACATACATGATCAAATCAAGAACGGGCAAAACTTAAGTTGTTTCATGTCAATTTTGTGTTGTGAGCCAACTATGGTCAAATAGCACTATTGAGACAAACTCATCAATTATACATCACACACGAGTTTTCTCTAGAACCCAATTGCACTACAAGCGAAATTTATGACTTGTATCATATAAAGGAATTTGAGTACAAGTTACTTGCCTTAACCGATGAAGAAAATGACACCAAGCAAGAATAACTAGAACAAATTTTTGTTAACACATGACTACGAGTCCACGAACCAAAATGAGCAAACGAACTCAACTACGAACCCGCGAACTCGAAACGAGCACACAAACTCAAAACCCATGAACCAACGAACACACTAACCACGATCCAAACAGGAACACACGAACCCAAAAATGAGCACAAATCACGAACCATGCCTAACAACCAACTACAAATGAAACAACCAACACACGCACTCAAAGAGAGAGTGAGGAACGGGCAGAACACGACGGGAAATGGCAAGGACGGGACGACTGCTGCGAAAAGCGCTTGCTGTCACGACTCGCTGTTGCCGGCATCAGAGGGAGAACAGCACAAGGAACGGAGGGGGAGGTGCTGGCGGAGGAGAGGATGAAAGGGCAGGGACCGAGAGGGAATAGCGCAGTGCTTGTTGCTGCCCTGGAGGCGTCACGACTGGGCACTATGCGGCACTACAACAGGCATCGCGGCTCGGGCAGCAGCGCTATTGCTGCCGGCGATAAGAAGCTCCGGTGGGTGCTGCTGTTGGTCGCAACAAGGAGGGTCGAAGAGAGGACCGGGGTCATAGCGAGGAGGGCTGCCGATGCAGGAGGGGTGCACACAGCGGCGAGGTGCAGGGAGACAGGCACATAGGGAAGGGGAGACGAGACGGTGCGCGGTGAAGGAGACAGGGAGAAGGGCAGATGGGTTGCCAGGAGGTCGGGGGAGGAGGATGTAGCGGTGAAGACGAAGAGACGGCTGGGGGGGGGGGGTGCAGAAGATGACTGCGGGGGGATATGGGTTAATATAGGTCGGTGAAGTTGAAGTTAGGGTTAGGTTATGCAGATGACGGCTGAAGGGGTAAGTTGGGTTTCGGGTTAGGGTATTTGATAACGGGTAGGGTAATCTGTGTAATTGGGTTTGGGTATTATATATGAGGAGATGGGTATTGGGTTTAGTTGGGTTTTATAGGGTTTTAATAATGGGTTTTAGGGTGTATTGGGTTAGGTCTTAATGGGTAGGGTAATGTGTTTTAATAAAATGGGTTTTGGGTTTAAGTGAATGGGTATTAGGTGGGTTTCGGGTGGGGTATAGGTTAAACGGGTTTGGTAGTTAGGTAATGGGTTTGGGTATTTAAAATAGGGTTATGGGTAAATGGTTAGGGGGTTTAAATGGGTTTGGGTATATTGGGTACTTAAAATCCATTAGGGAAAAATAGGGTTTATAAATACTACTAATAATAATAAACAATAACAATAAAATTAATAATAATAACGATATTAAAAATAATAGTAATAATAATAATAAGAGTAATAATAATAAAAATTTTATTTCAATATAAAAATCATATAAATTGTTACAAATAAAATTATTGATCGAAAACAGATTTTAATAGAAGATCCAACACTACATTTTGACAAAAAGAATTTGAAACCCGAAAAAATAATTTGCGAAAATTTTAAATACAGAAAATACACAAAATACGTTTTTGGAAAAACAGGGGTTACAAATTCTACACACCTTACAACAAAATTTTGTCCTCGAAATTTGCTTAGGCGGTACATAGGACACTGCAAAAACAAACTTGGGGATGGGTAACAAAACAGAGGGTTAAAGGGAAAGAACCAAAGCAGTGGCAACACTAGAAAAAGAAGGAAGTGGATAACAATGGGGTCAAATGGGATGCAAGAAAAGAAGCAAATGGTATCAAAAGGAGAGAAACAGCAAAAGACAATAAAGCAAGATAAGGAGTAGGTAGAACTGGAATAAAAAGAGAAAAGACAGGGAAGAATTGATTCAAATAGTGAATAGGAGCATGATGGCAAAATGGAATGCAAGAAAGAAGTAACTGATATAAAAAAAATGAAGAAGACACAACACAAGACTTGCAAGATAACAAGGCAAGGAGATGAAGAAATAGATAGAGCTGGAATCGAATAAAGGATGGACAAGGGAGAGATGAACCAAGCAATGAGTCAACGGATGAAGACGGTTACAAAGGATGGAAAGAAGCAAACCATGCAGGGAAGGAGAAACAACAAGGAAATCCTGGGACTTGTGGGTTATGGGCCCACAACGCTTCCGCTGCGCCACTCTGATCGGGAAAGACTTTACTAATAGCATCCAACGATGCCGACTGAAGGACCAAGTAGAAGGAAAAGAATGGATGGCACCAAAATCAGAAAGATATGGGTACGAAAAGATTGAATTCATTTCCAGGAAGAAATCAACAATGAGGATGACTAAAAGAGATAGAAGAAAACAAGAAATCAAGGGATTGAATAAGAAGGGATCAAAAGAAAAGAATAAGACTTGTATCCCAATCAGTGTTGATTATGATTTGTTTATGCATGCATGGTTAGTGAAATGTTGAGTAGATCCCAGATCGAGCCAAGCTTGTCTAATATATTAGGTAACTAATACATTAGCCAAACCTGGGCTCTGATATCACTAAAAATCCTGTCATGCCTAGCTTCCCAAAAGAGAATACGGAATATGGATACGCGACAAAAGCCCAGCGAATGATTTTTATCATACAAAAGCTGTTCAAGAATCTTTACAACATCTCACGAAATAATCAGAGTCGGAAGCAAACCAACATGCACATATGAACCAAAATACCAACGAGAATACTTGAAACCAAATATATAAATCTCAAATAGTCATGATCTGAATAAGTCAACAAAATCCTGGGTCATATTGCCCAAATACAAGAATAAATCCAAGTATCAGAATACAATACTGTTCAAGCAACTACAAAAATAATAACAACAAAATCCAGGACTAATACTTCATGTCACCAATATTATCTGGAACCTGTTATCCAAAATCTATAATTTAACAATTGCAGGAAAGAGAAAAAGAGAAAACAAGGTACCAGTCAATTACAAGTTACGGGCCGCTTGTAATGCAGGATACAAGTACATGAGAAAAACTAACTAGTAACATGGAATAAGCATGATGATAATGTATAACAACTAGCATGCTAATGTGAACAAGTACATGTGGCATGTCTCAAGTGTCAAGTAAACAAGCATCATGTGAACAAGCAACAAGTATCAAGTATCATGTATCAAGTGTCATGCATCAAGTCTCATGTATCATGTAGTCAAGTTCAGGTAAGCATCTATCATGTTCAAGTATCATGTAGGCATGTTCAAGTATCATGTATCAAGTCTTATAGTGATTATTATCTAGGTAGCACTTCATGCATCCCAGATTTTACTACATGGTTGCTATAACAAACAGTTTCGTTTTAAATTTCATAGTGGGCCATAGAGGGCAGTGTACTCAGGGACAAGTAATTCAAATCATATACCAAATTTCAAATTAACCAAATCATATACCAATTCCAAATTAACCAAATCATATACCAAATTCCAAATAATCCAAATCATATACCAAATTCCAAATATGGAAAACACGAGTCCCCTTCCTAGTACATGTTTTTGAATTATCCACTATTAGATCTTTCCCTTAAACCCCAGCTTGGTTATTTATTATTATTATCAAACAAGCATGTATATGCACAAAACATCTCAAGAATAATATGGCATGATCATGTAACAAGTTCAAATTGCAAGATAAACATGTACGGGAGCAAGATAACACATAAAAGAATAAAATAACCAAATCTCAAGTTCAGGACAGTAAGACCACACTGCAGTAAAACAGTGATTCCCAGTGTTAAAAATATGAAAATCTGAATCCGTCAAAATTTCTAGAAAATATACTCCCAACCGCATCCAGCGAGTATAAATAAGTCATATAGTAGTTCACAAAAACATAGTTCAAAACTGATTTGAATCCAGAAAAGAGGTTCAGTCAGAAATCAGAAGATCGAATTTAAGAGCAGAAAAACAGCATGAAAATTCATTAAATAAATCCACGAAAAATCTGGGGTATTCCCCTATATGTCTAGTATTAGAATATAAAGTTTCATAATTTTCTAGTAATATTAGCTTAGCCATAAAAAATCAGAAAATATCAAGAAACGATAGTTTGGCAAATCTGGAATTCCCAACATTGCTGTACAAAAGCTGTAACATCTCGCAAACCGTGAAACGAAATCCAAATCCGCCAAAGGGAGATGAAAATAGACAAAATATTCTAACTTTCAGATTTCATAAATATTTTCCATACAGTATAAGAAAATAGGGTGAAAATACGATTCTTTACAGAACAGCGAACAAAATACAGCAAGTATAGTTTTCATAAACAAACATGAAACGACGTATAAAATTCATCAACAAAATCTTCCAAAATTCTGGGTAATCCCTAAATAGGTATAGAAATACGACCAAAGTTTCTGATCAAAATAATGTGTAGCACAAGTATCAAAATAATTTAGTCATCAAAATCATCAAGAAACGAAATCTGGAATCGATCTACACCTCTGTATTATAACAGTCATATCTCACACATATGAAAATGAAATCAAGCAAGGTCAGAGGGGTTGGAAAGAAGACGAATTCCTCTAAAACTCATGTTTTATACTGAAATTAAGATTCTGAACTTAATATGGTCTAAATTACTGATCAAGAAAGATCATCGACAAAACACAGAATTTCTTCAAAAACCAAAATCAACATAGATCCAACGAAACTTAATCAAAACACAACCTAATATGAAATCGAGTCTACCAAGTGTCCAAACATCATGAAATAGGGTAATTAACATATCCAAAGCAAATCTATCATATGGATCTCAACAAATACCCAAATTCTCACAAAAATCTCACATACATGATCAAATCAAGAACGGAAAAAACCTAAGTTGTTTCATGTCAATTTTGTGTCGTAAGTCAACTATGGTCAAATAGCACTATAGAGATAAACTCATCAATCATACATAACACACGAGTTGTCTTTAGAACCCAACTGCACTACAAGCAGAATTTATGACTTGTATCATACAAAAGAATTTGAGTACAAGTTACTTGCCTTAACCGACGATGAAAATGACACCAAGCAAAAATAACGGGAACAGATTTTTGAAAACACACGACTACGAGTCTACGAACCAAAATGAGCAAACGAACTCAACTACGAACCTGCAAACTCGAAATGAGCAAATGAACTCAAACCCCATGAACCAATGAACACACTAACCACGAACCAAACACGAACACACGAAACTAAAAACGAGCACAACTCACGAACCACACCCAATAACCAACTACGAATGAAACAACAAACACACGCACTCAAAGAGAGCAAGGAATGGGCGGAACACGACGGGAAACAGTGAGGAGGGGACGGCTACAGTAGAAAACGCTTGCTGGTGTGGCTCGCTTTTGTCGGTATCGGAGGGAGAACAGCACAAGGAACGGAGGGGGGGTGCTAGCATAAGAGAGGATGAGAGGGCGGGACCGAGAGGGAACAGCGCAGTGCTTGCTGCTGCCGCTGGAGGCGTCACGACTGGGCACTGCAGCAGGCATCACGGCTCGGGGCAGCAGCGTTATTGCTGCTGGCGACAGGGAGCTCCGGCAGGTAGGGGTGGCAGATGGGTCGACCGGGCCGGGCCGGGCCCAACCCGTGCGGGTTGGCAAGCTTGGGAATGTGGGCCAGGCCGGGTTGGGGTGTTATACGGGCCGGGCCGGGCCGGGTCAGATTATTAATTGGGTGGCCCGCCCAACCCGTGAACCCATTAGGGCTCAACCCGGGTTGGGCCGGGTCGACCCGCGGGTTGGCCCGTATAATAATATATATAATAATATTTTTTTTTTTTTTTTTTTGCTTAAATTGAAGTAATACTAAGTAATACTACATTACTACTAATAATAATACTAAGTGAGTAATACTACATTACTAAGTAATTAATACTACATTACTACTAATGGCTAATAATAATACTACAATTCTTAAAAATTATAATACTAAGTAAGTAAGTAATAGTGTAATACTGAGTAAGTAATACTTAGTAAGTAAGTAATACTAAGTAAGTAAGTACAATTCAATTTTAAAGTAATACTAAGTAAGTAAGTAAGTAAGTAATACTAAGTAAGTAATTTTTTTTGGTAGTTTAAAATTGTAATACTAAGTAAGTAATACTACATTACTAGTTTACTACTAATAAGTAATAATACTACAATTCTTCAAATATCCCCAAATGATGTTTAATTATAATACTAAGTATGTAATTCACTAAATTTTGTAATAATACTAATAAGTAATAATACTACAATTCTTCAAATTGAATCAAATATCCCCAAATAATGTTTAATTATAATACTAAGTAAGTAATAATACTAATAAACAAAAAAAATCGTGATAATAATAATAATAAGATTGAAAGAGTGAAATTGACAACAAATTTTGAAATTTTATTCATACGAATTTAAGTGATACAATTTGAAAAATTTATAACGAAATGAAATGAAGAATTCAATTCACAAATAAGTTTTATACAATAACATATTTCTTATGTACAATTTTAATTGACTACAATTTTTCTAATTTAACATGAGATGAAAAGCTATTGTTAGTGTTGTTGTTCTTCTTCGGGCGAGTTGCTCCCACTTGTAGAACTTGATAGTGCTTTCCCTTGCGTCCTATCTTCAGCCTTCAGCCAGTCTTCTGTGCAAACGAGCATCTCCAACGACTCCGGCTTCAACCGGTTTCTGTAATCAGATAGAACCCTGCCACTTGTAGAAAATGCACTCTCAGAAGCAACTGTAGAGACAGGAGGAGTTAGCAAATCTTTAGCCATAATAGACAGAATACTAAAAGTGTGTTCATGTTCTTTCCACCATTGTAAAATATCTAGTGGGGAAAGAGTAGGCTCAGTATCCTGTTGGTTATACCAATTTAATTCATTTGGCTGATTAGTCCTAGGTTTTTTAGACTGAATTTGTTCAAGTAGACTAAATGTTCTATCACCAATTTTACTTTTACCTTTAGAACTACTAGAAGAAGAACTAACTACAGAAGTTGTACTACTAGAAGCAAAACGTCTATCATAATAATCATACAAGTTATTTAATGTAGATTCAAACTGAACTAAAAAAGTAGCGCAATCAATTGTTAATTCTACATTGTTATCTAAACATGCAAAAAACATTTCTATCAAATTCTTCGTACCTTCTAATTTGATATGAGGATCCATAACAGTAGCAACACAAATCAACATAGGAGGAGGAAAATAATATTTCAAAAATTTTTGAAATGCAGGTATTACAATGTCACTAATATAGGGATCATTTAACATTTCGTTAAATATTTGCATCATGCTAACTAATTCAATAAAAATGCTACTAGAAGTAGATTCATATGTTTTTGAAAACTTTAAAGTTGCGGTTTTAAAAGGTTCTAAAAATTTCAACAAAGCTTCGGCAAAATACCAATCGGGTGGAGTCATTTCAAAATTGTGCATATTTTTTGCGATACAAAAATCATTTACAACTTCTTTATAATCGGTGACAACATTTAGTAAATCAAAAGTAGAATTCCATCGGTGTCTAACATCCTTTGGAAATTTTCTAAAAGGAACATTTCTAACCCTACACCAAGCTTTCCATTCTTGTAAAATGCTTGGACTTAATGCAATGAAATGTACACAATTTCTAATTTTATGTATATATGGATCAGCTATTTTTAATGCATCTTGAACACATAAATTTATAATATGACATGCACATCTAACATGAAAAATATTGTCAGATGGAGGGTTTAATACAGCTTTTAAAGTAGTAATTGCTACATTGTTGTTAGATGCATTATCAAAACTGATAGCCATAATTTTATCGCGAATATGAAAAACATCACAAATTTCTATAATACGGTTTGCTATTTCAGCGCCACTATGGGGATACGGCAACGACGCAAGTGATATGATTCTTTTTTGAAGAATCCAATCATTGTCGATCCAATGACAGGTTATTCCCATCGTTGGAATATTGTTGACACCCGTCCAACAATCCGAAGTTAAACTAACCCTACAAGTTAAACTCCATAAAATTGCAATCAACGCGTCCTTCATTTCAACATACATTTTAAAACAATCCGATTTGCAAGTATTTCTCGGAATTCTTCTAAAATGAGGGTTTAAGGCCGTTTGATTAAAATTTTCCAAGTTCCTACTCTCGGGATAGGAAAATGGCAACTCTTCCTTAATGACTAATCGGGCCATTTCCCGACGAACGATTTCGGGATCATAAGGGTGGCTATCTACTTGACCGGTCCTAGGGTTAATTTTTTGTTGGCCTTGTATTTGATCAAGAAGTTCTTTGTGATTGTGTTGTATGTGTCTACTAAGTGTACCGGTTCCGTCACCCCTCTTGAATTTGTATTGTTTACCACATGATTTACACATTTTCACACCTACACCTGGAATATGTTCGTCCGGGATATACTTATAAAACTTGTGCCAATCACTAGTTTCTCCTCTACTTTTTCTACTACTATGGGATTGTGTGGTTTCGGGTTGTTGTTGTTGTTGTTGTTCTTCTATTTGAATGCCACCTACAACATCCATGTCGTGTGTACCCCATTGTTCCATAGTAGGATCAATGTAATCTTGGGCGGGCTCACTAATTGGGACAATTGGTGGCCTACGTGAAGAGGAGGAGGAATCTTGTCCGCTACGACCGCTACCGCGTGATCTAGACATAGTGTAGTAATGTGGTATGTAAATAAAATCTACAATGTAGAAGCGGTGAATTATACAAAAAATAACTAAAAAACAAGAGGGTTGAGATAGAGAAGTTCAAAAAACAAACAATAATATTAACTACAACGAAAAAAAAAACAAGAGAGATAGAGATATTTTGATACCGTTCACCGTGGAATACGCGTATAAAAAAAAACCGTGAAAAATAGAATATAATAGAAAAGATGGAGGAGCGCGTTGCCGATTTCGCAATTGAAGAGTTGAAGTAGATTTGAGTCGATGGTTGAAGAGAGTTGAAGACGTTGAATTTTGTTCTCCGATACGACCGAAATTTGATCGTGTATACGCCTCCTTGTACACTTGTTTGATGATTACTACAATTGTTCAAATTTTATTTTTTTTTGATGTATAATAGTAGAGAGAGTAAGAGAGAGAGGTGTGATTTTTTTGGAGATTTTTGGGGGCTATTTATAGGCTTAGAATTGGGTAAAAACAAAAAAAAAAAAAAAAAAGAACAACAGCAGCAAGCAACGGCTCCTAGCCGTTTGCTGCTGCTGCCGTGCCCAACGGGCCCAAACCAACGGGAGGATCCAACGGCTAGAAAAATCCCAATGGTACCAAACCCAACGGGCGACCCGCAGGTTGAATTCGCGGGTTCAATTCATGGGTCGGAGGTCGAAATTCGCGGGTCAACCCGCGGGTTGGCGGGTCCAATTCGCGGGTTGACCGGGTTCGTGGGCCGGGTTTCGCGAATCCAATTCGCATAAATAGCGACCCGGGTCGACCCGGTACTGTTCACCGGGTTCGACCCGAACCCGCGAAAGCCTTAACCGGGCCGGGTTCGTGGGCCGGGTCGCGGGTGGGTCGCTGGTTGACCCGGCCCAGTTGCCACCCCTACCGGCAGGTGCTGTTGTTGGTCGCAGCAAAGGGGGTCGGGGAGGGGACCGGGGTCACAGCAAGGAGGGCTACCGACGCAGGAGGGGCGCACACAGTGGTGAGGTGCAGGGAGACAGGCGCACAGGGAAGGGGAGACAAGACGGGGCGCGGTGAAGGAGATAGGGAGAAGGGCAGATGGGTTGCCAGGAGGTCGGGGGAGGAGGAGGTAGTGGTGAAGACGAAGAGACGGCTAGGGGGTAGGGGGTGCAGAAGATGACTGCCAGGGGATATGGGTTAATATAGGTTGGTGAAGTTGTAGTTAGGGTTAGGTTATGCAGATGACGGCTGAAGGGCTAAGTTGGGGTTCGGGTTAGGGTATTTGATACCGGGTAGGGTAATCTGTGTAATTGGGTTTGGTTATTATATATAAGGAGATGGGTATTGGGTTTAGTTGGGTTTTATAGGGTTTTAATAATTGGTTTTAGGGTATATTGTATTAGGTCTTAATGAGTAGGGTAATGGGTTTTAATAAAATGGGTTTTGGGTTTAAGTGAATGGGTATTAGGTGGGTTTCGGGGGGGGGTATAGGTTAAACGGGTTTGGTAGTTAGGTAATGGGTTTGGGTATTTAAAATAGGGTTATGGGTAAATGGTTAGGGGGTTTAAATGGGTTTGGGTATATTGGGTACTTAAAATCCATTAGGAAAAAATAGGGTTTATAAATACTACTACTAATAATAAAACAATAACAACAATAATAATAATAATAATAATAATAATAATAATAATAATAATAATAATAATAATAACAGTATTAAAAATAATTTGCAAAAATTTTTAATACAGAAAATACACAAAAATACGTATTTGGGAAAACAGGGGTTACACCTGTAGTGTAGTTGTGTTCTAGAGACAGTTTTTGTGTGAAACCCCTTGTTGATCTTGTCTCTATTGTGTTGATTCGACCATAGTTGCCTCACGATATACATAACATCAAATAACCTCGGGTTGACCACTTCTCGTTGTATATATGTGTGTTGTTCATATGTTATCATGTGCTCGTTCGTGTTATTCGTGGTAGACTTGTTGTGAACTTGTGAAATACCCTATACAATATTGTTTGGACATCTACTATACCATATTTCATGTTTGGTTATGATTTGGATGAGTTTTATGTGAACTAGTTGATTTTGTGCATGAAGGATATTTTTCAGTTTTATCGATTCCCCGTTTTGATCAGTATTTTAGACCCTATTAAGGTCAGTATTTGAAAATATTTCGTGAACATAATTTGTAGATAATTATGTATATTTTCCAACTCTTCTGACAGATCTCAGTTTAGATTTATGGATTGTGAGTTATGTCTATTTTACTACAGAGGTGTAAAGAGATTTCCAGATTTTGTTTTCTATGAATTCTGAAGAGTAATTTATTTTTATCATGATGTTAAAAGTATTATTTTGATCCAATATTTTGCACAGTACAACTAGACTTGATTGGGATTAACCCAGAATTTTTGTGGATATATTTTATGAGTTTTCCAAACCGTTCTATGTTTCCAAACAATTACTATACATGCAGAATTTTCATACTGTTCAGTAAAGAACCGGATTTTTGACCTAATTCTACTTGCTGTTCAACGGATTTAGATTTCGATTTATGGTTTGTGAGATATTGTTGTTTTCGTGCTGTAGTGTTTGTGATTTCTGATTTACAAAACTACTGCATCTTGATATTTTCTGATTTTTGTTGACTAAACTATTTATATTGAAAAATTATGAAACTTTATATTCTGATGCTGCACATATAGGAGAATACCCCAGATATTTCGTGGATTTAGTTAATGAGTTTTCATGGTTTTTTCCTGACTTTGAATACAACTTTCTGATTTCTGGCTGAACATATTTTCTGGTTTCAATTCAGTTTTGACTCATGTTTTTGTGAAATACCATATGATTTATATATATTTGCTGGATTCGGCTGGGAGTCTATTTTTCATATTCTTCGACGGATCCAGATTTGTATTTTTGTAGCAACGGAAATCCCAGATTTAGTGCAGTACTGTCGTGCTGTCCTAAACTAGAATTTTCGTTGTTCTTTTCTTTTATGAGTTATCTTTCACCTATACATGCTTATTCTTCATCCTGTACTTGTTACTTGACCAGGCCATGTTATTCTTGCCATGTTTTGTATACGCACATGCCTGTTTGATAATAATAATAAATAACCAAGCCGGGGTTAAAGGGAAAGATCTTATAGTGGAAAATACAGAAACGTGTACTCGGAAGGGGCTCCACAGATCCTACACGATGACTTGATATATGATACTTGACACGTGATTACTTGACACTTGCACGCTTGACACGTGATTACTTGCCACTTGCACAACTTGACACGTAATACATGATACATGATACTTGGAGCTTGGAGCTTGATTACTTGATACTTGTCCCTGAGTACATTGCTTTCTATGATCCACTATGAAATCTAAAGCGAAATTGTTTGAATATAGCAACCATTTAGTAAAAACCGGGATGCATGAAGTGCTACCTAGATAGTAATAACTATAAGACTTGACCATAACACTTGAACATGATACGTGATACATGATACATGATATTTGACACTTGTTACTTGTTACTTGTAATTGATACTTGACACTTGTTACTTGTTACTTGTTCACATGATACTTGTTACTTGACACTTGATATGTGCCACTTACACTTGTTCATCTTGCCATGATAGTTGTTATATTTTATTATCATGCCTATTCCATGCCATTTGTTTATCTTTTCCCATGTACTTGTATCCTGCACTACAAGCGGCCCGTAACTTGCATTGACGGGAGTTTGTTTTCTTTTTTCTTTTCCTGTAATTTATTAAATTGAAGATTTTGGAGTACAGTTGCCAAATGGAGTTGGTGACATGAGATACTAGCTACTGGAATCTTGCTATTATTATTTCTTGTTGCTTATTTGAATAATTGTACTTAATTACTTGGATTTATTTGTATTTGGGTAATGTGACTCAGGATTATTGACTTATTCAGATCTGGATTATTTGAGATTATGATATTTTGGTTTCAAGTATTCTTGTTGGTATTTTGATTCATATATGCATGCTTGGTTGACTTTTCTTGTTTCTGACTCTAATTATTCTTGTGAAATATTGTAAAGATTCTGAACAGCTTATAAATGATGAAAATCATTCACTGGGCTTAGTCACGTATCCGTAATCCGTATTCTCTTTTAGGAAGCGGGGCGTGACAAACGATAAGAGCTTGCACCGGATCTATGTAGAGTGGGGAGCATAGAATTCGACAAGTATGCATTATTAATCATCATGTGTATTTGTGTTTTTCTTGACTTGTATTATACATGTTTGTTTTCTATTTTCTTACACTTGACACTTAGCCTAGTTTCACTTGATGATTTATGCTTCATTTATTGTTATTTCATGTTCCATCTGTTATTACTGTAACACCCCGAATTCCAAAAACAGCTGAATTCGAGATTTCCACAGGATCTTTACACTTCTTTCGTACAATTTTACAAGGAATTTAAAACTTTTATTTCAACAATAATTACATCAGAGTCTTTTACACCAATATGCAGCGGAATCAATAAAATACAACAATAATAAAAGTACAATTGTTACAATTTTAACATTTAAGTAATCAACAGCATCAATTCTCTTTATATCTTCATGTAACTCCAAATCCTGCATATAAAACTGTGGGCGCGTCAGTTGCTTACAACTGACGAAATATTATACACGGCCATCCTCTCTATGCCGGAACAATATAACGATTCTTAAATACTTTAGCAAACACAAACTTGATCACAAACAAAGCTACAAAGGGACTATCCTGTTGATGTCGTGTTGTGCGGTGCACTTAGTCCTTCATGCAGATATTTATATTACATGACACTAATGCACACTTGTTCGGATTCTATGCATCTCATACTACATAGGTCCGAGGGCAAGCCCTTAATCGTTCTTCATCTTGTAGGGTTCAATCCCTCGTCATGACTTAATCTACTACTGTAACTACGGTAAGTATCCTAGATGTTTTCTGACCTACGAACTCATGTCTAGGCGCCCTGGAGGGAATCCCATCGCTGACATGACTCATCATGCAGACATCCTGTGGTAATTCAGCTCCTACCATAGACATGACACCACCCGTAGTCTTCAAACATCCCACGAGCGTCGCCACCGGGATGGTACTCTGGAGCAGTATCCTCGCCCAGACTCATCATGGGACATCCTGGGATACGCTCTCGCCGCTATCCAATGGCTCTCATACTCAATATTTTTCTCTTACTTTCATCACGTCTTCACTATGTATCTATCTGTAATTTCGGTAAGTATCATAGATGTTCTAAGATTACAAGCACGTGTACAGAAAACCCGGAGGGGAATCCCATCGCTGACATGACTCATCATGCAGACATCCTGTGGTAATTCAGCCTCACTTCATGGCACACGATCCTCTTGCAGTCACCCAACATCCCACAAGCATTACTACCGGGACGGTACTCTGGAGTAGTATCCACGTCATGTCACGATGCATCGTGAAGACAGCCTGTGCATACCCTCACAACACCCACCCAATAGCCCTCATACTTGTATTTTTCTCTTACTTCCATCACAGCCTTACAAAAATTGTTTTAAAAAGAAAATCATCACAACCTAGAGCTAGCTTGCCCTACCGGACTTAATTCAAACAATAGAGACAGTCAGCCTACCTGGCTACTTCTCGAGAGACACTAAACCCTCAACGGTTAGCTCTCAAAATCATAAATAATACTGTCGGTCACTAGGGTCTCGCCTAGCCTCTAGATTCCAACAACTATCTCTTTCTAGAGATCAACAATATTTCATAATCAATCTCAATAATCGTTTCCATTTCTTTTGTTCACAAGTCTTTTTCAAAACATTTCTTTTATAATCTCATAACATGAGAACCATTCAATTCGATAACTTTATCAATTTCCTCTTTCATATCCTGGTGTGCATTTCAGAATAAAACTCAGTCAAAAATTAATAATCATAAAATCTCATATTCAACTTATTTACCCTTCATTTGTTTAAAACCAAGAACCAAAACCAGTTCGGCTCAGTCGACTGGTGACAGGGTCAGTCGACTGTCCAGCGAACATCAAAACATCTCAGTCGGTATCAGTCGACTGTCGACAAAGAATCAGTCGATTGTTTTACGAAACTTTAAAACATCAAAATAACATAGTCGGTTCAGTCGATTGGTGACAGTATCAGTCGACTGTTCCGCGAATACTTTAAAACTCAAACATCAAAATTCAGTACAGCAGTAGTCGACTGTGAAAGTAGTCAGTCGACTGTCCTGCCGACGAAAACCCAATTTCTTACACTTGACAGTCGACTGTAGAAGGTAAACAATCGACTGTCAATTACACCAATTTTAGCCTGCATATATTTTCGACCTTTTAATTGATTTGTACTTCCATATAAAAATATAGATCATTTCTAGAATATATTTTTTTTAAAAACAATATCGTATATGTTATCAAATTCTCAAATTTCTCTTTTTCCAATCAAATCCTTAAAATGCATCAAAACACATATTCAATCAATTTTCCAAATAAACTATTTTCTTTTATCAAAATTACTTTACAAAAATCTCTATACTTATATAAATAATATTTTGAGGTTATAATCACACTTCTTTGCCACATTCTCAACCAACAACAAGTTTGCATTATTCCAATCATGTCTCAACATGCATCAAAATCATTTCAATCCTAGCATCTCAACTAACAATCATAATCATTTAGAAATGGAATAGCAATTTGCATCTACCACACCAATCAAGATTTAACGATCCATTTCTACATTAATTTGCATGCAATCAATTCAATTTCAACCAAATAAATTATATATCATTTATCATGCAAAGTCCTATTCTTAGATTAGAAAGCATTTAAGAAACACCCACTCAGAGTTGAAGAAACACGAATAGAAAGCTCCTAGAAAAAATCCCTTAGAATGCACGAGTAGATCCTTCTCCTCCTAGCTCCTTGCCAAAACCGAAAGCTTCTTCTCTTGGAATGCCGGCCTCTGCTCCCCATGTAGTTACAAGCACAACTCCCACACACAACTCAATCTTTTAACTCACTAAAAATAACTACTAGATTGAGTATTGAACTATAGGTTTGGAAGAATTATTTAGCAAAAGAATAACTAGCCATGGAGGGGGGGGGGGGGGGGGGGGGAGGGGTATTTATACTAAGAATCAAGGAGAATTGATGGCTAAGATTGATCAACTATTTAGAGATTAAGGGCTAGGATGAATTTGGAAGTTGCCATAACCACCCATGACTTGAGAAACTACCTCACCACTACTCCCATTTCCAAAATTTTAAACATGCTTTCCCTCCTACTTTAAAATTCAAAATTTATTTTTCCCTCTTTTAATTACAGCCCGGCCCCCATAAATGTGTGCACATCGCACGTGTGCACGTGCACGTGCTTTGTGTACACCCAAAAATAAATTATTTAATTAATCCTTTTAAATAACTATTTATATATGTAATAAATATACAAAAATTAACTTTAAAATTATACTTTTCTTGCACAAATAAAAATAGACACTCACAATTTCATGAAAATTTATTTTGAAGGAAGAACGCGCTTAAACACGTGCACCAAAACACGTGCGTCGCTCGTAAAATCTCAAAAATACAAAAATTAATTTTGGGAACCGAAAAATATTTATAATTAATTGGGATGCAACATAAAGTATATTTAATATACATTTTCTAGGATATACTCAAACATACAGAAAACACGTGTATTGCACGTAAAAATTTATTTTAATTATAATAGACAAAAATTGAATTCTTTTTACAAAAAATGAATTTAAACATGTTTATAAAAATAAATAATTGAAACTCATCGAAAACTTTGCACGTAACGGTGGAATGTCCAGAATCGACACATGCATCGATTAATACGTAAAAAGCACGTAAAACTCAAAGATTGAAATTTAGCATTTGAGTTGTCTCAAATGGAATTTTAAGAATACGAGATTGCATAAATAATTGAAATTCAAAATACATATCAAAATGCGTTATGGATATAATCAATAATAGTATAAAATACACGTGCGTAACACCCGAGGGCAAAATTGTCATTTAAATTTTGCGGGGTGTTACAATTACTGTGTTAATATGTTTCACTTGTTGACTTATGATTTTATTCTTTATGTTTCCATTTAAGTTTGTATTTCCTTGAATATCACTCACACCTTTATGGCTAACCCCTGTAGTTTTGGGGGTTAGGGATATCTCTAGCCTCATGTTTTACAGGTAGGTACCATTTGCATGGAATTGGGAGCATGTGGTAGAATGTCTAATGTTAATGCATATTTTGTAAAAGGAATGATTGTAAAGAGAAAATTGTAATTATGATGCTTTTAATTACCGCTGTGTTGTAAAGAGAACTGTAATTTAAGGTGTTTAAATTTCGTTGTGCTTTGTAAAAGAGTTGATGTAATAAAAGTTTTAAATTTTTCCTGTGTTTGTACTAGTTTATAATTGCAATTGAAGTTGATGCTGGGGATTGTGCCACTTATTTCTAATTCAAAAGATCCATTAAATTTGAAGTAGAAAACATGAATTTAAACCTTTTCATTTTATTGAATTCAAACTTTGTACATTCAAATTTAAAACATCGTCTGACATCAAGTAAAAAGCATTGAGAAGATACAACATTCTAATCCCTACGGTTCCTCTTGTCTTCCCTAAGCTCTTCCCGTAGTTCTGTCACTTCCTCCTTCAGCACATCATACATGTTCTTTCTCTTCTCGAGTTCCCAAGCACGATGATTGAAGGTTGCAATATTCTCTTTGCACTTCGCACACTGGGCCTTGAATAGCTCTACTCTCTCCTTCTGAGTCTCCACCTGGCTCTGAAGAGATTCGATGAGATCTCCCGGAACTGGCTCTTCCTCGTCGGATGAATTGTCTGATGAATCCGGAGGCGGAGTGATCTCTCGGGACTCGGGCCATTCTCCTTCACATTCCTCAGGATCTTCTTCGTCGGAATCTCCTTGTCCAGGGTAGTAGTCCTCTTCGAATATGTGCCAATCATCATCGCCTACGGAATCGTGGTGGTTCGCCATCTTGGGGAAGGGAGAAGAAGAAGCATTAATCATAGGGCAACATAAATGTAAGTAGCTTATATTTAAATCTCTATACCAGACTCACACTCTAATGTCCACTCTAGGGTGTCGTTCCTTATAAATTTGTACTACTTGGAAGCGTGGCTCTGGTAACACCCTGAATTCCAAATAAGATTGAATTCGAAGTTCTACATGATCTTTACACTTCACTTCGTACAATTTTACAAGGAATTAAAAACTTTTTATACAACAATAATTACATCAACGCAGTGGAAATATAAATTACAACATGTTACATGAATTAAACAACAACTTGAACATTTCTTTAAGCAACATTCATTCTTTAGTCTTGTTAATCACTTTATCCTGCATAGAAACTGTGGGCACGTCAGTTGCATACAACTGACGCTAGGATATAATACATCAATTTCTCTTACTTAGAAAGCACACAATTTTCACAAACAAAGCTAAGGGGACTATCCTATTGATGTCGTGTGTGAATGTGCACTTAGTCCTTAATGCAGTTATTTATATTATATGACACTAATGCACACTTGTTCGGATTCTATACATCCCATACTACATAGGTCGGAGGGCAAGCCCTTAATCGTTCTTCATCTTGTAGGGTTGATTCCCTCGCCATGAATTAAACTACGACGGTAACTACGGTAAGTATCATAGATGTTCTATGAATTATGAGCCCATATCTAGACAGCCTGGAGGGGAATCCCACGTCATGACATGACGCATCATGTAGACAGCCTATGGACAATTTGCCTCCGTCATGGGACAATGGCACTACGTAGTCACCAAACATCCCACAAGCGTCGTCACGGTTCCGATAATTTCGGAGATGTATCCACGTCATGACATGACACATCATGTGGACAGCCCGTGAACACTCTCACACCATAGATCCGAGGCCCCCATACTCGTGTTTTTTTCTTACTTTCATCACATCTCCACTATGTGTCTAATCCTTAGATAATTGAATCATGAATAAAATCAATACTCTAGAATTAGCGTTACCTCTACATCGATCTTAAACATCAATCATTTACCATGACCCAATCTTGGTCTTTATTTATCACATTTCTCTTTCAAAATTTCATTTATGCCGATGTAAGGACTTAGCTAAAACTCTACTCTCAATTCTCTTTTCATGTTCATTAAAATGAGAGCATTCCTATTCACAAATTTCATATTTCATCATGTTTCTTTTACTTCATTTTCCATGCACATTTGCTTAATTTTAAACCACAATCTCATATTTAATCTCACTTAATTTATCCATATAAAAAAAAATCTCATTTTAGAACTCTACACAAATTTCTCTATATTCAAAAATGTTTATTGTCTGTAATTACAAAAATCATATTTTAAGAAACTTTATTAATTTCTTCCATCTCAAAAATTGCTTCTAATTTTCATTTATAATAAGTCAAAATATTGTAGAAAAATTTTCATGAAGTCTAGTTATTTTTCTAAGATTTCTAATAATTTTTCTCAATTTTTTATACCCTTAAAAACTATTTAGAAAATAGAAAAAAATTGAATTTTCCAAAAAAAGTCGCCAAGACCGGATTTGAACCCACGCACAAACCTCCCGCTCATGAACAGTAATCGTCCCCAGTCGCACCCGAGAACCAGTAAGTCCAAGGTGACTAATTGTCTAATAGGGAACTTATTTTATACTTAAGTTTTGGGCTTTCAGTTTTGAGTAAAAATCAATTTTCAGAAAAACAGAGTCTCTTGAGAGACTTGAACCCAAGACCAAGTGCTCCGCTGAGCTACAGTAACACTCTCAAAAATGCACCCGAAGACCAGTAGGTCTGAGTGACTAACCGGTATTGGAACTGATCAAAGTGTTTTTGTATAAACTGCATTGAACTAGTTGTTCTTTTAGCAAACTAAAATTTTCTCAATTTATTTGTTCTTATAAAAATTTAGATCTTTTCCAGTATATTATTTTTTTGAAAATCACTAACTTACATTTTATTAGATTGCCAAAAATCTCATTTTTACACATAGTAGACTATTTTTTTTAAGTTTATTTGAAAAAGTGGATCATGAATACATTTTCGACATACAAAAATTTTCTTTTTAGAATAATCTTTTACGACAATATTCCCCCTTTCATTCATAATGAGTTCAAACAACTCTTTTCATTCTTTAACAAATATCAAGCTCTTAAATTAGTCTTATTCTTACCAAACTAATCTTTCTCTTATGTTTCAAGGAGCAATATGGATGATAATCCAGTGACTACAATATTACTCATATATGGCAATCAAAAAAATACCTTTTTACCACAAATCAATTTATTTCATAATCCATGGTTTGCTAGTTTGCATTCTCTAAATTATTCATAGGGACAATTTTTTCACATATTGCATTCTACAACTCATTCATAAGCAAATTTTCATATAATCATGATTCATCAATTCTAGCATGCAAATATACTAACAAACCATCATAACAAATCCTAATTAATACATTCCAATTCATTTTACTAACTTTTTGTGTAGTTAAACTTACTATTTTCTTCAACCAAGTGTAAAGCAATTTTTTCCTACTTGTTTCTAACATATTCACAATTCCAATCCTAGCATGGCATCTAAATTAGAAGTTTGAGAAATTTCCCACCTTATTGAAGAAACAAAGATAAAACTTCTAAGAAGCTCTTTGAACGCACGTATGGTTCCCTTCTCCTCCTAGTTGCGCCACCAAAATGAGCCTTCTCCTCCTTACTAGATGAAACCCGAGCTCTCCTTCCTCTTGATGCTAGGCCGGCCTCCAAGGTTGCTAGGCTGGCCTCCAAGGTTGCAAGAACAAACTAACACACAACTCTCAATCTTTTCCTCACAATTTGTTTCTTTTTCTTTTCTTTTCTCTTGTAAATTTTCTAGTGCAATTCATGAAGAAGATAAGTGGGTATTTATACACAACTCAAGCTCAAATGGAGGGTTGAGATGAGTTTAGATGAGAGGCTATGATGCATTTAGGAGTTAGAACAACTACCCACCATCACATAACCACTCTCCCACTCCCTCCATCTCTCCATTTACAATCCGACCACCCCCCTCTCTTGCATTCCACATGCTTGTGCAAAGCACGTGTCACATTGCATACTACATATACATTAAATTGTTAATTTAATTACTACTTGATCAAGTCTACACTACAAGTTGTATTAATTCTTGTTAAAAATAACTAATGGGCCAATTAGGTGGGCTAAAAGACCATGGGCTCTCTAATTAAATTGATTAATTAATTAAGTGGGCTAGAATAAGACTATTAGGCCTAGAGATCAAAATAGGCTTTATTTTAAAAGAGAAGAAATTTTTATTCAAGAAATGTGAATACTTTATAATGTTAAAAATACACATTAAATTGCACGTGAAAGACACGTGAAAAAATAAAAGAAAGAACTTTACATTAATTGAAAAATTCGGGATGTTACATGTTTTCTCTTGCCGTTCTAATTACCTTTTAACTATTTATATGATTATTGACGTTAAATTGGGATAATTTTATTAGTTGTTGACTAATCTATTTTTGTACAAATCTAATTATAATTATAAAGTATGTTTTGCTAATCTAGCCTACTTGTTCTATAAGTTGTGTTTATGGAAACAAGTTTTGTTATTGAAGTTTGGAATGTGGCGAATATAGTTTTTTTATTTTTCTGTTGGTGTTTGCAGTTTACAGTTTTGAATGACATAATATTTGATTTTAGTTGTTACTTTTGTATGATGGTTACTACAATTTTTACTTAAATCTTGTTTCATTCGATTATTGTTTTGAATATATTATGTTTTTGTACGTAGACTACCTTTTCCCTTCTCCTTTATATTTTATATTTTTATTTTCTTTCTTAAAATTCCGTCATTCATATTTTATGTACTTTTATGGTTACTCATTTATTTTGCTATTACTATTACGCATTATATTAGTTTCAATTCATACTTATTGAATAATTAATTTCTTTTATTATTATTCCTATTATATTTTAATTCACATTCATTTATATATACTTTGATTTTTCGATGCTATATTTTCCGATATTTTGTGTTCTTATTTTTTGGTGTATTTGAACTTGATTGTAATATTTTCACTCATATAAATATGATATACCTTTGCACATTGAAATTTTTATTTTTAATTTTGTTTTTACACCTTATATTCAATTACTTTATTCTTACTTATTGTTTACTACTTTTGTTATATTTTCTTTTCACCGTTTATATCTACTTATTGTATTATTTTATTTTATTTTTATACTCTTACTTCTATAATATTCTATAGTCTCTTGTTACCTTAATAATATGATTTTTACCCTCCTTGTTATTTTCTTACTACATATTCTTTCTGCTATTTGCTGTATATTCTATGGCATATGATTATTTATGCTACATAGTTATCTCTCATTCGCACTTACATTTAAGCTTATGCATGTATTTTATTCCGTCTTTCTCCTTATTTTTATAAATCATTTTTCACTACTACTAATTCCTACTATTTATGTTTGATATTTATAATCTGTACATCTATTTTAATATTCCATCGTGTGACTTTCGACTCCATTACCTACTTTTGCTTCTATTTTTTTATATCACAAATTTCAAAAAAGTAACATCACACTTATATTAAACATCCAATATCCCAGTACATATGGAAGATTACATCATTCCATTCATTGTTTTGTTGCAACCGGATGTCGAGAAGGAAAATATGCAACTAGACGTCAATAAGAGGCAAACTTGCAACCGGATGTCGGGAATAAAAAATAAAAAAATAAAACCCTGCAATCGGATGTCCAGATGGCAACCTGCAACCTGATGTCATGGAGGCAATCTGCAACTTGATGACAAGGAGGCAAGTCTACAGCAAGACATAAATTAGGCGAACCCACAGCAAAGAAATTTTATACTCTAATAACCCCACTTTTAGTTTCATATATATATATATATATATTACTTATCACTATCCTATTCTTTTGTACTATTCATACCATTTTATAAGATTTTAAAACTTAGCCTATGTTACTTCACCTTTGGTATTCATAATACAGTTACACTTGTATACACATTTAATTACCTTATTATTTATACTTGTTTTCATATCTGTCTTATATGCGTTATTTTATTTTTCACCCTATATTATTGAGGTTTACTATTAACTATTTTTTGCAATCTTAGTATTATCATTTTGTATATATATACACACACACTTTATCTTTACATATGTTAGTATTTTTGTTTTTTCATACCATTTTATTTTCTTGGCCTATCTTATATTTGTTTGCTACTTATATAATATGATTTTTATTATTCATAGTTATTTATCATTTTCATTTTTATATAATTAATATTATATATTATTATTTCATTTACTCTTATTATACTTGTTTCACTACTACAACTACTTATAATTTTTATATTATAGTATTGTTGGTATTTCGATGTGTCTTTGATTGACTATTATATATATGTATATGTATTTTTTTTATCACCTTTAAGTTTGTATTCTTTGTGTTACTTTAATTATTATTTACTTTTGCCATTATTCATATTCTTAACTTTTTCTTTTTGCTTCTTATTTTATATGGTTGTCCTTAATATATTCTTACTATAATGATCTTTTACGATGTTATTCGATTAGAACTTTTTTTTTGATGATCTGTTCATATATCTATTTTTGCATTTCATGGCTTTATACAAATGTTTTAACGACCTTTGGAGTGCTTAATATTTTGTTTTACTGACTAAACTTATTGTTATTTGTTACTTTAGACAGTTTTCTTTTACTCATATTTTTATCTAAGTTTTGTGTTACGTGCGTTGCCTATTTTCATTAATTCTTAAATTCATAGTGCCTTATGTTATAGTGTATTCAAGTTTTAAGGAAGCTTCTGATTCCTTTGTCTGTTTTAAAGTATTATTGACTAATTTATGTTGGTTAAGATAATTGTGCTGTAGAAATTCGTATGCATTAATTGATTATCAAGTTGCTTTCGACAAGTTATTGCATAGTCTATATTTTTTAATATAATTTTATATATCTTCTTGGGATTGGTTTTATGCTTTATGGATTTTTGCTTATACTAGTTGTTTTTTCATTTTTCATATTTACTTTACTGTTCCTATTATACGTTGTTTTTTTTAGTCATCAACCCAATGTAACTAGAAAATAAAGATAGAATGATTTTTTGAAACTGTTGTGTAAGTTTTGTATTTTTGTTTCCTTTTACTAAGGATAGTTCTGAGGACAGATTTATTCTAAGGGGAGAGTGATGTAACACCCCGTAATGTTTAATACAATATTTTGAATTAATAAATAATTTTTAAATCAATTTATTTAATTATTTTGAATTTTCGTAAAATTGACATTTTCATACGTGCAAACACGTGCAAATATTTTCGAAGTGTGAATTTAGAATTATGAGTCGATAAACAAGTTCTAATATTTTTTATTGGGTATATTTGAATTTTTGGGATTTTTCTGAATAAAGAAAACTATTTTTGTAAATTTTTGAAAGAAAGGAGTTTTTTTTGTAAAAAATCATTTATGGGGTGAAAATTGAACTTAAAAATTGTGTGCCTACATTTAGGGCAGGATGTTCAGTAGAAAGCTCGAACGAATTAGATTATTTAAATATTTGGTTGACTTTTATTGATTTAATTGTATAAATATATAATTACGCAATTTTGAGATTCTAAGGGGCTTTATTGAAAATATTCTTCCTGGAGAGTAAAAGTCAGAAAATTTATTTGGAAAATATAATCTTTATTAGTAGATAATAATTCTAATTTTTCTAGATTTTTAAGAATATTTTATGACATATTTGCAAATATTACAAAGAGAAGGACTTTTGTACAAAATTGCCACTTGGAGTAAAAACTCCAGATTTTGGGATTCGGGCTGCATATGTTGGCCGGCCAGATCTATAATGTAAAAAGATTTAATTATTTTATTTTAAATTAATTGGATTAACTAATTTATTAAAGAAGATCCATATATGTAAAGAAATAATATCTTAAAGGATATTCCTATAAAGTTTGCAAAACCCTAATTAAATCAGATCTCGGCCTATTTATTGGCTGCTACAGCCACCTGCCCTCTACACAAAAAAAAAGTTATTTTATTATTATTTTCTTGGAGTTTTCGGGCTTGGATCTTGGATTTTGCAAAAGGAATTAGTTTTTCTTATTTTTTTTTTCTTTGTTTGAATTTCTTTGAGGTGAGTGATACTTCTAGTTTTTTTTTTTTTTTGATGTGTTTTACTCATATTATCATGATGAATGAACTTATGGATGTTTACATGAACTAAATATGCAATTTTTATGAGAGATGATTATGTTTTATTAATTTTGAATGTTGAATTTTGATAATGGATGAAAAATCTAACTTGGGATTATGGATTTAGTTGTAGTTAATAAAAATATGTAGAAATAGTTAGAACTTGCTCCATACTCTTTAATTCATGCTTGATTGATTATAATACAATCAATATCCTCCTAGGGTTACGGTTACACATAAGCCCCCTCCTAGGGTTACACCTCATCCATCCTACTCCAAGTCAAAATTTGTGGGCTACCCTTGTTCACACTTTGTAGTATGTACATATGTCATATGACAATGGATTCACGTGCCATCCACGTAATAGATGTGCACGTGTGCATAGCATTACAAGTTGGTATAGTTGAGTCCTATTGGCTCATTTGAATCCAATTAAGTTGAGTTCAAACCATACGATTTATAGTGTTTGTTAACACTTGAGTGTTTTCTTCCAAAAATGACAATCACAATTTATAACAACATACACAAGTTGTTGAGACGAAATTCATTATAAACATGTGGTTGTACAAAATAATTATTAATTATTTGGGGGTATTACAGCATCCCCATGATTCAATAAATAAAACAATAGTTTGTCAGACATTTGTTATCATTAAGAGCAAAAAACACACAACCATGGAAAAGAAGAAAAATAAAATAATATAAAATTTGAATTGTGTTATCAAAATTAGGCTACATCGAAGCCCTAGAAAAAAATAAAATTAGTTCATAATAATTTTGCAACTAATAAACATTGTATTACATAATGAAAAATAGAAGAGAAAAAAGGACTCTAGACGATCTAGATGAATGCTATGGCTCTTGCTCTCCACGGTGTGATGAGTCATCTCCTCCAATTCTTTTAGCCTCCAAGATCTTTTGTAATTGCCCAAAATTAACATTAGCATCTATATCTAGAACCCCAATGAATCCCTAAAAAGATATATGCAAATACAGCCCATTGGACCCGAAACCCGCATTCAAAATATAACATCAGCGCCGGCGCAGTCAACCAAAACTTTGGTCGGTTGACCATTCATGCCCTTCAAGTGTACAGGGTTTTAATAGTGAGAGGGTCAGCGAACTGTGCGGTCGACCGGTAATTCAGTCAGGTGTGCGGTCGACTGTCCACTTGTTGTTTTATGCAGCTGTAGAAAAAATGTTTTTTCTGGAGCTACAGAACTTCGTTTGTGACGTATGAGTTCTCATTTAGAAGAAGACTCGACGGCCAAAATCATTCATTTAGAACACAAGTTCGATTTCGTTCATCTTCATGTTCAAAACAGCCGTACAAATTATAGGTGATGTTGTTGCAGCTTTTTCTCATTACTTTGTGTCTTCTTTTTCTCCAACTCCAAGCCTCGTGACTTCATGTATTTGAGTCCATAATCCTAACAATCATCTCTTCATTCAAAAACAAACAAAAAAATAAAATTAAGTAGAAAGAAGATAAAATCAAATAAATAAATGTAAACTCACAATTTTTATGCGTAAAAAGAGTAATAAAATCAGGTATAATTACACTCATCAGATACCCCCAAACATAAGAATTTGCTTGTCCTTAAGTAAAAAGGAAACCATAAATCAAAGAATAGTAATCATAATTAAGCTTAACTCATCTCTCCCAAAGAACCCAAAGGACTTATCATGCAAGCATCAAATCTTTAACTTCATACATAAACAATGGCAAATAAAGTAACATTTAGTATACTCACTTTCTCCAGTCCAATTATTCATACATAATTCCAAATCCAATCAAAATTTTGATGCAATTAACGCAACTATATCATGTAACAACTCCATCTGTGATCACCCCTTCTCACTTCTACAAACCGAGTGACAAACTAGAGTTTTTTTCCTTCTAAGTTGTCAGTTGCCTTTTAACGTGAATGCAAACATTTGTCATGGATTCACCCGGTTACTCAACAAGTGACACACTTAGAGTACTTTTGCATACTCATATTCCAAGTTTCCGTTTGACATAAAAGTAAACATTAGTGATGAATACCCCTAATTACTAAGCAACTTAAAACATTGGAGTTATTAAAATTTAACTCATTAAATTATTTGATCACTACCACTCTATTTACTTAAACTCTGTTTAGGACTAGATCAAAAGGGATAATCAAAAGAAAAGCATCACATTTCTCTTTTATGTATAATCACATGACTCTCAATTTTGTAAGGAATTTTGAACTTCAATAATTCTATAAACAAAAGTATGCTTAATCATGTTTTATAAGATATTGCATATCTTAAAAAAATTTGCAATGCTTTAGCACAATAAAGAACACAAAAGTGTAATGGTAATCCTAATTTAAGTCCATAATTTTTTGACTCCTTCCTCCCAAACTTATATATCACATCGTCCACAATCAAAAAATAAAGGGAAAATGAAAAGAATGAGAAAAGTTCAGAATTGCTCTCCTGATTCATGTTGAAATTTTGGATGAGTGACCTTTATTATTTTTGTGATATCTGGGGTTATAGATGTCCAAATACCCTGAATCTTTTTGCATTGGAAAGCTAAGACAATTTCCTTTGATCGATATTTGAAACATTTTTCTAGATTCGGAATCCATCCTCTCCAAAAACAGCTATTAAAGTAGGTCTGGAAAACAACTCTGCCTGGACACCCCCAAACTTATGCAATCCTATAAAAAAGAATCAAAAAAATAAAATTAAAGTAAACAATAAGAAATTTTTTTTATAATGGCAGTAAAAAGAAAATATGGCTCGTCTCCCAAGATGTGCCAAGTTTTAAGTCTTCATTCGGACGTGGCAGCTGAGATGGTTATGTGATGCCAAGATCCAACAACATAAGATTCTATGTAACACCCCGAATTCCAAAATACAACTGAATTCGAAGTTCCACAGGATCTTTACACTTCTTTCATACAATTTTACAAGGAAATAAAAACTTTTCTTTCATCAGAGTTACATTACACTTGTACATTGTCACAACGGAAGCAATTTTACAATAATTTATATAAAACAACATTTAAATCAATCCTGCGCAGCATGTATACTTCAATTGTCAAGCATTTTTACCCTGCATATAAAACTGTGGGCGCGTCAGTTCATTCAACTGACGAAATATTATACACGGCCATCCTTTCTATGCCGGAAACAGTATAACGATTCTCATTTCTTAACAACCACAAACTTGTCACAAACAAAGCTAAAGGGACTATCCTATTGATGTCGTGTTGTGAATGTGCACTTAGTCCTTAATGCAATTATTTATATTATATGACACTAATGCGCACTTGTTCAGAGTCTATGCAGCTCATACTACATAGGTCTGAAGGTAAGCCCTTAATCGTTCTTCTTCTTGTAGGGTTCAATCCCTCGCCATGACTTAATCTACTACTTTAACTACGGTAAGTATCCTAGATGTTTTCTGACCTACGAACTCATGTCTAGGCGCCCTGGAGGGAATCCCAACCCACTGACACATGACTCATCATGTAGGCATCCTGTGGTAATTCAGCTCCTACCATAGATATGACACCACCCGCAGTCGTCAAACACCCCACGAGCGTCGCCACCGGGACGGTACTTTTGAGCAGTATCCACGCCCTATCATGACTCATCATGAGACATCTTGTGAATACTCTCACGCCGCCAATCCAATAGCCCTCATACTTATTGTTTTTCTCTTACTTTCATCACATCTTCCATATGTATCTAATCGTTAGTTTAATTGAATCATGAATAAAATTAACTCTTAGAGTGTAGCACTCCCACTATATCGGTCTTATTCATTTAATTTCACATGACCTAAACCTTGGTCTTCTCATTTCAAAATAGCATTTCACAATTCTTTCATTGCCGGTATAAGGCTTGGCTATACCCTTTTCAACTCATAATTACAATGTCATACTCATAAGATCTTTTCATGATTAATCACAGTTCATGTTTCAAAAGCATTGTATTCATGTATTCACATCTTTCATAATTCATCACAATCAAAAATTCAATTTCACGTGCAATCCATATGCAAAAGTCAATTCCAATTAATAATCACCAATAATTTATGTATTTCACAAATCTATTATTCACATTTTGAAATCTTACTACAAACACATTTTTTTAATTCCATTTAATCACACGAGTCACAACTTTCAAAAATTCCTCTTTTATAACCAAAAATTTTCATTTATTTTTCTTTTGTCTAAAAGAGTAATTTAATTTCAAAAATGAGTCCTTTCTTGCAAAATCCCAATTTCTTATTCACACTTCATCAAAAGTTGTATAAATATTTCCTAATAAGTTCCAAAATTTTTTAGTAATTAATCCATAATTTTCTGGTTTTTATTCTATTCAAAAAATTCAATTCAATTCAAAAATCTCAAAAAAACATTTTTTCGAAACTCCAAAACCCACTAAGATTCGAACCAGCGACCAGTGGTGAGACAGACAGCGCACAAGACCAACGCACCAAAGCCACAAGTCGATTCAACTTGGGGTTATAAGCCCTATGTGTTCTGTTCTCGGTGATTTGGATTTTTAACAAAAACAACAAAATAAAATGCAGCCTCGGGGTATCGAACTCAAGACCTCCGACTACTGTAGCGAACCCAAGTCTCTTCCGACCAGTTGGTCTAAGTGGACATATCGATTGGAAGGTATTTAAAATAGGTTTTGATATTAATTCTTTTTTCAAAGCTGTACTTCAAAATTTCTCAAAAGCAAATTTGTCTCTTTTTCTCCTCTTTTGAAAACAAAAAATGTCCAGAACAAAAATACATTCGATTTAACAATAACCAGTATATTTAAAGGTATTTTTCCTCTTTTAAAATATGTATTTAGCCTTAGTTTGCATTTTATGAACACTATTTCGACATTTTGAAAACTAATACATAATTGTTCATAAATAAAGATGGTTTCTCACACAAAATTCACTACTATGATGTTTGCTTACACATTGATAACTATAATATTTTTAGAGCACAAAATCAACTTTATAAGTGAGTAAAAACTTCCATTTTTATTAATTAGTCTACACATGATACATTCAATTATTCATATGCAAAAAGAACATTCTTTTTCATTTATTCAAATTTTTCACATGATATGTATAGTAATGGGGAATTTCATCACATCTATTAACAATCGTTTCTATCAATTCATCTTTAACACACTATTCTACTTAGTATTTTAAATCAATAAGCATGGTTCAATTTCTTACTAGTGAATTTCACATAATTGCAATTTAGCATAACTAACATGCATTCTAAATCTATAAAGAGTGAGAACATACACTTCATAATAAATCCAATCATCACAATAACACACATTTGCTAGTTTCTCAATTCTACTTTAAATAGGAAAAATATGTATTTCATCTCAACTAATTACTTTATAATAACACAATCAATTTATTCCTAACATGATTCCTACTTTAGAAGTCATGAGAAACACCAAACTTTTGAAGAAAACCAATAAGAAATCTCATAGAGCCTCCTAGAATGCGAGAGAGTGCCTCCTCCTCCTAAATTGCGGTGCAACGAACTCCTTCCCTTGCTCCCTTGCCAAAAACCGAGAGCTCCAAGTGATATGATGGCCGGCCTCCAATGGGGTACACACATACACTCACACTCACACACTATTATATATCTCCTATATAATGTTTTCTTCTTTCAATAGATTATTAGTGTAGAATACAAGTATGAAGGGGGGGTATTTATACTAATTTTAGAATAGATTGGAGGGCTAGGATTTATTGGATAGTTATAGGATGAATGGCTAGGATAGGAGATGAAGTTATAGCAACCACCCATGCACAAAGTAACCACCCATGCATACTCACCCACACTCCCCATCTCTCCATGCCCATATCCGGCCACCACTAGTGTGCATTGCACGTGCCACCTAGTACCCCTATTTAGAAATTTGTACAATTTAATTAATCAAAATGTTCACCATTTGTCTCTACATGACAAGTGTGACCATTTAATTGATTTATTAAATTTGTGGGCTTCACAATTAGTGGGCTTAGGCTTGTGGGCTAAGAGAATAAAAATAAAGAATTATTAAAGTGGGCTCAAATTAAAAATAGAGTTTAGGCTTTAGAAATAGGCTTTTTAGAAAGGTAAAGGAAAATAATTGTTCATACTAAAAAAATGAAATTATATATATAAAATAAATAAATAATATACACATGAAATTTGCACGTGCACAGCACGTGAAAAACCAATATTTTATTAAAATGAAAGTTTAGGGTATTACAACACTCCCACCTTAGAATAGTTCCGTTCCCGGAACTACAATTAAAAAGTGAGAAAGGAAACACAAGAAAAGAAAATACAATCAAACAAAGAGCTCAGGATGATCCTTCATTATCCTCTCCTCAGATTCCCAAGTAGCCTCTTCAACCAACTGTTTTTTCCAGACTACCTTGACCATCGGTATCGTCTTATTCCTCAAGACTTTCTCCCGATGATCAACAATCTCAACTGGAAGCTCAATATAACTCAGATCTAATTGCAAACCCTCCGGCACTTCAGGCAAATGATGACTTGGATCTGGAGTGTAACCTCTCAGCATAGACACATGAAAGACATTGTGCACCTGAGACAACTCTTATGGTAACTCAAGCCGGTAAGCAGTTTTCCCGATCCTTTTCAATATCTTATATGGGCCTATGAACCTCGGGGCTAACTTTCCACCCTTGTCGAATCGGATCACGCCTTTGCTGGGCGATACCTTCAGAAAGACAAAGTCACTAACCTTAAACTCAAGGTTCCTTCTCCGGTTGTCTGCATAGCTCTTTTGCCTACTATGAGCATCCACCAATCTCTTCCTGATCAGATCAATCTTTTCAGAGGTCTGCTACAAAATCTCAGGCCAAAACATTTGACGCTCCCCAACTTCGAACCAACAGACAGGCGTTCTGCACTTCCTACCATACAAAGCTTCGTACGGCGCCATCCCAATGCTAGTCTGAAAACTGTTGTTGTAGGCAAACTCCACCAAAGTTAAATGCCTTTCCCAACTGCCTCCAAAGTCTAATACATAGCACCGAAGCATGTCCTCAAGAATACAGTTGACTCTCTCGGTCTGCCCATCGGTCTGGGGATGAAAAGTAGTGCTGAAATCTGTCTTGGTACCCAAAGCTGTCTGAAGACTCCTCCAGAAATGCAAAGTAAACTGCGCATCTCGATCAGACACAATGGTCAACGAAACACCATGAAGCCTGACGATCTCACTAACATACATTTCAGCCAACTTATCCATCGAAGCAGTGAGTTTCATCGCCAAGAAGTGAGCGGACTTGGTTAGTCGATCGACTATGACCCAAATCGCACCATTGCCCCTAGAACTCTTAGGCAAATCCGTGATGAAATCCATACTGATGTTATCTCACTTCCATTCTGAAATAGATAACGATTGCAATAGACCTCCGGGTTTCTGATTCTCGACTTTGACTTATTGACAAATCTCACACCTCGACACAAATTCAGCCACATCCCCCTTCAAACCTGACCACCAAAAATGTTGTTTAATGTCCTTATACATCTTGGTACTTCCAGGATATACTGACAAAAGAGTAGCATGTGCCTCCTGAAGAATACTTTCTTTCAAGTCCGACTAATCCGGAACACACAGCCTCTCTCCAAACCATAGCATTTCATCCCTGATTAGAAATCCGGACAACTTGCCAGCACCAACCTGCTCCATCATCTTCTGAATCTCTGCATCTTCCTTCTAACTTGCAATAATCCTTCCATTCAGCGTCGGTTGAAGCCTCAACTGAGCTAAAGATGATCCCAAGCCTTGCAGAACAACTTCAATTCCAGCTCGATCCAACTCCTCTGCCAGCTGCCTTTGAGTCGTAATCAAACTCGCCAGACTGCTTTTGCGGCTAAGTGCATCAGCAACAACATTAGCCTTTCCAGGATGATACTTAATCTCCGGACGAATGTCCTCAAGTATCTCCAGCCATCTCCTTTGCCTTAGGTTTAGATCCTTCTGCTGATAAATATTCTTCAAGTTTTTATGGTCTGTGTACATGTTCAGTTTCCTGCCATACACATAATGTCTCCATTGCTTCAAGGCAAAGATAATCACAGCCAACTCTAGATGAGTCAGATAATTCTTCTCATGCGGTCTTAGTTGTCTAGACCCATAAGCGATTACTTTCCCTTCTTGCATTAAGACACAACCAAGCCCGCGATGTGAAGCATCGCTGTAGACATCATATTCAACACCTGCTCTAGGAAAAGCTAAAATAGGTGTAGTGGTTAGCCTCTCATTCAACTCCTGAAGGTTTTCCCCGCACTGTTCAGTCCACTTGAAGTTCACATTCTTCTTGGTCAGACCAGTGAGCGGCACGACTATTTGAGTGTAGCCCTGGATGAACCTCCTATGATATCCAGTTAGTCCAAGAAAACTCCTGATTTCCTTCACTATAGTAGGCCTTGCCCAATCCTTCACTGCCTCTATCTTCTGAGTATCAGTTTCCACTCCCTCCTTAGAAATGATGTGACCTAGGAATGCCACTTCAGATTTTCAGAAATCATACTTGGATAACTTGGCATACAACTCCTGCTCCTGAAGCTTCCTCAAAGCTGCTGCTAGATGCTCCGTGTGCTCCTCCTCCGACTTGGAATACACGAGAATATCATCGATAAACACCACAACGAAAGAATCAATGAATGGCCTCAGAACTCTGTTCATCATGTCCATGAAGATTGCAAGTGCATTCGTCACTCCAAACGGCATAACTAAGAATTCATAATGCTCGTGTCGAGTTCTGAACGCAGTCTTATGCACGTCTTCAGCTTTCACTCGAACTTGATGATATCCTGATCGAAGATCTATTTTGGAGAAAACAGCTGTTCCTTGTAGACGATCGAACCAGTCATCAATTCGTGGAATAGGATACTTATTCTGAATAATGAACTTATTCAGCTCTCGATAATCGATGCACATCCTCATCGAACCATCCTTCTTTTTTACCAAAAGCACCGGTGCTCCCCAAGGTGACGCACTCGGTTGAATAAATCCCTTCTCCAACAGTTCCTCAATTTACCGTTTGATCTCATCTTACTCCATAGGCACCATCCTGTACGGTGCCTTGGAAATAGGTGCACTCCCTGGCTGAATAGTGATGCTGAACTCTACATCACGATGTAGGGGTAACCCAGGCAAATCTTCCAAGAACACGGTCGGATAATCCCAAACCACAGGAATCAGCTGCACCTCTGCAGGAATCCCTCTCTTCTTGCTGATAGCAGCAACCAAATCTGAACATCTCTTCTTCCCTTGGAAAGTGACTTCAGGTCCACCTGGAGCCTTCACTGTTACTGTCTTGGTCTTGCACTCGATGTTCGCACTGTACACCGACATACAATCAATGCTAATGATAACATCGAATCCCAAAATATTCAGCTCGATCAGATCAAGTGACTTACATTTAAATCTCTAGACTCAACACACACTCTAATGTCCACTTCTAGGGTGTCGTTCCTTATAAATTTGTATTACTTAGAAGCATGCTCTGATACCACTCTGTAACACCCCGAATTCCAAAATACAACTGAATTTGAAGTTCCACAGGATCTTTACACTTCTTTCGTACAATTTTAGAAGAAAATAAAAACTTTTCTTTCATCAGAGTTACATTACACTTGTACATTGTCACAGCAGAAGCAATTTTACAATAATTTATATAAAACAACATTTAAATCAATCCTGCGCAGCATGTATACTTCAATTGTCAAGCATCTTTATCCTGCATATAAATCCATGGGCGCGTCAATTCATTCAACTGACGAAATATTATACACGGCCATCCTCTCTATGCCAGAAACAGTATAACGATTCCCATTTCTTAACAACCACAAACTTGTCACAAACAAAGCTAAAGGGACTATCCTATTGATGTCGTGTTGTGAATGTGCACTTAGTCCTTAATGCAATTATTTATATTATATGACACTAATGCGCACTTGTTCAGAGTCTATGCAGCCCATACTACATAAGTCCGAGGGCAAGCCCTTAATCGTTCTTCTTCTTATAGGGTTCAATCTCTCGGCATGACTTAATGTATTACTGTAACTACGGTAAGTATCCTAGATATTTTCTGACCTATGAACTCATGTCTAGGCTCCCTGGAGGGAAACCCAACGCACTGACACATGACTCATCATGTAGGCATCCTGTGGTAATTCAGCTCCTACCATAGATATGACACCACCCGCAGTCGTCAAACACCCCACGAGCGTTGCCACCGGGACGGTACTCTTGAGCAGTATCCATGCCCTATCATGACTCATCATGGGACATCATGTGAATACTCTCACGCCGCCAATCCAATGGCCCTCATACTCAATATTTTTCTCTTACTTTCATCACATCTTCACTATGTATCTAATGCTTAGTTTAATTGAATCATGAATAAAATTAACTCTTAGAGTGTAGCACTCCTACTATATCGGTCTTATTCATTTAATTTCATATGACCCAAATTTTGGTCTTCTCAGTTCAAAATATCATTTCACAATTCTTTCATTGCCGGTATAAGGCTTGGCTATACCCTAATTCTCAATTTTAACTCATAATTACAATGTCATACTCATAAGATCTTTTCATGATTAATCAAAGTTCATGTTTCAAAAGCATAGTACTCATGTATTCACATCTTTCATAATTCATCACAATCAAAAATTCAATTTCACGTGCAATCCATATACAAGATTCAGTTCCAATTAATAATCACCAATAATTCATGTATTCCACAAATCTATTATTCACATTTCGAAATCTTACTACAAACACATTTTTTTAATTCCATTTAATCACACGAGTCACAACTTTCAAAAATTCCTCTTTTATAACCCAAAATTTTCATTAATTTTTCTTTTGTCTAAAAGAGTAATTTAATTTCAAAAATGAGTCCTTTCTTGCAAAACCCCAATTTCTTATTCACACTTCATCAAAAGTTGTATAAATATTTCCTAATAAGTTCCAAATTTTTCTAGTAATTAATCCATAATTTTCTGATTTTTATTCTATTTTAAAAAATCTTTAACACACTATTCTACTTAGCATTTTAAATCAATAAGCATGGTTCAATTTCTTACTAGTGAATTTCACATAATTGCAATTTAGCATAACTAACATGCATTCTAAAGCTATAAAGAGTGAGAACATACATTTCCAAATAAATCCAATCATCACAATAACACACATTTGCTAGTTTCTCAATTCTACTTTAAATAGGAAAAACATGTATTTCATCTCAAATAATTACTTTATAATAACACAATCAATTTATTCCTAACATGATTCCTACTTTAGAAGTCATGAGAAACACCCACATTTTGAAGAAAACCAATAAGAAATCTCCTAGAGCCTCCTAGAATGCGAGAGAGTGCCTCCTCCTCCTAGATTGCGGTGCAACGAACTCCTTCCCTTGCTCCCTTGCCAAAAACCGAGAGCTCCAAGTGATATGATGGCCGGCCTCCAATGGGGTACACACATACACTCACACTCACACACTATTATATATCTCCTATATAATGTTTTCTTCTTTCAATAGATTATTAGTGTAGAATATAAGTATGAAGGGGGGGTATTTATACTAATTTTAGAATAGAATGGAGGGCTAGAATTTATTGGATAGTTATAGGATGAATGGCTAGGATAGGAGACGAAGTTGTAGCAACCACCCATGCACAAAGTAACCACCCATGCACACACACCCACACTCCCCATCTCTCCATGCCCATATCCGGCCACCACTAGTGTGCATTGCACACTACGTGCATTGCACGTGCCACCTAGTACCCCTATTTAGAAGTTTGTACAATTTAATTAATCAAAATGTTCGCTATTTGTCTCTGCATGATAACTGTGACCATTTAATTGATTTATTAAATTTGTGGGCTTCACAATTAGTAGGCTTATGCTTGTGGGCCAAGAGAATAAAAATAAAGAATAATTAAAGTGGGCTCAAATTCAAAATAGTGTTTAGGCTTTAGAAATAGGCTTTTTAGAAAGGTAGAGGTAAATAATTGTTCATACTAAAAAAATGAAATTTTATATATAAAATAAATAAATAATATACACATAAAATTTGCATGTGCACAACACATGAAAAATCAATATTTTATTAAAATGAAAGTTGAGGGTATTACAACTTCCTTCATGTATAGATTATGTTTTCTCTATGCACCCCACAAACAAAATGTCAATGGTTTAAGCTCAAGTTTGAGTTGTTACTTTCTTGAAGACGGCGTCTTTGATATCCCCACATCTTTGAATTTTAGCTGAGAAGAAAGATGAATAGATAGTGCAACTTCCAAATACCGAACATATTTCAAAATCTTTCCTTTATCAGATTCAAGAGTTGCTGAATTTGTTAGATACACTTCTACCGGTAACTTTTCAACTCCAGCCCTATGTGTCTGGCCCACAACTAAATCAATTTCACTAACTTTAAAACACAAGTGAAATTCAGAAGGAAACTCCCTTGATTTAAAAACATCAAAAGTTACTTGCTCATCATCAACCCTCAAAATAAGTTTTCCTTCGTGGACATCAATTAAAGCTCTCCCCGTAGCTAGACATGGTTGCTCGAAAATCAACAAAATTTGTTCATCTTCCTCCATGTCAAACCCTATGAAATCAGCTGAAAAAATGAACCTGTGTACCTTTACTAAACCATCTTCAATTATTCCTCTTACGTACTTGATAGATCTATTTGCCAATTGCAAAGAAATTGTAGTGGGTTTTGTTTCTCCAAGATCAAGTTTCCTGAAAACCAAAAAAGACATAAGATTAATACTTGTCCCTAAATCACATAAACATTTATCTAAATAAGAATTTCCAATAGTGCAAGAAATTGTAAAACCTTTTGGATCTTTTAGTTTAGGAGGCAACTTCTTTTGTAAAATTGCAATACTCTCTTCAGTTAGCATCACCATCTCATGCTCCTATAACTTCTGCTTATTTGATAAGATATCCTTAAAATTTTTAGCATATTTAGGAAATTGTTCTAAAGCTTAAATAAGAGGAATATTATTATACAATTTCCTATATATATTTAAAAATTTAGAGAATTGATTATCGAGATTATTTCTTTTAAGACTTTGCAGAAAAGGAATCGGTGGATCATAAGGTGAATTAGGATAAGTTTCAGAATTAAACTCCTGGAAACCGTGAGGTTTGAAGCTCCTTTAATCTTCTAAGAATTCCTAACATGGTTTTTGGCCACTTGATGCGCTTGTTCCTCCAAAATTGGCTCAAACTCATCTTGTAACACCCCGCAAAATTGAGTTATGACAATTTTACCCACGGATGTTATGCACATGTATTTCTTGTACTGTTACGAATAATATCCGTAACGTATTTTAAAATAAATGTCCTACGTATTTTTGCATTTCAATTATTTATACATTTTCCGTCTTCTCAAAATTTATTGTATCCTATTCTGAGAGAGTGGAAGAAGGGAAGAAATTCTCAAACAAACATTCATTTTAATCTTCGTGTTTTTATGAGCATTGCACTTACTTTCAATACATGTGTCGATTAAGTATGTTTTACCATTACGTGAGATATCCGTAACATTATTAATATACATGTTCTACGTATTTTGTATTTTGACTGTTTTTTGTTCCCTCAAATTTATTTTTGTATTGAAACGCGCAACGCACCCGTTTGCAGTGCATGTGTTGGTTTCTAAAATTTTCTTGAGTCATGGAAAATTTTTCTCTCATTTTTCTAGTCAAAATTGTGTGATTTATTTCAATTAAAATCACTAGGCCTAAATCCATTTTTGTAGCCCACTAAGACTATTACAAATTAAAGCCCATTATTATTTTTTTGTGTGCACTTAATGTACATTTAAAATTCAGTTGAATTGGTACACTTGCCATGTGTGACACATACATTTAACCTAATAAAAATTAATAATTAAATTTTTATGAAGAGTGTGCACACACATTGACTACACGTGCACGTGCCTCTTACCATGGTTGAGAATGAGGGAGAGTGGTGTGAGTTAGTGGGAAGTTGGGAGTTATTTTGGGAAGTGGGGAGCTATTTTGACCACACAATTTACCTATAAATAGTCCCTACTTTTGTCATGAACAACACAACTCAAAATAATAAAAAAAGAGAAAGAGGGAGAAGAGCTTGCGGGTTGTGCTATGAAGATGCCGGCCATTTTTGAGGGAGCTTGGAGATTTGGAGCATTATTTTCTAGCAGCTATACTACTAGGAATTCTACATTTGAGGTGGGTACTTCTTTAACATTCCAATATAGTTTTATTAGTAGAATGCTTGACATGTGTGAATTGTTAGATGCATGATGTATTATATTCATGTTTAGATTTTTTTTGCTGATTGAATGTGTGAAATTATGATATGTTTGATTTGAGGGCATTTTCAGAAGGTTCTGTTTTGAGTTCTAATTGTACTTCAAAAAGCATAACTATTAAGCTAGATGGAACCATAGCTAAAAAATTTATGGGAGCATCTCATATATGTCAAGAGCATCTCCTTAAAATTTCATAATATTTGGATGTCGTTTACTATTTTAATAAAATCCAAACTTAGGACTGGTTGGCAGTTGGCTAGTTGCTGAAAATTTGTACACATTTAGGATTTTGATCATTTCAACAAATTAGATGAAGTATTTTGAGAAACGTCAAAAATAAGAACTTGAAATAGACTCGTTAACCTTTCTTTAGAGTCTATGAAATCAAGTTTTCATGAAGAACTGAATTTATAATGAATTTTACAAGATTGAACAGTGGCAGTCTGTATAACATTTCAACCCTACTGTAGATTTCAAAAAATTCAGGGTTATAGACACAATATTTTGGGAAAACTTATAACTACAAAGTTATAGTATACTTGTATAACTTTATGTTATCTAAAGAACACAAATTTTCATGAAGTATAGAATTTTCTATGATTTTTACAATTAGCATAAATTGCAGTTTTCTGATTTTGCAAATGAATTTAGACGAAGTAATTGAGGATGATTTTAGATAGGTGATCTTAACTAAAAAGTTGTAGTAGACTCAGTTATGATTCCTATGAAACTAATAAATCTATTTTTGGACTAGTATTGGAATTTATAGATAAAAAATTTCAATACCATTGGGTTGATATCTTTTATTTAGTTGTCCTAAAATTTTTACAACATATAAAATTAGATTTAAAATTGGAATGTTAGTAAGATGTACCTTTTGAGAAATTAAGAGGCATTTAATTATCTTGTCAAGGGTTGTATTATGAGGTTTAATATGTGAATTAAGAAGAAAATGTGGGGATTGAGTTAAATATAAAAAATGGAGTTTGGAACTAAATAAATACTAATTTATATTTTTGAGTAAGAAGGAAATTTTGATCATTTTGACTAGAGGTATTTTAAAGGTTTTTTCTTTTGGATTAAACTTGATCAAGAGTTAATTCGTGTTGTTAAAGAGTAAATTTAAAAGTGAACATTATATTATTTAGAAAAAGAATCTATTGAATGTAACTACAACTTCATTCAGAATCCTATTAGAAGGAGGTAAATAAACCATCTATTTTACATAGAGAATGTCGATTTGAAATTGTTTAATAAGACTATGAAACTAGTTATACAAATAACTGAGTTGTGTGAACAAAGGAATAATTTGATATGTGAATGAATGAAAAATGTGAATAAAGAGGGTATGAATAACCCAGGTGGTTGTGCACATTAAATGTGTAGAATCTATAGGCTAAGTGAGACCCACAATACCGGCAATTTTGATAAATGGAACTTGAGAAGTAGCTAGTGTTGGTTAACTTTCTCTTTGAGAAGTAGCCAGTGTGAGCTAACATCTCAGTGTTTGATTTAAGTCTGGTGGGTAAACTAGCTCTAGATCTTAATAATTACAATTAAACCTAAGGACATACACTAGGGGGTGATGTGATGTAGTATGGGCAAACATGAGTATGAGGGCCTTATTTGATTCGCGGTGGGAGATTATCTCCAGAATTATCGGGTGTGAGGCATGATGTCCAAAATCACTCACGGTGGAGATATTTCTTAAGAATTATTGGGATCAAGATTCGCGGTGGGAGAATATCTTCATAATTATCGGGGCGTGAGGCATGATGTCCGAAATCGCTCGCGGTGGGAGATATTTCTTCAGAATTATTGGGATCGAGGCGATGCTCATGGGGTATTTGTGTGATGAGGTACCATATGACTCGCGGTGTGGGTTTCATCTTCAGAATTATCGGGGTGTGAGGTGTGACATCCGAAAATCACTGACAGTGGAAGAACAACTCTCAAGAATTATCGGGGTTATGGCTCGCGGTGTGGGTTTCGTCTCCAAAATTATCGGGGTTACGAACCCCGATGGTAGAGCGATTCTCAAGAATTATTGGGGCGGTACTAGATACTCACAGAATATCTAAATCTTACATTGTCATCGTAGTAGGATTTCATAACGAGGGATTGAACTCTATATTGAGAATTACATTAAGGGCTTGCCCTCGGACCTATGTAGTATGGGATGCATAGATCAGAACAAGTATGCATTAGTGTCATCAGAGTGTAATATCTGTATTAGGCATTAAGTTCATATCATACACTGATATGTTTAGGATAGTCACTTTTTCCACTTTATTGTGCATTCAAGTTTGTGTTTGCTAAAGTAAGAGAATCATTGTATTATAGCATTGCATCAGTTGTATGCAACTGACGTGCCCACAGTTTTCCAGTGCAGGATTTGGGTAGCGAAAGATGCAAAGATGAGTTGATACTAATGATTATTGCCAGATTAAAGTTATTGAATGTTAAAGTTGTATGTTTTATGTAACTTCTGCTGCGTATTTGTAAAGAACATATTGTAATTAAAAGTTTTAAATTCCTTATAAATTTGTATGAATTGAAGTAAAAGATAATGTATTTGCTACGAATTATATGTATTTGGAATTCGGGGCGTTACACATCTTGCTGTGAACCATATTTTGTTTGGCAGTTTGTGCTTGTGGCTGCTCAATTATTCTCCCACTTCTCAGTATTATTGCTTTGGCATGCTCATTGGGATTGGTCACGATGTTATTGAGTAAGTGTAAGATCCCACAAAATAGTATATATCTATTCTGTATATTAATCCATGCCTGCTTGAGAGACGCACGCGTTAATAAAACTTTTTGCAAAATTTTAATTGAGAAAATATTAAGACATATTATTTAATATGTTTTGAACTCGATAAGGTATACTATTGAACCAGAGTGGGGATATCTTCTGAATTGAATTTTGTAGATTGTCTTGATTATTTTATGTAACAATCTTTTGTGCTAATGATTATATATATATATATATATATATATATATATATATATATATAAGAAAAAAAATGTTTATATTGTATATGAATATGTAAGTATGTATGAATACATATATAAGTATGTATATTTATGTGTGTATGTGTATTTTTACAATTATTCATACTAACCAAACCCTAAATCATTTATTAAACCCTAACCCTAATTAATTTTACTATGTGCTTGCCCATGGTTTCTTGGGGTTCTAGTAACGTCCCACCTCCAATCCACCCCCCCCCCCCCCCCCCCCCCCCAGCCGGCCACCCCCTTTCCCTTATAAAAACCGTAAGTTCATGAAGAAAGCCATTTTTTGTTCTTCATTGTTGCTTCAAAATCCCCCATTTTTCTTTCTAAGTTCCTACACTCCCAACATACTTCACATCAAGTTAGGTGGAAAAGCTAGGAGGAGGAGCCAACAAGATGAAGGATTAAGGAAGAAAATCAACAACTTCATAGTGGGTGTCTCCTTAAACTTGTGTTTGGTTAATTTTGTTAAATTTGCTTTTATGGAAGTGACTTTTGTGATGGATGTAGGCATGATACACTCATAATCAAGAAACTAGAGCTAGGAATGTTTGTGACGAACAAAAGATGTGATTTTTGAAAAGCTTTAGCATGATAAGTTAGAAAATAATACCTTTTTATCATAATGGAATTTAGACTTGAAATTTTTACAGTAGCATCTTGATTACGTGCCTAAAAACTCTACCAAATTGCATAAATTTTGTATATGTTTTGATATTTTAATAAATTCTATCTTGTTGCTGGTATGGAATAAAACATCTGCTCTGTGTGAATTTAATATCTTGACTTACAAAAATCATAACTTCATGCTTACCATGAATTTAGAGTTGAGATTTTTACAGTAGGTTCTCATGCATGTCTACATCAATTCCCCATTTTTTTCTTAATTTTTGGATGATATTTGATATTTTTACAAAATACAACACCTATACTGCGAAAGAGAAACATTGAACTGTTATAGGTTCTGTCTCAACAAAGTTTTGTGCTCGGTTTGGAAATTCATTCATTCTAAAATATAAGGATTATTGAGAAGCAATTTTTATGCATGTACCATGTATGCGTCTACAGCAATCCCACCAACTTTTGTAATTTTTGGAGATAATTTGATATTTAACAAAAATCATGTTTGTATACTAGAATAAAATTATTTCAGTCTTGTTTACTTTAGGAGTACTTGTTACTCTGGAAGGAATAACCCCATGATTAAAGTGAATTTGAACTGAAATTTTTAAAGTAGTATTTCAAGCCAATGTGGAACATTTCTACCAAGTTTCATAATTTTTGAATAAGAATTGTTATCTCTTTAAAATACAACTTTTTGCTGTTGTTAAGAAACAATGTGGGTGTTGTTTGATAATTTTACATCCTATTCAAATTATCATATCTTCCTATACACTTAGAGTTTTGAGCTACATTTTGGATATGTACTGCCTATATGCATTTGTTCATGCATACCAAATTTTATGATATTTTGAGATCATAGTTATTTCTAACTGAGTTTTAAGTATACACTGGTTGACAGTTTCTGCATATCCTGAGAATTTGTTTACATATCAGTGTGTGGTCATTTTCATCACTACAATGATTTGTTTTGAGAAAGTTTCCAACTAAAAAAGTAAAATAGATTCAAAGACCTTTCTGTAGAATCTTAAAACATGAAATTTCGTCAAGTGAGTAATTAATTGTGATTTTTGCAACTAGCACCAATTGTAGGATTGGATGAATAGCTTATAGTTTTGGATATATATATAAGTCATTTTCATGTTAAGACTATAAATGGAGTTAGATATTTGTTAGTTAGCTTATGAATCCTGAATTGACATGTTTTGAATTAGACTTGTGAATGTCTACTGTATTGAAGTGTGAATAGCTATATACATTAGCTTGTTGATTGTCTAGGGTAATGGTTATCACCCTAGGACCATCAATCCAGTGACCCTTAATAATTAGTAACCTTATCACCTCGAGATGCCGTGGATGAGTCATTTTCTCGTGGATCGTCAGATTTTAACCAAGGAAGGTTGATCGTGGGCCGGAAACATAGTTGAGACCCAAGCTAGAGGCGATTGCGATCGATGAAGATCGAGTCGCCAATGTCATATGAATCATGGGGTAAAGATGGTTTCCACTTGAGGACATTATGAAAAGGCTAGGGTAATTAACTGGCAAAGTAATTGACCCAATTTCACTAAACACGAGTCCATAATAGATGTTAGTTGTTGTTACTAAAACCTAGATAGGATTGGTGCACTAGGTAATAATATCATGTAAATTATAAATAGTCTAATGTATTGTTATGACATGCACTAGTCGAGTAGTTGTACTCGCATGTCAAGGGGACACGTGTGGTGCCTTCCCACGTATAGGAAGCACGGGTTGCGTGATCTCGTCTGTTAATTCCTGAAGTATTGAAATAAGATCGAGATGTTAACAGTAGGTCTCCTGTTGGACGTAGGGAATGAGGCCTACAAAATCCGTCAAGTTCTATGTTATTGAGTACAGACAGAGAACTAGAATTGTGGCTTTACATGTCTCAGCGCCAATTGGTAAGCTTGTGGGCTACCTTGATTGTCGTCGCAACTTTTGAGTGAGGTCTGGGTGCTGAAAAATAGGAGAAAACGTGAATACCACTATTGACTGCACTAGCGGAATTAGACCGAACAACTGCAACCTCATCAGTTACTAGTTAACTATCAGGAACTGGAATGAGTACACGAGTAGGATGCATAGCGAGGGATCAAACCCTGTGATATGGAGGCTATGAACTCTTCGAAAAGTGTGTAGTAGGGGATGCATACATGTCCATTGAAGTTGCATTTGGGAAAGTATGTAGTATGGGATGCATACATTTCCAAATGAATTACATATTAGTGTAAGGTCATTTTCATCACTAAAATGACTTGTGTTGAGAAAATTTCCAACTGAGAAACTAAAGTAGATTCAAAGACCTTTATATAGAATCTAAAAACACGAAATTTCATCAAGTGAGTAATTAATTGTGATTTTTTCAACTAGCACCAATTGTAGGATTTGATGAATAGCTTACTATTTTGGGTATATGTAAGTCATTGTCATATTAAGGCTATAAATGGAGTTAGATATTTGTTAGTTAGCTTATAAATCATGAGTTGAACATGTTTTGAATTGGACTGTGAATGTCTACTGTGTTAAAGTGTGAATAGCTATAGACATTAGCTTGTTGATTGTTTAGGGTAATGATTATCTCCCTAGGACCATCAGTCCATTGAACCTTAATAATTAGTAACCTTATCACCTCGAGATGTTTTGGATGAGGCATTTTCTCGTGCACCGTCGAATTTTAACCAAGGAAGGTTGATCGCGGGCTAGAAATATGGTCCAGATCCAAGCTAGAGGCAATAACGGTCGATGAAGATCGAGTCGCCAATGTCATATGAATGGTTGGGTCAAGATGGGTTCCACTTAAGGACATTATGAAGGCTAGGGTAATTAACTGGCAAAGTAATTGATCCATTTTCACTAAACACGTGTTCATAATAGATGTTAGTTTGTTTCAATGAAACCTGGATAAAAATTTGGTGGACTAGGTAATAATATCCTGTAAATTAAAAATAGTCTTATTTATTGTTAAGACAGACACTAGTCGGGTGGTTGTACTCGCCTGTCAAGGGGACACATGCGGTGCCTTCTCACGTGCTGGAAGCACAAGTTGCGTGATCTCGTTTGTTAATTTTTGAAGTGCTGTGATAAGAACGGGAGGATAATGGTAGGTTCTCCTATCGGGCGTAGGGAATGGACCCTACAAACTTCGTCAAGTTCTACGTTGTTGAGTAGGACAGATAACTAGAGTTGCGGCTCTACATGCCTCAGCCCCAATTGGTGAGCTTGCGGGCTACCTTGATGTTCGTCGCAGCTTTTAAGTGAGGTCCGGGTGCCCAGAAATAGGGGAAAACGTGGATACCACTATTGACTGTAGTAGCAGAATTAGACCGAACAACTGTAACCTCATCAATCACTAGTTAACTGTCAGGAACTGGAATGAATACAAGAGTAGGATGCATAGCAAGAGATTGAACCATGTGATCTGGAGACTACAAACTCTTTGGAAAGTATGTAGTATGAAATGCATACATTTTCATTGAAGTTGCATTTGGGAGGGTATGTAGTATGGGATGCATACGTTTCCATTGAAGTTTCATTTGGAAGAGTATGTAGTATGGGATGCATACGTTTCCAAATGAATTGCATTTAGAGTAAGTGCATTGCGTGCATTTGGAATTGTGCATTAGACTCTAGGGCATGGCATACACAAACACTTGTGATTGACTGCACATTTTTCTTTTGCATTCAAGTATTGATTGTTGGGTTTGGCGAGTCGTTGGTTTTATCAGCATTGCGTTAGTTGCATTCAACTGACGTACCCACAGTCTGTTTAGTTGCAGGACTACTGGTTCGTGGAAGCATGAAACATGAGCTGAGTGGAGTGTCCAAGTGGAGTTGTAAAATTTGTGCAGTAAAGTTTATCAATGTAATCTATGATGTAGATTTACCGATGTGAATTCATAATGTAATTCTATGATGAACAATTTGTACTTGTAATATCAATTGTGGCAATATAAGTTTTTAATTTTCTGTGATTTTCTGTGTTTTGACTCATTTAAAGGAAAGATTCTGGCTTGTGTCTCGAGTTTCCGGTATTGAAAATTCGGGGTGTTACAAAGTGGTATCAGAGCTGACTTCAAATTGTAGTCTAACACAGCTGAAAATTTGAATTGGATGCCCCAGTTAGAGTCGGGTTTAGTTCGGATAGTAGGATGGTCGTAAATCATATTGTTGTACTTTCAACTTGTGTTTATGATTTCCTATGTCCGGAAGTAACCCTATGTATGTTTCTTCCTTGTGCAAGATGTCGAGAAGGAGCAGGAGTGGCCATAGCAAGAGAACCAGAGATGGAGGTGGTGGGGCCGACAATGCTGACCTCAATGTTGATACTGAATTCGCACGAGTTTATCAAATAATGGGAGCATTTATGAAGGCAAGTCGAAACTTTATATCGCAGTGGCAGGCTCAAGGGAAGAACATGGGAAATGTCGTGGCTGACCCGGTTAAGATGGTGGAATCCTTTAAGAGGATGAAACCACAAGTATTTGAAGGTTAGGCGGATCTGACGACAACCGATGACTAGATTCGTTATATGGAGATCGTGTTTGGAGTGCTTGAGACACCGGAGGACAACAAGGTCAAGTTGGCAACCATTCTATTGGAGAGGGATGTAGGAATGTGGTGGCAGTCAGTTAAGCGCACCATGGGAAATGGACCGATCACCTGGGGGGAGTTCCTAGAAGAGTCCAGACAACACTACTTCCCTCTGGACGTCCAAGAAGAGAAAGGCACGGAGTTCATCAACCTAAAGCAAGGGAGCCCGACTGCCCGAAAATATGAAAAAAAAAGTTCACTCAGCTATCGCGTTATGCCCCATAAATGGTCCAAAATGAAATTAAGAAGGCGAAGAGGTTCGAGTAAGGCCTTAGACCTGGGTTAAGGTCTAGGATGGTACCATTGTGCATTTGAGGGTTCGACAAATTGGTGCGTCGAGCAGCGGTGACTGAAATGGACATGAACCAGAACCGGCAGACACATGGCAAAGGAAAAGGACCACAACTACGAAGAGTTTTGAGAGGCAAACTACAACTCAGAAGTTTAAGAAACCTAACACCATGGAGGGAACCACCAAAATAATAGCTTGTTACTTTTGTAGAGAACAAAGACATTTCAAAACTCAATGCCCGAAGAAATCTCAGCAAGTACTTGCTATAACTGCGGAGAGGCCAGACATAAAAAGTCGGACTGTCCACAACCGCAAAGGAACCCCAGTGGCTAGACTCAAAAGACCATTGGTAATTGTTAGATGTCAATTCCTCTAAAATCTCATAGGTTGTTTCATGAGTTTTGCTCATAAGAGCTCTTCCAACTGTTGTATCTACCATAGATCGATTTGTAACACCCAAATCATTATAGAATGTTTGGGCTTGCAGCCATTTTGGAAGTTCATGATGATAACAATTTCTCAATAACTTTTGATACCTCTCCCACGCATCATATAAAGATTCATTCTCAAATTGAGTAAATGTGGTAATGTCATTTCTTAACTTTGCTGTCTTTACCGACAGAAAATACTTACCCATAAATTTTTGTGCTAATCCCTCCCAAGTAGTGATGACACATGGTGGTAGAGAATTTAGCCAAGCATTCACCTTATCTCTTAGTGAAAAAGGAAAGAGTCTCAATCAGATTGCATCATCTGATATATCATTGTGCTTGAAAGTGTCGCAAATTTCTAGAAAGCTTCTAATGTGAACATTAGGATCCGCGTGCGATAGTCCACCAAACTAAATTATCTGTTGAATCATTTGAATTATTGCAGGTTTATTCTCAAAACTGTTAGCTTGTATGGTCGACCTCTTTATGCTTGATGTTGCTCCATTACCCGAGGGCATAAAATAGTCTCTCAAAGCCTTTCTTTATTCTCCATTACCCTCGTATGCCATGGTGATACACTTCTATGTCCTAAAATATATCTATTAAATAATAGAAAAAACTAATTAATCTTGTCTTTCTAAATAAAAATTAAAAAATAATAAGAAAAATCCAAATTAGTAACAGTCTAGCAATTATCAATATAAATAAATAAATAATTAGTCCCCGGTAGTGGTACCAAAAACTTGATGGAATAATTTGTAAGCGCACAAAATCACAACAAATAGTATAGTTTAAAAGAAAATATTGTCAAACCCTCAAGGACTAATTATTTTATTGAGTACCAATATTCACCAAATTAACTACTATTTGGAGAATCGAAAATTTGATTAAAATAGCAACTAAATTAAATTAAAATAAAGTAAAAACTAAAATAATTGAAAAGAACTAAAATTTGAAATTTTATGGTTTATTAATAGCAAACTAATTGTAGGGCTTTTGGTTTTACCTAGTTAATCTCACACAATTCATAATTCCAATAGACTAAAAACTCTACTTTTCCAAGTTGTAGACCAAAACCCATTAATTATTTAATGTCTTCTCTCGAATGAAACCAAACATATTCCCAACTAATGATTCGTCAAACCTCTATGCAAGTATAGTTATTGAAGTTTCATTAAGTTCTATGGGTTTTTTCTACGATCACATTAATCGCAGTAAATTATCTCTAATTTCGCTCAACCAAAGGTTTTTAATTCTATAACTCTTAATCACAAGTTACCTCTCGACATCCCCCATGATTCAATTAATCTAACAATAGTTGGCCAGACAGTTGCAAGCATTAAGAGCAAAAAATTAAATACACAACTATGGAAAAGTAGAAAAATAAAATAACATAAAATTCAAATTGTATTATCAAAACTAGGCTACATCGAAGCCCTAGAAAAATAAAATTAGTTCTTGATAATTTTGCAACTAATAAACATTGTATTGGATTGCATATTGAAAAATAGAAGAGATAAAAGAACTCTAGAAGATCTAGATGAACATTGTGGCTCTTGCTCACCACGGTGCGACGAGTCGTCTACTCCAATTATTTTAGCCTCCAAGATCTTTGCTGAATGCCCTAGAATTCACATCAACATCTATATATAGCACCCAAAAAAATTCCTAAGAAGATATATGCAAATACAACCCATTGGAACCGAAACCCGCCTTCAAAATATAACATTAGCGCCAATGCAGTCGATCGCAACTTCGGTCAGTTGATCGTTCATGCCCTTCAAGTGTACAACATTTTAAAAGTCAGTGGGACGGTCGACTACATGGTCGACCGGTTATTCGGTCTGGTGTGAGGTAGACTGTCCACTTGCTATTTTCAACATCCAGGCTTTAGAAAAAAATGGTTTTTCCGGAGCTACAGGGCTCCTTTTATGACGTATGAGTACTCATTTTGAGGAAGAATTGACAAACAACATTTTTGATTTAGAACACAAGTTCAGATTCATCTATATTCATGTTCAAAACAGCCGTACAAGTTCTACGTGCTATTGCTGCAGCTCTTTCGCATTACTTTGTGTCTTCTTTTTCTACAACTCCAAGCCCCGTGACTTCTTTTGTTTGTGTCTATAATCCTAACAATCATCTCATTCCTTAAAAAACAAACAAATAAATAAAATTAAGTAGAAAGAAGATGAAATTCAAATAAATAAACGCGAACTCACAATTTTTATGCATAAAAAGAGTAATAAAATCAAGTATAAATTACACTCATCAGCAGCTTCCGATTCCTTCATGTTGTTCTTTGATAGCGTATTGCGCTTCTTCTTGAGTGAGACATCTCACGTAAGGCCAGCCGTCAACTATAGTGTATGATCGTTTGTATAGGAGTCCCTCCACGAGGGTGTATCTTTCAGCCCTTGTCCAAATCTTCCTTGCTTCTCTGTGATCTTCAGGGAGGATTCCGTTATTAAGAAAATTGATTAGGAGTTTCATCCAACAATCTTCAGACATTTGGGGCGTGACAACCATGAGCTCCAACTCTTCCTCCTCGATACTAGGCTTGAGAAGGACCTAAATGAGGACCGTGCAGTCAAGCCCATTGAGAGATGAGGAATCTAGCTTGGAGAGGGCATTTGCTGTCCTGTTTTGGTAGCGGGGAATGCGAGTGATGCTAGCTTCTTTGAACGTCGTCAAGTGTTTCTTTACTTGCGACATGTACTTGGCCATGCGGCCATCTCTTGCTTCGCACTAACTTTGGACCTGGTTGATGACTAGCTGTGTAACGCCCCGAATTCCAAATAAGACCGAATTCGAGATTTCACAGGATCTTTACTTCACTTCATACAATTTTGCAAGGAAATTTAAAACTTTTTCAATAGTACATCAGAGTTCATACACTTTGTTCACACAGCGGAAAAAGATTACAACATGGAAAACAAATCTAACTTATACAACATTATCAAAATGAGTCATCGATTGCATCATAATATCTTTATTCCTTCATGAATAGTCCATTACCTGCATATCAAGCTGTGGGCACGTCAGTTACTTACAACTGACGAAAATATTATACTCGGCTATCATCTCTATGCCGTACATATAACGATCTCATCACTTTAATAAAAATCACAATAGTTGAATGAACAATAAAGTATTAAACTGTGACTAAGCTAAACATGTAAGTGTATGCCATGCCTTAATGCCTAATGTACACAAATTTTATACTAGGAAGACACTAATGCACACTTATTCGGATTCAATGCATCCCATACTACATAGGTCCTAGGGCAAGCGCCTACGTTCTTCACAATAAAGGGCTCGATCCCTCGCCAAGAAACTATCCAGTAGTAAGAACAAGGTTCAGGCATTCCACGGATCCCAGTCCCAGAGTACACTGCCCGACTGTTATACAGACTCCTCGTCGTGCGAATCCCTTGCAAGTGCTGCTCTAGCCCCGGTATACGTATATACACTGGAGTACGAAATTATCTGCCTGACTACGCATAGTCCCGGATTTAAAACTCATCTCCATCGGAGCAACCACAGGCCCAAAGTAGACTGCCTAACTGGGTCTATAGTCCCGAAGTACATCACCCGACTATATAGAGTACCCCACTTACGTTTGCCCAGGTTTACTACACTTCACTTAAGTGCCTAACTCTTAAGTTCAAGATATGAATAATCTTTCAAGCCTAGAATTAGTATTATCTACTATCGGACTTAATCAACATCCACTGAGATAGCTCCATGGCAATATCTCAAAATATAATAATCGTTTCATTTAAATTGCCGGTACACGAGGTCTTACTAACTCTAAATTCAAATTTTTTATGTACAAAAATCATGGGTATTCACACCCTTTAATAATCATACCATGTCTACAACTTATTCTTACAATTATCCATGTTTCAACTTAGTACTTATTCATGCATTTTCAAACATAGAACAAATAATCTCTTTCTTGAACAAACGATTCAACATTATAAATTTCTACAAGCAAATTAAACAAATCCCCATCCTCAACATGAGTGTTTATTTACATAAGAGAGATTTATACTTGTTACGCATCTTTCATCCTTTTTAAAGTAAAATCTTCTATCCAAATAATAATTTTTTGGAGTCAAAAATTCATTTACCACTTCAAAACTCATTTTTACTTTCTCCAAAGTATGTAAGAAATTTCATAACCATTCCATTTTTATTTTTATACAAAGAATAGGATTTTATTTACATGGGAAAGCATCATATTACACAAAAACCCAAAAAAAGGGGGGGGGGGGGGGTGGTCTCGGGTTTTGAACCCTGGACCAAACCGAGAGACAGCACAGGCCCAAGCCCCTACCACTCTAGCCATAAAGTCCAATTGGACTTTGTGTCTAATTCCTTTTTAAAATACTTATGAATACCCCTTTCAATTTCGAGAAAAAAAATAAAAATAAAAGCAACTATCAAGTTTTGAACCTAGGACCTTTTTCATCTATGCTCTATTGCACTGGTTAACCAATAAGACCAAGTATATTTTCTGTTTAGAAATTGCATTAGTGTTCTTTTGTTTACACTATTCTGAATCTAGTTCTTTTTCGAAAAATTCATTTATCTAACGACCCAATCTTTTAGAAATAGTAGATAAATTTTTCTTGTGGGACTGAGATGAATCAAATACAAAAAAGACAATTTCAACTTATTATTTGGATATGTCTTCATTTTCTATTAGTTTCTCCTTTCTTTATAAAAAATTGCATTTCTCAATAAAACTCGAAATCATAGAAATCATGTTTTTAAATCCATCATCATATAAAAATAAAATTTTTTGTGCTAAAACCAAATGTATATCTAAATCAACCTTGGATATTTCAAGTGTTTCTTCATGTGAAAACTAGTATTTTTAACATATGCCTGACATCTCAAAAATAACAAAATTTATCTTTCTCTTTCCTTTCTTTTAAGCATTATATTTCTAAGCATATGTCACAATAAAATATTCTTTAACAATTACTCATACTCATCACATATTTAACAAACAAGAATTTACAAATATTCTACCATGGTCTATGTGATTATTTCTTTACTTATTAATTTTCATGGTAACAATCAATTACTAAGTTTCAACAAAAATCATTGCATATTATACTAGCATTTTATCTACACATATCACATTCAATTTTTACTACTCATTAAACTATTAGCATGGTAACAACAAAATTATGATATGCTAGCATGGATTCTTATCTACAATATCTCATTCAACTTATATTACTCCTTTAACTAATTTAGCATGCAAGTTCTACTTTAGAAAGCATGAGAACACCCACCTTAATTGGAGAATGAGAACTACTAAAGAAAATGGCTCCTTCTTGCTCCTAGCTCCACAAGCACTTCCTTGCTCCTAGCCAAGCTTCCTCTCCTAGCTATGGCTCCAAGGAAAAGAACTCTCACTTTCTTTCTTTTCTTTCTTTCTTTATTTTCTTTTATTCTTTTCTATCTTTCAATTTTGAGAATGTTTTTGGTGCAAATGGGAATGAGAAATAGGGCTCTATTTATAGGGTTTGGTTAGGGTCTATTATGCATAAATTCACCCCTAATAACTCTCCATATTAACTCTTACAACCCTTCATTCTCCAAACTCCTAAAACCTACAACTCTTCATTTTTCCAACCCTTAAAATTTGCAACCCCCAAATTCCCAAACTCTCCACCTTCCCACCATGTCCAAACCGGCCTATACCCTAGGTGCAATCCGGCCAAATGCTTAGGGGTGTGTGTATGCACACATGCACAATGCACAAACAATTTTAATACAATCCTATAACTTTAAATGTGTACTAACATTTGTAACTTGTTATGTATTAGTGCATACTTAACTTAATTTGTGATTTTAATAGTGGGCTTGCTTAATGGGCTCATTTCTTAATTTATTAATTTAATTATCTAGTGGGCTCCCCTCCTAATGGGCTAGATTTTATTCTTTAGGTCCATGGATCAAAAGAAGGCTAATTAAAACTAATGCATGCTAAAAATAGATAATGAGAGTAACAAAATGAAAAATAAAAATTTGCACGTGCATCATACATGCAAAAATTAGAAAATGCATTTTTAATTTAAAATAAATTATTGGGTGTTACAAGCTGAGTGTCACTAAACATCTCAATTCTGCATGTGCCTGTTTCACGTGCCAACTAGAGACCGGAAATCAGTGCTTTGTATTCGGCTTCGTTATTGGAAGCACTGAAGTCGAGGCACAATGAGTATTGGAGGGTGAACTTATCAGGTCCAAGCAAAAAAAAGTCATGCTCCTCTTCCTTCGAGGCAAAAGGACCCATCTACATATACCTTCCAAAGTGGGGGCTTTTCTTCTTCCTAGGAAGAGTCGGAGATGGTGGTTTCCACAATGAATTCGGCCAAGTCCTTGGGCTTAATGGCCGTTCTCGGGCGGTTGCTGATGTCATGTTGACTCAATTCAATGGACCACTTCATTAATCTTCCTGAGATTTCGGGTTTGAGAAGCACTTGATTGAGTGGTTGATTAGTGAAGATGCATATAGAATGCGCTCGAAAGTAGGGACGGAGTTTTCGAGTAGCTGTGAAAAATGCATATGCCATCTTTTCCATTTTAGAATAAAGGAGCTCTGCGTTATGGAGTACCTTGCTCACATAGTAGATTGGTTTCTAAACCCTGTCTTCTTCTCTGACTAGGACCATGCTAAGAGTCTGGTCGGAGGTAGCTATATATAGGTAAAAGATTTCACCTGGCTCAGGCTTACTCAGGAGAGGAGGGTTGACAAGGTATGCTTTGAGTTATCTGAAAGCTATTTGCTATTCTTCCCCCCACTCGAAACTTTTCGTGCCCCATAGGGTTTTGAAAAACGATAGACATTTCTCCCCAGACTTAGAGAGGAATCGGTCGATGGTGGCCAAGCAGCTTGTGAGTTTCTGCACTTCCTTGATCGTGGTTGAGGGAGACATGTTGCGAATTGCCTGGATCTTCTCGGGATTGGCTTTGATTCCCCTTTGACTAACCATGAAGCCAGAGAATTTACCAATGGATACTCTGAAAGCACATTTTGAAGGGCTCAATTGCATGTTATGCTTGCGTAATTCTTCGAACGCTTCTTAGAGATCGGTGTTGTGGTATTCTTTCCGGAGACTTTTGACATGCATATCATCCACATACACCTCCATGTTTCTGCCGATCTGACTTTTGAAGACCTTATTTACAAGGCGTTGATAAGTTGCACCGGCATTTTTCAGGCCAAAAGGCATGACTCGATAGTAGTGTTGACCCTAATCTGTGATGAAGGACATCTTTGGGGTGTTACATCTGGATCTGATTATACCTGGAAAAGGCATCCATGAAAGTTAGGAGTTCATGCCCGGACATGGCATCGATTAGTGCATCTATGTCTGGAAGAGGGAATGGGTCTCTTGGACAAGCCTTATCGAGATTTGTAAAGTCTATGCACATTCTCCACTTACCATTAGCCTTCTGAAGCATCACCACATTGGCTAACCACTCTGAATAATTAACTTCTTAGATGAAGCGTGTGGCTAGGAGTTTTTTGACTTCTTCTTAACTGCTTGTAGCCTATCGGGAGCAAATTTACGGTGCCTTTGTTGGATAGGCTAGGCATTTGAGCTTACGCTGATGTGGTGCATGATTATGTCTCTAGGGATTCCTGGCATGTCGGCTGCAGCCTAAGCGAATAAGTCTTCATTCCCTCTTATGCAGGCAATGGGACGCTCTTTCAGTTGGAGAGGAAGGGTCTTGCTGACACAAAAACTCTTGGTATGATCCTCTTGAGAGAAAGGGATCTCTTCCAATTCTTCCATGGGCACTGAGTTTGTGTGGCTTCTTTCTGGCGGCAGTTCGATGACATCGAGTGGAAGGACGGATCCCCAATTGTGAGTATAGCATGCTCGCACTGCCTCTTGGGTTCCTGCAACTTGGCCAACACTTGATGATATGGAAAATTTCATCTTCATGTGAAATGAGGAGGTGACTGCATGGAAAACTGCTAGGCCTGGGCAGCAAAATATGGCATTGTATGCGGCTCTGATGTTGACTACCATGAAGTCTAATGGCTCTGTTTGAGTTGCGGGGCTTTTCCTACTATCACATATAATGTGATAATTCCTTCAACTTGAATGGGTGCATCTGAGAAGCTGTAGAGGGTGTAGCCGGCCATCTTGAGTCGGTCCCATGGAAGCTTGAGAGCATCGAATGTGACTATGAAGAGGATATTTACTGAGCTGCCGTTGCCTACCAGGATGCGTCGTACCCCATGATTTGCCATGCAAAGATTTATGACCAATTCGTCGTAGTGAGGAATCTTGACGCCTTCTAGATCTTTATCGAAAATAACACAGGGATACCCATGCCCCTTGGCAGGAAAAATATTGTGTACTAAGTTAACACCCTCACAAAGGCTTTGCGGGAGGAGTTGGAATCTCTCCCATCGGGCCTTCGTGAATGAAGTGGAGAATTGCAATATGTTCTGAGTCTTGGGATTCGGTAGTCTTCTCCGGATGATTATTACCCCCCCAGACCAGAGGGGTTTCAGCGTTGTTGTCTTTCTGAACAAATTGAGAGAGGTAGCATCGACAAATCAGACATTTGAGTTCTTTTTTTAGGGTTCGACAGTAGTTGGGGGTGTGTCCATGACCTTTGTGAAATTCACACCACTTATTCGAATATTTTCTTGTTGGTCGTAGTCATCTTGGGAGGAGGACAGACTATTCTATCTTTTTAAACTACCATGTGGATGGAAGAAACACTTTCCTTCAGGTGAGTGAATTTGTCTAAGCGTGGTGTTGGAGGACGGCAACGTTGACCTGCGCCATCTTTCTGAAACTTCTTGGCCCCGTCTTCGCTTGTATTCTTCTGTATGTTCCCGAAAAGTGACTCTTTCTTGCCTTGAGGATAGAGAGCTTCCTCGACTCTGATGTACTTGTCGCTCCACTCCAGGAGCTAAGTGAAATCATTATGTGGCTTCTTCGCGAGGGAGGCTTTCAGTTCTGTGAGTGACGTTGTGGCATAAAGCGGCAGCCGCCACTAATGAGTCTAAGGATGAGATGGACATTACTTCATATGTGAAGTGCTTGACAAAGTCCTTCAGTAGTTCCCGGTCCTTCTGTTTCAATTCCAGCAGGGAAGAACTTGTTTTTTTTCAACCTTACGGCTAGTAATGAAGTGTGCTATGAAAAGCTCTTCGAGCTGGTTGAAGGAGAATATTGACTCTGGAGTGAGGCGGAAGTACCATTCCAATGCTGATCCTTTCAAAGTTGTGGGGAATGTTCAGAACATGAGCACATCGGTGGCATTGTAGAGCATCATGAGAATTTAAAAACTCTCAATATGGTTAGTCGAGTCTGATTCACCATCGTATGACTCGAATTGTAGAGCTTTGAAGTTCTTTGGAATGAGTGCATCAATGATAGTTTTGATGAAAGGTGGTCGACTGGGGCGGTAAGTCTTGCTGAGCGGTTTTGGTCAATCTTCATATGTTCCAAGAGATCTTCTACTTCTCGGATGTAGCGAAGGACTTGGTTGTCCTTCCCCTTGGATCCAGTCAAATCGCCAAATTCTTCTTCTCTTGAGCGCCGACCCTCATCTTAACTGCCTTGGATGGCTCGAAGGATGTCAAGCTTGAAGTTTTCCAGTTCAGCCCTAGTGACTGGAGCCTCTTTCTCCTTGTTTTTGTCAAGATGCTTTCAATTCTCACGAGTCAGACTTCTTTCTACAGTGCGCTCCCTATGAGAGGAGTATCTTAATCTTCGTCTTCGGGGAGAGTTGCTTCTCCGGTTTACTTGATGATCTAAGTGGGAGGCCTCGGCTCGGGAGTGCTTCTCATCCAAACGTATTCATAGGTCGTTTCTTTATTGCCTAGCGCTGATGATTTGGCGGAGATCTCTTGACCCCCAGGGGCCTTCGCGAGACCATTGAATCACTTGAAGGATTATGGAATGAGATATAGTCGTGCAGAGGGCGCTGTTCATGATGGATATGTCTGGAGCCCCCTAGGGCCTCTCCGTTGACAAGAGCTTGACTAGACTGATGGGGCAAATCTGGTTGATGATGAGAAATTGTGTCATCTATGAGAAGAGCTGGTTGACGAAGAGAGTTGGTGCGACGGCTTGAGGCCGCCGTTTTGCCTCTTAGTGTAACTCCTGTATCTATTTTCTTTATTTTGTAATGTATTTCTTTTCTTCTAGTGTATCCTACCTGTTTGTACTCTTTCTCTTTCCTGAACTGTGTATTTGTTCTTCTTTCCCTATATATATTCATCTATTGTTTGTCAGCTGTAATTTAACCTTTTGTGATGCATTTGTCTGCTAATTATTTTGTCTCTGGATGATTTATTGTTTTTGATCTATTGCATTTCATGGCCTAATTGCTATTTATTGTTTCCTGCCTTATTGGATCTGGTTTCTATCCGGTTTATCCTATTTGAACCCTTCTATCTGTCCTAGTGGATCCTAACCCGCTACCTAATACCCTCTTCTTTGACCCAGTCTTCCCTAGATATTTATTCACGCTCTCTTTCTGCTAACAAGCAGATCACGTCTCCCACATCTTCTCTTGATTCTCCAAAACACTACTTGCCAAAATCTCTCATTATAATCCCCAACAAAATTTGTTACTCCTATCTCTAATTGCTATCTCTTAAACCCTAATCCTAATTCACTATCTCCCTCATCTCTCAGCTCTCTCCCCCTACCCTGCCCCGACCTGCTCCTGATTCCCCCATCCCGACTGCCGGCCTGCCCTGATCTCGATGCCGCGACCCCCCCATCACCCTGCCTCCATGACGACAACCACCACAGCAGCCCCCTCCACCTTCCCTTCTCCTCTCGAGGCCACAGTAGCAGCAGCAGCATCCAGAGCGACAGCATCTCCCCCTCTTGCTATCCTGTCATCGTGCCACCTGCCGCCCTGCCTCCGTTGCAGTGCACACCTATCCCCCGGCTGCCTCTCTTTTGTTGTGTGTGTGCGATTGATTCTTCAAGCATGTTTGGTTCGTATTCTTTGTGTTCATGATGATCTTGTTCGAGATCCGTTCGTGCTATTGTGTTCGTTGCTGGGAATCTATTCCTGTTATTCTCATATTCTCTCATCAGATTCATGACTATCTAAGTCAAGTAACTTGTATTATTTTTGTTGTATATACAATTACAAAATACCGCTTGTAGTGTCACTTTTGTTTCTAGAATCGTTAACATGAAAGAAAAAAAAAAGCTGTATATCTTGACCCTATTTGTTGATCCATCCATTGTTTCGATTCGTCATCATATTTGTTACAAACACGACATGAAATAAATTTAGACCTAATTAAATTCTTGATGCATGTATGTATGTTGCTTCGTGATTCCATGAAATGTCGTACACTCGTTGCATGCTTGATGTGTTAGTTGTAGTATCTTGTGGTAGACTCGTTTAAGACCCATACCATGTTGTTTTGGACATCTATTATACCATGTTTTGTGTTTGTTATAATTTGGATTTGTTGCATATGAACTATTTGATTTAATGCATAAGGAGATATTTCTATTTTTGTTGCTGCCTTGTTTTGTTTCAGTATTTTAGACCCTGTCGAGGTCAGTAAATCAAACTAATTTGTGGATATAAATCGTAGACCCAGTTGTCTATTTTCCAGAATTTTTGATAGATCTCAGTTTCAATTTGTAAGGTATGGGTTATTGTTGTTATGCTACAGATGTGTTGAAAATTCTCGATTTTGTTTTATGTGATTTTTTTATAGTTATTCATTTTAATACTGATGTTAAAGTTAAGATTTGGATCTAATATTTTTCTGATTATGCCTAGACTTGACTAGGATTAATCCCAAATGTTTGGATATTTATTTAATTTCATTTATAAACTATTCTATGCTTGTAAACAAACTACTATATTTTCAAAATTACATGTTGTTCAGTAAAGAACCATATTTTCAACCTGATTCTAGTTGCTGTTGATTAAAACTTTATGAAGATAAAATGTAGCCTACTTTATCTATTTTACAACCTTTTTGACGGATTTGGATTTCGAGTTATACTTTGTAATCTATCGCTATTTTAGTACTGCTATGTCTGAAGTTTCAGATTCATAAACTTGCTGTATTTTGTTGTTTTCCGAATTTACTTGGCTATACTATATGAATTGGAATATTATGAAATTTTATTTTCTGATACTAGACATACTAGGGAATACCCCAGATTTTCTTAAATTTAATCAGTATATTTTAATGCCATTTTCATGCTTATGAGTACAACCTTGTGATTTCTGGCTGAACATGATTTCTGTATATAATTCTATTTTGAGCCCTGTTTCTGTGGTTATTATATGACTTATATATATGTGCTGGATTCGGTCGAGGTTCTATTTTCTAGATTTTCTGATGGATCCAGATTTGCATGTCTGTGGTAACGGGAATCTCAGATTTGGTACAGTAGTGTCTTCTGTGGTCATTTATGTTTGTATGGTCTGTGTACTTGTTGAGCAAATCCCAAATCGAGCAAAGCTTGTCTAATATATCAGTCAAACTAATACATTAGCCAAATATGGGCTCTGATACCACTACAAATCTTGTCACACCTTGCTTCCCAAAAAGGAGATACGGAATACAGATACGTAACTATGTCCAGCGAATGATTTTTATCATCCATAAGATGTCAGGATCTTTACAACAAGCACAAGTGTAAACAAGAGATATACAAGAGAAATAGTCAACCACGCATGCATAACTGAATCAATATAGTCAACAAGATTACTTGAAACGAAAAATGAGAATGCTGAATTTCAAATAATCATGTCTGGAACAAAACATAAGTCTGGGACACAATGCCCAATACAAATAGTCCATGTAACCAAGTACAATTATTCAAGATAAGCAACAAGAAATAAATAGATAAAGCAAAAATCTCCAGCCAACTAGAATCTCAGATCATGTACTCCATTGGGCAGCTGATCACCATAATCTGCAATTTAACAAATTGCAGGAAAAATGAAAGAGAAACAAAATGCCCGTCAATACAAATTACGGTCCGCTTATAGTGCAGGCAACAAATACAAGAAAGATAAACAAGAATAAAGTAACAGCGGAAGCAAGAATAACATGGAAAGGATGTAACTACAAAATAGAGCAACTAACTCTAAGTCAAGAGACAGAAACAATTAGCATGGCAAGATGAACGAATGCAAGTGGCATGTAACAAGTGTCAAGTATCAAGTATTATATACAAGTAACAAGTAGCAAGTGTCAAGTATCGAGTACACCTGTCAAGTAATCATGTTTAAGTCTTGTATCCGGTCCTATCTAGGTAGCACTTCATGCGTCCCAGGTTTTTACCAGATGGTTGCTATATTCAAATAATTTCGTTTTAGATTTCATAGTGGATCATAGAGGGCAGTGTACTTAGGGACAAGTATCAAGTAATCAAGTATCAAGTATCAAGTATCAAGCTCCAAGTACCAAGTATCACGTGTCAAGTGTGCAAGTGTCAAGTAATCACGTGTCAAGCTCCAAGTATCAAGTATCAAGTAATCACGTAGGATCTATAGATCCCCTTCTGAGTACACGTTTCTATATTTTCCACTATTAGAGCTTTCCCTTTAAACCCCAGGTTGGTTTCTTATTATTATTATTCAAGCAAGCATGGACGTTGTTACCGCTAAATCTGGTGTGGGGGTAAATAGATAGTATTTGTGAGTTCTTGGAAAACCTGAATAGCAAACACGAACCTGTTCCGCCAGAGTTGGACCGTTGACTCCCGCCGTTCACCTGTAAGGAAGTGCGAGACACCGGGGTTGATCCCGGCGACGCACCCTCCGACGCTCAAGTCAGTAACCAGAAATGATTATGAAAGAGCATTTAACTAGCAAAAGATTGATTACCTCTTAATGGAGATGGGTGGGGGTATTTATAGTCGCCGTTGGGATCAGATAAGGAATGTGATTCCTGTGATCTGATAAGGCATAAAATCCTCGTAATCAGATTAGGAATGTAATCCCTAATTCCCGGTGAAAAGATAGATGTGAATCAGAGCCGTTGATTAGGATTAATCAGAAACCCTAATTCTATCTTTTCTGGACTGGGTGTGTTTCGGGTTGGGACCCGTACCCAGTTGAGGTGGATCCGTTCGTGGGTTATTGGGTCGTGAAGAAAGACCCAGTTCCCATTTCAGACCCGTTAGTAGGTGAAATTACCGTTTTACCCCTGAGCTTTAAGATTCGTGTCCGATGTGAACGGTCCCGATTTAATCCTATTTTTAGCCATATCACGAGCCCCCCACTCCCGAAGACTGAGTTTGATCAGCCTTTGAGGAGTAGTTTTACTGTTTTAATGGCGTACGAGATTTTATCGGTGTTCTTAAGGGAGTTTGGAATCTTGCTCGGGGTGTAACAGTGTTATTATGGGTTTGTAAAATGCCCAAAAATATTCTAAGAATTTTCTGGACTTTTGGTGATTTTTCCATATTTTTCTGAATTTTTTCTCATTTTTTTGAATTTTTTATTCATTTTCCGAATTAAATAATTAATTATCAAAAATATTAATTAATTATTCTAATTTAATAATTATTTTTTCAGAATTTAAAAATAATTTTTCTGAATTAATAATTATTTTTAGAATTTTTGATTAATTTTTTTCGATTTTTAAATATTTTTTTTCGAATTTTTTAAATAAAAAAAACAATTAAATAAATAAATAAATAATTTAAATATCACCTAGACACTGGCGCGTTTCTGGCCGTCCATCATGATCAGATGAGTGAGCATCGTGAGGCAGATCACGAACTGGACACGTGGCGCATTTCTGGCCGTCCATCATGATCAGATCTGCGCACATCGTGAGGCAGATCACGATCGGGACACGTGGCGCGTTCCTGAGCGTCGATCGTGTCGCGACGCGAATTTTGAGACGATCGGACGGATCGTGTGGGTCGGCGACTTTTTTTCTCCATTTACAGCGTCGGCACTTCGGCACCTCGGCTCGGCGCTTCGGCGAAGGCACCTCGGCTCAGCTAGATGCCACGTGGCAGTGCCACGTGGCGAATTTTTTTTTTTTTTTTTTCTCTCTCGCTGCTTCTTTCTTTCTCTTCTTCGTCTTCAACTGTCCTTCATCTCCTTCCCTAGCTTGGCATCACCCCCTCGGCGTCGCCTTCGAAGCTCGACGGAAGCGGCGGTGGTGGAGCCTGGCGAGGCATTCGGAGAGCGGCGAGCCCGGCTAACGAAGCAAGGTGTCACCAGAGCTCGTCGAAGGAAATGGGCGAGCGCTGCGAGGGAGTTGGGCGAGCTCTGAGAGTGGTTCGGAGCTCGTGAAAGGGATCTCGACAATGGACTCGTCGAGCGACTTCGTCGAGGAAGGAGTTCGGCGGAGAGCTTAGTGGAGGTCGGCAGCGGAGCTCGACGGAGGCGGGTGCATAAGCTCGGCTCGATGGGTTCGGCACTGTAGGTCGGCGAGATGGAGCTCGGCCATGGAGGTGGAGCTTTGGCTAGGAGAGCTTGTGGAGCTCGTCGTACGCGGAGCTCGGGAGAACTCCGTCGATGGGTTCGGAGCTTGGACGAAGAGCTCGGTGGAAGGTGACGAAGGTGGAGCCTGGTCGGCACTGGGGAGCTTGCAGAGGGTCGTCGAGCTGCTTCGACGAGTTGGCGAAGAGCATAGAGCTCGGCCATGGTGTCGAGCGAGCTCAGGGACGAAGCTCATGAAGGGGGAGCTGACGTTGGGTTTGATGGAGATGGAGGTGTGAGCTCGGCGTCGGAGGCAGCCGGCGACGGAGGGGGGAACTCGGCATTGGAGACGGAGCCCGGAGGTTGAGTTGTTCGGCAAACATGAGAGTTGGGTTCTCTTCTCTCTGGTTTGTTTTGGCGGGAGCGTGCGGAAGGAGAAGAAGTGTTGGGGGATTTTGTTTTGGCGGGAGGATTATTGGAGAAGGAGATGGAAAGGGGTTCGGGTCGGATCCCCTTAACGGGTCCGAATCCGGCCCCTTGTGCCCCCTTTTTTTTTATTGTTTCTCTCTCTCCTTCCTTGTTGCTCGGCGAATGCATCTGGTTCGGCAGATCCGAGCACGGATTTTGAGGAGAATTTTTTCCCACTTTGCTGTTCGGTAGATCGGTAGCTCAGATTTGAGATCCGAGCTACGTGGCTCAATCTGGACGGTTGATCACGATCGTGGCGCGAATCATGAGACAAGAGGCACGAGTTTCGAGAAAACGTTATCTTGTCATTTTGTGGTTGCGTGGCGAAATCTGAGCCGTTCATCATGTTTTAGTGCGAATTTTGAGACGATCCGACGGTGAGATGGGATCGGTCGAATTTTTCTCCATATACGAGGGTCGGTACCTCGGATCGGCACCTCGGATCGGTACCTCGGATCCTTGAGATGATGCCACGTGGCTTTTTTTTTCACCTCCTCTGCTTTTTCTCTTCTTCGTTTTGCTTCTTCTTCTTTTCGTCTCGTCTCCTTCCTCGACTCTACTTCTTTTCCTTCGTGTCGACTCGAGCTAGAGGACAGAGGGGGAGCTTCGGCTAGTTGACGAAGGAGATGGGCGAGGAGCTTCGGTGCAGTGAAGGGGAGAAGAGGACCTCGACAGCGGAGCTTCGTGAGCTCGGCTTTGGACCTCGACAGCGGAGCTTTGGAGGCAACGGTGTTCGCCGAGGAAAGGCTTCCTCTCTCCTTCTTCGTTTCTTTTTCCATCGAACTCGCCTTCGTGCCGACTCGACCCCGCCACTCCTCCAGCATCATCTCGGCAGTGCTTCGGCAAGTTTAATGGAGCTCCGATGGTGAGCTCGACATGGTAGAGGAGCTTGGAGCTTCGGCTCGATGGGCTCGACGAAGGAGGCAGTTCGACAAGGAGCTTGTTCGGTGCCGTGGGGAGCTCCGATGGTGAGCTCGACATGGTAGAGGAGCTCGGCGAAGTGGGTCGGTGCTTCGGTGCTGGACGAAGAGAAGAGGCGAGCTCGGAGTTGAAGGAGCTGTCGGTGCTGTGGGGAGCTCCGATGGTGAGCTCGGCATGGTAGCTCGGCATCGAAGCTCGGTAGTAGCAGTGAGATTCTCGAAGCGGCGGCGAGCTCGACCATGAAGTGGAGGTCGGAGGTGAGCTCGTCGGAAGCAACGCGTAACAGGGCGAGGAGCTTCGGCACAGTAGGTCGGCATCGAAGCTCGGCAGTAATGGCGAAGAAGCGAGTTCTCAATGCAGCGGCGAGCTCGGCCATGAAGTGGAGGTCGGAGATGAGCGAGCCCATAGAGGGAGGGCTCGACGGCGTGAGTTGCTCGGCGCTGTGAAGAGGAGTTTGGGTTTTTCTTCTGTAGTTTTTGGGGAGAAGGAGTGAGGCTGACGTGGGTTGATGGGTTCGGATCCCTTAACGGGTCGACCCCGGCCCACGTGCTCTTTCTCTCTCTCTCTTCCTCTCTTCTTCCTTGTTTTGTTCGGCGAATCCGAGCATGGATTTTGAGGTACATTTTTTGCCGCTCCGCAGTTTGGTAGATTGGCAGATCCAAGCTACGCACTCAATCTGGACGGTTGATCACGATCGTGGCGCAAATCACGAGACAAGAGGCACGAGTTTCGAGAAAACGTTATCTTGTCGTTTTGTGGTGACGTGGCGCGATCTGATCCGTCCATCACGCTTGAGTGCGAATTTGGAGATGATCTAACGGTGAGATCGGGTCGGCAGAATTTTTCTCCATATACGAGGGTCGGTCCCTCGTCCGCTCGGCTCGGTGACTCAGTAGTTCACCCTCTGCCTGTAGTAGCTCGGAGAAGAGGAGAAGAGGAAGGGGAGGAGAGGCATTTGGGTTCTCTCCTCTGCCTTGTTCTCTCGCACAGTGGAGAAGTGGTGCTGGGAAGATCCTCGTAAGAGCCATGGGAAGAGCCATTCTTTGAAGTGAGTGCAAGGAGCAACTCTAGGGGAGAGTTGTGCTCCGATCTCGTCGAGAAGAGCTATTTGAGAGACAAGTTTGAGGAGGAACTCTAGGAGAGAGTTGCTCTCCGATCTCGTCGAGAAGAGCTATTTGAGAGACAAGTTTGAGAAGGAACTCTAGGAGAAAGTTGTTTTTCGAACTTGTGGAGAAGAGCTCCGCTTTGGAGGTGAGCGGAGTGAAGAGCTCGGCTCTAGGAGAGCCATCTGGACAAGGAGTTTGAGGAGCAACTCTAGGAGAGTTTTAGCTCCGAACTCGTTGAGAAGAGATCCGCTTTGGAGGCGAGCGGAGCGAAGAGCTTGACTTGTAGAAGAGCCATCTGGAAGAGGAGTTTGAGGAGCAACTCTAGGAGAGTTTTAGCTCCGAATTCGTTGGGAAGAGCTCCGCTTTGGAGGCGAGCGGAGTGGGGAGCTCGATTTGTAGAAGAGCCATCTGGAAGAGGAGTTTGAGGAGCAACTCTAGGAGAGAGTTTTAGCTCCGAACTCGTTTGGAATAGCTCCGCTTTGGAGGCGAGCGGAGTGGGGAGCTCGATTTGTAGAAGAGCCATATGGAAGAGGAGTTTGAGGAGCAACTCTAGGAGAGAGTTTTAGCTCTGAACTCGTTTGAGAAGAGCTCCGCTTAGGAGGCGAGCGGAGTGAAGAGCTCGGCTCTGGGAGAGCCATCTGGAAGAGGAGTTTGAGGAGCAACTCTAGGAGAGAGTTTTAGCTCCGAACTCGTTTGGAAGAGCTTCGCTTTGGAGGCGAGCGGAGTGGGGAGCTCGATTTGTAGAAGAGCCATATGGAAGAGGAGTTTGAGGAGCAACTCTAGGAGAGAGTTTTAGCTCCGAACTCGTTTGAGAAGAGCTCCGCTTAGGAGGCGAGCGGAGTGAAGAGCTCGGCTCTGGGAGAGCCATCTGGACGGTTGATCACGATCGTGGCGCGAATCACGAGGCAAGAGGCACGAGTTTCGAGAAAATGTTATCTTGTCATTTTGTGGTGACGTAGCGTGATCTGATCCGTCCATCACGCTTGGGTGCGAATTTTGAGATGATCTAACGGCGAAACCGGATCGGCAGAATTTTTCTCCATATGTGGAGGTAGGTACCTCGGCACCTCGGATCGATGGGATCGGCAGCTCTTCTGAGAAGGAAGAGGAAGGGGAGGAGAGGCATTTGGGTTCTCTCCTCTGCCTTGTTCTTTTGCATAGTGGAGAAGAGGAGAAGTGCTGGGTACTTTTTGGAGAGATGAAGAGGAGCTCCACTCCTAGGGGTGGAGAAGAGGAGAGCAATCTGGGCGGTTGATCATGATCGTGGCGCGAATCACGAGACAAGAGGCACGAGTTTCGAGAAAACGTTATCTTGTCGTTTTGGTGACGTGGCGCGATCTGATCCGTCCATCATGTTCTAGCATGTTTTTTGAGATGATCCAACGGTAGGATGGCTCGGCAGCATTTTTCTCCATATGTGAGGGTCGGTTCCTCGTCTGCTCGGCTCGGTGACTCAGTAGTTCACCTTCTGCCCGTAGTAGCTCGGTGTAGTGGAGCTCGAAGTTCGGACGGCTCGAGCGTGAGGAGAAGCTCGGTGAGTTGATGAAGGGGATGGGTCGACGAAGCTCTGCTCCTCGGCTCGGGAGGATGGGTCGGCATATGGGAGAGGTGAGGGGCTCTGAAGCTCTGCCTCTATTCTGTTTGGTTTTGGAGATTTTTGAAGAGGAGCTCCACTCCTAGGAGAAGAGGTGCTAGGAAGAGGTGCTGGGAAGACCCATTCTCTAAAGTGAGTGCAAGGAGCAACTCTAGGGGAGAGTTGTGAGCTCCGAACTCGTTGAGAAGAGGTCCGCTTCGGAAGCGAGCGGAGTGAAGAGCTCGACTCTAAGAGAGAGTCATCTGGAAGACGAGTTTTGAGGAGCAACTCTAGGAGAGAGTTGTGCTCCGAACTCGTTTGAGAAGAGGTCCGCTTTGGAGGCGGGCGGAGCGAAGAGCTCGACTCTAAGAGAGAGCCATCTGGAAAACGAGTTTTGAGGAGCAACTCTAGGAGAGAGTTGTGCTCGGAACTCGTTTGAGAAGAGGTCCGCTTTGGAGGCGAGCGGAGCGAAGAGCTCGGTTCTAGGGTAGAGCCACTTGGAAGACGAGTTTGAGGAGCAAATCTAAAAGAGAGTTTTAGCTCCGAACTCGTGGAGAAGAGCTCCGCTTTGGGGGCGAGCGGAGCGAGGAGCTTGGCTCTAGGAGAGTGCCATTTGTGAGACGAGTTTTGAGGAGCAACTCTAGGAGAGAGTTGTGCTCGGAACTCGTTTGAGAAGAGGTCCGCTTTGGAGGCGAGCGGAGCGAAGAGCTCGGTTCTAGGGTAGAGCCACTTGGAAGACGAGTTTGAGGAGCAACTCTAAAAGAGAGTTTTAGCTCCGAACTCGTGGAGAAGAGCTCCGCTTTGGGGGCGAGCAGAGCGAGGAGCTTGACTCTAGGAGAGTGCCATTTGTGAGACGAGCTTGAGGAGCGACCCAAGGAGGGAGTGGTGAGCTCCGAATTCGTTGAGAAGAGGTCCGCTTTTGGAGGCGAGCGGAGCGAGGAGCTTGGCTCTAGAAGAGTGCCATTTGTGAGACGAGTTTGAGGAGCAACTCTAGGAGAAAGTGGTGAGCTCCGAACTCGTTATTTAAGTGAGGGAATCAACAGTTGTGGGAGCAATTCCGAATGGCGAACCACTTCTAGCTCGCTTAACAGCGAACTTGCGAAGTAGAATCGAACCAAGTGTTGGACTCCGGAACCATCGTTAGAAAAGTTCAACGGCTGTGGGAGCAATTCCGAATGGCGAACCACTTCTAACCTGCTTAAGAGCAAGTTATTCGAAGCAGAATCGAACCAAGTGTTGGACTCCGGAACCATCGTTAGAGTTATTCATCGGTTGTGGGAGCAATTCCGAATGGCGAACCACTTCTAACCCGCTTAAGAGCAAGTTATTCGAAGCAGAATCGAACCAAGTGTTGGACTCCGGAACCATCGGTGGAGTTGTTCAACGGTTGTGGGAGCAATTCCGAATGGCGAACCACTTCTAACCCGCTTAAGAGCAAGTTATTCGAAGCAGAATCGAACCAAGTGTTGGACTCCGGAACCATCGTTAGAGTTGTTCAACGGTTGTGGGAGCAATTCCGAATGGTGAACCACTTCTAACCCGCTTAAGAGCAAGTTATTCGAAGCAGAATCGAACCAAGTGTTGGACTCCGGAACCATCGTTAGAGTTTAGTGAGTTGCGGGAGGAGCCATGTAGAAGAAGCTGGACTCCGAAATCACCATTTAACGAGTCGTGACTCGGAGAGATTGAGATGAAGCAAGAGCAACAATTTCCAATGAAAAAATGAAAAGTTTATTGAAATAAACTAAGTGGCTGCTTCAATAGGGCGAGCCATTATTACATGCTATTGGCCGGGTTACAAGCATCGGCCTTATTGAAAATCAAAATCCTACTTCTACGATAAGGTGAAGACCTCTTGGGAGGAGCTGGGAGGTTCTGAGTCTTGAAGCACGTCGGGCCCTTCGGTTCGTTTGTTGGCTCCTCAGAGGGGAAGCTCGGCCCCCTCTTTTTGGATGCACTTGGTCAGGTGTCCCCGCTGTACGAGTTCTTCGATCTCCTCCTTGAGAGCCCGACAATCATCCGTGTCGTGGCCGTGGTCCCTGTGAAAGCGGCACCACTTATCTTTGTCCCTCTTCTTGCCAGGGGTATTCATTCTAGGGGGAGCGCAGAGTAGTCCTTCCTTGTCCACCTCCATAAGGACTTCTGATATGTTAGCAATGAGGGGGGTGAACTTCTCAAAACGTGGAGTCGAACGGCGCTGGCCATTACTGTCCTTCTGGGATTTTTGGGACCCCTCTTCACTTGTGTTCTTCCATTTGTTCCCAGAAGCTGTCTCCTCCAGAGCAAGGGGGTCGAGGGCTTCTTCGGCCCAAATGTACTTTTCACACCTGAGAAGGAGGTCGGCAAAGTTCTGTGGAGGCTTCTTAGCAAGAGAGGAACGGAGGCTGGAATTGAAGACATTGGATTGGAAGGCGGCCGTTGCGACGGATTGGTCGAGGGAAGCTATAGACCTGGCTTCAGCTGTGAACCTCTTCACATTGTCTCTCAACTTCTCACCCTTCTTCTGGTTAAGGTAGAGTAGCGAAATGCTGGTCTTTTCAGTTCGGCGACTACTCACGAAGTGGGTGACGAAGAGGGTCTCAAACTGTTCGAATGAGAATATCGAGGATGGGACAAGGCGAGAGTACCATTCTCGAGCCGGACCCTTGAGAGTTGTGGGGAAGGTCTTGCATAGCAGGGCATTGGAAGCTTGATGGATGAGCATGAGAGTCTTGAAGCTCTCAATGTGGTCAACGGGGTTAGTTTCCCTGGAGTAGGTCTCGAATTGAGGAGTTTTAAAGTCGATTGGCACTGGCGCATCCATTATGGTTCGGGAAAAAGGAGGTCGGCTTGGACAGAGGGTCCTTCCCCTCTGTTCCTCTCCCCGGTTGATCCGGCCAATGCGCCTCTCCATCTCGTGGAGACGACGGTAGAGGGCATCGTCCCTCCGACTGTAGTCGAACGAGCCTCCGGACTCGTGTTCGTAGGAGGGGGAGCGAGGACTGTGGCGATGGTAACCCTGGGAACGGCGAGGGCTAGGAGTATGCTGCCGGTGGTGAGGACTCTGGACCCGCGGGGGTGTAGGATCCCGTTGGGCATTGTAGTTATGAGGACAGAGGTTGAGAGCCTGTTGTACCATTTCTTGGAATTGTTGGAACTCGGCACGGGTGATGGGTGCCTCATCGTTCCTGGGGTGTTGCCGATCGGCGGGGGAACGATGTCTTCTTTTGTAGTGCTCGGGGGATTCCTTCCTTCCCCTTCGGACATGGGACCTTTTGTAGTCTCGGCGGTGTGGGGATCGCTCACCCGGACGTTGCTTGCGGGAGGCTCCCTCTCGGGACCGCTTCTCGTCCAGACGGTGGCGTAAGTCCTCCACCTTCTGCCGGTTTTGAGGATTGTGGGAGGCCATGGAATCCGTAGAGGCTTTGTGTATGGAGACGCGGTCTAGGTGGAGAGGTTGCTTCATGCGGGAGCCCTCCGCACCGGCATTCTGAGGACCGGTGGGACCCTTGGGGAGTTCCTGATTTTGAAGAGGAGGCTGATCTTGTTGAAGAGGGTCCTCCACTTGAGGCGGGGGTTGTTCCTGCTGCGGAGCGGGTTGGACGGGGACTACCTCTTGCTGATCGGCGGGGTTGGGCCCGCGATTGGATCCTCTGGACTTGACTTTTCTCGGAGGCATGGCTGGAGAAGATCGGACCAACGGAAAGAGGGGCTGCTATTCGTTTGGTGTTCCTACAGACGGTGCCAATCTGTTACCGCTAAATCTGGTGTGGGGGTAAACAGATAGTATTTGTGAGTTCTTGGAAAACCTGAATAGCAAACACGAACCTGTTCTGCCGGAGTTGGACCGTTGACTCCCGCCGTTCACCTGCAAGGAAGTGCGAGACACCGGGGTTGATCCTGGCGACGCACCCTCCGACGCTCAAGTCAGTAACCAGAAATGATTATGAAAGAGCGTTTAACTAGCAAAAGATTGATTACCTCTTAATGGAGATGGGTGGAGGGTATTTATAGTCGCCGTTGGGATCAGATAAGGAATGTGATTCCTGTGATATGATAAGGCATAAAATCCTCGTAATCAGATTAGGAATGTAATCCCTAATTCCCAGTGAAAAGATAGATGTGAATCAGAGCCGTTGATTAGGATTAATCAGAAACCCTAATTCTATCTTTTCTGGACTGGGTGTGTTTCGGGTTGGGACCCGTACCCAGTCGAGGTGGATCCGTTCGTGGGTTATTGGGTCGTGAAGAAAGACCCAGTTCCCATTTCAGACCCGTTAGTAGGTGAAATTACCGTTTTACCCCTGAGCTTTAAGATTCGTGTCCGATGTGAACGGTCCCGATTTAACCCTATTTTTAGCCATATCAGACGTGTACAAACAAGTCAAGAACATGGTAAGATTACAAGGAACAAGTACAGGTTGAACAAGGACAAGAACGGGTGACACATGACTCAAACTAGACCATGACAACTAAAATTATAGTTCAGGACAGTAAGATAGTACTGCACTAAATCTGGGATTCCCGTTGCTACAAACATGAAAACCTAGATCCATAAGAAAATCTGGAAAATAGACTCCCAGCCGAATCCAACAAATATATATAAGTCATATGGTATTTCATAAAAAAAGTATTCAAAACATAATTGTATCCAGAAAACATGTTCAACCAGAAATCAGAAGTTTTTATTCATCAATAGGAAAACGACATCAAAACTTCCTGAGTAAATCCAAGAAAAATCTCAGGTATTCCCTAGTATGTCTATCAAAAAATAAAGTTTCATAATTTTCCAATATAGATAGAATAGTTAAATAAAATCAACAAGCAGCAAGATACAGTAGTTTTGAAAATCTAGAATCATAAACACAGCAGTACTAAAACAGCAATATCTTACAAAATATAAATCGAAAACCAGATCCGTCAAAAGGGTGATGAAATAGATACAATAGGATACAATTCATATTCACAAAGTTTTTACAAATAGCAAGTAGAATCAGGTTGAAATTAAGGTTATTTATTAAACAGCATGAAAATTCTACAAGTATAGTAGTTGTTTGCAAGCATAAAATAGTATCCAAAAGTCGCCAATTAAATCCACAAAAATTAGGGGTCAATCCCAATCAGGTCTAGTTGTACTCAGCAAAATATAGAGCAAAATATTATCTTTAACATCAGTATAAAATAATTTACTCCAGAATTTATCAAAAATCGAATCTGTAGTTTTCTACACATCTGTAATAAAATGGCCATAACTTGCAACTCATGAATCGAAACTGAGATCTGTCAGAAAATCTCAAAAGTAGACAGAATTCTCTATAATTCATATTCGCAAATAATTTTCATATACTGATCTTAACAGGGTCTAAAATACTGAACAAAAACGGGGTAACAGAAAAGACAGAAATATTCTTCATGCATAAAATCAACTAGGTCATATGTAACACATCCAAATCATAACAAAGGGTGAAGTATGGTATACTAGATGTCCACGCAACATGGTATAAGGTTTGTTACAAGTCTACTACGAGTTATACTACCACTAACACATCAAGCATACGAGATCATACAACACATCATGGATCATGAACAATATGCATGTATACATTAAGAATCTATTATATCTAAGTTATTTCATATCGTGTGTGTAACGAGACAACTACGGATGGATCAACAACCAGAGACAAGATTAACAAGAGATTTCATGGGAAAAGATCTTGAAGTAACTACACTACAGGCGGTATTTAGTACTTGTATTATGCAACAAAAAGAATACAAGTTACTTGCCTTATAGTCGACGACGAGAACGAAGCAAGAACAAGAATAACGGGAACGGATTCCCGGGCAACGAACTCAACGAACAACGAGCGAAACACAAGAACCACGAACAAAATCCCGAGATCATACGCACACACACACACAACCTGACACCCGCATACAAGGAAGGCAGTGGGGGACCAGATGAGAAGACGATGGTGACCAGGGGGACTGGCGCTGCTGGCGTTTGCTGCTGTCATCGGAGGGGTAAACAACATAGGGAACGTCAGGGCGTTGCAGATTGGCGGCGCGACGGGGTCGCTGTGGCCTGTGCTATGGTCGACGCAGGGAGGCAGGGAGGTTGGTTGGGGCTGGTGTAATACCCTGATTTTCAAATATATGAAAGATTATTTATTTTCACATATGGTATGCATGTGTAGCATGTTGACTATTATTTCTCAACATGATGATTAAAGAGTATTGTTTTCTATAAAGCATTTTCTTAAAGCCCAATGATTAGTTTGCTTATTTTCTTTTGAAATAATTATTTTGGCCCAAATTAATTTAAGCCCATGGTTTAATCCTTTTATTTTTACAACTTGTTTTGTGTAACATTTTTTTATAAGACTTGTCATGAGTGTACAAGTTTTATTAGTGTGGTTTGTGCATGCACGTGCATTTCGCATACACGTGCATTGAGCACTCTTTCTTGGTCGGTTTTTGGTGGAGTAATGGATTGGAATCATGGGTAGTTGTGTAGAGGTGTGGGTAGTTATTTCAACCCCCTAGTGCATCCTAACCCTTGATCCTATAACCATCTACTAAATCCTAGCCCTCCATTCCACTTATTTTCTAGTATAAATACCCCCTCTCATTCCCTATCTCTTTTACACTAAGATTATTATTGTAAGAGAGGTATTTTGTAAGTTGTGTGTGGGTGCTTTTCTGTGGAGGCCGAGTAGTATTCTGAAGAGTTCGGTGTGGAGCAAAGGAGCAAGGAGCGAGGAGTCGTTCACTACATTAAGGAGCTTTTGCTGGATTTCGATTATTTCTTCAAATAAGGTGGGTGTTTCTCAGGACTTCTAATGTAGGAATTATATCATGATTATTATAATTGCTACCATGTTATGAAAAGTAATTTCAATATATTAGAAATTGCCTGAGCATGCTGATGATAATAAGAACAAAAGGGTCGGTACAGTCGACTGTCGCATGAACCAGTCGACTGGTACGAGACAATTATTTTCATGATGTGGTAATAAACATGTATGCAAAACAGACGTAATAGTGCGATTACTAAGTTCATATTCCCCTACGACACATATGATGGAGGGAAGGTGAATGGATAAAAAGAACTAGCGATGATTAACAAAACTAAGAACGGTCAGTACAGTCGACTGACGATGTGTTCAGCCGACTGGTGCATCGATTTAATTATGATTATTCGGCAACTCCATGAAATGAGATATTCCATTATGTTGACCTAGTATAATGACTTGAGATTTATATCTTCATCTTCGTAAGTAAGTTATGAATAAGTGTGAATGCATGTTTAAAGTATTTTCCTTAAAGAAAAGACAATATTAGTAACTTGAAATTTCATGCTGCGATTTTACTGAACAAGTAAGAAGTGCGGTGTTTATGAAACATGAATATATGTATACTGTGATGAAAGTGCATATGTGAACGGTTGGAAAGATAATTCCTGATTTTTGAATTCTGAAACTGTCCAGTCGACTTAGTGCGTGTAGCAAGTCGACTGAGCTGAACATAGAAATGTACTATTAAAAATCCTAGGACAGACGACTGATGGATGAACAGTCGACTGTCACGTGGATAACATTTTTGAACATGAAAAGTTGCGGGACAGCCGACTGGCCGTGTGCAGCAGTCGACTCTCCCGAGTGTTTATGATGAACTTGTATTGACTGTACGAGTCGACTGGTATACTTCCAAGTCGACTGTACAGAGTGGATTTTGATATGTCAGAGATTCTAGTTTTGCTTATTGCTGAAAGTTGTGAACTTTACGATTGATGTCAATGAACTCTTTATGGTTGTATGAATATACATGAAAAGAATCATAGATGTGAGTTGAGAACTAAATGAACATGAAAAGGCTAAGATCATGATAAGAAAGTCTGTGAGACTCTAAATTGAATTATGAGCTGAAAGTGCTCAATTGGAAGTTGTGAATTGTAAATTGAAACCAAGAGTAGCTAAGTCTCCCCCGGCAATGGAAATGAAATGAAATTGAAAGGAAGACCAAGGTTGGTCATGTGTAAATGAAATGAATAAGTCCGGTTTGGTGGAGAGGCTAACTCTAGAGCTTTGATTTGTATTCATGATTCTAATATTTAGTACATAGTGAAGAGGTGATGAAAGTGAAAGAAAAACATAAGTATGAGAACTAGAGTTTACGGTACGGGTGTGTGAGCCGCAGAATGCATGCTTGATGAGTCAAGACATGGTGCGGGCACAACTCAGAATGATCGGACTTTAGTCACGCTTGTGGGATGTTTGAGGATCGTGTTCAGGGAGGAGGCCGAATTGCCGCATAATGCATGCTTGATGAGTCAAGACATGGCGTGGGGTTCCCCTCCAGGATGCCAGGATACGTGCTTGTACTCATAGATCATCTAGGATACTCACTGTAATTACAGAAGTAGATTAAGTCATGACGAGGGATTGAACCCTACAAAAATGAAGAACGGTTAAGAGGCTTGCCCTCGGACCTATGTAGTATGGGATGCATAGAATCCGAACAAGTGCGCATTAGTATCATGTAAATTAAGTAATTGCATTAAGGATTAAGTGCACGATCACGACACGACATCATTAAGATTTTTCTCCCTTTACTTTAATTGTTATGTGAACAAGTTTGTGATCTGTTAAGAAATGAGAATCGTTATACTGCTTCTGGCATAGAGAGGATGACCATGTATAATTATCGTCGGTTGAATAAACTGACGTACCCACAGTTTTGTATGCAGGATAAATTACATGTTAAAGGGGAATGGATGCATAAAGATTTACCATGTTTTTGTACATTTATGTAAATATTGTATATTCTTACTTCCGCTGTGCAAAATGAAAAGTGTAATATGATGTAAACTCTGATGTAAAGTGAAAAGTTTAAATTCCTTGTAAAATTGTACTGAAGAAAGTGAAAAGATCCTGTAGAACATCTCGAATTCAGTGTTTTGGGATTCGGGGCGTTACAGCTGGCGTAGACTGCTGTCGTGGCTGCATCGGGGGCTGCTGGGTTGCGAGGGTGCAGAAGGCTAGGGCGGCGCTATGCTGGGCTGAAGATGGCAGGGGATTGCGGATGTGGTGCATTCGCTGGCTTCGGTCTAGCGGTGCGACAGGAGGAGGGAGAGATCGGGAGGGTAGGAGGTCGGGGATGAAGAGGATCGGCTGCAGTGGTGTGCGGCGCTTGGGAAGGCGGCGCAGTACAGGGAGAGAAGACAGGAACGGAGGGCTAGGGTTTTCGGTGAATAGGGTAGATATAATCGGGGGGGAGGGGGGGTATATATATAAATTAGGTAGATTATTAGGGTTTATGGAGAACAGGGGGTAACGGGTCGAGATTAAATGGGTAAATGGGTTAAATATTGGGTATTGGGTGTTTAATGGGTCATAGGGTTTAAAAAATCCAATTGGAGATTTGGGGTAGTGGATTTTGGGTTTAATAAAAGATTCAAGAGAATAATAGAATGACCCAACAATCGAGATAGTAACAAAATGAATAAACAAAATAAGGCACGAACAATTTGAATAATGAGGATAAAAAATACAAGCTTGATCAAACAGAAATGAAATAATGGGAGACAATTGAATCAAGAAGATCAAATAAAAGACGACAAATCAAATATATGAATATAATGAAAATAAAGATCCAATACACGGTTCAAAAGAGTCGGAGAAATACAATATGAATAAATACACAAAAAGAAAAATCCACCCAAAAATACATAAAATGAAAAACAGGGGTTACAAAGACAGCTCCTGCCTATTGATATCCTTCAAAATAATCGTGCAACCAGGGTCGGCCCTAAGTTCCGGGAGCCCGACGCGAACTCCCGAATTGAGGCCCCTCATACACTAAAAAAATAAAATAACATGTATACAAAAAATTTGCAAATTGTGAAAGCAAAATATACAAAATATATAAATTTATTTTAAAACACCCAAATTTAAAGTCTCATATTCAATTCAAAGTCTTCAAGCCTAAACCCAAATAATTCTTTAAAAAAATTCAAAGGTTCAAATAATTATTTTTGGGGGGCCCTAATAACAGGATTCTTCTTTTACGCGTAAAATACGTGCATATATTTACAAAGGAATTACAAATTTGGGGACCCCTAAAATTGCAAAAATGTCGGGGCCTGAGGCAGCCGCCTCACCCACCTCAAGGGTGGGGCCGGCCCTGCGTGCAACTTAGCTACTTGATCAGCTAGAAGTCGGTGATTAAGTAGGGGAATTTTTTTCCAAACTGTCCCACTTTTTGAAAGTTTTTTCCAAACTGCCAAACATTTTTTTAAAATTCCCAAACTACCTCACTCGCTTTCTAAAAAACCAAGTGTGGTTAAAACCTCATCGCTTTTTCAGAAAGCAAGTGTGAGACTTTTGATTTTCGAAAGCCTAAACTCGCTTTCTAAAAAAGTGATTGAGTTTTAACCAAACTCGCTTTCTCAAAAAGCGAGCGAATCGTTTTGGTAAATACTTTCGAAAGTGGGTCAGTTTGGTAAATACTTTCAAAAATTGGGTCATTTTTGTAACAAGTTCGATTTATTACGACGGTTTGAACAAAATCTTCAAATTACGGTTTAAGAAAGCTCTCCCTTTGTCCAACTTAAAACCATTGAAAGACACTAACTTGATTTAAATTATTCACTATTCAAATTGCAAATTCACTCTATTCATCTGAAACAAATTAAAACTAAAAAACTAAGAAGATATGAATTTCTTTCCAATTCATCAACTAGCTACAAACTGGTTGGATAAAAGTACCATGCTGATTAGATCTTTTGGTTTAGAGCATCTTTAGTCGTCTGCTAAATATGCATAATATGCATATTTTGTCAAAAAAATCACTGCAGTCGTCTGCTAAATATGCATATTTTGCTACAGTAGATTGTTATAAATGAGAGCGGATATGAGAATTATGCATAATTTGAAGGATGAAACTTCGAGTTCCGTTGCTCGAAAAAATGTTATTTATAAATCATCAGACGCAACTTCACATTGCGTCCGACGATTTTTTTTAAAAAAAAATTAATAAAAGAAATTCAACCAGGGAGCTCTCCTTGGACGCAACTTGAATTGCGTCCAACGGAGGGGCCCACTTAAAAAAAAAAAAAACTTAAATAACGTTTTTAATTAATAAAAAAATCATCAAAAAACCTAAAAAATCGTGCGACGCAAAGTTAAGTTCCGTCTGAATTTTTTATATATTACATTGGTAAAAATACCAATCGACGACTGCAGTGAATTGGCCAAATACTATATGCATTTATGCATATATGCATTTTTTAACAATGGCGACCGTGGATGCTCTATGAGCATAAAAATTGACAACTCAAAGCTGAATGTGTAGCCCTCAAAAAACTTGCAAACAACATTTTTAGCTTATCAGTCAACAACATTAACTACTGCTACTACGACATACAACAAACTACTGCATATAAGGGCGAAGTGCGATGAGTACTAAAATTGAGCTCAACTGAACTTCATTACAAATCAATAACAAAACAAGATGGGAACTTCAGCTAAAAAAGACATGAAAGTTGAGATTTTTAGGGTTAGGGTTTTAAGGAGAGATGGAGATTTTGGGAAATAACAAATTCGGAGCGAATTCTCTTTTGGGAAATAACAAATTTGAAGATTTTGTTCAAACCGTCGTGATAAATCGAACTTGTTACCAAAAAGACCCACTTACCAAGCTGACCCACTTTCGAAAGTATTTACCAAAACGACCCACTCGCTTTTTGAGAAAACGAGTTTGGATCGCTTTTTCAGAAAGCGAGTCTAGTCTTTCGAAAATCAAAAACCTCACACTCGCTTTCTGAAAAAGCGATGAGGTTTTAACTACACTCACTTTTTCAGAAAGCGAGTGAGGCAGTTTGGAAATTTTGATGAAAAATAGAGCAGTTTGGAAAAAACTTTTAGTAAGTGGGATAGTTTGGGAAAAAATTCTAAGTAGGGGGCATGTTTTTCAGGAGAACCAATGACAGCGTAAACATTATCTTCATAGAATCTCTATGAGTGGAGGTGCATAATTAATTTTTTCCAAATATATAGGGAGAGAAGATAAAGAATTAGCAAAGCCTGCATGCACCTTTCATTTCCTATTCCTCCTCATCCTCCTCCCACATCATCTCTGTTCTTTCAAAAGCATTTTCCTCTAGGAGAGGGGGAGGAGGAAGGAGGAAGGAGGAAGGTTTTGTTTCAACATATATACAAAAAAGTATGGCTGAAAACAATTCTACTGCATTAATCGTCAAACTTGGAGAATTGTATTTTGCGACTCAATCAACGACGGACAAATGCTTAATAAGCACCGCGATAGAGTTGTTCAGCATGTTCCTAGAAATTGCTCTCCTCATCATCTTCTCCCACATCTTACACATGTTCCTAAAACAGCTGGGTCAGCCCAGCGTTGTCTCCCAAATGCTTGTAGGCATCTTGCTCGGCCCTTCTGTTATCGGTAATGCCAACATATTTAACAAGGACAAGACCCAAATAACTGCTATAGCCAATGCTTCCCGAATCTTCTTCATGTTCTTAGTCGGCCTTGAGATCGACATCACCTTCATCAGACGTAAAATCAAGATAGCTGCCGTCATTTGTGGGGGAAATGCCGTACCTTGTTTTATCTTTTCTATAATTTTCGGCACAGTTGTCCATAGTAAACCCAATGTGGGATTCATCATCACCACTGGCTTCCTCATCATGTTCAACACTGCATCCCCAATCTTGATCCGGATCATAAGCGAGTTGAAGCTCACAATGACGGAGATTGGGAGGGTTTCCGTGGCAACTGCCATTGTCAATGACGCAATGTGCCTCTTCATGTTACAATTGCTAGGTTTTATGGGGGTGTGGAGAAACAAAAACGATGTATTTCTGTGGTTTGGATTGTTGATAGCTTTAATTTTTTCTGTAGTTTTGATAAGGGCGATTGTGAACCAAGTGAACAAGAAGAATGATTACCGGAAGGAGGTGGGAGACGATGTGTTGTGCGGCTTGTTGTTGATTGTATTTTTAATGTCAGTTGCGATTGAAACATCGAATTTTGATCCTATGATGGCGGCATTCGTAATGGGATTACTTATTCCAAGAAATGGACCAACATCAAGAACAATGGTGGAACGGTTGACGTATTTAGTGAACAACTTTGTATTGCCTATATATTTTGGGGATGCAGGGATAGGAACAGATTTAAAAAAGCTGCGAGAGAGAGAGGTTTTTATAACAGTGCTGATGGTGATGCTACTGGGAACCATTTCGAAAGTCGGGGGAACCATGGCTGTGGCCAAATACCTTGGCATGCAATTGAAAGAAGGCTTAGTTCTTGGTCTATTGCTTAATGTTAAAGGTCACATTGATCTGATGATCATCAGTTTCGGAAAGGAGAAGGGGGTAATTAATAATCTACTTACATTCAATAACATTATACATATATGCATTCATGCTTATTACGTACGTATATATAGGAAGAGTATGTTTGAAATTAACAAAAAATGGATTTCTTGTGGGAGTCGGTATAAAATTGTAGCATTCCAACATCAAGTCAATGTCTGTTTGGTGGTGTATCTGAGTCCATAATAATGGAAGCTACCAACTAATCATGTGTTCAATAGACCAGGACGTTGAGCAATATGGCATTTCCGTAATAGACCTAAATGCTAATTTCATTATTCGGGCAATATGAAATTTTGTAGAATAATGTTGTGAATAAGATTCGACCTTTCTAGTAATTCATATGTACCTAAAAAAGAAGAGAGTGAAGAAGAAAAGAGGAAGAAATGATTAAAAAAAAAAATTAAATTAAATTAAATCAAAATTCAAAAAATAAAAACTGTGTCTAATAAATATTTAATTCTAGGATTTAGGTTGTATAGTTTTTGTGAAAGTAATGGGGTTTAAATTAAAATGGGTTTATTTCTCAAATTGGATGTAAAAATTAAAATCTTAAATTTTACATGCAGATATTGGGCGAAGAATCACATATGGCCCTACTGATAACTGTGCTTTTCAATGGTATAATAGCGGGGCCTATAGCTGCCTATGTTGTGCATCGAGAGCGTCAAGCAGTCCAATACAAATACAAGGGGCTCGAATGGCTCAGCCTCAACAGTGAGCTCCGCATCATAGCATGCGTTCACTCTCCTCACGATGTTGCCACAATGCTCGACCTCATTGAAATATCAAGCGGAAACTGCCCCCCCGACCCACATTCCAACCTCGTACCTTACATCTTTAACCTTATTGAGCTTACCAACAACCTCACTAGCCACACCGTTCTCTACCACCAGCTTCAAGATAAGCAAGACTATATCAACAATGCAGGCAATAGCCAAGCTCGGCAAGTCAGTGGCATGGTCGACAAGTTTGTTAGAGATTCTAACATCAACATCCACGAACTAACTGCCATTTCCCGCATTGAAACTATGCATGAAGATTTGCAGCATGGTATCAAGGACGTGCATGCAGCCTTAGTTATCGTCCCTTTTCACCGAAGGAGGAGGTTTGATGGGAAAATGGGAATCGGAAAGGAACATATCAGGCAGTTCAACATAAATGTACTACGACATGCACAATGCTCAGTCGGGATTTTGGTTGATAGAGGAATGGACAAGGAAGCCAACAATATTAGTGTAGCTTCATCATCAATGTCATCAGAAGATAAGGCTTTGCTTCGAGTGGTCGTATTTTTTCTGGGTGGGCCAGATGACCGAGAGGCTTCAGCCTATGCAGGGCGACTATCACTGCATAATTATGTCAATGTCACCATGGTCAGGTTCTTGCCAACATTTAAACAAGGAGGCTTCGGAGCCTATGCTAGTCATAGTCAAGGATCTACTGAAAGTGGTAGCATGCTCATGGATGTGGAGGGCAGTACTGTCGATCAAGACGAGGATGAACTATTCATATCGAATTTCTTTAACAGGTGAGTATTAACTTAATTAGCAATTAAACTTAATCCTATTAGATTAGTTGACATGTGCAACACTACAATTTTCATCCCTCCAAATTATGTAGAAACCTATACTAACTACTACATACTCCTCATCTTAACCTACGAACTTTTAGCTCCTAAAACAAACTTGTGACACATTTGTCAACAATATATATATTTTGAAATCTAATTAATTAGTTAGTTGCACAGGCATATGTTTTTTTGAAGATAAGCACAGGCATATGTTATGTTATATTTGAAACCTAAAGGCAACTGCTTTTGTGATAATCACAATTTTCCTGCACTTTTAAGTCAGTAATGGTTCCAATATTGGTAAATAAATTCATGTTGTGCTTGGACTGTAGGTTTGTGGTAACAAACATGATAATATACGAGGAGAAACGATTGGCTAGTTCTACAGAGTTGATAAATGAATTGTCATCGATGCAAGGAATGTACTCGCTATACATTTTGGGGAGGCAGATTCAAGGGCCGACAGCACATCTAACGACCGGGATGACTAGTTGGGAGGAATGCCCAGATCTTGGACCGATTGGAGATCTGCTGGTTTCATCAGATTTCATGCTGAATGGAACCATATTAGTGATTAGACAGCATGATATAACAACAGAAAATGTTTCCTGAAGGTATAAAAATGATAGGATCTTAAGGGTTTGTTAGATTTCATACAGATGGAAATTTAAAAATAGACGATAAATTTAATTGCTTTTAAATTTGGAGAAAAGTTGCCGGCGTAGGAATTGTGCTATTGGTGCAGGAAAGCAATGGGTAGTAGAAGGATTTTGAGGCAACTAAGAATATTCAGCCTTGTATATTTTGATATATCTGTAACAAAGTTCAGAAGATTGGTAGATATGTCTCAGTAAAAATTAAAAATACATAATATATATGTAAGTTAGTTATGTTAATATATTTTATCATTCCAACTGAAATACTGGTGACCCTTTTCTTATGATCATTTCTTAATTGTAAAACTCTCGGTAATCAATCAGAATTTTGTATTATTGTTGTTGGTGGTGTCAAATAGGGTCAATTACTCGAATTTTTTCCCAAAATGACCCTCTTTTTGAAAGTTTTTCCAGAACTGACCCGTTTTTTATAAAATTTCCATAAACGACCCACCCGCTTTTTGAAAAAGCGAGTTTGGTTAAAAATAACTCGCTTTTTCAGAAAGCGAGTGTTAAACTTTTAATTTTCGAAAGGTTAGACTCGCTTTTTGAAAAAGCGAGTTATTTTTAACTAAACCCGCTTTTTCAAAAAGCGCGAATGGTTATTTTGGTAAATATTTTCGAAAGTGGGTCAGCTTGGTAAATACTTTTAGAAAGTGAGTTAGTTTGGTAAATAATTTCAGCAAGTGGGTCAGTTTGATAATAAGTTCTTTCTATATCACATTGTCACTTTATCTTCTTTAGACTACTATATATGAAATCGTTTCTTTAGACTACTATATATGAAATCGTTTGTCAGGACTTTCTATATCACATTGTCACTTCATCTTCTTTGGTAATGATTTTATAAAGTTAGTAACTGTTTAGCAGTAGTCGAGAATATACATAACTTGACATTATTTCAGTATACACATAATTGATGTGTTTTAAGTTGTCGAGAATGAGCCAATAGATACTGTTGGATCATGTAGGCGAGACAACAAACACTAGAGAGGGGGTGAATAGTGTTAATAAAAAACTGTGGAAATTTTCTTCGGTACAGTCAACTTGTTTGTGAACCAGTCGACTGAAGTGATCAAATAACAGTAAATACAATAACTCGGTGCAGTCGACTTATAGATAAGGCAGGCGACTGATGATGCAATGACAGTACAAGTTATACGAGACTGATCAGTCGACTGATAGTGCAAGGAGTCGACTGTCCAGACAAGTTTTACAGAACTTATGAAAACAAAAGTAAATGCAAGATCAAGACAACCAATCACAGAGTACACAAGATTTATCCTGGTTCGGTCCTCCCGACCTACATCCAGTCCCCAAGCAACCCACTTGAGATTTCCACTATTCTTGAAAAAGTTTACAAGAATACCCTACGGCGTTAAAAACAACAACTACCTTTCTCTCAACCAGAGTCCACTCTACTAAAGAGAAAAACCCACTTACTAGAGTTAAAATGGGCTTAGAAACATTTGGCCAAGATTTCATGTTTCCATAAAAGTTTGTAGAGGTTCTGTTGAACACCTCACATTCCCTTCATCACCTTACGAAAACATTCCCAAGTTGATAGAACTTCACATCGAGCTGTGTACCTATAGCTTCATGCTTCCAGAGTTCACAAGAATACTAGGTTCTGTTTCAACAAAGGAATATGGATGATTTTCTCAAATGTGAACCCCTTTCGATCTAGCATCTCCAACACAACTGTCCCCTCACCTACTACGTCACAATTCACACCAGTCCTCGTCCTCATAGAACGACTTTTTGTAGACTTCTATGTAGAAAACATCTCCCTCACTGAGTAAATATGAGAAGAACTACCTGAATCAAGAAACCAGTCAGAATCCACATCTTTAGAACTCGAAGTAAAAATGCGGTCTAAGTTATCACCTGATTCTGCAACACTAACTGTGTTGGCATCTTTTCTGATTCAATAACTTGTGACAATCCCTCTTGTAGTGCTCAATCCCTCTACAATGGTGGGAACAGATCCCACCCTTATGCACACTATCCATTTCAGTTGAAGTTCCCTCCACCACCATGCAACTCAAAGAAGTAGACTCCGATTTCTGATTTTCCTTCACAAGTTCGTCCTCCTTTAAGCACTTGATCACACCGGCCACTGAGAGCCTCACCTTGGTAGATTTTTCATGCAGCATGGTGGTTATCAAATGCTTGTACAAATCTAGCAGTGAATATATCAAGTTGAAAGTTGTATCATCTTCACCTGATTTCATTTGCGGTTATCGCCGTTAATTTGGAGAACACCTTATTGAATTCCACTGTATGATCATGAAGAACAGTACCTTTCTTTATTAAGAAACAAAACAGTTTTCTCTTCCAGTATATCAAATCCAGTAACGATGATTCCGAATAGCCAATTATGACTCTTGCCCACAGACTCACCACACTTTTCTCCTTAAGTAAGTTGAACTTGACTTCGTCAGCCAAGGACAACCAGATAAAACTCAAATCTTTTAAACAAATCTCATCTCACTTCTTCTTTACCATGCTAACTGACTTTATTGCCACACCTTACTTCTCTTTATCTCCTTCTAGGCCACGATGCAAGCCCTGTTGAACCAATACATCGTACATGTCCACCTTCCAGAGATTAAAGTTGATCTTACCATTAACTACTTGATCTTCAACAAATCATGATCTGTCATCTTCACCATGAACTTGAGAAACCCTTGCTTTGATACGAGTTGTTAAGAAATTTGGTACAAACAGAATTTAGAGCGAGAAGTGACAACCAATCACAACAAACAGCCAAGTAAACGTAGACTACACCAAACAAAAAAGCATACAATTGGTCCCGATTCGGCGAACCTAATAAGGGAGAGAAATAACCGAGATATTATTGAACTAGGCTCGACATAAGAGTTACAATGCTCTAACCAAGAATCTATTTTTCTCTTTAGCCTCACTAGAAGATTCTCTGATGTTTACAATGGAAAACTCTCATATGAAGTATTACATCTCATGGAGGCCATTACAATGATTTATAGAGATCTAGAAAAACCTTAGATTGTAGCCTTGATTGTAGCATGAAGAAGCCACGCAATAGAAGCCGTATCATATATCTTGGAGAACAAGTTGGGCTCAAAATATAAAGAATCAATGGAATATTCATACAAGTATACTCAAACATAATCACAACCTACTCATAAATTTAAGCATGAAACAATTCTACATAAAATTAGAAAATGGAAGAACACCCACATTTTAAAATGTATTCCGTGAAGAGAGAAGGAAAGGTCCCTTAGAAAATCTCCTAGTATTTTCTCTTCCAACTAGCCTCCAAAGAGAACCCTTAAAAAATATGAAAATAAAATGACTCCCTTTTCAACAGTGGGCCGGTGGCTCCATACAAGACGAGAGAGAAGGTAAAGTGGAAGGTTAGCATGATCTCCAAAATAACCACCCATATCCCATGTTCCACTCTGAATTTTTTCCCAAAATTACCCTCTTTTTGAAAGTTTTTTCAGAACTGTCCTATTTTGTTTTTAAATTCCCTAAACGACCCACTCGCTTTTTGAAAAAGCGAGTTTGGTTAAAAATAACTCGCTTTTTCAGAAAGCGAGTGTTAAACTTTTAATTTTCGAAAGTTTAGACTCGCTTTTTGAAAAAGCGAGTTATTTTTAACTAAACTCGCTTTTCCAAAAAGCACGCTTGGTTATTTTGGTAAATATTTTCGAAAGTGGGTCAGCTTGGTAAATACTTTTAGAAAGTGAGTTAGTTTGGTAAATAATTTCAGCAAGTGGGTCAGTTTGATAATAAGTTCTTTCTATATCACATTGTCACTTCATCTTCTTTAGACTAGTATATATGAAATTGTTTCTTTAGACTACTATATATGAAATCGTTTGTCAGAACTTTCTATATCACATTGTCACTTCATCTTCTTTGGTCATGATTTTATAAAGTTAGTAACTGTTTAGCAGTAGTCGAGAATAAACATAACTTGACATTATTTCAGTATACACATAATTGATGTGTTTTAAGTTGTCGAGAATGAGCCCATAGATACTCTCAATCTCCGGTATACAAATAATTGGCTTATATTGATAAGTTAGAAGCGCCAGATGGAAAAATGTACACACTATAAAACGCCATGCATATTACTTTGTTGAAACGGCGCCTTATATTGATTGGAACTCTTGACACACGAGACTGCACGTACACAGCTCAAGGTAGAGTTCTATCAATTTAGGAAGGTCGTCATATGGTGATGTTGGGAAAGAGGAGTGTCTCGTACACCCTGTACAAGTTTTGCAGGGACGAAAAAACTCGGCCAAGTGTTTTAAAGCCCATTGTTGCTAAAGTATTATCTAGTTTATCGTCACTAGAATCACTAAAGTGAGACTACGACGTTCGAATACCATCGAGAGGTGAAGTGCCTCGGGGTAGGTGGAGTTTATGCGGAGGATAGTGCCTGTGTGTTAACACCTACCAGGGTGTGCCTTTAACGGAGCAAACTGATGATTGGAGAAAAAAGTAGCAGATTAATTCAGCTAGCTGAAGAAGTCACTGAATCGAGTTCGTTTGAAGGTGGAGAATGAAAGAGTCTAGATGAGTTTGATTACACACGCGTATACAATCCAAGGTAGAGATTTCATATATAGTAGTCTAAAGAAGATGAAGTGACAATGTGATATAGAAAGAACTTATTATCAAACTGACCCACTTGCTGAAATTATTTACCAAACTAACTCACTTTCTAAAAGTATTTACCAAGCTGACCCACTTTCGAAAATATTTACCAAAATAACCAAGCGTGCTTTTTGGAAAAGCGAGTTTAGTTAAAAATAACTCGCTTTTTCAAAAAGCGAGTCTAAACTTTCGAAAATTAAAAGTTTAACACTCGCTTTCTGAAAAAGCGAGTTATTTTTAACCAAACTCGCTTTTTCAAAAAGTGAGTGGGTCGTTTACGAAATTTTAAAAAAAAACAGGGCAGTTCTGGAAAAACTTTCAAAAAGAGGGTCATTTTGGGAATAAATTCTTCCACTCTCCACTCTCTCACACCCTTTGACGAAGTCTTGTTCTCTTGGTTTCAATTTGGCTCACCAATCTATGGTGGGGAGTGCACGAGTTTGTGTAATTTCACACATGCACATGGTGGCGTAGAATTCTTACAAATGTAGTAGTATACTTACTAGCTATAAGTGAGTTTAAGTTAATTCTACCAAGAATTATTAAAATCTAGCATTACATATATTAAAATTAAGCACAAAAATATAAATATACATACTTCATTGATTTCATAAAAATAAATATACGTAATTGACACGTGCATTGAAAGTCCGTGTATTGCACGTATAAATAAAAATATATTTGAGTCAAAATAGGAAAAAATGAATTTTGAGAAAATGGTAAAATAAACAATCGAAATATAAAATACATAAAAATATTTATATTAAGAACGTTACGAATATTACACGTAACGGTACAAAATACATATGTGTAACACATGCGAGATAAAATTGTAATAACTCAATTTGTGGGGTGTTACATGAGGAGAAGCACTCGTGTAGGGACCTAGATTAACTGGTGAGTTGGAAGATACTCATGAAGTATATATGACCAGACTTCTAAGGTGTGCATTCAAACATAATATGGAAGTAGGTTTCAGAGGTACATGCATAGGCTATGCATGTTGCATCTCTGGGCCATCCCTCTCTACTTAAGTTTGCTTTTGAATGAAGTTTATCCCAACTGAGGAGACGTATAAATATTTTGAGAGGTGCAAAATTTCTCCAAGTAGCAGCTGCAAATGGAGATCTGACTACACCATCAATGAAAAAGCTATAAGCTGACTTTACTATCTATATCTCAGCTGTTGTGTGCTTCCATCATGGTATATCACTTCCTGGAGAGGGAGAGATGGAGCTAATGGCTTCTAGTAGTCTATCATTCTCTGTAGAAATTTCACCAACCAGTATCCTCTTAAGTCTGGGTCTCTATTTCCACCCTAATTCAGTCCATGTTCCATGTATGAGTAATGGAGCTGAGATGTGCCATGCAGCGTTTGCCAATGATGGGAAGGAGTTCATGATGCAGGTGCCATCAAACCAGTTATGCTGCCATAAGAGAATGGAGGAGTCATCTCTAACTTTTGAAGAGATATTGGAGAAGAATTGGTGTTTGAGGCTAAACAAGTCCATCCAAAAGGCAGAGGTAGAGGAAGGGGCATGGTAGGTTGCTAAAAAAGTGTTGAAGTACAGGGACCTTAGTGTTTCAGATACAAGGCACTAACGACACGATTGAAAATTTGCAGATTAATTATTCTTAATCCACCAGAGGCTTTGGGGAGACGGACTTTCTACCAGGAGATATTGACCTTTGCAGTCAAAATTTGAGCCATCCATAGAAACATGCTTCTGATTTGGTCTATTCTTTGGATGACCTAGTTGTGAAGCTTAAAAAAGGAAGCAAAATAGACAGGCAGGGAGGTGAGGATTGAGATGATCAAAACCAGTCTACCTCCTTTGGAGAGAAACCTACCCTTCCAAGATACAAGTCTCTTCCTACAACAGATGTCATAAATCCGGAGAGGGGGTTAGGTTTTCTAGGACCAACCGTACATATTAGCAAGTTCCACAATTAATGTATTAATAAAAGTAATCTAGAATTATTTCAAGTGACATTACCAATCGTGTTCGGTTCTCTGGGAACATGAAGTAGATATTGATAAGATTGACACAAAAAACTGAACAATGTTCAAGATATTTAATATACCAAAACAAAACACCATGTAACAAATTTCTTAGCATCAACACGAATACATTATTTCAAGACATAATTCACTGAATCATTAATAATGTTTGCTTAACAACTGAACAGTCACCAAGTAAAGAAAAAATTATATCTTGGAAGATGTGGAGGCATTGGAGGCTTTGGAAGAGGAAGAGATGTATTTGTGAGAGATACAATCGAAAGAGGAGGTGGAGGGAGGCGTCAACAGTTGAGGATCAGAGGGCATTATGGATCGCAAGATGCGAGAGAGAAAAGTAGGAGGGAAGAGATTTGGACGTATTGGGGTTGAGGTTGATTTTGGGGGTTTTGGGCGAAATAGAAGAAAGAAGTAGAATGGGGGCTAGGGTTTTTCCAAATGCTTAAGAGAAGGGAAATTAAATTTTGGTATTTTGTATTTACATTTATTTATTTTCATATTGAGATGTGGGTCTATTAATAAGCTTTGTTTTTAATTTGATGTATCTATTGCACGTGTGAAACACATATATTTTAAGTTATTTAATTTTGACCATTACTCAGTTAAATCAATCAAAAAAATGGATGAACTGGATTTGCTCTCAACTTAACTACCCTTTTGTCATATTTTAGAAATTTTATTTTTGGGGGCATTGTTTGGAAAAAATATCCAAGGAAAAACAAAATTTCTAAACTATTATTTTTTATTAATTATTGTTTATTGATTAATTAATTTTGATGACCAATTCCAATAATTTATCTCAGGGTAAAATTAAATGTACAATTATTAACAGGGGTGTATTGGATTGGAATTTGAAAAGAATTTAAAAGAATGTGAAAATCCTAGTGTATTCTATTAGGATTTTAAAGGAGTTTATAAAAGTCACAGTGTATTCAATTGAGACTTTAAGTGATTCTATTTAATTCTTGGTGTATTCAATTGAGATTTTAAATGACAACATTAAATTCTCAGTGTATTCAAAAAGTTATTGATTTTGGTAGAATTGAGAATTTGGAGGATTTAGATGGAATCTAGGGTCTGAGGTATAAATACCAAAAGCCTTTGCAATTCTCACCTTCTCTGTAGAAACTTTCAAGCCACATTTGTGAGTATGGTTTTGTTTCTTGTACATATGCCCCAAATTATCCCCAAATAAACCCAAACCCTAATCCCCTTCTCTCGCCATCGTCTTCTTCCTCCTCTCTTCTACCTCCCGACCTCCGATTCCCACGCAGAGGCCTAATTCAACCCAAACCCTAATTCAACCCAACCACTGATCCCCACGCAGAGACCTCCATCCGCCTCCTGAAAGACAATGGAATCAATTTCAATCAAAATCAACGCGACGGAGTTGATTCAAAAATATTCTCAACATTGCTATGGCTTAAATTGGTTTCTCGTTGCAAGTATAGGACGAAGTGGATAACGTTCCATGGTTTGTATGATGTGGCCTATATAGTGAAACTATTAACTAGAAGACATATGGTACAGAAACAGCTAGTATTGAGTTGATGAGGAGATGTGGTAGAGTTATGATGCCTAACGGGAGAGTTGGTGCTCCTTATAGATTTTTTGCTCCATGACTTTGGTTACCGGGTATTATTAGTTATTATTATTTTATGCTATTTCAGAATGTTAAAACAGCGAGTATTGAGTTGATGGACTCATCAACAGCTCTCTCATGTAGGGCTCTTTTTTTTTTGCTATTACTTTTGTTTATGTGGGTGTCCTAGAACTTCAGAAAAATCTTATGAGAATGACATTTTTATGACTTGCAAGGTGCCTTGATATTTATTCGTACTACTCTTATGAGAATGACAATCTTGTGTAGGAAATGAACTAAATATAAAGTCTATTGTTATCGAATTCCTTCGAATTTCATTAAATTCATAATAAGAATTCCATCAGACTATTTTAAAATCCTTATAAATCCAGTCAAAGTTTTAGGTGAATTCTCCATAAATTCCTTAAATACTGGGATTCTCAATTCTTTTAAAATCTTTTGAAATCTCAATCCAATACACCCCTGTAAGAGTCACAATTGTGATGGTTATACCTTGCGTAATTATTATCATTAATCAATTGCTTTTATTTTGCGGATCATCGTTGGGTTCTTCAAATTTTTTTACGAGAAAGCCTTGGCTCGAACTAGAAACCCTGGATCAAGCTGCCACTCAATATCCCACCCCACTCAATATCAATCAGGACATTGCCTATCACGATAAGAAGAAGTGGTTTGAAAATGAAAAATCTCCTTTATTGTATTATCTTCCCCAATCAACCTTTTATCCTTTCCTCGCCTCAAACTATATTATACATTTTTTTTTTTGAGGGAATAGGTGGGATAAGGCCACCCTGTTTCATTAATAAGAAGTTAATAAAACAACCCCGACGGACCGGGAAGAAAAACAACAAAACAAAACAAAAATACAATGCAGGAAGCAAAAAGACAAACAAGCATACCCCCCAACAAACCCTAGGGGGTGGGTCTAACTACTAAAAAAAAAACATCAAAGCCACCATAGAAGTCCAGAGAGCTGAACCCACTCCCACACTGAGTCACCACTGTCCTGACTGGTGAAGCCAGTCCCTCAGTCCAGCGTCGGTCCGAACTCCATCTCTTCATCGTCAAACTCCTCTATTGGGAAAACTTCGGCTATCCTTCCTCTTGCCCCTGTGGCGGCAGCTGTAGCCCAACAGGAGATAAGATGCATGATGTTAGTTAGGTTACCAGAAATACTATTACAAGAAGCACGAAAATAAAAATTATTTCTGTCAAGCCATAACACCCAAGTTGTTGCCGCAATTGCGAGGTACCATGCCTCCTTCATATCATGGCGGGCCGTTGCAAATTTGGGGCCAATCCACAGCTCCTCATAAGTGCAGGGATAAACCCCTGTTCCTAGAGCTCGGAGTACCTCAACCATAGTTGCCTTACTTCTGGGGCAGTTGATGAAAAGATGATTTAGGTCTTCCATGTGAGCGTCGCAGAAACCACAATTGGTCGCCACCCGTGGTTGTCTTTTGGCAAGATTTTGCCTTGTGAGGATAGCATTATTGAGCACTAGCCATAAGAAAACTCTGACTTTAAGTGGAGTTTTTGTGTTCCACAGAACCTGAGCCCAGCTGGGTCTGCATCCTCGAAAGTGGATCCGATGATACAGCGATCTGACCGAGAAGGCTCCCTTGCTCTCGAGCCCCCATCGCTTCTGGTCCGGTCTTTGCGTGCACCTTGTGCCTGCCCGTGTGATGTGTGCATGCATGTCAATCAGTTGCTGGTGTAAAGTTGGGGTGAGCACTCCTCGGAGCGCTGGTTTCCAGCCTCCTCTTTTCCATCCTTCGGCAACGGACATATTCGGGCGCCTCGCCCTCTCATACAGAGCTGGGAACATATCCTTCAAGGGATGTGCTCCACACCACCTATCCCACCAGAATCTAGTGGACCGTCCATTGCCGATAGTTGACGTAACAACCGAGTTGAATGGGCCGCTAGCCTTGGCAATTCCTTTCCAGAGTCTCGAGGCTTTGGCTCCTACTCGGAAGCCAAGGTTTCTCGTGCCTTTTCCCCTTAGATAAGGCTGAATGAAGTCCTGCCACCCTTCCCCACTATTGTGGAATACCTTCCACCACCACTTCCCCAGCAGGGCAAGGTTCATATCCCTGAGGTCAATGATGCCCAGCCCTCCATGAATCTTCTTCATGCAAGCTATACTCCATTTGATGAGGTGGTAACCACCTTTATTCGAGTCTGCCCCCTTCCAAAGGAATCGTTTACGAATCCGGTCAATCTTCTGGATCACCCACTTTAGGAGCTCGAAATATGACATGTAGTAGATTGGCATGTTAGACAGCACTGAATTGATGAGAACCACTCTGCCCCCGAGGGACAACGATTTACCTTTCCAACCCGACAGTCTGTCCTCCACCCTATCAATAATAGGCAACCAATCTGCTTTAGAAAGTTTTCCTGGTCTGAGTGGTAGTCCTAGGTATTTGATTGGAAAGCCACTCGTCGAGCAGTTTAAAATAGTAGCGTGATCCCCAGCTACATCATCGTTTAAGGAAATAGGAGTCAGCGCACTCTTGAGGAAATTAATCCTAAGGCCTGACCAGGCCTCAAAACAGTAGAGGGTCCCTTTAAAGCAGATAGTTTCTCGTCTAGACCCATTACCAAAGATAAGGTTGTCATCTGCGTATTGTAGGATCGTACACCCTTTAGTCGTTGCGGAGCTGGCCACTGGTGTGATCCAACCTTTATCCTGGCAATTCTCCAGCATAACCCGTAGCACATCCGCAACAATAGTAAAAAGAAGTGGGAGAGCGGGTCCCCTTGCCTGAGACCCTTCCTACACGGGAACGGTTGTCCCGATCTACCATTCACTGATATGACAGTTTTGCTGGTCTGCAAGCACTGCTTGATCCAACCGATCCATTTAGACCCGAAGCCCCTACCCCTGAGCGCTTCCAGCAAGCACTCCCAGTCAACCGAGTCATAAGCTTTCTCAAAGTCCAGCTTAAGCAGAAAGCTCTTAGAGTTGGACGTATGGCACCGGTGGACAACTTGCTCTGCCGTTGCCATGCAATCAAGAATATTCCTGCCCTTAATGAAGCCCGATTGGGACTTGTTGATAAGGCAGTCCATAATACTCCCCAGACGGATAGCTAGGATTTTTGTGATAATCTTCACCGAGTAGTTAATGAGGCTGATAGGCCTAAAATCGCCCACTTTTGCCGCTTCTCCCCGTTTAGGAATTAGGATTACCTCCGCAAAATTGAACATACCCAATCTAAGCTTGTTGTTAAAAAAGTCATCCAGCAGTGCCATATAGTCCCCTTTAATTTCTTTCCAGAAAATTTGAAAGAACATCATAGGAAAGCCGTCTGGTCCGGGCGATTTGTCCGCTCCCATTTGACTGATAGCTTTTTTAACTTCCTCCTCCGAGAACTGAGATTCCAGGCAGGAAAGCTTAGGTGATGATTCATTCTGGTACGACTGCCAGAAGTCCGACCTAACTGGGACCTGGAAGTCATTTTTCTTCCCCAAGAGGTCCTTGTAGTATCCTTGGAAGGCCGTGGAGATCACACGTTCATCTTGAACTGTCCCCGAACTAGTCTCCAAGGATAAGATAAGATTGGACCTGCGCCTTGCACTTGCCACTCGGTGGAAGAAGGCGGTGTTCGCGTCTCCCTCTTTGAGCCACGAAATTCTCGATCTTTGTTGCCATTTAATTTCTTCCATCTTATAGAGATAGGCAATATTCTCTCGGAGCTCAAGAAGCCTATTTCTTTCCTCCTGTGACAGGTCTCTAGATTCCTCCAGCCTTTCGAGCTCATCAATTCCTTCCAACAAGGAATCTTTTGCGTGCCAAATGGTCGAGAACCTAGATCGGTTCCATCTACGAAGCCGCTTTCTTAATCTGCGAATCTTTTCACACCATCTGCTTGCAGCGTCTGTGCCAGATACTGGAAGCGCCCAGTTTTCCATAACCAGGTGGTGAAATCCCTGGATCTCCAACCAGGCCTTCTCAAATCGGAATTTTCGGTGCCTACTGCCTCCCCGAAGGCCAGTGTCAAGAAGGATTGGAGCATGATCTGACGTTGGTCTAGGGATCGATCTAGCATTCGCAAGGGGGAACTTAGCCTCCCAATCCAACGATACGAGAATCCTGTCCAATTTTGCCAAAATCGGAGAAGATTGCATGTTAGACCAAGTAAAGAGTCTATCAGTGATCGGGATATCAATAAGCTCAAGCTCCGTGATCACTCTGTTGAACTCTGCTCTGTCCCTGTCGCTGGAACCTCTACCCTTGTGTTCGAAAGCAAATCAGGTAATATTGAAGTCCCCTCTGACAATCCAGGCCCCTGGCCATCGTAGACGAATATCGGCCAATTCCTGCCAAAAGGCTGCACGCTCTGAAGCCACGTTCGGCCCATAAACCACCGTGATAGTCTGCATATACTTATCAGCACGTCGCTCTAGACGAGTAGTCAGGAAGAAAGTTCCATTGAAGACCTCTAAGCACGTGAGCAGGTCGGAGTTGAAGCCAATAGCAATTCCACCCGAGGCACCCGCGAATGGGCGAAGAACCCATTCCTTGATATGGGTTCCCCCAATTCTCTTAAGTTTGGACCCATGACTAAGTTTGGTTTTCTGAAGCCCAACCACATCCGCCTTGGACTTCGTGATAACGTCTCTAACCATACCTCTTTTACTTTTGTCCCCCAGACCCCGGACATTCCAGAAGAGCGTATTCATTGGGAAACCGTGTCTGAGGTGACCGTGATTGAGGGACTCGGGCGTGAGTCGCCCACAGAGACCGCTACCTCCCTAGAGTTGGCTCCTAGTTCCTTATGGACACTAGCTTTAGCCCTCTCAGTTTCCCATCCCCTCATTTTGTTAAGAAGAAACGCATTGCGTTCCTTATCGCACACTTCCAAACCACAAGTTGTAGCTAGAATAAAAACTTCAGAATCTGACAGGAAATTTAAAATATTAGCAAGAAAAAATTTAGTACCTCCATTGACGTGTTTAGCCGCTTTGGAGGCCGTGGCTCGCTCCAAGAAATCATCCAAGGACTCCGCATGAGCCCTCTTAGGATAGCGGGGAACTCTGAGCCCAACTGTCCTCTGAGACGACCCTGCACTGCCGTTGGGAGCTGACTCAGGGAAAGTGGATAGAACCACCTCAGGCGAAATCTCCCTCTGGGTGTTAGCTACGCACTCAAGATCCTCTGACTCCTCTTCAGAGCACAAGAAATCAAGGTTTAGCCGTCCTTCTAGGTCATCCTCACTGTTTGTGAGTTGTAACTCCCTTTGAAGTTGGGTCCCACTCAAGGCGGACTCCTCATTGAGCCCGTTGACTGGCGACATACTGTTCGTAGCAGAGAGGATGTTCTCTGCTGCGTTCCCCTCAGTGGGCCCGCTCCCCTCTTGAAGTAGTGCCTGACTGTGCAAAATAACAGTGTCACAAGACTTGGATACAATAATTGGCTGTATGGACCCCTCTTTGGGCCCACACAAGTCTATAAAAGGGCCACCCTTCTCTTTGAAATTATTCCCTGAATAAGGCTCACCCACGTCTTTAATGTGTACCCCTCCTCTGCTGTTTACCCTACCGCATACTTCGATACTTCCGCTCCTCGAAAAGCTGTTTTGGGCGGTGACTTTACCACCAATGCCAAGTGGCGCCTCTTCATTCGTTGCAACAGTAGTGGGTGCTGTGATAACTTGGTGAGTATAGGCTTTCGAGAAAGCCTCGCCACCTGTCCAACTACAGATGGCCCTTGCTGCGGCTAGAAACGACAGCCCCTCAGAACTCTCACCTACTCCCTTCGAAACCCTGGCACTCCCAATTGCTTCATCTTCTTCCCCTTTCTGTGCACGCTCCAAAAGCCCCCTTTGACCACCCACTTCTACAGCTCCACAGCCCCCTCCCTCCACTACAAGCTCCCTCTCCTCTGTGTTGCTTTTACTGAGTACGCTCAGGGTACTGATCTGCTCTTTCCCCAAAGGGGGGTCAGTATCTTTGGCCGCAGGCTTCACAGAAGCTTCTTTTTCAGCTACTTTAACAGTCCCTGTTGAAACCAGCCTTTCATCACCCACTCTCTGGTCGAGACTGGCGGAGCGCTTGTCGTCACCCCCCCTTTGTCGCTATTCCCCACCAGACCTTTTCTCTGATGTTGCATGTCGGAGCTTTTTGGATTTTTCCCCCCCTGTTGGTCTGAGCACACTGGTCCCCCCTCCACAGTCTCAGTGCAGGCCTCCAGGGGGTGGTTGAGCGCAGTCACTGGTTTCTCCGCTGAGTTGATGGCCCTTGGTAGCTGTTGACCCTTGGATAAACCGGTTAGACGAGTTTCTCGACCTCCGGTGTACGGGAAACTCTTAAGTGGCCGCCTCTCGTCCACCGTAAACCCCTGTCGCTGCTTTGGAGCCATGGCCGCATTGATAACCTCCCGGTGAGCTCTTTCAATCTCATGAGAACCATCGATAGTGAGGCTATTCGATGATGAGAGAACTTGTTTGTAACTACGGTTGTCTCTGAGATTCACAGTCGGCTGATGGGCTTGGTTCATCGGCAGTGCTTCAACCCTCTTCTCTAGCACGAATCTAACCAAATATGCTTCCTCAAAAGAATTTTTTTTTGCGAATCGTGGCATCAGAGAGATGTCGGAGCTACGTATCAATACCCTTGCCGAAATTAGGTCGGAGCGATGCCTCGTCTTCTCATCAAGCTCCTCCACTGACCCAAACACCGAAATGATTTCTTGAATCGCTTCTCTTTTCCAGAAGTGAAGAGGAATATTATGGATCCAAATCCAGAAGCGATCTCCCTGAGGGAGCTCTGCTCCGAATGTTGGCGACCACTCACTGAAGACAGCTTGAAAGTGTCCAAAGTCGATCTTCCCTAGGCTCACCACCTCCGACACCTTTTCCGGTTTGGGGAAAGAGATCAGGAACTGCTGATGACACAATTTTTTGACCACCCAGTCCTTGTCGGCACGCAAAGGCCATTTGAGGTTCAGTGCGTTGAGGAATGTACTTCGGAGGGAGACCCATACCGGATCTTGGCAATCGCACACCATTGTCGAAGCCAGTCTTCTTCATGCTTGATAACCGCTAGGCTGTGAGCAAGTTTGATCCTGGTGGGGCTCTCTGGTGACACCCCTCTGACCACTAGCCTGTCCTCATCCAGGTTGGAGCCGTTGACGTTGGTGCACGAATATGACATGTGCTTCACTTCAAGCAACTAATGCAGCGCACCTCTTTGGTACATTCCGAGCGGAAATGACCAAGGTCCCCACAATTGAAGCATGGGGCGGGTTTTTTTTTTCCTTTTCGCATCTTTTTCTTACCATGTTCACTTAGAGTAGTTTGAGAATTTCTGATAGTATGGTTGTGGACTATTGGTTCTTGATGGGTTGGAGGCGAGGATGGGAATTGCTTCCTCTTACCCCCTCTGGCCACCGTCACCCACTTCTCTGCCTCCTCCTCTTCTCGCGCTCGTTCCACCATATTAGTGGGCCCTCCGTTTGGCTCCCCTCGTTGGGCCCAAATGGTCTGGAGCTTTCTCGATGGATTGGATGGCGATGCTAGGAGTGGCTGGTCGGATGGAAGAGGGAAGCACAGTAGATAGAGAGTTGGGGATGGGGTGGGGCAACGTCGCCTTGGCGTTGAGGATCATGATTGGGGTTTTTGAAGCATGAGGGTGGTGAGGTACTGAAGCAGAGGTTTCTGATGCTTTGTTTACTGAATTATAGTGTGGTTCCCTGTAGGTGTCGTGCTTGCGTGCACCACCCTCATGAGATCTCCGATATCGGCCCTTTGGAGGGGTTTCTTTCCGTCTGAAAAGGCATGGAGAGGGACCCCTTCGATGGGCCCTTCCCTCATAGACCTCCTCATGTCGGCGGTGATACCCATGGCCTCTAGGGGATCCTACGCTCGAGCGATGATGAGAAATGTTCCTCTCCACGCGATGCTGATGTGCACGTGAGTGCGCCCTCGCTGAGTGAACACCTCTGATCTCACTAACTTCTCGCTCTGCCATTGGCAGAATCCTTTTTGTCGCGTCAGTAACAACTGGGGTTGGGGTTGGGGTTGGTGAAGGGATGGGTAGCACTGTGGTAACTATTTGGTTGTTTGCACCATTGGTGGTCGTTTGCTGAGTTTGAACTTGCGTTGATGCCGGTGGGTGTCGGACCCTCTCGTTGGGCCCGCACCCACTGAGCTCTAGCACAGATAACATTGTAAGGTGATGGGGTTTGTAATCGGCTGTAAGCAGGAAGTGTGGGTGGGGGGGGGGGTGGTGGAGATAATCGAATGCAGAAAAGAGGGGGGTGTGGGGTTTGGGGTTGGGTTCTGAGATGAAGAGGAAGAAGAAAGCTAGAAGGAGGGAGAATGGTGGACGGAGGCTTCGTCGGAGAGGGTAACCGGTGAATAGGAGAAGGGAGTTGGTGGGAGAGTTTTCATGGTTTCTGGTGAAAGTGAAAGTTACAACTTATGGTTTTCATGGTTTCCCAAAAAGTTTGGCAAACTATATTATACATTTTATAATGTATTTAACCTGAGTTGAGCATTCACTACTGATTGAGATCTCCCTCCACCAGTCCGTGCATATGGAGGTCGCCGCTAGTTCGGAGGTCTAATATTTTTATGTTGTATACTGTCTCTAGCTGTTCGTACATGTAACGCTAGTCTATGTCTTAAGGCAGAGTCTACCTCGATATTCTTCCAAGGTCGTCAGATTCATTCTAAACATGTGTTCTTTTATTACAATTATCATTATTTATATGCAAAACTTATTTACTTAGTAAGAAATTATTTTTTTCACCAGAGAAAGGTAGAGTGATTCCCTACCTCAATATATTAACATAAGTTAGCAAAATATACAGGCAAGCTTTCAATATTCATGAGAAGAAAGAAGAACCAAGAGTGGCTAATATAGTGGGAATGGAGAATGTGATGCGTTTTCAGCCCTAAAGTGAAGAGAAGGTACATTACTATTGTCGTACATTTTACTTACTCTAGAACTGAATTCATACACAAACTCCCCCCAACCAAGGAATCCTAATCAACAAAATTGGCATCTCAATTCATCAAAAGTAAATAAAGTACTCTAAAAAAATTTAAGTATATTATTGTTAAAGATTATGAGAAATAATAAGAAGATAAATTAGGGTTAATATCGTAGACTAATGTTTTTTTTTATACTGGCAAAAGGTAGGGAAATCCTACCTCACGAAGTATATATATATATATATATATATATATATATATATATATATATATATATATATATATATTAGAGCTAGGATAAGGTTAATACAAGCTACAATGGTGGGGTTGTAAAGCGGGCTAAGCACTATGAGTGTACGAGTTCGAGATAGCATAACGTTGAATCGTAGAGAGGGCAGCAGACTATTGTCGTAATCCTCAACTAGAATCAAATTTATGATCTCATCCCTCCTGCACTCATCAAAGTTGCACCCCGAACAAAAACAAAAAAGCAACCCCCCATGCAGTATGCCATACAGTACAGTTATCAAAACAAATACAAGACTCGGGACAATATAGGTCCCCAAAAAATCTATTACATAGTTCGACTACCCCTGGCTGCTATCAATGCTGTGAAGTGGATAGTCCATCCTGATCCGGAGTAGATCTCTTGCCTCTGCATCATCAAGCTCCTTCAGGATCTTGGCCTTCTTCGTGGAGCTTCCGCTGTTATCTCGTCAATGAGAGAACCATAATTTGACATTAGAGATGAGTTTATCCACAGTAATATGCTTGTTATTGAAAGTTATATCATTCCTAGCAATCCAGATACTCTAACAAGCAGAAAGTGTAATCATATGACATGCGTGTGTGAACTTGTGATTGTGATAGTCAAAACACCAGCGTGTGAAACAATCTGAAGTGGATGTAGGTAATTGAGGAATGTAGAAGTGGCGTGTGAAGTATTCCCAAGTGTGAACAACCACAGGATAGTCAAAGAATATATGGAAGGTGGTTTCAACTGGGCATGCGCAAGCCGTGCCTGTCTGATCACCATCCCATCTTTAAAAGTGAAGTCTAGCCTTGGAGTTGAGTATCTCCCAACTCAACATTCAGATAAAAATCTTGCATTTGAGGGATACCAAACTCTTCCAACAAGTGCAGAAGGAGGGGGATTTAAGGCCCGAGATGCTGAAGAAGTCGTAGGCCGATTTAACTGTGTAACTCCCTGAGCTAGAGTGCCTCTAAGTGGGAATGTTTGTGGTTGTAGAGAGTTGTAGATTGGAGATGAGTTGCAATAATTGGTCTTTTTCAAGAATAAGGCGGGAAGAGGATATATTGTTTAGACTTAGCCTCCAAATTCATCTACCATGTTGAAGATGACCCTGGGAGCAAAGCGAAGCATCTTTGTTCCAAATGGCCTCGAATAATGCAAGGAAAAGAGTGCATATGCTAAGGCCTCTGATCCACTTGGAAATCCAAAATTTGAGCAACTGTCCGTCTCCCAGTTCCCAAGTAATCCCCTGTAGGAATTTATCTTTTAGTTTATAAATGCTCTTCCAAAAATCTGATGCTTAAGTAGAGCAAATGAAGGAACTTAACGCTCTATTAAAATATACGGACTTGAGTGTTTGGCTGCCAAGAGAGTCACTGGTCAAGAGTTTCCACCACCACTTCATTAGTAGGGCATTGTTGAATTGGTTGAGGTTCAAGATACCCAGGCCTCCTTGCTTTTTGGGCTGACATATGTACTTCCAGTTTGTACATGAGACCCTAGAAGAATTTGTATCGGCCCCTACCCAGAAAAATCTACTTCGTAATTGGTCTATCCTTGCCATAATCCATTGGGGCAAATAAAAGAAGGAAGCATAGTAAGTTTGCAGAGTACTAATACTGAGTTAATGAGGATTAATCTCCCTCCTCTAGATAGCAACCGTCCCATCCAGGTAGATAGTCTCATCTCGATTTTTAAAAGCAGAGGTTATCAATCCCTCTTCTTTGATTTGCCTTTGGTCAAGGGCATGCCCAAATATTTGGTGGGTAGCATATCTTGTTTGCAACTCAGGATATGAGAGAAAGCCTGGAGCTTGGCCTTAGAGGACCCAAAGTAAGTAATGGAGGATTTTCAGAAATTGATGTTTAGGCCTGAAATATTAGCAAACATATGAAGTAGTAATTTTAAATTAAGTACTTCTTGTTCATCACCTTTGCAGAAGATGAGAGTGTCATCAGCAAATTGGAGTATAGACAATGAAGCTAGAGAGCCCATGTGCTGATGTTGAGAGAATGTGTCTTTGCTTCTTCCACATCTTATCATTTGGGCCAGTACATCTACTGCCAGGATAAATAGCATGGGCTATAGGGGATCACCTTGCTTAAGGACCCTCTTGGAGTTAATAGTTCTCCCTCCCATTCTGTTAACCATAACAGAGGATTTAGCTGATCTAAGGATTGAGCTAATCCACCTGCACCATCTAGGGCCAAAGCCTCTGGCAGCTAGCATCTGTTAAATGAAGGTCCAACTGAGAGTATCAAAAGCTTTGCGGAAGTCAATCTTCAACATGAGGGTATCTGATTTATTGTTGCAACACAAGTTTATAGTTTCATGTGCAACCAAAAAGTAATCAACATTGTATTTTCCTTTAAGGAAGGCACTCTGTGATGAGGATACAAGGGAATGGAGCAGGGGGCTGAGCCTATTTGCCAGGATTTTGGTGAAGATCTTCAGAGAACAATTAAGGAGACTTATGGGCCAGAAGTCAGAGACTGTGTTAGCACCATCACACTTGGGGATTAGAACAATGTTTGTGTTAGTGTTAGTGCCCTAGAGACAATGTGATTGTGCTTCTAGGAAATACTTTTGTTAATTAATGATTGTGTTCTATTGATTATTATATGTTAATTTATTATGTCTTAATTTACTGCGATAAAAATGTTAGAGTAATAAATGTCCTTGGAATATATAATACGTATTCTATATCTTTAAGTATGAGACTTAAAAATGAGATTATATGAATAGTGTTTATATTCCTAAATATCCCTAATCAAGCATTGTCATTATGGGACAATAATAATGCATAAAGATTAGTATGTTTGTTGACTGATGACCACATCTCATTGGTCATAGGTATAGTGATACTAAAGTCAAGAACATAGGTGCATGTAAGATTCTACATGGCACTGGATAGACCCACAGTGAGATTCTTCATGTTTAAATAAAGTCATAAGAAAGACTCACAGTGATAATGGTGCAATGATCCTCTGACTTGAGATCATTATATTTCTATAAGAGGATTAATATACTTTGACTACATTAAAAGTTACTTTTGACCGGGTGATGATAAAAGTGGACATCGGGTATATTATGAGTCGTATGAGAAATATGAATGATAGATAAAGGATTTAACCCTCCTATAATTAGGAGAGATATTATTGGCCTCTTGATTGAGTGAGACTATGAAATGCATGGCCATGCTCAAATAATGATTTGTTTTAATAGTCTACTCATTGATCAAGAAAACCCGAATTAAATGTTGAAGAGGATGACTGAGAACATGCCTCGAGTTTAATCTATAATATTTGGTTAAAGGGATTATATTACACGGAAACATTAATCACGAAAGGTTTTATTGGATCACCAATTATTATTATTACTTGGGTAGCAATGATGTATTACTAGATGCCGCTCATTGTTTATAATTTTATTATTGGATATTAAAATTATTTCCAACGTAATAATAACCTAAAGGGTCACACACAAGAACGCTTGAAGGAGATTTGATTTAAATTATGAATTTAAATTAAATAGTAATTCGAATTTATTTATGATATTAATTAAGTGGGACTTAATTAATTAATTAAATATAATTTCAAATTTACTAATGATTAGAATTAGAATTATATTAGAATATTAATTAAGTTTGACTTAATTATTTATTTAATTAAGAATTCTAATTTTAATAAAAGCCCAATAGGATTGGGCTTTAGAAAAACAAATTTGTCTCTCTATATAAAGATCTTAAACTCTCAAATTGTTTTTTTGAGGCTAAGAGAAAAAACCCTAGCCGTTTGAGAGAAGAAGATGGAGATAGAGAGAATTTATTTTTTCTCGGATGCTAGTACATCGCTCCTTCAAATACCAAGTGTTCGTGTGGATACCGATAGAGCGTAGATCGCGTGAGTGGGATACGTGGTGATTCAAGAAGCTTGGACCTCCATTAGTCATCCTTTTCTCAACTGTTAAAGCTTCGTTTTAAGGTAAACGTTCATAACTACGAATTAAACGTCTTGTTTTGCATGGATCCTGCGATTGGGTTTCGATTTTATTGTTTTAATCCGCTGCATTTATGCCCCGAAAACCCAACAATGGTATCAGAGCCACTTGCGAAAACGTTTTAATTCGTTTATTTGTTACAGTTTTGATATATATGCATAAATTGTAAGTTAATGATGATTGGGATGATCATATGATGATCTTATAATCTGTATGTATACTGATATGTATATGATTTATGTTTGTTCTAATTACGAGAATCGTATTCGATATGGATTCTGAAACGGCTGCTGCAGATTTGCTGAAATCTATTTCTAGTGTCCGATTTTTGCAAATGAGTACCTTTTCGGAAAGGGAAACGAGCGTCTGAACAAAACTGATAGCTTAAGCTATCACCGACTCGTCTGTAAGGCGTTTGACGCAGTTTAGGGCCTGAAATATGCAATTTTATGTTTTCAGATTTAATTTCAATTTTCTGAATTATGCCTTATATGATTTTTATGATTGGATCATGATGAAATAAGATATGGTATAACATGATAAGATAATATATGATATTATTTGAATATTATATATTTGTTCTTATCGCGTAGATTGTATACGATACGGTTTCTGCAAAGATGAGCAGATTTGGTGAAATCTATGTCCAGTGTCCGATTTTCGCAAATAAAATATGTTTTCTGACTGGAATCAGGTCACTGAGCAATACTGACTTTGTCACCGACGCGGATATAAGGCGTTTGACGCCGTTTAGAACCTGAAAACTGCGATTTACTGTTTTCAGAATTTTGATTGCAATTTTCTGATTTTACCCTATTTAATTTTTGTGATTGGATCATGACAAATATGATGTGGTATGATGACATAATGAAATATGAGATATTCTTAATTGTTATATGAGCATGGTGTATGGTTATGGCCTTAAGACCCATAGGTTAGTGGTTTTGATTTATGGTTTGGTTTCTAAATACGACTTGCATGTCGTCTTCAATTTCTTGTAATTTGTATTCTCGAATGTAACTCGAGTTCCTCTTGTAAGTTCATAAGAACATTTTTTTTTTTTTTCATTATTCAATGTAATGATCAATGAAGACATGGAAGCAAGGAGGCAAACTAATGAGCATTCCAAAGAAGGAGATACAAGATGAAGATGAAGAAGATAAAGACATATAATAGTGTAGTATTTTAAACCACCCATAGATTGACCTTGATTTTTCCATTAGCTTGGAAAGATCATATAGGATGGGCCATAACCAAACACGTTTACTTTATGCACTTTACATATGTATGAATGTATGTGATACAATGTATGTGTAGAGATAATGATGCATGCTTAATTAGATTAAGATGAATGTATTAGATACGACACCCCATTCATGCTTAAACAAGATAAAATCTATAACGATTTAAGATGAACATTAAACAAACGATCATGAGATTCTTGTGTTTATGAAACACGGTAATTAAATATGAATTTTCATTATTCAACGATTGAATGATTTTGTCAACAACCGATTACGAATCTGTAAGAAAAGGGGTGCCAATAATGCCGTCTGTGCGTTAACCTCTGATCTGGAAATCATTCATTCAACGAATTTTGATTTGAAATATTTGATTCAAGGAAAAATTGAGAATCTCTTTATGATGGGATCATGATCGTTTATAAGTAAATCCCTTAATAAATATTAAGTTAAACAAGATGCTTTCCAATGAATAACACTCATCAAGGCCTAGATCATAAGGGGTGGGTTTGCCAAAGCAGAGTGCTCCTTTTAATCGTGGTGAGGTGCGAAAGAGTAAATGTGATACTCGTTATGTTGATTCATTGGGCCTAACTTAACTAAGTCGTCACAATAAGATTATGAACTTAGAAGCATAGAGTTTGGCGAAAAATTTATTAGATAAATTAGAGCAATGGTTGTTCACCAAACTATCCAAGAGTTATATACGTGATATAATTGACAAATGTTGTCTACCTAAATAGTTGTGTTTTGGGAGTTTCAGCCAACGCTGACTCAAGACATGATGAAATATGGATCTTGGCTCACTAGAAAGATATATAATAAATGCTTTCCGAATTAATAGTAAGGGCTATTAATTTGATCAAAATAGTGGGAGATATATATTATGAATATATATGAATAATCATTTGAACATAAACTAATAATTCCGTAGACTAATTCTTTTATGCATTTTACATAATAGATATTCTAATGGCAAACAACTCAAATAACTTCTCTGTACGATCTGTCCTTGAGAAGGACAAGTTGACAGGAACAAACTTCCTCGATTGGCAAAGGAATTTGAGGATAGTCCTCAGGTAAGAGTGAAAGCTCTATGTCATTTCCTCGCCCTGGACCTCTCCCTGTAGGTGCATCGGTTGATCAACGTAATGTTTATCAGAAACATATCGATGATGACACGGATGTCACTTGTCTTATGCTTGCGACTATGAGTCTTGAGCTTCAGAAACAGCATGAGCATATGGATGCTCATATAATGATAGAGCACCTTAAACGTATGTTTGAAGGACAGGCTCGTCAAGAGAGGTTTGATACAAGTAAAGCCTTGTATGCATGTAAATAGGGTGATCGTGATCCAGCTGCACCGCATGTTCTAAAGATGATGGATATATGGAGTACCTTGCTACTCTGGGTTCCGCCATCAGTCCGAAAGCTCAGATAGATCTAATCTTGCAATCTTTGAACAACGACTATGCTCAATTTGTAATGAATTACAATATGAATGAGATAGACAAGACACCTACCGAATTGTTGGCTATGTTGAAAACTACTGAGACCAACATTCAGAAGGCATCCCCTGCTCCCATAATGTTGGTCAACAAAGGGAATGCCAAAGGAAAGGGTAAATGGAAAGGCAAGAACAAGATTGGATCTAAGCCTGCTAATCCAGAACCCGCTGTTAAGGCTTAGAAGCCTACTGGAGGTGTTGCAAAGGCAAAGGCAAAGGGTGATTGTCACTATTGCAAGAAGCCGGGTCATTGGAAGAGAAACTGTCAAACTTATTTGGAGGATCTGAAGAAACTGAAGGCTGTTCAGATTTCTGATTCAGGTATTTATATTATAGAAGTCAAATTTGTCTACTTCTACATCATGGGTATTAGATACTGGATGTGGTTCTCACATTTGTATAAATGTGCATAAACGGCGAAGGAGTAGAACTTTGGCGTTAGGAGAAGTCGACCTACATGTTAGCAATGGAGCAAAGGTTGCTGCTTTAGCTGTAGGGACTTATTATTTATCTATGCCCATGGGGCTTATTTCAGAACTTGAGAACTATTTTACGTGCCTGCAATTTGCAGAGACATTATTTTGGTTTCTTGTTTGGACAAGATTGGTTTTTCCTTTTTGATTCAGAACAATTGTTGTTCTTTTTCATTAAATAATGTTACCTATGAGGTTGCACGTTTGTTTAATGGTTTATATGTTCTTGATTTTGATACTCCTATCTATAATGTAAATAATAAACGTCTAAAGATAAATGACTCAAATCAAATATACCTCTGGCACTGTCATTTAGGCCATATAAATGAGAATCGCATTTTCAAGTTACATTAGGATGGATACTTGGATAAGTTTGATTTTGAATCATACGAAGAATGTGAACTATGTCTCATTGGCAAAATGACTAAAACTCCTTTTACCGGATAAGGTGAGAGGGCCACCAAACAATTGGAATTGATACATAGTGATGTATGTGGTCCAATGCGTATGTTGGCAAGAGGTGGCTTTTACTAATTTTAACCTTTACTGATGATTTTAGTAGATACGGATATGTGTATCTTTTGAAGAACAAATCCGAATCGTTTGAAAAATTCAAAGAGTAAGAGATTGAAGAAGAAAAACAAATAGGCGAAAGTATAAACTCTACAATCTGATCGTAGAGGAGAATACCTAAGCTTAAAATTTCTTAAAAGCGTGTGGTATAGTATTACAACTCACTCCTCCTGGAACACCACAAAGACATGGTGTGTCTGAGAGGAGAAATCGCATTTTGTTGGACATGGTGCGATTGATGATGAGTCTAGGGGATCTTCCAATTAGTTTCTGGGGTTATGCCCCTAGAGACGGCTGCAGAAACACTAAACCGAGTTCCTTCTAAATCAGTTCAAAAGACACCATATATGAGATATGAACTGAGAAACGTCACAGCGTGTCATTTATGAAAATTTGGGGATATGAAGCGTTTGTGAAACGCATGATCTCTGACAAGCTAGGACCAAAATCAGATTTTGTGGGATACCCAATGGAAACAAAAAGGGTATTAATTCTATAAACTTTCGGAGAACAAAGTGTTTGTTGCTTGAATGGCTATGTTTCTAAAGAGAGATTTACTTTCTAAGAAAAATAGTGGGAGAACAATAGATCTCGATGAGGATCGAGAACCACAGAATAATGTTGAACAAGAGTTGGAACATGAGCAGAGTGTGACTCAAGATGTTGATAACAACACTGCTTAAAAAACACAGGTTATTCATAGATCTAGTAGGATTCGCTATGAGCCAGAGAGATATCGTGGATTTCTTCTGACTCAAATTGGCGATGTGATGATCATAGATGATGATGAGCCTCTCACCTACAAAGATGCTATGAATAGTCCAGATTTTGAGAGATGGCTGGAGGCCATGAAATCTGAGATGGATTCCATATATGAAAATCAAAGTATGGACTTTGGTTGGACCACCCGAAGGGGTAAAACCCATAGGGTGCAAGTGGGTTTCTTGAAGAAAACTGACGTGGATTGTAATGTACAGACCTACAAAGCAAGACTAGTGGCGAAAAGTTTCAAGCAGATTCATAGTAGTGACTATGATGAAACTTTCTCACCGGTGGCTATGGTCAAATCCATCAGGATTTTGCTTGCGATAGCAACTTACTATGACTATGAAATCTAGCAAATGGATGTCAAGTCGATCCAAAGTTTGCTAGAATGGTCTGTGAGTAGCGATGGTCCATTTATGGATTATAGCCGGCCTCGAGGAGATGGAACATTCGTTTTGATGAAACAGTCAAAGAGTTTGGCTTCATGTAAAATGAAAATGTGTCATGTGTTTATGAAGGGTTAGTGGGAGCCATGTGTCATTCCTAGTATTATATGTAGATGACATATTATTAATAGGGAATGACATTCCTAATCTACAGGTTGTGAAGATTTGGTTGGAAAATAGTTTCTCGATAAAAGACTTTGGGGATGATACATATGTCTTAGGGATCAGGATCTATAGAGATAGATCTAAAAGATTAATCGGTTTAAGTCAGAATACATACATATGTAAAGTGCATACTTAAGATAACGTTGCGGACCCACAAGACTAAGGCTTTGTCGCAGCAGAAGCACAAAGGTCACACTAGTTCCATGGGTATTAGATACATGAGTGATTGGCTCTAGTGCAAGTGGGAGATTGTTAGTGTTAGTGCCCTAGAGACAATGTGATTGTGCTTCTAGGAAATACTTTTGTTAATTAATGATTGTGTTCTATTGATTATTATATGTTAATTTATTATGTCTTAATTTACTGCGATAAAAATGTTAGAGTAATAAATGTCCTTGGAATATATAATACGTATTCTATATCTTTAAGTACGAGACTTAAAAATGAGATTATATGAATAGTGTTTATATTCCTAAATATCCCTAATCAAGCATTGTCATTATGGGACAATAATAATGCATAAAGATTAGTATGTTTGTTGACTGATGACCACATCTCATTGGTCATAGGTATAGTGATACTAAAGTCAAGAACATAGGTGCATGTAAGATTCTACATGGCACTGGATAGACCCACAGTGAGATTCTTCATGTTTAAATAAAGTCATAAGAAAGACTCACAGTGATAATGGTGTAATGATCCTCTGACTTGAGATCATTATATTTCTATAAGAGGATTAATATACTTTGACTACATTAAAAGTTACCTTTGACCGGGTGATGATAAAAGTGGACATCGGGTATATTATGAGTCGTATGAGAAATATGAATGATAGATAAAGGATTTAACCCTCCTATAATTAGGAGAGATATTATTGGCCTCTTGATTGAGTGAGACTATGAAATGCATGGCCATGCTCAAATAATGATTTGTTTTAATAGTCTACTCATTGATCAAGAAAACCCGGATTAAATGTTGAAGAGGATGACTGAGAACATGCCTCGAGTTTAATCTATAATATTTGGTTAAAGGGATTATATTACACGGAAACATTAATCACGAAAGGTTTTATTGGATCACCAATTATTATTATTACTTGGGTAGCAATGATGTATTACTAGATGCCGCTCATTGTTTATAATTTTATTATTGGATATTAAAATTATTTCCAACGTAATAATAACCTAAAGGGTCACACACAAGAACGCTTGAAGGAGATTTGATTTAAATTATGAATTTAAATTAAATAGTAATTCGAATTTATTTATGATATTAATTAAGTGGGACTTAATTAATTAATTAAATATAATTTCAAATTTACTAATGATTAGAATTAGAATTATATTAGAATATTAATTAAGTTTGACTTAATTATTTATTTAATTAAGAATTCTAATTTTAATAAAAGCCCAATAGGATTGGGCTTTAGAAAAACAAATTTGTCTCTCTATATAAAGATCTTAAACTCTCAAATTGTTTTTTTGAGGCTAAGAGAAAAAACCCTAGCCGTTTGAGAGAAGAAGATGGAGATAGAGAGAATTTGTTTTTTTTCGGATGCTAGTACATCGCTCCTTCAAATACCAAGTGTTCGTGTGGATACCGATAGAGCGTAGATCGCGTGAGCGGGATGCGTGGTGATTCAAGAAGCTTGGACCTCCATTAGTCATCCTTTTCTCAACTGTTAAAGCTTCGTTTTAAGGTAAACGTTCATAACTACGAATTAAACGTCTTGTTTTGCATGGATCCTGCGATTGGGTTTCGATTTTATTATTTTAATCCGCTGCATTTATGCCCCGAAAACCCAACAGTTTGAGTAATTCAGTCTACCAATATCAGCCTTCCCGTTTTGAATATCAATCATCATTCTACATAAGTCATCTTGGATAACCTCCCAGTATTATTGATAAAAGTACATAGGAAAACCATCGAGGCCTGGGGCTTTATCTGCATTCATGTCATAGACTGCTATCTTGACCTCTTCCCTACTGAAAGGAGCATCGAGTACAGAAAGGTTGTCATTTGGATGTGAGTATAGTGTTGGCCAATCAATTCTGAAGTCAGAAGATGAAGCGCTCTCGCAAATGTCGCTAAAGTGTTGCTCAAAGCAAGATCTGGTTATATGTTGATTAGTGATAAGATCTCCGTTATTCATCAGGGAGAAAATATAAAAAAAGTCTCTGTCTTCCGTTAGCAATAGAGTGAAAGAATTTGGTGTTGGCGTCTCCCTCCTTTATCCAAGCTACTCTGGACCTCTGCCTCCAGTATGTGACTTCAGCTTGCACCAGAGAGTGATATTCCCTGTGGGCTACTGAAAGTTCATTTGATTGAGCAGGGTCTAAAGGCTGATCATCTGCCAAAATATCAAGCTGGTGTATTTTTTCCAGAAGAGCCTTCTTGCAAATAGGAATGTGGCCGAACACCTCATTTCTCCATCGTCTAATTCTCTCTTGAGAAACACCAATATTTGAGCAAAAGTATCAACAAACGAGCCCCTGTAATCAAAGCTCATCCACCAGGCATTGACAGCAGGGGTAAAACTCTCATGAGAAGTCTAAGATTTCTCAAATTTGAAGTAATGCAGTCTGTTAGGAATAGCCATTGAGTCCAAGATGAGAGGACAGTGATCTGAAGCAATTCATGTGAGGGAGTGTTGTATGCAATTATGGTATAGCTGTTCAAATTGTCTTGATATTAAGAATCTGTCCAGTCTAGCTAGTATCGGGATTGCTCTCAGATTAGACCATGTGAACTTTCTACCTGCAAGAGGGAGGTCAATAAGGTGCATCTGCTGGATTAGATTCCTGAACTCCTTCATATCCCTGCTTGAACTCTGGCCTCCATTTCTCTCAGAGTTGGATAGGGTGACATTGAAAACCCTGCATAGGACCCATGCATCACACAAAGAGCTTCTTCTAAGCCTGATTTCACTGAAGCAAAGGTTTCTGTCGTCGAGCTCAAATGGGGCATAAACTGAGGTGGGTGACCACTCGGCACTAGAGGTCCTGTCTCTAAAAGAGAGAGAGATGGAAAAAATGTCTACTGCACAGTAAAAACAATCCAGGATGTTGTAATCCCATCCGATAAGAATACCTCCATAACTCTCGATAGCATCCAATGACCTCCATTTGGTAAGTAAAGTTCCTCCAATAGATGCAAGTTTCTTGGTGGAGGGATTGTTGAGCTTGGATTCTTGGAGGCAGGCCACTGCAATTTGAGCATTTTGGATACCATCCTTGGTGAGAGCACATTTTTTGGGTTTTCCTAACTTTCGAACATTCCAACTGCCAATCTTCATTGCAACAAAAGAAAGCGAGCAGCAAAGCAAATAACCAAAACTAAAATAGAACCGATAACCCAGAGCTCTCATTCGAGCTGTCTTTGTTGATCTGGGGAATCAACAGAGGCGCTCACTGGTTGCTTAAGCATATAGAAAGAGGGTGGCCCAACAGCCTCCACTCCTACAGATTCAGCTACGTCATTAATATCCTCATTTGATAATAAAGCAAAAGGATTATTGCAAGCATTGGTAACTGAAAATATAGAAGAGGAGGCACCTTCATTTTTGCGGGAGGATGCAGCTTTGATGGAAGAACACAGATGCTTCATGAATGGCCTTGTATATGCGCTTTTGGTTGTTGATCTGCTTCTCTTTTTGCGCTTGCTAGTTTCTTCATCAAATCCAAGTGGAACGGAGCCCAAGCTGGCCGAGGATTTTGGCTTATGATGTCGTGGGATTAAGGACTTAGTCTTGATACTAGTGGTGCTATCTCCCCTAGCACCTGAGCTGAACTGCATCGCCTTAGGGGCTTCAAGCTTTGCAACTCGCCTAGTCACAGACTTCTCAAGAGCCGTCTCGACTGCAGGTTTGATCTCGTTGTATAGTAAAAGTGGGATGGTAACAACTCGCCCCTCCAAACCATCTACCTAACTTCTTCACCCGCTGCTTTATCATCCGAGCTAGCCGAGCTATCAAGAATATTATTTGATTCACTAGATGCAATTCCCAAATTGCCCTTTATAGAGTCAGAGAAGATCTCCACGATAGGGGGAGCAATGAAAATAAACTTTTCTTCCATCTTGGCCCCCACAGAATCCGCAATTTGCTTCATTTGGGGGGACCAATTTATAACCTTCCATACTTAATTTTGCGAGACCCGAAATATTTAAAAGATTCCCTACCATTTGTACCTGATTTGGCTGCTCCTGAGATCATGCAGCAGTTTCTATAACTGAAAGATTCACATCAGCAACTTTCTCCTTGCCTTTCGCGTTGCCAATGGTCCCCTGGACTGGCGGCTGAGAAGTCTGAACATGCGACTTCGGCGGGGATTCCCTGCATCGCTAGATGGTAGTGGAGCCACTGCCCGACGTGAATAGTTGAACTTTGCCTTGACGAACGTCCTCTACGGGGATGGGGTTGCCCAAGATAAGCACAGGGACATCATGAATCTGAACCTCCTTGGTCCAAGGCCTTGTGTAGTGAACTTGAATGTTCTTCAGAATGAGGGTAACATCTTCAACCTCAATCAGGACTAAGGCTTGGTCTCTCGATACCACATTCTTCATTTCTCCACTTATAGTAATGAATTTACCAAAGGGCTTCACCAACTGTTCAAGTGAGGACTGGTTCCACATGTGGAAAGGTAGCAGGGGAACATTAATCCAGATGAAGCTTGGTTTAGGTTTCAATCTTGCCTCGTAGTCCATGGACCACGGCGAGAAAGTTGCATTGAACCCAGAGAATTGAAACACCCCATCAGCGATCGCCTTCTTGGCGTCGTCCTCTGAGGGGAATTGAACATGGAAAACCCCATCACCGACTCTCTTCAATACCCACCAACCTCCTTGCCATTTCCAAGAGAAGTTGAGAGCGTTCTCAATGGTCGCCGTCTCAGGACGGGTGTGCGGGTTGATGAGGTGAAGGAAGGCACTCGCATGCAGTCCGAGAAGCGCTGCAGTGATCTCCGAGTTGTAGTTGATTTCAATGGTGAAGGTTTCCTTTCGGTTGTGGAGTGGGCAGTCCCTGACTCTGTGACCGAACTTGCGGCAGTTGAAACAGGGAATACCACTTTTATGGCAGTCCACCGTGAGGTGGTCATTCTCACCGCATCGCATGCAATGCCTTTTCATCTTCTTCTTCATGTGTTTGGGATTAGGTATTCTAGGGTTACGAGGAATGGTGGGTTTAGGAGGGAAGATAGGTTTAGGGGGGAAACGAGAGTTGATTGGGGTGTGGAAGTTGAAGTGACAGTGGAGTGGTGAGGGGGGTTGGTGTGGGTTTTGAGGTGGGCTTGGGAAACGACGAGAGGAGTGGGGGTGATAATGATGAGAGAGGGGACGTGGAGCCATGAGAACTTGAGCAAAAGATCTGCTCTTGTCCCAAGGTAGCCATGCTCTCTCCTTTCTTCTCTTTCCTCTCATCTCTCAGAAGTCGAATCTTATCTAGACTAAGGTGCTTGAGATATTTGCCCTAGGTATCAATATTGGAATGCTTAGACTACTATCACTCATCTTCGCCCTTGATCATGCACTGGGCTCCTTGGTCCTCTAAACACTACATCATTTTGGCCTTCTTTCTATGAGTAAGAGCTGCATCCAATCGTGAAGTGAAATAAAATAAGACATTAGAAATCATCTTATGTGTAGTTGAGTGTGTAGAAGTAAAAATCCTACTATTCCTTTCTAACCAAGTGACCCAATATATATAAAGCAATTGTAAGCCAGCACCAAGACTGCCTAAGCTGGGATTGCTGGGGTGCAAAACACCAATGTGAGAAGCACGAGTGTAAGGAATCAGAAAGTGAGGGTATGTGTGGGAGATTCAAGAAAAAGCTTCACATTGCAGCAGCAACAGGGCATTCAGGAAATAACCAAGGAAATCTATTTGCTCAAATTTCTTCCAACACAGTATGCATATGCCTATAAATTTGGGATTTTTTAAGACCTTGACCTGAGCCTCAGCTCTTTAGTTCCTATCTAATTTTTGCAGAGTTCAATGAAATTTCAAGTCAGTCAACCTGACTTAAAATTTCACTGCACTGCAAAAAAAAGGTAGAGATTACAGTTTGGTTCATTACTTAAACTTTGATCGATATCTTTTGATAGACTAATCCAGCCATTATTAATAGTCTTCTTGCTTTTTCTTATGTGAAAGACTAAAGTCTTCATCACAGTCCCAGAACCTTTTTAAATCAGCACTAATTCAGCAACTCTGGAAAGAATCCTTATAATGAGGTGCACTAAGAATAAAGAAAAAAAAGAGATAAGAAGACCTACCTACCTGTAACATCCCGCAAAATTGGAAACGACAATTTTGTCCTCGTGTGTTACGCACGTATATTTTGTAACGTGTTTTCACTACGTATTTTGATTTCCAACTATTTATGTGTTTCCCGTATTAATTTTACCCTATTTTGAGTCAACAAAAATATAATATTTCAATCTCTGGGTTTTACGTGCTTTTTACGTATTTTTGATGCACGTATCGATTATGCGTTTCCACCGTTATGTGTAATATTTCCTATGTGTTTGAGATATTTATTTTAGGTACTCAAATCTATTTTAATAAACGGAAATTCATTTTTTCACATTTTGATCTAAATAATTTTGTACGTATAATGCACTTGTTTTCTACGTACATAGTAATTGCGTCACGGAATATATAAAAATTAACAAATATATTTTCTTATATTGTATTTTATCATGTTTAACATTTTTCCATCGATAAAGTTGATTTTTGTATTTTGATATTTTACGTGCAACACACGTGTTTTTCGCAAACATATTTGAGAGTATTTATTTCCAAAATAAATTTCGGAGTGTGTGTAACACCCCGTAAATTTCAAAAGAGTATATATATATATATATATATATATATATATTATGTTGTAAGTATATGTGGCTATTTGATACTTTGATATTAATATACGTAATATGAAATGTGTATGGATTTGGAAAGGTGGGGGGCAACATTTGTTGAAGAAAACTGCAAGCTATTGCTGTGAAGAATGCCATGATGACGTGGCGATTCTTCATGGGGGCCCACGGTGGCATCAACAGCACACTTGTGTGCTGTGTGCAGATGGGGTAGTCCGGTGTGGGAGTTTTGGAAGAGAAAAAAGTTGGGAGTTAAGTTTTTGAAGAGGTGGAAATGTGAAGGGTTGAGAGTTTTAGGAGTTGAGAAAATGAAAGGTTGGAAAATTAAATTTAGTAATTTATTAGGTGTATAATTTTATACATTGAACCCTAGTATTGTCCTATAAATACAACCTTCTTCTTCTCATTCCACACACCTAAAAGTAAATTAAACAAGAGAAATAAAAAGAAAGAGAGTAGAGTGTTCTTGTACTTGGAGGAGTCTTGCTAGGAGAAGAAGGAATTGCTAGGAGCTAGGAGTTGATTCCATCATTCTCATTCTCAAATCTTCTTTCGAGGTTGGTGTTCTCATGTTTTTGAATCATGCCTTCGAAGCTATGATCCCCCTAGAAGTTGGTATACCCTCTCCTCGTCTAACGGCTTATGAAGAAGAACAAAATGCCAGAGAGCTCCGGGCAAATCTAGACTTAATTGACGAGATCCGTGAAAGAGCTGCCATTCGTCAACAAAGCTACCGGAGAAGGATCGAATTGGCATACAATAAGAGAGTCTGTCCTACCGACCTCAAAGAAGGGGACTTGGTCCTCAGGAAGTTAGCCATCTCTTTTCCTGGCCAGAAGAGCAAACTGGCTCCAAATTGGGAGGGACCCTATAAGATCGTCAAAGAAGTTCGGCCCGGGACATACAGACTAGAAGACCTCGAAGGCAGAGAGATCCCCAGGACCTGGAATGCTGACCATCTTCTAAAATACCAAGAGAGAGCACCAATGCCTCTCTAAGTATTTTGGGGTGTCGAACCGTTCCTCTCCTATTACTTGTAATGTTTTTCTTTTATTTCTCTCTTGTAATAACGGCTAGCAACTTTAGAAGCAGCCGACCATTAGTCATCAATAAAGAAAGCTTTTTCATATTTTACTTGTAAAAATTGTTTACATCTCTCTGCTTTTACTCTTCACTTTAACGATGGTTCGGAGTCCAACACTTGGCTCGATTCTACTTCGCAAGTTTGCTCTTAAGCGAGCTAGAAGTAAGTCGCCATTCAGAATTGCTCCCACAACCGTTGAACTACTCTAACGATGGTTTGGAGTCCAACACTTGGCTCGATTCTACTTCGTAAGTTCGCTCTTAAGCGAGCTAGAAGTAGGTCGCCATTCAGATATGCTCCCACAACCGTTAAACTACTCTAACGATGGTTCAGAGTCCAACACTTGGCTCGATTCTACTTCGCAAGTTCGCTCTTAAGCGAAACTAGAAGTAGGTCGCCATTCGGAATTGCTCCCACAACCGTTGAACTACTCTAACGATGGTTCGGAGTCCAACACTTGGCTCGATTCTACTTCACAAGTTCGCTCTTAAGCGAGCTAGAAGTGGGTCGCCATTCGGAATTGCTCCCACAACCGTTGAACTACTCTAACGTTGGTTCGGAGTCCAACACTTGGCTTGATTCTACTTCGCAAGTTCGCTCTTAAGCAAGCTAGAAGTAGGTCGCCATTCGGAATTGCTCCCACAACCGTTGAGCTACTCTAACGATGGTTCGGAGTCCAACACTTGGCTCGATCCTACCTCGCAAGTTCGCTCTTAAGCGAGCTAGAAGTAGGTCGCCATTCGGAATTGCTCCCACAACCGTTGAACAACTCGAACGATGGTTCGGAGTCCAACACTTGGCTCGATTCTACTTCGCAAGTTCGCTCTTAAGCAATCTAGAAGTAGGTCGCCATTCGGAATTGCTCCCACATCCGTTGAACAACTCCAGCGATAGTCCCCAGTCCAATACTTGGCTCGATCCTACCTCGCAAGCTCGCCCTTAAGCGAGCAAGAAGAAAGGACTTTGGGAGCAACAGGAAGAAGCGGAGGCTACCCCTCCGCCGCATAAGGCTCACTCATCTTACAAATTCACGAGGTTAAAGGACCGAGGCAGAGCTCGGCACCACTAGCCGAACGCTCATGATGCCGACCCCCAAACGAGCAGAAGACCAGCTCGGGGACCTCGGCACGATGAACACAGTCACAAACAAAACAACCACACAAAGCCACTGAAAACGCGCAAGTCTAAGAAAGAAATATCATTAAGAGTGGGGACACAGTACAAGGCGACTCTTCCTTACAACCAGATTACAAGGCGTTAAAAAGCAAAAATTACAATGCCGACTTATTACACTTAGGCTAAATACAAAGGCCTCAAAAGCAAGATCTTCAATGCCTCCTTGGCGCAGGGATGTTCCGCTTCAAGGACACTCGAGGGCGGCGACGTTTGCCTCCAGAACTCGACCCCAAACCAGCGAATTGGGACGTGTCCTCGGCGCTACTCCTAACAGTCGCTCCGACGGATGCTCCGCTCGATGAAATGGCAACCCCGCTCTGTGCATCCCCTGGACTAGGTTGGCCGATGGGCGAACGGGTCACAAGCTCATAAAATGAAATGCCACGCTCGCTCTCCGCACGAGTACACGAAGTGCTCTGAACGTTGATCGGCCCCAAACACAGTTTGAGGCGAGCCACCTCCGCCTCCAGCTCTGAGATCCGCTCCCTCAGAGAGTCATCTTTTACATCGACCTCGAAGCGAGGAGGTATTGCGGAGCTCGGAACGCCAGAGCGACTGGCGATAAGATGGCGGAGATGAGTGACTTCGATGCTCTTGTCCACCGTGGCTCTCTTCAGCGCGTCGACCTCGGCCGTCAGTTCGTCACGTTCGGCCGTCAGTTTGGCCACCTCTGCCGTCAATCCCCCTCCCTCCGTCTGAAGCTCCGTCTCTACCATTTGCAAGTGACGAATCTCAGAGAGCAGATCGTCCCTCTCCGCTGTTATCTTCGATAAAGTATGGCGGATGCACTTGAGCCGAAGGCCGTAACTAAGGCGGTCGACGAACCATCATCCTCTCCTAAGGGGGCCATCTCGGCGAGCCTGCTCTCCAGTCGCCGAATCTCGATGTCCCGCCGACCCAGGATGAGTTGCAGGTGGTTCCGCTCGCTAACGGCCCTACGCAACCCAAGCTCGACTTCATAGAGCCGCTCTCGGCACCTCGTCAAGCACAGCCTCGTCGCCCCTAAGCCAACCTCGGGATGAGTGCTTTCCCCAGAGCAAGTAGGCTCGACGGCTTGAGTCACCACCGCAAGCTGAAAAGAAGTCGAAGCAAACAACAAGTTTTCAACACTTAGCCGAATCCTTACACTTAGCCAAATTTCAATAGTTTATTGAGAAGTTATGACAGAGAGACACGATTTCGAGCCCAAAAAGATGTTTTCATTCATTAAAAGAAAAAGCGGTGGCCAGTCCGCGATTAGGCATTACACTTAAAAATTCGAAAAAACGGAAGAAAAGAAAAAGCAAGCGAAGTCAGGGCACGACCTCTTTCCCGGGGCGACAAGAGGGGGTGGGGGCAGACGTCCCTGAAGAGGTCACCACCGCCAGCGGGGTGACCACGGACCCGTGGACCTCGGCGATGACCTCGACCTCATGCTCAGCTTTGTCTTCCCCTTCTTCTTCTTCTTCTCCCTCCAATTCGGGGTCAAAACCTTCGACGTGGCCCGGGAACAATCTCCATCCCGAATAGTCCACCTCGGGGTACGCCTTCGACACCCGGGCGAGGGCTTTGGCGTAGGCTTTGGCCATGTTCTAGGCAAGAAAGCCTTGCACCTTCACCATGGTCGCATCCTCTGCCGCCTTCACCGCGGCAGCCTTGGCCTCTGCCGCTTCGGCCAATTGTTTGGCCGCCTCCTCCTTCTGGCGAAGAAGGTCGCTCTCCAGCTTTGCGATCTGACCCTCGAGGTACTTGACCCTCGTCGTCCTCCCTTCGAACTCGACCCTGAGTTTGTCGAGCTCGTTCCCCATCCGAGCCTTCTCCTTCCGAGCTTGGTCGGACTCCTGCTTCAGCTCTTTCTCCAGAGCCGTCAACCTCTCCAAGAGGTGACCAAAATGGACGATGATCTGCGACAGGAGACGAGGTGTTCAAAGAGTTAGAGAAATTAGACATAAGAAAAACCAATGACAGCAAAAAATTCAACACTTACCGAGACCGCCGAGCGAGCAATCTCGATGACGTCGTCGCCTTTCAGCCTGGCCTCCATGGTGGCCCAATCCTTCGGCGTCGCCGAGTTCTTGACCACCTGCATGCTTGCCAAGGAGTTGCCAAGGAACCCGTCATGTTTCCGAACTTACCAGTCCGGAACATGAATTCTCTTGTGCTCCTCGGTCAGGAGCTCCTCGGCCGCCACTGTCAGCGGGGGCATCGCCATCTTGAGAGCTGCGACGATGGGGAAGTCACCAACCTCGGTTGACGCCGAGGCACCTACTTCGGCAACGGCCGGGCTTCCCTGGGTCTCCACCTCCTCGACCACCTCCGTGACCCTCGGAGTCTTCGCAGTCGGCAACTTGGTGGCCACCCTCTTTCGCTTCTTCGGTGCCTTGCTGGCAAGACTAGCCCTCAAAGCCAACACAGTCTCGTAGTCCATCACCTCGGCATTAAAAACGAAGTTTGTTAACACAATACAAGTCATAAAAAATTAAGTATGAAAAAGAAAGCACGGAAACGTAAAAGAAGCCGCGTACTGGGATCTACGCGGAAGAGCCCTCCCCTGAACAAGATATCCTCGGTCAGCTCCTGCCAATCATACTTCGGCCGATCGAGAAGTGTCCGAACTGCCTCTTCATCTTCGGGGCGATGCTTGGGCAGCACCTTCACCCTCTTCGGCACCTCTTCCACCCAACTAGAGGGGATAGGCCAGGCCTCCGCACTCCGCACTATCAAGTACTTTTCACGCCAGTGCTTTATGGAGTCGGGGCATATAACGAGCCTACCGCCATGCCTCGGAGCCAAGTAATACCGGAACTCCGACCGGTTCGCTTGATGAAGCCGGTAGATCGTCCGAAGTACAGTCAGCTCCAGCTAGATCTCTGCGGCTTGGCAGTGAAGTACGAAACCATTTACGACTCTCCATGCGTTCGGCATAAGTTGGATGGGGCTGACCCCAAACCACCTCAGAACGAGGATTGCGAACGGATGGAGAGGTAGCCGAGCCCCGGCGATAAAGGCATCAACCGGCCAGCAACACATAGTCACTAGCAGCGGCGAGTTGGCCCTAACCCCGGGGCCCGGCAGCATAAGCTCGTACTCCTCCGGAATGTGGAAACCATCCCGGATCACTGCCAAGTCTTCTTCGCAGAGGATCGACACCGTCTCATCCGCCTCGGTCATCTCCCTTGCCTCATTTTCGTCAAAAGTCCTCCCCCTCCCGTGAACAATGCACTTGACATGTTCCTCCGGAAGTTCTCGAACTCTGTGAAGCCCCGTCAGTGGCCCGGGCAACCTGCCAAATGGCCCCATGCGCTTCGGATCCTCCACGATCGTATCTCGGCTAAACACCTTCTTGCCCTTATCTGGGCGACTCGGAGTGCCGGCTTCGGGAACTTCAAGGGAGGGCTCGGACCAAGAAGAAGACGACTTGGAGACAGAGGAAAGAGACATATTTATACTTGGAAAAAAACTAAGTATAAATTACCTTAAAGATATGCTGTCGGAAACTTCGCCGGAAAACAGATGACGATCACCTGAAGCTCTCACTAAACACAAATCACTGCCTAAGTAAAAAAGTGGAGAAGTGAAAAATGAGAGGGGGGGTGAGGTTTTATAGAGCGAAGCGCGCAAAACGAGGTTAATGGGCCCAGACTGCCAGCCCATTTACGCAAAACGACAAAAGCAATTTAAACCGTCGCCTTGTATGCCACGCCAAGTTGTACATCACATTAATTACTGTCCCATCTGACAGAAGCTCAGAGGTCATTGCATTAAATAAGTGTCTCATCTGTCAGAGCTATCAGAAGTTCAGAAGCCATCACATTTAATGGCTGCCACATCTGCCAGGAGTGCAGAAGCCACCAACTCCGCAGGGCGTGCTCTGCCAGAAACGACAAGTCAAGGACTTCGGCACCAGCTGCCGAGCGTTCTTGACACCGACCATGTTACACGGAAAGTTGGACCTTGACACCAGCTGCCGAGCGTTCTTGACACCGATCATGTTACATGGAAAGTTGGACCTCGGCACCAGCTGCCGAGCGTTCTTGACACCGATCATGTTACATGGAAAGTTGGACCTCGGCACCAGCTGCCGAGCGTTCTTGACACCGACCATGTTACAGGGAAAGTTGGACCTCGACACCAACTGCCGAGCGTTCTTGACACCGACCATGTTACACGGAAAGTTGGACCTCGGCACCAGCTGCCGAGTGTTCTTGACACCGACCATGTTACACGGAAAGTTGGACCTCGACACCAGCTACCGAGCGTTCTTGACACCGACCATGTTACGCGGAAAGTTAGACCTCGACACCAGCTACCGAGCGTTCTTGACACCGACCATGTTACATGGAAAGTTGGACCTCGACACCAGCTACCGAGCGTTCTTGATACCAACCATGTTACATGGAAAGTTGGACCTCGGCACCAGCTGCTGAGCGTTCTTGACGCCGACCATGTTACATGGAAAGTCGAACCTCGGCACCAGCTGCCGAGCATTCTTGACGCCGACCATGTTACATGGAAAGTCGGACCTCGACACCAGCTGCCGAGCGTTCTTGACGCCGACCATGTTACATGGAAAGTTGGACCTCGGCACCAGCTGCCGAGCATTCTTGACACCGCCCATGTTACATGGAAAGTCGAACCTCGGCACCAGCTGCCGAGCATTCTTGATGCCGACCATGTTACATGGTAAGTCGAACCTCGGCACCAGCTGCCGAGCGTTCTTGACACCGACCATGTTACAAGGAAAGTTGGACCTCGACACCAGCTGCCGAGCGTTCTTGACACCGACCATGTTACATGGAAAGATGGACTTCGGCACCAGCTGCAGAGCGTTCTTAACACCGACCATGTTACATGGAAAAAGCTACCTCGGACCTCGCCGAACTCCCTCTCCGCACTCACAACCTGGCTGAAGTGCCTCTGCTCTTCGGCAGAAGGCACCGAACCACCCATGGACTTCGGCCTCCTTGGCAGCGAGTGCTCGAAGGGGTCGGCGGTGTGGTACAAGCATGTAGGCCACACAACGAAGGAAAAAAAACTGAGCCATTCGCCAAAAAGTTGTGCAAAAACAATTAAAAATTCGGGAAAGTTAAGGAAATCTCCTGGAAGATAATTATGAAGTTGGGAAAACAGGTTCTAATCCCCAAGCGAGTGATTATTGCTAAGGACAAACTATTAAGACCCTCGAACAACGGATCGACACTCCGCAAAGTTAGACAAGTATTCCTGCGAAAACACCACATGACCAGAAGAACTCAGAGCGCAACCCACTTGAAAAATCACCCTACTACCTCCTTCAAAGATTCAAAACCTTCCATTTGGGCTCCGATACAACTCCACTAGCCATTAAAATAATAAAACTACTCCCTAACGGCTGATCAAACTCAGTCTTCGGGAGTGGGGGGCTCGTGATATGACTAAAAATGGGGTTAAATCGGAACCGTCCAAATCAGGCACGAATCTTGAAGCCCAGGGGTAAAATGGTAATTTCACCTACCAATGGGTCTGAAGCGGGTACTGGTTCTCCTCCTCAAAGACCCACTAACCCGCGAACGGATCCACCTCAACTGGGTGTGGGTTTCAACCCTGCAGCAAACCCAGGTCCAGAAGGGATAGAATTAGGGTTTCTGATTAAATCCTAATCAACGGCCCTGATTCATATCTATCCCTTTACTGGGGATTAGGGATTACATTCCTTATCTAACCACAGGGGGATTACATTCCTAATCTGATCCCAGCGGCACCTATAAATATCCCCCATCCATCTCCATTAAGAGGTAATCAATCTTTTGCCAGTTTTTGCGTTCATTCATAATCACTTCTGATTACTGACTTGAGCGTCGGAGGGTGCGTCGCCGGGAACAACCCCGGTGTCTCGCACTTCTTGCAGGTGATCGGCGGGAGGAACGGTCAAACTCCGGCGGAACAGGTAATAGGTTTGTTATTCAAAGTTTCCCAAGAACCCACAAATACTATCTGTTTGCCCCCACACCAGATTCAGCAGGCAACAGAGATAAAACTTGAAATTTAGAGGTTTGTCAAAATATGAATTTTTATATATATTCATGGGTTACTGTTAAAAGAAAATTTAATTTAGAAGAACTAATTATAATCTAATGAAAGATTAGATTGAATGAAAAAGAGAGTTTTATGAAAATAATAGAATCACAGAAAAGTTGAACAAAAGCATAATAGTGTATTTTGATATCAGAAATTACATCTGGACTTACTGGTTAGCCAGTGCAACACAGAGCACTCTTTGTATGAAATCCTCTGTTCGAAACTTGATAGTTGCATTTATTTTTACCCTTTTAATTAAACTCTCGAAACTGAGTCTTGATTCATAAACATTTCGGCAAGAGCTTAGACACAAAGTCCAAATGGACTATATGACTAGCGTGTCTGGGCTTGGGCTCTGTTGCCGTGTCTCGGTTGGTTCAAGGTTCAAAACCCGAGCCCTCTCTTTTGATTTTTGGTTGGATTTTAATAGATTAAGATGCTTTTAAATTTTTGAATAAACTCCTATCATTGTTATAAGATAAAATGGAAGTTATTAGAGATTGTTTTGAAATTTTATTGTATATTTTTGAGGAAGTAAAAATGAGATATTAATTAGTGAATGAGTTTTGACTCCAAAAATTATTACTTGTATAAAAGATCTTTGAAAAGATGGAAAAATATGTAACAAGTTATGAATCTCTCTTGTAAATAAACACTTATGTTGAGAATGTGAATTGAGATGTGAATTGCTTAATTTGCTAGTAGAATTTATGGTGATGAATCTTTTGTCCAAGAAAGAAATTACTTGTTCTATGTTTGAATTGAAAATGCATTAGTAAACCATGAATAAGTACTAAGATGAAATATGGATTTTATTTAAGAATAAGTTAAAGATTTAGACTTATTGAGTTAATACATGAAGGGTATGAATATCCTTGATTTCTTGTACATGAAAAGTTATGATTTAGAGTTAGTAAGACATCTGGTACCGGCACTATTAAAATGGAAGATTTGAGATATGATTTGGAGATATGGCCATGGAGCTATCTCATATTTGTTGATTAAGTCCGGTAGGAGGTAAAACTAATTCTAGGTGTGGAAAATTATTCATGTCTTGAACTTTAGAAACTTTAGGCACATAAGTGAAGATGTAGTAAGACCTAGGCAAACGTAAGTGAGGCACTCTATATAGTCGGGCGGTGGGCTTGTTGCGGCGGTTCATCGGGACTATAGACCCGGTCGAGCGGAGAATTTGTTGCGGCGGTTCTCCGGGACTGTGGTTGCCTTGTGGGAGACGAGATTTTATTTTAAATCCGGAACTATGTGTAGTCGGGTGGATAGTTTTCCGTTCTCCATATATATACGTATACCGGGGCTAGAATGACACTTGCGGGAGGTTCACACGACAAGGAGTCTGTACAACAGTCGGTCGGGGGATTTGTTGCGGCGGTTCCCCGGGACTGGGATCCATACTTGTGGAACGTCTTAACTTTGTCTAATTACTGGGTAGTTTCATGGCGAGGGATCGAACCTTTAAATATGGAGTACGTAGGTGCTTGCCCTCGGACCTATATAGTATAGGATGCATAGAATTCGAACAAGTATGCATTATTGTCATCCTAGTATATAAATGTGTGCATTAGGCATTAAGGCATCACATACACTTACATGTTTAGTGTAGTCATGATTTAACACTTTACTGTTCATTCAATTTTTGTGATTTGTTAAAGTAATGAGATCGTTATATGTACGGCATAAAGAGGATAGCCGAGTATAACATTTTCGTCAATTGTAAGTGACTGACGTGCACACAGCTTAATATGCAGGTAATGGACTTTTCTATGAAGAAGTAAAGGTGTTATGATACAGTTGATGATTTACATTGTTAAAGTTGTACAACTTGTATTTTATTTCATTGTTGTATTTCTTTTATTCTTCCGCTGTGTAAACAAAATGTAAAGAACTCTGATGTTGTTGAAAAAGTTTTAATTTCCTTTTAAAATTATACGAAGTAAAGTAAAGATCCTGTGGAATCTCGAATTCCGTCTTATTTGGAATTCGGGGCATTACACTACCTATCGGTCAGTTGGAAATATTTCTTCTTATCTAGACACCTCACCTTCTTTCTAGAGCCACTCCATCCATCACTTGTATCTATAAATAATGATCATCGAAAAAAAGGAGTGCTTTTGTAAATTTCGCTTGAGTTTTCTTTCGTAAGGCTGTTTTAAGAGAAGTCTCTTATAGATTGGTATCTTCCACCTACAAAGGAGGAAGAAATGGAAGAAGCTCGGGGAGAAAAAAACCCTGATCATCCTGATCCATACCCAGAAATGCTTAGATTTGGTAATAGATCTGATTGGATACAATACCATTCTTTGTGAAAGACTTAAACTTTTTTCACAACCAAAGATCTACATCTTTGGGATTAACGCTAAATATTGATAAAATGTCTCACAAGCAATGTCATGCTCCGCTTCCCAAAATACGAGAATACGATCACGTAAAATAGCCCAGCGAATGATGTGTATATCATCCATAAGCTGTAACAGATTAACTCAACAATATGAAATATGATCACAACCACGCATGAATAAATAATCATATAAACAATGAATAAACTTTAATAATCTATTAAATAAATCAATAAAATAATATCCAACATCTGGGAGAAAATAAACTTCGGGTCAAAATGCCCAAAATACAAAGTATGAAAATAATAATAAGTTGGAAAGGAAATAACATGAACGAAATAATTATTGTAGACTAATAATTCAACTTCATTCTCTAGAAAATTTGCACACCAAGTCCTTCAGCCTGCAAGTACCTCATTTACAGTTGGGAGGATGTCTGTTAGAGTAAGTTACGGACAACAAGTAGTAAAAGCAAAGAACAAAGAAATATGGTATATCAAGAAATCATGAACTAGAACTAAATCAAGGATAAAAAACAAGGGTTGATAATACGATAAAAAGACTATAATCAAAGATGTAATAATCGAGACAACAATCCGCAATCAAGTTGATAACTATAATCATGATAAGAATTTATGTGTCAATCATAGGTTTATTAGATATTTATTATCCTATCTAATGCACATAATTCTGGGTCCCATACCATATTCGGTGCATGCAAACAGTGATCATTTAGACTAAAGTGGTGAACTTTACAGATTGTGTACTCGGGCAACAATAATCAATATTCCATAATCATAATGAACCGAACAATAAGGGACCATTTTCCAGTACAGTTTCTGAAGTTATCCACTACTAAGTCGACCCTTATTACCCCGGCTTATTATTATTTTATTATACTTATTATGAACATGCAATGAGTATAGAAGTATCGAGGCGATGTCAAGAAGATGTCAAGGATGTGCAATGCATGGTATACTTAATTCTATTCACTAGATGTAAAATCAAACAAGTTTATATTTAATAACACAAAAACACACATTCTGGACAGCAAGATATTGTTGTACAAAAATTGACGTTTCCATTGCTACAAAAAAGTAAATTAGCTTCCGTCAAGGGTTCTAGAAACTAGACTCCCTGTCGGTTCCAACACATATTCATACGATATATTATAAACACGGTAGATATGTGTATAATTCCATTCTCTACTGGTTTCATGTTCAGGCAGCAGACTAGGGTCAAATTCTTATATATAAAAGTTGATTGTAAATTCATTCAAAAATATTATAAAAACCATAATTTAGTTCTTAACAGTGTTCAACAACAACATGATTAATCTCAGGTCTAAATTCTTAATTTAATCTACTGTTTCAATTAATTAAACATGGTAATGTATTTTCAGACTGTATTCTGGAATTCAGATGTTACACCACGAGAATCTGAATATCTTGTAATCCGTAAGTCGGATTGCTAAACCATCAGATATTATGGATTTCAGATATAGAGGGCTACAACTCTCATTTAACAAGTTCTAAATAATATTATCTGCAGCTAGGTCAAAAGTTTAGTTCTTTACTGAACTAGTGCTCTGGCAGCAACCTGGGGTCATGTTCTCATATATATGACGTGTCTGGAAATTCATTAATAATCTTACAAAATTTCAAAGTGACTCATAATCATGTCTAGTAACAGCCATGTTTATCTCAAGTTTTTATTCTACTGTTAATACACTATTTTAAATTTGGAATTAAACCTAGCAGCATTAAAAATATGATAACTTGCAGTCTATAAATCCGAATTTAGATCCATAAGAAGTTTTGGAAATTAGAATCAGTGGGCTAAAATTTTCATTGATAAATGAATTTTTAATGTTATAAGCGACTGGGTTAAAAATTCATTACAAGATGGTATAAACATCATGGTAACAACAAAATGTACTCCTACGCAACAATCATGATAATCAATCCACATATACACATAACAAGAAATGAACCAACATTCATACACAATAATTAGGATGGATTCCTACGGTTAATATGACAAAATTATCATCACTACAGTAATAAATTTATAATCTAGTTACAACTTCACATACAACCGATATGCATTCAAATCACTATAACTTCTACATATACGTGTTTCTAGTTTATATTCGTGTAGTGTATGCATATGATGATAACATTGCTTAGAAATGAATCAAGGGTATGGCACGAAAAGAAAACTATTACTTGGTTTCGCCGATGAATCCGTAATAGATTTTTTGAAGGGAATCAAGCAAAATAAGATATGATAAATGAAATAGGGACTACTTGTGGAGATCAAAAGAATTCTGGAACTCGAACAACAAGTTGGTTCAAGAGAAACTTGCCTTTACATGATGTTTGCACGTGCGACGAGAATCAACGGGGGGATGAACAATGGCACAACACACGGGAAACAACAACGACAGTGAACAAAAAAGAGACAGAAGCACAACAGCGAGGGTGACTGCAGTGGCAACACACAGCAAGAACAACAACGACAACACACGAGATTGTGACAATGTCGGGCTTCGGGATGCGGCAGTGACAGTAGGTGACACTGCAGTAGCGAGTTGGCCGGTAAGGCAGTCGGTGCTCAGGTAGTGACTGTGATGGCTACGGCAGCAGCTACGGCAGCAATGTGATGGAGTTTGATTCAAAATTCGAGCTGCGGGAAGAGTGCAATAAGGTTGTGAGAGTTGCTGACTAGGCTTGCGGGTGTGGCTGCTGTTGTTTGGCAGCAAGCAGCAAGGCGACGATGACGGGAAAGAAGCTCAGCAATGGGGGTAGCAAGCACTGGTGATGGGTTCTCAGGTGGAGGCAGCAACAGGGTGGACATGGGCTGAGGTCAGAGGCTGCGGCAGCAATGGCGAGGGCCCAGGGTCGCAGCAGGCGAGCGCTGGCAATGGGGTGGAGCGCAGTCGCGGTGGTGGTGCTGCGCGAGGGGCTGGCTGACGAGGAAGATATGGGAGGCGATGGAGGCATGTATGGTTTTGGGAGAAGGGAGAGGTAGGAGATGAGAGCGGCTGTAGAGGGAGATTTGGGTTTAATGATTAGGGTTATGAATATTAATTAGTATATATAGGGGATTATGGTTAGTGGGTTTCGGGTTAACAGGTTTGGGATAAGATCCAATAAGAAATGGGCTTGAGTTTGGATTCAAAAAAAATAAATCAATTAGTGGGTTAATTAAATACCCAATACACAATAAGAATAAAATAAAGTGTGCTAGAATTTCAGGATTCTAGCCAAAGAATTTGGATGATCAAACGAGAACAAATATGTTCAAAGAATAGCAAGATTTATTATTAAATAAAACAGAATACATGAATTTAAGAAAAAAAAAGAATTAGAAAAAGAAATCCAAAAAATTGGGAACCGGGGTTACAATTCTACCCGCCTTACAAAAAGAATTTCGTCATCGAAATTCATTCAAGTGGAACATAGGATAAACTGAGAAAAGCCTACTCGAAGAGATGAGGGAACTTCTTCTGAATTTCTTCCTCATGTTTCCAAGTCGACCCACCGGGTGAGTGAGAATTCCATGAGACCCAAACAAGATTGACGACTTTATTCTTCAGAACTTTCTTACGCCTGTCCAAGATAGAGACTGTTCGAACCTCGTATGATAAGTTTGGCCTCACGGACAACTCTGATTCGTCGATCACATGACTGTCATCCCTGATGTACTTCCTGAGTTGAGAGGCGTGAAACACATCACCGACTGCAGATAAAGTTGGTGGCAACGTGAGCCCGTAGGCTACCTTGTCCACTCATTCCATAATATTGAATGGACCGATGAATCGGGGACTTAGCTTGCCCTCACTCCCAAAAATAGGTAACACCTCTCCATAGTGATATCTTGAGGAACACTTGATCGCCTGCCACAAACTCTAAAAGCCTTCGACGATAATCAACCCACTTCCTCTACTTGTCCTGGGCTGCTTGCAAGTGCTTCCTGATCTGAGCCACTGTGTCGACTGTCCTTGTGATCAACTCAGGCTCCAAAAGTTTTCTCTCGCCGATGCCATCCCAACAGACTGGCAATCTACACTTGCGACCATAGAGCACCTCATACGGAGCTGCCTTGAGACCTGACTGACAACTATTGCTTTATGAGAAATCAACCATGTGCAGATGATCTTCCCAAGAACCTCTAAACTGAAGAATACACGACCTTAACATATCCTCCAGTGTCTGAATCGTCCTCTCAGTCCGCCCGTCTGTCTATGGGTGAAACACAGCACTGTAGCTCAACTTACTTCCCAAACTCCTCTGAAGACTCTCCTAAAACTAGGACATGAACCTCGTATCTCGGTTTGATACGATGCTGAAAGGAACTCTTTGCAGTCTCACAACTTCCTATAAGTACTTCTCGACCAAGCTCTGTGGACTGACCCACTCTGAAAGGGATGAAATGGGTACTCTTCGTCAAACGGTCTACTATTACCCAAATAGCATTGTGATCTTTAGGACTTCTTGGCAGTGTCGTCATGAAATCCATAGTGATGTTCTCTCATTTCTACTACGGGATTGGAAGAGGTTGAAAGAGTTCAGTGGTCCTCTGATGTTCTGCCTTCACTTGCTAACAAATCAGACACTGAAACACAAATCTTGCTACTACTTCTTCATACCATGTCACCAAATGTGTTGTTTCAGATCTCTGTACATCTTTGTGCCTCCAGGGTGAATAGAATAGGGCGAGCAGTGGGCTTCTGCAAGTAGCTTTTGCCTGACTTCTTCTCCACTATGAAATCTAAAACGAAACTGTGTTGACTGTAGCAACTATGTAGTAAAAGTATAGATGCATGAAGTGCTACCTAGATAGTAATAACACAAGACTAGAACATGATCACTTGATCCTTACTACTTGATACTTGTACTTGACTACTTGACACTTGTTATTTGATTTTGTGATACTTGATTCTTGATACTTGTTTACATGATACTTGTTCACTTGACACTTGATACATGCCACTTTTACTTGTTCATCTTGTAATGCTAGTAATCTATTTTGTTATCATGCATACTCCATGTTATTAGTTAGTTTTTTCCCATGTACTTGTATCATGCACTACAAGCAGTCCGTAACTTGCATTAACGAGAGTTTGTTTTCTTTTTCATATTTCTGCAATTGTTAAATTGCAGATTTTGGAGAACATGTGCTGGATGGTGTTGGTGATATGAGATATTAGTACTGGATTTGCTATTACTATTTCTTGTTGCTTATTTTTGAACAATCGTATTTGATACTTGGATTTATTTGTATTTGGACAATGTGACCCAGGATATTTGACTTATTTAGATCTGGATTATTTGAGATTATAATATATTTTATTTTAAGTATTCTTGTTGGTATTTAGATTCATATGTGCATGCTTGGTTGATTCTTTTGCTTCTGACTCTGATTATTCTTGTGAAATATTGTAAAGATTCCGAATAGCTTATGGATGATAAAAATCATTCGTTGGGCTTTTGTCGCGTATCTGTATTACGTATTCTCTTTTTGGGATGCGGGGCATGATAAGGAGGAGCGGCAGGGCAGAGAGCGGTGACAATGGGTTCGGAGGGTGAGGATGACGAAAATGGCATGCGGAGTGGTGGAACAGGGTGTCAAGGTTGCAAGGTGTAGATGGTGCGGTCAGGAGGAATTGTCGGGGTATGGAGGTGAAGCGAGGCGGTGGTGTGGACGACGAGGGACTGCGGGTGTTTGGGTTTTGTTGGGTTTCGGGAGAAGCAGAGGAAGAAGGAGTGAGGAGAGAGAAAAAGCTACAGAATATGGGTGATTAATTGATTAGGAGGTGATTAATAGGTTAATGGAGAGATTAGGGTGTTTTGTTAGGATTTAGTGGGTCTGCAAATTAGGAGGAGTGGAGGTAGTGGTTTGGTAGTAAATTAGGGGATTATGGAGATATTGAGGGAGATGAACGTGGAGGGGGTTGGAGATACTGTGCAATTAGCAAATAACAGGAGGATTAGGGGAATTGGGTTAGCTGGTTTGGGTTTGGGTTAACGGGTTTGGGTTTAGAATCCAACAAGAAATGAGCTTAGGTTTAAATATAATTAAATAAGAATGGGATATTGGACTGGGTTCAATATCAAATCGATTAGTGGGTTAATAAAATACTCAAGACACAAGGAAAAAGCAATAGAGTGCACAAGAATCTCATGGTTCAACAAATGAAAAGAAAATTGATTGAAAGAATACAATTGGGTTGAAGATGAATAACAAAATTTATAATTAGAAAACTCAGATTGCAGGAATCGGGAAACGAAAAGAATTACAAAAAAGAAAATTCGAAAAATTGGAAACGGGGGTTACATTTTCTCTGGAAACTCTGTAGAACAGAGAAGTTTAAAAATGATATTCTCCCAGATGGACACATCGATCAGGTGAATCTTCGGATTCAAGACTTTATGGAACTTCTACGCTTCTATCAAATAGAAAATGAAAATGTCAAAGAATTAGAAGCAGAATTAACAATCCAAAACATGATATCTATGTATCAACAACATTTGATTGACAATTACAGGCTTCTCTTGTTCTTCAAACAACTAGAGGATAATGAAATCTCTAACTTCCTTAATGATGAAGAGATCATTCTCAATGAAAACAAAAGACCTCGCCTAGTGGCATGTTTTCATGAAATTCCTAAATATCAAAAACATCTCAGAAAGAGATTGGCTCATGAAGTATATATAGCAATAGAATCTACCTAGAAGAGTATGCAAATTGCATACCAGAAATCCGCAAGGCAAAACTTCTATAATATGCCAGTAGATTTCAAACAATATTCATGTTCAGAATATGGAGTATTTGGGAAGAAAGGGAGTATATTAAACTTTTTTCTTCTGTTCAGCTTTGGGAACTCAAAAGAGTCGTTGACGAACCAAGACATCAATTTACTAAATTCAACAAAAAAAAATTTAACGAAGATCAACAGTGACTATTTGCCGCTAAAGAACTTTTTGAGAGAACAGATTATGTAGCGACTGTTGGAGCACACTCTATACATGAAGGTAAGACAATCCTACTGGTGGATCGTGTCTCCTCCTATGAACCATCAACTGATCGAGTACAAGAAGTACACAATTTCTTATCATCATTAAAATTGGGCCTTATAGGCACAATGGCCCAAGAAAAATTCTTTGATGCACAAAGGAACATTACATATGACTGATTTAGAAGCAAGGTGGACCCCACACAACATTAATTAATGATCGATCTACACGCATGATGGACCCCACACAACACTGATTTGGCCACTCCAAAAAGAATCTCTATCATGAGGCGCACCAACAAATAAACAAAGAAAGAGGTAAGAATACATGCCTACACGTCGGCTACAACTGGCAAGATTCCTTCTTATCTGGACAATTCAACTCTCTTCTGCAAGCCACTGCATCCTTCTGTTGTATCTATAAATAAATATGGTGGACCCCACACAACATTAATTAATGATCGATCTAGACGCATGATGGACCCCACATAGCACTGATTTGGCCACTCCAAAAAGAATCTCTATCACGAGGCGCACCAAAAACTAAACAAAGAAAGAGATAAGAATACATGCCTACACGTCGGCCACAACTGGCAAGATTCCTTCTTATCTGGACAATTCAACTCTCTTCTGCAAGCCACTGCATCCTTCTGTTGTATCTATAAATAAATATGAAACCCCATTGTGAGGATCATCGAAAAATAAGAGTGCTATTGTAAAATTTTCTTGAGTTTTCTTTTATAAGTCCGTTTTAAGCGAAGTCCGCTGTAGATTGGTGTGAGAGCCCATTTGTGTGTTTGTATTCTTCCATCTTCCATAGATTGGTATCAGAGTCCATATAAAGCTGGGGATTGCTGGGTGCAAAACACCAATGTAAGAAGCATGAGTGTAAGGAATCAGGAAGTGAGGAAATGTGTAGGAGATTCAGGAAACAGCTCCACACCGCAGCTGCAACAGGGCATTCAGGAAATAACTAAGGCAATTTATTTGCTCAAATTTCTTCCAACACAATATGCATATGCCTTTAAATTTGGGATTTTTTAAGACCTTGACCCTGTTGGATATATATAGGTATATTCTCAATATAACAGAATATTATTATGTATAATGTTCTATGGGGCAACATGTGTTTTGCACGTGTTATATGTTTAATTGTTGGACCGGGTCGAGTGGGCATAAAGCCCAGTACCCTTAAACCCAGTTCATCTCACATAAAAGCTGGTCTAGAGGTAGTGCTCTGTGATATTCCAATACTGATAAGCAAGGTATAATATCTTAAGCGGCTATGAGATAAACCCTATTCCTAATTACTCATCTTAATTTCTAACAATCTTAAGATATTATACCCTGCTTATCAGTATTGGAATATCACAGAGCACTACCTCTAGACCAGCTTTTATATGAGATGAACTGGGTTTAGGGTACTGGGCTTTATGCCCACTCGACCCGGTCCAACAATTAAACATATAACACGCGTAAAACTCGTGTTGCCCCATAGAACATTATACACAATAATATTCTATTACATTGAGAATATACCTATATATCCAACAATTCATAGTTGCATTATCATAAGGTGTCAACTTTTTATCATAATCATAAGGTGTTTCACTAATAATCCCATACACATTTGAATGCCCTTAAGAGGCTAATGAGATACCTGAGTGGTACTCAAGAATTTGCATTGTGCTACTCAAAGTTTAGTGGAAGTCGACAACTAGTGAATATGTGTTCACACTAGGAGGAGCAGAAAAATTATGGCGATTAAAAAGCAAATAAGCATTGCATTTTCATCCAAGAAATTAGACCTCTGTGTGTTATATCCTCTGCAGGGGAAAGAAGCTGAGTGGATTGAATGACTTATTGCTAATCATCTATTTTGAAGTTTAAAGTAAATTCTCTAATTCTATTATGCGACTACCAAACTATAATACACTGTAGCTCATAACTCACTCTATAATAGTAAGAGGAGTATATTAAGACTGAAAGAAGCCTAGTTGAACTTTCTCATAGATAAAGTGCAATTGCGACAAGTATGGCTAATGCTCTTACTAAGAGACTTGAAAGTGATCTAATTATCAAAATTGTGGAGAAAATGTAGTTAAAAGCTACTGAGTCAAAAGCATTAACATCCAACTTGTTTTGAGATTTATGATCCAATTGGAGCCATAGAGAAGTTCAAACTGAAGCATCAATTTTAGGCAGTTGACATGCTTTAGATAATTTGAAAAGTTTAATGTAAATTCTGTTAATATATAATTTTATTCTAATTTTGATGATGCTATATATTTTCATAATTTACTTAGAATCATCTCATTATTCCAAAAGAAAGTATGAAAACTTGTCGATGTGTTTCCGATGTTTCGAATGGTTGTTATATCATTCCAATTTTGATGATATAACTCTTTTATGGATTCATGTTTCATTCTAATTTTGATGATTCAGAATTAACCATAACTGATTTGACTATTCTATCATTCCAATATGAAACACAGTATAGTCCTTGTGCAGAAACTATAATAGTTCTTGTTCTTTATTTTGTTAAAGAAACTTGATTGTGATGCTTGCGTTACATCTTGCTAAGCTATCGTTGAATTGTACTAAGTTCTTTAGTGGAACTAGATACTTTATTAAATTCACTAGAATTCTTAGAGACGTATCTCTTGATATTCTTGTTTTCAATAAACTAACAAAGATGGAGGAGTTGAATCTGTCAACATAGATTTCAGAATAATGATTTGCTCAAAATGGAGGAGTAAACATAAAGCAGTTTGCAAAGATATAGTTTTGGTTTAGTTATCTAAAGAATAAATTTTTCACTTGCTTGATAAAACTTCTGTTGGGTTTAAGACTTCTGTGTTCATGAACTTAAAACTCATATTTTGTTTTTGAAGTTTATTTACTTTGGTTGATTTTGAAACTATGACAGGTCTTTCTTGTTGGTTTAGTCATTGTGAACTATTCTGTTTTGATATGGTCTTTGAACTATTTGATTTTTTTGGTTTAGTCTTATTTGAACTATTCGAATTATAATTAATTTAGTCTGTGAACTATATTATTTCTGTGAGCCAATGATTTAACGGGGCATTGCCTAATATATTGAGAATATAGGAGGAGATTGTTGGATATAGGTATATTCTCAATGTAATAGAATATTATTGTGTATAATGTTCTATGGGGCAACACGAGTTTTACGCGTGTTATATGTTTAATTGTTGGACCGGGTCGAGTGGGCATAAAGCCCAGTACCCTAAACCCAGTTCATCTCATATAAAAGCTGGTCTAGAGGTAGTGCTTTGTGATATTCCAATACTGATAAGCAGGGTATAATATCTTAAGCGGCTATGAGATAAACCCTAACCCTAATTACTCATCTTAATCTCTAGTAGATCCGAGCCTCAGCTGTTTAGTTCCTGTCTGATAATGTTGAAGTACATTTTACATCTGAGATTTAGAAAGGTTCTCGGACTGTGGTGAAGATTTTAGTCTTTCACATAAGAAAGAGCTAGACGACTATTAATAATGGCAGGATTAGTCTCTCAAAAGATATCGATCAAAGTATTTGAGTAATGAACCAAATTCTAATCTCTATCTTCATTTTTCACATAACTTCTGACTCTACAACTTTTTTTTGCGGAGTTCAGTGAAATTTCAAGTCAGGTTGACTTGGAATCTTGCATCTATTCTGTTATTGAAGAAAAAGATTTAAACTGACATGCAGTATATGTGATTAGTGTCTTATTTTTATCTCTGTTATTTATGGATCCTGACAAATCTATGGTTTGAGGGATCTGGCCAAAATCATTTCAGTCTAAACACAAATAGTTTCCATTAATAATCAATGAGTGAAGAGCTAACGAGATACATCGACATTGTATTGTTGAAACCTGAGGTAAACTGATCCTGTTTGAGGTTGCTCGATTTCATTTCTTTGACTAACTTTTACATTTATTACATGTGTACAATAAATTTGATTATTTGTAGTTGTTATAAAAAATGTATGTGTCAGGAATTCGTGTTGAGTTTATGCAATACGATCACTACAAACAACCACTAAGCAAAATATTAGATCAAACCAAATACACCAAAACATACAATTTTATCGCGGTTGAGACGAACCCTATCCAGAGGAGAAATAACCGAGATGATATATGTTCAACTAGAGAAGATATAAGGGTTAAAATCACTCTCACTAAGAATCTATCTATTTCCAAAATCTCTCCAGAAGATACTTGTTGTTTACAATAAGGAAAACCTCTCAAAGTCTCTTCAATTATGTATTCTCACTCTTACCTCTCAATGAAAGCCAATACAATAATATATAGAGATATAAAGAAACCCTATCTTGATACAATAATCATCCGATATATTTTGAAGAGATAACCATGCAATGAGATCCGTACAGTCTAACTTGGAGAAGAAGTCGGGCTTTAAACGAATCACCAAACCTAAGCCCAAATCCGCTGCTGCTGCCCCTTTGCGGTCGACTGCCCGGCTGCCCTAGGTGCGCTGCCCCGAATCAAGTCAGAGGTTAACAGCGGTCGAATGTCTTACCTTGCTGCTGTTGTGTAGTTGTGCTGCTGCTTCCCTTCTCTCCAACATTGGCTTTCAGTCCTTTCTCGCATCATTGTTTTCTCTTCATATGGAACATAGTATATAAGGCATAAACTCAACAGTATAAATGTTTGCATCTTTTTAACCTTGTGTATCTCTGAAATATCCATGTTAATAAGCAGCGAAATTTGTAAGCTATGCTACAGAATGATAGTTATATTGTACCCTAATTAGGTGCAGAAACTCTATCCAGTCTTTTAAAATAAATAAATAAATAAAATATGAAAAATTCAGAAAGTTTAGGAAAAAACATGAGAAGGATGAAAAAAATCTTAAACGTACATACACTGCATAAGAAATTTCATTCTGAGCGTATGATTTGTGTGCTTTATTACTCATGAAAGATGAAAAGTGAATAATTGTGTGCTAAAGTTAGTTCAAGTGAGGTACTAATTCAAAGAAACCAATGAACCATATGACCACCAAAATACAATATTCAATGTCGCTGTGTTTAAAGTTTTTGACTAGTATATTACCACAACTCTTTGTTACAGACTTGTAATTACAGTTTTCTTTGCCTCCTTTGCTTATTGATTAAAAGTTTTGCAAAGCTGTTAGAAGAATATGTCGATGCTTTCATTTCCTCTGCAAGCTTTGATTCGGAAGTGGGCTCCTGTTTGTTTTTATGGCTCAAAATAAAGATACGGTGATTCTTGTTGGATATATTGGTATATTCTCTCTATATAAATATAGCACGTGCATATGTGTAACACGTATAATGAACGTACAATTGATTGGATATTGGAACGCGGGTTTGTGGGCTTATAACCCGATACCCAAACCAGTATTTAGGAATAAATACTGGCTTGTGATAGCAGTCTAGGCATTCCAATCTTGATACGTGAATATCTCAAGCAACTTAGATCTAGAGATAAAACCCTATTTCTCAATTGTTAATTTCTCACAAAACCTAACAATTCTGCTCCCTTTTCTTTTTCCTTCTTTTGGACCATCTGATCTTTCTTCAGCTGAGTGTGACAACATGAACATATGAGAAACCTGACTCTCCAAATTAATATTCTTACACCTTACAACTTTCCTTATGTCAACAGAGGCTTCTGCAAATGTTGTGACTTATGTCTAAGACTAATGTCTTACAGGAAAAATATATTCATACTACAGTCTTAGATATGTCTGTGAAATTGTGTTGTTGATGGTATGTGAACAAACTTTCTTAATTGTTGTGAAACCGTGACTAACTATTTAGGTTGATGCCCACCTATTAAGGTGGCGGCCCAAGGTCACCTACTCAGATAGCTGTCCAAACAAACTACCAAACCCTAACCCTAACTTTCTCCTCTATATATATGTTATGAATGGAAAGTCATAATACTTGATTCGGCTATACCTTTCTATCTCTCTTTCTTTTGTAACACATTATCAGCACGACACCTCGGCTATATATAAGATGATATTATCTGGATTGTTGGAAGAGAGTGGAAATTTTGTTGGGCTAAATGGCAAACAAATTGAAAATTGGAAACTTGTATTATATTTTATTATAATAACAAGAAGACACTTCACTCTTTCTTACAACTGGTGTTACTACACCTTACAAATAGACACTCTCTTCTTCTTTTTTTTTCTGCTTGTTTCTTGTTCTTGTTTTGCTTGATTTTTCCTTCTTCCTAAACCTCCTATTTATAGGAGAAGATCAATCCCCTCTCTCTCCCGTTTTTTCTTTGCCTGCCACATTTTTCAACAGGGACCTAACCATGGCACATTGTTTTCAAACAATGTTTGGTGGGTGGGGCCCACCCCACCAAACATGTTTGACTACTATCACTCCCCCTCAAACATGTTTGGCCATCCCGAGTTCTTCTTTGAGTTTATGAAAAACCTCAGCTTTCAGTGGCTTAGTAAATATATCTGCAATTTGATCTTCTGTCTTGCAGTATATCAGCTTTACTCTTTCTTCTTTGGCCTGCACTCGAATGAAATGATATTTTAACTCGATGTGCTTACTTCTCCCGTGTGCGACTGGATTTTTCGCCAATGCTATTGCTGACTTGTTGTCAATGTATAGCTCTGTTGGCTCTTCTTGTGGATGAGACAATTCTTTCATGATGTTTCTGAGCCATATCGCTTGACACGTTCCTGATGCTGCTGCAATATATTCTGCTTCGCATGATGAAAGTGCAACTACTGACTGCTTCTTTGATGACCACGAAAATGCAGCTGATCCAATATTGAACACATAGCCACTTGTACTCTTCCTTTCATCTAAATCTCCACCATAGTCGCTATCTGTATAGCCGACTAGCTTCACAGCATTTGTGCTTGTGTAGAGTAGTCCTTCGTTGATACTACCCTTGATGTATCGCAATATTCTTTTTGCCGCCATGAGGTGTTCCTGCTTCGGCTCCTCCATATATCTGCTAACTACCCCAACAACATACATGATGTCAGGCCTTGTAATAGTCAAATAACGCAAGCTTCCAACCAAGCTTTTAAATAGTGTGGGATCTACAGAAATCCCTGGTGAGTCACGGCGGAGCTTCAGTCCAGTTTCTGCTGGAGTGTTAACTGGATTGCAGTTGCTCATGTTGAATCTCTTCAATATCTGGTCTGCATATTTCTTCTGTGTGATGAAGACTCCTTTCTCAGATTGTGTCACTTCCACGCCTAGGAAGTAGGACATTTCTCCAATGTCCGTCATCTCGAACTCCTTGATCATTGCTTTCTTGAATTCTTTGAACATCTCTGGATTGTTGCCGGTGAAGATCATATCATCAACATAGAGGCAGACGATCATGATTTCTCCACCATTCTTCTTGGTGTATAGAGAGTGCTCATATGGACTTTTCTGAAAGCCATTCTGCTGAAAGTAGTCATCAATCCTCTTGTTCCATGCTCTGGGTGCTTGTTTGAGACCGTACAAAGCCTTCTTCAATTTACAGACTTTATCTTCTTGATCTTTCACCTCGTAACCGGGAGGTTGTTGAATGTAAACTTCTTCTTCCAAATAGCCATTGAGGAATGCAGACTTGACATCCATTTGGTATATCTTCCATTTGTTCTGTGCAGCTAGTGAAATGAGCAGTCTGATGGTGTCTATCCTTGCTACTGGTGCAAAGACTTCTTCATAATCGATGCCTTCTCGTTGACTGTAGCCTTTAGCTACTAGTCTGGCTTTATGCTTCTCCACTTTGCCTTCTTGGTTGGTTTTGGTTTTGTATACCCATTTTACACCAATTGCTTTGTGGCCCTTCGGAAGTGTTGTCAACTCCCACGTGTCATTCCTTTGTATCGCATGGATTTCTTCATCCATGGCTTTTCTCCATTTGAGATCTTGAACGGCATCTCCATAGGCGACTGGATCACATTCTGCAAATAAGCAGAACAATGTATAATCCTCCATCATCTCAATAGGTTCTGTATCATCATAAAGATCTCTAAGGCTTCGAAATCTTCTAGGTTCCCCCCCAGAAGTATTGCCTTCGCTTGAGCTAGAACTTGATGCAGATGTTGGTGACGGTGTTGTTGGAGCTGGACTATTTGGAGGACTTTGTTGTGGTCCTTCTGGTTCTTCTTCTAGATCATCGTCTTTGTCTTCAATGAACAATTTTTTGTTGCTTCTTTCTTCATCACTCCATCTCCAGTGTTCTCCTTTGTCGAACTCCACGTCTCTGGAAATAATCAGCTTCTTAGTAGTTGGATTGTACAGCTTGTATGCCTTGGTTCTTCTGTCATATCCAATGAATATACATTTCTCTCCACGATCATCGAGCTTCTTTCTTCGCTGCTCCGGAACATGTGCATATGCAATGCACCCGAATATCTTCAAATGGTTGACGCTTGGCTTGAAACTACTCCACATCTCTAGTGGAGTCATGAACTTGACGACCTTCGTTGGACATCTGTTAAGGAGGTAGACTGCACAGTCTACTGCTTCAGCCCAAAATGTCTTGGGTAGGAACTTGCTCTTCAGCATGCTTCTCGCCATGTTGAGGATTGTGCGGTTCTTCCTCTCTGCTATGCCATTCTGCTGCGGAGTGTAGGCAGCAGTAAGTTGATGAATAATCCCCTGCTTCTTGAGAAAGTCTTGGAATTCTTTCGAGTTGTATTCTCCTCCACGATCTGAACGAAGTACTTTGATGTAGTGGCCGCTTTGCTTCTGGACCATCTCCTTGAATTCTTTGAACTTTTCTAGGGCTTCCGATTTCTCCTTCAAGAAATAAATCCAAGTCTTTCTGCTATAATCATCAATAAATGTGAGGAAATATCTATTACCTCCAAGTGACACCACTTCAAATGGTCCTGCTATGTCGGTATGTACCAACTGAAGCAGATGTGTTGCTCTTCTGGATTTGCCAACCTCGAAGCTTCTTCGGTGTTGCTTCCCCTTCAAGCATCCTTCACATAATTGGTCGGGATGTTTGATTTGTGGTAAGCCTCTCACCATTTTCTCCTTCCAGAGAAGATTGAGGCCATTGAATGCTAGATGCCCGAATCGAAGATGCCAAAGCCACGACTCATCTTTGATGATAGATTGTAGGCATTTTACAGAATCTGTAGTAAGATTTAAAGTAAACAGTCTATTTCTAGACATGTTAACTTTTGCAATTATTTCTCCTTTACTTTTGATGGTGAGAGAGAAATCCTTCATATGGATGTCGTAGCCTCTTTTGAGAAGCTGTCCCAGACTTAGAATATTGTTACGTAATGCAGGTACATAATAAACATCAGAAATGTACCTATGATCACCGGCTTTTGTCTGGATCATAATATCACCCTTTCCTTGAACAGAGATCTTGGACTTATCACCAAAAGTAACTTCGCCTCCAACTGATTCATTTAGCTCGGTGAAGAATTCCTTGACGCCGCACATATGATTGCTAGCACCTGAGTCCAAGTACCAAACATTTTGGCTCTTGTTCTCATGGTCTTTGTATGCGAGCAGGACTACCGAGTTGTCTCCTCGATCTTCTGCGATGAAGTTCGTCTGCTCTGCAACTCTTTCGGATTTTTCTGGACAATTATAACTGAAGTGGCCATATCTTCTGCAGTTGAAGCACTGCAACTGGGATCTGTCTCCTTGGTTGTGTCTCCCACGTCCTCTTGTTCGTGCGCCTCTCCCTCTTGCTTGAAAGGTGAATTGTTCACGATCAACGTGACGACCTTGGTAATGTGTTCTCGGATTGTACTGCATGCCACGACCTCGTTGAAAATTTGAGTTGCCTCTGTAGCCGCCTCTTCCTCTGTAGTTTCGATCTCGGCTTCTTTGTTGATCATCTGAAATTGTTAGTTGACTTTGAAGAGCTTGCTCCAAATTTTCTCCATGGTTCTGATTTATCCTTTGTTCATGGGCTTGAAGTGAACCTTGTAACTCATCAATAGAAACTTTTGAAAGATCTTTTGATTCTTCAATAGCAGCAACTACGTAATCAAATTTTGGAACTAATGATCTTAGAATTTTTTCAAGTATTCTAGTATCATCAATTTTTTCTCCATTCCGTTTCATTTGATTAGTAATTGTTTGCACTCTATTGAAGAAATCTGAAATAGTCTCACCAACTTTCATTTTCAAATTTTCAAAGTCAACTCGTAGGGCTTGTAATCGTACCTTCTTTGCTTTTTCGGCTCCTTGATATGAACTTCTTAAAATCTCCCATGCGTGTTTTGAGGTACTCGCATCTGAGATCTTCTCGAACGCGGATTCTTCAACTCCTTGGTAGATTAGAAACAAAGCTTTTTTGTCCCTTTTTCGAGTTTCCTTTAACTCGGTCTTCTGAACAGCTGGAAGTGCTGCTTCGGCAGTGTGTGACTCCGGTTCAGTATAGCCAGTTTCAACCAGTTCCCACAAATCTTGCGAGGCAAGCAAGACTCTCATCTGGATGCTCCAATTATCATAGTTAGTCTTCATCAACTTAGGAATCTGCGGCTGGATCATGTTTGCCATATCGTACACGAGCTCTTCGGTGAACTCCGGTCGATCGAACAGGGCTCTGATACCAGTTTGTTGGAAGAGAGTGGAAATTTTGTTGGGCTAAATGGCAAACAAATTGAAAATTGGAAACTTGTATTATATTTTATTATAATAACAAGAAGACACTTCACTCTTTCTTACAACTGGTGTTACTACACCTTACAAATAGACACTCTCTTCTTCTTTTTTTTCTGCTTGTTTCTTGTTCTTGTTTTGCTTGATTTTTCCTTCTTCCTAAACCTCCTATTTATAGGAGAAGATCAATCCCCTCTCTCTCCCGTTTTTTCTTTGCCTGCCACATTTTTCAACATGGACCTAACCATGGCACATTGTTTTCAAACAATGTTTGGTGGGTGGGGCCCACCCCACCAAACATGTTTGACTACTATCATGGATTCTATGTACTAAATATTTACGATATTATATGCGAAGATGTAGACATGATTTGCCCGTTATCTTGTTCAGTTTCTCTTTATTTCGCATACTCGGTGTTAGATCGTTGTTATTTAATGACTTGAAATGTATAATTGAAAGGTCTAAGTAATTGATATGACACAGATCGTACTATTTGTTGGTTTATTTTTCTCCGTTAGATCTTTTTTTTTTCCTTACAGTTTCTTGATTTTAGGCCTAAATATAAATCGAGTCTTATGATATATGATGCAAGTTACTTGATATAGGTAGTTTTTCTTTGTTTATTAGATGCTTTTCATTTTTTAAAAAAATCATATTTTGTTAGTTTTAGGCTGTAATTTGATGAATTTCTGCATCAATTTATAGATGTATGGTTTGTTGGCCCTTTGTTTTTTTTATAAAAAATTTGATAAACTTTGAATCATGATGTAATTTCATGGATGTAGGATTTGATAAACCTAAATTTAATGTAAGATGTACATTCTATTCTTTTATCGAATGCTTTATTTGATAGTTTTAGATTTACCCTTTAATTCACATAGTAAGGAATCATCATCCTGCTAAGAAAACTTTCTTAGAAGCCATTTATTAGTATGAAACCATTCTGAACTATTGGTATCTTGTATGTGCAGAACTTTATTGGTGGAAGCTAACAATTCATGTACCTTAATTTTGTGAATTCTGAAAATATTTCCTTCTTGCTTGTTTTATGCTCGTTGCTTGCTTGAGTTTTATACCACCCCAAATGGGTGCCTATATGACAAGTGCTACATCGCATGCCTGGGGGAAACCAGCTACCTGCAAACTAAATATTTTTTTATAGAAGTGGGTTTGCTGGCCCCGGAAGACCAAAAGTGAAAAACACCAACATGAATATTGGTATTCAAGTAATATAGTTGCATACATTTTTAAATTAGTAAATCCCAATATATATATATATATATATATATATATATATATATATATATATATATATATATATATATATATATATTATTGTTTTTATTTTAATCCCCAGATGTCAACCCTTATCAAGTTGAAGTTCGCTGACCTAGATGTGAGCAAAAATAATTACCTTGCTTGGAAGTTGGATGCTAAGCTTCATCTTAGCTCCATGAACCTAATACACACGTTGAGTACTTATTCAGCAGAGAAGCCTGTAAGTCCTGCAGACAAGGCTAAAGCGACGACTTTTTTATGTCTCCATATTCATGTAGATTTGAAGAATGAGTATCTCACAATAGAGGATTCAAAAACTTTGTGGGAATCCCTGAAGAATAGATATGACCACCAGAATGTTGTCATCCTCCCAACGGCGATGAATGAATGGATCAATCTTCGCTACCACCACTTCAAGACGGTATCTGCATACAATTCAGCAATGTTCAACTTTGCATCAAGGCTTGAGTAGTGTGGAGAATCATTTTACCCAGGAGCAAAATGATCGATAAAACCCTCTCCACATTCCATGCCACCAACGTACTGCTGCAACAACAGTATAAAGAATGAAATTTCTCGAAGATTTCTGAACTCATCTCTATGCTGCTAGTTGCTGAGGAAAATAATAAAGTCCTCGTGAAAAACCATAACATTAGGTCTACTAGAACACTAGTATTCCCTAAAGCGAATGCTAGTGATGGAAGTGGTGGCCAAATATCAGAAAATCCAGAAGATTAAAGTAAATACCACCCTTGACATAGACAATGATGACCTTCTTGGCGAAGATCTTGAGGAACAAGAGAACGCAAACTTGATATTTGCAGATTTTTTTGAGGGATGATTGGTAGTTTAGTTTTATTTATTTAGCATTGCACTACTTGACATTGAGACTTTATGGCTTATGTTGGTATTTTTGGAAATATATTTTGGCACTTAAATTTGGAAACAATATTTCTTTAGAATTTATTGATGAACAATTTTTATTTTCTCCTATTGATTAAGTATTGCATTTTTAGATACTTTATGATATTACTTGATGCTTCAACTGGATGGTCTCATATCTATCTTTTATTATCCCGGAACCTAGCTTTTCTAGTCCATTGACCCAAATTATCAAACTCAGAACCCATTCCCTGATCAAGCTATCAAATCAATAAGACTAGACAATGCAGCTGAATTTACCTCACAGGCCTTCAATGACATTTGTCTATCCTTAGGAATAGAGGTTGAGCATCCGATTCGTCATGTCCATACCAAGAATGGTTTGGCAGAATCCCTAATCACAAGGCTCCAATTAATAACTAGACCTCTTCTAATGCTATCAAAATTACATGTAGGTACTTGGGGTCATGCAATCCTTCATGTTGCATCATTAATCAAGTTAAGGCTAACATCTAATTGTGCGTTCTCTCCCACACAGTTAGTGTCTGGACATCAACCAAATCTTTCACATCTTCGAAATTTGGTTGTGCAGTATATGTCCCCATTCCTCCACCATAGAGAACCAAAATGGGTCCCCAATGTAGATCGTGAATTTATGTTGGTTTGAATCTCTTTCGATTATTAAATTTTTAGAACCCTTGACAGGAGATATCTTTACCGCAAGATTTGTGGATTGCCACTTCGATAAGACAATATTCCTGCCATTAGGGGAGATAAAAATGAAGATAAATGTCTTGTTCTAGAAGAACGTCGTGAATTATAATGGCATACTCCCTTTCCATCTCATCTAGACCCTAGAACTCCTCAATGTGAACAAGAAATTAGGAGAATTATTCGCTTACAATCTATTGCAAATGAATTACCTGATGCATTCAATGATGCTGCAAAAGTGATTAGATCACATATATGAGCTATGAATGTACCTTCCAGAATAGAAATACCAAAAGAACCAAATAAAGCAGAAAATAAAACAGTTCCACATAAAAAAACGTTGAAGACCTAAAGGTTCTAAAGATTCAGCTCCTTGGAAAAGGAGATTGAATAACATATCCCACCTTAATGCTTATGAAGTAGCATCTCTTGTAGAGAGAGTTCATGACAGTCTAGAAGATATCCAGAACCAAATATTCAATTTCTCTAAAACAAAGCATAACGCTCTGGTCGAGGATATGCCTCAAATCCCAAAAGAGACTAAGAAAGATGTACAAGTACTCAACAATACTGAGAAATATGTGTTTTATACATACACAGGAAAAACTTGGAATAAAAAAAGAATTTTTCATGGATGACATTTTCTCATATGCAGTAGTAGATAAGATAAGGGTGATGAAAATGAGAATAACACCGATCCCTAAAAAATCCTTCAATATCGAAAGAGACAAAATGGCCAAAATGGAAGGATGCAACTCAAGCGAAACAGGAATCCCTAGCACAACATGGAGTGTTTGGTCCTATAATACAAGCCCCAAAAGGAATAAACACCTTAGGTTTGATGTAATACCCTAGATCGGACTTAGGTTATTAATAGTGATTAATAATAATAATAATGGGCTTGTTGGAATGTAATTAGTAATGGGTGGTGTTGGGCTTTAGAATTGAGCCATGGTATACATAAGCTTTGCTTGCATGTATGCATGAGTAAGTAAGGGTTTGATGGTGACATATAGAGTAATAGTCTCATATCGATTAAGATCATGGGTAATGAATAGTATATATTTGGGAGCCTATGATTCAAAGAGTACCTATAAAACTAAAGCACTTTTGGTGAGGCAATGCTCTGTGGTGGGCCCGTGGTTAGGTTCTTTAGGCGTGTAGACCGCAATGATGCGCCTAGGCCTATAAACAGCTCATCAGACCCAGATCGTTACAAATTGTATCATAGCCAACTTTCGACACCGATGCTGGACTGCAGTGGGTGAACACTGATAAAGGCCACGAGCAGTACGCTGGCAGAATCAGAGTAGCGGCATTCATGTGGATCACATCAGCTAGATTGGACCTAGCTGATGTGATTGAGTACGGTTTTGAACTTAGCGAAGATGCTAAGTCCATAAGGAAGGGTGATTGTAATTACCTAGATTGGACCTAGGTTAGTAATAGTGATTAATAATAATAATAATAATAATAATAATAATAATAATGGGCTTGTAGGAATGTAGTTAGTAATGGGTGGTGTTGAGATTTAGAATTGGGCCTAGAAATATATGTGGGGTGAGTGTGCATGGTATAGGTAAGCTTTGCTTGCATGCATGCATGAGTGAGTGAGTGAGGGTTTGATAGTGACATATAGAGTAATAGTCCCATATCGGTTAGGATCATGGGTGATGAGTAGTATATATTAGGAAGCCTATGATCCAAAGAGTACCTATAAATCTATAGCACTTTTGGTGAGGCATTGCCCTGTGGTTGGGTCGTGGTTTGTTTCTTTAGGCGTGCAGGACATAAAGATGCGCGTAGGCCTATAACCATCTGACCGGGCAAGGGTCGTTACATATTAAATGGGTGTTTGTAAGAAAAACAAATGAAAATATTGAGATCCAAAGGTATAAAGCACGATTAGTTGCTCAAGGATTCTTACAAAGACCATGAATATATTATGAAAAACATATTCCCCGATTATGGACATCATTATATTTAGATATCTAATAAGTTTCACACTCATGGATGTGATGACAACATACTTATATGGTAATCTAAATATTGAAATATATATGAAAATTTTCGAAGGATTTAAATTACTAGAAACCAAGTCTAGAAATATAGACTATATTAGCTTAAAACGAGTAATATATGGACTAAAACAATTCGATAGAAGGTGGTACACTAGGATCATTGAATATCTGTATAGGGAAGGATATAATAATGATCCTATATGTTTGTGCGTATTCATAAAAAAAAACTGAAGGGATTCGTCATAGCAGCCATCGATGTAGATGATATAAACTTGATTGGATCTTCCGAGGAGATTGAAAAAAAAACTACCCATCTTAAGAAAGAATTGAGATGAAAGACTTTGGTGAAACAATTTTTTGTCTCAACTTGCAGATCGAGCACATTAAAAACAGAATTTCGCTACATCAAGCCAAATATGCTGAAAATCTCCTGAAGAGATTCAATATGAGTGATTGTCATCTACTCAGTACACCTATGGTGGTCAGGTCACTAGAAGTTTACTAGGATCCATATCGGCCGAAAGAAGAAAATGAAGATATTCTAGGTCCTTAAGTACTCAATTTGAGTGATATAGGCGCATTTCTTTATTTAGCACAGTGCATTAGACCTGACATATCTTTTTCTGTGAACCTGCTAGCTAGAGATGGCTTTGCACCTACACATAGGCACTAGAATGACATAAAACACATTCTTAGATATATCAAAGGAACCATTGATCTTGGTTTATATTATTCATATGAATGTGCTGACCTTGTTGGATATATAGATGCATATTATTTATCTGATCCCATAAGGGGAGATCACACACATGATATGTTTTCTTAATAGTGGTGCAGCTATTTCATGGAGATCAGTTAAACAAACAATTGCAGCAACATCGACCGATCAATCGACATACTGGTACTTCATGAAGCAAGTAGAGAATGTGTATGGTTAAGGTCTCTAGTTCAACATATCAAGAGGAGTTGCCAGCTTCCAGAATTCACAAACAAGCCTATAATCATTTATGAAGATAATACAGCATGTATAAAGCAAATTCAAGAAGGCTACATTAAAGGAGACAGGACGAAACAAATCTCATCAAAAAATTTCTTTACCAACTAACTTCAAGAAGAAAAGATGATTGATGTAAAGCAGATTAACTCTTCAGAAAATCTTGCAGATCTTATCACAAAATTCCTCCCAAAGTCCAGATTTCAAAAGTTAGTACACCAGATTGACATGAGAAGATTTCAGCATATAGACATACAAATGTATAGGCTGATAAAATTTTGGGCTAGGATGTTGATGTGTGTTATTTTCATATAATTTTTATTACTCTTTTTACACATTAAAGTTACAAGTTCTCGTTTAATTCTTTAAAGTTTATCTTCTTTCAATTTATTTTTATTTATTTATTTCATTTTGAAGGAATGAGATGGATAAGTGTAAAAGATGGGTGTTTTAGTGAAATCAATGAAGAAACAAGGATAAAGATTTCTAAAATTCAAATTGTTTCTATGTGAAGATTTCTGGAAAATTCGAGCACTCAAATGCATATTTTTACAAATTGGCCTTTTGAAAAGCTAATAAAAGGTATTCCGGTCAATTAGGGAGCATAATGAAATAGTGTAATAAAAAATAGAAACAGAACCGACTTATTTGGATTTGGAGAATAGTTGGTTGATTAGTTAAAAATTCCAAAGATTAATCTTCATCTTGGATTTTAACTAATTAATTAATAAACCTGTTATAATCTTACTTAACAAATCATATTTAGAATGAAATTGTGTAATAAAAAAAAGAAACAGTACCGACTGATTTGGATTTGGATAAGAGTTGGTTGATTAGTTTAAAATTCCAAAGATTAATCTTCATCTTTGATTTTAACTAATTAATTAATTAACCTATTATAATCTTTTGAAATTAGATATAACAACCCCCCCCCCCCCCCCTCTCCCCCCCTCCCCCCCAATTTCTTATATAAAAAGTAAATAGGAGGCGGATGCGCTGTACCTGGGGAAGAAAAGAAAAGAAGGCTCTGACTTTTTTTTTTGGCGGACTTGGACTTTTGCTGCGGGATTGGCTCTTTTCGCCGAAACTTTATTTTTTGGAGGAGAAGTCTGAGCAAAAAGAGTTATTTATTCTCTTCTATTTCTTATTATGCAATACAATAAGATGTTGTAAATTTATCATGAACTATTTTATTTTGCTAGGGCTACGATGTAGCCTAATTTTGATAATACAATTTGAATTTCATGTTATTATATTATTCTATCTTTTCATGGTTGTGTGTTTAAATTTTGTTCTTAACGCATACAATTGTTTGGCCAACTATTGTTCGATTTATTGAATCATGGAGGATGCCGAGAGGTAACTTGTGATTTAGAATTATAGAATTAAATATCATTGGCTGAGCGAAATCAGAGATAATTTACTACGATTAATGTGACTATAGAAAAATCCATACAACTTAATGAATCTTCAAATAATTAAATTTTTATAGAGATATGAAGAGTTATTAGTTGGAGATATGTTTGGTGTGTTTCGAGAGAAGATATTAAATAATCAGGAAAATTTGGTCTACAACTTACAAAAGTAGAATTGTTAATGTCATGGAATTATGAATTGTGTGAGATTAACTAGGTGAAGCCGAAAGCCCTAAAACTATTTGCTATTAATAAACCATAAAATTTCATATTTTCGGTCTTTTTTATTAGTTTAGTTTTTTTTACTTCAGTTCAGTTTAATTTAGTTGTTATTTTACCAAATTTTCGATTATCCAAATAGTAGTTAATATAGTGAATTTCGGTACTCAATAAAATAATTAGTCCTTCTGGGTTCAAAACTTTTTTATTTTAAAGTATACTACTTGTTGCGATTTTGTACACTTGCAAATTATTCAATCTAGTTTGAGAACTAATTATTATTTTATTGATATTGATATTAGATAGATTTTTCCTAATTTGGATTTTTTATTCTATAGAAAGATTTGTTTGATTAGTTTCTCTGTTATTTAATAGATATATTTCAGGACATAGAAGTGTATCACCATGGAGAACGAGGGTAATGGAGTGGAAAATAAGGCTTTGAGGGATTATGTTATGCTCTCGGTTAATGGAGCAACATCAAGCATAAAGTGGTAGGCTGTAGAAGCTAACAATTTTGAGATTAAACCGGTGATCATTCAAATAATTCAACAGACTGTTCAATTTGGGGGACTGTCACATAAGGATCATAAAGTTCACATTGCAGAATTTTTAGAAATTTGCGACACTTTTAAGTACAATAGAGTGTCTGACGATGCTATCCATTTGAGCCTTTTTTCCTTTTTCACTCAGAGATAAGGCTTGGCTTGGCTAAATTCTCTACCACCAGGTATCATCATTACTTGAAAGAGATTAGCACAAAAATTTATGGCCAAAAATTTCTCTTCGGCAAAGATAGCGAAGCTAAGGAATGACATTACCACATTTACTGAATTTGAGAATGAGTCTTTGTATAATGTGTGGGAGAGGTATAAAGATTTATTATGAAAGTGTCCTAAATGGCTGCAAGTCCAAACATTTTGTGACGGTTTGGAATTACAAATCAATATATGGTAGATGCAGCAGCTGAAGGAGCTCTTATAAAAAAACTCATGAAGCGGCCTATGTGCTTTTGGAGGAAATGGCATCTAATAATTACCAATGGTCTTCAGAGAGAGCAATGCTAAGAAATGTAGCTGGAGTTATTGAGCTTGATCGTATTACCACATTGACGGCACAAATTTCTATTTTATCTAAACAATCGGGTAATATGAACGTTAATGCTATTCAAACTAATATTATTGCTGATCATTGTGCAGGAAATCACTAAAGTATTGATAGCCAAGTGGGAAAACCATTTAAACAACCTACGTGTCCAATCAAGCAAATTACGTGTCCAACTTCTACCATTAAAACAATATTTATTCGAACATGTATAATCTAGGATGGAGAAATCACCACAATTTTTCTTGGAACAGCAATCAAGGGGCAATTAGACCACCTCAAAATTTTTCACAACAAGAAAATAAGCCGATACTTGAGGAGATGTTCATGCAATACACGCAAAAGACAGATTTGGCGATAAAAATAACACGGCTTCAATTCCCAACATTGAGGCTCAGATTAGTCAGCTTTCGAATGTTCTTACAAAGAGAACTGCATGAACCTTACCCCGTAAATTCGTGACCAATCCCTAGGAGCATGTTAAAGTAATGACACTCAGAAGTGGAAGAACAATTGAGTAGCCACACGCACAAACTGCCAAAAAATGTGGTTGAAAAGCAAGATGAGTTAGAGCCAATTTTGGAGGAACAAATGCAACAGGTGCCCAACAACCATGTTGGAAATTTAAAGAAGATTAAAAGAGCTTCAAACCCCACGGTTTCTAGGGAGTTTAATTCTAAAACGCATCCTAATTCATCTTATGATCCACCGATTTCTTGTAACGCTCCGCCCCAATACTCAGACAATTTTTATTATTTTTAGAAGACAGATTAATATTTATAGTACAACTGTCCACCACAGGCTGTCTCTCAAAGGGTGGTTAACCAATTAGGTGACTTTTGATTATAGGCACTTATATTTATAGCTAATTAATTTATTGTATACTCCTGATATGGGACGTTAATACAACTCATCCCCCTAATCCCGTGACACACAAAATGCCACGTCACACACTCAAAGAACACAACGCTGTCCTTCATCTCAACTTAAATCCAGGTGGGCCTCATATGGTGACGTCATCATGACGTCCCCTCCTCAACACAACACAGCACACAACGTGCTGTTCTTATCTCTGTGGGCCCCCCCTACATCAATATATTTACCAAACTGCCACCCACCTATATATATATATATATATATATATATATATATATATATATATATATATATTACCTCTTTTTAAAATTACGGGGTATTACATACACCCCCCTTTAGAAATCAGTATCCTCGCTGAGTATGGGGCATGCACATCAAGTGCAGGATGCTTCTTTCTAGTCGATGTGGCATCGTCCTCGATCCCGGAGATCAGTGACTCTCAACACCGTGGATCATACTCGATCTCGGAGATCAGTGACTCTCAACATCGTAGATCATGCTGAGGCCCTCTTTCACACTCGGTGTTGAAAGTCGACTCTGATACCATTTGTAATGTCCTGCCCCAATACTCAGACAATTTTTAGTATTTTTAGAAGACAAATTAATATTTATAGTACAACTGCCCCCTACAGACTGCCTCTCAAAAGGTGGTTAACCAATTAGGTGACTCTTGATCATAGGCATTTATGTTTATAGCTAATTAATTTATTGTATACTCTCGATATAGGACTTTAATACAACTCATCCCCCTAATCCCGTGACATACGAAAAGAACACAGTGTTGTCCTTCATCTCAACTTAAATCCGGGTGGGCCCCATATGGTGACGTCATCATGACGTCACCTCCTCAAAACAACACATCACACAATGTGTTGTTCTTATCTCTGTGGCCCCCGCTTCATCAATATATTTACCAAACTGCCACCCACTATATATATATATATATATATATTACCTCTTTTTAGAAATTACGGGGTATTACATTTCTTTTCCCTAAGGACTTAAAAAGAATAATCTCGATAATCAATTCTCTAAATTTTTAAGTATTAAAAAAAATTATATTAATATTTCTCTTATTGAAGCATTAGAAAAAATACCTAAATATGCTAAATTTTTTAAGAATATTTTATCAAAACAACCGGAAGTTGGAAGAGCATGAGATGGTTATGTTAACCGAAGAGAGCAATGCAATTTTACAAAAAAATTTTGCTTCCTAAATATAGAGAACCAGGTAGTTTTACGATTCCTTGCACTATTGGAAATTATTCTTTTCATGAAGCTTTATGTGATTTAGGGGCAAGTATTAATCTTATGCATTTTTTGGTTTTCAGAAAACTTGGTGTTGGAGAAGTAAAGCCTACTACAATTTCTTTACAATTGGCGGACAGATCTATCAAGTAACCAAGAGATACAATTGAAGATGTTTTGATGAAGGAAGACAAGTTCATATTCCCAGCTGATTTCATAGTGCTTGATATGGAGAAAGATGAACAAATTCCATTGATTCTGGGGTGATATTTTCTAGTTACGGGAAGAGCTTTGATTGATGTCCAACAAGAAAAACTTATTTTGAGGGTTGAGGATGAGCAAGTAACGTTTGATGTCTTTAAATCCTTTTAGTTTTCTACTGAAGTTCACTCGTGTTTTAAAGTTAGTGAAATTGATTTAATTATGGGCGAGACACATATGGCTGAAGTTGAAAAGTTACCAGTAAAAGTGTGTGTAACAAATTCAGTAACTCTTGAATCTGAGAAAGAAAAGGTTTTGGATAATGTTTAATATTTGGAAGCTGTACCATCTATTCATCTTTCTTCTCAGCTGAAATTCAAAGAGGTGAGGATATCAAAGACACCATCTTCAAGAAAGAAACGACTCAAACTCGAGCTTAAACCACTACTATATAGTTTGCGGGATGCACAGAGAAAACCTAATCCACACATTAAGGATGTTTTTGGAAAAGTGCATCTTATGTTGTTGGATTTTGGCATCACATAACTATCTAAGTTACCACGTCCGGCTAAAGACTTAAAAATTAGCGCTTCTTGGGAGGCAACCCATGTTTTCTTTTTTTCTTTCTTTAGAATTTTTTTTTTCTTTTTTACTTTAATTTTATTTTTTGATTTTATTTTATAGGTTTACATAACTTTGGAGGTTTCCAAGTAGAGTTGTTTTCTAGACCTAGTTTGATGGCTGATTTTGGGCAGGATGGAGTCTGAATCTGGAAAAATATTTCAAATATCGATCGAAGGAAATTGTCTTAGCTTTCCAATGCAAAAATAATCAGGGAATTTGGACATCTAGAACTCTAGATATCTATGAAATAATGAACATCACTCATCATTTCAACATGAATCAGGTGAGCAATTCTGAACTTTTCTCATTATTTTTATTTTTCCTTTTCTTTTCCCAATTGCGGACAATGTGATATTTAAGTTTGGGGAAGGGGTTAAAATTTTTATATAAAAGAATAAAAGGAAGCTTAAATTAGGATTACCATTACACTTTTGGGTTCTTTATTGTGCTAAAGCATTGCAATTTTTTTATATATTTAGGATAGGCAATATCTTAAATATCTTATAAAACAAGATTAATCATACTTATTTTTTAAGATTATTGAATTTCAAATTTTCTTACAAAATTGTGAGAGCCATGTGATTATGCATGAAAGAGGAGTGTGATGCTTATCTTGTGATTATTCCATTTGATCTAGTCCTAAACAGGGTTTAAGTAAATAGAGTGATAACGATAAATAACTAAATAAATAAATTTTTATCTACTCCAATATTTTGAGTTGCTTAGTAACTAGGGATATTCATCACCAATGTTTACTTTTACGTCAAACAAAAACTTGAAATATGAGTATACAAAAGCACTCTAAGTATGTGACTTGTTGAGTAACTGGGTGAATCCATAAAAAATATTTGCATCCGCATCAAAAGGTAGGTGACAGCTTAGAGAGAGAGATTAAAAACAAACAAACTATAGCTTCGTACTCGGTTTGTAGTAGTGAGAAGTAGTTATCACAGATTGAGTTGTTACATGATTCAGTTGTGTTAATTGCATGACAAATATGATTGAGTTTGGAATTATGTATACATAATTGCACTGGAGGAAGTCAGTATGCTTATTTTTATTTTATTTGTAATTGTTTATATATTAAGTTGAAGATTTAATGCTTGTATGATAAGACCTTTCAGTGTGATGCGTTGAGACTAATTATGATTATTATTCTTATTTATGGTTTTCTTTTTGCTCGAGGAGAAGCGGAATCTTAAGTTGGGGGGTATTTGATGTGTGTAATTTTTATATAATTTTTATTGCTCTTTTTACGCATTAAATTTGCCAGATCTCGTTTATTTCTTTAAAATCTATCTTCTTTCAACTTATTTTTATTTATTTGTTTGATTTTTAATGAATAAGATGGATAAATGCTAAAGGTGGGCATTTTGGTGAAATCAAGAAAGAAAATAAGGATAAAGAATTAAAAAATTCAAAATGATTCTTTGTGAAGATTTCTGTAAAATTAAAGCACTCAAATGCATATTTTTACAAATTGGCCTTTTGAAGAACTAATAAAAAGTATTCTGATAGATTAGGGGATGAAATAAAATTGCGTAATAAAAACTATTTTTTGATTTATTGAATAAAGAGGAATGTCGAGAGGTAACTTGTGATTTAGAATTATAGAATTAAACACCATTAATTGAGCAAAATTAGAGATAATTTACCGCGATTAATGTGACTGTAGAGAAATTCATAGAACATAATGAATCTTCAAATAATTAAATTTGCATAGAGATGTGATGAGTTATTAGTTGGAGATATGATTGGGGTTATTCGAGAAAATACATTGAATAATTATGGTATTTTTGTAACATCCTAAAAATTTTAAATATGTTTTTGGAATTAATAAATGATTTGTGATGAATTTTGTGATTTATTAAGCATTTGTCGGAAATTTATCTTTTGGCACGAGCAAAACACGTGCAAATATTTTTTTTGGGAAACAAAAAGTTAGAAAATTTATTTGGAAAATATAATCTTTATTAGTAGATAATAATTTTAAATTTTTTGAATTTTTATGAATAATTTATGTCATGTTTGCAAATATTTCAAAGCGAATGACTTTTGTGTAAAATTTCCACTTGGAGGTAAATTAATTGAAAGTTGTTTTCTGGACTGCACTTGAGGACCTTCCAGATCAGGGGAGTTAGGGGATTAAATTTTTACTCTAATTGATTTGATTTGATTTAACTAATTGATTTGGAAAGATCCATATATATAAAGATTTATTTTCTTAAGGGATATTTGATTTAACTAATTCAATCTTTGTTGTTGGATTATTTTGGAATTTCTTGCTTTGCTGTGGACTTTTGAGCTCGGATTTTGATGAAGAATTGGGATTGATTTTTGGAGTTCACTACAAGGAACTTTTGAGGTGGGTGTCTCTTTAATTGCTAATTTAGTTATTTTGATGCATGAAATTGTTAGATGATTGCTTTGTGCAGTCTAGAATGTGATTGGTAAATTAATTTGAGCATGAATGCATGTTAGACTAGATGAATAGATGAAAACAAAACACAGAAATTGATTTGTCATGCTTCTAAAGTAAATGTGCATAAGATTTCTTGTGTGTTAATATCATGTATGTTTGTATGTTAATTCATGAATGTTGATTCATATTAGATTTTGCTACACCATGATCAAATTGTATATGTGAAATTGAGAATGCATAGCAATTTGCAAAATTGAGGAATTTATGTTAGAATTGCATGTAGATTGGGGGTATGGGTATTTTTCTAATCCTATAATAATTGTTTGGGCATTCATGCCAATTTGCAAAATTTGAAGTTATGTGACTAGATAAAAAATAATCGAGAAACAGAAAGTGGGTATAAAAATAATTTAATAGACTTATAATTAGAACTAATGCTTGGACTTCTTGGTTGGCGCGTGAGTGTGAGGGGCTTGGTGCCTCTGGTTGTGTGCGGGTTCGAGTCCTGGGATGTTCTTTTCTTTGTAAAAATTTGATTTTTACGTAATAGCCGTAGATTGAGTATATAAACAATTGAAGTAGATTTTCTTCACCAACTGTGAGTTGGCAAGTTGGTTGTTGGGTGCATTTAGGTTGCGGTTGGTGCTTTGCACCTGGGTTCGAACCCGGATGTGCACATTTATATTTTATTATTATTATTATTATTATTTGTTTCTATGTTTCTAAAATTTGGGGAAAATTGTAGAATTATCTTAGAATACTACTAGAATATTGGGAAATAGTTCTACACTATTATAAGCTATATTTTGGGGATAAAATGAATATCAATTGATTTGAGTAAGAGATATCTTACTTTGAACTATAATTATATTATGAGATTTAATATGTGAGTTAATGAGAAAATTTGGGGATTAAGTTGAATATAAAAATGGATCGTGGAACTAAATAAATACTACTTTACATTTTGATTAAGAAATAAATTTTGATTATTTTGACTAGAGGTATTTTATAGGTTTTATCATGTGGATTAAACTTTATCTAGAGTTAGTTTGAGTTGTTAAAGAGTAGAATTGGAAGTGAACATTATATTGTTTAGAAAAAAAATCGATTGAATGTGATTACAACTGCATTGAGAATCCTATTAGAAGGGGGTGAATAAACCATCTATTTTTACATAGAGAATGTTGATTTGAAATGTTGGATAAGATTATGAACTAGTTATGCAAATAACTGAGTTGTGTGAATAAAGGAATAATTGGATATGTGAAAGAATGAAATTTCAAAATGTGAATAATAAGGGCATGGATAACCCATGAATGCTATGAACTTGAATTTTGTTGATACTAGAGGTTAAGTGAGACCCAGGTACCGGTAAAGTGATGAAAGCGATTATTGAGATTTGGGAAGTGGCCAATTTGGGCTATCGTTCTCAGTATATTGTTTAAGACCTGTAGGAGGGTAAGTTAGCTCTAGGTGGTATTATTATCATGTTCAAATTTAAGGATAGGCTCTAGAAGAAGATGTGATGAAACTTTGGCAAACGTGGATAGGCTCTACAAGAAGATGTGATGAAACTTTGGCAAACGTACGTGTAGCATTTCTATATAGTCTGATTGTAGATTTCTAGACTATAGACCAGTCATAGGTGGATTTCTGGACTTTAGTTGTTTGCGGGGTGAGACGAAGCTCAATTAAATTCGGGACTACGATTGATCTGACGGTAGATTTTAGGATCCTGAATAGTCGGGCAGATAGGAGGCAGATCACCAATATATATGTATATACCCGGGCTAGTGCGACACTTGCGGGATGTTCGCACGAAGAGGATTCTGTATAATCTGACGGTGGATTCCAGGACTGGAATCCATACACGTGGAATGTCTAAACCTTGCTTTTGTCACCGTAGTAGAATTTTCATGACGAGGGATGGAACCTTTTAATGAGGAGCCTCGGACCTATGTAGTATGAGATGTTTAGAATCCGAACAAGTATGTATTAGTACATCATAAGTGTGAATGTTTGCATTAGGCATTAGGTCATATCATACCCTGACATATTTAGGATAGTCACTTCTCACATTTTTACTTCGCATTCAAGTTTGTGTTTGCTAAATTAAAGAATCACTGTATTATAGTATTGCGTCAGTTGTTTGCAACTGACGTGCCCACAGTTTTCCAGTTGCAGGATTGGACTTTGTATGGACTTGAGGTCACTATGATGAGTTGTTACAAGATTGAAGAATTTTTATTATCACAGATTGTATTGTATTCATTTGTTTCCGCTGTGCTATGGTAAAGAACATTGTTGTAATAAAATGTTTTAAATTCCTTGTAAATTTGTTCGAATTTGAAGTAAAAGATCATGTATTTACTACGAATTATCTGTGTTTGAAATTCGGGGTGTTACAGAGTGGAATCAGAGTCTGGTTCAATAAGTAGTACAAAATTAGAAGGAAAACACAATTAGGTTGGACATTAGAGTGTGTCAGTTTGGAGTCATGTATGATGAAGTTATTGAACTTGCATTCATGATACACTCCTTGTATATATTGATATGAGATTCTATGCGAGCATGTTTTTCCTCGGTATCACGAGTGCTATGATTGGCTGAACCTACATTCATGATACCTTATACGTAGACTGACTTTTCTCTTTAATTTTCTTCGTGGATTTTCCTCGTTGTACTTTTCATCTTTAACCTTTAATATATTTTTTTCAAAAAGTTATTTTCTTATACTGTTAATTTACTTGGATATTTATTATTTTATCTATCTTCCTTAGTCTTAAACTTTTAAGTTTGACTTATTCATTCTTCCTTCTCAATGTTTTTGTCCTTCTTACTTTTATGTGCTTTTACATTACTTATTTATTTTGCTATTACTTTTACGTATCATATTAAGTTTTAAATTACTACTTATTAAATTATTATTTCGACTATTATTTTCTTTCATTATTGATTCTATGATATTTTATTTTTGCATATGAGCATTCATTTTATATATACTTTGATTTTGCAATGCTATATTTTTTTATTATTTTATGTTGTCTTATTTATTTCAGTATATTCAAAACGATTGTAATATTTTTATACCTCTACACATTAAGATTTTCTTTTATTACTATTTTTTTTTTTACATCTTATATTCAATATTATTGTACTTCTTATCATTTTCTACCTTTTTTTATATTTACCTTTCACTATTAATGGCTACCAATTACATTTGTTGATTTATATTTCTCTAATATACTATATACACTCACTACTTATACTTTACCTTATTTCAATTTTTATTATCTTTACATTCTTGGTTTCTACACCTACTGTTTTACATTGATCTAATTACTACATTACTGTATATATATTTTATAATATATGTTTATTATGTCAACTTACTACATTACATATTTATTTTCTCATTTACATTTGCATTTAAGCCTGTGCATGTATTTCATTCCACTTTTCTTCTTACCCTTATAAGTTGTTTTCATTTTTACTAATTTCTACTACTTATGTTTGATATCTATAATCTATACAACTATTTTGATATTTCATCGTTGTAATTTTTATTTCATTTTCTACTTTTCTTCTATTTTTATTTCTCAAATTCTAAAACATAACATCATACTTAAAATTAAGCATCCAATATACAGGTACATATGAAAGATTGCATCATTCCATTCACCGTTTGGGTGCAACCTAATGTCGAGAAGGCAAATATGCAACTAGACATCAATGGAGGTAAACTGCAACTGGATGTCGGGAAAGCAAAATCTGCAACCGAATGTCCAGAAGGCAATGCAATCGGGTGTCGTAGAGGCAATTCTGCAACTTGATGTTAAGGAGGCAAGCCTGCAGTTGGACACCAACAAGGCAAACCCACAACAAAGAGATTTTGTACTTTAATAACCTCCACTTTTAGTTTTACATTACTTACCACTATGTCATTATTTTGTACTAGTTTTTACCATTTTAGTTTCACCATTTTTAATGTTTTAAAACATAGCCTATACTACTTCAACTTTACTATTTATAACACATGCACAGTTTTAATTAATTACCTTATTGTTTATACCTATTTCTATATCTATCCTATATACATTATTTCATTTTTCTATATTATTGATGTTTACCATTAACTATTTTGCTATCTCCTTATTACTATTTTGTATATATAGTATATCTTTACAAATGTTAGTCTTCTTGTATTTTTATACCACTTCACCTTATTTTTATTTTATTGCTAACTCATCTTATATTTGGTGGCTACTCATGTAATATGACTTTTATTATTTGTATTTTTATTTACTATTTACATTTTTTTTCCTATGAAATTAATATTATATATTATTTCAATATTGTCATGTTACTTTTACTTTTTGTTTCTCCGATTGCTTATAGATTTCATATTTATAATATTGTTGCCTTTATAATTAATTATAATACTATATGCTAATTTCTTGCTCTACCTGACAATTTAAAAATATTTTGATATATATACCAACCAGTATTCTATATATTTAATTTTTAAATCGTATATATAGTAATTGTATTTACTTTACGAATTATTTTTACGATATTAACTTGATATACAAAAGTTACTTTTATCTTATATTGTTTATACTTCTAACTAAATTTCATGCTCGTATATTTTTCAAACTTTTACCCTAATAGTCTTCTCTTAAATTGCTACTTTACTTTTATCTCGTAGTATATACTACTAGTTTAGTTTATGCTTTTAACCATTTTATCCTTCCTGTTTTCCTTTAATTAACTTCTCTTTCCGTAATTTTTTTTTCCAAATTCTTATTAGCTACTACTAACTACTTTTAGATTTTTATGATTCTCTCAATTATTTATCAGTTTGTTTAATGTCCCGATATTTTGTTATCATACTGCTCTCTTTATTATCATTACTATAAGCTACCTAATATTCCTATACGCTCTTGATCTATTTTCAAATTTTTCCTACTGCATTTTAATTTATCTATATTATTCCAATGCTTTTATTCTTTACACATACACTCTTCTTTTTTTCTTATTTATTTCCATACTTCCATTTTATTTTGTTTTATTTTACTACTTCTTACTACTTTTATTATTTGTTACTATACTTATTTTTAAACAACTATTTTACTATGCTTCTCTTTATTTTTTTCAATTTCTTTGTTTTCCAAATTCTTTCACAATTAATGACTTAATTTATATTTTTCATTTTTATCTAATGCTTTATCTAAGATTAATTTTGTACGAAAATTTCTTTCAATCTATACTATCGTTTATGGCCACGTTTTGTAAATACTATTTTAATAGTTTTTCTTATTTCGTTCTTATTAATTTTGATACTCATAGTTTTTATAAGTTTACTTTGTTTTCCACATTACATACTACATTTCTTTTCTTGGTATTGACAACTTTTCTATATACAATAAATTTTTTTTCCTTGGTGTGTACAAGATACAACTTTTAGCCTAGTAAGTTCTGAGGATAGAACTGTTCTAAGGTGGGGAGACTGTAACACCCCGCAAAATTGAGTTATGAAAATTTTGCGCACGGGTTTTACGCACATGTATTTTGTACCATTACGGGTAATATCCGTAGCGTATTTTTATCCTACATATTTTTGTATTTCGATTAATTATATATTTTCCGTCATCTTAAAATTTATTTTTATCCTATTTTGAGCCAACTCAAACATTTATTTTAATCTTTATATTTTTGCGTGTATTGCACGTATTTCAGTACACGTGTCGATTACGTATATTCCACCGTTACGTAAAATATTCCTCCTATTGTCAATACAAATATTTTTTCGTATGTTATATTTCAATTGTCTATAAATATTTCTCTGTTGCTCAAATCTATTTTCGTATTTGAATATAGATTTGAGCACGTGTTGGTTATATTCTCTTTCAAAATAAAATTTATGAAGTGTGTTCTTATTTTTATTTTTTGCATGAAACTTTAATTAAAATTAAATTAAACCAGTTTTATTAACCTTAGAAACATATATAAATTTTATTAATTCAAATCGCTAAATATTTTGTGTGCATTTTACGTGCCTAAACACACACGTGCAAGCACGGGGTTTGCCCACCCCTTAATTGGCCGGTTAGTGAGAGAAAGGGAGGGGTGAGTTGAGTGAGTGGGTGGTTAATGAATTAATGGGTAGTTAGGATTAACCCCACTAATTAATCCCCATTATATCCCCCTGGCTTTCGAAACAACAAAAGAAAAAAAAGGGAAACTTTTCATTCTTTGTTGTTGGATTGTTTTGGAATTTCTTGCTTTGCTGTGGACTTTTGGGCTCGGATTTCGATGAGAAATTATGATTTGACTTTTGGAGTTCACTACTAGGAGCTTTTGAGGTGGGTGTCTTTAAATTCTAATTTAGTTATTTTGATGCATGAAATTGTTAGATGATTGCTTTGTGTAATCTAGAATGTGATTGGTAAATTAATTTGAGTATGAATGCATGCTAGAGTAGATGAATAGATGAAAACACAACATAGAAATTGATTTTTCATGTTTCTAAAGTAAATGTGCATAAATTTTCTTGTGTGTTAATATCATGTGTGTTTTCTCATGTATGTTAATTCATGAATGTTGATTCATATTAAATTTCGCTACACCATGATCAAATTGTATATGTGAAATTAAGAATGCATAGCAATTTGCAAAATTGAGGAATTTATGTTAGAATTGCATGTAGATTGGGGGTATGAGTATTTTTCTAATTCTATAATAATTGTTTGGGCATTCATGCCAATTTTATGAATTGTAGTCTAACTTGAATTAATAAGAAACAAGAATGTAAAGGTTAAGATTACATTATCTAAATTAATTTGAATAATTTCAAAGTTAAAATATATTAAATTAGAGAGATTTTTCGTTCTGGAAATTTTAGAGCTGTTGTGTATAGTAATGATCCAAAATAATGAAAGAAGAAGAAAATTTGAAGTTATGTTATTATATCAAAAATAATCGAGAAACAGAGAGTGGGTATTAAAATAATTTAGTAGACTTATAATTTGAATTGATGCTTGGACTTTCTGGTTGGCGTGTGAGTGTGAGGGGCTTAGCGCCTCTGGTTGCACATGGGTTCGAGTCTTGGGAGGCTCTTTTCTTTTTAAAAATTTGATTTTTACATAATAGCTGTAGATTGAGTATATAAAAAATTGAAGTAGATTTTCTTCACCAGCTGTGAGTTGGTAAGTTGGTTGTTGGGTGCAGTTGGCTTGCGGTTGGGTGCTTTGCGCTTGGGTTCGAACCTGGCTGTGCACACACACACACACACACACACACATATATATATATTTGTTTCCATGTTTCTAAAATTTGGGGAAAACTGTAGAATTATCTTAGAATACTACTAGAACATTGGGAAATAATCCTACACTATTATAAGCTATATTTTGGGGATAAAATGAATATCAATTGATTTGAGTAAGAGATATCTTACATTGAACTAGAATTATATTATGAGATTTAATATGTGAGTTAATAAGAAAATTTGGGGATTAAATTGAATATAAAAATGGAGCTTGGAACTAAATAAATACTACTTTACATTTTGATTTAGAAGGAAATTTTGATTATTTTGACTAGAGGTATTTTGAAGGTTTTATCATGTGGATTAAACTCCATCTAGAGTTAATTCGTGTTGTTAAAGAGTAAAATTGGAAGTGAACATTATATTGTTTAGAAAAAGAATCTATTGAATGTGTTTACAACTTCAATGAGAACCCTATTAGAAGGGGGTGAATAAACCATCTATTTTTACATAAAGAATGTTGATTTGAAATATTGGATAAGACTATGAAATTAGTTATGCAAATAACTGAGTTGTGTGAACAAGGGAATAATTCGATATGTGAATGAATAAAATTTTAAAATGTGAATAATGTGGTTATGGATAACCAATGAATGCTGTGAACTTTGTTGATACTAGAAGCTAAGTGAGACCCAGGTACCGACAAAGTGATGAAAGTGATTATTGAGATTTGAGAAGTGGTCAATATGGGCTATCGTTCTCGAGTATATTGTTTATGACCGGTAGGAGGGTAAGCTAGCTCTATGTGGTATTATTATTCATGTTTAAATTTAAGGCTAGTCACTAGAAGAAGATGTGATGAAACTTGGGCAAACTTAAGTGGGCCGTTTCTATATAGTCTGACTATGGATTCGTGGACTATAAACCCAGTCAAATGGTTGATTCCTAGATTGTGGTTGCCTGTAGGGTGAGGCATGCCTCAATTAAATTCGGGACTACGATTTATCTGACGGTGGATTCCTGAATCATGAATAGTCGGGCGGATGTGAGACAGATCACCAATATGTATGTATATACCGAGGATAAAGCGGCACTTGCAGGATGATTCTGTATAGTCTGACGGTGGATTCCAGGACTGGTATCTGTACTTATGGAATGTCTAAACCTTCCTTTTGTTACCAGAGTAGAATTTTCGTGACGAGAGATTGAACCTTATAATGAGGAGTACGATAAGGCTTGCCCTCGGACCTATGTATTATGGAATGCATAGTATCCGAACAAGTATGCATTAGTGCATCGTAAGTGTGAATGTCTTCATTAGGCATTAGGTCATATCATATACTGACATGTTTAGGATAGTCACTTCTCACATTTTTGTTTTGCATTCAAGTTTGTGTTTCTAAATTAAAGAATCGCTGTATTATAGCATTGCGTCGGCTGTATGCAACTGACGTGCCCACAGTTCCCAGTTGCAGGATTGGACTTGGTATGAACTTGATGTCACTATGATGAGTTGTTACAAGATTGAAGAATTTTCATTATCGTAGATTGTATTGTATTATTTTCGCTGTGCTCTTGTAAAGAACATTTTTGTGATAAAAAGTTTTAAATTTCTTGTAAATTTGTACGAATTTGAAGTAAAAGATTTTTTATTTGCTATGAATTACTTGTGTTTGGAATTTGGGGCGTTACACCACAGGCGCCATCCTGTAAGGAGCTTTCGACATCGGAGCACTACCTAGCTGAATGTTGATGCAAAACTCAACATCATGCTGCGGAGGTAATCCCAGTAGCTTGTCCAAGAACACCGTTGGAAAATCTTGAACTACAGGAATTGCCCTGATTTCCTCTGGAAATCCCATCTCTAATAGTGCCGCGACCACCCTCGTGCTCCCTCTCCTCCATTGAAAAGTCACCGCGGGTCCTCCCAGTGCTTTCACCACTACCTCCTTATGCTTGCACTCAATTGTAGAATCATAGATTGCCATCAAATCAATGCACACAATCACATCGACACCCAAGACATCCAGCTCGATGAGATCAATCCCAAAAAGCCTTCCTCCAATCTCGATATCACACCCGGCGTAATCTCGATCAGCAATCAATTCTTCACCTGATGGCGTTGCCACCGACAGAACACAGTCAGGAAAATCTTAGGCTCTACGTCTAAAACCTTAGCAAATTTGGGCGACACAAAAGTATGCGAAGACCCAGTATCAAACAAAACTTTAGCTTTTATTCCATTCAACAAAACATATCATGTTACATGAGAAATCATAATATTCAATACTCAATATTATTCTCATCCAAAGTTTTTGTTCAATACACTTCAGCCAAAATCTAAAACTCTTGCATACCCGTAATCACATCTTCAGAGTTGCCAGCATCCTCTCTGTCAACGCGAATACTCGCCCCTGCTTCAACTGCCTGCACCCACCAATGACACCTTGCTTCAATTGCGGGCAATCTGGCCTGATGTGCCCCTCGTTGCCGCATTGGAAATAGGTCCAGGTCCTTGCTAACTTAGAATATGAGGTCTTAAAATGAGCCATCTCGCCGCAGTTGTAGCACTTCATCCCCTGAACTGGCACTATGTTAGGTTTCAAGGGTAACTTCAGATTAAATACACAGCGAAAAAATTACAAAAATATCGAAACCTAGCTATGGATCCATGCGAAAACCAAAAATTGTGTTTAGGAGTTACTTGAAGATGGATCTGTTGTCTCGACAGTATGCCGTTCACAACACTACAATATTGCAGTGCCTCTATGGTAACCACATGAACGGATCAAATCAAGGTTCCCCTCACGTCACAGTGCTAGCTACAGGAAGGAGATGTTCTTCACGACTTCTCTGTCTTTCACAATTTCTTTGACGGCTAGGTTTTCTCATGTGACACTTTTCTACAGATACGTATCATATATATAGCTCCAGAAAATCAACCCTAAGAGAGAAATGAGGTTGTTTGACTCATAATCTGACCTGTTTCAGATTCGTGTGTGGGACTTTGAACTTTAGTCAGCCCATTTAATCTAATTAAATGTCCAACCAATGTCAGGAGTCCAAGTCTTACTTGGATCCCCAATTTAATTCATCTTATGAATGTAAATCTCAATTTCGGTCAATTCTAAGTGTGTGACCATGTAGGTTTCCGTTACGTTGACGGTAATACTAAAATCATATTCTAGTATTACAAATAGTGAGTCGTATCTAGCAATACATCACTGCTACTCAAGTAACGGGAATGTCAGTGATTAGACATAACCTATCCGTGACCAATGTTACCATGTAGTTTAGTCCCTTTGCCCAGATATCTTAATTGATCACAAGACACAGAGCGTGTTACCCATGTATAGTTCAATATTTGGTTTCTTGATGTCTGAATAGACTTACTAAAACAAATGAGCTCAATATCTCATATTGACTCATTTGAGCACGACCACATATTTTGCAGTCTCACTCAATCAAGGGGCCCATAGATATTGTTCCTGTTATGTAAGAGGGATGAATCCTATCTAAATCACTCAGATCGCTCCGTATGATTTGTAGTTTATCCAATGGTCGACTTTATAATAACCTTATTGCAGGCAACGTTTGACGATATTAAAACATACAACTTTTGATGTAGGGAACCGTAGTGACTTCAAGTCAAAGGACTACATACACCATCGTCACTGTGAGAACCGCTTATGACACTCACGTAACGATCCATGCAGCGTTCTCTTGGTGGGTCAGTTCAGTTCATTATTACTCTAACATGTACCCATGTGAATACTTGATATCTCATATCCTTGTCTCGTGATATATGGTCATCAGTCTATGCCATACTAGTCTCTATGTTTTATTGTTGTCCTAATTCACAATAATACTTGACTAGGGACATTTAAGAATAGTGTTCTGATTACAACCAACAGAATCTCACAATCAAGTCATGCACTTGATATCCTATAGTATTGAATCTACTATTCTAAGGACTTTCTTATGTTCATTTAATCACAATAAAAAATTCAATAAATGAAATACCTCATATATGAAATAAATATCATGATACAATGTAAACTAGTAATGCCAAGACACACCTGGACTCTAGGGCATACACCAACACACTGCACCCTTGTTGGGCTCACTGCACCTGCCCTTCGTCTCCGAGAATTTGCCTCTGTCTGGAGTCGCCACTGCCGGCCTCTTATTCTTGCTCCAAGTTTCCTTCTTCAACTGGAACCGATCCATGTCTGCGTTCGTCATTGTTGCTCTTCTGAAAAGCTTGTCGAACCTTCAATCCCCAATGGTATCATTTGAGATCTTAGGTTAGGCCTTAAGCCCTGCTTGAACTTCCTTGCCTTCGTAGCTTCATATGCAATAAGCTCAGGAGCATACCTCGACAACTGAGTGAACTTCGTCTCATACTATCTCACTAACAAGTTGCCCTGCTATAGGCTCAAGAACTCCATCGCCTTCTTCTCCTGGATATTCATGGGAAATTAACGGTCGTTGAACTCCTCTAGGAACGCATCCTATGTTACCGGTTTCTCGCCGAAAGTTCTCTTTACGGACTGCCACCAGACACCGACATCCTTCTCCAACTGCATCGTGGCTAACTTTACCTTGCTAGATGCGGGAGTCTCCAACACTTCAAAGACAGTCTCCATCTGTCTAATACAGTCTTCGGCCTCATTAGGGTCAGCCTGCCCTTCAAACATAGGCGGCTTCATTCTCTTGAACGACTCCACCTGCCTGACGGGATCCATATTTACATTTGCTAGTCCCGGTCGAGGGTTCCGACCCATTCCAATAGTCATAAAGGCATTGAGAGTCTGATAAACTCTCGCAATCTCAACTTCCAAGTCAAGCCTACCCCACAGGAGTTCTCTACTCCATCACCATTGCTCCTGGTTCGAGGTCCTGCCATTGTTCTGAGTCTACAAAACACAAAATTTGGTTAGGAGAATAAAATTATAAGAATTCACATCAATGCTCAGAACCCAAAACATTACCCAAAATTCATGTACCAAAATATCAATAAATAAATTTATTTGTCAAAGTAGTTCATACATTTCTTGAAAAATAAATACTAAACAACTTTATTTAAATTTTAGAAAAACTCAAATAATAAAATCTCAATAATAATTAATCCTTGTGACTCTTCTTGATCTCCCAGATGTCACGCCCCGCTTCCCAAAATACGGAATATGACTACGTGACGTAGGCCCAACGAATGATGTAAACACCATCCATAAGTTGTACCAGACTAACTCAACAATATGAAACAACAATCACAACCACGCAAGAAGATATAATCACATAAACAAAGATCAGCTTCAAATATAAATAAAATAATCCAAATAATAATATCCAATATCTGGGATAAAAACAAACTCCGGGTCATAAATCCCAAAAACAAAGTATAATACCAAGACAATGTTCAAATAAAAATAAGTCTAGCAATAAAATAATTCAAGCAATCAAATCTTGGACTCCATCTTCTAGAATCGTTGCTCACCAATTCCTTCCGGTATTGTTCCTCCAGTACCTATAAATTTTTGATCTAAAAAGAAAGAAATTAATGTCCTTAGAGCAAGTCATGGACAACAAGTAGAGGAAACAGAGAATAATAGGAACATGATATATCGAAAGGAAAGGGACGAGATCAAAGTCAAACAGCAAAGTCAAGGAACGACAATAATGTCAAGGTCTATGTTAAGTCATGCATTTGATTAATAGTTTCAATTCAAGTTCAATATTGGTGACAGTATACAGAATCAAGCATGAAATGTCAAATGCAGGTTTTTAATCATTTTATTAATCCTATCTTGTGCACGTACTACTGCGTCCCATTCTACAGGTTCGGCGCAAGCACACAATGTATGCTTTAGATTGATGGTGAATTCACGGTTCGTGTACTCGGCCCAGTAATCAGTATTTAATGTTCAATGTCAGTGATTATCAAGCAGTATTTTATGGCCATCAGTACAAGTCAAGCAGTAGGGCCCGATCGAGTACAGTTTCCGATTGTTCACTACCAAGTCATCTCATAATATTCCGGCGTATTATCATTTTATTTCATCCTATGTGAGCATGCAAGAAGGTGTCAATGTTGTATAATGCTAGGTGTGACTAATTCTACTCGTTGCAGACAAATCAAGAAGCAAACATATTAATTAAGCACAAATTACACAATATGGACAGCATGACGTTGTTGTACAAAAACACAGATTACCGCTACTACAGAAAAGCAAATACGGATTCGTCAGAAATTGTAGAAACCAGACTCTCTACCGGTTCTAGAAAATATATATATGTCATATAAAAGTTACAGAAACTATGGTGAAAAATCTATTCTTTTCAGATTTTTGTTCAGACTGCAAGTTATAAATTGTGTTCACCTATATGTTTTAGGTTATAAAACTCATCAATTAAATCTACAAAAATTCAGGGTAGTTCCTACACATGTCTAGGTTCATCCAAATTTATTTTATATTTTTATTTTATTGTTAACATGTTCAATTAATTCTGAAACAGAAAGATAAGCATGAATTTGTGAATCTGAAATTTCTGACACAGCTGTACTAAAATACTGATATCTAACAGATTATAACTCAGAATTCATATCCGTTAAAAGTTATTGAAAATAGATTCATGGGGCTATAATTTATATTCAGAAAGTTATTTCAAAATACAACAGAAACATGGTCGAAAATTCGACACAAAACGAAAAAAATAGCAGTCCAGAATTTATTTTGATATGAATAGGCAACAATTTAATCTTACAATCATATAGTTCATGCTAATTGGTAATCAAAGTGATGCTAGATGTTCAACATGCATGTTTCTAGTTTCAAGATGCAATTTCACAGGCATGGTAATTAATTCATCAATTCAATTTAATCTAACATATTCAATTTATCAAACAATTCTATAACATTGGTCTAGTTATTTTTCATGTAATTGTGCATATGCAAGATTCAAGGGGATCTAGGTTTTAGATCAGAGATGTAGGCACGATGTTAAGAATACGTCGGGTGAGCTCGTGTAAACCCTCAATATACTTAACGGAATTTCAAATAGCGGTACAATACAAAGGACTAGATCTACTTGCAGAGATCAAAGAAATCTTTGTAGATTCTTGATTTTGATGATTACAACATGATACACATATATTCTATTCAACATGTCTCTTGCAGTGTGTACCCAAAGCTTTCAAGGTTCAAGATCAAGCTACAAGACAAATGTCACTCAAGCTTCAAAATAAGAGATCACGCTACAAGACAAATGCCACTCAAGCTTCAAAACAAGAACAAAAGAGTGTCTATCTAAATTGATGTACAAAATTATAATCTTTGATATGTTTGCTTAGAAATCTTGTAATAGTCTTGATACACACACACACACACATCCCCTATGACTAAAATAAACTTTATTAAAAATCAAAAATTTCAAATTCAAGCTTGTATGAGTTCAGCTGTCAAGTACCAGTCGGCTGTTTAAGTATGAAGCAACCTGAACTTACTCAAGCTCTGACCAGTCGACTCCTTTGGCAACCCAGTCGACTGTTCGAGCAGCTTTGACAGTTTTCTGAGTATTTAAATTTGATTTTCGAATTCAAATCTTTTCTGCCGTTTGATGTCAGTTGGTTAACTGTTTTCCAACGACTCTGGAGTATTTACTCTATAAATAGAGTCCAGATTTTACTTGGAAAAGGTTACCTATTTTGCATAAAACAAGTCCTTGCTTTTGTTCATATTTTTGTGAGAAAGAACTCAAAGTTTTCAAAGAACTCTCACACTCTTAGACTTGGTTCTCTAATCTCAGTCTTGTATAACAACGATTAAGTTCAAGACTGCGATTAGAAGTTGACCTATAGCCTCCATACAAACAGCACATTCAAAAGTCATGGCTCTAGGTGTTGTTATTTTCAATTTCTTTGTTCTTCACTCTCGGGTTGTGAGAGTTGTCCTCTCGGTTGGAGAGAAGGGCTCTTAGTGTAGATTCAGTCTTCATTCTAGGTTGTAGAGTGGGATTTTTGCTCTCTTTAGTGGTTAGAGAGGTTTACGGATTTGGCATAGTTGTTGCTAAAGGTCGTAGGGTATTCTTGTAATTCTTTTTAAGAATAGTGAAAAATATCAAGTGGGTGGCTTGGGGACTGGACGTCGATCGGGAGGACCGAACCAGGGTATATCGTTGTATTAGCATTGCTGATTCTCTATGGTTTGATCTCTCTAACTTGTAAATTTAACTTCGATGCATTTTAATTCTGTCTGTGTCTGATCAGTCGAATGGCAGCCCTATTAAGTCGACTTACAGACTCGTTGTTTTTCAAGTTGATTAAGTCTCTTTTTATCTGTCGATTCTGTCGACTGGTTTTGTGTCTCAGTCGACTTAACAAGTGTTTCAAGTTGAATAATTTTTAATAATTTTTTATTAACACTATTCACCCCCTCTAGTGTTATCTGCCTTGCATACAAAATTTAACAATCTTGAACAAAACAAATAACTAGTTCAACAAGAGACTTGCCTTTTAATTAGTAGATTTGAATATTCAGAACAATGGGATGAGAATCCCGGGCGACGAACCACGATAACACGTGCAAGCTACGTGCAAAACAAAGAAACAGCAAGCACAAGGCCAAACAGCAAAACAGCAATACCCTACTCCCCCTACACAAAACACCAAACACCAAACATCAACTCAAGATCCCATCTCTCCAAAACAGAAAACACCAAAAAAGTCCAACTGTGCTTCTTCTCCAACACGACAGAGAGAGAGAGAGAGAGACGGCATGAGGCTAGGTGACTGGCGACGACGACAGCAGATGGCAAGGGCAGTCAGGGGTGACTGGCAGTGCTGTGGTCGTGAAGCGACGGTAGCGACCAGGCTCGATGCTTCGACGAGGCTCTGTTCTCGATGAAACAGAGGAGGATACGGTGGGGTGGTTCGGGGCTCAGGGCGATGACGACGAGGGCGAAAGGGGATCTGCAGTGGTTGCAGGGTGAGCGGAGAGGGTGAAGGCGAGGGACGCCGAGGTGGAAAGCTGCAATGGTGGGTTCGATGGATGGCGTTGGGTTGGACGAAGGCGAAGGGGATGAGATGGTGATGGGGGTGATGGTGACGACGGAGGGCTAGGGTGACGAGGTCGAGGGTGGTGGTCGGAGACGGGATCAGAGAATGGGCTGCGATTGGGTTTTTGAAAAACATAGAGGGAAATGAGAGAATCGGGGTAGGGAGGGAGAACAACAGCGGGATGTGGAAAGAGGGAGAGGGGTTAATTAATTAGGATTTTAATAATGGGTTATTTGTAGGAGATTAAGAAGTTGGGGTTTTGGGTTGCGGGTTAATGGGTTTAGGGTACAGGTTTAGGCTCCAAAAAGATATGAAAGAATATAAATCGAACAGATGAACATAAAGCGGAACAATTCAAACTCAAAACATGAAGAGCAAAATTTCCCATGAGCCAAAAATAGAAGAAAAAAATTACGGAATGATCAAACTAAAATAAATGGACCCAAGAAAAGCAAAAATTTATTATTAAAAGAAATCAGATACAATAATCAAGAAAAGAAAAATAAAATACAATAAAAATACAAAATAGAAAAATAGGGATTACACCAGATCTCCTCTTGTAGTGCATCGACTCCACTTTCTAATAGCTTGCAATGCTTCTTAAGATCATGTTTCCCCTATCTGGCCCCGTAGTCCAATTGCATGAAACGCCGCAAGTTTCCGTACTGATGCCTTGCCAACTTCTTCAGCATGATGTTCAAATCCACGATGGTCTACGCATCCTTTGCAAGAAGCTCCTTATAGTGGGTCACCTGCCATTTATACTGGTACACTTGACATCGAAGTGACGTGATAACATGATCCTTCTTGGTCAACCTCGGTGATTTATCCGAAGATTCATCTGAAAATTCCATAGGAGGGGGAGTAATCTCCCGAGACTCCTGTGGTTCCTCTTCCACTAGTTCTTCTTCTGATTCTTCTTCTGTGTCTTCCTCTGGATCGTCCTCGGAATCCATTAAGGGGTCATCGAGAAAAACATCTTCTTCTTCCACATTTTCCATAGGATCGTGATTATCCACCATCCTACGAAAAAGGAAAAAAAAGAACACCAATACAAGTATAGAGTAACATAAATGCAAGTTCACTTAACTACACATTCATGACTCTAAGACTGATGCACACACTCTACTATCCACCTAGGTACTCAAGCTCTAATGTCCACCTAGGTTTCATTCCCCATACCATGTTTAGGGTTACTTATTGAAGCATGCACTGATACCAACTCTGTAGCACCCCAAATTTTAATAATAGAAATAAGACACAAATCCAGAATCACTACTTCAATATAATCCAAACACAGTACAAACACGATTTTTTTTTTTAACATCTTTACATTACAACAGTTCTTTCTTACATTGCACAGCGAAAAATTAAACTTATTTATTACAACACAACCTAACACTTAAACTTCAGTCATCTCATGTCCAAGCTCCCACTCTGCTTGAGCAACTCACTCACATTTCCTACAAAACATGACAACTGTGGGTATGTCAGTTGAATACAACCAACACAATACTATAGCAACAGTAGCCATCCAAAGTCTCACAATCACAAACTTGTCACACAACATGAAATGAAACAGTGATAAAAGATTCATAAATCATTCAAGTGAAGTTAATCTAAATGAATGAGTGTGTGTCGAGAAAAAAACACACAAAAATACGGAAAACATAATTCAAGAAAACACAATGCACTCGATGCACACTAATGCATACTTGTTCAGATGCTATGCATCCCGTCAAGGCAAACCCTTAGTGTCCTTCACAATATATGGTTTAATCCTTTGCTATGCAACCTATTACCATGACTACTATGAGATTTAGACATTTTGCAAGTATTGGCTCTCGCCCCGGAATACTGGAGACCAATCCCACTCCGCAAATCATTATAGGGCCTCTCATACCCTCGTCCTGGAATACTGGAGATTGTCTCACTCCGTAGGTCATCCTGGAGCCCTCATTGAAAAAATATCCCAGCATGGTCGCTCTCGTCTCGGAATACTACAGATCAATCACACTCCACAGATCACTCTGGGGCCTCTCATACCCTTGTCCCGGAATACTGAAAATTATCTCTTTCGGCAGATCATTCTGGAGTCCATAACTCACGTTTGCTTTTGTTTCATCATATCACCATCAAGTGCCTATCCTTATGTATACATATGAGTAGCCTGAGCCACCTAGAGCTAGATCCACCCTCCTAGACTTAAACCCACAAAACTAGGAACACTAGCCATTCCTGGTTAATTCCTAAAATCAATTATTTCACTGCTGGTAATTATGGGTCCTGCTCGACCTCTAGTGCTCGCAACACAAAATCCTCAGCAATCTTTCTAGGGTTCTTATCACAACTGTAACTCTTATTCCCGTAAATACATATTTTCTAAATTTTTCTGTATTTCAATTATTTATAAATTTATTTTGTGTTAAATTCATTTTGTATTTTCTATTAAAATATTTTCTAATCGAAAATTATATTTATTTCGAAAGATGATATATTTTAACTTTATTTTTTTTATTCATAATTAATGAACTATTTACATTTTAGCCAAATCAAATATATTATTATTATTGGATTATTTTAATCTTATTATTATTATTATTGTTACCTTGTTTGATGTTATCATTATTGTTGTTACTAGTGTTATTGTTATTATTATTATTATTATTTAATATTATTGTTATTATTATTACTAGTTTTGATTGTTTATTAAAAATCTATTTCTATTTATTAATTGTATTTGTAGTTATTTCAAATTATTTGTATATTGTAATACAATTATATTTTGATCCTATTTTTATTTGGCTATTGCCTTATTGGATCCCTATACATTAAACCCCATAGCTTATCCTCCTATTTGATCCGACCCGTTAACCCAAAAAACCCAATATCTCAATAATCTCTTATATATACTATTCTAAAACCCTAATCCTATTCTACCCTAACCCTCAGCCGCCAAATCCCATCCTCGTTCCAGTGCAACCCCCCGTTCCTGTTCACCTATGTTCCACTCTTAATCCCTTACCTCTGAAACCCTCCATCCTCCTCCGTTCTTTTTGAAACCCACTCTTGTGAAACCCATCGACCTCCACCTCGCCTGCATCGCCCCACCGCCTCCCTCGTCCTTGCCCAAGCCTCGTGCCACCCTCGACTCCCATCACGACTTCACCCCCGAGCAAACCTTGTGCATCCCCTCATCTCCGTCTGCCTCTCTACCTCATCGACTCCCGAAGCACCCTGCCTTTGTCTTCCTCTTCCATCCTCGTGCCCCGTCGTCAACCTCCCATCACCCTTGATAGGACACAGTTGAACCCATCCACTGCCATCATCGCCCACCATTGTTGCCATCATCGAAACCCCTCATCTCCCCCATTCTCCCCCGTCGAGCCACCCTCCGATGCCCCTCCTGAGCACCGCCCTCTTTCGTCGAGCCACCAGTCGACGCCCAAACCTTCTTCCCCGTCTCTCGTCTCTGTTTCCCGCCCAAAACAGAGCGTCACTCCTGAAGTTCCCTATTTCGTCGACTGCCCTTTCCCCTGTGCACCGCCGACCGTTGCTTGAGCCCTCGCCCCGACGCCACCGCTCAGCCCTGTAGTCAGCCATCGCCACCAAAGTCGAGCCAAGCCCAAGCCTGCTGTCTGTTGTTGGGTGACTGATTATACGTGCTTTGCACGTGTAATTATCGTTGTTTGCTGTGGGTGTTGGAGTTGTTTGCTGTTGGTTTTGGAGTTTTGCTGTGTTGTTTTCTACATGCATTGCACGTGTAGTGTTGATGTTGTTGCTTTGATTTGTTGTGCACGTAGTGTGCATGTGCTTCATGAGTTCGTGTGTTCGCTGCTTCGGAATTCTCATCCCGTTATTCTTGGTATTCAAATTAACCATAAAAAAGACAAGTCACTATCCTCTTGAATTGTTAATTGTATCAAATTCAAGTTTTGTTGAAATTCTTGCAAGTAGATCTCTTTGTTATCGTATTATACATTGTTCATCTCCTTCGCGGGGTCTATTGAGGATTTATACGAGCTAACCCCAAAATTCTTGATATTGTGCCACTTTGACTCCAAAAAATATTGAATTTTGCATACATCATATAGTATTGATGATAGAAAATTTTCTTGCATCTCATAACACGAATAAATTATTGTAGAGAGAATTGCTAGGTTGTATGTTGTTTGATCGATTGATAGTTGATTGATGATAAATTGATGTATGTATGTGTTCTTAATCTTATTTACTATGTTTCTATACCCATCATGCTGATTGAGAAGTTTATCGACTAGTAGAATTGATACCCATCATGTTTAATTAACGTATTTCATGAAAACTACCCAAAACCTGTATATTGCTTGCTGGATGTATGTTGACTGCTATTTTCGACCGAGTAAATGATCGTAAAATAAATTACTTTCTGAATATAAATTGTAATCTTATCTTTCTAGTTTCCAGACCATCTTGAATTTTTAAATTCCGAGTTGTGTAGCAAAAGTTATGCATGTTTTACTACAGCTGTATTTTTACTTTCAGATTTTCAGATTCTTATGCGTTTCATGTTTAAACAGTAAAAAGACTGATCAAATGATAAAATTTTGTTCTGATAATTTCCAGATTGTTGCTTGACATGATTAAGAGTCCATAAAATATTTTTTTTATGAATTTAATATTGAGTTTTTGCTATTTCTAAAAATAAAATAACATGATGTCAAATTTCTGCCTGAACATGAAATCTGTAAAGAACAATGTGTTTGATCTAGTTACTGTTGTCGAATTTTGAACTTTAAATATGCTTTGGAACTGTGTGGAAGTTTAGTTTCTAGAATTTCTGACAGATTTAGTTGTCGAGTTTCCGAAACAATGGGAAACTGCATTTTTGTACATACTACTCTTGTATCCAGAATTTTATATTCTAAATTTTAATAGATTAATTATTTCTATATCGTACTATTGCATGAATTAATGTATGTATGATGCATTGTATGATCCTAATGAGTTATTGTCACCATTCTAATCGTCCTATTCATATTACCATCCTATTGTTCTCCTATTGATACTATTGTTCATCTCATGTCTTAAATAGGATATTGTATTGTTGTATTGATAAATAATTAATAAGCCGGGGTTTAAAGGATTGACTAGAGTAGTTGATGATATAGAGACTGTACACGGATGATGGCCCATGTTATTACCGTTATCATCATCGTGTAAGAAATTAAACCATGGCCCGTGTTATTACCGTTATCGTCATCATACCCAGTACATGAACTATAAAATCTATCACTATAGGCAAGGATTCAAGGAGGACTCAAGGCAAGAGAAGCAAAGTGTTGATTTTGTTTCAATTGTAATATATGTTGGTTACCATTGTTTCAAATGTAAATTTATTTTTGTTGAGATGCATCCAAGTGAAAGTACCAAGTGTTATATTCATTGTACTCTGATGTAATTTTTATTGAAAGTTTGGGCTTGTATGGAATTATTGTAACACTGATGTAATGTATTGCAGTTTTATAACATTCGAACCTGTAATACATTTGTGTTGAATAAAAAATTTTAAATTTTTCTGTTTTTCTGTGTATTGTGGCTAATTGAAGAAAAATATTCTGGCTCATGTCACGATTTCCCAGTGTATGGAAATCGAGGCGTTACAGAATTGATACCCATCATATTTAACTAATTTATTTCATGAAAAATACCCAAAACTCTGTATGTTGCTTGCTGGCTATATGTTTTCTGCTATTTTCAACTCAGTAAATGATCTCAAAATAAATTACTTTCTGAATAAGAGTTGTAGCCTTATCTTTCTAATTTCCAGAACATCTTTAATTTCTGAATTCCGAGTTGTGTAGCAAAAGTTATGCTTGTTTTACTACAACTGTGTTTTTATTTCCAGATTTTCAGATTATTGTATATTTGATGTTTAAATTGTTGAAGGCCTGATCATATGTTAAAATTTTGCTCTGGAAATTTCAGATTGTTACTTAACATGTTTAGGAGTCTAATAAATATTTTTAATGAATTTATTATTGAGTTTTTACTGATTCTAAAAATTATAACAACTTGATGTCAATTTTCTGCCTGAATATGAAATCTGTAAAGAATGATGTTTTTGACCTAGCTACTTTTGTCAGATTTTGAACTTTAAATATGCGTTGGAACCGTGTGGAAGTATAGTTTTCGGAATTTTTGACGGTTTCTGTTTTCGATTTCTGAAACAACAAGAAATTATATTTTTACACAGACTACTCTTGTTGTCCAGAATTTTATATTTCAGATTTTAATAGATTAATTATTCCTATATCGTACTTTGGCATGAATTAATGTATGTATGTTCATAATTCTAATGAGTTAATGTCATCATTCTAATTTTCCTATTCCATGTTACCATTCTATTATTCTCCTATTGATACTATTGTTCATCTCATGGCTCGAATTACATATTGTATTGTTGCATAGATAAATAATTAATAAACCGGGGTTTAAGGGATTGACTAGAGTTGTTGTTGATATGGAAACTCTACTCGGATGATGGCCCGTGTTATTATCGTTATCGTCATCGTATAAGAAATTACACCATGCTCCGTGTTATTATCGTTATCGTCAATATGCAAGAAATTGTCTCAATGGCCCGTGTTATATTATTATCGTCATCATACCCAGTACATCAACTATACATAGTCTAAACGAAATTGATTGTATGCATCGAACTTGTGGTATAGAATATATGGGACACGGTAGTACATGCATTAGTTAGGATTTAAAATGATTAATAGGCATAAGGATTGATACATCACCAACATTGCATATTGTTCATCATTGTTTCTATTGATATCGACTATTGGCTAAATGTTATTGTTATTGGTCATTGAATATTGTTAACGAATATTGAATCATTGTTTATAGCCATTACATTGATTACCGTGGTATTGATTATTGTTATTGTCCCATATTATTGACTCCTATTGATCCATTTAATTCATTGTTATACCGTTATTCCATTGTTCTTTGCTTTCTCTACTTACTGTCCATGACTTGCTCTAAAGACAATTTTTCTTCTCTTTTTAGATGAAGTGTTCACATGTAATGAAAGAGAATTGCCTGCTGGGATTGGAGAACAAACTTTTTAAAGAACTATTGCTTTGTAATTGAATGTTATTCCGTTGAACTATTGTATTGAGACTTATTGCTATTGTGTTTGAGATTTATTATTGTATTGTGATTTATTATTATTTTGGGGCTTATGTCCTGAATTTTATTATTGTTCTAGATTTTGGATTATTATTATACTTGGATATTTTATATTGCTTCATTTAAAGTATTATTGTTCATGAGATTATTATTGCCTGCACATTTGTTCTGTATTGACTATATTGTTGAGTTAATCGGATAAACAGCTTATGGGTGACATTAGTCATTCGCTGGGCCAATGTCATGTGCTTGTATTCCGTATTTTTGGGAAGCGGGGCATGACAACAACCCTGAATTGCAAATTAAAACCCAACTTGGTTCAATTATACAAAACTTTTCATTAATCACATTTCTTTTAATCAACTGATACTACCATAAAAGACTCTTTCATATATGGTAACATAATTAATTTGCAAAAATTCTTTAAATTCTACTTTTAAATCTCACTTTCCATTCCTCCATCAAGTTCAATTAATTCCACTAAAATTCAATCAACTCAACTGAAACAAGCCTCTTAATTATATGGGATCTCGTCCCCAAAAATCTGAAATTCTTCTGGTCTAAAAATCTAAAATTTACCTTTTTTAGAAACTGAAAACACCTCTTTAAGACTCAAAGTTTTTCATCTCTAAAACTGGAAATCTATATCCCCTCAAAACTGAGAATTTGATCTCTAAAAATATAGACTTTTTCCCCCAAAACATTGCTGGAATATATTAATATTTACAACTAGATTTGAACAAAATATGAAATTTATTCTCTTATAAACTCGATCAAAACTCAATTAAACTTCACACAAATATTAGATTTAAACACATATATATTCATCTATATGTGTACTAGAAGTCACAACCCTAGCACACAACACCACACACAAATACCCACTCGAAAACAACCCAAACGAACCAAACAAACCAACAACACCAACTCGGGTCTGCACAGTGTCGGGTTGGCACTGTGCAACCCCCTCGAGTTGCTGTGCTGACCTCAACCTGCAACCCTTAGGGTTAGGGTCTAACCCCGAAACCCTAGCCCCAAGTTCCTACCACTTTCAAGTTTGTTTTTCAATGGATTTTTAACATGAAATCAATGTATAAAAATTCTAGTTTTCACTCGTCATCATTTCATATTAAAACAATGAAATCAACACTACCAATCTCATCTTTTAATCATCTAAAATATGCTTCTTGAATTAAACACCAAGATCTAACATCTACAATCACATATACTCTCATTAGACTTATTTCTTTAAATAAAAACAATGATCTTTCATGCATAAACCACTTCTTTATTCAAGACAACTTATTTTAGATCTATACACAAACAAGATTCAATCTTTATGTTCCATAATCCAAATTTCAAATCATACATACATCTCTACAACCATTATGATCATGCTACATACAATCCATGGCTAACAAAAGTTCATCCCTAGCATGATACTATGTAATCAAGGGATTAAACATGTCAAGAGAGTTGGAGTATTACCCACCTCAAGAGGAAATATGGGTGCAACTAGTAGCCTTCTCCTCCAAGACAAAAAGATCAAAAACTCCAAAATCACCAAAAAACCAAGCAAACAAAGAGAGAGGCAAAAATTATGCCCCTCTCTAAATATTAGGGTTTCTGAATATTAGGGTTTTATTGCAGTTTTGCAAATTAGTCCCCCAATAATTCCAAAATTGCATATATATATATATATATATATATATATATATATATACTCAATAAAATCAAATCAAAACAAAATAGAGGGGTAAAATATCTCCCCCCCAATATCTCCACTGCCAAACCGGCCTACCAAAATAGCCCAACCAAATTTTGAATTCGAATTTTGCCTCCAAATGATATTTTGCACAAAAGCACTTTTCTTTCAAGGTATTTATAAAATTAGTTTCTTTATTCCAAAAAATTCCAAAATTTAGAATATACTCAATTATAAATATGAGAATTCATATAGTAATTCAAAAGTTAAAATTTGCACCTCAAAATATTTGCACGTGTAAAAATGTCAATTTTACAAAATTCAAAATAACTAAATAAATTAATTTAAAAATTATTTATTAATTCAAAATATTATATTAAAATTTTGAGGTGTTACAGAATTCACCAAGGAACTCATCCATCGATTCAAACACACCCGGGTTAAAACCCAGGGCAATACCCACCGATGCCTTGTCGGACGGTTTGATTATTCATTACTTGATTTTCCTTCCCCCATACGAGAGAGACGAAAGTGGGTACTAATTTTGGTCTCTTGTAGTTCTAAAAGATCCACCTTATAGGAGATTATTACATCTCCGACCATCTCCCGTTTTTCTCCAGCTCCTAACCCTCTGACATTCAAAAATATGAAACTCATTGGGGAACTAAGGGGAGTTGTTTGTTTACAACTATGGTCAATCCTAGGCTTACACATTCTAACTCCCAAATGCAAATACGATTAAGGTGTAACACCCCACAAAATCGTGTTATGGCAATTTTGCCCACGGGTGCTACACATATGTATTTTGTACTGTTACGAGTAATATCCGTAACGTATTTTAATATAAATGTCCTACGTATTTTTGTATTTCAATTATTTATACATTTTCTTCATCTCAAAATTCTTTTTATCCTATTTTGAGCCAACTGAAATATAAATCCTAATCTTTTTGTGTTTTTACGTATATTGCATGTGCTTTCAATACATATGTCGATTACGTATGTTTTACTATTGCGTGAAATATCCGTAACATTATTAATATAAATTTTCTATGTATTTTGTATTTTGACTAATTATGAATGTTTTCGTTCTCTCAAATCTATTTTGTAATTATACGTGCAACGCACGTGTTTGCAGTGCACGTGTTGGTCGTACCCTTTTTCAAAATTAAAATTTATGAAGTGTGTATGTTTATTTTTAATTTTATTTTTAAAACTATTTTACATGAAATATTCCTTTTTAAATGTTTTTGCTACACGTTCTTTACACGTGCCTTTTCTTCTATACACGTGCTAATTACGTTATTTTTATTCAAAGCTGTGCACCATTTTTTTTAAAGATTAAATTAAACAAAATATATTAAAATTAATGTTGAAGAATTTTAATATAATTATTTATTAAATAGGAGGGTTTAAAATGAAATAAAATAATAATAAGAGAGTAAATTGGAAAATATACACAACACGTGTACACATGCATTGTGCACTCTTTATAATGGTTGGCTGCAATTGGAGATAGTGGGGTGAGTGAGTGGTGTGAGTGTGTGCGTGGGTGTATGAGTGGTTTAGTGGGGTGGTTAGTTGCTAAAACTACTCCCAAATTCACATATAAATACCCCCCCTCCCAATCTAACCTAAATGAACACAAAATTAAACTAAACAAAAGAGAGAGTTAAGAGAGAGTCTTTTGGTGTGTCTTGCGGTTTTGCCAAGGAGGAGAGGTCGGGGTTTTTTTTTAAGAGCTTTGGAGCTTTGGAGCATTATTTTCTAGGAATTCTACCACTAGAAATTCTCCTTTTGAGGCGGGTATTTCTCCAACTTTCTAATATAACTTTATTAGTAGAATGCTAGATATGTGTGAATTGTTACATGCATGATAACTTATATAGATCAAGTATTCATGTTTAGATTATGTTTTGTTGATTAAAGGTGCGAATTTATGATATAATTGATTTGGGGGCATTTTTATAAGTTTTTGTTTTAAGTTTTAGTTGCACTTCAGAAAATCATATCTATTAAACTAGATGGAATCTAGAAATAAAATTTTTATAGGAGTATCTCGTATATGTCAAGAACATCTCCTTAAAATTTCATAATATTTGGATGTCTTTTACTATTTTAATAAAATCCAAACTTAGGACTGATTGGCAATTGCCGAGTTGCTGGAAATTTGTATACATTTTGGATTTTGATCATTTTGGCATCTTAGATGCAGTATTTTGAGAAATATCAAAACGAAGAAGTTGAAGTAGACTCATTAACCTTCTTTAGAGTCTAATAAATCAATTTTTCATGAAGAACTAAATTTATAGTGAATTTTACAAGATTGAACAAGTAGTAGTCTGCATAATTTTTGACCCGACTGTAGATTTCGAAGAATTCAGGGTTATAGACACAATATTTTAGAAAAAATTATAACTATAAAGTTATAGTAGACTTGTATACCTTTAATTTGATCTAAAGAACATAAAATTTTTTGAATTATAGAATTTTCTGTGATTTTTACAAGTAGCATGAGCTGTGTAGTTTTCAGATTTTGAACCAACTGTTTTGCAAATGAATTTAGACGAAGTAATTAAGGATGAATATAGATATCTTATCTAAAAATTTTTAGTATACTCATTTATGATTCCTATGAAACTAAGAAATCTATTTTGGGATTAGTATTGGAATTTATATAATTTTTTCAATACCATTGGGTTGATGTCTTTATCTAGTTGTCCAAAAACTTTTACAACGTATAAAATTGGATCTAAAATTGGAATGTTAGTAAGATATCCCTTATGAGAATTTAAGAGGGACTAAACCCTATAATGAGGAGTACGATAAGGGCTTTCTCTCGGACCTATGTAGTATGAGATGCATAGAATCCGAACAAGTATGCATTAGTGTCATCGTAGTGTGATTGTCTGCATTAGGCATCAGGTTCATATCATACACTGACATGTTTAGGATAGTCACTCCTCATATTTTATTTTGCATTCAAGTTTGTGTTTACTAAAGTAGAAAAATCGCTGTATTATAGCATTGCGTCAGTTGTTTACCACTGACGTGCCCACAGTTTTCAAGTGCAAGAATGAATTAGTGAAAGACATAAAGATGAGTTGATACTGATGATTATTACCAGTTGAATGTTAAATTTGTATATTTTATATAACTTCCACTGTGCTATTGTAAAAGAACAATGTTGTAAATGAAAAAGTTTAAATTTCTTGTAAAATTTGTACGAAGTTGAAGTAAATAATCATGTTTTTACTACGAATTACTTGTGTTTGGAATTCAGGGCATTACAAAGTAGAGATATGCGATCAAAGTCAGTGTCTACCTTTAGACGACATGCTCTAGATAAAGAAAACACCTCACTATCTTGCATAAAAATTAAAAATTGAAGCCATAAACTTGCGCGGACCTCCATCGTCGTTTGGTGGCCGGTTGGATGCAATGACAACCTCCGAAAGATGAACCAATTCTCCTTCACCTTGGTGACGCTCAAACTTTCCCCTAATACGAACTCCTTGGGACTTGGCTTTAGCTAGCCCTGAGCTTTACCATCTATGCTAGAGGGGGTGAGGTGTAGGGAGGGAAAAGTGGAGGGAACAACCTTAGGAGTAGAGGAGATGTTGGACGATACTGGCTGGGCCACAGACTCAGAGTTCAAGTAAGATTAGGGAGTGGAAGAACTCACCCTCCTCTAAATATGATTCTTCTTCGTCACAATCATCAATTTCATGATCTAATTTCCCGCTCTCCATCGAACTTCACAACTAAATGAGGTAAATCACACCATATGGGGAATAAAAGGAGGGGCTGGTACTGGGCATAGGCTTTTGTAATAAGGTGGTGTGGGTAGGAGCAACTGAGGAGGTAGGCGAGGTTGGGAAGGTGGGTGGTGCCTGACGGTTGGCCAGCGGCGGTGTAGTTTTTTTAGAAGGGGCTTGGTACTAGATATAGTAGTCATATTGTCAGGGGGGGGGGGGGAGAGGAAGAAGGGATGGTGGTGAGGGATCCCGGTGGCGGAGAAGATGTAACACCCCTCAAAATTGAGTTATGACATATTTTCTCCACGTGTGTTACGCACATATATTTTGTACTTTTACGAGTAATATTCATAACATATTTTTATATAAATATCATACGTATCTATATTCTGATTATTTAAATGTTTACCGTTTTCTCAAAACTCATTTTTATCCTATTTTTAGCCAACTCAAACATTTATTTTAATCTTTGTGTTTTTACGTATGTTGCACGTGCTTTCAATACACGTGTCGATTACATATATTTTCCGTTACGATAAATATCTGTAATATTATTAAATATACATGGTTTTCATTTTGACTATTTTTCGTTCTCTTAAATTAATTTTAAATATTTAGCACGTGCATTGCACGTAAATTTTTATGTGCATGTTATTTCAGAAAATTTCTAAGATGCCATGCACACTTTTCTTCTCATTTAATTGCCATATTTGTGTTATTTATTTTAATTAAATTCAATAGGCCTAAAATCTATTTTAAAGCCCATTAAAAATTAATTAGAAAGAGAAACCCAAGATTAATTCTTTATTTTTAATGAACACTTTAAATCCTAGTACACTTGTCATGTAACATACACCTACAACTAAATTAATAACAATTAATAAGTAGAATGAGAAGTGTGTGCACATTGGGTGCACGCGCACGTATGTACACTAGAAAGCATTGGCCGGCCATCAAAAGATAGAGGAGAGAGCGGAGGGTGTGTGGGTGAGTGGGGTATTTATTTGAGTAGTGGGAGTCTTCTCAACCACACAATACTTCTATAAATACACCCCCCCCCCCCCCCCCCTCCTTTAGTAAGAACAACACAAGAATAAAAAAAACAAAATAGAGAAATGAAAAGAGGAGTTCGGATTGTGGTTGAGGGAGAGTTTTCGGTTTTTGCTTGCTATGGAGGAGAAGGCTAGCTTTGTGTTGGAGCTTGGAGCAATTTTTCTAGAAGTTCTAATTTTAATTTTCGTCAACACAATGTGGGTGTCTCTTTTGCTTTCTAAAGTATTGTGCTATGCATGTGTAGGAAAACTATGCTTGGAATTGATAATTGTTATGAGTTATGCAATTATTTTTGTGGTGCATATTGTGTTGTTAGCATTTTAGTAGTAATGAAATATGAGAATTATTGTATGCTAATTGAAAGTAATCATAGAATTGATAGGTTGTCAAATTGAAATTTATTTAAAGCTTGTTGGAATGTTGTTAGGCACAAATAGTATGCCATGTTTAGATCATATGAATTGTGCATGTATATACATAAAGTTGTTAACTTGTGCATAAGAAATAGTGTAAATATTAGGGGTGAATTATAAAATCAACTGGGAGAAGAGAATTACTAAGAGGAAGTAAAAATATTCATGTTAGTTTCTTTGATGCTAAATAAAAGTGTATGTTTAAGAAAGTTATTAAAATTTTCATTTAGAATTATTTGTGTAACACTTAATTCTAATATAGATAATAATGATAATTTCTGGAAGTCTAAGAATATATTTTATGAAAAATTAAATTGAGAGAAAAGACTAGAAATCAAAATAAACGATTGAGAATAAATTAGATGAAATGAGAGACTGGAGTTAAAATATTTTGAACACCTATATGATTAGCTGAGCACTTGGCTCTTGTGGCTAGCGCAGGCGCCAGCGTGCCATGCGCTGCCACGTGTTGCCTGGGGGTTCTTTGGTCGCAGGTTCGAGCCTGGGTTTGGCTCTGTTTCTTTTCTTTATTTTTTTAAAAAAATAAAATCAAAAGGGCCGTTTGGGGTGTTTAAGTAACTGAGTTGGGGTGTGAGTTGGCTCACTGGTTTGAGTGTTGGCTTGGCTCTGGGTTGGCTCTGGGTTCGAGCCTGGGTGTCCTCTTTTAGATTTTATTTTTTTTAAAATATGATTTTCAAGTTTTAAAATTTTGGAAACTTCATAGAAAAATTATAGAACATTATTATAACACTTGGAAATTATTTCATATTATTTTAAAAGATATTTTTAGAATTTAAAAGTCTTATTCATGTATTAGATGAATTTTTGAGTTCAAGTTTAAAGGAAAGTGTATATGATTAAAGATTTTAAGAGTTGGTTGATAATAAAATCAAACACATGATTAGGAGATTAAAATCGAGAATATCTAATGATTAATCAAAACATTGAGAATTCTAAAAGTGAATAGTTGGTTGACTAGCCAAGAAATGGTTACAAGAATTTGATTAATAAATTGTTATTGAATGTTGCTATGAGAAGTTGAGTACTTCATGGATTATAAATATAAAGAAAGAAATTAAAGATAATGATGTTTGATGAATAAAATGTTTATGTTGAGGTTGGATATAACCTATTTGATCTCTTGTGAGATGGTTGTTGGAATATAGAGACTAGGCGAGACCTTTAGTAACCGGCATTTTGTGAATAATGAAATTTGAGGAGTAACCAGTGTGGCTTAACTCTCTCTTTGAGAAGTAGTCAATGTGGGCTAACTTTGTCTAGTGTTGATATAAGTCTGGTAGGGTAAGCTAGCTCTAGGTTGTGATGATTTTTAATTAAAACTTAAAGACATGCACTAAAGGGGGATGTGATGAAGTATGGGCAAACATGAGTATGAGGGCCTTTGATAGCGCGGTGGGAGGTTATCTCCAAAATTATCAAAGTTGCGGCTCGCGGTGGGAGATATTCCTTCAGAATTACCGGGATCAATGTGATGCTCATGGGGTATTTCTATGATGAGGTACCTATGACAGCACGGAGTGGGTTTCGTCTCTAGAATTATCGGGGTGTGAGGCGTGATGGCCAAAAATCACTTGCGGTAGGAGAACGAATCTCAAGAATTATCGAGGTCATAGCTCACGGTGTGGGTGTTCGCCTCCAGAATTATCGGGGTTATGACTCGCGGTGGGAGAGCAAATTCTCAAGAATTATCGGGGTGGTACTGGATACTCACAGGATATCTAATCCCTACATTGGTCACCATAGTAGTATTTCATAGCGAGGGATTAAACCCTATATTGAGAAGTACGATAAGGGCTTGCCCTTGGACCTATGTAGAATGAGATGCATAGAATCCGAACAAGTATGCATTAGCGCATCGTAGTGTAAATCGACATTAGGCATCCAAGTTCATGTCATACACTAACATGTTTAGGATAGTCACTTTTTACACTTTATTGTGCATTCAAGTTTGTGTTTGTTAAAGTATGAGAATCGCTGTTTTATAACAATGTGTCAGTTGTATGCAACTGACGTGCCCACAGTTTTCTAGTTGCAGGACTGGACTTGACATGAACTTAAAGTCACTATGATGAGTTATTACAAGATTAAAGCATTTTTATTAATATATATCATGTTGTATTCTTTTAAATTTCGTTGTGTTGATGTAAGAACAATGTTGTATAATAACAAATTTTAAATTTCTTGGAAAGCTGTACGAATTTGAAGTAAAAGATCCTGTTGTGCTACAAAGTATATTTAAATGGAATTCGGGGCATTACAGAAGAAATGGGTGGTGGAGGCGTCTATTTTTAGGTGTGTGTGTGTGTGTATGGTGGTGGTAGGTGATAGTCTTGAAGGAGATGGATTTAGAGGTTGATGATGAGTTTGGTGTTGTTGGGTTCGAGAGTAGGCCTGATGATGATGCATTTCAGTTATTGTTTTGGGGGCAGAGGAGAGGGTCATTGATATTTGGTGGTGGAGGTGGATAAGGTGGAGGTGGGCGTTTTGGGTTTGGAAGTAGATGTTGGAGTTTGGATAGGAAGGTGGGTATGGATGTCTGTTCAGGTTGGAATGTGGTAGTGGAGCCCCATTTAGGAAGAGCGAGAGAAGAAGTGAGCTGGGAAATAAAAGTGGGGCAGATGGGCTTCATTATATGGGCTGCCTTGGGTTAGTGGGCTTGGGTTTAGGCAAGCCATGTGGGATTGAAGTGGAAGAATGAAAATAAAGGAGGGTGTAGGCTTCTGATTTAAAGACACAGAGATACAGCCCATAACCATGGAAGAAGGATGACCCATATCTTCATCTGGTTGAGAAAGAATTGAAAAAGGATTTTGAATTTCAAAACCACTGAGAAAAACAAGACTCTTTTGACTGCTCTTTCTTCCTCCTTATATATATTCCTCTTTTCCACTTTCTTTTCGTGCACTAAGAACCTTTGCAAATTGATTTAGGGTTTGTAGGTGACAGGTTGGATTTTGTAAGCAACATCAGAGTGTAGATCCTCAACGTTCAAAGTTGTAGACCTAGATCTAAGGGCCGCTGTATGATGTAGCCGCTGATCCCGACGCTCCCCACGATGTTTGTTGGTCGTTGGTAGGTTTGGGGACACCCACCTCCTTGAGTGGTGCTGCTGCCGAAACTTTTCTTGGTTCTACGGATATCTGGAAAGAGTGAAAACTCCGGCCAATTTTCATCCTCGCAAATCAAGGAATATCCAGTAGGTTGGAGCACCCAAACCGAAATCTTGTCATCCTCACCATTGATTTGCATTCCATTGTGTAATTGACCTCCACCACTTCACCTATCTCAGCAAGGATATCTTCCATTGTCCCTCTATGCCAATAGTTGAGGGGAAATTTGTGGAGCTGGATCAAGAAAATATCTCCTTCGACTCTCTCCACCTTGTAATCTCCCGTCTAACGGGTGAATTTCAACCTAAAGTGTCCAAAGTCGAATTCATCCCCTTTGGAAACAACATCTAGACGATCCATGGATGGGAATTCCATAAGTATTGGTTGATGCCCGAAAGCTTAGTTGACCAATCTCCTTGGTTCCCGACGGACACAGCTTCTTAAGCTCATAGTAGACATCTACCTCGGACAGATTCCCATAAGAAAACATATGCCACCATAAACCACCTTCTAAGCATCCTTTTGTTGTCTTCAATTTCTTGCTGACTTGAAGAAATGGATAGAATTATCGGATCATCTAGGGAGAACCCCCCTCTAACTCGGCGTTTGTTTTCCTCACTTGTAAAGGGCATTTCACTATGGAATGACTTGTGGCCCATAGTAAGCATCGATGGCATCTAGGATTAACCGAATAGTGCTCATGAACATGCTCTGTGCCACCACACTTAGAGCATGACATCGATTGATGTTTCCCTCATCTAAACTTCCTCAATGGTTTTACCCGTTCAGGGTCAGAGTACGGACCCAAATTCTTTTTTGTATGTCATTTCGGTTCCTCTTCCCTTCCACTCGGGATCAAGGTCTCCCCGCTTCATTGGCTTCCACGTCAACGGGATTGACCAACTCAAACATGGGCACTTTGACAAGATCTATGATTGGCACTATAGGGGGGGGGGTAGGTTATTAATTTGAAAAGTGACTACTAGTGGTGGTGGGTTGGGAGCGGAGTTTATGTAGCAGACTGAATGAGTCTTGGGAGGCCAAAGTTGGATGCCTCCACCCTGTAATGACCCATGACCATAGTGTAGAGGCCCACCCCTTGTTCCTTGACATTTTGTACACCAACGGTAACCGACCCATTTGAGGATCCACATCCATGGGTTTCAACACGTTTACGGTGGTTTAGGGTAGAGAATGGCAGAGTTTGGAAATCGGGGTGGGTTTTTGGTGATGTTCCTGATCGGTTGTTTGGGAGTCAAAGGTGGGATTTTGCATTCCAAAAACTCATCAACCCAACAAAGAGGAGGAGGGTTGTTCATGTCTAATGATAAACCGAACAAAGGGGGAAGGGGGTAAACATTGTCCACAAGTAAATTGAACCCACAGTTTACATTCTAAACTTGAATGCTCATCTTTTCTTATTTCAATATGTGTTGCTGCTAAATTCTGTTCGGGAGCAAATAGATGATATGAGTTCTTTTAAAAATCATAAAAAACTTACATGTTTGACTCTCGCTGATATTGACTGTTTCCAATTATTGTTGACTGTGGAATTGACCTGTTTACCATTGGATCTGATCTTGATGGTGATGATCATTCCAATTGACCTATAAAAATATAAAACACCGGGGTTGATGTCACGCCCCGCTTCCCAAAAATACAGAATACGGGCACGTAACACAATCCCAGCGAATGAATATAATCATCCTTAAGCTGTTTCAGAAATCTTACAACATATCTCAGGCAGTATATCAGAGTCAACATATATCAGAGTCAAAATATCGCAGTCGGAAGCAAAGAGTGGAACCAACATGCATCACTGAGAAAGTTTTACCAACAGGAATTAATTGAAATCAAATATCTTATTCTCAAATAAAAACAACAGAGTCTAGAACAAACATTCTGGGTCACATCGCCCAATACAAAATAAATAATACACGTGTCTCAAATACTGAAATAATCAAGTCTCAGAAATACTGAATAATGTTCTAACAGAGAAAACAGAAATAATAATGAACAACATCTAATACTGCGAACCACCAGAACCTTCTTGAATCTGTCCACCGTAATCTGCAATCATCGAATGCAGGAAAAAGGAAAAGGAGAAAACACAGTACCCGTCAATGGCAAGTCCGGGTCACAAATAGAATAGGATACAAGCACTTGGGAAAAACTAAACAGATCTAACTAATCATCAGAAACAGACCTAATATGGTATGGTAAACTCAACTAACATAGTATCCTAGCAGATGTCTCAGATATTAAGTGTCAAGTGTCATATAACAGATATGTCAGGTAAACAGATATTCAGATATGTCAGGTAAATCAGATAACAGGTTTCATATAATAGATATTCAGATTCAGATTCAGATTTCCATATATCAGATTCAGATTTAGACTTCAGAAATATAATCAGATCTCAGATTTCAGATTAATGTAAGTCTTGTGTGATTACTATCTAGGTAGCACGACATGTGCCCTAAATTATATCACATGGTTGCTACAGTCAATGCAATTTCGCTTTAGATTTCGTAGGGGATATTATAGGGCAGTGTACTTAGGGTCAGACAGATATCAGAACAGACAGATAGAACCTGGTGGTTCTCTTCTACTCTACACCTTCTTACATAAGAAGCAATGTAGACAGGGTCAGAAACAGACAGATAATTATATGGGAAACACGGGTCCCCTTCTAAGTACACATTTCTATGCTTTCCCACTACTAGATCTTTCCCATACCCCTGGCTTGATTACTTTTGTTATGGTTATTAAACAGACATGAATGTGATCTAAAGGGTGTCAAACTAACATCATATGATCAGGTTTAGGTTTAGGGCATCAGATCAGTAAGTATAGATGCAAAACTTTCACAAATACGAGCAAAATGGTGTATGTCTATAATCAAGGTCAGCAAGACCAGTCTGTACATAAACAGTGATCCACAGATCTACAGGTATGCAAATAATGATCCGTCGAAGGATCTGGAAACTGGACTTCCACACGCTTCTAACGGTTATAATAAATCCATATGCTATTTCACAACATCACGACTCTAAACACAATTCAACACAGTTTTCATGTACAGTCAGAAAACAGGGAAATAACTTAAACCACATGAAAACAGCATACAAAGTCATTAATTAAATCCAAGAAAATTCTGGGGTAATCCCCTATATGTATAATCTCAAAATATAGATTTTCATATTTTTCCAGAAAGTATAAATATGTTTACCAAAAATAGGAAATAGCACATCACACAGTTTTGATGGATCTGGAATCCTTCAACACCGCTGTACAAAATGGAACACATCTTGCAATCAGCGCATCAAAATCCACTTCTGCCAAAACAGGGTGAAAGTAGATACAATTTCCTAACTTTCATATCTGATATGAAATACTCATACAGTAATTAGAAATACAGTAAACACGGCATTCAACATACAATCACACGCAGTTTACAGCAAAAGCGATCTATAGAAAAGAATATAGGACACCACTCAAAACTCATCTTTAAATTACCACAAAAATCAGGGAACTACCTAACATCATAGTGAAACACAGGACAAAATCTTGTGGTATGAAATTAGGTCTAACTTAGATCTTGAAAATAAATTGTCCACAAAAATTACCCCGAACTGAAACTGGAAACTACTAACATACAGTTACTAAAATAATCATAACTACTCCATACGAACTCCAAACAGGGTGAAATCAGTGGGATTAGAAATTAGATTCAATTATCTACAAATTTCTCAGAAATAGTCATGTTGAGATTCGGACTTTAATCTGGGTAAAAACTGCAATCAAACCAGTTCAATCCAAATTTCCAGATTTCTCAATTAAGTTTCAAAACATCATAACTTCCTCAAAAATCATCCAAACTCTTCCAAATTCAAAACGCTGTCTACCCACTGCCTAAATGTCATATCTAAGGGTTTCTAACCTGTCAAAATCCAATATTTCTCATATGGGTGTTCAAACAAACATCGGGTATACAATATGTCACATACGCGATAACAATCGCGTTTGGGTGAATCCTAAGGCATAAACCTATTAACTTCATGTCCTAATCCGTCCATGGCCTGTTTTGAAACCTTAGAGACGAAATCCATAATAAAGACGTGATCTTGGTCCGTCTCTAGTCTCAAACTATCCTATGTGTGAACTTTCTACTTGTATCAACCTAAGAAATTTAAGTACAAGTTACTTGCCTTTATGTGATGACGAACGCGACGAATCCAAGCCTTTCAAAGAGAATCCACGAGCAAGAGTCCTTCCACGCGCGATTTCAAACGAACCCACGAACAAAATCTTGCCTACGACCGTCTTCTTGAAGCACGCACTCAACCGGATGATACCCTCTTCACCAAATCAGCGAAGAGATGAAGGAGGGGCTGTTTTGAAGAGGTGGGCGCTGTTTTGGATTGGATCGGCCACAAGGGAAGAGAGGAGTGGTGTTTTGTGAAGCGGAGTTGTGAACAATGGAGGATGGGAAGGATTGCAATGGTCGGCTAGGGCAAGGGAGAGGAGAGGGAGGTCGGCTTAGGGTTTGGAAGGCAGGCCGGGATTTGTTTGAAGGAAGAGGTAGCCGGCACACAATAGGAGAGGGGAGAAATAGATTAGGGTTAGGGATTAATTAGTATTAGGAGTATATATATGAGATCAAATGCGGGTTAATGGGTAGTGGATATCAATAGGAAACAATGGGTATACAATTGGGTAATGGGTATTGGGTAGGTTTCAAATGGGGATACAAAATGCAATGAACCCTATAGCTCCTAAAAATCTCCTTAAGGCCAAAAATCTCAAATTGGTCAAAACTCTCCTAAAAATTCACCATGACCCTAAAATAACATTTATACATGAACGAGATCAACAATTTGAGAAAAAGAGCTCAAAATATTGAAAAACGGCCAAACGGCGCACAACAGCAAAAAGGAAGTTAAAACTGCCAGAAAAATATTATAGAATAAAAATAATTAAATTTATTATTCTGGAAAAAATACAATGGAAAATAATAATTCACAAAAATGAAAAATATCCTCAAAAGTACCAAAAGTGAAAAACAGGGGTTACAGTTGATCCCAATGACAGACCCTCCGACGCTCAAGTCAGAACTCAAGAATAGAAGGACAATTTTTAGAGGCAAAATACTGATTACCTTATTCTAGTAGAGGTAGAGGAGCATTTATAGTCGCCTTGTGGGTCAGTTTTAAGAGAATGATTTATCTCTGCTTCTCGATTGATGCGGTTTGTTTTTGGGGGGTGGATGCACCAGGTGTGAGTTATTCTCGATTTGTATTTTTGCGGAAGCTTCGGTACAGATGGTACGCCCGACCCTCAGCCGAGGGTACGGCTCGGGAGTAGGTGGGAGCGAGGTGGATATCGGATGCTCGGCTCGGATCTGGAAGCTCAGATCCGGAGGTCTCGTGTACCTGCACTCGGTCTAGAAACACCGGGGTTGGTCCCGATGGCAGACTCTCCGACGATCTAGTCAGTCACTGAAGAAGAGTAACAGTAACTAGGGTTTGAGAGGGGAAAGATTGATTACCTGGTATAAGGGGAGAGGGCCTGGTATTTATAGGCAAACCAAACAGGTCTGGATCTGTTTGTGTTGGGTCTGGACCCGGTTGCCCGTGGGCCTAACGTGGCAGAAGCCCATGAGGCTTAGGGCTGACTTGGCAGACCTGATGATCAGGGGTGAACAATTTTTTAGGAGATCCTGCGGCCCAGGAGGGGCCACATCATCTGACCCATATCAGGAGCCCCCTCACTCCTAGAGGGCTGGATAATCCAGCCGCGTGGGAGTGGTTTTTTTCTCTGTAGGAAGAGCGGAGTGGTGTGTACAGCGAAGAACGGGATCCGCATCTTCTCGAAGAGGTCAGTAGGGTAGGATGAAGGGGATCCCTTCTAGGAGTCACGAGGGGTGCCGGGTGCAGAGGAGTCGGAGCTCGGTTTGCCGAGCATCGAGGGTCGGTAGGCGAGCCCCCTCACTTGCTGGGGGGTGATTTGCGGCTCGCGGTGACATCCGAGCGTCGAGCCCGAGGTCGCTTGGCCGAGCATCTAGGGTCGGTAGACGAGCCCCCTCACTTGTTGGGAAAGCAAGGGGGCATCGAGATTCGTGGAGTCTGAGCCCTTCTCGCCGAGCGTCGATGGTCGGTAGACGAGCTCCATCACTTGTTGGAAAAGTAAGGGGTCGTCGAGATCTGAAGAGGAGGAGAACAGTTTGCCGAGCCCTCTCATTTGTTGGAAAAGCAAGGGGGCATCGAGATCTGAAGAGGGGGAGCTCAGTTTGCCGAGCCCCCTCACTTGTTGAAAAAGTAAGAGGGCATCAAGATCTGAGGAACTCGGTTTGCTGAGCGTCGAGGGTCGAAAAACGAGCCCCCTCACTTGTTGGAAAAGCAAGGGGATTTTAAGAGCTTGTGATGCCATTCGAGCACCGAGCCTCATGCTGTAGTGAGGAAAATTTGGGGCTCGCGGAGCCATCCGAATGCCGAGCTTCATGCTGTAGAGAAGAAAATTTGGGGCTTGCGGTGCCATCCGAGCACCGAGCCTCCTTTTGAATAGAGGAGAATTTTGGGCTCGTGGTGCCATCCGAGCGCCGAGCTTCCTGTCGAATAGAGGAGGATTTTGAGGCTCGTGGTACCATCTGAGCGTCGAGCCTCCTGTCGAATAGAGGAGGATTTTGGGGCTCACGGTACCATCCGAGCGTCGAGGGTCGGTAGGCGAGCCCCCTCACTTGTTGGAAAAGCAAGGGGATGTCGAGATTCGTGGAGTTGGAGCTCTTCTCGCCGAGCATCTATGGTCGGTAGACGAGCCCCATCACTTGTTGGAAGAGCAAGGGGACGTTGAGATCTGAAAAGGGGGAGCTCAGTTTGCCGAGCCCCCTTACTTGTTGGAAAAGTAAGGGGGCGTTGAGATCTGAAGAGGAGGAACTCGGTTTGCCGAGCGTCGAGGGTCGAAAGACGAGCCCCCTCACTTGTTGCAAAAGCAAGGGGATTTTGGGGCTCGTGGTACCATCTGAGCGTCGAGGGTCGAAAGACGAGCCCCCTCACTTGTTGGAAAAGCAAGGGGATTTTAGGAGCTTGTGGTGCCATCCGAGCGCCGAGCCTCATGCTGTAGAGAGGAAAATTTCGGGCACGCGGTGCCATCCGAGCACCGAGCCTCCTTTTGAATAGAGGAGAATTTTGGGGCTCGCGGTACCATCCGAGCGTCGAGCCTCCTGACTTGTTGGAAAAGTCTGAGGATTTTGGGGCTCGCGGTACCTCCTGAAAGTCGAGCCTCCTGTCGAAATGGAGGATTCTGGGGCTCGCGGTACCATCCGAGCGTCGAGCCTCCTGTCAAATAGAGGAGGGTTTTGGGGCTCGTGGTACCATCCGAGCGTCGAGCCCCCTGACTTGTTGGAAAAGTATAAGGATTTTGGGACTTGCGGTACCATCCGAGCGTCGACCCTCCTGTCGAATAGAGGAGGATTTTGGGGCTTGCAGTACCATCCGAGAGTCGAGCCTCCCGTCGAATAGAGGAGGGTTTTGGGGCTCGCAGTACCATCCGAGCGTCGAGCCGCTTGACTTGTTGGAAAAGTATGAGGATTTTGGGGCTCGCGGTACCATCCAAGAGTCGAGCCTCCTGTCAAATAGAGGAGGAATTTGAGGCTTGTGGTACCATCCGAGCGTCGAGCCTCCTGACTTGTTGGAAAAGTCTGAGGATTTTGGGGCTCGCGGTACCATCCGAGAGTCGAGCCTCCTGTCGAATAGGGGAGGATTCTGGGGCTCGCGGTACCATCCGAGCGTCGAGTCTCCTGACTTGTTGGAAAAGTCTAAGGATTTTGGGTCTTGTGGTACCATCCGAGAGTCGAGCCTTCTATCGAATAGGAGAGGATTCTGGGGCTCGCGGTACCATCCAAGCGTCGAGCCTCATGCTGTAGGGAGGAAAATTTTGGGCTCGCAGTGCCATCTGAGCGCCGAGCCTCCTTTTGAATAGAGAAAAATTTTGGGGCTCGCGGTACCATCCGAGCGTCGAGCCTCCTGACTTGTTGGAAAAGTCTGAGGTTTTTGGGGCTCGCGGTACCACCCGAGAGTCGAGCCTCCTGTCGAATAGAGGAGGATTCTGGGGCTCGCGGTACCATCCGAGCGTCGAGCCTCCAATCAAATAGAGGAGGGTTTTGGGGCCTTGTGGTACCATCCGAGCATCGAGCCCCCTGACTTGTTGGAAAAGTTTAAGGATTTTGGGACTTGCGGTACCATCCGAGTGTTGACCCTCCTGTCGAATAGAGGAGGATTTTGGGGCTCGCAGTACCATCCGAGAGTCGAGCCTCCTGTCGAATAGAGGAGGGTTTTGGGGCTCGCGGTACCATCTGAGCGTTGAGCCTCCTGACTTGTTGGAAAAGTATGAAGATTTTGGGGCTCGCGGTACCATCCGAGAGTCGAGCCTCCTGTCGAATAGAGGAGGTTTCTGGAGCTCGCGGTACCATCCGAGCGTCGACCCTCCTGACTTGTTGGAAAAGCTTGGGGTTCTCACTAGTGGCTGGCCATACGTTCCAAGCCATTTGTATCGGCTGAGAGCGTCGAGGGTAAAGGGTTAATTTTGCGCCCCATGCTGAGGTCACAGGCGCGTGAATCGAAGCGACTCAGGTCTTAGCGGCCATTGGATCTTGATGATCAAGATCCAATGGTTAGATATTTTTGCGAAATTTGAGGAGTCTCTTTCTCTGTTATAAATCCCTTCTTCGCCCTCTTTCGCCCTTTCCTTTCATCACTTGTGTTTTCCAACTTTCAAGAACAGGGGTTTTTCCTCGTCTGCCGTCGACGACCTTTTTCCGGTGATCTTTCCATTTGCGCGGTATTTTTAGGTTAGTACTTTTGATTCGTAATGTCGTGCTCTCAGTCTGGCTCCGAGGAAAGCTCGTCAGGCCATTCCGAGAAGGAAGCTGAGTCACCTTCGACGTCTTGGTCCCTGGGCGATTATGGAATTAAAGAGGAGGTTCTATCAGATCCAGGGTCAGATGGCGGGGAGGAGGTAGTTTTTGTTGTGCAACCTTTAAGATCCCGTAGGCCAGGGAAGGAGCCTGTGGATGAGGGCGAGGGCGAGAAGGAAGAGGAGGACCCCGAAGGAAAGGGGGATGTTGAGGACGAGGAGGATGAGGAGGGCGATGAAGAAGAGCAGGACCCCGAGGGAGTGTAACGCCCCGAATCCCAAATACAACTGAATTCGAGATGTTCTACAGGATCTTTCCACTTCCTTTAGTACAATTTTACAAGGAAATTTGAAGTTTTCACTTTACATCAGAGTTTACATAAAACATTACACTTTACATTGCACAGCGGAAGTAAAATTTACAACAATTTAATAATGTACAACAACATTGTATAATCTTTAGTCATCTGTTCCTCTTTAATCTTTATCATGTCATTTACCTGCATATAAGACTGTGGGTACGTCAGTTTATTCAACCGACGAACATTATACACGGCCATCCTCTCTATGCCGGAAATAGTATAACTTATTTTCCATATTTAGCAAACACAAACTTGTCATATATCAAACTAAAGGGACTACCCTATTGATGTCGTGTTGTGATTGTGCACTTAGTCCTTAATGCAATTATTTATATTAGATGACACTAATGCGCACTTGTTCAGATTCTATGCATCCCATACTACATAGGTCCGAGGGCAAGCCTCTTAATCGTTCTTCGTCTTTGTAGGGTTCAATCCCTCGCCATGACTTAATCTGCTACTGTAACTACGGTGAGTATCCTAGATGATCTATGAGTACAAGCACGTGTACAGAAAACCTAGAGGGGAACCCCACGCCATGTCTTGACTCGTCAAGCATGCATTCTATGGCAATTCAGCCTCCTTCATGGCACACGATCCTCTTGCAATCACCAAACATCCCACAAGCGTGGCTAAAGTCCGATCATTATCGAGTTGTGCCCACGCCATGTCTTGACTCATCAAGCATGCATTTTGTGGCTCACACACCCGCACCGTAAACTCTAGTTCTCATACTCGTGTTTTTCTCTCACTTTCATCACGTCTTCATTATGCACTAATCCTTAGTTTTTATTAGAATCATGAACAAAATCAAAGCTCTAGAGTTAGCCTCTCCACTCAACCGGACTTATTCATTTATTCAAACATGACCAACCTTGGTCTTTCATTTCAATATTTCATTTCATTTCTTTCCAAATGCCGGGGGAGACTTAGCTACTCTTTTGTTTCAATTCTAATTCACAATTTCCAATTTGAGTATTTCCAACTCATAAATTCATTTTCACAATCTTAGCAGATTTCTTTTTTTTCCTTTCAATAGCATGATCTCTAAATTGTTCAATAGTCCATAATTATACATGAAATTTTATACTTCATCAAATATCAATTCCACATTTAAATCACTTCACTAAATGGATATTCACATACCATAAATTCACACTATTCTCAGATGAGAATAATTCACAATGCATCACTACATATAATTTCTATTTAGAATAATTCACAATGCATCACTACATATAATTTCTATTTTTATTCCACTTTTTTTCTAATATTTTATTTCAAGCCTTTCTACAAAGTGCAACTTTTATACCATACAAGTATATAACCATAAGTCTAAATTATACATTTTATTCTCAAATCATATTTTATTCTATGTAATTAATTCCCAAATTATTTTTCATAAGTCCCATATATTTTTAGAAGAATAACCATATTTTTTTCATAATTTTTGGATCACCAAAACACTCAAAAAAAAAAATGTTTTTTCTAAACTGCCGAAGCCAAGAATCGAACCCAGGACCACAAAGAAAACCGCCCAAGGCACAGGTCACTAGGCCGGATGCTACACACGTTGTAAGGAGGGCTGAGAGCGTTATATGCTCTCGGCTGCTGTTCTCTTTTATTTTAAAACTTTATGAAACAAAAGTGTGTTGCCCAGGGGATTCGAATCAGCGACCTCAGACCACTGTAGCGATTAAAGCTGTCCCGACCACTTGAGCTACGCGCTCAGGTTGTTAATAACGCAACTCAAAATTTGTTTAAACCAATTCTCTCTGTTATTAAAACGTTTCGATGTTCAACTAGTCCTCATTTCATTTTGCTTTTATAAAAATTTACTGAAAATGTCCAGATTGACTAATATCATCATAAATTATATCCAGTATGAAAAAAATAATTTTTTCAACAATTAAAACATATTTTTCATACAATTAATTTGAATTCTACATTATAACTACCACATTCTTCATTTTGACATTTCTTAACAATTAACACTACTAATCCCTTTATTAGGAAACTTCACATTAATTCTCTATTTCTAATCTTTTACCAAACATACAAATTATAACTTAATCCATTTATTTCAATGTAACACAAAGATTCTTTTAAACACACAAAGTAGCATTGTCAATCTACTAATAATTTTTTTTTTGTATATAATTTGTGATGTAGATAATGAAACTATCTTCAATAATCCATGGCCATAATTAATTCACTCACAATTTAGCCTTTACTAATAGAACCACATACAATTTCACATCCACATTTCAATCAATCCATAGGTCATTTTTATCAATTAAATGCGTACTCTTATTAATATTTTTCATGCTTCATTCATTCAATTCAATCTAGCATGTATTCCTATTTAGAAATATAGAAAATTTACCTACCTTAAATGGAGAGAAAATACAACTAGCGACACCTCCTAAACAATGTCCTTGCAAATGAGAGCGATCCTCCTCCTTGAAGCGCGCACTCGAGCCTCCAAGAACACCCAACCCGAGAGCTCCTAAGCCAAACCGAGAGCACTCCCTTGATAGCCGGCCTCTACTCTTCTTGTTGCAAGCACAACCCCCACACACAACTCAATCTTTTAACTCACTAAAATAACTACTAGATACTTGTATTAGCTATAGGTTTGGAAGAATTAATTTGGCCATGGGAGGGGGGTATTTATACTAAAAATCTAGGGAAATGGATGGCTAAGATTGAAGTAGGAGTTAGGAACAAATGGCTTAGATTTAAGGAGGAGTTACACTAACTACCCATGATGAGTAACCATCTCCACCATGATCCCACTCAAAATTTCATTTCCTTCCAAGATGCAATCCGGCCATGCTTTGGGAAGGTGCACTTTGTACGTGTACGTGTAGTGCACGTGCATGCAACTTGGTCTCCATTTAACAATTTGTACATTAAATTTTGTATAAAAATAAACTTTAAAATGTATTCTACATTACAAGTTGTATTTAAAAATAAATTAACTCATGGGCTTTAGTTTATGGGCCAAAATAATTATTATAAAAATAATAAATTAAATTAACTTTGGGCTTTTAAAAAGGATAGGCTTTTTGTGTAATTGAAAGAATGCTTTATTAAAATAATTACAAGCACATATTTACAAATCTATACTCATCATAATGAAAATAATCATAACATTTAATTCAACTAAAAATATTGCACGTGCACACTACGTGCAAAGTAAAATAATTTTCATTAAATGAAAATCGGGGCATTACAACACTCCCTCCTTAGAATAGTTCCGTCCCCAGAACTACAGTCAAGAGCGAGAAAAACAAACACAAACACTAAATCAAGCACAAAAGAATACAAAGATACAATCAAGCACAAAGCTCAGGATAATCCTTCAACATCCTCTCCTCAGACTCCCAAGTAGCCTCTTCAACCAAATGGTTTCTCCAGACTACCTTGACCATTGGTATCGTCTTATTCCTCATGACTTTCTCTCGACGATCAACAATCTCGATAGGAGACTCGATGTAGTTCAGATCCAACTGCAAACCTTCCGGCACTTCAGGCAAATGATGACTCGGATTTGGAATATAACCTCTCAGCATAGACACATGAAAGACATTGTGCACCTGAGATAACTCTTCCGGTAATTCAAGCCGGTAAGTATTTTTCCCGATCCTTTTCAATATCTTGTACTGGCCTATAAACCTCGCGGCTAACTTCCCGCTTTTGCCAAATCGAACCACACCTTTACTGGGCGATACCTTCAGAAAGACGAAGTCACCAACCTCAAACTCAAGGTCCCTTCGCCGGTTGTCTGCATAGCTTTTCTGCCTACTCTGAGCCTCTACCAACCTTTTCCTGATCAGAACAATCTTCTCAGAGGTTTGCTGCACAAGCTCAGGACCAAAAAACTGACGCTCCCCAACTTCAAACCAACAAACAGGTGTTCTGCACTTTCTGCCATACAAAGCTTCGTACGGCGCCATCCCAATACTGGTCTGAAAACTGTTGTTGTAGGCAAACTCTACCAAAGGTAAATGCCTTTCCCAACTGCCTCCAAAGTCTAGTATACAACACCGAAGCATATCCTCAAGAATACGGTTGACTCTCTCGGTCTGCCCATCGGTTTGCGGATGAAAAGCAGTGCTGAAATCTGTCTTGGTACCCAAAGCTGTCTGAAGACTCCTCCAGAAATGAGAAGTAAACCGCGCATCTCGATCAGACACAATAGTTGACGGAACACCATGAAGCCGGACGATCTCGCCAACATACAACTCAGCTAACTTGTCCATCGAAGCAGTGAGTTTCATCGCCAGAAAGTGAGAGGACTTGGTTAGTCGATCGACTATAACCCAAATCGCATCATTGCCTTTAGGACTCTTAGGCAATCCCGTAATGAAATCCATACTGATGTTATCCCACTTCTATTCCGGAATAGGTAACGGCTGTAATAGACCTCCGGGTCTCTGATTTTCTGCTTTGACTTGCTGACAAACCTCACACTTCGCCACAAATTCAGCCACATCGCGCTTCAAACCTGACCACCAGAAATGCAGTTTGATGTCTCTGTACATCTTAGTACTCCCAGGATGTACCGACAAAAGAGTAGCATGCGCCTCCTGAAGAATACTCTCTTTCAGGTCTGCCTGATTTGGAACGCATAGTCTATCTCCAAACCACAGCACTGCATCCCTGATTTGAAATCCGGGCAACCTGCCAGCACCAACCTGCTCCTTCATCTCCAAGATATCAGCATCAACCTCCTGACTTGCAATGATCCTTGCATTCAAAGTAGGCTGAAGCCTCAACTGAGCTAAAGATGCTCCCAATCCTTGCAAGACAACCTCAATACCTGCTCGATCCAATTCCTCAATCAGATGTTTCTGAGTTGTGATCAAACTGGCTAAACTGCTCTTGTGACTAAGTGCATCAGCAACAGCATTAGCTTTCCCAGGATGATACTTGATATCAAGTCGCATGTCCTCGAGTACTTCCAACCATCTCTGCTGCCTCAGATTCATATCCTTCTGCTGATATATGTACTTCAAACTCTTGTGGTCCGTGTACATGTTCAATTTCTCACTGTACACGTAGTACCTCCATTGCTTCAGGGCAAAGATAATCGCAGCCAACTCCAGATCATGAGACGGGTAATTCTTCTCATGCGGTCGTAGTTGCCTAGACCCATAAGCAATTACTCTTCCTTCTTGCATTAAGACACAACCAAGCCCACGATGTGAAGCATCGCTGTAAACATCATATTCAACACCTGCTCTAGGCAAAGCCAAAATAGGTGCAGTAGTCAGTTTCTCTTTCAACTCCTGAAAGCTTGCCCTAGATTGCTCAGTCCACTTGAAGTTCACATTCTTCTTGGTCAGACCAGTAAGCGGCACGGCTATCTGGGCATAACCTTAAATGAATCTCCTGTAGTATCCAATCATTCCAAGAAATCTTCTGACTTCCTTCACTGTAGTAGGCCTAGCCCAATCTCTCACTACCTCTATCTTCTGAGGATCAGTTGCCACTCCCTCCTTAGAAAGGATGTGACCTAGGAATGCCACTTCAGATTTCCAAAAATCACAATTGGATAGCTTTGCATACAACTTCTGCTCTTCCAGCTTCTTCAAAACTGCTGCCAGATGCTCGGTCTGCTCCTCCTCTGACTTGGAGTACACGAGGATATCGTCGATAAATACCACGACGAAAGAATCAATGAACGGCCTCAGAACTCTGTTCATCAAATCCATGAAGATTGCAGGTGCATTCGTCACTCCAAATGGCATAACTAAGAATTCGTAATGCCCATATCGAGTTCTAAATGCAGTTTTGTGCACATCTTCAGCTTTCACTCGAACTTGGTGATATCCTGATCGAAGATCTATTTTGGAGAATACAACTGCTCCTTGTAGACAATCGAACAAATCATTAATTCGAGGAATAGGATACTTATTCTGAACAGTGACCTTATTCAGCTCTCGGTAATCGATACACATTCTCATCGATCCATCCTTCTTCTTTACCAAAAGCACTGGTGCTCCCCAAGGTGACGCACTAGGTTGAATAAAGCCTTTCTCCAACAGTTCCTCAATCTGTCGTTTCACCTCATCCTGTTCCACTGGAGCCATCCTATACGGTGCCTTAGAAATGGGTGCACTTCCCGGTTGAACAGCGATGCTGAACTCTACATCACGATGTGGGGGTAACCCGGGGAAAATCATCTAAGAACACAGTCGGATAGTCTCGAACCACAGGAATCCCTTGCACTTCCACAGGAGTCTCTTCCTTGCGGATAGCTACCACCAGCTTAGAACACTTCTTCTTTCCTTGGAAAGTGACTTCAAGTCCACCTGGAGCCTTCACTGTTACCGTCTTGTCTTATACTCGATGCTTGCACTGTACACCGACATCCAATCAATGCCAATGATAACATCGACTCTCCAGATAGTCAGCTCGATCAGATCAATGCCAAAGATTCGATCCTCAATCACAATCTCACAATCAGCGTAATACCGATCAGTGGTTAAAGTTTCCCCTGATGGAGTAGCTACTGCTAAGATCTTTCCTGGAAAAATCTTCGATTCAACTCCCAACACTTTAGCAAATTTAGGGGACACAAAAGTATGAGAGGATCCAGTATCGAACAACACAACAGCTTTCATTCCATTAAGATAAAGTTCTCCTGTTACATAATACACACTCATTACGTAACAGTTCACTAAACAGCGGGAAAAAGAAATGACAAAAACCTCTAAACATCAGCCCTCGTACCAGTGATGACATGATCAACCTCATCAGCATTAGCTTCCGTCAAGGCAAATACTCGCCCTGGTTGGTACGGTCTCTTCCCAGTCTGCTGCGTTGGTACATTGCGATTACCATTCCGTGATTTGAGACATTGAGATTGGTAATGTCCCGTTTCACCACAGTTGAAGCAAGTTACTGTACGAGGTCTCACCACATTGTTCCTAGGTCCTCCAGCCACACTAATAGCGTTCGCCCCTGTCGGTTTGAACCTTTGTGCAGATGGTTGCCCCTTGAAACTCCCAGAATGTGCAGGCCTCTTTCCAGACTGCCAGTTGTTTCTCCGGTTCTGAACAACATGAAACTGCTCCATGTCTGCTTCAGTGGCTGCTGCTCTTTTGACCAACTTGTCAAATCTTCTGATACCAAGAGGTATCATTCGGGACCTCAAATTCGACCTCAGTCCATGCTCGAACTTATGAGCCTTCTTAGCTTCATCCATCACTAATTCAGGAGCATACCTAGAGAGCTGAGTAAATTTGGTCTCGTACTCCCTAACTGACATGCCACCTTGCTGTAGTGATAAAAATTCCATAGCCTTCTTCTCTTGAACGTCGGAGGGGAAATAGTGACTGCGGAATTCTTCTAGAAATTCCTCCCAGCCGAGAACTATGCCTCCCATGGTCCTCTTCATCGACTGCCACCAAACAGCCGCATCCTTCTCAAGTTGCAGAGTTGCCAACTTGACCTTGCTGCCTTCACGGGGTCTCCAGCACTTCGAAGATCGTCTCCACTTGACAAATCCAGTTGTCAGCCGCATCAGGATCTGACTTCCCTTCGAATACAGGTGGTTTCATTCGTTTGAATGATTCCACTAGTTTAATCACTTCGGGCACCGGATTCGCAAGCCCCATTCCTTGGTTCTGATTCTTAGCCACGGCGTTGAGCGTCTGATAGACCCTCGCAAGTTCCGTTTCCAGATCCAGACCTTCCCCGTTTCTAGCTCCTCTTCTAGACATATTCTGATGCAAAAGATCCATTAAATTCGAAGTATAAGACATGAATTTTAAATCAACTTGCATTTCATTGAATTCCAAACTTTATACATTCGAATTGAAAAACATTTCTTGACATCAGAATGGAAATAGTAGAAGCTGCAACAGTCTAACTCCTACGGTTCCTGTTCGCTTCTCGAAGTTCTCCCCGTAGTTCATCAACTTCATCTTTCAGCACATCGGTCAGATTCTTCCTCTTCTCGAGTTCCCATACCCGATGACTGAGAATAGAAAAGTCATCCTTGCGCTTTGCCAATTGAGCCTCCAATAATCCGACTCTCTCTCACAGTGTTTCTACTTGCCTTTGAAGAGAAGTCACAAGACTACTTGGAAGTGGTTCTTCTTCTTCATCAGAAGAGTCATCAGATGAATCTGGAAGTGGGGTGATCTCTCGGGATTCAGGCCATTCTTCTCCGTCAGAATTTGCTTGCCCTGAATAGTACTCATCCTCGGAATCTGCCTGTCCAGGATGGTACTCTTCCTCGATGATATGCCAGTCGTCGTCTCCAGCAAGGTCGAAGTGATCAGCCATCTTAGAAATAGAGAGGAAGAAGCATAAGTCATAGAGCAATACAAATGTAAGTCACTTACATTTGAATCTCTAGACTCAAACACACACTCTAATGTCCACTTCTAGGGTGTCGTTCCTTATAAATTTGTACAAGTGTGAAGCGTGGCTCTGATACCACTCTGTAACGCCCCTGAATCCCAAATACAACTGAATTCGAGAGTTCTACAGGATCTTTCCACTTCATTTTTGATCACCAAAACATCCAAAAAAATATTTTTCCCCCGATTTTCATTTAATAAAAATTATTTTACTTTGCACGTAGTGTGCACGTACAATATTTTTAGTTGAATTAAATGTTATGATTATTTTCATTATGATGAGTATAGATTTTTAAATATGTGCTTGTAATTATTTTTATAAAGCCTTCTTTCAATTAGACAAAAAGCTTATTCCTTTTTAAAAGCCCAAAGTTAATTTAATTTATTATTTCTATAATAATTATTTTGGCCCATAAACTAAAGCCCATGAGTTAATTTATTTTTAAATACAACTTGTAATGTAGAATACATTTTAAAGTTTATTTTTATACAAAATTTAATGTACAAATTGTTAAATGGAGACCAAGTTGCATGCACGTGCACTACACGTACACGTGCAAAGTGCACCTTCCCAAAGCATGGCCGGATTGCATCTTGGAGGGAAATGAAATTTTGAGTGGGATCATGGTGGAGATGGTTACTCATCATGGGTAGTTAGTGTAACTCCTCCTTAAATCTAAGCCATTTGTTCCTAATTCCTACTTCAATCTTAGCCATCCATTTCTCTAGATTTTTAGTATAAATACCCCCCTCCCATGGCTAATACAAGTATCTAGTAGTTATTTTAGTGAGTTAAAAGATTGAGTTGTGTGTAGGGGTTGTGCTTGCAACAAGAAGAGGAGAGGCCGGCTATCAAGGGAGTGCTCTCGGTTTGGCTTAGGAGCTCTCGGGTTGGGTGTTCTTAGAGGCTCGAGTGCGCGCTTCAAGGAGGAGGATCGCTCTCATTTGTAAGGACATTGTTTAGGAGGTGTCGCTAGTTGTATTTTCTCTCCATTTAAGGTGGGTAAATTTTCTATATTTCTAAATAGGAATGCATGCTAGATTGAATTGAATGAATGAAGCACGAAAAATATTAATAAGAGTACGCATTTAATTGATAAAAATGACCTATGGATTGATTGAAATGTGGATGTGAAATTGTATGTGGTTCTATTAGTAAAGGCTAAATTGTGAGTGAATTAATTATGGCCATGGATTATTGAAGATAGTTTCATTATCTACATCACAAATTATATACAAAAAAAAATATTAATAGATTGACAATGCTACTTTGTGTGTTTAAATGAATCTTTGTGTTACATTGAAATAAATGGATTAAGTTATAATTTGTATGTTTGGTAAAAGATTAGAAATAGAGAATTAATGTGAAGTTTGCTAATAAAGGGATTAGTAGTGTTAATTGTTAAGAAATGTCGAAATGAAGAAATGTGGTAGTTATAATGTAGAATTCAAATTAATTGTATGAAAAATATGTTTTAATTGTTGAATTTTTTTTTTCATACTGGATATAATTTATGATGATATTAGTCAATCTGGACATTTACAGTAAATTTTTATAAAAGCAAAATGAAATGAGGACTAGTTGAACATCGAAACATTTTAATAATAGAGAGAATTGGTTTAAACAAATTTTGAGTTGCGTTATTGACAACCTGAGCGCGTAGCTCAAGTGGTCGGGATAGCTTTAATCGCTACAGTGGTCTAAGGTCGCTAGTTCGAATCCCCTGGGCAACACACTTTTGTTTCATAAAGTTTTAAAATAAAAGAGAACAGCAGCCGAGAGCATATAACGCTCTCAGCCCTCGTTACGTGTGTAGCATCCGGCCTAGTGGCCTGTGCCTTGGGCGGTTTTCTTTGTGGTCCTGAGTTCGATTCTTGGCTTCGGCAGTTTAGAAAAAACATTTTTTTTGATTGTTTTGGTGATCCAAAAATTATGAAAAAATATGGTTATTCTTCTAAAAATATATGGGACTTATGAAAAATAATTTGGGGATTAATTACATAGAATAAAATATGATTTGAGAATAAAATGTATAATTTAGACTTATGGTTATATACTTGTTTGGTATAAAAGTTGCACTTTGTAGAAAGGCTTGAAATAAAATATTAGAAAAGAAGTGAAATAAAAATAGAAATTATATGTAGTGATGCATTGTGAATTATTCTAAATAGAAATTATATGTAGTGATGCATTGTGAATTATTCTCATCTGAGAATAGTGTGAAATTTATAGTATGTGAATATCCATTTAGTGAAGTGATTTAAACGTGGAATTGATATTTGATGAAGTATAAAATTTCATGTATGATTATGGACTATTGAACAATTTAGAGATCATGCTATTGAAAAAAAAAGAAATCTGTTATGATTGTGAAAATGAATTTATGAGTTGGAAATGCTCAAATTGGAAATTGTGAATTGGAATTGAAACAAAAGAGTAGCTAAGTCTCCCCCGGCATTTGGAAAGAAATGAAATGAAATATTGAAATGAAAGACCAAGGTTGGTCATATTTGAATAAATGAATAAGTCCGGTTGAGTGGAGAGGCTAACTCTAGAGCTTTGATTTTGTTTATGATTCTAATAAAAACTAAGGATTAGTGCATAGTGAAGACGTGATGAAAGTGAGAGAAAAATACGAGTATGAGAACTAGAGTTTACGGTGCGGGTGTGTGAGCCAGAGAATGCATGCTTGATGAGTCAAGACATGGCGTGGGCACAACTCGGTAATGATCGGACTTTAGTCATGCTTGTGGGATGTTTGGTGACTACAAGAGGATCGTGTGCCATGAAGGAGGCTGAATTGTCACAGAATGCATGCTTGACGAGTCAAGACATGGCATGGGGTTCCCCTCCAGGTTTTCTGTACACGTACTTGTACTCATAGATCATCTAGGATACTCACCGTAGTTACAGTAGTAGATTAAGTCATGGCGAGGGATTGAACCCTACAAAGATGAAGAATGATTAAGAGGCTTGCCCTCGGACCTATGTAGTATGGGATGCATAGAATCCGAACAAGTGCGCATTAGTGTCATCTAATATAAATAATTGCATTAAGGACTAAGTGCACAATCACAACACGACATCAATAGGGTAGTCCCTTTAGTTTGATATGTGACAAGTTTGTATTTGCTAAATATGGAAAATAAGTTATACTATTTCCGGCATAGAGAGGATGGCCATGTATAATGTTCGTCGGTTGAATAAACTGACATACCCACAATCTTATATGCAGGTAAATGATATGATAAAGATTAAAGAGGAACAGATGACTAAAGATTATACAATGTTGTTGTACATTTATTAAATTGTTATAAATTTTACTTCTGCTGTGCAATGTAAAGTGTAATGTTTTATGTAAACTCTGATGTAAAGTGAAAAGTTCAAATTTTCTTGTAAAATTGTACTAAAGGAAGTGGAAAGATCCTGTAGAACATCTCGAATTCAGTTGTATTTGAGATTTGGGGCGTTACAGGGAGGGGGGTCGTTGAGGATGAGGGGGACATTAAGGACGAGGAGGATGAAGAGGAAGATTCTGATGGGAACCAGGGGGAGCCCGATCCGGTTGCTGGGGGAGACGATGCTTGAGGAGATGCGGGGGAAGGTACCGCAGGAGGGGTAGCCACTGGCGAGGGTGATCTCCCTCCTCTGCCACCATTTTCGACCCCGTCTTCAGAGAGAAAACCTCGTCTTCATAGGAGGAAGAGGAAGTGGATCCGTTCGGATAGCCCCCCCGCGCCCGATAAATATGGCCCTGGACCGAGGTTTGAGTTTGCCCTATCACCTTCAGAAATCCCAGGTCGATTAGGATGTATCCTGATGATGTTAACGATCTTGCTCTGCTCCACTCCGTGCCAGGGGACGAGAGTTGAGTGAAGATCAAGATGGACAGTATCCAGTGTGTCCTGAGGGTGGACTACCTGCACATCCTGAAGGCGGCCTACTTTATCCCCAAGGAGTTCGAACTTCTGATTCTGCCACTCTTGCACTGGGCTACTGCATTTTTTCCGAGGATGCCTTCATTTCGGGACTTAGGCTGCCGTTGCACCCCTTCATCAAGTGGGTTTTGAATTGAGCGAAGTTGAGCCCGATGTAGTACGGCCCCAATTCGTGGAAACATTTGGTCTGCTTTATCTTGAAGTGCCAAGAGAAGGGGATCAAGCCGAGGCTTACATACTTCCGCGCTATCTTGGGGATGAGCTCATTAGGTGATGCAGAGGGAATCTTCTATCTTTCACCGCTACCTCACAAGAAGGTGATGCACGGCCATCCGGACTCCATTAAATGATGGAAGGAGAAGTACTTCATAGTCCGGAGCGAGAAGCCTTGGAGGATTCCAACCGCCTGGAACTTTTTTAAGCCAAACCATAAACCTCCAAAGCACAGCGAGTTGTCGGAGAAAGAGTGGGCGAAGGTGGGGAAGATCGTTGGGGGGCACAGTATAGGGTGGCCCCGAGTGACGGAAATGCACCTGGCCCGAGCCGGACTGAGCCCAGCCGACCCTAGTATGTTTTTGTTTTGAATTTTTCTATCTTTCTGCCTTCGTGTTAACATTTGCCTCTCTTCTTCCGTTTTGCAGAGATGACGGCCAAGTAGCTTGACAACATGCAGGCCTTGTTGGCCGTTACCGCCAAGAGGAGGGCAGATAGGGAAAAGAAAGCGGAGCAGGAAAAGGTGGCTGCCCTAAGGTGCGGGGTTCAGCAAGGGCCCGATCTCGGAGGCTGTGGAGCTGTCCCCGAAGAGGGCGAAGAAGCATCACCACACGCCGAGGGCATCTAGGGAGGCTGGGGGAAGCTCCGGTAGCAAAAAGACCTCCGAGGTCTCGGAGCAGAGGCTTCCCCCACCTCGGCCCAGTGCCGAGCAGATGGTCGAGCAACAGGAGCTGAGGCCGCATACCTCAGATTGGTCGGTTCTCCCAGAGATTCCCTACTTGAGGGTCTGGTGGCCATAGAGGTGGTCAGGAACATCGCCACGGAGCGAGATCGTATGGCTCTGGCAGGTGCAAACGTCTGAGATGGCCTTTATGAGGTGGTCTCAGGTGTAGCTCTCGGTGAGTGCTCGTAGTTTTGCTTTGAGTTTAGACTGTAGAATTTCTTCTAACTTTTCTTCCTCGGACAGGCGATGCTTCATGGGCAGCAATTTCAGAAGTGCTTGAAGAAGGAGGTCCTCATTGAGAGGAGGAACGAGGAGAAGTATTTCTGCGAGGTAATCAAGCTGTCGGACGAGCTGAAGGAGGCTCGGAGCATGGAGGCGGTCCACGAGGCCCAGATGGCCTCGATAGCCGATTACTACAAGAAAGAGGTGGATCGTCTCAAGGAGAAGACCCAGGAAGAAGCTGAGAAGGTGCGGAAGGCCATGGAGGAGGGGGAGATCACCATGGGGGATACCCTGATCGTGGCACAGGACGAGACCTATGATAAGGCTAAGGAGCATTTTTGATTGATCTATCCGGACAAGAGGGTTGACCACCTCCACTACAACTGGCAGCCCAAGCATCCACCGATACCCGGTGGCGAGGAGATGGGGGACCCTCACCAAGAGAAAGTCTGGGGCGACCCTACTGACGAACAGGTGCCACCCCCCCTCAAGCATAGTTTAGGTTCTCCCTTTTTGATTTTGTAAATGCCTTGCGTGGACTGGCCACCGCCTTTTGCACTAGAAAAATTTTGAACTTAATGCAAGATAATTTTTCGGCCGATGCTCCATGACTTGTGCTTTTTTAGTCTCTTTTGTGACTTGTTGTTTTTCCCGTCTTCTTGATAGATGCATGGAATCCTTGGTGCCGACCTTGGCTCTGCCAAGGTTTCTTTGGTCCGAACTGGGCCGGGGGCTATGGAGAATGCTCTGACTCGCCACCGTAAACAGGCTCGAAATCGAGCGGCTGTGGTGAATTACTTCATGAACAAGTCTAGGGAGCTCAGCTTGGAGGTTGCTCATCTGAAGAAAGCCATAGCCGACCGGGACTGGTAGGCAGTTGAGACGAACTGGTCGATCTCGGAGGCCTCAAGTGGGAGATTGGCTTCGGAGTCTTTTCTTCGTGAGGCCGTTGTTGAGAAATAGTTGGAGATCCGCCGGTTGAAGCTAAGGCTAGGCGCCGGTCCGATCGAGGGGGCGAGCAATTCCGTCCTAGGACCTTCTCCGACATTTTTCTTGGAGGTGGCCCCGCCTGCCGATGTGGAAAGCTCTGTTGCTGGAGCACCGTCCGCAGTTGGACCGACTGAGCGCACGAGGGGACTTGGAGGAAGTGTTGACTTTGAGTTTTAAACCGAGCAATGAGTGATTTGTAAGCTTTTCATTGTATATGGGTGGTCGTGGTCTCTTGCAGGCAACGCCTAGTGAGGGGCGTTCCGCCTTTCGATAAGCATTAATGGCGATGGTTCGCCTTTTGCCATTTGGACTTTCCGATGCAATAAATGCGCTTCTCAAGGGGCTATATAACCCCCATCCCCTCACTGTTTTTGGTCAAGGATTGGAATTGTCTCATCTGCCATACGATTCGGTTGCCTACCGAAGGTGGGCGTCCTAGGAGTAGATCTTTGATCTGAGAGTTCCAGATTGGTGGCTCCCCTGCCTCCCGTGAAAAATTCGGCATTTTGGCTCTTGAAAGCCGCAAACCCCATGTTGCTCGCGGGTGAGAGGAAGGTCAACCGATGATCCGAAGCTCGGGGCATTTGCCGAAGGCGGGTACCATAAACCTTAATGAAAACTTTTGAAACGATCTGAAGCTCGGGGCATAAGGAGGTATGGCTTGAAGGAGCCAAGGGCTTGCCCGAGGGCGATACCGATACCTTATTTGCATGTCTTGACAGATAGCATGGGTGTGGCTAGAGGTCATCACCGAGTGAATAGACTGGTGGGCCTGAAAAGGCCCAAGCCATGCTCGAGGCCGATGCCGAGCCCCCATACCTTGAGCTTGAATAGATAACACAGGTGTAGCTGGCGGTTGCCACTGAGCACATAGGCTGATGGGCTTGAAAAAGCTCAAACCATGCTCAGGGGCAGATGCCGAGCCCCCATAACATTGAGAAAGCCAGTAATGGGCGTAGCTGAAGGTCATCGCCAAGCGTAAAGGTCGCGTGGCTTTGAAGAAAGCCAAGGCCTTGCTCAAGGTCGACGCCGAACCCCCACACTTGTTCTCGGATAGATAACACGGGTGTAGCTGGCGGTTGCCGCCGAGCGCATAGGTTAATGGGCTAGAAAAAGCTCAAACCATGCTCAGGACAGATGCCGAGCCCCCACACCATTGACAAAGCTAGTAATGGGCATAGCTGAAGGTCGTCGCCGAGCATAAAGGTCGCGTGGCTTTGAAGAGAGCCAAGGCCTTGCTCGAGGTCGACGCCGAGCCCCCACACTTGTTCTCGGGTAGATAGCACGAGTGTAGCTAGTGGTTGCCGCCGAGCGCATAGGTTGATGGACTTGAAAAAGCTCAAACCATGCTCGTGGCAGATGCCGAGCCCCCATAGCATTGTGAAAGCCAGTAATGGGCGTAGCTGAAGGTTTTCGCCGAGTGTAAAGGTCACGTGGTTTTGAAGAAAGCCAAGGCCTTGGCCGAGGTCGACGCCGAGCCCCCACACTTGTTCTCGGGTGGATAGCATGGGTGTAGTTGGCAGTTGCCACCGAGCGCATAGGTTGATGGACTTGAAAAAGCTCAAACCATGCTCGGGGCAGATGCTGAGCCCCCATACCATTGAGAAAGCCAGTATTGGGCGTAGCTGAAGGTCATCGCCGAGCGCAAAGGTCACGTGGCTTTGAAGAAAGCCAAGGCCTTGCTCAAGGTCGACGCCGAGCCCCCACACTTTTTTTCGGGTAGATAGCACGGGGGTAGCTGGCGGTTTCCGCTGAGTGCACAGGTTGATGGTCCTGAAAAAGCCCAAACCATGCTCGGGACAGATGCCGAGCCCTCATACCTTAGAGGTGAATCTGTCCTTGCACGAGATATCCGTCCGGGCGCCGAGCTCCAGGTTTACATGAGGGGTTTTTATGGCTCGCAGTTTCTTCTGAGTGCTGAACCCTAAGCTTGTAAGGGAAGCTTTTTGTGGCTTGCGGTTTCTTCCGAGTGCAAAGCCCTAAGCTTGTAAGGGAAGCTTTGGTGGCTCGCGGTTTCTTCCGAGTGTCGAGCCCTACACTTGTAAGGGAAGCTTTCGTGGCTTGCAGTTTGTTCCGAGTGTCGAGCCCTATGCTTGTAAGGGAAGCTTTTTGTGGCTCGCGGTTTCTTCCGAATGCCGAGCCCTAAGCTTGTAAGGGAAGCTTTCGTGGCTCGCGGTTTCTTTCGAGTGTCGAGCCCTACACTTGTAAGGGAAGCTTTCGTGGCTTGCAGTTTGTTCCGAGTGTCGAGCCCTATGCTTGTAAGGGAAGCTTTTTGTGGCTCGCGGTTTCTTCCGAATGCCGAGCCCTAAGCTTGTAAGGGAAGCTTTCGTGGCTCGCGGTTTCTTCCAAGTGCCGAACCCTAAGCTTGTAAGGGAAGCTTTCATGGCTCGCAGTTTCTTCCAAGTGCTAAGCCCGAGACATGTTTTTAATGAGAGCTAACACGAAGCCAAAGCGTGTTTTAAGAAAACTGGCATAATTACAACATACTTGAACCTTTCAAAAACAAGGCACGACGTGCCGATTACATTTTTCATAGTTTTACATGGGCTGTAGGGGCTAACCCTCCCCTTCTAGGAATTTGATATGGTGCTCTGCGTTCCAGGGCCTCTTGACAACCTTGCCTCCCGGGTCAGTTAGGCGGTACGTGCCCGGGCGTACAACCTCAGATATCTTGTATGGGGCTTCCTAGTTTGAGGCCAGTTTTCTCTTCTGGCCGGGGCTGGATACCGCCAGCTTCTGGAGGACGAGGTCCCCGAGCTTGATGTCGGTGGAACGCACCTTTTTGTTGTAGAACCTTTTGATCCTTTGCTGGTAGGTGTTCCTTCGAATGGCGGACTTCTCCCTGACCTCGTCTATGAGGTCCAGGTCGTTACGTAGCTGTGCCGAGTTGCTTGCTTCATCGAAGGGCATGATTTGAGGCGAAGGGATCCCGATCTCCAGGGGGATGACGGCCTCCGTGCCGTATGTTAGATTGAATGGCGACTCTCCCATGGGGATTCTCTTTGTCGTTCGGTGGGCCCAGAGAACGCTCGGTAGCTCATCGACCCATAACCCCTTGGAAGAGTTATCGAGTCGTTTCTTGAGACCGTCAAGGATTTGGCGGTTCACGTTCTTAGCCTGGCCGTTTGATTGCGGATGGCACACCAAAGAAAAATGCTACTGGATCCTAAGATCTTTGTAGAACTTTCGGAAATGTTTATCCGTGAATTGAGTCCCATTGTCTGTAATGAGCACCTGTAGGATCCCAAATCGGCAGACGATGTGTTTCCAAAAAAATTGTTGGGTCTGCTGCTCGGTGATCGTGACTAGTGGATCAGCCTCGATCCACTTCGTGAAGTAGTCGATTGCCACTATGAAAAACTTTCGTTGGCCCGTTGCCTTCGGAAATGGGCCTACCAAATCCATCCCCCACATAGCAAAGGGGGTCAGACTGGCCAGGGAGCAGAGGTTCGCTTGCAGAGCCCTTTTCACAGGGGAGAACCGTTGACAGAGGCGACACTTCTTGACCAGGGCGAGGGCGTCTCGTAGCATTGTGGGCCAGTAGTACCCGTGATTCAAAGCCTTTCGCACGAGCGACTGGCTTCCCATATGGCACTCGCTAATTCCCTCATGCAGCTCCTTGAGAGCATACTTTGCTTCATCGGGGGTTAGGCAGCGGAGGTAGGGTCATCCGTCCATCATTGTGTATGACCTTTTGAAGAGGGTCTCGTTGATCATGGCGAACCATTTTGAACGGACCCTAACCCGCCTTGCTTCAGCTCGGTCTTCGGGGAGCTTTCCCTTGATTGGAAACTTCTTGATAGGAGTGGTCCAATTGTCAGGATGAGCTCCGTCCTCGATGCAGAGAGTCTCGGGGAGGTCATTACTCGGCTCAGGAATACTTCGATCAGGACGGTGCGAATGAGACCCTCGAAGGACGAGGACGCTAACTTCGATAGAGCGTCGGCCTGGGCATTCTGCTCCCTGGGGATCCTTAAGACTGCCGACTCATCGAAGGACGTCAATAGCTGTTGGACCGCAGCCAAGTACCTGATCATCCGATCGTCACGGGCCTCGAACTCTCCAGTGATCTGGTTGACCACGAGCTGAGAGTCGCTGAAGGCTCTGATCTGTCTAGCACCGACCTGATGTGCCAGGATGAGTCCGGCGATCATGGCCTCATACTCAGCCTCGTTGTTAGAGGTCGGAAAGTTGAGGCAGAGGCAATATTGAAGAAGGAAACTGTCGGGACCCCACAGAATGAAATTCTGACCACTCCCCGCTTCGCAGGAGGAGCCATCGATGTAAACTTCTCACGTCTGGTCGGCCTCCTTGCTTTCGGGATGCTCGAAGATGGTGCATTCCGTGATGAACTCGGCGAGGGCCTGCCCTTTGATGGCTATCCTGGGCTGATAGCGATGTCATGTTGGCTGAGCTCGATCGACCATTTGACCAATCATCCGAAGCTCTCGGTCTTGTAGAGTACGGCCTTCAGAGGCTGGTCCTGTGAGCACCTGAATCGAATGCGCCTGAAAATAGAGCGGAGCTTCTGCACGGCCATGACCAAGGCGTATGCTACCTTCTCCATTCTAGAGTATCTGGTTTCGGCGATGAGCAGAACCTTGCTCACATAGTACAATGGCTTTTGGACTTCGTCCTCTTCTCGAACGAGGACAGCACTGAGCACATTTTCCAAAGCTGAAAGGTAAAGCCAGAGGGGCTCGCCTGGTTCGGGCTTGCTGAGGAGAGGAGGGTTGGGGAGGTACTCTTTCAATTGGGTGAACGCCTCTTGCTGCTGACTGCCCCATTCAAAGCCTACGGTTCCGCGCAGAGCTTTGAAGAATGGAAGGGACTTCTCTCTGGACTTGGACAGAAAATGGACGATGGCCACCAGTCTTTCCGTGAGCCTTTGGACTTCTTTGATGTTTCTGGGAGGGGCCATGTCTATGATGTCCTGAATTTTCTAAGGGTTCGCCTCAATACCGCACTGGCTGATGACGAACCCGAGGAATTTCCCTGAGGAGACGCCGAACACTCACTTCGCCGGATTGAGCCTCATGTTGTGGGTCCGAAGGACCCCAAAGGCTTCCTCCAGGTCGGTGATGTGATCCTGTCCCTACTGGCTTTTAAAGAGTATGTCATCGACGTACACCTCCATGTTGCAACCAATTTGATCCTTGAAGACTCGGTTAACGAGCCTCCGATAAGTGGCACCGATGTTGTTCAGTCTGAAGGGCATAACCCGGTAGCAATAAAGACCTTGGTCCATGATGAAAGATGTTTTGGCTATATCAGAAGGGAACATTCGGATCTGGTTGTAGCCTGAGAAGGCGTCCATGAAAGAAAGGAGCTCATGACCCGACATAGCGTCAATCAGAGCGTCGATGCTGGGGAGAGGGAACGGATCTTTGGGGCACGCCTTGTTGAGGTCAGTAAAGTCTATGCAGATCCTCCAGCTCCCGCTCGCCTTTCTGACCATTATGATGTTTGCCATCCACTCAGGGTAGCTGACCTCCTGTATGAAACGAGCAGACAAGAGTTTGTCCACCTCTGCTTTCACCGCCTGTTGCCTCTTCGAAGCGAACTTATGCTTTTAGACGATCGACTTCGAGCCGGGGATCACGCTGAGTTTGTGCATGATCAGGTCTTCAGAGATCCCGGGCATATAGGAGGGCTTCCAGGCGAAGAGGTCGACATTGCGGCGAATACAGTCGATCAAGTCGGATTTGAGGTTGGGAGCCAGGGAGCAGCTTACTCGGAACCACTTTGATTCGTCCCCTGTCTCGAACGAGACTTCCTCTCGCTCATCTGCCGGCTCTGGTTCTGGCTGGCTTCTTTCGGGCTGTAGCTCGACGGCGTCGAGGGGGAACACACCGCCCCCGATGGCCGTCATATAGCACGACCGTACCGCTTCTTGGTTTCCTCAGGAAAACTCCGACACCTGACTTGGTGGGGAATTTTAGCTTTTGGTGGTAGGCCGAGGGAACCGCCTGGAGGGGCAGAGCCCGGGACGGCCGAGGATGGCGTTGTAGGCTGCCTTGACGTTTACAACCATGAAGTCCATCGACTCGGTCTGTCTGTAAGGGATCGTACCGGCGGTGACGTCTAAGGTCACGATCCCCTCGATCGGCACCGGTACGCCGGAGAACCCGTGCAGGGTGTACCCAGCTGGCTTATGCTTATCCCAAGAGAGCTTTAGGTTTTCGAATGCCTCCAGGAAGAGAATGTTTACCGAGCTCCCATTGTCCACAAGGATCTGACGGGCCTCGAAGTTCTCCATGCTGAGGCTGATGACGAGCGCATCGCAGTGCGGGAGCCGAACTCCCTCCAGATCTTCCCCAGAGAAGGCGACAGGGAGTTACTGGACCTGGGGGGAGGGGAGACCTTGGACGAAGTTGACCTCTCGGACGAATGCCTTGTGGGAAGTGCTGGACTCCCCTCCCTTGGGCCCTCCATGGATGCAATGCATGATGGCTTGACCCTCGAGTTCTTCAGGCTCGGGGTTCCGCTCCGGATGCTGTCTGGGTGCTCAAGGAGGAGGGGATGGCCTCTGATTCCTCGTGTCTCTTTGGTCCCGTGCGTCTTCCCATTTCAAATCCTGGAGGTACCCTCATTGGATGAGGGCTTCGATCTCGTCCTTCAGGGCACGGCAATGGTCGGTGTCGTGCCCGCTATCTCGGTGAAAGCGGCAGTAGAACCGCTGATCCCTTTTTTTGTTGTTGTGGGTTGGTCGAGAAGGGAATTGGACGAGGTCCCTGTCTTCGATTGCTAAGAGGATAGTTGATACGTTCTGTGTCAGAGGTGTGTACCTCTCGAAGTGTAGGATCGGAGGGATCCTTTTCACGACGGCCCTATTTTTTGGGAACTTCTTTGTTGGTTCTGCCTCATCGGCCTTGCGCTTTCCCTTCCCGGGGACTTCTTTTGGGTCTTCCGGACTCAGGGCTTCCTCAGCCCGGATATACTTTTTCGACCTGATTGAGGAGGTCAGGGAAATCGATCGGAGGCTTCTTTGCCAGGGAGGCCTTCAGCTGGCAATGTCGAACGTTATGCCGGAATGCTCCCGAGGCGACCCCTGGGTCGAGGGAGGAAATCGACCTCGCCTCCGTAGTGAACCTTCAGACTAACAATCGGAGCGACTCTCCTTCCCTCTGTCGGAGCCCCAGCAGGGACGTGCTCGTCCTCTCAGCCTTCCTGCTGGTCACGAAGTGGGCGACGAAGTTACCCTCCAGTTGGTCAAAGGAGTAAATGGAGCCAGAGGGGAGCCTAGAGAACCATTCCCGAGCTAGGCCCCTGGAGGGTGGTAGGGAAGGCGCAGCACAGGAGGGGATTCGATGCGCTGTGAATCATCATGAGGGTCTTGAAGCCCTCCATGTGATCAGCAGGATCACCCTCGCCGTCATAAGTCTCGAACTGTGGTAGGCGGAAATTCCGAGGTATTTCTGCCTGTAGGATTGCGGCGGAGAAAGGTAGTCAGGTTGTCCTGTGGCCCTGAGCCGACCTTGGGCCACCGTTTCCGAAGTGGTCGAGGCGGTCCTCCATTTCTTGGAGGCGTTTAAGGATCCCGTCATCATACTCCGGTGGGACTGTCAGGTCGTGAAACACGCTAGCCTCGACATCCTATCGTGAGTGAGAATAGTGGAGCGTCTCGTTGATGGGGGTCCCCAGAATAGCCTCCATGATCTCTTTTCGGAAGTCTTGGAACTCCTTGTCGGTGACTGGAGCCCGCTCGGTCGGGTTGCACTGGAGTGGTGGCCTCTGGCCGATGCAGCTGAGTGCCGGCTCCCGCTCCCAGGGTGGAGGTCTGGGATGGTTCAGGGCCGAGTTGGAAGCGGCCCCTCCCCTATACCGACTTTCTTGTCGATTCTGGATGACCCCGCGTAGGTCTAGTATGACCGAGAGAACGGTGCCCATTTGGTATCCGAGGCTGATCCCCAGATTGTTGGATCCATGAGTGTCGATGGGGACGTTCTGAGGAGGGACGTCCTGGCGATATGTAGAGCTGACAGCTCTCCTGGCCTTGGGTGCCATGTGAGCTCGGATTGACGGGATACCGTTGATGGCTGGGCTCGGACTGGTGTCTGCACAGTTGTTTCCCACAGATGGCGCCAACTTGATGCGGTTTGTTTTTGGGGGGTGGCTGCACCAGGTGTGAGTTCTTCTCGATTTGTATTTTTGCGGAAGCTTCGGTATGAATGGTACGCCCGACCCTCAGCCGAGGGTATGGCTAGGGAGTAGGTGGGAGCGAGGTGGAGATCGGATGTTGGGCTCGGATCTGGAGGCTCGGATCCGGCGGTCTCGTGTACCTGCACTCGGTCTAGAACATCGGGGTTGGTCCCGGTGGCAGACCCTCCGACGATCTAGTCAGTCACTGAAGAAGAGTAACAGTAACTAGGGTTTGAGAGGGAAAAGATTGATTATCGTGTATAAGGGGAGAGGGCTTGGTATTTATAAGCAGACCAAACGGGTCTGGATCCGTTTGGGTCGGGTCTGGACCCGGTTGCCCGTGGGCCTGACGTGGTAGAAGCCCATGAGGCTTAGGGCTGACCTGGCAGACCTGATGATCAGGGGTGAACAACTTTTGAGGGGATCCTGTGGCCCAGGAGGGGCCACATCATCTGACCCAATCACCGGTGTTTTTGGATTGAATCATTTATCTCTTCTTCATGAAGAGATAAGAGTAGTTGAGGAGATTTGAGTTTCAAACTCTCCCCGAGAAAAGAGATATGGTTTTTGAACCGTCTCTTATAGATAATCATGAGTTTAATTCATTTTTAAATGATCTGGACTCATTTGCATGGGGCTGTTATGACAACCCAATAAGACAGATCCATTTTTAGGTTATTGGGCTTGAAAGATGCCCAATTTCCATTCATGGACCTGTTTATATGTGAAATTACCATTTTACACATAAGAGCTTTAAGATTTGTGCCTGATTTGAATGGTCCCGATTTAGTTCTATGTTTACCCATATCACAAGCCCCTCACTCTCGAATACCGAGCTTCACAACCTTTGAGGAGTAGTTCACCTGTTTTTAATGGTTTACAGAACTTATCGGAGTTCTCGAGAAAGTTTGGTTCATGTTCGAGGTGTAATAGTGTTATTTTGAGCTTTTAAAATATCCAAAATTATTTTTAGAATTTTCTGGATTTTCACTGATTTTTTTCAGAACTTTCTGAATATTTTCATTTTTTTAATCATTTTTTGAATATTTTATTCAATTTCGGAATTTTAATAATTAACTTTTGAAAATTTTAATTAATTATTCTAAATTAATAAATATTTTTCAGAATTTTAAAAATATATTTCCGAATTATTAATTATTTTAAAAAATTTTAATTAAATTTTTTGAATTTTAAAATATTTTTCAAAATTTTTAAATAATTAATTCAATTCAATAATTAAATAAATGAATTAAATAGAAGAAATTACCTTAATTTAATCACGGCCGTTGATAATGATTGAGCACGGATTAGGAGGCAGATTTTTTCTATTATTTCTAGCTCGGGGCCAGGATCGCTCGGCGCGCGCCAACAAGCTTCGGCGTGCTAACACGTGTCGTTGATCGTTGATCCGGTCTTTTCCTTTTTTATTGAATCTCAGCCTTTGATCAAGATCGGGCACAGATCGGAAGGAGAAATTTTTTCACCATTTTCAAATCGGAGACACGTTTGCTCGACGTAGCACGTGCAGTACACGTGTTTTTTGATCGAATCTTGGCCGTTGATCACGATCTTGCACAGATTTTGAACAGAATTTTGCTCCATTTTCAGTTTGGGGGCATGTTTGCTCGGCGTAGCATGTGCTGCACACGTACTTTTTCAATGCTGGTGTAGCACGTACGGTATACGTGCTTTTTCTTTTGATCGAATCTCAGCCGTTGATCACAATTTGACACGAATTTTGAAGAGAATTTTGCATCATTTTCAGTTCAGAGGCACATTTGCACGGCGTAGCACATGCGGTACACTTGTTTTTTGATCGAATCTTGGCCGTAGATCATGATTTGGCACAGATTCTGAAGAAAATTTTGCTCTATTTTCTGTTCGGGGGCATGTTTGCTCGGCGTAGCATGTGCAGCACGTGCTTTTTCGAAGCTTGGGTTAGCACGTGCGGTACACGTTCTTTTTCTTTTGATCGAATCTTGGCCGTTGATCACAATCTGGCACGGATTTTGAAGAGAATTTTGCACCATTTTCAGTTTGGGGGCACGTTTGCTCGGCGTAGCACGTGCAGTACACGTGCTTTTCAAAGCTGATGATGTGGCAAAATCTAAAGCATTGTCGTGCTAGCACGGATCTTGAGGAGATCTGACCATTTTTTCTCTTTTGAGGCTTCTTTCATTTGTTCTTTAATAGCACGTGCGGTGCACGTGTAATATGTAGCTCGGTTGCAAAATAAGTTGACGAAGATGGAGTTGTATGGAATTGAACCCAATATCTTTGAGAGAAGGGGGATGAGCATCCTAACCACTTGACCAACTTGCTTTCTTGTAGAAGTTAGCTATCACACTTTATTTAACTTGGTGGCGTGCTTTTGAGAGATCTACTTGGCATTGCAGTATAATGAAATTTATCGGTGCTATAGAAGTCCAATTGGAGCATGTGACCCCTTGTTTCGAAGCTGACTCAACGATCTACAATTTCTCTTCAAAAGTCAGTAGAAGAATCACCCATATTTAAGGATAAAACAGGCCCACAATGTCTTTTCCTACGTGAAGTTGAGAAGAGTCTGGGCATCGGGGATCTACGAGAAGGAGTTTCGCCATGGAAGAGTTATGAAGAATAGCTTGGTGAGGCGAGCTCGGTGACTATTGGAGCACAGCGAAGGAGGGGAATTCGGCGACTGTTGGAGCTCGGCAAGGATTCGAGCTCTAGCGGAGATGGGTTGGAGCTCGGCAAGGAGCTTTGGCAAGTTTGACGAGGAGTTCGACAACTTCGAAAAGTTCGGCGAAAGTAGAGGTGGTTTGGCAAGTTTGGCAAATTCTGAATGTTAGAGGTGGTTCGGCTGCGCGACACATACCCCGTTGACCGTTGACCAGTCAACGGTTTGCTTTGATTTTCCGATCAAGGACACGTTTTTTTGGGCGCAAGCCACCAAACATTAGAGGTGGTTCGGCTGCACGACACACATCCCATTGACTGTTGACCGTTGACCAGTCAACGGTTTTCCTTGAATTTTCGATCAGGGACACGTTTGTTTGGCGCATGACTCCGAACCACCATGATGCTTCGGCATGCTGACACGTGGCACTTTGTCCATTGACCATTGAATCGGCCAACTTTTTGTTGGCTCGGTGCAGTTGTATTGTAATCAACTTTTCCGGTGCTATAGAGGTCTGATTGGAGCATGTAACCCCTTGTTTCGAAGGTGACTTGAAGATTTACAATTTTTCTTCAAGAGTAAGATGAAGAATCATCCTCTTTAGGGTCAAAACAGGCCCGCAATATCCTTGACTCTGTGAAGTTGAGAAGAGCTTCGGTGTCCGGAATCTTCGAAGAGGAGCTTCACTCCCGTAGGCTAAGAAAAGTTGTTTGGGAGGCAAGTTTGAGGAGCAACTCTAGGGGAGAGTTGAGCTGTGAACTCGTTTGGATGAAGGGCACTCGTGAGGTGAGAGAGATGAAGAGCATCGCCGGGCTCCAGAAGAGATCCGTTCGGGGTTGTTTTTGGAGAACTCGAGTGGCGAGCCGAGCACCGCACACTTGCTCGGGGGGAAGAGGCTAGAGCGGCCTTATGAGCCACGAGTGGACTCCGAATACCGGGACGACAAGTTTCGGGAGCACTCGAAAGGCGAGTCAGGCTCTGCATACTTGTTCGGGGGTAAGTGGCTAGAGAGACCCTATGAACCATGAATGAACTCCACACTTGTTCTGGATTATTTTGGGAGCACTCAAACAGTGAGCCGTACCCCGCACACTTGCTCGGGGGAAAGTGGCTAAAGCGACCCTATGAACTGTGAGTGGACTTCGAACAAGGCGACGACTAGTTCTAAGAGCACTTGCCACCCCGCACACTTGTTCAGGAGCATGGGGTCTATGAACCATGAATGGACTCTGCACTTATTCGGGGTTGTTTCAGGAGCACTCAAACGGTGAGCTGACTTTAGCTACTTGCTTGGGAGCAAGTAGCTAAAGTGGCCCTATGAACCGTGAATGGACTCCAAACAATGTGACGACGAGTTTTTGGAGTACTCAAATGGCGAGCTGAACCCCATGCACTTGATCGGTAGCATATGGCTATAGTGGCTCTATGAACTACTAGTATAATGTACGTGCGATGCACGTCTAAAAAAAGTAAAGTCATCAAATTAAATGAATATATATTGAATAAGAAAAAAATAGTTTATATTTGAATGTTTTGATTTGGGCTACATGTGCGGTGCACATTTATCTTTGTTGGATATAGTTTGAACGTGTATTATACGTGTTTATATAGTTACAAAGTTAAGGTTTGTTTGGTACAAACCCCAACTCTCCCATTAAAATAGTAGAATGGACTTCACACTTGTCCGGGGTTGTTTCAGGATTACTTGAACAGCGAGCCAAACCCCGCATACTTGCTCAGGAGCAAGTAGCTAAAGTGGCCATATAAACCATGAATGGACTCTGAAAAAGATGACGATGAAATTTTGGAGCACTCAAATGGCGAGCCGAACCGTGCACTTGCTCGGGAGCATGTGACTAGAGCAGCTCTATGAACTATGAATGGTCTCCGCACTTGTCCATTAGAGTGCTTAGTGAGGGGATGGTGTTGTCATGCCCTGCTTCCCAAAAATACGGAATACAAGTACATGACATTGGTCCAGCGAATGATTAACGTCATCCATAAGCTGTTTACCTGATCAACTCAACAATATAATCAATACAGAACAATTGCGCAGGCTATAATAATAATCTCATGAACAATAATACTTGGAATGAAGCAATATGAAATATCCAAATACAATAAACCAACGTCTGGAAACAATAATAAAATCTGGGTTATAAGCCCAATATAATAATAAATCCCAAACATAATAATAAAAAGTCTAAATACATTAAGTTCATTAAAAATAACATTCAATTATAAAGCAATAGTTCTTTAGAAAGTTTGTTCTCCAATCCCAGTAGGCAATTCTCCTTCATTACCTGTGAACACATTATCTAAAAAGAGAAGAAAAATTGTCCTTAGAGCAAGTCATGGACAGCAAGTAGAGAAAGCAAGAAAAAATGGAATAACGATATAACAATGAATTCAATAGATCAATAGGCATCAATAACATGGGACAATAACAATAATCAATATCATGATAATCGATGCAATTGCTATAAACAATGGTTCAATATTCGATAACAATAATTAATGATCAATATCAATAACACTTAGCCAAAATTCGATATCAACAGAACAATGATGAACAATATGCAATGTCAATGTGATGCAATTCTTAAGTCTATTAATCATTTTAAATCCTAACTAATGCACGTACTACTGTGTCCCATATGTTCCATACCATAGGTTCGATGCATACAATCAATTTTGTTTAGACTATGTATGGTTGATGTACTGGGTATGATGACGATAATAATATAACACGGGCCATTAAGACAATTTCTTGCATATTGACGGTAACGATAATAACACGGACCATGGTGTAATTTCTTACACGATGACGATAACGATAATAACACGGGCCATCATCCGAGTACAGTCCCCATATCATCAACAACTCTAGTCAATCCCTTAAACCCCGGCTTATTAATTATTTATCTATGCAACAATACAATATGTAATTCGAGCTATGAGATGAACAATAGTATCGATAGGGGAACAATAGGATGGTAACATGGAATAGGACAATTAGAATGATGACATTAACTCATTAGAATTATGAACATACATACATTAATTCATGCCAAAGTACGATATAGGAATAATTAATTTATTAAAATCTAAAATATAAAATTCTGGACAACAAGAGTAGTCCGTGCAAAAATATAATTTCTTGTAGTTTCAGAAATCAAAAACAGAAACCGTCAAAAATTCTGAAAACTATACTTCCACACGGTTCTAATGCATATTAAAGTTCAAAATCCGACAAATGTAGCTAGGTCAAAAACATCGTTCTTTACAGATTTCATATTTAGACAGAAAATCGACATCAAGTTGTTATAATTTTTAGAATCTGTAAAAACTCAATAATAAATTCATTAAAAATATTTATTAGACTCCTAAACATGTTAAGTAACAATCTGGAAATTTCCAGAGCAAAATTTTAACATATGATCAGCCCTTTAACAGTTTAAACATCAAATATAGAAGAATCTGGAAATCTAAAAATAAAAACACAGTTGTAGTAAAACAAGCATAACTTTTGCTACACAACTCGGAATTCACAAATTAAAGATGTTCTGGAAATTAGAAAGATATGGCTACAATTCTTATTCAGAAAGTAATTTATTTTGAGATCATTTACTTAGTTGAAAATAGCAGAAAATATATAGCCAGCAAGCAACATACAGAGTTTTGGGTATTTTTCATGAAATAAATTAGTTAAACATGATGGGTATCAATTGTGTAACGCCTCGATTTCCATACACTGGGAAACCGTGACATGAGCCAGAATATTTTCCTTCAATTAGCCACAATACACAGAAAAATAGAAAAATTTAAAATTTTTTATTCAACACAAATGTATTACAGGTTCGAATGTTATAAAACTGCAATACATTACATCAGTGTTACAATAATACCATACAAGCCTAAACTTTCAATAAAAATTATATCAGAGTACAATGAATATAACACTTGGTACTTTCACTTGGATGCATCTCAACATAAATAAATTTACAATTGAAACAATGGTAACCAATATATATTACAATTGAAACAAAATCAACACTTTGCTTCTCTTGCCTTGAGTCCTCCTGAATCCTGTACCTATAATTTTGCAATCCAGTACCTATTGAAGTGGGGACGTCAGTACATATACTGCTGCTTTAAGGCTGATGACTAGCAACGATTCTCAACTTTAAACAAATAGATTGATGAAAGGGGAAAATTGTATATATAATTGATGTGTTTGTGTATGCTATGACCTAGACTTTAATTTAAGATTAACTAATACAATGATGTACTTATTCTAATGCAATCAACACTCTGGAACAGTATGCAGCCCATACTACATACGTCCATATCAAGTCGTTTCTTTATATATAGGGATTTGAACCCGTGCCATGAATTCAACTCTTGTACTCAACCTGTTTCTGAAGGTACAGCGTGACTGATGAGGTTGCCCTGAAATGGTCTAATCCTGCCATTCGCAGTCATATAGTGGTGTCTCCGTTTGCCACTATTTCCCGGTGTACCAGACCTCACTCAAAAATCTGACGAACCTTTGGAGTTTACTACAACACAGGTTAGCTCGAAGCATCCCTTGTGGCCCCCTAGCTTATAGATCGTAGTCTATGGCTTGTTTGCCTTTCCTGATATAGGACATGACGGAGTTCCGGGGGTCTATCCCTAGCTCCGACAGGAAATTTTCCACCCTTATCATGGCACTTCAGAAATTAACAGACGAGATATGGATCCCGTGCTCCCAACTCGTGAGAAGGCACAGATCGTATCCCTTTGACAGGAAGGGTACAACCAATAACACCACCTAGTGTTGGCCTATAGAACAGGTCGATTCATAAGGTATCACCCTTAATACTAACTCTTTCCCTTAGGTAAAATGATAATAAATAAAGGTTAAGTAGTAATAGCCATAAGTTACTACCCTAACGATGTCACTAACCCCAAACAATCCGATGGATGACAACAGTGTTAACACAACATGCTAGGTCTTAAGTTAGACTTCGCGAGATAACTCTACTTGGTGCTCAACCTAGACTTACCAGAATCCCTAAGGATCCTGTTCATAGCATATCGATCCAAGACCCTGGCAATACGAACGTATTCGTATGCTACTACTCTGAACTTGGATTCCGTCTACACTTCCGGCCCGTGATCAACCTACACCGGTTCAATCTGACGGTCCACAGTCAACGAGGAGTAAAATAAATACACTTCTTGATGGTCGATGGCCTCTAGAGCAATGATATCACCCTAGACAAGCACAATAACTGTGTACTAACTAATAAGCTACATACGAGCAAAACAACTTACATACGAGCCTGGCTATATATGCGAAAAAAATTTGAAAATAATTAACGTGAACTATTTTCCAACATAAACGTTGCTAATTATGAACACAAGCAACACTTATACTCATAATCAAGTGTATGATTCAAACTACTAACAAAACTTGATCTTTTATTCGTGAAAGCAACATAAAAGTCTTCTAACATTCTAGAAGCAATTAAACATGCTACTCTTATCAGAATTCAACAAAATTAGACATTTCTTAAAAAGGTGAGAATATTTACTAAAACTCTCTAGATGACAACCTTCTCAAATTCAGTCAATATGAAGTAGAAAAATCTCGAACAACCTAAACAGCGAGCTTCAGCCAAAAAGGCCAGTTATTGTGACTTTGTAAGACTCATAACTCCTACTTCGCTTATCAGAATCTAACAAAATAGGACATTTTAGAAAGGTGAGAACCTCTAATACAACTCTCTAGTTGACAAACTTCTCATATTCAGTCAATAAGAGGTACAAAAACTTCGAACAATCTAAACAGTGAAGCTTCAGTCAATAGGCCAGCTGTTGTGACTTGTAAAAGTCATATCCAGTGCTATACTTATCGAAATCTAACAAAATAGAAAATATTAGAAAGGTGAGAACCTCTACTGCAACTCTCTAGTTGAAAACTTTCTCAGATTCAGTCAATAAGAGATACAAAAACTTTGAACAATCTAAACAGTGAAGCTTCAGCCAATAGGCCGGCTGCTATGACTTGTAAAGGTCATAACTCCTACTCTGCTTATCGAAATATAACAAAATATGACATTTTGAAAAGGTGAGAACCTCTACTACAACTCTCTAGTTGACAACCTTCTCAAATTCAGTCAATAAGAGGCACAAATACTTCGAACAATCTAAACAGCGAAGATTCAGCCAATAGGTCTGCTGCTGTGGCTTGTAAAGGTCATAACTCCTACTCTGCTTATCGGAATCTAACAAAATAGGACATTTTGAAAAGCTAAGAACATCTACTATAACTTTCTAGTTGATAACTTTCTCAGATTCTGCATGGAACTCAAAATCCAGCTCTTTAATTCAAAGAATAATAAAGACAGCAAAATGCTTAAACTTGTAAAGCTCATAACTTTTTCTATACTTGTCGGAATCTAACAAAATTAGCCTTTTTGAAATGCTCAAAACATCTAATACAACTTCCTAGTTAACAAATTTCTCAGATTCTGTATGGAACTCAAAATCCTACTCTTTAATTCAAAGAACAATAAAGACAGCAAAATGTTGAAACTTGTAAAGCTCATAACTTTTGCTATACTTTTCGGAATCTAACAAAATTGGACCTTTTGAAAAGGAGAAAGCATCTACTACAACTTTCTAGTTGACAACTTTCTCAGATTCCTTAGGGAACTTAAAATCCAGCTCTTTAAATACAATACAAAGAGCAACAAGGACAACAAAAAGCTGAAACTTATAAAGCTCACAACTCTTGCTATACTTGTCGGAATCTAAGAAAATTGGACATTTTAGAAAGCTCAGAACATCTAATACAACTTTTTAGTTCAAAATTTTATCAGATTCCTTATGGAACTCAAAATCCAGCTCTTTAAATACAATACAAAGAGCAACAAAGACAAGCTGAAACTTGTACAGCTCACAACTTTTGCTATACTTGACGGAATCTAACAAAATTGGACTTTTTGGAAAGGGAAAAACATCTACTACAACTTTCTAGTTGACAACTTTATAAGATTTCTTAAGGAACTCAAAATCCAGCTCTTTAAATACAATACAAAGAGCAACAAGGACAGCAAAAAGCTGAAACTTGTAAAGCTCACAACTTTTTTATAATTGTTGGAATCTAACAAAATTGGACTTTTTCGAAATGGGAAAACATATACTACAACTTTCTAGTTGACCACTTTTTCAGATTCCTTATAGAGCTCAAAATCTAGCTCTTTGAACATATGAAAAAATAACCAAAACAGTGATTTACTTAAAAGCTCGCTGTTTTGGGGGAAAAAGTTTGTTTGACCTATCAAATTAATCCCAAAAAATTTACAAAAGTTAGATCATGGTAGTAACACATATAAGAAGCTCTCAAATTAATTTGGAAATTCTACAAAAGTTAGATCATGGTAGTAACACATATAAGAAGCTCTCAAATCAATTTGGAGTTAAAATTCCAACTTTAGCACAAGTAATTAATTCTAACTATCATGACAACATACTACTTATTACATGTTGAATCTTTAGTCCTCAATTTTAGTTTACAACTTCTGTAACACCCCGAATTCCAAATACAACCGAATTCGAAGTTCCACGGGATCTTTACACTTCACTTCGTATAATTTTACAAGGATTTAAAAACTTTACTTTACATCAGAGTTACATTTACATTTATACTTATACAGCGGAAGCAATTTACAACAATTTACATGAATAAAATGTACCACACTTGAAATCATTCTTTTTGCCGCATGCATACTTTAATCTTGTCACTCACTTTATCCTGCATAGAAACTGTGGGCACGTCAGTTCATTCAACTGACGCTAAGATATAATACATCAACTTTCTCTTACTTGAAAAAACACAAACTTGTCACAAAACATAGCTACGGGGACTATCCTATTGATGTCGTGTTGTGATTGTGCGCTTAGTTCTTAATGCTTAATCGATCGACTATAACCTAAATCGCATCATTGCCCTTTGAACTCTTGGGCAAACCCGTGATGAAATCCATACTGATGTTATCCCACTTTCATTCCGGAATAGGTGACGGTTGCAACAGACCTCCGGGTTTCTGATTCTCGGCTTTGACTTGCTGACAAATCTCACACCTCACCATAAATTCAGCCACATCCCGCTTCAAACCTGACAACCAGAAATGTTGTTTAATGTCCTTGTACATCTTAGCACTCCCAGGATATACCGATAAAAGAGTAGCATGCGCCTCCTGAAGAATACTTTCTTTCAAGTCCGACTATCCAGAACACACAGTCTCTCTCCAAACCACAGCACTGCATCCTTGATTTGAAATTCGGGCAACCTGCCTGAACCAACCTGCTCCTTCATCTTCAGAATCTCAGTATCTTCCTTCTGACTTGCAATAATCCTTTCATTCAGCATAGGCTAAAGCCTCACCTGAGCTAAGGATGCTCCTAATCCTTGCAAAACAACTTCAATACCAGCCCGATCTAGCTCCTCTGCAAGATGCCTCTAAGTTGTAATCAAACTGGCCAAACTGCACTTGTGGCAAAGTGCATCGACAACAACATTAGCCTTCCCAGGATGATACTTGATCTCAGGATGCATGTCCTTCAGCACTTCCAACCATCTCCACTGCCTCAGATTCAGATCCTTTTTCTGATAGATGTATTTCAAGCTCTTGTGGTCCGTGTACATGTTTAGTTTCTCACCATATACATAGTGTCTCCATTGCTTTAAGGCAAAGATAATCGCAGTCAACTCCAGATCATGAGTCGAATAATTCTTCTCATGCGGTCGTAGTTGCCTCGACCCATAAGCGATCACTTTTCCTTCTTGCATTAATACACAACCAAGCCCATGATGTGAAGCATCGCTGTATACATCATACTCAATATCAGCTCTAGGCAACACCAAAATGGGTGCAGTAGTCAGCTTCTCTTTCAACTCCTAAGTGCTTGCCTCGCACTGCTCGGTCCACTTGAAACTCACATTCTTCTTGGTCAAGCCAGTGAGCGGATCGACTAACTGAGCATAACCCTGAATGAATCACCTGTAGTAACCCATCAATCCAAGGAAACTCCTAACTTCCTTCACTGTAGTTGGCCTTGCCCAATCTCTCACTGCCTCTATCTTCTGAGGATCAGTTGCCACTCCCACCTAAGAAAGGATATGACCCAGGAATGCCACTCACACTTGGATAACTTGGCATACAACTCCCGCTCTTCCAGCTTCTTCAAAACAGCTGCCAGATGCTCTGTGTGCTCCTCCTCCGACTTGGAGTACACAAGAATATCGTCGATAAACACCACGACAAAAGAATTAGAGAACGGCCTCAGAAATATGTTCATCATGTCCATAAAGATTGCAGGAGCATTCGTCACTCCAAATGGCATAACTAAGAATTCGTAATGCCCATGTCGAGTTCTAAATGCATTCTTATGCACATCTTTAGCTTTCACTCGAACTTGATGGTATCCTGATCGAAGATCTATTTAGAAGATAACAACTGCTCCTTGTAGACGATCGAACAAGTCATCAATTCGGGGATCAGAATACTTATTCTGAATAGTGACCTTATTCAGCTCTCGGTAATCGATACACATCCTCATTGATCCATCCTTCTTCGTTACCAAAAGCATCGGTGATCCCCAAGATGACGCACTCGGTTGAATAAAGTCCTTCTCCAACAGTTCCTCAATCTGCCGTTTCACCTCATCCTGCTCCACTGGAGCCATCCTATACGGTGTCTTAGAAATGGGCCCGCTTTCTGGCTAAATAGTGATGCTGAACTCTACACCACGCTGCGGAGGTAACCCAGGAAAATAATCAAAGAACACAATCGGATAGTCCCGAACCACAGGAATCCCCTGCACTTCTACTGGAATCTCCTTCTTGCAAATGGCTGCAATCAACCTGGAACACCTCTTCTTCCCTTGAAAAGTGACTTCAAGTCCACCTGGAGCCTTCACTGTTACTTTCTTGGTCTTGCACTCGATGCTTGCACAGTACACCGACATCTAATCAATGCCAATGATAACATCGACTCCCAAGATAGTCATCTCAATTAGATCAATCCCGAAAATTCTATTCCCCATCTCGATCTCGCAGTCCGTATAGTACCGATTAGTGGTTAAAGTCTCTCTAATGGAGTAGCTACTGCTAAGACCTTACCTGGAAAGACTTTCGGTTTAACACCCAAGACTTTAGCAAATTTTGGAGATACATAAGTATGAGAGGATCCAGTATCGAACAAAACAACATCTTTCATTCCATTCAAATAAAGCTCTCCTGTTACATAACAGTTCACTAAATAACAGGAAAAAGAGAACAACAGAAAACTTCTAAATATTTGCCCTCGTACCAGTGATGACATCATCCACCTCATCAGCATCAGCTTCAGTCAAGGCAAATACTCGCCCCTGCTGGTACGACTTCTTCCCATTTTACTGCATTGGTCCATTACGGACGACATCTCACAACTTTGGGCAATGAGACTTGTAGTGGCCTATCTCTCCACAGTTGAAACAAATCACCACCTGAGGTCTCACAAAACCATTTTCGGGTCTTCCAACCACGTTAACAGCATTTGCCTCTGTCGGTTTGAGCCATTGAGCTGGAGGTTGTCCCGTGAAATTGCTATAAACTGTGGGCCTCTTTCCAACATGCCAGTTGTTCCTCCTGTTCTAAACGGCATGAAACTGCTCCATGTCTTCCTCCGTAGCTGCAGCTCGCTTGACCAACTTGTCAAACCTCCTGATACCAAGGGGTATCATCTTGGATCTCAGACTTGGCCTTAGACCGTGCTCAAACTTCCGAGCTTTCTTCGCCTTGTCCATCACCAATTCGGGTGCATACCTTGAGAGCTGAGCAAACCTTGTCTCATACTCCTTAACCGACATGCCGCCCTGCTGCAGTGCCAGAAATTCCATGGCCTTCCTCTCTTGGGCATCTGATGGAAAATAATGGCTGCAGAATTCGTCCAAGAATTCTTCCCAGCCAAGAACAACATCTCCCATCGTCTGCTTCATCAACTGCCACCAAACAGCTGCATCCTTCTCGAACAGCAGTGCAGCCAACTTCACCTTGTTACCCTCCAGAGTTTTCAATACTTCGAAGATAGTCTCTACCTGCCAGATCCAATTATCAACTACATCTGGGTCTGACTTCCCTTCAAATACTGGTGGTTTCAACTGCTTGAATGATTCCACGAGCTTGATTGCTTCAGGAAATGGATGTGCAGGCACCGCCCTCTGGTTCCGATTCATGGCAATGATATTGAGTGTCTGATAGACTCTTGCTACTTCCGTTTTCAAGTCAAGTCCTTCACCATTTATAGCTCTTCGTCCAGCCATGTTCTGATGCAAGAGATCCATTAAATTCGAAGTAACAAAACATGAATTTAAATCAATTCCTTCATTTCATTGAATTCAAACTTTGTATATACGAATTTAAAACATTTGCTGACATCAAAATAAAAGCAGTAAGAAGATACAACCGTCTAGTTCCTACGGTTCCTTTTGGCTTCTCAAAGCTCTTCCCGTAGTTCTGCCACTTCTTCCTTCAGTACATCGTACATGTTCTTCCTCTTCTCGAAGTCCCAAACATGATGACTAAGAGTTGCAATATCCTCCTTGTACTTTGCACACTGGGACTGTAGTAGCTCTGCTCGCTCCCGCTGAGTCCCTACTTGCCTCTGAAGAGATGCAATGAGACTGCTCAGAACTGGCTCTTCCTCGTCAGAGGAATCATCAGATGAATCAGAAGGTGGAGTGATCTCTTGGTAGTCAGGCCATTCCTCCTCATATTCCACGGGGTCTTCTTCGTCGGAATCTGCTTGTCCAGGGTAGTAATCCTCCTCGACTATGCGCCAGTTATCATCATCAGCTGGGTCGAAGTGGTCCACCATCTTAGAAAAGGGGGAGGAGAAGAAGAAATATCAATCATAGAGCAACATAAATGTAAGTGACTTACATTTAAATCTCAATACTCAACACGCTAATGTCCACTTCTAGGGTGTCGTTCATTATAAATTTGTACTACTTGGAAGTGTGCTCTGATACCACTCTGTAATACCCTGAATTCCAAATACAACCGAATTCGAAGTTCCACAGGATCTTTACACTTCACTTCGTATAATTTTACAAGGAATTAAAAACATTACTTTACATCAGAGTTACAATTACATTTATACTTATACAGCGGAAGTAATTTATAACAATTTACATAAATAAAATGTACCACACTTGAAATCATTCTTTTTGCAGCATGCATACTTTAATCTTGTCACTCACTTTATCCTACATAGAAACTGTGGGCACGTCAGTTCATTCAACTGATGCTAAGATATAATACATCAACTTTCTCTTACTTGAAAAAACACAAACTTGTCACAAACATAGCTACGGAGACTATCCTATTGATATCGTGTTGTGATTGTGCGCTTAGTTGTTAATGCAGTAATTTATATTATATGACACTATTGCGCACTTGTTCAGAGTCTATGCAGCCCATACTACATAGTTCTGAGGGGAAGCCCTTAATCGTTCTTCATCTTGTAGGGTTCAATCCCTCGCCATGACTTAATCTATTACTGTAACTACGGTAAGTATCCTAGGTGTTCTATGAGTTAAGAGACCATGTCTAGGCGCTCTGGAGAGAATCCAAATGCACTATCACATGACTCATCATGCAGGCATCCTGTAGTGATTTCACCTCCTACCATGCACATAGCACCACCCGTAGTCATTAGACCACCCCATAAGCATTGCCACCGGGAAGGTACTCTGGAGCAGTATCCACGTCCTACTCATGACTCATCAAGGGACATCCTGTGAATACTCTCACTCTGCCAATCCAATAGCCCACATACTCATGTTTTTCTCTTACTTTCATCACATCTTCTCTATGTATCTAATCCTTACTTTTATTTGAATCATCAATAAAAATCAATCTCCTAGAGTTTGCACTCCCACTATACCGATCTTAATCATTTATATAACATGACCCAAACATGGTCTTTTCATTTCCAATTTCATTTCAACAATATTTCTTTCAAATGTTGATATGAGGCTTAGCTACACTCTAGTTCTCAATTTCACTTCATAGTTACAAAATTTGAGTCTTCATACTCATAAATTCCTTTTCATAATCAACATGATTTCCATTCTTTTCTATGAATCAAAATTTCATACATAAGGTACAATTTTCAATTCATGCATTTCATGTTCAAAGTTCTATATCAATAATCCATTAGATTCACATACAATTATTCAATTCCTTTACTTAATTTAAATCACAAAAATTATACTTCTCATCATTCTTTAAAGTGCACACAAATTCAAACAATTAAATGCATAAAAGCCCATAATCAAAACACTTAGATTTTCCTTCATTCAAAATTTATCTTTTATAACTTGGTAAATTTCTCATGAAAACTAAATCACTTTTCATATTTTATAATTATCACTTTATGCAATTCTACTCAAATTTCCACTTCTAATTCACATTAATATCAGTCAGATAATGCACAATTATTTTTCGTAGGCCCCACATAATTTTAGATTAATTATAATATTTCTTTGGATTTAAAATACCCCAAAATATCAATTTAAATGCCCAAAAACCGAAAAATATGTTTTAAAGGGCCAAGACCCAGAGTCGAACCCACGACCTGAGAGAAACTAACAACCACCGAAAGCCAGAACAGCCAAGGCACCACCGTGTTGAAAACAGGGGGTTTAATTAAATTAAATTAAGGCTCAGTATTCAGATTTTATTAAAAAAGTGAGAAGCAAAAGGGCAGAGCCCAAGTTTCGAACTCGCGACCACTGAGGTCAGCCAACAGCTACAGTAAGCACCCAACAGAGTCATCGACCAAATGGTCTAAGTGACCGGATCGATAATAAGTGAAGTTTTTAGGGTCAAAACTCCGTTATCTGTTATTTCGATTTTCTACAAAAATGAATATCTTTGTGTTCTCTTCTTTTCCAAATTTATTCAAAAAATCTAGAATTTAATTTTCATCCTATCACAGCATTTCAGTGAAATAAAATTTCATTTTTGATATATAAACACAATTTTTTTTTACTATCTACTTGCATTCTACTATTTAATTTCAATTTTAGGGGAAAACAACATATTCTTGCTACAAATTGCCTCTAAAAGTTTCTTAAATCAAATATAATATTTTTCATGGACATTACACATTTATTTCAGTAATAAAAACTCCTTTTTCATGCTTTTTATCAAACCAATAATCGACATTATAATTCCACAATTCTTATTTCAATTATTTCACATACAAGCATAACTTTTAATTTAGCACATAACAACCAAAATAACGCATGATAGCATGGTAGACTTTAAACTAACAATTATAATTTTACAATTAATTAACATTCTTTTAACATGCATTATCAAAATTATCACAATGTCTCATTTTCACACCATATAGCTAGTTCAATCATTTCTTCATAATCTTATCAAACAAAGCCTAGCATGCTATTCTAATTAGAAGTTTAAGAAAGTCACCCACCTCAAATGGATAGAAACACACAAAAGGTCCTAGGAAATTTCCTAGAATGAACAAAAGAGCCTTCTCCTCCAAGTTTGAGCCACCAAGTTGCTTCTCCTCTCTAGCTTGTTGTTGATGGAACTCCTTCTTCTTGCTCCTTGGTAATGGCCGGCTAATCTTCTCGGTGAGGGAACACACAATTTTGCACTCAATCTTTTAATCTAACAAATTCCTTTGTCTTTTGTCTCACTAACTTGTATTTCTTTTCTTTCTTTCTTTTTCAATTCTAGGTGCAAGGATAACTAGTGTGTGGGGGGGGGGGGGGGGGGAGGTATTTATACAAAATTTTAGCGGGAATAGAGGCCTAGGATTAGATCAAATGGTTAAGGATCAAGGGCTTAGATGAACTAGGGAGTTGAAATAACTTCCCAGGATGAAAGTAACCACTCTCCACCTCATCCACTCTCCCTATCCTCTCTAGCATTATCCGGCCTACACCAAAGGGTGAGCATTGCACATTCTAGTGCAAGCACGTGCCACCTAGTGTCCCTCATTTCACAAGTTGTTCATATCAATTAAATTATTTGTTCATAGAATGAGTCAACACTACAAGTTAGGTTATTTAAAAGAGTAATTAAATTAAATGGGCTAACTAACCATGGGCTCAAATGAATAAATTAATTAACTAATTAATGTGGGCTACAAAGAGACAAATAGGCCTAGGATCAATTTAAGTTTTCTAAATTAAAAAGAGAAGAAATAAGACTACTAGTTTATGAAATATTTTTAGAGAAATACATGCATAAATTTGCACGTGCACAACACGTAAAATCAAACAGATTCTAATTTAAATAGGATTGAAAATCCAGGATGTTATAGCACTCCCTCCTTAGAATAGTTCCGTCCCCGGAACAACATTTAAAGAACGAGAAAAACAAAGCAACAAGAAAAGAAAAGAAAAGAAGAAAATATACAAGATACAAATCAGACAAAAAGCTCAGGATGATCCTTCATCATCCTCTCCTCAGATTTCCAGGTAACCTCTTCAACCAACTAGTTTCTCCAGACCACTTTGACCATCGGTATCGTCTTATTCCTCAAGACTTTCTCCCGATGATACACAATCTCAATTGGGAGCTCAATGTAACTCAGGTCCAATTGCAAACCTTCCGGCACTTCGGGCAAATGATGATTGGGATCTGGAATGTAACCTCTCATAATAGACACATGAAAGACATTATGCACCTGAGATAACTCTTCCGGCAACTCAAGCCGGTAAGCAGTTTTACTGATCTTTTTCAATATCTTATATGGGCCCATGAACCTCGGAGCTAACTTCCCACCCTTGCCAAATCGGATCACGCCTTTACTTGGCGATACCTTCAGAAAGACAAAGTCACCTTCCTCAAACTCAAGGTCCCTTCTCCAGTTGTCTGCATAGCTTTTTTGCCTACTCTGAGCATACACAAACCTCTTCCTAATCAGATCCATCTTTTCAGAGATTTACTGCACAATCTCAGGCCCAAACATCTACCGCTCTCCTACTTCAAACCAACAAACAGGTGTTCTGCACTTCCTGCCATACAAAGCTTCGTACGGCGCCATCCCAATACTAGTCTGAAAACTGTTATTGTAGGCAAACTCCACCAAAGCTAGATGCCTTTCCCAACTGCCTCCAAAGTCTAGCACACAACAACAAAGCATATCCTCAAGAGTACGGTTGACTCTCTCGGTCTGCCCATCAGTTTGAGGATGAAAAGCAGTGCTGAAATTTGTCTCGGTACCCAAAGCTGTCTGAAGACTCCTCCAGAAATACGAAGTAAACCGCACATCTTGATCAGACACAATGGTCAATGAAACACCATGAAGCCTGATGATCTCCCCAACATACATCTCAGCTCACTTGTCCATCGACGAAGTGAGTTTCATCGCCAAGAAGTGAGCGGACTTGGTTAATCGATCGACTATAACCTAAATGGCATCATTGCCCATTGAACTCTTGGACAAACCCGTGATGAAATCCATACTGATGTTATCCCACTTTCACTCCGGAATAGGTAACGGTTGCAATAGACCTCCGAGTTTCTGATTCTCGGCTTTGACTTGCTGACAAATCTCACACCTCACCATAAATTCAGCCACATCCTGCTTCAAACCTGACCACCAGAAATGTTGTTTAATGTCCTTGTACATCTTAGCACTCCCAGTGTAACGCCCCTGCCCCGAGCCCGGACAATTTTTACAATTTTTAAGACAAATTAGATACTATGTAGTACAACTGCCCACCACAGGCTGCCTCTCAAAAGGTGGTTAACCGAATTGGTGACTCTTGATTCGGGCAACCTTCCTGAACCAACCTGCTCCTTCATCTTCAGAATCTCAGCATCTTCCTTCTGACTTGCAATAATCCTTTCATTCAGCATAGGCTGAAGCCTCACCTGCGCAAAGGATGCTCCTAATCCTTGCAAAACAACTTCAATACCACCCCGATCTAGCTCCTCTGCAAGATGCCTTTGAGTTGTAATCAAACAGGCCAAACTGCTCTTGTGACTGAGTGCATCAGCAACAACATTAGCCTTCCCAGGATGATACTTGATCTCAGGATGCATGTCCTCCAACACTTCTAACCATCTCCACTGCCCCAGATTCAGATCATTCTTCAGATAGATGTATTTCAAGCTCTTGTGGTCCATGTACATGTTTAGTTTCTCACCATATACATAGTGTCTCAATTGCTTTAAGGCAAAGATAATCGCAGCCAACTCCAGATCATGAGTTGAATAATTCTTCTCATGCGGTCGTAGTTGCCATGACCCATAAGCGATCACTTTTCCTTCTTGCATTAAGACACAACCAAGCCCACGATGTGAAGCATCGCTGTATACATCATACTCAATATCAGCTCTAGGCAACACCAAAATGGGTGCAGTAGTCAGCTTCTCTTTCAACTCCTAAGTGCTTGCCTCGCACTGCTCGGTCCACTTGAAACTCACATTCTTCTTGGTCAAACCAGTGAGCGGAACGACTAACTGAGCATAACCCTGAATGAATCACCTGTAGTAACCCATCAATCCAAGGAAACTCCTGACTTCCTTCACTGTAGTTGGCCTTGCCCAATCTCTCACTGCCTCTATCTTCTGAGGATCAGTTGTCACTACCTCCTAAGAAAGGATGTGACCCAGGAATGCCACTTCAGATTTTCAGAAATCACACTTGGATAACTTGGCATACAACTCCTGCTCTTCCAGCTTCTTCAAAACTGCTGCCAGATGCTCTGTGTGCTCATCCTCCGACTTGGAGTACACAAGAATAACGTCGATAAAAACCACGACAAAAGAATAAGAAAACGGCCTCAGAAATCTGTTCATCATGTCCATAAAGATTGCAGGAGCATTCATCACTCCAAATGGCAGAACTAAGAATTCGTAATGCCCATGTCGAGTTCTAAATGCAGTCTTATGCACATCTTCAGCTTTCACTCGAACTTGATGGTATCCTGATCGAAGATCTATTTTGAAGATACCAACTGCTCCTTGTAGACGATCGAACAAGTCATCAATTCGGGGAATAGGATACTTATTCTGAATAGTGACCTTATTCAGCTCTCGGTAATCGATACACATCCTCATTGATCCATCCTTCTTCATTACCAAAAGCACCGGCGCTCCCCAAGGTGACGTACTCGGTTGAATAAAGCCCGTCTCCAACAGTTCCTCAATCTGCCGTTTCACCTCATCCTGCTCCACTGGAGCCATCCTATACGGTGTCTTAGAAATGGGCCCGCTTTCTGGCTAAATAGTGATGCTGAACTCTACACCACGCTACAGAGGTAACCCAGGAAAATCATCAAAGAACACAATCGGATAGTCCCGAACCACAGGAATCCCCTGCACTTCTACAGGAATCTCCTTCTTGCAAATGGCTGCAATCAACCTGGAACACCTCTTCTTCCCTTGGAAAGTGACTTCAAGTACACCTGGAGCCTTCACTGTTACTTTCTTAGACTTGCACTCGATGCTTGCACTGTACACCGACATCTAATCAATGCTAATGATAACATCGACTCCCAAGATAGTCATCTCAATTAGATCAATCCCGAAAATTCTATTCTCAATCTCGATCTCGCAGTCCGTATAGTACCGATTAGTGGTTAAAGTCTCTCCTGATGGAGTAGCTACTGCTAAGACCTTACCTGGAAAGCCTTTCGGTTTAACTCCCAAGACTTTAGCAAATTTTGGAGATACATAAGTATGAGAGGATCCAGTATCGAACAAAACAACAGCTTTCATTCCATTCAAATAAAGCTCTCCTGTTACATAACAGTTCACTAAATAACAGGAAAAAGAGAACAACAGAAAACTTCTAAACATTTGCCCTCGTACCAGTGATGATATGATCCACCTCATCAGCATCAGCTTCAGTCAAGGCAAATACTTGCCTCTGCTGGTACGACTTCTTCCCATTTTGCTGCGTTGGTCCATTACGGACGACATCTCGCAACTTTGGGCAATGAGACTTATAGTGGCCAGTCTCTCCACAGTTGAAACAAATCACCACCTGAGGTCTTACAAAACCATTTCCGGATCTTCCAACCACATTAACAGCATTTGCCTTTGTCGGTTTGAACCATTGAGCTGGAGGTTGTCCCCTGAAATTGCTAGAAACTTTGGGCCTCTTCCTAACATGCCAGTTGTTCTTATTGTTCTAAACGGCATGAAACTACTCCATGTCTTTCTCCGTAGTTGCAGCTCGCTTGACCAACTTGTCAAACCTCCTGATACCAAGGGGTATCATCTTGGATCTCAGACTTGGCCTTAGACTGTGTTCAAACTTCCGAGCTTTCTTCGCCTTGTCCATCACCAATTCGGGTGCATACCTTGAGAGCTGAGCAAACCTTGTCTCATACTCCTTAACTGACATGTCGCCCTGCTACCGAGCCAGAAATTCCATGGCCTTCCTCTCTTGGGCATCTGATGGAAAATAATGGCTGCGGAATTCGTCCAAGAATTCTTCCCAGCCAAGAACAACATCTCCCATCGTCTGCTTGATCGACTGCCACCAAACAGCTGCGTCCTTCTCGAACAGCAGTGCAGCCAACTTCACCTTGCTACCCTCTAGAGTTTTCAAGACTTCGAAGATAGTCTCTACCTGCCAGATCCAATTATCAACCACATCTGGGTCTGACTTCCCTTCAAATACTGGTGGTTTCATCTGCTTGAATGATTCCACGAGCTTGATTGCTTCAGGAACTGGATGTGCAGGCACCGCCCTCTGGTTCTGATTCATGGCAACGACATTGAGTGTCTGATAGACTCCTGCTACTTCCGTTTTCAAGTCAAGTCCTTCACCATTTATAGCTCTTCGTCCAGCCATGTTCTGATGCAAGAGATCCATTAAATTCGAAGTAACAAAACATTAATTTAAATCAATTCCTTCATTTCATTGAATTCAAACTTTGTATATTCGAATTTAAAACATTTGCTGACATCAAAATAAAAGCAATAAGAAGATACAACCGTCTAGTTCCTACGGTTCCTCTTGGCTTCTCAAAGCTCTTCCCATAGTTCTGCCACTTCTTCCTTCAGTACATCGTACATGTTCTTCCTCTTCTCGAAGTCCCAAACATGATGACTAAGAGTTGCAATATCCTCCTTGTACTTTGCACACTGGGACTGCAGTAGCTCTGCTCGCTCCCGCTGAGTCTCTACTTGCCTCTGAAGAGATGCAATGAGACTGCTCAGAACTGGCTCTTCCTCGTCAGAGGAATCATCAGATGAATTCAAAGGTGCAGTGATCTCTTGGTATTTAGGCCATTCCTCCTCATATTCCACGGGGTCTTCTTCGTCGAAATCTGCTTGTCCAGGGTAGTAATCCTCCTCGACTATGCGCTAGTTATCATCATCAGATGGGTCGAAGTGGTCCGCCATCTTAGAAAATGGGGAGGAGAAGAAGAAATATCAATCATAGAGCAACGTAAATGTAAGTGACTTACATTTAAATCTCAATACTCAAAACGTTAATGTCCACTTCTAGGGTGTCTTTCCTTATAAATTTGTACCGCTGGGAAGCGTGCGCTGATACCACTTTGTAATACCCCTAATTCCAAATACAACCGAATTCGAAGTTCCACAGGATCTTTAGACTTCACTTCGTACAATTTTACAAAGAATTAAAAACATTACTTTACATCAGATTTACATTTACATTTATACTTATACAGCGGAAGCAATTTACAACAATTTACATGAATAAAATGTACCACACTTGAAATCATTCTTTTTGCCGCATGCATACTTTAATCTTGTCACTCACTTTATCCTGGATAGAAACTGTGGGCACGTCAGTTCATTCAACTGACGCTAGAATATAATACATCAACATTCTCTTACTTGAAAAAACATAAACTTGTCACAAAACATAGCTACGGGGACTATCCTATTGATGTCGTGTTGTGATTGTGTGCTTAGTCCTTAATGCAGTTATTTATATTGTATAACACTAATGCGCACTTGTTCAGAGTCTATGCAGCCCATACTATATAGGTCCGAGGGAAAGCCTTAACCGTTCTTCAACTTGTAGGGTTCAATCCCTCGCCATGACTTAATCAACTACTGTAACTACGATAAGTATCCTAGGTGTTCTATGAGTTACGAGCCCATACCTAGGCGTCATGGAGATAATCCCAACGCACTATCACATGACTAATTATGCAGGCATCCTGTGGTGATTTCACCTCCTACCATGGACATAGCACCATCCGTAGTCACTAGACAACCCCATAAGCGTCGCCACCGGGAAGGTACTCTGGAGCAGTATCTACGTCTTACTCATGACTCATCATGGGACATCCTGTGAATACTCTCATGCCGCCAATCCAATGGCCCACATACTCGTATTTTTCTCTTACGTTAATCACATCTTCACTATGTATCTAATCCTTACTTTTATTTGAATCATGAATAATAATCAATCTCCTAGAGTTAGCACTCCCTCTATACCGGTCTTAATCATTTATACAATATGACCCAAACTTGGTCTTTTCATTTCTAATTTTATTTCAAAAATGTTTCTTTCAAATGCCTGTATGAGGCTTAGCTACACTCTAGTTCTCAATTTTACTTCATAATCACAAAATTTGAGTCTTCATACTCATAAATTCACTTTCAAAATCAACATGATTTCCATTCTTTTCTATAAATCAAAATTTCATACATAAGGTTCAATTTTCAATTCATGCATTTCATGTTCAAAGTTCTATTTCAATAATCCATTAGATTCACATACAATCGTTCATTTCCTTTACTTAATTCAAATTACAAAAATTATACTTTTCATCATTCTTTAAAATGCACACAAATTCAAACAATTAAATGCATAAAAGCCCATAATCAAAACACTTAGATTTTTCTTCATTCAAAATTTATCTTTTATAACTTGGTAAATTTCTCATGAAAACTAAATCACTTTTCATATTTTATAATTATCACTTTATGCAATTCTACTCAAATTTCCACTTCTGATTCACATTTATGTTAGTCAGATAATGCACAATTATTTTTCGTAGGCTCCACATAATTTTAGATTAATTATAATATTTCTTCGGATTTAAAATACCCTAAAATATCACTTCAAATGCCCAAAAACCGAAAAATATGTTTTAAAGTGCCAAGACCCTGAGTCGAACCCACGACCCGAGAGAAACCAACAGCCTCTGAAAGCCAGAACAGCCAAGGCACCACAGCGTTGAAAACAGGGGGTTTAATTAACATAAATTAAGTCTCGGTATTCGGATTTTATTAAAAAATTGAGAAACAAAAGGACAGAGCCCAAGTTTCGAACTCGCGATCACTGAGGTCGACCCACGGCTACAGTAAGTGCCCAATACATCCATCGACCAAATGGTCTAAGTTACCAGATCGATAATAAGTAAAGTTTTCAGGGTCAAAACTCTGTTCTCTGTTACTTCGATTTTCTACAAAAATGAATATCTTTGTGTTCTCTTCTTCTCCAAATTTATTCAAAAACTCCAGAATTTAATTTTCATCTTATCACAGCATTTTAGTGAAATAAAATTTCATTTTTGATATAAAAACACAATTTTTTTTACTCTCTACTTGCATTCTACTACTTAATTTCAATATTATTGAAAAATAACATATTCTTGCTACAAATTGCCTCTAAAATTTTCTTAAATCAATTATAATAATTTTCATGGACATTAGACATTTATTTCAGTAATAAAAACTCCCTTTTCATGCTTTTTATCAAACCAATAATCAACATTATAATTCCACAATTCTTATTTCAATTATTTCACATACAAGCATAACTTTTAATTTAGCACATAACAACCAAATTAAAGCATGATAGCATGGTAGACTTTAAACTAACAATCATAATTTTACAATTAATTAACATTCTTTTAACATGCATTATCCAAATTATCACAATGTCTCATTTTCACACCACATAGCTAGTTCAATCATTTCTTCATAATCTTATCAAACAAAGCCTAGCATGCTATTCTAATTAGAAGTTTAAGAAAGTCACCCACCTCAAATGGAGAGAAACACACAAAAGGTCCTAGGAAATTTCCTAGAATGAACAAAAGAGCTTTCTCCTCCTAGTTTGAGCCACCAAGTTGCTTCTCCTCTCTAACTTGTTGTTGATGGAATTCCTTCTTCTTGCTCCTTGGTAATGGCCAGCCAATCTTCTAGGTGAGGGAACACACAATTTTGCACTCAAACTTTTAATCTCACAAACTCCTTTGTCTTTTGTCTCACTAACTTGTATTTCTTTTCTTTCTTTCTTTTTCAATTCTAGGTGCAAGGATAACTAGTGTAGGGAGGGGGGGAGGTATTTATACAAAATTTTAGCGGGAATAGAGGCCTAGGATTAGATCAAATGGTTAAGGATCAAGGGCTTAGATGAACTAGGGAGTTGAAATAACTTCCCAGGATGAAAGTAACCACTCTCCACCTCATCCACTCTCCCTATCCTTTCTAGCATTATCCGGTCTACACCAAAGGGTGTGCATTGCACACTCTAGTGCAAGCACGTGCCACCTAGTGTCCCTCATTTCACAAGTTGTTCATATTAATTAAATCATTTGTTCATAGAATGAGTCAACACTACAAGTTAGGTTATTTAAAAGAGTAATTAAATTAAATGGGCTCACTAATAGGCTAACTAACCATGGGCTCAAATGAATGAATTAATTAACTAATTAATGTGGGCTACAAAGAGACAAATAGGCCTAGGATCAATTTAAGTTTTCTAAATTAAAAAGAGAAGAAATAAGACTACTAGTTTATGAAATATTTTTGGAGAAATACATGCATAAATTTGCACGTGCACAACATGTAAAATCAAACAGATTCTAATTTAAATAGGATTTGAAAATCCAGGATGTTATAACTTCAATCTTCATATGCAATTTTATTCTGGGCCATGATAATCATATGCACACAAAATGAGTCCAAGTTTTTCACATAACAAGCAAATAACAATAGTAACAACAATAAAATAGAGTAAGAAACTCCCACCCAAAAATGGTTGGAAGAACTAGCTAGCTTCTTCTTCTCCTTGCTCCTTGTTTTTGTTCCTCTTCAAAAACACCTCACAAATGAACCTACTCTTTCTTTTGATTTGATCTCTCTTTCTTTTCTTTTCTTCTCAATTTTTTTTTCTAAAAATAAAACAAGTAGATGAAGAGAAAGAAATTTGAAGAGAGAGTGAGATGAGAAGGAGATGGAGAAACACAAAATCAAATAGGGCTTTTCCCTTATTGAGATTGGCCGGCCAGAGGGGGGGGGGGGGGGGGGGGGGGCGTTATAGGAGAAGGGGAGTAGGCTTTGTGGTTGAGAAGAGAGCCACTTGTTCACATTCTCATGGTTCAACAATTTGATGTTCAATTTGCAAATTTAAATATTGCAATCACACCCTAATCCAATCCCTACCCTCCATTTGATCATGATTGATAAAAAATAAGATACATTTTCCCAAAATCACATACTACATGATTTCGTACGAATGCACAAAATCAATACAATACATATACGTATATACATCTGTCTATACAGATAATTTTTATTAGTTAAAACAAATAATCTCTACCAAAAATCTTTAATTCAGAAATAATAATAAAAATAATTTTATTATCGGTTCGGAAGATTTCAGTACCAATTTGATGCAATACATAGGTATACCGACTAGTGTATATATGTAGATAATGTTTATTAACTAAACCGGGTAATATCCACCAAAAATATTTCAATTCTGAAAATAGAAATCAAATAATAATAAAATAATAATTTTTAATATCAGCCTCGTATCTTTCAGATATTTTCTCAAAAACATATTTTATAAGATTTTATACAAGTGCACAAAACCGATACAAAACATATATATACTTACTAGTATATATGTACAGATAATGATTGTTTATTAAAACTAAGTAATTTTCATAAGAAATATTTTAATTTTAAAAATAATAATACAAATATAATATCCGACCGCGATATTACAAATTCTATAGTTAATAAACTTCATAATTAGCACGATGGGTGTCAACACATGATAAATAAAATTAGAAACACACACATAGGCTATTTTAACATCAATGAAACATCACACGATCAATCAAACATATAACCTAGCAATTATCTCTACAATAATTAATTGTGTGATGATTATGTGAACAACCATATTCTCAATTCTATTTGAATGCATGAAAGATTTACTTTTTAGAGTCAATAGAGGCACGATGTCAAGAATATTGAGGTTAGGTCGTGTAAACCCTTAATAGACCCAGCGAAAGATAATCAATACAATGATATGATAACGAATAGGATTTACTTGCAAGAATTTCAATAAAACTTAAATTTGATACGATGTTCAATTCAAGGGGAAATGTGGCTTGCCTTATAAATGACGAAATCGAATACCAAGAATAACAAGATAAGGATCCCGGAGCAACGAACCCAAGAACACACAAATAACACTTGTATAATACGTGCAATAGAGATCCAACCGCAAAAACAGCAACAAGAGACGGCAAGTGCAACAGCCAGAGCAAGGCTACGGTAGCGAGTGGTTGCGGGGTCGATCGGAGGTGCATCAGGGCGGCGGTGGATGGTGACGCGACGGCTGGGCACGGCGGCGTCATTCTGGGTGGTTGCTTCGATCTTAAAGAGGGAGGCACTCAGGGGTTTCGGCTGCTGTTGACATTGAGGACAGATGAGGAGCAAGGGGGTTTGGGTTTGGGTGTCCGGGCGTCGACGGGAGGGTGGCCGGAGTTTGGCCGGGGAAGAAGATGAATAGTAATGGGTTCTAAGTTGGGCAGGAAATTGATCGGGGTGAGAGAAACGGGAGGAGAGAGGAAGAGAAGAGAGAATAGGTGGCTCTTAGGGTTTCAATTGTGTTCAATTTTTAGGGTTTGCAAAAAGATTGTATTTATAGGGTGCAATTAAGGTGTTGGGTTAATGGTTTGGGATCCAATAATAGCAGTTTTGGGTCAAGAACAATTGAAATTGGGTTTTATGGTTCAATAAGAGATAGATCTAAAATAATAGAGTTCAAATAAAAATACCCACAATTAACAAAAGAAAAATAGAATCACAAGAAACAGCTCAACAAGAAGAACAAAGAATTTCATGAACAAGATTTAATTAAAATAATCAAGGAAGAAAAATAAAGTATTTTAGTCAATTACAAATAAAATATTACAAAAGGGGAAAAATAAAAATAGCAGAAACGGTAGTTACAAGTGTGGCTCGGGGGTGAACCATGTGTCTAACTCATTGTTTACATCTGATGGACTTGTACAAGAACACTCGAAGGAAAATACTAAAAATTTATTAAAGAATAAAACTAAGTGGCTCCTTTGATGCTAGCCTTTATTACATGTTGTGACCATTATAATCGTCAGCCTTTATTACATGTTTGAAGCTAACTACTTGGGGAGGGTGTTAAGCACCCTCGTTGTACTTCATCGGGTGCTCGGTGTTCCGAACGAAGAGATTTTGGTTATCCCTAATGCAAGTGACGAGTTGCTCCTTAACTTGATGTGGGAGTCCTTGTTCACCTGAAGACACTAGGCTTGATCCTTTTGGAAGAAGGGGATTTTTGTTAGTTCTTCTAAGGGTTCAGAGATTGCTTGTCCCCGTTCTTAGGGGAGCTCCATAGCATCGAGGGGGAGGACCGAGCCCCCTATTGTGGCAGTGTAACATGCCCGAGCAGCTTTTTAGCTTCCTTTGGCTTCCCCTACCCCTGCTGTTGTAGGGAACTTCATCTTCATGTGGTAGGCTGAGGCAACTGCGTTGAAGGGCTGCTAACCCTGGGCGACCAAAGATGGCATTGTAGGCGAACTTCATGTCGACAACCATGAAATCGAGTGCTTCCATGCGAGTAGTTTGAGCTGTCCCCACAGTTACGTCAAGGGTGACTATTCCCTCGATTAGAATTGGGGCTCCGGAGAATCCATGGAGAGTGTTCCTGACGGGCTTGAGGCAGTATCTCTTGAGCTTGAGGCCCTCGAATACATTCAGAAAGATGAGGTTTACCGAGCTGCCGTTATCTACCAGGTTGCAACACACCTCATGATTGACCATACATATGCTGATTACTAGTGCGTTGCAGTGAGGTGTTTGAAAACCTTCAAGGTCTTGTTCTAAAAATGTGATCGGGACCTCCGAGTTCTTGGGAGAGGGGATATTATGCACCGAGTTCACTTCTCGGAGAAACTCTTTCCTGGAGGGGTTAGATGACCCCTCATAGGCCCCCCATGGATTAAGTGGAATATCTTCATGCGCTCTGAGCCTTGGGACTCGGCTGGTTTCTCTGGCCACTTATTGGCTTCTCTTGGAGGAGGTTCGGTGTCGTTCCTTTCGGTGAACTTGGTGAGGTACCCCCGTTGGAGCAGACCTTCTAGCTCGTCTTTGAGGGCTCGACAGTCATTAGCGAGATGTCAATAATCTTTGTGAAACTCACACCACTTGTTCCTATCTCTTCTTCCACTTGGGGCATTTATCTTGGGTGGTGGTCAAAGGAGTCTCTCCTTGTCCACTTTCATGAGGATTGTAGAGATGTTGGCATTAAGCAGAGTATACTTATCAAATCGAGGCATTGGGGGTGGACGACGCTGGCCTGTGGCATCTCTCTGGGACTTACTGGGTTCGGCTTCGTTGGTGCTCTTTCGTTTGTTCCCGGATGATGTCACCGTTGGTTCTTGAGGTCGAATAGCATCCTCCACTAGGATGTACTTCTCGACTCTTTGGAGGAGGTCGGAGAAGTCCCAGGGAGGTCTTTTGACAAGGGAGGCTTTGAGATAATCATGATTTACATTGTGCCTGAAGGTAGCCATGGCTATGGCTGAGTTAAGTGAGGGGATGTACCGAGACTCACTTCGAAGCGCTGAACATAAATCTTGAGGGACTCCTCGACTCTTTGCTTCAAGTCAAGTAAGGAGGCATTTGTCTTCTCTGTCTTGCAGCTAGTGATGAAGTGCATGAGGAGAGCTCCTCAAGTTGAGGGTTGCTGAGAAAGTCTTGCAGAGAAAGGAGTCAGATGCTTAGTGGATCATCATGAGGGTTTTAAAACTTACCAGATCGGTTTCCCCGTTGTATGACTCGAAGGTTGGGATCTTGAAGTTATAAGGATAGAAGCCTCAATAATCTTCTTGGAGAATGGTGGTCTGACGGATTGGTATCTTCTTTCATGTTTTTCTTCTTTCTGGTTCTGCAGTGCTAAATGGAATGGCGTCCTCTTGTTGATCGGACCTGGTGGACCCATGAGACCCTTCGCGTTGCGGAGGAGTAGAGCGGTGAGTACTGGTTCGCCGGGTCATAGGAGGAATTATGTCAAGGGCCTGAAGAATTTTATCTTTGAACTCTCGGAGTTCTGCTCTGGTGATGGGTACCTCTTCCTCCCTCCCACATTTAGGGGTTCTTCTGCTGGTTGGAGTTGGATGCCTCCTCTCTTGGGGAGGAGTTCTTCTGTGGTCCCTTGGGGAGCGGTGGCTTCTTCACCCCTTAGGAGAGGGGGGTCATCTTCGCCTTCTGGGAGAGGGAGTTCTTCCGTGCCCCCTTGAAGAGGGAGCTCTTCTGGATCGTGGCCTCCGAGAAAGGGACTCCTCGCGCCTACCTAATGTTACGGATGTGGCTTGCTTGAATGGACCTTACATTCGGACTCCTGCTGTTTGGAGTTTATGAGATGGCGGAGATCTTGTTGAGGTTGAGGTGCCTCGGGAGGCATGGTGGAGGGTGTAGAGGTGTAAACCGACCCTCTGTTCTCTCTAATGTGTTGTGCAGGGGGGTTGATTTCTTCGGGAGACCCCTTGCGGAAGCTCCTTGGAGGGGGGTTGAATAGGCTGCTGAGGCTGTTAAGGCTGAAGGGTTTGAGGGACATCCTTAAGAGGAGGAGGCAGAGGAAGAGGGTTGGCTCATCGGCTTGAGGCTGCTACCTTTCCTTTCCCCTTTGGAGGCATGACTTAAAACTGCTTTTTTCAGCGAAGTTTGGTCGGATTGCTTTTTGAAGTTTTCCACAGACTGCGCCAATCTGGCGGATGTTAATTTATGTGTAGGAGAAAACAGATGATATGAGTTCTTTTAAAAACAATAAAAAAAACTGACCTTTTCTACTCACGCCGATATTGACTGTTTCCAATCGTTGGTGACTGATGAATCTGACTCGTTTACACCATTAAATCTGATCTTGATGGTGACGATCGCTCCAACTGACCTGCCAAACTCTGAAACACCGGGGTTGACCCCGGCGACAGACCCTCCGACGCTCAAGTAAGAACTCAAGAATCGAAAGAGAGTTTTTAGAGACAAAAAATATTGATTACCTTGTTCTAATGGAGGTAGAGGGGTATTTATAGTCTCCCTAGGGGTCAGTTTCAAGATAATGATTTATCTCTACTTCTCGATGTTTTTGGATTGAATCAGTTATCTCTTCTTCATGAAGAGATCAGAGTAGTTGAGGAGATTTGAGTTTCAAACTCTCCCCGAAAAAAGGGATATGGTATTTGAACCATCTCTTATAGATAATCATGAGTTTAATTCATTTTTAATTGATCTAGACTCATTTCCATGGGGTTGTTATGACAACCCAATAAGACATATTCATTTTTGGGTTGTTGGGCTGGAAACATGCCCAATTACTATTTATGGACCCCTTTATATGTGAAATTACCATTTTACCCTTAAGAGCTTTAAGATTCGTGCCCGATTTGAACGGTCCCGACTTAGTTTTATTTTTACCCATATCAGTCTCGAATGTAAAGATTGAATAGGTCATACTAGTGGACACTATGTAGATTACCAATAAAACAGCTCAATTTCTCTTGTGCCTTTAAGAAGGGTATAGAAAAAGCTCTTTAATGAAAGCAACATCTGAAAGTTTGTTTAATTCACCAAAGAATCATTCCTTTCATAAGAACTAGTATAACCCTATTCAACATTGCACAGACCTTTTAAGAAAAATAATACATTCTCTTGAAACATGTTAATTGGCATACTTTATTTAAAAAAAATATATGCATGAAGGTTATTCTTCAAATACAAATGGTAACCGAAAGTTGAAATGTAATCAATAGTTCTCCTAAAATTTCGGTAGAATCTCACCTGTACATTTTTCTCTTTCATCTATATACATCATGTAATATTTTAAGATTTATAAATACCAAAAATATTAAGCAACATTCAACAAATCCATAAATTGTTCAGAATATAAAACTGAAACAAAATTATTTATATACATATTGTATAGATATCAACTGATATTGCTAAACTAAATTATCTAACTATAATATGACTAATATAGATATAAAATTCTATATCTTCTTACTCAAATAATTAAAATATATGACTAATTAGGTTCCAAATTTCATTTAGGTCGTCTAACAAACAGAGTTGACAACAAAATATTGAAAGTAAATATAAGAATTTTAATGTCTACAATTGAGCCTTCATGTTCAATTTTTTCGCGTGTAGTTTATCAAATAAAAATTATAATTGTTCTATTCGAATTTAAAGAATAATAACTATATCATTGTCACCTGAAAATTTTGAACAATCACGGCCACCACTCAATACCATGGTGTCGCTTTGGTTTACATAGTTTGCTAATGTCTTCACTTTGACCAACTTAATGAAACTCCAAGCATTGTCAATTAGCCCTCCACGCCCAATCTCTTCACTTTGACCAACTCAATGTAACTCCAAGCATCGTCCATTAGCCTTTCACACCCAAAGCTGCAAACCCATCAAATCAAACCACCCAAGCGACCACATCTCATTGAGGCATTCCATCGAGCACCCTCTGCGAAACGCAAATTCCATAAGAGAATATTATCAAACACCTTCCAATCTCCCTCTCTCAGTCTCTCTCTTAACTCTCGTAAACTAATCCTCCATTTTTCAATACCGTCACTAATCTCAAAGCAACAACACTCCACCATCCCAATTCCTAAACCTAACCCCAACCCCCACCCCCACCCCACCCGCTGCCTCTCCTCGGGCTATCACTGCCTCCTTCGCCGCCGCCCTCCTCCTCTCCTCCTTCCCCTAGCTTTCCCTCATCTCCTCCACAACTTGCTTCACCCTCCAGTCCCGCAAAATCGCTGACATTACCTTCATCATCCCGCCTCCATCAAAGCCACCACCTCCTCCAACGTCATACCCCCTCCTTCCGCCACGTCATCTTGGCATTGCCTACTCCTCCAATCTTTAGTATCGCCGCCACTTCCTCCGGCTCTTAGTATCATCCTTCCCAAATGCGGACATTGCTCGACAACCCTCTCCCTTCCTCAAGTGAGATGGATTTGTGAGAGCGACTATGTGGTGCGACGTGCGTGCGGTGGCAATGGGAGGAAAGAGGGAGTGGTTGGGTGGGTGGGAATGAATGGAGGATTTGGATTTTGAAAGTGGGAGGGGAATAGATCGTGGCTAGCTTGGAGGGGTTTGGGGGTTTTAGTTTGTTTTGTTTTATTTGTTTTATGAAAACGTGTGTACTGTACGTACCAACTTAAATGTGAATTCGTGATTGGCACATAACCATGTTCCACTACTGTTCCGCTACTGTTGCCGATTATCTTGTGTACCATATCAATGTCCGTGATTGTCACATCACTTACCAGAGGTCTCTCCCTATCTCCTTTTTTCCCTCAACATCTCTAGCTTCTTTTATTACTTAGACCCTATCATTGGCATCCTAATGATGGTATCATTTGGAGATGGACTACCTCGGGTTGTTATTCGGTTAAATCTTGTTATACATTTCTTAATTATGGCGGTATATCCTCCACGTTCTCCAAGATTATCTGGAAATTTTGTGTTCCTCTTAAGGTCAAAATTCTCTCATGGTTAGCTATTTATAACAAACTTCTCACCGTTGAGATCCTAAAAAAAAAAACTCCCTATTGGCCAAAAATATGTCTTATGCCTCACCGAACACGGAGATACCGACCACTTATTTTTTTGATGCTGGTTCATTCTCCCCTTATGGTCCATTTGCCGAACGGCTTGGAACTTTCATGGTAAGCCGGGTTTCGTGTCCTCTTGGTGGGGGCAATGGAGATCCCAGCACATCAAAAGATCTCCTCTCCTCATAGGACTTAACTATGATGGCTCTTATTTGGATTTTTTGGAAAGAAAGAAATAATAGGATCTTCATCAACAATTATTATCCTATTAACTTCTTGATAGATGATCTTCTGTTCTACATGCGTTCTTCCTCATTCTAAAGCTTCTAAGTTACATTTAAATCATCTTCACATTGCTGTTTCTTATTATTCTCAACTCGTATTTGCATATTCTGCCAATTAATTTATGTTCTTCTCTTTCCTACACTCTATCTTTTCCTTCGCAGATCTGATTGGCTGCGATTCTCTGAGTGGCTTTTGGGGTCTCCGCTTTACTTGTTGGTTTTGTTATGTTTAGGTGGTGATCGTAGCTGATATTTTGGCACATTTTTTGTGCTTACTTGTTCTCGATGTTTGTACTATTTTATTCCTGCTACTTGCGTTTCTTTTCTTGTGCCCCCATTCTGGTCTCATAGGATCACATATGCTGCTTTTGGTTGTTGGGTTTCCTATTATCTGATGTTCCTTTATGCTACTTTATATATTAACTGCTAGAGTAATGCTGTTATTGGAGAGTTCTCCCACCTACTCTATCATCCCCTTCCTATTGGAGTGTGCCACCTAAGGTAGTGAAGAGAAATGTAGTGAAATTGGTAGTGGCTCTAGCATTACTCTAACTGCTATTTTCCCCTGTTTCCTTTTCTGCATTCATTGTGTGTTTAGGTGGCTTGTTTCTTTGATTTATTCGGCAGGTGTTCTGCTTTTGTTTATTACCTCTTCTGCTGCCTTTTAACCTCTGGATCCTCTTGTGCGGTTGTAGTGTCGGTCACTTGTTGTGGCTGTTAGAGTTCCGATGACTCCCCCTTTCCTATTTTGTTTACTTTTTATGCACAGTGTATTGCGTCTCCCTAGTCGGTGTATTGTTATTCTTTATTCTCTCATGCCATAGGCTTATTATTGAATATTCACTGCATTGGCTTTAGTATACCTTGATGGCTATTTTGTTTGGCTGCTTCCCGTTGCTTTGCTCTACTCTGCTTTTCTTGGTGGTCGGAGTTGAGTTAGTTGGGGTTCCTTTTTGCTGTGTTCCTCATTTGCTCCTCGCCGTTGTCCAGTGTTTGTGTTGGGGTTTCGTCGCTACTCTTATTGAGGTGGTCCTTAGCTTGGTCCCCGCTTATCATGCGACAATGCAGTTTTTGCTCGCAGATTGCTTATCTTCTTGTTTTTCTTTCCAGTTTTATTTTTGTTCGTGTAATTTCTTTCAGTCTTACCTCTTGTAAACTGTCATTTGTAGCTATCTTTTCTTATATATTTTTCAGGACGTTGACTCTATCCATTTATTAAAAAAAAAACTTTCATGTGAATTCCTACATTTTCTCTTCTTGCTCTATTTCAAAATAAAAGAAAAGAGAAAATGGGGTACACTCTCTCTCCTATTAGTTTTCCTATTAGTATAATATCCAGATATAAAATAATTAGAGATCCTTATTTACCTTAAATAAACCCACAAATACTACTACTATTTGACAGAATGCATCATAAGAAAGCTAAACAAGTGGAAAAAGACACATCAGTGATGCAATCTTGAATAAAATATTGACCGCAAACAGAGCAAGTATTTTGTGTGTACTATCCTATTAAAAAGTGATATAGAGTGTTTCTTGTTTGGATATTAATATCTACTCCAATAAATATATTATGGCTATTCTAACTGTTAAATCTGTTAGGTTTTGTGAGAAATTAACAATTGGGAAATAGGGTTAATATCTAGATCTAAATTGCTGGAGATATTCACCCTAGGTATCAAGATTGGAATTCCTAGACTGCTATCACAAGCCAGTATTTATCTCTAAATACTAGTTTGGGTATCGGGTTATAAGCCCACAAACTCGCGTTCCAATATCCATTCAATTGTACGTTCAATACACGTGTTACTCATATGCACATGCAATATTTATATAGAGAGAATATACCAATATATCCAACAATCGCCTCCTATATTCTAAATATATAAAGTACAGGATTATCTCATCAGTTCAGTATAAAACTGACTGGCTCATAGCTGTCCATAAAAGAAAAGCATCATAAAGGTATAGTTTCATATGAACCAATAGAATTATAAACTGAATAGTTCAATGAAGACTAAACCAATATAATTAAATAGTTCCAAACCATATACAATTCAGAATAGTTCACATAGACTAAATCAACTGGAATAATCTGTCATAGTTTCAAAATCAAACAAAGCAAATAAACTTCAAGAACAAAAATATGAGTTTTAAGCATATGAACACAAGAATCTTAAACTCAACAGAAGTTTTACCAAGCAAGTGACTAATTTATTTTCGAAAAAAATAAACTGAAGCTCTATCCTTGCACACTGCTTTATGTTTACTCCTCCATTTTGAGAAAATCATTATTTTAAAATCTATGTTGATAGATTCAACTCCTCCATCTTTTCTAGCTTATTGAAAATAAGAATATCAAGAGACACATCTCTAAAAATTCCAACGAATTTCACAAAATATCTAGTTTCACAGAAGAACTTAGTACAATTCATAATTAGCTAAGCAAAAATGTAACACAAGTATCACAATCAAGTTTCTTTAATTAAATAAAGAACAAGAACTATTATAGTTTCTACACAAGAACCATACTATGTTTCATATTGGAATGAAAAGACTGCCATTTCAATCATGATTTAACATTGAATCATCAAAATTGGAATGAAACATGTATCCATAAAAGACATATCATCAAAATTGAAATGATATTTAGGACAATTTAATCATCGGAAACACATCGACAAGTTTTCATGTTTCGTATTGGATAAATATGATTATTCTAAGTAAATTTCCTAGATATATAATACCATCAAAATTGGAATGATATTATATTTGTGGAATATTTATGTCGAATCATCAAAATTATCTAAAACATGTCAACTGCCTAAAATAGATGCTTAAGTTTGAACTTCTCTATGGCTCCAATTGGATTCTAAATTTCAAAACAACTTGGATGTTGAAGCTTTTTACTCAGTAGCTTTCAACTCCATTTCCCCCACAGTTTTGATAATTAGATTACTTTCAAGTCTCTTAGAAAGAGCATTAGCCATACTTGTCGCAATTGTACTTTATCTATGAGAAAGTTCAACTAGGCTTCTTTCAGCCTTAATGTACTCCTCTTACTATTATAGAGTGAGTTATGAGCTACAGTGCATTGTAGCTTGATAGTCGCATAACAGAATTAGAGAGTTACTTAAAGTTCTTAATGGATAACTAGCAACAATTTCTTCAATCCACTCAGCCCTTTTTCCTGCAGAGGATAACACATAGAGGTCTGGTTTCATGGATGATAGCACAATGCCTGTTTGCCTTTTATTTCCATAACATTTCTGTTCCTCTTAGTGTAAACACATATCTACTAGTTATCGACTTTCACTAAATTTCGAGCATCATAATGCATCAGATCAGCCACTCATTCAAAAAATGACTAGAGTAGCACAAAGCAAACTCTTGAATACCACTCAGGTATCTTATTAGCCTCTTAAGGGCACTCAAATGTTTATGGAATTATTAGTGAATCTGCAGATCATACCTACCTCAAAGGCTATGTCTATTCCAGTGTAGATCTTTGTATAGATGAGACTGTCAATTCCTTTAGAATGATCTACATGTCTCATAGTTGCACCATCATTGGGTGTCAACCTTTTATCATAATCATAAGGTGTTTCAAAACACACTTTCAATCACTATAACCCCACTTTTGAAATACATTTTGATTTGACGAGTTTGACTAAGAGTTATCCCTTGCCAACTGAAAACTCACCCTTATACCTATGATGTCCACATTACCTAGGTTTTCATGTTGAATTCTTTGGATAGCACAATTTTAACTTCATTTGTAATAGAGATGTCACTTCCAAGAACATGCATGTCAACAGACAAGTAAATAATAGCCATTATATTTGACACACCACAAAGTTGAAGGCACTGATCTGAATTACTTGATTCATATACTAGGCTCTTTCAAAAATTTGTCAAATTATTCATTCGTTGGCTATACATGTTTTAAGAACATACAATGATTTTACTAAATTGTAAATCTTGTTCACTAAACATATTAGTTCAAAACTTTCCAGTACAAAACTGTTCAGTACAAAGCCTTTTAAATATCCTTTATGAATGACAAAATTTTCAATAGATGTAAGGGTAAGAAGAATACTTATTGTAGCAATATGACAAACATGTGAGTAGACATCACATAAATCTACCCTATTTTTTTCAGTTATTCTGTTAGCTACTAAAAAGCATTAAAATTGCTGCTGAACAATCAAAATTAAGTTTCTTCTACAAAACCCCACTTACTAACTATAGTTTTATCCCATTTCAGTAGATCAACTAAATTAAAGTATTATTGTATGACTCAAAATCATCTCATTGTCTACTAAAGACTCTTCTTAGCTCATTTGTCATTCAGGTTTTTAAGTGTCTGTAAGGCTGGTTCTTGATTCCAACTATGAATCATTGAACGTGTCTGTAGGACTAGATTATTTCATACATTTATCTTTGATGAACATTTCCTCAAAGAACTCTGCAAGTCTAGATTCTTCTAACACAAATTTGATAGATCCAACATCTGTCCACAAAACTACATTCTGCACTTTCTGAACACACACAAATATTTGTTGTTGGTCCTATTTTAGGTCTTCTAGGGTCATGTACTCTAACAGAAGTATCACAACACAAAATTTTACTTTAACAAAAAAAATTTGTGTTTTCATGCCATGATCTACAAGGTGTATTTAATTTAGTGTGTAGTAACACATTAGAGATATGATTAACAATACAACATCACTCATAATTACACAAGACAAACAACAGTCAATAATATAGAATTCAACATTTCACTAAGTGTTTGATTCTAACTTTTATCAATATCGTTTAACTGTTGTAAGTAGAGTGCAGTAGAGATTATGCCAAATGCAAACTTCTCTTAAATTGTTAAAACATATTCACCACCTCTATCAAATTTGAACCCTTGATTTTCAGCATTTAACTATAATTTTTAATTCATTAAGAATAACAAGTGCTTCATCTTCATATATATGACAGACTCATATTAATCATCTACAAAAACGATTAAATACTTCTGACCAACAATCATCTCATCTAGTCACAAAGCTACTGAGATCACAAATATCAGAATGTATTGACCCAAGAAGTTCTATGCTCCTAGAGACCATACTAAATAATTTTTTAGTGATCATAATCTGAGCACAACTTTCATATTTGTCATATTTAATGGAGTGTCATTTAGCAGAGTTATGAGTTTTAACAAGAATAAATAATTTAATATATAGTTCATAGTGATTCTAAATTTCAAAACAACTTGGATGTTAAAGCTTTTAACTCCATTTTTCCCACAGTTTTGATAATTAGATCACATTTCCTCACAAACAATTGAATATATAGTTCTCAAATCCTATCCAATTATGCTATGTTTAAGAACACAATTAAAACTATTATTATTAATTGTCTCATTTGTTAAACTCAACTTATACATGCGATTAACAATATATTCACTTTATAAGAGTAAATACAAAATTATTCTATCACATTTTACAAAATTGTTTGCTTTCTCTAATGGTTCTAACAATGTCCACTTGCTCAAACACATTGAGCGAAGAGTTCTTTCCTTTATTCGTTCTTCATCATCTTCATAACGCTAAATGAGATAATAACTAACATATTATAATTCAACTTTGCACACACAGTACAATGAACGAGAAAGAACAAAACGTAACTAATAGAGTCATATCCTACATTAAGAGATGCTCTCTCCTAAGTTACAGACATTTGTTATACATTTTATACACTTTTTATTTTATTTTAAATTTTAGAGAAGCAAAAATGTAATCTCACACAAGCTGCAAACAATGAATTTGACAAAATATCTATACACATAGTATGATAAAACACTTAACAATCCTAAACATGCTAGTTTTCCAAAGCGAGAATAACTATGATCTAAAACTCTCAATCATATGATCAAACTCACAAAATGTTAACACATTCATCACATGAAAGTATTAAGCAAGATTAGAGTAGATCATACCGACACTTCAAGTTAGAAGTGTTTTCCAAATTCGATGGAGAAGCCTGCGTGGTGCGGACTTATTCAACCGTGAATGCATATCTATCGTCTCCAACATACACAATTTGTAGGCAACATTAAAGTTCCTACATTCATCAAATTGTTAAAGAATAGTCAATTAAACAAATTATTCGCACTATCTAATTCTAGCAATAATTTAATTAGATATCCGAATTTTATAGTCAACATACAGTTTAACTTATCAAAAAAAATATATATTTAGTTTTAGCACATAGCCAAACAACTGTTCAACTTATATTTAATTAAACAAATGATTAATACAGTCTTGAACTTAACCACTTAGCATTACAGTAATTCTATAACTCAAAATAAACTTAAAACCAATGTTTTGAACTTCCAGCACATAGCAAAATATTTAACAGAAATTTACTACGAGGAAAGTAAAGAACTTATCTTTCACTGTCTCTTCCCCTTCAATTGATTAAGGTCAAATCTGTTTCGAAACACATCCGATCTATCCCATATCGCACCCTCCAGAGTATCTTAATCTGTGCCAAAACCAATAAGGGACAAATCCACTGCTGCTCTTTTTGAGCAAATCTCACCCATTTCTAATCAAACCAATCTCAATTTCAAGGAATGAACTCGGTGGGGGGATTTCAACAAATAGATTGTGGGCAGTTCTGAATCGAACTTAAACCCCTGCCACTCAAATGAGAGAGAACCTAACTGTCTTCTTCTCCACAATCCAGAAGCCAGAAATTAGATTCTCAATGAATTGGGTTTGGATCTGACTATCACAAGAACAAATCTTGCAACTCTCAACTGTAGATCAAAACCAAAACAGATTCGGGTTCAACTTCGAGATTAGATCTATACCCAAATACACAGCAGATGGATCGGGAGGAGGAGGTGACTGAGCACGGCGTCTGTTGGAGGGCGGCATTGTCGATCAGCGACCACGGCGACTGAGGGGAAGTAGCGTCGTCGGAGTTTGGGCGGGATCTGACGCCTCGACGGATCGACGACTTGTCGATGGCTTCGCACGAAAGAAGACGATGATTGGTGCGTTCGGCGTTCGTCTGTGGGAGCGACGGTGAAGTTCGGCATTCGTTTGTGGGAGCAACGACGCCGGAGACGATCATCGGTGGCGATGCCCTCGAACGGCTTCGAGGGTTTCGACGAGAACGACGGGATCCAACAGTGCTCCCTTTTTCCCTCTTAATTAATCTCACAAATTAATTAATAATATCTCAAGATTGTTAGGTTTTGTGAGAAATTAATAATTGGGAATTAAGGTTAATATCTAGATCTAAGTTGTTTGAGATATTCACCCTAGGTATCAAGATTGGAATTCCTAAACTGCTATTACAAGCCAGTATTTATCTTTAAATACTGGTTTGGGTATCGGGTTATAAGCCCACAAACCCGCGTTCCAATATCTATTCAATTGTACGTTCAATATACGTGTTACTCATATGCACATGCAATATTTATATAGAGAGAATATACCAATGTATCGAACAAAATCTACTTAACCAACCATCTAAAAAATAATAAAAAAGAGAAATTTTGATTGTTAAGATGGTCGATTAAGTAGATGTGACATTATACTTCATGAAGGTAGAGAAAATTGCAAACTTGGGAAATTTTACATTTCCTCATTTGCATAAGAGCCTATGACACTTCCGCCAATTATTTTGCAAATTTAATGTAGGCCTTCACATCCACATCAACCGGGCCCCCATTAAATACCAAAACGGCTAATGCTTCATCCACTACCAATTTCATTACCACTCTCTTCACTGCTTTAGGTGGCACACTTCTATTGGAGAGTTGCCCCACCTACTCTCTCTTTCCCCACCTATTGGAGTGTGCCATCTAAAATAGTGAAGAAAAATATAATGAAATTGGTAGTGGATGTAGCATTACTCATACCAAAATTACTTATGAGAAATTAGGGACCGTAATTTGTGAAATGCAAAAATGTAATGCGGGTGTGGGGACCCACATTAAATTTGCAAAATGCTTTGTAAAAGCCAAATGCCACTTATGCAAATGATTAACAATGTTGAAAATAGCGATAGCGTATAACGTAGTGCTAGGTCCCCGAAGCGCGAAGCGCAAATAGCATAACACAATAGCGTAAGGTAGGAAGAAATTTAAAAAATTTTTTATTTTAAAAATTAAAATTAATTATCTTAAAATTCTTATAAATTCTAAATAATTTACTACAATCGAGAAAAAATATTTGAAGAGTCATAATAATAAATACTACACCAAAATAAGATCTTTATAACAATGTTGAAAACAGTGGTAGCGCAAGTGTAGAGCTCAAGGCATCAATAGCGCAAAATGTAAATAGCATAATGCGTAGCGTAACCTATGGAGTATTTATTTTTAATTTAAAAATTAATTAACTAAAAAATTGTAAAATTCTTAATAATTTCTTAAAATTAAAAAAAATAAAATTCGAAGACTCAAAAATGTTAATAAATATCACCAAAATGATACTTCAAGGTCCAAAAATTAAGACTTACAAAGATTAAGAACATATATAAACATGAACATAAAATGAAACATAACTGCTAAACGAATGAAGTAGATTAGTTTTCTTCACTCTAATCAAATATCCCTAATTCAAACATCAAAATAAAAAAAAAATCAAAACTATGAAATTGAAAAGAATAATCAGAAAAGAATCAAAAAAAAGAGAAACCCTAATAGTTTGGTTGCTAGCTGGAATAAAACAGAATTAAAAAAACAAATAAATACTAAGATATTCTCTGGTAACGAATGTATAGTTGTTGGAGTCTTCGTCACAACTTGAAGAAATTGGAGTCCTCGCAAAGATTGAGTATCTTAGTGTTAATAAAACATAATGAAAAAGGGGGAAAAAAAGGTTCGTCACTTGTGTTTATACCTTAAATGTTCAGTTAAATAAAATGGTATGTTTATAGCGCAGACTATTTAAGCTAAGTTACAATGTACAAATAGCGTGAGCTACACAAAAATAGCGCAGAGCTATGTAGAAAATGAAATCTGTACATTAGCTTTGTAGCGGAACAGGTAGAGTTAGGTTCCATAACGAGCTATTTTGAGCTTCATAACACGCTATTTTATACATTGATGATTAAGGAGAACGTAATGTTGCTACTTTTGGATTTTGAAGAAGAAAATATAGATCTAAATGACGATCTTGGCCTAAAAATATAGTTTGTAACTCCTTGTTGTTGAATCAGAATCGGTTTGAAAAGTGACTGTTGAAGGTGGTGGGTTGGGGAGCGGAGTTTATGTAGCGGACTGAATACGTCTTCGGAGGCCAAGGTTGGATGCCTCCACCCTGCAATGACCCATGACCACCGCAGTGCAGAGGCCCACCCCTTGTTCCCTGACAATCTGTACACCATCGATAACAGACCCATGCGAGGAGCCACATCCATGGGTCTCAACTCGTTTAGGGTGGTCTAGGATAGAGAACAGTGGAGATTGGAAATGGGGTGGGTTTTGGGTGGTGTTCCTAGCTGGTGGTTTGGTGGTCAGAGGTGGGATTTTGCATTCCAAAACTCATCAACCCAACAAAGAGGAGGAGGGTTGTTCATGTGTAATTCTTTTTTTTTGAGGGGGGGGGGACCAAATAGGAGAAGGGGAGGAATTTTTTCCCAAAATGACCCTTTTTTTGAAAATTTTTCCCAAACTGACCTACTTTTTTTCCCCTAAATGACCCACTCGCTTTTTGAAAAAGCGATTCTGGGATTATTCCCCTCGCTTTTTCAAAAAGCAAGTCTTATGTTGCAGATTTTCAACATCTCAAGACTCGCTTTTTGAAAAAGCGAGGGAAATAATCCCAGACTCGCTTTTTCAAAAAGCGAGTCTTTAGTTTTTCTGCCCAGCAAGAGCGGAAGGCTCGGCTGGCGGAAGGGTGGTGTTTCGGGGTGACAAGGGTCGACGCGATTGCAAGAGCGGAAGGCTCGACTAAGACGAGGGGAGTGGACGGCACCTCGGGGTCGCGTTAATAGCGACGGAGGAGGAGCGCGGCGGCTGAGATGGGGAAGAAGGCGGCACTGGGTTGCAGGCGGAGGCGATAGGGTTCTTCGGTGGTGGGTTTGACTGCAGGAAGCGAAGCTCCGGCAATGGAGGGAGAAGGCGAGCGGCGGGACTTCAATGGTGGGGTGTGGAGAGGAAGACGAGGCGAGCGGAGGAGGTGGAGTGCGGCGTGGGTTCTGTGGTCGTTGGGAGAGAGGAAGAGTAAGCGGGAGATGGAGGAAGAGAGAGAGAGGGCGGGAGATTGGGAACTTAACACAGCAAGTGAAACAAGACAAGTTCAAGCTCTTAAATTGGGAACAATGACAAAGACTAACACACTCATTAATCTTCGTCAATCTCACTCAAAATTTCAAATCATTCTCTAATTTGCTTAAGTAATGAAATGAGAGAGCAAAAATCAAAGAAAAATAATATATATATAAGAAAAATTAGTACACTAGGAGATAGCGGTGGGTTTTAAGCCTAATAAATGTGTCAACAAAATAAGTGAACTCACAGTAGTCATAAAGTTTTCAAGGCGACGTACCAGGTGGTTCCCAAGGGCGAGGGGTGTGCAGTGAAGATAAGCTTCGAGTACGAGAAGGCGTGCAAGGAGGTGCCGGAGGCTGACACAGTGAAGGAGGTGACTGAACAAACCCTCAAGGAGTTGGATGCTTATATATGCGCCTAAAGAACTAAGATGTAAGAACTAAGAAGAGGGGATTATGAGGTTTGAGGTCAAATGAATAAGTGATGCATCTAGGTTTTACGTAATGGGATGTTTCATGTTTGGAGTTCGACGGGGAGACGAATGGAGGGAGGCGAGGTCGGAGATAGTTGGGCCCCAAACGACACTCGCTTTTTGAAAAAGCGAGTGTGGGATAAATCCCCTCGCTTTTTTAGACAGCGAGTGTGGCTGGGCAAAAAAAAAGTCAAGACTTGCTTTTTGAAAAAGCGTGTGGGATAAATCCCCTCGCTTTTTCAGAAAGCGAGTGTTGCTGGGCAAAAAAAGTCAAGACTCGCTTTTTGAAAAAGCGAGTGTAGGATAAATCCCCTCGCTTTTTCAGAAAGCGAGTCTTGAGATGACGAAAATCAACTTCTCAAGACTCGCTTTTTGAAAAAGCGAGGGGAATAATTCCAGACTCGCTTTTTCAAAAAGCGAGTGGGTCGTTTAGGGAAGAAAAAAAGTAGGGCAGTTTGGGAAAAACTTTCAAAAAAGGGTCATTTTGGGAAAAAATTCGAAGGGGAGGGGGTTAAACATTGTCCACAAGTACATTGAACTCGAAGTTTACATTTTAAAGTTGAACACTCATCTTTTTCTTATTTCAATCTGGAAGTAAAGATTGAATAGGTCATGCTAGTGGACACTATGTAAATTACCAATAAAACAGCTCAATTCCTCTTGTGCATTTAAGAAGGTTATATAAAAGCTCTTTAGCGAAAGCAAATCTAAAAGCTTGTTTAGTTGGCCAAAGAATTATTCTTTCATAAGAATGAGAGATCCTTATTTACCTTAAACAACTCACAAATACTACTTCTATTTGACAGAATGCACCATATAAAAGCTAAACAGGTTGAAAAAGGCTCATAAGTGACGAAATCTTGAATAAAATATTGACTGTAAATAAAGAGAGTATTTTGTGTATACTACCCTATTAAAAGGTTATATAAGAGTGTTTTATGTTTGGATATTAATATCTACTCCAATAAAGATATTATGGCTATTCTGATTGTTAAATCTACTTAACCAACATCTTTAAAATAATAAAAAGGGCAAAAACCAAAGTACCCCTAAACTTTTGGCAAATCTATATAATAAAATACAAAGAAAGCTATCAAGTGGCTCTTCTTCACTCCCCCCAAAATTAAAGGCCAAGATCTAACCTCTCAAAACACATTTTCCCCCCCAAAACTCAAATTCAAATCCCCCAAAACAACTCCTTTATTTATTTAACACACACACACACACATACACTCTCTCTCTCTCTCTCTCTCTCTCTCTCTCTCTCTCTCTCTCTCTCTCTCTCTCTCTATATATATATATATATATATATATATATATAAAAACATGAACTTTTATTTACACCTAATTATTTTCACACTATTCAAATTTGAGTTACATAATTGTTGATTTACTTTTTACAAGGCTTTTATATGTTGTATCGTTCTGAAGACGTGCCGTAGGCACGTGCCCACGGAAAAATCTAGTGCTCATATAACATTTGTAAAAATACATTATACTCATTCTTCCGTTAACTTAACTCATTCCGTTAAATATGAATTATTCAGTTACTGTTTTACCCTTACCCTTTCATAGCTAATCTCTTTTTTTTTCTTTCCTTTCATAAGTAATTTCTTATGTTTTCCCATTTAGTTCATGCATTGAAGATAAACTTTGTATTAGTATTATATTTAGAGACTGATAACAATGCTAGTTAGGAAAAATGATATATAGCATGATAATTAAAAAGCAACGACTGAAGGTAGATGGAAACAGACTTGGATTGTGACAATTAAAAAGGACACATGAGGTTTTAATTCAAAAGGAAATGATCCTTAAAGTTGAACGAGCAATGATTCTTGTGGACATCCCAAAATTCAAATGACGAAGAAAAAAGCTTGGAAGATTTCGTGCAGATGTTCGTGCTTATACAGGCATATCGAAAATCATTAGTATGGGAAAATGCATGTACAGAATAAATATATAACAGGAAAATGTAATACTCACCAATCACCAGCATGGTAGGGCTAATCATACACATAAGGTTCAGTCTGATAAACTGCTCGGCTAAGACTATTACTAAGGTCATCGTCATCTGCCTGGGAAACATTATGGACTGCCTAGTCAGCAAAACTCAGACGGGTTTCGTCAAGGGCAGATATATCCTAGATTGTGTGGCCACGGCGGAGCAAGTTATCTACTACTGCCATACGAGCAATTCTAAGAGCTTCCTCCTAAAGCTTGATTTTGAAAAAGCCTACGATTCGGTCGACTGGGAGTACCTGCTGGAAGCTCTCCGAGGAAGGGGTTTCGGAAATAAATGGATAAGATGGGTCAGGCAGTGCTTGCACTCTAGCAAAACGGCAATCTCGGTGAATGGGACAGCAGGGCCGCCGTTCCCGTGCAAGAAAAGACTTCGGCATGGCGACCCACTATCACCACTTCTATTCACTATCGTAGCAGATGTGCTGAGGGGTATGCTAGAGAATTGTCGAAGCAAAGGTTGGATAACGCCAGTGGCCAGCAGCACGTCCAATCAAGGGTGCACGATTATGCAATACGCTGACGACACCCTACTGTTTGGTAATGGGACCAAGTCAGAAACTGTTTGCTTTAAAGGGGCACTCTACTGTTTTGAAGCCTGGTCAGGTCTCAAAATTAATTTCCACAAGAGCGCTTTGACCCTAATTACGCTATCCGATGCCGAAACACGGATTCATGCCACCATACTAAACTGTGGGACGGAGGAGTTCCCGATCAAATACCTAGGGCTACCGCTCAGACCTGGGAGGCTCACTAAGTCGGATTGGCTGCCTATTATAGACAGGGTGGAGGACAGACTGGCTGGTTGGAAAGGAAAAACGCTCTCACTAGGGGGCAGAGTGGTACTCATAAACTCAGTACTGTCTAATCTACCCATTTACTACATGTCGTTCTTTGAGCTTCCTAAATGGGTTATCCAAAGGATTGACCGGATCCGGAAAAGATTCCTGTAGAAAGGGGCAGATTCGAATAGGGGAGGCTACCACCTGGTCAAATGGAGTATCGCCAGTATGAAGAAGAAGCATGGGGGGCTAGGCATCATCGACCTCAGAGATATGAACCTTGCCCTTTTGCGGATATGGTGGTGGAAGGTATTCCACCAAAGTGGGGAAGGATGGCAGGATTTCATCCAGTCTTACCTCCGGGGAAAAGGTATGAGAAATTTAGGCTTCCCAGTAGGGCCTAAAGTTTCGCGCTTCTGGAAAGGAATTACAAAAGCAAGCATACCATTAAACTCAGCAGTTACGTCGACGATTGGAAATGGATGGTCAACTAGATTTTGGTGGGACAAATGGTGTGGGGCCCATACCCTTAAGGAATCCTTTCCTGACCTGTATGAGAAAACGAATCGGCTAAATATTTCTGTGGCCGAGACTTGGAAGAGGGGAAATTGGAGACCGTCTTTCCGAGGAACTCTTACCCAAGAGTTACAGCAGCAACTCCTTGAATTGCAAGAACACATAACATGGACAGGTGTAATGTGCGCGCAAGGCCCAGATCAGATGTGCTGGGGACTAGAAACCAAAGGAGTCTTCACGATCAGGTCTCTGTATCACCGAATTCACTATCGAGGATGCAGACCCAACTGGGCTAAGGTGTTATGAAAGGCAAAAGCCCCCCTTAAAGTCAGAGTCTTCCTCTGGCTAGTACTCAATAATGCAATCCTCACCAGAGAGAACCTTGCCAAAAGACAACCACATATTGCGATCAACTGTGGTTACGGAAGATTTGAATCACCTTTTTATTCACTATCCTAGAAGTAAGGCAGCTATGGTGGAGGTATTACGACCCTTAGGAACAGATGACTACCCTAAAAAATATGAGGATTTGTGGATTGGCTCCAAATTTGCCACGAGTCGCGAAGAAATGAAGGATGCGTGGTACATTGCAACTGCGGCAACTACATGGGTGTTATGGCTATACAGAAACAATTTTTATTTTCGTACTTCTTGTAATAGTATTTCTGGTAACCTTACTCATGTCATGCATCTTATCTCTTTTTGGGCTACAGCTGCCGCCACAGGAGCAAGAGGGAGGATTGACTGAGTCTTCCGGGTGGAAGAATTTGATGACGATGAGGTAGAGTTTGGGCCGACACTGGATTAAGGGATGGTGCCCTACACCAAGTCACTCATTAGCCGCCAGCTTTACTATTTTGTGTTTTATCGACCTACTGTACTTTTGGTAGTTTGATGTAGGGATAGTTAGACCCACCACCCAGGGTTTGTTGGGGAGGTATGTTTTTATTTCCTGTACTGTACGTCTGTATTTCTCCCGGTCTTCTGGGGTGTTTTATTAATTTCTTATTAATGAAACAGGGTGGCGTTATCCCACCTTTAACCTAAAAAAAAAGGTTCAGTCGATGCCCCCCCCCCCCAAAAACTGAAATACATACCATTACTTTTTTATTGGGAAAAAATCATACACATACTGTTTTCTTTTTCTTTTGGGTAAAAATAAAAGTCCCCCCCCCCTCTCCCCTACCTAAAATATCATCTGTTTCTTACCTAAAACTTGTTAGGTTTTGTGAGAATTTAACAATTGAAAAATTGGATTAATATCTAGATCTAAGTTGCTTGAGATATTCACCCTAGGTATCAAGATTGGAATACCTAGACTGTTATTACAAGCCTGGTTTGGGTACAAGGTTCTCAACCCACTCAACCCGCATTTCGATATTCATTCAATTAGTACGTGTAACACACGTGTTACCTATAGAATAAAATTACACATAATAATATTCATATAGTGAGAATATACTTATATATCCAACAATCTCCTCATATATTCTCAATATATAAACGTACTGGATTATCTCATCAGTTCAACATAAAGCTGAATGGCTGATAGCAGTCTTTAAATAGAAGAAATGCATCACTCAATGTACTAAATCAATTATAAATCTGAATAGTTCAAAAAGACTAAACCAAAATAATTAAATAGTTCTCAAACCATATCACAACAGAATAGTTCACAATGACTAAACTAACTGGAATAATCTGTCATAGTTCAAAATCAATCAAAGCAACTAAACTTCAAGAACAAAATAAGAGTTTTAAGCTCAACGAACATAAGAGTCTTAAACTCAACAAAAGTTTTACCAAACAAGTGACTAATTTATTCTCGAGAGAAATAAACTGAAGCTCTATCCTTGCACACTGCTTTATGTTTACTCCTCCATTTTGAGAAAATCATTATTTTAAAATCTATGTTGACAGATTCAACTCCTCTATCTTTGCTAGCTTATTGAAAATAAGAATATCAAGAGACACATCTCTAAAAATTTCAACGAATTTTACAAAGTATCTAGTTTCACAGAAGAACTTAGTATAATTCATAATTAGCTTAGCAAAAATGTAACACAAGTATCACAATCAAGTTTATTTAATTAAATAAAGAACAAGAACTATTATAGTTTCTACACAAGAACTATACTATGTTTCATATTGGAATGATAGAACAGTCAAATCAGTTATGGTTAATTCTGAATCATCAAAATTGAAATGAAACAAGAATCCATAAAAGAGATATATCATCAAAATTGGAATGATATAACGACATTCTAAACATCGGAAACACATTGACAAGTTTTCATATTTCGTATTGGAATAATATGATTATTCTAAGTAAATTTTCTAGATATATAATACCATCAAAATTGGAATGAGTTTATATATTTGTGGAGTTTATGTGAAATCATCAAAATTATCTAAAACATGTCAACTGCCTAAAATTGATGCTTAAGTTTAAACTTCATTATGGTTCCAATTGGATTCTAAATTTCAAAACAATTAGGATGTTAAAGCTTTGACTCAATAGCTTTTAACTCCATTTCCCCCACAGTTTTGATAATTAGATCACATTCAAGTATCTTAGCAAGAGCATTAGCCATATTTTATTTCAATTGCACTTTATTTATGAGAAAGTTCAATTAGACTTCTTTCAGCCTTAATATACTCCTCTTACTATTATAGAGTGAGTTATGAGCTACAGTGCATTATAGTTTGATAGTCGCATAACAAAATTAAAGAGTTACTTAAACTTCTTAATGGATAACTAGTAACAATTTCTTCAATCCACTCAGCTTTTTTCCCTACAGAGGATAACACATAGAGGTCCAATTTCATGGATTATAGAATAGTGCCTGTTTGCCTTTTAATTTCCATGATATTTCTGTTCCTCCTAGTGTAAATACATATCCACTAGTTATCGAATTTCACTAAATTCTGAGCATCATAATGCATCAGATCAGTTATTCATTCGAAGAATGACTAGAGTATCACAAAGCAAACTCTTGAGTACCACTCAGGTGTCTTACTAGCCTCTTAAGGGTACTCAAATATGTATAGGATTATTAATGAATTTGCAGATCATACCTACCTCAAAGGCTAGGTCTATTCTAGGGCAGATCTTTGTATACATGAGACTTTAATTCTTTTCCAATGATCTACCTGTCTCATAGTTGCACCATCATTAGATGTCAAACTTTTATCATAGTCATAAAATGTTTCAAAAAATACTTTCAATCACTATATCACCACTTTTGAAACACATTTTGATTTGATGAGTTTGACTAAGAGTTATCCCTTGCCAACCGAAACTCACCCTTATACCTGTGGTGTCCACAATACCTAAGTTTTTCATGTTGAATTCTTTGGATAACACAATTTTAATTTCATTTGTAATAGAGATGTCACTTCCAAGAACAAGCCCTTCAACAACACAAGTAAATAATAACCATTATATTTGACACACCACAAAGTTAAAGACACTGATCTGAATTACTTAATTCATATACTAGGTTCTTTAAGAAATTTGTCAAATTATTTATTCATTGGCTATACCTGTTTTAAGAATATATAATGATTTTACTAAATTGTAAATCTTGTTCACCAAACATATTAGTTCAAAACTTTCCAGTACATTACTGTTCAGTACAAAACATCAAGTACAAAACTTTTAGTACAAAACTATTTAAATATCATTTATGAATAACAAAATTTTTAATAGATGTAAGGGTAAGAAGAATACTTATTGTAGCAATATGACAAACATGTGAGTAGACATCAAATAAATCTACCCCAATTTTCTTAGTCAATCTATTAGCTACTCAAATGCATAAAAATTGCAACTAAATAATCAAATTAAGTTTCTCTTACAAAATCCCACTTACTTACTATAGTTTTGGCCCCTTTCGGCAGATCAACTAAATTAAAGTATTATTGTATGACACAAAATTATCTCATTGTCTACTAAAGTCTCTTCTTAGCTTATTTGTCATTCGGGTTTTTAAGTGTCAGTAAGAATGGTTCTTAATCCCAACTGTGAATCATTGACTGTGTCTGTAGGACTAGATTATTTCATATATTTATCTTTGATGAACACATCCTCAAAGAACTCTACAAGTCTAGATTGTCCTAACACAAATTAGATAGATCTAAAATCTGTCTAAAGAACCATATTCTGCACTTTCTGAGTACACACAAATATTTGTTATAGGTCCAACTTTAGGACTTCTAGGGTCATGTAATCTAACAAATATATCACAACACAAATTTTCACTTTAACAAAAATTATTTGTATTTTCATGTCATGATCTACAAGGTGTATTCAATTTAGAGTGTAGTAACACATTAGAGATATGATTAACAATACAACTTCACTCATAATTACACAAGACAAACAACAGTCAATAATATAGAATTCAACATTTCACTAAGTGTTTGATTCTAACTTTATCAATATCGTTTGACTGTTGAAAGTAGAGTGCAGTAGAAATTATGCCAAGTGCAAACTTCTCTTAAATTGTTAAAACATATCCACCACCTCTATCAAATCTGACCCTTAATTTTGGCATTTAACTATAATTTTTAATTCATTAAGAACAATAAGTGTTTCATTCTTCATATATATGACAGACTTATATTAATCATCTACAAAAGCAATTAAATACTTCTGACCAACAATTATCTCACATAGTTAAAAAGCTACTGAGATCACAAATATCAGAATGTATTGATTCAAAAAGTTATGAACACCTAGATACCATACAAAATGTTTTTCTGGTGATCAAAATCTGAATTCAAACTTCACATTTATCAAATTTAATGAAGTGTCATTTAGTAGAATTATAAGTTTTAGCAAGAACAAACAATTTAATATATAGTTTTCAAATCCTAGCCAATTATGCTATGTTCAGGAACTATACACAATTAGAACAATTATTATTAATTATCTTATTTGTTAAACTCAACTTATACATGCGATTGGCAATATAGGTACAATATAAGAGTTAATACAAAATAACTCTACCACATTTCACAAAGCTATTTGCTTTCTCTAGTGATTATAACAATGTCCACTTGCTCATGCGAAGAGTTCTTTCCTTTCTTCGTTTTTCATCATCTTTATAACGTTAAATGAGATAATGACTAACATATTATAATTTAACTTTGCACACACAGTACAATGATCGAGAAAGAACAAAACGTAACTAAGAGAGTCATATTCTACATTAAGAGATGCTCTCTCCTAAGTTACAGACATTTGTTATACATCTTATACATCAAAGATTTATATTTTATTTTATTTGAGAAGCAAATATATAATCTCACACAAAACTGCAAACACTGGATTTGTTAAAATATCTATACACATAGTATGATAAAGCACTTAACAACACTAAACATGCTAGTTTTCATCGCGAGAATAACTATAATCTAAAACTCTTAATCATGTAATCAAACGCACAAAACGTTCACACATTCATCACATGAAAATACTAATCAAGATTAGAGTAGATCATACCGACACTTCAAGTTAGAAGTATTTTCCAAATTTGATAAAGAAGCCTGCGTGGTGCAGACTTATTCAACCGTGATGCATATCCATCGTCTCCAACATACACAATTTGTAGGTAACATTAAAGTTCCTACATTAATCAAATTGTTATAGATTAGCCAATTCTACAAATTATTAGCACTGTTTAATTCTAGCAACAATTTAATTGGAGATCCAAACTTTATAGTCAAAACATATAGTTTAACTTAACAAAAATAGATATTTGATTTTAGCACATAGCCAAAACAACAGTCTAACTTGTATTTAATTAAACAGATGATTAATAATACAATCTCGAACTTAACCACTCAGCATCATAGTAATTCTATAATTCAAAAATAAAGCTTAAAACGAATGTTTTGAACTTCCAGCACGTAGCAAAATATTTAACAAAAATTTAATACGAGAAAAGTAAAGAACTTATCTTTCACTGTCTCTTCCCCTTCAATTGATTAGAGACAAATCGGTTTCGAAACAAATCCGATCTATCCCGTATTGCACCCAAAACACCACACAACAGACTCAATCTGGAGGAAAAGCCTTATCGACAATCGAGAGTATCTCAATCTGTGCCAAACCCAATAAGGGACAAATCCACTGCTCTCTTTGAGCAAATCCCACCCAATTCTAATCAAACCAATCTCAATTTTAAGGATTGAACTTAGTGGGGGAATTTCAACAAACATGTTGTGGGCAGTTCTGAATTGAACTCAAAACCCCTGTCACTCAAATGAGAGAGAACCCAACTGACCATAAGTGAGGAGAAGGGAAACCCAGATCTGATGAAGAACACAGTGGATTGAATTCGGGTCTGCTGTGAGTTTGGGTTCAAATCCGATAACACAAGAATAGATCTTGCAAGTGATAACTGAAGATCGAAGTCCAAAACGAATTTGGGTTCAGTCTTTGGGTTCTGATCTACACAGAAAACGAACAGGAGGAGGAAGAAGACGGGGTGCGGTGACTGAGGGAGGTGTGGCACCGTTGATCAGCGACCAGCCACGATGACGACAAGGGCGGCTCAGTCGACGTCACACAAGATCGGGATCTTCTCTGGTCGACGCCTCGAGTGAAGGTCGGTGAGTGTATGAGGGAGCGACGACGACTAGCCAACAGAGCTCCTTCGACGATTGGCGGCGAGCGTCTGTGGGAGAGATGACGCCGACAACGATGGCGTTCGTCGGTGACGGTGGTCGCAACGTCTTCGAGGGCTTCGACGAGATCCGATGAGAACGACGGGATCCAACAGAGCTCATTTTCCCCTTTTAATTAATCTCCCAAATGACTAATTAGAAAATCTCAAGATTGTTAGGTTTTGTGAGAAATTAACAATTGGGAATTAGGGTTAATATCTAGATCTAAGTTACTTGAGATATTCACCCTAGGTATCAAGATTGGAATACCTAGACTGCTATCACAAGCCAGTATTTATAGGATAAATACTGGTTTGGGTACTGAGTTCTCAACCCACTCAACCCGCGTTCCGATATCCATTCAATTAGTACGTTTAACACACGTGTCACCCATAGAATAATATTACACATAATATTATTCATATAGTGAGAATATACCTATATATCCAACAAAACTCACTACAAACCCACTTTAATGTTTAAGAATTGAAGAAAGGGGAGAAAGGAAAAAAAAGATTGAGATATAAAAGGGTAAGGGAAGAAATGTAATTTAATAATTCAAAGTTAACGGATGAATGAGTATAATATATTTTTTCAAACGTTATATAAATAGTTTGTATTCAGGCCAAATGTTGAGGGGGTACTTTAGCTTTTTCCCTACTAAAGAAAGTGAAATTTTGATTGTTAGGATGGTTGATCAAGTAGATGTAACATTATACTTCATGCAGGTAGAGAAAAGTGCAACCTTCAGAAACTTTACAGTTCCTCATTTGCATAAAAGCTTTTGACATTTCCTCCTTTTTGTTTGCAAATTTTGTGTAGGCCATTACATCCACATCAACCAGGCCCACATTAAATACCAGAATTGCCGATGAGAAACTAGGGCCTGTAATTTCTAACATGCAAACATGTAATTTTAAGAGTAATACTATATCCATTACCAATTCCACTACCATTCACTTCACTATCTTATGTGGCACACTCCTATTGGAGAGTTCCCTCACCTACTCTCTCTTTCCCTACCTATTGGAATGTGTCACCTAAGGTAGTGAAGAGAAATGTAGTAGAATTGGTAGTGGATGTAGCATTACTCTGATTTTAATATGGGCATAGATAATATGGGTGTGGGGACCCACAGTAAATTTGCGAAAAAGCTTTGTAAAGGCCAAACGCCAATTATGAAAATGATTAAATAGAGCATATTGTTGCTACTTTTTCAGTGTGGGAGCAATCGAATGATGAGCTCGGATTTTGAGGGGAAAACTATAGATCTAACTATCAACCATGTCCTGGAAATATAATTTAGAAATCCTTGTTGCTGAATCAGAATTGTTGGGAGTGCTTGGATCTTAATTGGACGGCTGAGATATCGCCGGTGAGCCTGCACAAAATCTAAACACCGGGTTGACCCTAGTGAAAGACCTTCCGACGCTTAAGTCAATAACTCTGGAAAAAAAAGGAGATTATTTTTTTGCTAAATGATTGATTACCTAAGGTGAAGGGTATTTACATCCTAGAAGTTTGTTCCAAAAGATAGACTTAAAAATGAATCTTTTGGGTTTAACTGCTGATTCTCATAGTTATGTGATAGAGTTAGTTGATAACTCTATTGAAGATAAAGGATTTGGTTAACAGCTTTTAATTTGCTGGAACTCCCCTTGTTGGGCATTAAATTAGCCATAATTGTTGGCTTGGTTGAGTTGGTGGCCTGGACCAGCTGTAAAATTACTGTTCTACCCTTAGAAGCTTTGAGATGGGTGCTGGAATTGTATGACCCTGATTCACTGCAACTTTACCGACATCATAAGCACCCACTCTTGAAGGTTGGGTGTCACAGCATTCGAGGAGTCGTTTGCCTTATTTCAGAAGATCTAAAGAGCTTGTCTGACTTTCATGGACGAATGGAGATGCTGGGAACCTTGTTTGAAGCTTCTGGAGTAATAACTAATTTTGTGGATTTTATGGGTATTTAAGGAGTTTTTTCCCAGTTTTTTTAGAATTTTAAATTAATTTTCCCTTTTTAAAATTATTTTTCAAAAATTTCAATTAATGTTTAGGTTTATAATTAAAGTTTCTAAATTCATAATTAATGTTTGGTAATTTTAAAATTATTTCTCAGAATTTTTAATTAACTTTTTTGATTCTATAATTATTAAATAGTTAATCAAAAATCAAACCTGCCGTGAAATTTGGAGCAATCCAATGGTGGAGTATTGCAGTGCAGATCTCAAGGAGATTGGACAGCTCGATGCACTTAAAGATACCCCCTGCTCCGGTCGGCTCCTCAGAGTGTCTTGCCGAGCAAGAGGCTGATGTCACCTTCGGGCGTCAGTTGACGTCCCCATTATTATTATTATTATTATTATTTCTTTCTCCTTCCTTCGTTTTCTTTTGGGCCCGATCGGTTATAGCACCCCCCGCCCTCTTCCCTTCTTTTGTCATCTACTTTTTTCCACCATTTGTCTTTTCAATATTTTTCTTTCCTATAAGCCATGTTTATGGTCTCTTTGGTTGACGATACTTACCCCTCAGGCCGTATAGCTAAAGGAGTGCCATATTCCCGACCCACGAGAGAATAGAAAGGGAAAAAAGTAGCCAAAATTTCTCTGGTCATATTAAAACAGACTGTTGAGAGAAGGAGGGAGGCAGGTACATTCAAGCTATTTCATCCTCTTGTTAATCCTCTTATATGCCAATATCCTGAGGACTTGGAGGATTTTACACGGTATGGGATGTGACACGAGAAACCCAACTTTCGCGACACCATGGAGGCTGACTCCACCATGCCAATCTTGATGAGGGAGGATCTCTCCAAGGTCAGGGTCGCCTTCGAGATTCCCCTTGAGTTTGTACTACTTCTTCCTGTCCTTGGAGTTAGGCGTGTTCCGTGATTTTCGATGAGTTCTGCATCTTCCCTTATGATGCATTTTATGAGGGGTTGCGTCTTCCCCTACACATGTTTGTGAAAGGGGTTTTGAACTGGTATATGCTTAGCTCGATTCAGTTCATGCCGAACATGTAGAGGCATGTAACCGACTTCATCCTGCAGTGTCAGAAGGCTGGCTTCAAATTGAACCTGACTATATGGAGGAGGCACTTCAAATTCCACCAGAATAACAAGACGGAGCATCAGTTTTATCTTTCCCCACCTACGGACGTGAGAGTGATCGAGAACCTAGCCTTAATTAAATATTGCGAGGAGAAGTTGTTCATCATCTATACTTCTGAGCCATGGGGGATTCCCACCATGTGAAGAGAGGGTGTCCCCAAGAGAGCGACGGCCGAGCCAGTGGAAAATATGGAAGCGAAGAAACTAAGGAATGCCCATCTCCAATACAAGACGATAAAGTGGATGAGTATGACAGCTGAGGTGTAATATCCTCAAAATAATTAATAGTTATTTTGTACAACAATATTTTACATATAAATATTTTTGCACGTGTGAATAAATTTTTATCAATTAATTGTGTATGTTTTCATAAGTTATATTTAACATCTTAACATCTTAACATCTTATAAAACAAATAATTTAGTGTTAACAAACACATTGAGTTATTGGTTTGGCCCAGCCCAATCTAACTTAATTGAGCCCATACCACATAAACATAGGCTCAACCATGCTAAATTAACCATTCATATCACAATTACAAATGTGAACGAGGGAGCCAACAACTTTTGACTAGAAGTATGCTTAAGCTTATGTGTACACTAGGTTTGCTTAGGTGTAACCTTAGGGAGCTTACGTATAATCCTAGGATGGTATATTTAAGGACATTAGCCAACACAAGCCACCATTTCTTACCTAGGGTAGGTGATGTGTAACTCTAGGGTTACACATATGTGTTACACATATGTGTAACCCTAACCCTAAGGGGTTATTGATTATAAGGGTTACTAAGCAACCCTAGAACCATCCACACACATCCACACAACCCCACATCCCACTCACCCCCCCCCCCCCCCCTGCCTATATATATATGTGTGAAGGCATGAAGTACCCTAGCTCACTTCCATCTCCCTACTTCCATACTTCACTCCATACTCCACTTCACTCCAAACATTCTCTTAGTTTTCCTAAAGCTATATTTGGCTATTTGGAGCAAGAATAAGGAGGAGACGCAAGCTAGGAGGAGAAGAATCAAGCTTGAAACTGTTGGAACACTCTATAGCGAGGTGAGTGTTCTCCTAATCCTTTGTATGTTAGTTTCATGAATTGATTGATTGTTTGATGTAGCTTATGTGGAAATTGTTGTGAATAGAAGTATGTTAGAAAATAAGTTAAGTAGATGGAATTGCTAGTAGATTGAATTGTTAGAAGAAGAAAAAAAAAGATGTAGTTTGTGATGGGTAATTGAATTTCCAACCACTAGATTAAATTCTAGACTTTGCATGATTGGATTCACACTCGTGTAATTAGAATAAATGCATGGAATAATTGTGTGATAAAACATATTCATATTAGGATTTTGTTGTAGAATTTATGGAACGAGAAGTTCGCATATAAGGTGTTCGATAAAATGTCCAAATGAAGATATGAGCGTATATGAATGAAAATGTCTAGTAGAACAATATGCTATGAGAAATAAAGTTGTAATTGGGATTTTAATATCAGGTGAATATAAGTTAGTACATACACATGTGTGAAATGACGTAGTGTGGGAGATAATTTTAATAAGTACAAGTTGTTATGAAGTGTTCGATGAGATGCCTATAACATATAGTGTATTGAGATGGTTGGGAATGACCATACTTGTTGTGTAGGTGATGTAAAGTAAATACCCCCATTTCGTGCATAATAGTATTGAATATTGTGTATACTAGTTAGTACATGTTCAGATTCGAATAACGTTTGGAATGGGATGAGAAGAGTTCATTAATGGTAGTTTGTCATATGGTGTTGTCGTTCCAAAGTGTCAATTGTTGTTGTTCCTTTAGGCCGAAATTGGACTAAGTTTGGGTAAACTTTATGGCATAATTTTGATGGTCAAGTTAAATACTAGTTAGGTCGAGTTTGAACTTGTTACTAAGTTGATTAACATGTGAAACTAGGTTGGAGTTGCTTGATGTTTGACTATTCGATTATTAAGTTAATCTAGTAAATTGAAGTTACTCTAGCAAACTTGATTAGGTCAACCTAGGAAATTAACCTAGAAATTAGAAGATGTGATAATGGAGTAGGTCTGTATTGCGAGGGATCAAAACCTATAACTAGGAGTACATTCAAGCTTGACTGGGGAGTATGTAGTATGGGATGCATACGTTTCTAATCAAGTGTGCATTAGAATAAGAGCAATGTGTGCATTTGATTTGTGCATTAGATTCTAGGTCATGACATACACCGACACATTTGTTGTATGATATTCACATTTTTTTGCATTAATATTTATTTTTGAGAATTTTGGAGATCGAGGGTTTTATCCGTATTGCATCAGTTGCATTCAACTGCCGTGCCCACAGTTGGTTAGTTTGCAGGATTGCCTGATCGTGGAAACATATGACTCTAGTAGTGGAGCATCCAAGTGGAGGATATAGTTACTTGTACAATGTAATTTATTGGTGAAATTCGTGATGTAATTTATTGGTGTAATTATGATAATGTAATAAAAGTTTTTAATTTCCTAGGATTTTCTGTGTTGTGTACTCATTTGAAGTAAAGATCCTGGATTGTGTCATGAGTTTCTAGCATACGGAAATCAGGGCGCTACATGAGGTCCTTTTTGAGGGGGGTCAATATCCCAATGGACCCTAGTACGATTTTAGTTGTAGCTTTTTCATTTGCTAAATGCTTAGTTGTTTTTTCTTCTTATTTTTACCATGTTCTCATATTTCCCTTTGTTTTCTTTCGTAAAGGTACAGAATATGGACTTTGACATGACCGTGTCGGTTTGTTATGGATTGAGCAACAAGATACCTGAGGAGAGGAAGAGGAAGAGGACCACGAGCAAGCTGTCACCCAAGAAGGTGGCTAGGAACTCTTCGTCTTTCTTCCCCAATGGTGGCTTTGGGGTCACCTCCTGCTGTGTTGATGAGCCCTGCTGAGGGTGGTCTTTCCCTCACTACAGTCATTGCAAGTGAGCGCCGTCCTTTGGTCGCTGAGGCCAACGCGATCCTCAGCGAAGATGATAAGAAGATTTATGTGCCTGACTAGGGCATTATGCGGTACGATGGTTTCCTTAGTGACTCAGCGAGCTGTGTCGAGGTGGTCAAGCATATCCTTACTCTGAAAGATAGGTACATGCTGAACAATGAGACGATGGGTTCCTCCATCATGGAGATATCTCGAGCGCATATGTCAGTATGTCTTTTCGTTTCTTATTTTTTGCATTCCTTCATACATTCTCATGTTTTGAAGCTCTTCTCCTTTAGAGGTCAATTGCTACTTCAGCAATCTGGTTGACCATATGGTTGAAGAGGAGAGGCTCTGGAAATTGGCGGTCAACAAGGAGAAGTCAGAGACGACGTGGGTTGTCAAGGAGTTGGAGGTGGCAGAGAAAGAGAAGGAGGATCTTCTTGCTCGAGTCCCTCATAGTGAGTCCGAGCTGAAGAGGTAGAGGGGGATTGGCAGCAATGTAGAAGGCGACAACAGTGCAAGAGAAGGATGATGCGGTGGTTGTGATGAGGGCTGAAGCTGAGGAACATCTCTTCACTAACTTGAATAAGGCCTATGCTAAGGCTATTGGGGACGTAGTTGAGAGAGTCTCTAATTTTGATGGGAAGAGATATCACCTGCAACTAAGGCCTGGAGAGGAGCCAGTGGCGGAGGTGTCGGTGGATGAGGAGGAAGAGGTAAAGGAAGATGAGGTGGCTCAGAAGGGGCATGTAGTCAAGGGGGTTAAGAGCCGGGAGATGTGGGGGCAAAGGGAAAGGAAGTGGTCGGGACTTCCACTCAAGTGGCCCCATCGACTGAGGTGGACCCTTTGCTTCCATTGCTTTGGTCTTTCTTTCTTTGTTTTTTGTAGGCACGCCCAATAACAGACTGGCCACCGCTGATGTATCTTCCATTTTGCTTCAATGAAAGTACTTTTGGTGCCCAACTCTTTAGTTCTTTCTTTGTGAGCAGTAACTTTTGATGTGTTGAGTTCGAACTCTTGAGTTTTCTTACCCTTGGAGTTGTGTTTGCATGTATCGTAGTAACTCCCTGCTATTCTTTGTTGGCAGATCTAACTGAGTACCCCTCATCCTAGTGGTACTGGTCTGGAAGTAATGTCTAAGGGAGTAACCTTGGATGCTCAAGCAGCTCAGAGGAACCCTAGGGATGCCTAGAGTGGAGTGGATGGGACTTCAAGTATGGATCCTAGAAAGATAGTGGAGGGAGCCCGTGGTCATGATACGAAGACTCGATCAGCAGGATTGGCACCCTTCTTAGATAGCTCGGGTGGCCGAGGCAGTTCCTCAGTGATTAGGGAGCATCATAAGCAGATCAAGTCTCTGAAACTAAGAGTCCATCTTCCTTGCAGTCGTAAGTGATTAGAGTTGATCCGAGTTATAGGGTGATCTAATGTACTTTAGCCTTTTGGCTTACATCACAGTGAATAAAAGTTTTCTCATATACTCTTGAGCTTGTAATGAGATGTTAATGAGAAAATCTTCTTAGTGTTCAAGCATCGTCTCTTGCCTTCTTTATGTTGTGATGTCATTGCTTGAAGCAAGTCGTGGGAGTAGCCCGGGAGGAGGGTTGTGCTTCATGCTTTCTTATTTACAAATTAACGAGTTTCACGAGTAGTTCGAATGGTCACTTTGAGCCTCAAACTCGCATGTTTGCATGCTGTAAGGGTGATTTCGAGCCATGATTATGAACTCCAACCCTGTTTTTAAAGTCTTATCAAGTTGTAGGGGAAATTCCAAATGATGAGCGCTGCATCGAGCATGCTTGCTTGCAAGTGGCTAAAGCGGTGTTGAGCCACATTTTGGACCACAAACTTATTAATGAAATCTAACGAGTTGTAGTTGCAATTCCGAATGGCAATCCCCTGCTCCAAACTTTTCTTGCTTGCAAGTTGATAAAGCAGGATTGAACTACGTTCTGGAGTCCAAACTTATTATTGAGGTTTTAATGAGTTGCAGGAGTAATTTCGAATGCCTAGCTCTGCTCCGAACTTGCTTGCTTGCAAGTTGCTGAAGCGGCATTGAACAATGTATTGGACTCCAAACTTGTTATTAAAGGGTTCACCGAGTTGTGGGCTTAGGTCAATGGAGGAGGAGCTGGGCACCGAGCTCGTTGTTGATACGCAAAAGAGTAATGCAAGGAATTTTGGAATACAAAATGCTAAGTTTTCATTGAAAATAAACCTAAGTTGCCGCGGTGGCTAGCCTTTATTACATGCTTCTAAGTGGCCACCTTGGTGGATAGTCTTTTTAAAAGTCTGAAAGAATTATAGGTATGAAAGAATCTAGAAGAGGGTGTTAGGCGCCCTCGTTGAACTTCATTATGTGCTTGGCATTCCAAGTCCGTATTCTCTTCCCCCCAGGTTTTCAAGTTGGTGAGCTCCTGGGTGGACGAGACCTTCTATGGTTTGGTGAGAGCTTACCCTTCTTGCGTGGGTTAGAGATTTTGAGCTTTCGGAGGATGAGGTCCCCTTCCTTGATGTTTGTCGGGTGCACCTTCCTGTTGTAGAACTTTTCCACTATTTATTGGTAGTTGTGCCTTCGCAAGGCGGACTTCTTCTGGTACCTTGATGAAGTCAAGGTTGATGCGGAGGTCTTCAAATTTTTTATCTTCAATGATGGAGATGATGCGAGGAGAGGGTAACCCAACCTTCAGAGTGTTTAGTGTTTCGAAGCCGAATGTGAGGTTGAAAGGTGATTTTTCTGTCGGTGTCCTCTTTTGTGGTTATGTTGAACCAGAATACGCTTGGGAGCTCCTCTACCTACAGTCCCTTCGGAGTTTCAATTAATCTCTTCTTAAGGCCGTCGAGAGTTTGCCGGTTGGAGTTCTTGGCATGGCCATTGGTCAAGGGTGGGAGATGGAGGAGAAATGTAGCTGGATCCGTAAAGCAGGTGCAAAATTTGCAAAATCCCTTGTGTAATACCGTAGATCGGCTTAGTTTTAATAATTAATATAGTAGGATATTAGGAATAATTAATTATTATTGTAGGCTTTAATGGGCTTAGTATATATATATGTATATGGGCTTAGTATATGTAGATATGGGTGTGGGAGGCTGTTGCTGCTGATTTTGGTGTAAGAGCAAACAGATGTATTTGTGGATTCTTTAGGAAACAAATATGGCAAACCTGTTGACTTTTCACCGGTGTTTGACTGTTTCTCACTGTTGCCATGAACCTGCTAAAAGTCCGATATATCGGGATGGATCCCGGCGACGAACCCTCCGACACTCAAGTCAGTAATCAGGAAGATTATGATATAGCGATTTGTTTGGACAAATATTGATTACTTTTTTTATGGTGAGGGAGAAGGGTATTTATAGTCTCCTTTAGAGACAGTTTAGAGATAATCATTTATCCTTAAGTCCTGGTGTTTTTGAATAAGATGTAGAGTTTAAATCGTTTCATGATAAGAGATTTAGTTTAAACGTCTCTTAGAGATAACCATGAATTTGAATTATTCTTTAAATGACTTGAGCTGGTTTGTAATGGGTTGTCACCCTGACCCAGTAAGGCAGACCTGTTTTGGGGTTATCAAGCTTGGAAAAGATCCAGTTCCCAATTCAGGCCCGTTTGTAGGTGAAATTACTGTTTTACCCCTGAGAGCTTTATGATTCGTTCCCAATTTGAATGGTCCCGATTTAGTTCTATTTTTAGCCATATCACAAGCCTCCCACTCCTGAAGATTGAGTTTCACAGCCTTTGAGGAGTAGTTCGATCGTTTTTAATGGCTTATAGAATTTATTGGAGTTCTCGGGAGAGTTTGGATCTTGCTCGAGATGTAACGGTGTTATTCTGAGCATACAAAATACCCAAAATTATTTTTAGAATTTTCTGGATTTTTTGTGATTTTTCCATTTTTTTGATTTTTTTCCAATTTTTAATCATTTTTTGAATTTTTTATTCATTTTCTGAATTTAAATAATTAATTTTTGAAAATATTAATTAACTATTCGAATTTAATAATTATTTTTTCAGAATTTTTAAATTATTTTCTGAATTAATAATTATTTTTAGAATTCTTAATTAATTTTTTCAGATTTTTTAATAACTAATTCAAATTAGTAATTAAATAAATTAATTAATATTTACCTGTACACGTGGCGCCATTTGGAGCGCTGATGATGATCAAGTGAGCGCGCATCGCAAGGAGGCAAATTTTCCCTATTTCAGCGTCGGTGACACGAGCGCTCAGATCGCGCTGCCGATCCCGTGGATCGCTGCCACGTGGCATCAAGGTTCGTTTTTTTTTTCTTTTCTCTCTTCTTCCGACTTATTCTCTTTTCTTCCCTCCTTGAGTTCATCTTCGACCCTGCCTTCGACCACACCTCCGACTCCAACTCCAACTCCGTCTCCGATGGCGTCACTGGAGCTCGGCATGGAGATGAGCTCGACGAGTCAATGAAGGTAGGTGTTAGAGCTTGGCATGGGGAGCTCGTTAACGAGCCAGCGAAGGAGCACGACAGTGGAGCTCGGCGATGGGTTCGACGAGGGGAGCTCGTGAAGGGGAGTTCGATGACGGAGAAGCTCGAGCTAGACGGAGCTTGGAGTTGAAGGAGCTCGACTGTGGAGGAGCTCGACATTGGAGGTGATGGTGGTCGGAGCTCGGCAGTGGAGGAGAGGAGCTTGACATGGCCATGGTGATAGAGCTTGACGACGGTGGCATGGGTGGAGCTCGTTGACAAGAGCTCGACGGGTTGAGGTCGAGTTCGACGAAGGAGCTCGACGAGTGGAGCTCGGCGATGGGTTCGACGAGGGGAGCTCGCAAAGAGGAGTTCGATGACGGAGAAGCTCGACAGTGGAGGGGAGCTCGGAGTTGCGGAGTTCGGCGAGACTCCAAACTTTGGCAAGTTGGCAAAGTTGGGTTTTGAGCTCGACGGTGGAGAGGAGCTCGACGACGGGGATGGTTGAGCTCATGAGATCGAGCTTTGGCGAGGAGGGAGCTGGAGGTGTTGGGTTTTGGGTTTGGAAGATGGAGAGGAGCTGACGTTGAAGAAGAGGGGTTTTGTGGATTTGGCGCTCAGTTTCGAAGAAGAAGAAGAGGAGGGGTTGCGGGTTCGGGTCTCTAACGGGTCCGAACCCAACTCGTTAACCCCTTAGAATTAAAAAAAAAAATCTTCTTATTCTCCCTTCGTCTCCGATTCCTCCGTCTTCTTCGAGCGCGAGGCGAGGGGTTCAGAGTACGACAAGGAGATGAGCTCGTCGGAGTTTCAGCAACGGTGGAGTTCGGCACTGGAGGTGGATTTGATCGGATTTTGGATCCAAAGGACGTGGCAAGATCTAAGCCATCGATCAAGATCAAGCTCGCATCATGAGTAGAGGTTTTTTCTCCATTTTCACGTTCGGGGACATGTTTGCTCAGATTTTGGATCCAAGGGACGCGGTAAGATCTGAGCCATTGATCTAGATTAGACACGCATCTTGAGGCAAAGTTTTCCCTATTTTCACGTTCGGGGACACGTTTGCTCGGATTTTTGATCCGAGGGACGCAGCAAGATCTGAGCCGTTGATCTGGATCAAACGCGCATCTTGAGGCAAAGTTTTTCCTCATTTTTACGTTCGACGTAGCTGTATTGTAACCCACTTTCCCGGTGCTACAGATGTCTGATCGGGGCATTTGACCCCTCGTTTCGAAGCTGACCCGAAGATCTACAGTTTCTCCTTAGAAGTCAGTTGAAAAATCATCCTTCTTCATGGTCAAAATAGTCCCGTAACATCTTTGCCTTCATGAGGTTGAGAAGAGCTTTGTATGACTGTTGGGAGGATCCATTCTCCGAGGCGAGTTATGGGAGCGTCACCAGATGAGTTAGGTTCCGAACTCTCTTGGAAGAAGGCCGCTCATGAGGTGAATGAGAGGAGAGCTGTTTGGGAAGCGGATCTAAGGAGCATCTCTAGGGGAGATTTGAGCTCCGAACTCGTTAAGAAGAAGGTCGCTTGGGAGGCGTGCGGGGTGAAGAGCATCACCAAGCTCTAGGAGAGAGCTGTTTGGGAGACAAGTTTGAGGAGCAACTCTAGGAGAGAGTTGAGCTCCGAGCTCGTTGAGAAGAAGGCTGCTTGGGAGGCGAGCAGAGCGAAAAGCATCACCAGGCTCTAGGAGAGAGACATTTGGGGGACAAGTTTGAGGAGCAACTCTAGGGGAGAGTCAAGCTCCGAACTCGTTGAGAAGAAGGTGACTTGGGAGGCGAGCGGAGCGAAGAGCATCACCAGGCTTTAGGAGAGTGCCGTTTGGGAGATAAGTTTGAGGAGCAACTCTAGGGGAGATTTAAGCTCCGAACTTGTTTATTGCCAAATTTAACCAGTAGTGGGAGTAGTATGACTGTTCGTTTTGAGCCCCGAAACCTCATACTTGCAAGCTGTGAGGGTAATTTCGAACCATAATTATGAACTTCGAAATAGATGTTACAAAGTTATCAGCAAGTTGTAGGAGCAATTCCGAATGGTGAGCTACTTCGTACTTGCTCATTCACAAGCAGCTGAAGTGGCGTCGAACCAAGTGTTGGACTCCGAACTTTTTGTTAGAAGCAATTCCGAATGGTGAGCTGCTTCGCCCTTGCTTGTTTGCAAGCGGCGACAAACCAAGCGTTGGACTCCAAACTTGTTGCTTGAGGGGGTTGACGAGTTGTAGGAGCAATTCCGAATGGTGAGCTGCTCCGCACTTGCTTGTTTACAAGCATCTAAAGCGGCGTCGAAGCAAGTGTTGGACTCCAAACCCATCTTTTGAGCTTAGTAAGTTATGGGAGCAGCCCTGTAGGACAAGATGGACTCTGAACTTACCGTTTAACAGGTCGTATATGTGACTCAGAGAGGTAGAAATGAGGCAAATGCAATAATTTTCAATAGAAAAAAATTATTTTTTATTGAAACAAACTAAGTGATCGCATCAATGGGGCGAGCCATTATTACATGCTTTTAGCCGTGCTACAAGCATCGACCTTATTGAAAACTGAAAACCTACTTCTACAATAGGGTGAAGGCCTTTCGGAGGAGTTTAATTCTCTCCCATTGAACCTCCATTGATAAGGTGGAGGATGACCCCAGGTTCGGAGTCTTGGAACTCGGCGGGCCTCTCGGTTTGCTTGTTGGCTCCTCGGTGTGGAGAATCAACTCCGTCCTTTCTGACGAACTTGGTCAGGTGGCCCCACAGTATGAGTTCTTCGATCTCCTTTTTGAGAGCCTGACAATCATCCGTGTCGTGGCCGTGGTCCCTATGAAAGCAACACCACTTATCCCTGTTCCTTTTCTTGCCAGGGGTATTCATTCTAGGGGGCCGCAGAGTAGTCCTTCCTTGTCCCCCTCCATAAGAACCGCTGATATACTAGCATTGAGGGGGGTGAACTTCTCAAAACGAGGAGTTGGGCGGCGCTGGCCATTGTCGTCCTTTTGGAATTTTTGGGAGCCTTCTTCTCTTGTATTTTTTCGTTTGTTACCGGAAGATGACTCCTCTTGACTGGGAGAATTGAGAGCCTCTTCCGCTCGGTTGTACTTCTCACTCCTAAGTAGGAGTTCTGAGAAGTTCTGAGGAGGCTTCTTGGCAAGGGACGTCTTGAGGTCGGCGTTATTGACATTGTGCCTGAATGCTGCAGAGACCACTGATTGGTTGAGAGGGGCAATAGACCGGACTTCAGTGGTAAAGCACCTGAACGTAATCTCTTAGGATTCACACTTTCTCTGGCTAAGGGCTAGCAAAAATGCACTTGTTTTCTTGGCTCGGCGACTGCCAACGAAGTGGGTGAGGAAGAGCTCCTCAAACTGTTCTAATGAGAAGATGGAGGTTGGGGATAGACGGGAGTACCAATCTCGCGGTGGTCCCCTCAATGTTGCTGGGAAGGCCTTGCAGAAGAGCACATCTGAGGCTTGATGAATCATTATAAGAGTTTTAAAACTCTCAATATGATCGGCCGGGTCTGACTCCCCGTTGTAGGACTCAAAGCGAGGAGGCTTAAAGGTTTCGGGGACCGGAGCTTCCATAATGGCCCTAGAAAAGGGGAGTCTGCTTGGGCGGAACCTATTGGTCCATTGTTCCTCTTCGAGATTGGTCTTGTTGAAGCGCCTCTCCATCTTGTAGAGACGGCGGTGGACCGATTCATCCCTCCGATGGATCTGGTCGACCCTCGGGACTCTCCTTTATTAGTGGTGGTATGGCGAGGGCTAGGTATATGCTGGTCATGACTCGGGGCACGGGGATGGCCAGGAGCACGCTGATCCTGACTCGTGGCAATATTAAGAGCTCGCAAGATATCTTCTTTGAAGTTATGGTACTCAACCCGAGTGACTGGTGCCCCTCCAGCTTGGCGGTTCCCTGGTTCGGCTCGGCTTATTGGAGTATGACTTCTCCACCGACGATGTGGAGGGGACTCTTTTCTCCTCATTGGGGAAGGGGGTCTTCTAGTCCTCGGCTTGCGGGGGGTCCGGGCTCTCGGAGCCCTTGGGCACTCGGGTTGAGGGACTTCCTTAAGGGCTTGCCTTTCATTCAAGCGAGTTCAGAGGTTGACCCCCTGCTGACGGTTAACAATTATTTGACAGAGATCCTACCTGGGAGGGCTTGAGAAGCCATAGAGTCAATTGAAGGATTGTGGACCGAGACATGGTCAAGAAGAGGGTGTTGCTTTGGACGACTTCGACGAGAGCCCCCCGAGACCCTGGAGGGGTCTGCTGAGGAGGAGGAAACTGTTGAGGAAGAGGTGGTTCAGGCTGCGGTTGCTGAACTTGTTGGTCGATTTGAAGATGGAGACCACGGAGTAGAGGAGGAGGTGGAAGAGAAGTGGTTCTTCGGCTGGATTCCAACGCTTTTCCTTTCCCTTTGGGAGGCATGGCTAGGACTACTTTTGGTGGCAAAGTAAGGTTGGATTGCCTTTTCTGTTTCTCACAAACGGCGCCAATCTGTTGCTGCTGATTTTGGTGTGGGGGCAAACAGATGTATTTGTGGATTCTTTAGGAAACAAATAAGGCAAACCTGTTGACTTTTCACCGGAGTATGATTGTTTCTCACTGCTAACGTTAACCTACAAAAAGTTCGATACATCAGGATGGATCCCAGCGACGAACCCTCCGATGCTCAAGTCAGTAATCAAGAAGATTATGAAAGAACGATTTGTGTGGAAAAACATTGATTACATTTTTATGGTGGGGAGAGAGGAGTATTTATAGTCGCCTTTAGAGACAGTTTAGTGATAATCATTTATCCCTATGTCCCGGTATTTTTGGATAAGATGTAGAGTTTAAATCGTTTCATGATAAGAGATTTGGTTTAAACCGTCTCTTAGAGATAACCATGAATTTGAATTACTCTTTAAATGACCTGGGCTGGTTTGTAATGGTTTGTCACCCTGACCCAGTATGGCAGACCCGTTTTTAGGTTATTGGGCTTGGAAAAGATCCAGTTCCCAATACGGATCCGTTTGTAGGTGAAATTACCGTTTTACCCCTAAAAGCTTTAAGATTCGTGCCTGATTTAAACAGTTCCGATTTGGTTCTATTTATAGCCATATCAAAGGCATTCATGCTTGCATATGCATGAAAAGTGTTAAAAAAAATGGTGTCAAGGTGAAGAAATTAGTCCCATATCGGGAGAGGGTGTGTGAAGAGTGCTTTAAAAATAGTTATTGATGAACTAAGTACCTATTAAGCTAGCTCTTTTGGGGAGGCCAAGCCATGAAGTGAGACCGTGATTAGGTTCTTTAGGCGTGTAAGCACATAGATGCGTAGTCAGGTAAGAAGCTGAGCATACCCGAGGCGTCACAAATGGTATCAGAGCCGACTTTAACCCCAATGGTAGGGCCACTATGGGTGTACACACTGGTATGGTTAGGGACAGCATGCTAGCAGAAAGACCATGGCAATACGTTTGTGAGATCAAGGTAATGGCATTCATATGGACCACATTGGCTAGAAAGTCATCGGCTAGAAAGAAGGTACGGAGTATATGTAGGTTCGAGCATGGCAAGGACGCCACGTCCATAAGAAAAGGTGATTATAGTACCCTATAATGGGCTTAGAATTAGTTAAATGTAGGGCTTTCTAGTTGAATTATATATATATATATATATATATATATATATATATATATATATATATAGGCTTGTAGTTATAGGATGGGCCTAGGAAGAATAATATGTAATATATGTGAAGTAATTTAGGTTGAATGGAATAAAATGTTTAGTCCCACATTGAAAGGAGTTGTGAGTGAGTGTGGTATAAATAGATAGCCAAGGATCCTAAGGGTACCTACTAAGCTAGCTCTTTTGGTGAGAATTTGCCTTGTGGTAGGGTCATGGTTAGTGTCACGCCCCGCTTCCCATTATACAGAAACTGTAACACCCCGAAAATAACATATAACTATTTTGCATTGTAATCCGTGCATAGTTGAGAATTGCATGCGATTATATATATTTTCTAATAATTATTAGTTTTAATTGAGAAATTTCATATATATGAGTTATTCTGAACTGATAAGATAGATTTGAGATATCTTCTCAATTAAACTGTGGATTTGCCCCCATTGTTTTGACAAGACAATCTTCGGGAAAATAATAATTTTTATAACCATATATTTTTATAAATTCAAATTATCTTATTTTTAAGTGTGTGTGTGTGTGTGTGTGTGTGTGTGTGTGTGTGTATGTATATTTGATTGGATCATATATGATATACAATCTATAATTGTTTTGAATGTAAGTATGTCCGTATATATTCTATAAATATTAGAATATATTTTGCTATGAATATCAAAATATTAATTTGAATCGTAATTAACCATACAATGTTTTTTTTCCATTGAGTTACAGTTTGCTTAACCTAGGGTTAAGGGTTCTTTGACGTAACCTAGGTTAGGAAACCCTATCCATCATGATGATCTTAGTGTGATCTTGATGAGATCCTAGGGTTGGAAAATAAACCATGTTTGAATTTTTTTATGAAAAAAATGATAACCATGTTGAATGTTCTAGTTGTTTTGTGTTGGCTACATCTCAACCATTCATTCCTTCACCCACCCTACCCAGCATCCCCACCCTCCACCTCACCACAAAAGATAAGATAGTGAGAAAGAGAGTGTTCAAATTATTTTGTAGGGCTACTTGGAGCTTCTGGAGGTGAAGAAGCAAGCTCTGTGAAAGGGAAGGAGAAGTTAAAGACGAGGCTTATTCTCAACTTTAGGAGGTGGTTGTTCTCAACTCTAATTAGTATATTTTTCTTCGTATGTGTATGAATTGGTATGTAGGAGGAGAGAATGGTAGCATGAATACCATGCATGAGTGTTGTTATGTTATGTAAAATAATTGAACTTGTATGTCAATATAGGTTCATACCATGTTAAGAACACATATGAGATATTGTGACTTAGGAATTTCTACCATGCAAATGACTTAGAATCTGGACCCAAAATTTTGATGGCATGTTTTATGATGAGTTTAGAGCATCCTCAACTTTTTTCATATTTTTCTGGGTTCATTTAGTAGCCCAACAAAATTATTCTCTTCGGAACAGAGTGCAGCAGAATAACTGATGTGTATGTTAAAATTTGTGTATTTTCCAAAAATCATAACTTAGAATTGGCATGGTATCTTGGACTGAAATTTTTACTGGAGGTACCTTGGATGTGTTAAAAAAAATCTTTCCAAATTTCAGATTATTCTGAATTTATTTGCTATATTTAAAAATTCTGTTTTTGTGAATGGTTCAGAACCAAGAACTGGCTCTGTTTTATTTCAAAGGTGGAATTTAATAAATCATAACTATCTCGTGGAGTATAATCTTGCAGTGAAATTTTTATTATAGCATCTACTATGTGCCTAGATCATGTATCTCTAATTTTAGAAACTTGGACATCATTTGATGGGGTTTCAAAATTAGTTTGTAACCAGAGGTTTTATACACTGATGAGAACAGAAGAAATATTTTGACTTTATTCGAAAGACTATAACTCTCTGTATATTTTAAATCTTGATGTAATTTTTCGATATGTTAGACTTGTATATATCTAATTATTGAATCCAAAATTTCACAGGTAGTGGACTTAAGGTTGAATTGATATTGAATTTTGACTGGACCATGTTTAGGATAAGCTCTGAGTTAGCTAGTCTGTGAACTTATGAGTTTATAGAGTTGTATGTTTAGAATCTGCAAAACTGATCAACTAGAGACTTGTAGTAGAGAGTCTTAGCTTTCCAAAATATTTTGAATCATGCAATTTCAGATTGTGGTTTGAAAGATATGAATTTCTTAAGTTCTAGACAGAACCAGTCTTAGTAGAGGACCAACAGGGGTATGGCAGCTGATGAGTATCGACTCGCCGGGTTATTGATTTGACAGACCAGTTATGGATCAATTGTTTGATAAAACTTCGTGCATGATTTTGGGTGACAAACGTATTTTCAGTAAACTGTTATTTAATTAAGTTTATTTACTTTCCGCTTAAAGAACGAGTTCATGTTATGGGTGATTCCCTATAATTCGACTTGTTCTAAAGGCGAGCACTTGGCGGTGATAACCAGGGTTGTCTCTTCCTGTCAATGGGATACGGGACCTGTATCTCACTCTGTTAATTTCTGAAGTGTCGTGTTAAGAACGGGAGAGTTCCTGTCGGATATGGGGATTAGACCCTCGAGGCCGTCATATTCTTATGTTGAGTGGTTACGAACGGACCATGGGGCTGTGGTCCCATGGATCTTCGATGCCATATATATGCAGTTGTGTATCTATAAGATAGTCATAACATTTGGTGTCCAGACCAGATTGGGGCACTAGGGGCAAACGGGGACACCACTGTGTTTAGCAGTAATAACTGTAGGATTCACCAGCCACGTTGTATCTATCAGAAACAGGTTGAGTACAATAATAGAATGCATTGCATGGTAAGGGTTCCAAACCTTGGAAACTGGAGGCAACGGCTTGATTTGGAGTGTATGTAGTATGGGATGCATGTGTGTCCAATGTCTTGCTGACATTAGACTGAGTGCATCTGTTTTTCCGTACATTGTATTCTATGCATTAGACTTCAGGTCATGTCATACACTGATACTAGGAAATTAGGATGCACGTTTTTATTTTCATCAAAGGCTGGTTGTGATTTCTAGCTAGAGATCGGTGTTTTCTTTTTAACATTGCGTCAGTATATGTGCTGACGTGCTCACTCAATTAGGTGCTCGATACCGTGTCATAAGTGCAGGAGGACTCAACACAAGCAGGGAACCCAAGTGGAATAGCAATGTACCTACCTACCATTCGAACAAGTGCAGGGATATCAGAGTAGCGCAACGGAATATTCGAGCTACATGGCACATCTCAGGGAAGTAGCATGACCACTCGCAGGAGTTCCAGTAGAGAGCAGCTGACAACTATTCTGGGTGGAAGACGGTTGCTGTTACAAATAGTATTTGTAATACTTTAATGTAATGTGTATTCCTTGTTCAAGAACAGATAATGATTGTAATTTATTGTCACGCCCCACTTCCCAAAAAGGTGATACGGAATATGGATACGTGACTAAGTCCAGCGAATGATTTTCATCATCCATAAGCTGTCAGGATCTTTACAATATTTTACAGGAATAATCAGAGTATGAAGCAAGAGAAGTCCACCACGCATGCATAAACGAGTCAATATACCTACAAAAATTTACTTGAAAGAAAATTTAATAATTTCAAATAAACCAGATCTAAACAAGTCAATAATTTTGGGTCACATTGCCCAATACAAAATAATCCAAGTAACAGATACATTTATTCAAATAAGCAACAGGAAATAATAATAATAGTAGTAAGAACTCGAGGACTAAAATCTCAGATCACTTACTCCATCGGGCAGCTGATCACCAAAATTTGCAATTTAATAAATTGCAGGAAGAGAAAAACAAAACAAAACTCCCATTAATGCAAGTTACGAGCTACTTATAGTACAGGCACAAGTACAGGGAAAGAATAAACAACATAGCATGGAATAGACATGGCAACAAAATAGAACAGTTAACATGAATCATGAACAGGATCAAGTAATATGGTGTGATAAAAGGTGTATGTGAGATGTAACAGGTAACAGGTATCATACAAGCGAGTAAGCATGTAACACATGTAAAATATCATGCAAGCAGGTAAACATGTAACAGATATTAGGTAGCATGTACAGGTAATCATGTAACAGGTATCATGTAACAGGTATTATGTTATGCCAAGTCATGTATTATTACCATCTAGGTAGCACTTCATGCATCCCAGGTTTTTACCACATGGTTGCTACATACATGCAAATTACGTTTATGCCTAGTGGTGGGTTTCAATAGGGCCGTGTACTCAGGCATCATATAGCAGGTAGCAGGAACAGGTTCATGAATCAGGTAGTAAACAGGTACATAAATCAACCGATTCATGCATCAACAGGTTCATGAATCAACAGGTAACAGGTACGCGAACCAACAGGTGGCATAAAGTACATTAGGTTCACGAATCCACAGATTCATGAATCAAACATAAAGTGCAACAGGTTCATGTATCAACATGAATCAAATATAAAATGGGAAATACGGGCCCCCTTCTCAGTACACATACATATATTGTCCACTACTGAGGTCTTTCCCTTAACCCCGGCTTGATTTTATTATTAAATAGGCATATACGTGCACAAAACAGAGCAATAATAACATGGCATAAATAAGTAATAGGTTCAGGTTGGAAGATAAACATGTACAGGTAATAGACAACACATAAAAGGATAGAACAATGAAAATTCTAGCTCAGGACAGCATGAGAGTACCGCACTAAATCTAGAATTTTCATTGCTACAAATGTGCAAATCTGGATCTGTCAGAAAATCTGGAAAATAGACTTTCGGCCGAATCCAGCAAATATATATAAGTCATATGGTATTTCGTAAAAATAAGGCTCAAAACAGAATTGTATCTAGAAAACATGTTCAGCCAGAAATCAGAAGTTTGTATTCAAGAACAGAAAAACGGCAACAAAACTTATTGATTAAATCCAAAAATATCTGGGGTATTCCCTAGTATGTTTAGTAACAGAAAATAAAGTTTCATAATTTTTCAATATAGATAGAACAGTCAAGTAAAATCAGAAAACAGCAAGATACAGCAGTTTTGTAAATCTAGAATCATAAACACTGCAGTACTAAAACAGCAATAGATTACAAAATACATATCAAAATCCAGATCCGTCAAAAGGGTGATAAAATAGATACAGTAGGCTACAATTCATATTCACAAAGTTTTTATAGATAGCAAGTAGAATCAGGTTGAAATTATGTTTCTTTACTGAACAGTATGAAAATTCTGCATGTATAGTAGTTGTTTGCAAGTATAGAATAGTTTATAAATTTCATCGATTAAATCCATAAAAATATTATCTTTAACATCAGTATAAAAATAAATTACCATACAGAATTCGTATAAAACTGGATCTGGAATCTTCTACACATCTGTAGTAAAATAGCCATAACTTGCAACTCACAAATCGAAATAGAGATCTATCAGAAATTCTGGAAAGTAGACAGAATTCTCTATAATTCATATTCACAAATAATTTTCATATACTGACCTTAATAGGGTCTAAAATACTAAACAAAAACGGGGTACAACAAAAACAGAATCTTCTTTATGCATAAAATCTACATAGATCATATGAAACTCATAAAAATCATAATAAACGTGAAATATGGTATACTAGATGTCCAAGCAACATGGTATAGGGTATTTGACAAGTCTACAACAAGTCATACTACATCGAACACGTCATGCATACAAGATCATACAACACCTCATAATCACGAACACCTGCATATATATAAGAATTGATTATCTCTAAGTCTAAATTCATGTCGTGTGTGTAATAAGAAAACTACGGACAAATCAACACATAAAGACAAACTATAATAGGGGTTTGCACAAGAATTGTCTCTAGAACAAACCTACACTACAGGCGGTATTTAGTACTTGTATTACACAAAAAAAAAGAATACAAGTTACTTGCTTGAGAGATGACAAAGAAAACGAAGAAAAAGCAAGAATAACGGGAACGGATTCTCAGGGCATGAACACAACAAACGAACGAATGCACGAGTAACGAACTACGAATGCACAACTCGAGAACCAACACACGCACACAAGATAGGACAGCGGAGGGAGAGGACTGGATGAGAAGACGATGGCGACCAGGGGGACCGGCGCAGGGGCTTCGCTGGCTGTCGAGGTCGAACAGCGCACAGGGAGGGCGGCGCTGCGGTGCGTTGACGGGGGTCACAGCACACAGGTAGGGCGCACTGTCAGGCTATGCTGTAGTCGACACAAGGAGGCACTGCAAGTCGGGGTTGCGGCATCGCGATGCTGTTGCTGTCGTGGAGAGGAGCGACCAGAAGAGGAGAAGAGAGACGGGGTCAGGCTGGAGGATCGGGAGGCTGTGGAGGTTCTCGGAGGACAGGAAGAAAGGAGGAGAGGGCGGTGCTGGGGTCGAGCAGCGCAGGGGATGCTTGGAGGGATGAAGGCAGGGGATGAAGTGGTCGGGAGAGAGAGATGATAAGGAGGTCGGCTAAGGTTTGCGATGGGTAAGGTGACAGTATGAGTTTATGTAAGGGATGGGTAGATTATTAGGGTTAGGGAGAATAGGGGGAGTAACGGGTAGTAGGGTATTTAATGGGTTAACGGGTATAAGTGAAGGATCCAATAGGGTTTAATTAAATAGAATATAGGGTTTCGGATATAAATAGATCCAAAAAAAATATAAATTAGGGTGATCCAAAATAATGAGATGGTAAGAGCATCCACAGTCGTCAATATATAAAATACGCATATATGGATAAATGCATATAGCATTTGGTTATTGTGCTGCAGTCGTAGATTGCTATTTTTACCTATTTAATATTAAAAGAATTCAGACAGGAACTTCACTTTGCGTCGGACGAATTTTTAGTATTTTTTATGATTTTTTATTAACTAAAAACAACGATTTAAGTTAAAAAAACAAACAAACAAACAAAAAAAAAAAGGTGGGCCCCTCCATTGAACGCAACTTCATGTTGTGTCCAAGGAGTTCCCCCTTTTGGTTTTAATTTATTAAATGTAGTTCCTTTTGGTTTTAAGTTATTAAATTTTTTTTTTAAAAAGTCGTCGGACACAACTTCAAGTTGCGCCTGACGAATTACAAAATTATTTTTTTCGTCGAACGAAACTTGAAGTTTCGTCCTGTATAATATGCATAATTCTCATATCCTCTCACATATATAGCAATCTACTGTAGCAGAATATGCACAATATGCATATTTAGCAGACGACTGCCGCGAGTTTTTTTACAAAATATGCATAATATGCATATTTAGCAGATGACTATAGATGCTCTAACCAATGCATAAACAAAATAAGGCACGAACAATTTGAATAATGAGGGTAAAAAATACAAGTTCGATCAAACAGAGATGAAATAATATGAGACAACTGAACCAAGAAGATCAAATAAAAGACGACAGATCAAATAGATGAATATATTGAAAATGAAGGTCCAATACACGGTCTAAAAAGAGTCAGAGAAATACAATATAAATAAATACACTGAAAGAGAAAATACACCCAAAATACAGAAAATGGAAAATAGGGGTTACATTAATGATGTAATGACTTTATTTGGCAATAAAAAGTTTTTAAATTTTTGTGTTATTACTGTGTTGAGATGCATTCGAAGGAAAAAATTCTGGTTGTGTCATGAATTTCTGGTAGTGGGATACGGGGCGCTACAGAAGTGGTATCAGAGCTGAGTTCGAATTGTAATCTAACATAGTATGAAATTAAAACTGAAAATGCCAGATAAAGGCAGGTTTATTTTCGGACCGTTTGAGTAGTCAATATATGTCTGTGATTCCTCTGTAACCGGAACTAAGCCTATGTATGTTTCTCAGGATGGTGTTCGTAGATATCTTCAACAATGATGTGTCAGTAGCAGCAAATGAACCAATACCTACAAAGGGGCCGATGATAGTGGAGGAAGAAATGAGGGAAGTACAATAGCATGACGAAAATGAAAAAGACTCACCTCAATCCCAACCGTGGAGAAGCAGATAACAGCCGACATATATCTGAGAATGAAAATGCTGAAGGAAAGTAAGGACAAGGAGATTCGCCAGGCTGAGCAGCAGATTACAGACCTAATGAAAGAGCAAGAGCAACTTCAATCTCATATGACACACTTACAGGATCGTTGGTTGGAAATCCAGGAAAATACCAAGCCAAGAACTGCTAAGAAGACCATCAAGCCAAGGAGAGCTGGGAAAAGAACGAAATGTTCTAAGGGGAAATGCTCCAAGAAGGCAATTACAACCAAGAAATGTTACAACTGTTGGAAGATAGGACACAACTCGAACCAGAAGCTGAAAAATACCAACGCCAGTGCGGGAGCGTCTAAACTGGTTGAATGTTATCTTTGCGGTGAACAGGGACATTATAAGTCACAATGACCAAAGAATGAGGTTACATGTTTCAACTGTGGAAAGATTGGGCACATCAAGCCAAATTGCCCACAACTACAAGGGGGATGCTCATCAAGCAAGTAGCAAGATATCTGTAATAAAGTATAAATACTATATGGACTGGCCCTGTAACGGTATGTATCGATAGACAAGTAATATGTAAGATACCTTGTACTCCGAATGTTCAACTTATTTATGAATGACATTGTGTTTTGGGAAATTCTCGATGCACTACTTTTTGGATGATTAATTTGATTCTGCAATTGTGGCACAACTAGATATTGAGGACTACGACTGCAACCAGACATTAGTAGAGGCAAACCTACAACCAGATGTCGAGAAAGCGCATTTGTAATCTGATGTGAAGGAAGCGAGTCTACAGTGAACGACAAATGAGGGCAAATTCTAGTACAGGAAGTGAGGAAGAACAGTAAAGCCGCACCGACAAACTCAACATCGAGACTAAGATTCGTTGTATATCAGGGGAAGGCAACTGGAGGAGATAACAGGAACCAGACGTCATCGCCGGGAATGAATTAAGACTAGACTCGAGGAAGGAATTGTCGATGACCAACTCAATAATTTTCCAGAAGTAGCAGAGTTCTTCGTAATCAGCTTATGATCAAGCAACCGCCAGAAGCACGCCAAAGGAGGAAATCGGGCCAAACATAGGACGACCACGTCAAACATTCAACAAAATCATTACAGAAGCTGCTAGATGATCAGACCAGAAATTTGTGACTTTGTCCCTTCTAAGGAGGGAGTGGTCACCAACCGGCAGGGATTGCAATCAAGGCGTGGATCAACATCATTGGCAAGTAAAGAATGAAGTTAAATGACACTAATATCGTGTTCTGATGTTACAGGTACCAAAAGATACTCACAAATTAAAGTCAAGAACCGATAACTATTGTGCCGATTGTCTACTCCAGAGCAGAAGCAGAAGCAGAAGAATGCCAGTATCAAATTCATGGTCGATCTATCCAGGAGACCGGAGGATGACCACTCTGCTTGAATAGATGAGCAATTTGTCGAGGGTGTCACTCGAGAAACTAGAGATGGTTTAGAGAAATCTCTCATAATCATTGATATTTGTGTTCTGTTTTCCTCTCCGCTAGCATCGTTCTGAGGACAGAACGATTCTAAGGAGGGAGTAATGTAACACCCCGCAAAATAGCATATAACTATCTTGCATTGTAATCCGTGCACAAGTGAGAATTACACGCAATTATATATATTTCTAATAATTATTAGTTTAAATTGAGAAATTTCAGATATATGAGTTATTCTGAACCGATAAGATAGATTCGAGATATCTTCTCAATTAAACTGTAGATTTGCCCCGATTGTTTTGATAAGACAATCTTCGGGAAAATAATAATTTTTATAAACATTTATTTTTATAAATTCAAATTATCTTATTTTTAAGTATATATATATATATATATATATATATATATATATATATTTGATTGGATCGTATATGATATACGATCTATAATTGTTTTGAATATGAGTAAGTCAGTATATATTGTATATATAGTAGAATATATTTTTCTATGGATATCAAAATATTAATTTGAATCGTAATTAACCATACATTGTTTTTTTTTCTTTGGGTTAGTGTTTGCTTAACCTAGGGTTAAGGGTTCTTTGACTTAACCTAGGGTTAGGAAACCCTAGCCATCATGATGATCTTTGTGTGATCTTGATGAGATCCTAGGGTTGGAAAATTAACCATGTTTGATTTTTTTAATGAAAAAAATGAGAACCATATTGAAGGTTCTAGTTGTTTTGTGTTGGCTACATTTCAACCATTCATTTGTTCACCCACCCTACCCTCCATCCCCACCCTCCACCTCACCACCCACCCTCCTACCCACCAATTTTTGGAAATAAATAACACACCCCCCCCCCATCTCCTCATTTCCATTTTCAAAAAGTTTCCTCCTTCTTCAACCTTCTTCCTTTCTTCTAAGTTTCAAATATATATATATATATATATATAAGAAAGAAAGTGAGAAGAAAAGATAAGATAGTGAGAAAGAGAGTGTTAAAATTGTTTTGTAGGGTTACTTGGAGCTTTTGGAGGTGAAGAAGCAAGTTTGGTGAAGGAGAAGGAGAAGAAGAAGTTGAAGACAAGGCTTATTCTCAACTTTAGGAGGTGGGTGTTCACAACTCTAAGTAGTATTTTTTTGTGTGTGTATGAATTGGTATGTAGTAGAGAAGAGTAGCATGAATACCATGCATGAGTGCTTTTATGTTTCGTAAAAAAATTGAACTTGTATGTCAACATAGTTTCATACCATGTTAAGAATACATATGTGATATTGTGATTTAGAAATTTCTACCATGTAAATGAATTAGAATATGGACACAAAATTTTGATGGCATGTTTTATGATGAGTTTAGAGCATCCTCAATTTTTTTCATATTTTTCTGGGTTCATTTAGTAGCCCAACAAAATTATTCTCTTCGAAACAGAGAGCAGGAGATAAACTGTTGAGTATGTTAAAGTTTGTGTGTTTTCCAAAATCATAACCTGGAATTGGCAAGGTATCTTGGGCTGAAATTATTACTTGAGGTACTTGGATGAGTTAACAATCATTACAAATTTCATATTTTTCTGAATTTATTTACTATATTTAAAAATTCTGTTTTGGTGACTAGTCCAGAACCAGGAACTTGCTCTGTTTTATTTCAAATGTGGAATTTAATAAATCATAACTAACTCGTGCAGTATAATCTTGCAGTGAAATGTTTATTATAGCATTACTAAGTTCCTACATCATGTATCTCAAATATTAGAAAAATTGGACAACATTTGATTGGGTTTCAAAATTAGTTTGTAACCAGAGGTTTTATACACTGTTAACAATAGAAGAAGTTTTTCTACTTTATTCAAAAGACTATAACCCTCTGTCTATTTTGAATCTTGATGTAATTTTTGGATATGTTAGACTTGTACATGTCTAATTACTGAATCCAAATTTCATAGGTAATGGAATTAAGGATGAAATGATATTGAATTTTGACTAGACCATGTTTAGGATAAGCTCTGATTAGCTAGTCTGTGAACTTATGAGTTTCTAGAATTTTATGTTTAGAATCTGCAGAACTGATCAACTAGAGACTTGTAGTAGAGAGTCTTAGCTTTCCAAAATATTTTGAATCATGCAATTTCAGATTGTGGTTTGAAAGATATTATTTTCCTAAGTTCTAGACAGAACCAGTCATAGTAGAAGACCCTATTTTGTTAAGTGAGTTAATTTTCCTGTATGTACACTGATGAAAATAAGGGGGTTTAGAGTGCTTTAATGGATGAATTTGGGGATGTGATCAACTAGGAAGTTGTAGTAGACACTCCCAGCTTTCTAGAGAATCCAAGATCGCGTAATTCCGATGAGTGAGCGAGTTTTTATGTTATTAGTAAGATGCAGCAAATGCACTGAAGAAGTGTAGAACTGAGAATATATAAGGATTTTATAGTATCTAGATGGCTGAATTTGAAATGATGGTTAACTAGAGACTTGTAGTATAGAGTCTTAGCTTTCCAGAATGGGTAAGATCATGCAATTCCAAGTTGTCTTTTGAAAATTATGAATTTTTTAAGGTGCTGCAACTGCATTTCTTTGAACTGCTTATTATTAGTAGAATGCTAAGGGTTTCTCACTTTAGTTGCCATAATTTGGGATAGTTGTCAACTAGAGAAGTGAAGTAGAGGATTATACCTTGCTATATGATCTAGAATCATCGAATTTGGGTTAGTACATGAATTGATATGGAATTTTCTACATGCTACAGGATTTTGACTATGAGTTGATTTGAGTTTTAAGATGTTGAATAATTATCCCTATTAAGCACTTCATTTGGAACTTAGATAAGATTCTTGTGCATAGTACTCATGGTGGGCACATGAGGAAGTTTAGGAGAATAGCTATATCGTAGATTTATTGTATTGTGGTGCAAGTAGCTAATATAGCTTGGAGCTAGTCTAGGGTTGTTGGAACCCTAGGACTATCAACCCAGTCGGCAAGTATTATAATTGAATTTTTCTACCTCGAGAACTGGATAATCATCCCTCGTGTGCTGAAGAACTCTTACCCAATGGGTAATTGATCTCGGACCGGGATTCTGAATGCGTTCCAAGTCAGAGGTGGTGGTGAAAGATGGCGATCGGGTCACTAGTGTTTGAGTTAATTGTCAAGGTCAGATCCATTTCCGACCTAGGTATTTCTGAACTATTTTGTGATCAGTGTATTAGTACCCTAGGTCTGTCAAAAAGTCAGGTGTTAATGTTTATGTATGTTACCTCTATTGTTGGGTGTAAGGCTTCCCTAGGGTCATGTGCCGAGGATTTGGTCAAGGACCAGCAGGGGTATGGCAGACGATGAGTATCGACTCGCCGGGTTATTAATTTGACAGACCAGTCAGGGATAAATTGTTTCATAAAACTTTGTGCATGATTTTGGGTGAAACATATTTTCAGTAAACTGTTATTTACTTAAGTTTCTTTACTTTCCGCTTGAAGACCGAGTTGATGTTAGGGGTGATTCCCTATAATTTGACTTGTTCTAAGGGCCAGCACTAGGCAGTGATAACCAGGGTTGTCTCTTCCTGTCAAAGGGGTACGGGACCCGTATTTCGCTCTATAAATTCCTGAAGTGCCGTGGTAAGAACGGGAAAGCTCCTGTCGGATAGGGGGATTAGACCCTCGAGGCCGTTATGTTCTTATGTTGAGTGGACATGAACGCACCATGGGGCTGTGGTCCCATGGATATTCGGTGCAATAGATATGCAGTTGTGTATCTGTAAGATCGTCATGGCATTTGGTGTCCATACCGGATTGTGGCACAAGTGGCAAACTTGGACACCACTGTGTTTAGCAGTAATAACTGTGGGATTCACCAGCTACGTTGTATCTATCAGGAAGAGGTTAAGTACAATAGTAGAATGCATTGCATGGTGAGGGTTCGAAAACCTGGAAACTTGAGGCAACGACTTGATTTGGAGCGTATGTAGTATATGATGCATGCGTGTCCAAAGTCTTGCTGACATTAGACTAAGTGCATCTGTTTTATCATACATTGTATTCTATGCATTAGACTTTAGGTTATAGCATACACTGATACTAGGAAATTAGGATGCACGTTTCTATTTTCATGAAAGGTAGTTGTGATTGCTAGTTGAAGATCGTTGTTTTCTTATTAGCATTGCGTCAGTATATGTACTGAAGTGCCCACTCAATTAAGTGTTAGATACCGGGTCGCGAGTGCAGGAGGACTCAAGACAAGCAGGGCATCCAAGTGGAATAGCAATATACCTACCTACCATTCGAACAGGTGCAGGGATATCAGAGTAGTGCAACAGAAGATTCGAGCTACAGGGCGCATCTCAGGGAAGTAGCATGACCACTCGGTGGAGTTCTAGTAGAGAGCAGCTGACTACCGTTCTGGGTGGAAGACGGTAGTTATTACAGATAGTATTTGTATTACTTTAATGTAATTTGTATTCCTTATTCAAGAACAGATAACGATTGTAATTAATGATGTAATGACTTTAGTTGGCAATAAAAATTTTTAAATTTTCGTGTTATTACTGTGTTGATATGTATTCGAAGGAAAAGATTCTGTTTGTGTCACTGATCTCCGGTAGTGGGATCCGAGGTGCTACTGAAACACAAGCACGTAAGTGAGGCCCAGCAAATGATGTAAGTATACCAACTCATATCATCCATAAGTTTTTCAATACCAGTAAGCTCAATAATACAAAAATAATCACCAAAACAAGAATATAATGCAATTACCAATATCTGAGACACAACAATTTACAGAATGCCGAGAATACACATTGCAATAGCAGTACGCCAATTTTCTTTATTATCTCATCATTTGGTACCTGTATAAACAATAACTCAAAAGAAAGATGGAGAATACCCGTTAGAGCGGGCTTTGGGCTACAAGTAGTAGTAAACAATGAAAGAAATAAAGGACTATATAACAAAAGCAAGAAATTGAAACGATATCAGAGTCAATAAATGATAACGCTAACAAGATCAAAAGTCAATAATCAATGGTACGATGGTCGATAAATAACAGTCAATAATCCATGAATAAATAGTCGATGAACAATAATCAATAAACAATACTCAATAGTCGATGTTCTTTAGGTCTATCGATCTTTTATTAACATATCTAATGCACGTAATACTGTGTCCCATACCACAGATTCAGTGCATGCAAATAGTGATTGTTTAGACTATAGTGGTGAACTCTACAGATCATGTACTCGGCACGATAACAATAATGAGAATCCATGATCCATAACGAGAATTTATCTACAATACGATACAAGATAACAAGAACAATATAGGGAAACACGGGCTCTTCATCCGAGTACAGTCTCTGATTGTTCACTACCATGTCGACCCTTATTACCCCGGCTTGTTATTATTTTATTAACAATCAGTTATGAATATGCAATCAATATGATCAATGAGAACGGTGGTATCAATAATTATGCAATGGTTACAATCGATGCGAACGATAGTATCAATACAATATCAAGAAGATATCAATGCTATGCAGTAAATGAAATATACATAGTTCAATTCATTTAAATATGGAAATAATGGGTTTATATGTAAAAACGTAACAATGCAAGTTCTAGACAGCATCACCTATTGGTACTCAAATTCACTTTCTCGCTGCTACAGGAATGCGAATTTGATTCCGTCAAAGATTCTAGAAAATAGACTCTTTTTCTGGTTCCAATGCATATTGACACGATACATTATAGTTACAGAAGTTAGGACGATCAATCAATTTTCTACGGGTTTTGTGCACAGTCTCGGTTCTAAAAATTATAATATGACAGTACTAAAACAGTAATAACTTTCAATCTATAAATCATATTAAAATTCGGAAGATGTTCTGGATTCCAGACTCAGTGTAATACAATTTCTATGTACAAAGTTCTAAGTTTCAGTGTCAAGAACTGGGTCGAAACCTCAGTACAAACTTTGGCAAAAAATAAGACAATATATTTGAATGTTCAATAATACGATAAATTTATGGTTCAAGTTTTAAATCAGTAACATGGTACTATCAAGAAAATAATGAATCAATAATGGAAATCAATTAAATATGATATTCAATTAAATAACTACTGACCGGATTTCAAAGAAAATACTTGCACAAGAATAATAAAATGTGTACAAGAGATGCTTGCCTTAACACGGTGTTAGCACGTGAAACGAGAACATAAGTGAGAGCGATGGCAACAACACAACGAGAGTAAGAGACGATGATGACAAGGCCAAGAGCAACGACGACACAATGGCAAGAGCAACAGCAGCAACAATAGTGATAGCAGCAGTGACAACACCAAGAGATTGAGGCAATGAACTGCGGTACAACAGTAAATGACGACCATAATAGCGAGCAAGTGTGATGATAACAACAAGCAAAAGTGATGACAGTGACGATGGTATCAACAACGGCAAGAGCGACTGCATGTAGCGAGTACAACAGCAACTGCAGTAGTAAGACTTCGGGTCGTTGGATTGGCAAAGGCAGCAAGATGGTCGATGTAGCTTGGAAGAGCAACGGGGAGAAGCAGTCAGCTACAGCAAGGTGGCCTCGGGTGGAGGCAATGGCGGCAGAGGTAGTAAGAAAGGAGGTGGCAATGGGTTGCGCGTTGCGGCTGCGAAGCTGATGATGGGTGTAACGCCCCGAATCCCAAAATACACTGAATTCGAGAGTTCTACAGGATCTTTCCACTTCATTTAGTACAATTTTACAAGGAAATTTGAACTTTTCACTTTACATCAGAGTTTACATGAAACTTTACACTTTACATTGCACAGCAGAAGTAAATTTACAACATTTGAATAAATGTACAATAACATTTAATAGTCTTTAAGCATCTGTTCCTCTTTAATCTTTATCATGTCATTTACCATGCATACAAAACTGTGGGTACGTCAGTTTATTCAACCGACGAACATTATACACGGCTATCCTCTCTATGCCGGAAATAATATAACTCATTTTCCATATTTAACAACACAAACTTGTCACGTATCAAACTAAAGGGACTACCCTATTGATGTCGTGTTGTGATTGCGCACTTAGTCCTTAATGCAGTTATTTATGTTACATGGCACTAATGCACACTTGTTCGGATTCTATGCATCCCATACTACATAGGTTCGAGGGCAAGCCTCTTAATCGTTCTTCCACTTTGTATGGTTCAATCCCTCGTCATGACTTAATCTACTACTGTAACTACGATGAGTATCCTAGATGATCTATGAGTACAAGCACGTGTACAGGACCTTGGAGGGGAATCCCACGCCATGTCTTGACTCATCAAGCACGCATTCTGTGGCAATTCAGCCTCCTCCCTGAACACGATCCTCTTGCTGTCACCAAACATCCCACAAGCGTGGCTAAAGTCCGATCATTACTGAATTGTGCCCACGCCATATCTTGACTCATCAAGCATGCATTCTGTGGCTCACACACCCGCACCGTAAACTCTAGTTCTCATACTCGTGTTTTTCTCTCACTTTCATCACGTCTCCACTATGTACTAATCCTTAGTTTTTATTAGAATCATGAACAAAATCAAAGCTCTAAAGTTAGCCTCTCCACTAACCGGACTTATTCATTCATTCAAACATGACCAACCTTGGTCTTTCATTTCAAATTTTATTTCATTTCTTTCCAATTGCCGGGGGAGACTTAGCTACTCTTTTGTTTCAATTCTAATTCACAATTTCCAAAATTTGAGCATTTCCAACTCATAAGTTCATTTTCATAATCATAACAGATTTTCTTTTTCGATGACATGATCTCTAATTTATTCATAAGTCCATAGCCATACATGGAATTCAATTATTCCTTATGTATTTCATCAATAAAATCACAACACTATTGAATAATCACATTTCATATTTTTCACACTATTCTCAAATGAGAATAATTCACATCTCATCACATAATATAATTTCTATCTTTATTTCACTTCTTTCCTAACATTTTATTTCAAGTCCTTTTGCAAAGTGCAACTTTTATAACATACAAGTGTATAACTATAATTCTAATTATACATTTTATTTTCAAAACATACTTCATTTAATGCAAATAATTCTCAATATTTTTCACAAGTCCCACAAAATTTTAGGATAGTAACCATATTTTTTTTTCATATTTTTTTTAAATCATCAAAATCCCCAAAAAAATGTTTTTCCCCCCAAATTAAATACCAACCGAAGCCACGGATCGAACCCGCAACCATAGGGAAAACGACCAAGGGCACCGACCACTAGGCTGAACGCTGTACGCGTTAGAAGAAGGCACTGAGAGCATCTAATGCTCTCGGCTGTAGTTCTTATATTTAAAAAAAAAATTGAAACAAAAGTATGGTGACCAGGGGATTCGAACCAGCAACCTGAGACCCGAAAACCCACTGTAGCGAACTAGGGTCATCCCAACCACTTGAGTTATGCGCTCGGGTTGTCACTAGTGCAACTCGAAGTCTATTTAAAACAATTCTCTCTGTTATTTAAAACATTTCGATATTCAACAAGTCTTTATTTCATTTTGTTTTTATAAAAATTTCTGTAAATTTCCAGACTGACTAATACCATCATAAATTATACTCCAGTATATAGAAAATAATTTTTCTCAATAATTAATACATGTTTTTCATACAATTAATTCGAGTTCTAAATTATCACAACCACATTCCTTCTTTTTCGACATTTCTTAACAATTAATATCACTAATCTCTTTATTAGCAAACTTCATATTAATTTCCTATTTTTAATCATTTACCAAACACACAAATCTATATTTTAATTCATTCATTTCAATAAAACACAAAGATTCATTTAAACACATAAAGTAGCATTGTTAATCTATTAACTTTTGTGTATAATTCTTGATGTAGATAATGAGATTTTCCGCAAGCAATCCATGGCCATATTCAATTCACACAAAATTTAGACTTTACTAATGGAACCACATACAATTTCATATCAACATTTCAACAAATCAATAGATCATTTTTCGAATTAAATGTGTACTCATTCTTAATCTTTTTCATGCATCATTCTTCTCATTCAAATCTAGCATGCATTCCTAATTAGAAACATGGAAAATTTACCCACCTTAGTTGGAGAGAAATACAACTAGCAACCTCCTAAACGAATGTCCTTGCAAACGAACGATCCTCCTCCTAGAAGCGCGCACCCGAGCCTCAAGCACACCAAAAACTGAGCACTCCCCTTGATGAAAAAACCGGCCTCTCCTCTTGATTGATGCAAGCACAATTCTCCCACACACTCTCAATCTTTTACTCACTTACTAACTACTAGATAATTGTATTTTGAACTATAGGTTTGGAGGAATTAATTAGCACAAGAATACTAGCCAAAAGGGCGGGGGGTATTTATACAAAAAAAATAGGAGAATGGATTGCTAAGATTGAAGTAGGAGTTAGGAACAAATGGCTAAGATTTAAGGAGGAGTTACACTAACCAACCATGATCAAGTAACCACCACCACTATGATCCCAATTGAAATTTTCATTTTCCTCCAAGATCACAACTGGCCTAGCATTGTGCATATTGCACGTGTACGTGTATGCAACTTGGTCTCCATCTAAAAATTTGTACAATATATATAAAAAATCTTTAAATTGTATTCTACATTACAAGTTGTATTTAAAAAAACAAAATAGCTCATGGGCTTTAGTTTATGGGCCAAAATAATAATTATAAAAAAGATAATAATTTGAATTAAATTTGGGCTTTTTTTAAAGAAAGGCTTTCGGTCTATTTGAAAAGGGGCCTTTATATAAAAATAATTAAAGAGCACATATCTAAATATCTATACTCATCATGAAGAAAATAATCATAACATTTAATATTACCAAAATATTGCACGTGCACACTACGTGCAAAAATAAAATAATTTTCATTAAATGAAAATCGGCGCATTACAACACTCCCTCCTTAGAATAGTTCCGTCCCCGGAACTACAGTCAAGAGTGAGAAACCAAAAAAAATATAATCCTTACAACAAGAACAAAAGATACAAAGATGCAAATCAAGCAAAAAACTCAGGATAGTCCTTCAACATCCTCTCCTCAGACTCCCAAGTAGCCTCTTCAACCAAATGGTTTCTCCAGACTACCTTGACCATCGGTATCGTCTTATTCCTCAAGACTTTCTCTCGACGATCAACAATCTCGACAGGAGACTCGATGTAATTCAGGTCCAACTGCAAACCTTCCGGCACTTCAGGCAAATGATGACTCGGGTCTGGAATATAACCTCTCAGCATAGACACATGAAAGACATTGTGCACCTAAGATAACTCCTCTGGTAACTCAAGCCGGTAAGCAGTTTTTCCGATCCTTTTCAATATCTTGTACGGGCCTATAAACCTCGAGGCTAATTTCCCGCCTTTTCCAAATCGAACCACACCTTTACTGGGTGATACTTTCAGAAAGACAAAGTCACCAACCTCAAACTCAAGGTCCCTTCTCCGGTTGTCTGCATAGCTTTTCTGCCTGCTCTGAGCTTCTACCAACCTTTTCCTGATCAGAACAATCTTCTCAGAAGTTTGCTGTACAAGCTCAGGACCAAACAACTGACGCTCCCCAACTTCAAACCAACAAACAGGTGTTCTGCACTTCCTACCATATAGAGCTTCGTACGGCGCCATTCCGATGCTAGTCTGAAAACTGTTATTGTAGGCGAACTCTACCAAAGGTAAATGCCTTTCCCAACTGCCTCCAAAGTCTAGTACACAACACCGAAGCATATCCTCAAGAATACGGTTGACTCTCTCGGTCTGCCCATCGGTTTGTGGATGAAAAGCAGTGCTGAAATCTGTCTTGGTACCCAAAGCTGTCTGAAGACTCCTCCAGAAATGCGAAGTAAACCGCGCATCTCGATCAAACACAATAGTTGACGGAACACCATGAAGCCGGACGATCTCACCAACATACAACTCAGCTAACTTGTCCATCGAAGCAGTGAGTTTCATCACCAAAAAGTGAGCGGACTTGGTTAGTCGATCGACTATAACCCAAATCGCATCATTGCCTTTAGGACTCTTAGGCAATCCCGTAATGAAATCCATACTGATGTTATCCCACTTCCACTCCGGAATAGGTAACGGCTGTAATAGACCTCCGGGTCTCTGATTTTCGGCTTTGACTTGTTGACAAACCTCACACTTCGCCACAAATTCAACCACATCCCCCTTCAAACCTGACCACCAGAAATGCTGTTTGATGTCTTTGTACATCTTAGTACTCCCAGGATGTACCGACAAAAGAGTAGCATGCGCCTCCTGAAGAATACTCTCTTTCAGGTCCGCCTGATTCGGAACACACAGCCTCTCTCCAAACCACAACACTCCATCCTTGATTTGAAATCTGGGCAACCTGCCAGCACCAACCTGCTCCTTCATCTCTAAAATACCAGCATCAACCTCCTGACTTGCAATGATCCTTCCATTCAAAGTAGGCTGAAGCCTCAACTGAGCTAAAGATGCTCCCAATCCTTGCAAGACAACTTCAATACCGGCTCGATCCAATTCCTCAATTAGATGCTTCTGAGTTGTAATCAAACTGGATAGACTGCTCTTGCGACTAAGTGCATCAGCAACAACATTAGCTTTCCCAGGATGATACTTGATCTCAGGTCGCATGTCCTCAAGCACTTCCAACCATCTCCGCTGCCTCAAATTCAGATCCTTCTGCTGATATATGTACTTCAAACTCTTCTGGTCCGTGTACATGTTCAATTTCTCACCGTACACGTAGTGTCTCCATTGCTTCAGGACAAAGATAATCGAAGCCAACTCCAGATCATGAGTCGGATAATTCTTCTCATGCGGTCGTAGTTGCCTAGACCCATAAGCGATTACTCTTCCTTCTTGCATTAAGACACAACCAAGCCCACGATGTGAAGCATCGCTATAAACATCATACTCAACACCTGCTTTAGGCAAAGCCAAAATAGGTGCAGTAGTCAGTTTCTCTTTCAACTCCTGAAAGCTTGCCTCACATTGCTCAGTCTACTTGAAGTTCACATTCTTCTTGGTCAGACCGGTAAGCAGCACGGCTATCTGAGCATAACCTTGAATGAATCTCCTGTAGTATCCAGTCATTCCAAGAAAACTTCTGACTTCCTTTACTGTAGTAGGCCTAGCCCAATCTCTCACTGTCTCTATTTTCTGAGGGTCAGTTGCCACTCCCTCCTTAGAAAGGATGTGACCTAGGAATGCCACTTCAGATTTCCAGAAATCACACTTGGATAGCTTGGCATACAACTCCTGCTCTTCTAGCTTCTTCAAAACTGCTGCCAGATGCTCGGTGTGCTCCTCCTCTGACTTGGAGTACACGAGAATATCGTCGATGAACACCACGACGAAAGAATCAATGAACGGCCTCAGAACTCTGTTCATCAAATCCATGAAGTTTGCGGGTGCATTCGTCACTCCAAATGACATAACTAAGAATTCGTAATGCCCATGTCGAGTTCTAAATGCAGTTTTGTGCACATCTTCAGCTTTCACTTAAACTTGGTGATATCCTGATCGAAATTCTATTTCGGAGAAAACAGCTGCTCCTTGTAGACGATCGAACAAGTCATCAATTCGAGGAATAGGATACTTATTCTGAACAGTGACCTTATTCAGCTCTCGGTAATCGATACACATTCTCATCGATCCATCCTTCTTCTTTATCAAAAGCACTGGTGCTCTCCAAGGTGACGCACTAGGTTGAATAAAGTCTTTCTCCAACAGTTCCTCAATCTGCCGTTTCACCTCATCCTGTTCCACTGGAGCCATCCTATACGGTGCCTTAGAAATGGGTGCACTTCCAGGTTGAACAATGATGCTGAACTCCACATCACGATGCGGGGGTAACCCAGGAAAATCATCCAAAAACCTAGTCGGATAGTCCCGAACCACAAGAATCCCTTGCACTTCCACAGGAGTCTCTTCCTTGCGGATAGCTGCCACTAGCCTAGAACACTTCTTCTTCCCTTGGAAAGTGACTTCAGTTCCACCTGGAGCCTTCATTGTTACCGTCTTGGTCTTACACTCGATGCTTGCACTGTACACCGACATCCAATCAATGCCAATGATAACATCGACTCCCAAGATAGTCAGCTCGATCAGATCAATCCCAAAGATTCTGTCCCCAATCACAATCTCACAATCAGCATAATACCGATCAGTGGTTAAAGTTTCCCCTGATGGAGTAGCTACTACTAAGATCTTGCCTAAAAAAATCTTCGGTTCAACTCCCAACACTTTAGCAAATTTAGGAGACACAAAAGTATGAAAGGATCCAGTATCAAACAACACAACAGCTTTCATTCCATTAAGATAAAGTTCTCCAGTGATGACATGATCCACCTCATCAGCATCAGCTTCTGTCAAGGCAAATACTCGCCCTGATTGGTACGGTCTCTTTCCAGTCTGCTGCATTGGTGCATTGCTATTACCATTTCGTGGCTTGGGGCATTGGGATTTGTAATGTCCCGTCTCACCACAGTTGAAGCAAGTTACCGCAGGAGGTCTCACCACATTATTCCCAGGTTCTCCAGCTACACGAATAGCGTTTGCCCCTGTCGGTTTGAATCTTTGTGCAGATGGTTGTCCCTTGAAATTCCCAGAATGTGCAGGCCTCTTCCCAGACTGCCAGTTGTTCCTCCGGTTCTGAACAACATGAAACTGCTCCATGTCTGCTTCCGTGGCTGCTGCACGCTTGACCAACTTGTCGAATCTTCTGATACCAAGAGGTATCATCCAGGGACCTCAAGCTCGGCCGCAATCCATGCTCGAACTTACGAGCCTTCTTCGCTTCATCCATCACTAGTTCAGGAGCATACCTAGAGAGCTGAGTAAATTGGTCTCGTACTCTCTCACTGACATGCCACCTTGCTGTAGTGACAGAAATTCCATAGCCTTCTTCTCCTGGACGTCGGAGGGAAAATAGTGACTGCGGAATTCTTCCAGAAATTCCTCCCAGCCAAGAACTATGCCTCCCATGGTCCGCTTCATTGACTGCCACCACACAGCCGCATCCTTCTCAAGTTGCTGAGTCGCCAACTTCACCTTACTGCCTTCAGGGGTCTCCAGCACTTCAAAGATCGTCTCTACTTGACGAATCCAGTTGTCAGCCGCATCAGGGTCTGACTTCCCTTCGAACACAGCTGGTTTCATCCGTTTGAACAATTCCACTAGTTTAATTGCTTCGGGCACCGGATTCGCAGGTCCCCTTCCTTGGTTCTGATTCATGGCCACAACGTTGAGCGTCTGATAGACCCTCGCAAGTTCCGTTTCCAGATCCAGACCTTCCCCGTTTCTAGCTCCTCTTCTAGCCATATTCTGATGCAAAAGATCCATTAAATTCGAAGTATAAGACATGAATTTTAAATCAACTTGCATTTCATTAAATTCCAAACTTTATACATTCGAATTGAAAAATATTTTTTGACATCAGAATGAAAATAGTAGAAGCTACAACAGTCTAACTCCTACGGTTCCTCTTCGCTTCTCGAAGTCCTCCCCGTAGTTCATCAACTTCTTCCTTCAGCACATCGGTTAGATTCTTCCTCTTCTCGAGTTCCCATACACAATGACTGAGAACAGAAAAGTCGTCCTTACGCTTTGCCAGTTGAGCCTCCAATAATCTGACTCTCTCTCGCAGTGTTTCTACCTGCCTCTGAAGAAATATCACAAGACCATTTGGAACTGGTTCTTCTTCGTCAGAAGAGTCATCAGATGAATCCGAAGGTGGGGTGATCTCTCGGAATTCAGGCCATTCTTCTCCGTCAGAATCTGCTTGCCCTGGGTAGTACTCTTCCTCGGAATCTGCTTGTCCAGGATGGTACTCTTCCTCGATGATATGCCAATTGTCATCTCCCGCAGGGTCGAAGTGATCAGCCATCTTAGAAATAGAGGGGAAGAAGCATAAGTCATAGAACAACACAAATGTAAGTCACTAACATTTAAATCTATAGACTCAAACACACACTCTAATGTCACTTCTAGGGTGTCATCCCCTATAAATTTGTACAAGTGTGAAGCATGGCTCTGATACTACTCTGTAACGCCCCGAATCCCAAAATACACTGAATTCGAGAGTTCTACAAGATCTTTCCACTTCATTTAGTACAATGTTACAAGGAAATTTGAACTTTTCACTTTACATCAGAATTTACATGAAACTTTACACTTTACATTGCACAGCGGAAGTTAATTTACAACATTTGAATAAATGTACAATAACATTTAATAGGCTTTAAGCATATGTTCCTCTTTAATCTTTATCATGTCATTTACCCTGCATACAAAACTGTGGATACGTCAGTTTATTCAACCGACGAACATTATACACGGCCATCCTCTCTATGCCTGAAAATTATATAACTCATTTTCCATATTTAACAACACAAACTTGTCACGTATCAAACTAAAGGGACTACCCTATTGATGTCGTGTTGTGATTGTGCACTTAGTCCTTAATGCAGTTATTTATGTTACATGGCACTAATGCACACTTGTTCGGATTCTATGCATCCAATACTACATAGGTCCGAGGGCAAGCCTCTTAATCGTTCTTCGTCTTTGTAGGGTTCAATCCCTCGTCATGACTTAATCTACTACTGTAACTACGATGAGTATCCTAGATGATCTATGAGTACAAGCACGTGTACAGGATCCTGGAGGGGAATCCCACGCCATGTCTTGACTCATCAAGTATGCATTCTGTGGCAATTCAGCCTCCTCCCTGAATACGATCCTCTTGCAGTCACCAAACATCCCACAAGCGTGGCTAAAATTCGATCATTACTGAGTTGTGCCGACGCCATATCTTGACTCATCAAGCATGCATTCTGTGGCTCACACACCTGCACCGTAAACTCTAGTTCTCATACTCGTGTTTTTCTCTCACTTTCATCACGTCTCCACTATGTACTAATCCTTAGTTTTTATTAGAATCATGAACAAAATCAAAGCTCTAGAGTTAGCCTCTCCACTAAACCGGACTTATTCATTCATTCAAACATGACCAACCTTGGTCTTTCATTTCAAATTTTATTTCATTTCTTTCCAATTGCCGGGGGAAACTTAGCTACTCCTTTGTTTCAATTCTAATTCACAATTTCCAAAATTTGAGCGTTTCCAACACATAAGTTCATTTTCATAATCATAACAGATTTTCTTTTTCGATGACATGATCTCTAATTTATTCATAAGTCCATAGCCATACATGAAATTCAATTATTCCTTATGTATTTCATCAATAAAATCACAACACTATTGAATACTCACATTTCATATTTTTCACACTATTCTCAAATGAGAATAATTCACATCTCATCACATAATATAATTTCTATCTTTATTTCACTTCTTTCCTAACATTTTATTTCAAGTCCTTTTGCAAAGTGCAACTTTTATAACAGACAAGTGTATAACTATAATCTAATTATACATTTTATTTTCAAAACATACTTCATTTAATGTAAATAATCCTCAAATTATTTTTCACAAGTCCCACAAAATTTTAGGATAGTAACCATATTTTTTTTCATATTTTTTTAAATCATCAAAATCCCTAAAAAATGTTTTTCCCCTCAAATTAAATACCAATCGAAGCCACGGATCGAACCCGCAACCATAGGGAAAACAACCAAGGGCACCGACCACTAAGCTGAACGCTGTACGCGTTAGAAGAAGGCACTGAGAGCATCTAATGCTCTCGGCTGTAGTTCTTATATTTAAAAAAAAATGAAACAAAAGTATGGTGACCAGGGGATTCGAACCAGCAACCTGAGACCCGAAAACCCACTGTAGCGAACTAGGGTCATCCCAACCACTTGAGTTATGCGCTCGGGTTGTCACTAGTGCAACTCGAAGTCTATTTAAAATAATTCTCTCTGTTATTTAAAACATTTCGATATTCAACAAGTCTTCAGTTCATTTCGCTTTTATAAAAATTTCTGTAAATTTTCAGATTGACTAATACCATCATAAATTATACTCCAGTATATAGAAAATAATTTTTCTCAATAATTAATACATGTTTTTCATACAATTAATTCGAGTTCTAAATTATCACTACCACAATCCTTCTTTTTCGACATTTCTTAACAATTAATATCACTAATCTCTTTATTAGCAAACTTCATATTAATTTCCTGTTTTTAATCATTTACCAAACATACAAATCTATATTTTAATTCATTCATTTCAATAAAACACAAAGATTCATTTAAACACATAAAGTTGCATTGTTAATCTACTAACTTTTGTGTATAATTCTTGATGTAGATAATGAGATTTTCCGCAAGCAATCCATGGCCATATTCAATTCACACAAAATTTAGACTTTACTAATGGTACCACATACAATTTCATATCAACATTTCAACAAATCAATAGATCATTTTTCTAATTAAATGTGTACTCATTCTTAATCTTTTTCATGCATCATTCTTCCCATTCAAATCTAGCATGCATTCCTAATTAGAAACATGGAAAATTTACCCACCTTAGTTGGAGAGAAATACAACTAGCAACCTCCTAAACGAATGTCCTTGCAAACGAACGATCCTCCTCCTAGAAATGCGCACCCGAGCCTCAAGCACACCAAAAACCGAGCACTCCCTTTGATGAAAAAACCGGCCTCTCCTCTTGATTGATGCAAGCACAATTCACCCACACACTCTCAATCTTTTACTCACTTACTAACTACTAGATAATTGTATTTTGAACTATAGGTTTTGAGGAATTAATTAGCACAAGAATACTAGCCAAAAGGCGGGGGGGGGGGGGGGGGGGGGGGGGTATTTATACAAAAAAAATAGGAGAATGGATGGCTAAGATTGAAGTAGGAGTTAGGAACAAATGGCTAAGATTTTAGGAGGAGTTACACTAACCACCCATGATCAAGTAACCACCACCACCATGATCCCAACTGAAATTTTCATTTCCCTCCAAGATCACAACTGGCCTAGCATTGTGCATATTGCACGTGTACGTGTATGCAACTTGGTCTCCATCTAAAAATTTGTACAATATATATAAAAAATCTTTAAATTGTATTCTACATTACAAGTTGTATTTAAAAAAACAAAATAGCTCATGGGCTTTAGTTTATGGGCCAAAATAATAATTATAAAAAAGATAATAAATTGAATTAAATTTGGGCTTTTTTTAAAAGAAAGGCTTTCGGTCTATTTGAAAAAGGGCCTTTATATAAAAATAATTAAAGAGCACATATATAAATATCTATACTCACCATGTAGAAAATAATCATAACATTTAATATTACCAAAATATTGCACGTGCACACTACGTGCAAAAATAAAATAATTTTCATTAAATGAAAATCGAGGCATTACAATGGGAACTTCGAGTGCGATGATCGACGGCAGCAAGGGACATCGGGATGAAGGTGCTACAGTCATGGAGGAAGACGGCAGCAGCTGTGGTAGGCATCAAGGAGGTTGCAGGAGTGTAGGAGGAGAGGCGGGCATTTTGGGTGCAGGGAAAGTGAGGGCAGTCGGGGAAGGAAGGAGTTGGAGGCAGCAAATCTGGGGCTGCAGCGAGGGTGTTGGCTACCGCGATGGTGGATGGCGACGAGTGCAGCGAGAGCTTCGGGGGTGGCGATGAGGTGGCAGTCGGGTGAGCTTGGTGATGGGTTGCAGTTGTTGGTGAAGACGGTGGAGTAGGAGATGCTTAGAAGGCGTGAGGAAGAAGGCGGGTTTGTGGCGCAGCACACAGTAGGGTGGCATCAGGTGGCGGCGCTCGACTGCAGTGATCGGTGGTGGACAGCAGCAAGAGGCTGCAGTGGAGGTGCTCGAGGGTGAGAGGAGGAAGTTGGTGGTCCTGCGGGAGGATGAGGGAGGTGATGGAGGGACAACCATGGTGAACGGGGTTGCTGCAGGTGGAGGAGTGCGAGAGGTGCGTTGAGGGCCGCTCAATGAGGAGAAAGGAAATGGTGGGAGGTCGAGGGGTGGTGCAGTTGGTGGTTGTCGAGTGGGGCGGACCACGGGGTGCGTCGAGAGTGGCTCGACGGGGAGGAGTGCAGCGGGTAGAGATGGAGGTGAGGGCTTTGGGAATGAGGGAAGCAATGGGGTTGAGGAAGCAAGGGTAGAGGGTGGTCGGTCGAGTGGCGACAATGTTGCGGTGATCGATGCGAGGCTATCAAGGAGGAGCGTCGGGGCAATGGAGCGGCAATGGCAGCAGGTGCACAGGTTGGCGCGAGCGGTGGAAGATGAAGGAGCAGGGGCAGCGAGTCGGCCAGGTAGCTGGTGGTGTTCGACAATGGGTTCCGGTGCAGTTCGCAGCGGGGTCGAGGTAGCCATGGAGAGGTGAAGCTTTGGGGCTTCGGCGATGGGTGGAAAGAGCTGATGGCAGTTGAGGCTTGGCATCGAGTGGCAGCTCGATGGCAAAATAAGGAGGTAGTCGGGGTCGTCAACACGGGTGGGCTCGAGCGGTGGTGGGTTGTTGAGGAGTTGCGATGGAGGTGCAGTGGTAGTCGAGTGGCTATGGATGAGTTCAGGGAAAAAGAAGAAATGGAGAAGAAGATGAGGAGGGGTTGGTTGATGTGATTAGGTGGGGTTAATTAGATTAGGATTTAAGAGATAATTAGGGGGTAATGGGAGCAGTTAAGGAGGAGATTAAGGGGGAGGATTATTAGGGTAGTTAGATTAGATCATGGGTAATTAGTGGAGAGGTGTATGCGGTTAGTATAGGGAGTGGGTTAGGGTTAGTCTGGGTTGGATTTGTGGGCATGGGCTCGAGATAGGATTTAAATGTAGGCTCACAATAAAATGAAGAAATAAACAATTATAGGGTGGGCTATGATTAGTTGTGATTATATTAGAATGGGCTTTGGGTTCACAAAATAAACAAGATTGGGTTGGGTTTACAGAATGAATAATTAAACAAATTATACAATGGATTGGGCGTTGGGCTAAAGGAAATAATCGAATATCAAAAGAAGGAAATCGAATTCCAAAGAATAGTAGGATTTGGTTGGAAAATTTAAAATTCAGGAATACAAAAAAAAAAAAAAATACAAATCCATATAAACGGAGACGGGGGTTACAATTAGGTTCTTAGGCGCTTAGGCGCATAGATGTCTACGCATGTAAGAAGCTGAGCAGGTATATGGCATCACACCTTGGTGGCTAACTGTGTTCCGTGCAGTTACGAGAATCTGGGGAATCCCAAAACTGCACACAATATTCTTCTAGAAGAACTGCTGAATCTTGCTCTCGGTGGTGGACACTAAAGTTACCCACAATAAGGGTATCTTCAATTTTGAAGATACCGTCAACGAGCCCAAGACCCCCCCCCCCCCTCTAATTCCTATAACAACGGGGTCTTGATCAAGACCCTAGTGGGCCCGAGTCTTGATCAAGACTCGAGTCTCCTTCTTCATTCCATTCACCTTGATGGGCCCCCCACACTTTAATTATAATGATTATAATAATACAAATACAAATAATAATAATAATAATAATAATAATAATAATAATAATAATAATATTATTATTATTATTATTATTATTATTATTATTATTATTATTATTATTATTATTATTATAAGTGGGAAGATACTCACTTTATTGTGGATGAAATAGTAGTGGGTATCTTGGTGGGTATCCCAAATTCAAATTTTTGGGAAGGAAGTGATGTGGCTGTTGAAGATACCATACCAAGACCCTTCTTATTGTAAGCAACCTAATGGTCCTGCCTCGATGCACTCTGTGAAGTAGTCGACTGGTTCTGCCTCGATCCACTCTGTGAAGTAGTCGATAGCATCCACTAGGTAGTTCCTCTGTCCAGTCGCAGGAGGGAAAGGCCTGAGAAAATACATTCCCCATATGGCGAAGAGAATCAGACTTGACATGGAACGCTAGAGGGGTTCACTTGATCAGGTAGAACCTTTGGCAAGGGGTGCATCTGCGGACACACTCTTGGGCATCGTTGAGGAGAGTGGGCCAGTAATACCGTGATTGAAAAATTTTCGTGCAAGTGACCTCGCTCCCACAGCCTCTTCAGGGGAGCAGCATTGGAAGTATGATCTGCCATCAATTAAGGTGTAGGACTAATTGAAAACTCTTTCCACTAGGGTGTATCTTTAAGATCTAACCCAGACCTTTCTGGCTTCTTTTGGCCCTACAGGGAGGATTCCCTTCTCGAGGAAGTCAATCAAGGACTTCCATCTCTGGGTTTCGGACAAGTTATGAACATGAGCTCCAAGGATCCTCTTCGATGCTTGGCTTAAGTAGGACTTTGATGAGCACTGAATGGTTGAGTCCTTCAAAGGCGGAGGATGCTAGCTTAGAGAGGGCATCAACTTGCCCATCTTCTTCATGGGGGATTTGAGTGACTTCGGCCTCTTGGAATGTAGCTAAGAACTTCTTCACAAAGGCTAAGTATTTGACCATGCAGTTATCCCTGACTTCATACTCTCCTAAGATTTGGTTCACCACCAGCTAGGAGTCATTGAATTCTTTTACCTTCTAAGCTCTTACTTTCTGAGCTAGGTGGAGGTCGAAAACTAGTGCCTCATACTTGACCTTGTTATTAGAGGTTTGGAAGCTGAGTCGAAGGGAGCACCGGAGGGTGAACTCATCTGGTCTGAGCAGGATGACATCGGCCTCGCTCCCTTCGATGCAAAAGGAGTCATCAACATAGACTTTCCAGATTGGGGGGGGGGGGGGGGGGGGCTTTTGTTCATCGAGGGAGTCGGAGATTGTTTTTTCGATAATGAATTTGGCCAAGGATTGGCCTTTGATAGTTGGCCTGGGTTGGGAACTAGTCTTGCTGGCTCAACTCGATGGACCACTTAATTAGTCGCCTGAAGTTCTCTGGCTTCTAAAGCACTCGTTCGAGAAGTTGGCAGTGCGGACCACGACAGAGTGTGCTTGGAAGTATGGGCGGAGTTTGCAGGTAGCTATGATTAGCATGTAAGCCATGTTCTCCATCTTGGAGTACCGAAGTTCGATATCATGGAGGACTTTATGTCCTCTTCTCTCACCAAGACGGCACAAAGAGAGTCTGATCTGAAGTGGCCAGGTAGAGATAGAGTGTCTCTCCTTGCTCGGGTTTGCTTAAGAGTGGGGGATTGATGATGTATGCCTTGATCTAATCGAAGGCTTCTTGTTGTGCTTGCCCCCATTTAAAGTCTTTTGCTCCTTGGAGAACTTTGCAGAATGGGGAGGCACTTATCCCCTGATATAGATAGGAAGCACCTAGTGAGTCTTTGGACCTTTTTTATATTAGTTAGGGAGGGGGGGCATATTAAGTATGACTTGGATATAAACAAGAACCTTTACATCAATGTAATATAAACACAGTACAAAAATACAGGAAAATTTAAAACTTTTATTACATTAACTCTCTTTACATTGACATCAAGTCTCCTTACAATGTAAGGCGCAATTATTACACATTAATTACAACTTGTTACAAAATTCAAACTTCAGTCTTTTCTAGCATCCATGTAAACTCGCATCCATGCCACTTATTAACAAGAGTCCTGCAAAAACTATTAAATTGTGGGCACGTCAATTAAATATAACTGACGCAATACTGATAATAATAGTGATCTTCCAATTCTTACAACCACAAACTTGATGTAAAAGTAAAAACAATAGAGAAAAATAAAAACAACAAAGTGAACCTAGTCTAAGTGTATGAGTGTATGCCATAAAACAGAAATAAAAATGCATAAAAACAAATGCACATAATGCTCACTAATGCATACTTGTTCGGAATCTAAGCATCTCATACTACATAGGTCTGAGGTCAAGCCCTTAGCATTCACCTCATTATAAGGTTAAATACCTCGTTATGCAATCCTAACTTGCTGACAAACTTCAAGATTTAGACATCCTGCGAGTATCTGGCTCTCGCCTCGGAATACTGGAGATCACTCCCACTCCACAGATCGTCCCTCATCCCAAAATGCTCGGAAATGCCTCACTCCGCGGGTCATCATGGAGCCTTCATCACACAAATGTCCTATGAGCGTCACTTTCGTCTCGGAATACTGGAGATAATCTCACTCTGCAGATCATTCTGGGGCTCTTTTATCCCTCATCTCAGAATACTGGCGAATATCTCACTCCGCAGATCATCCTGGAGCCCTCATACTCACATTTTCTCTTGTTTTGTCAAATCTCCATTTAGTGTCTGTCCTTATATTTAAACAAAAATAACCACAGCCACCTAGAGCTAACTTACCCTACCGAACTTAAATCAACCCCACTTGGGACACAAGCCCATCCTGGCTAATTCCCACATTTTAATAATTACAACCTGCCGGTATCTAGGGTCCTGTTAAGCCTCTAGAGCTCTCACAATTAAAACATCAACACATTCTTTTCTCAATGTTTCCACATTAACCCTAACTCTTAGGATATTCAAAATTACAGTTCATTCATGACTCAATCCTTCTTTCATTTATTCTCCATATTAAAAACTTTTTTATATAACCAAATTATTCCAATTCAATCAACATTGTCCTTACTCATTTAGATCACAATTCAATTCGAAACTTTCTCATAAATCCTTGAGTTTAAAAGGACTTAGATCACAATAAAATCTTTTTTTCTCAAATACTGAAATTATTTCCATAATTGCTCTAATTCTATCTTCTACATTTATAGAAATTGATTCAAGAAAATTAACTAGTTCAAATTGATCAAAACATTTACATTTAAACTTATAAGATATCTTTCCATATTTGAAACTTCATGCATTTAAATCTGAAATTTAATCAACTTAAAACTGAAACAAATCAACTCAAAATCTGAAATTTATACTCCTTAAAATCTGAAACTATATGTTTCCAAATCTGAAGTTTAAATTAACCAAAATATGAAACTTCGAATATTCAGAATGTGAAAGGTAACTATCCGAAAATCTGAAACATAGACTATTAAATTCTGAAATTTTGAAATTTTATCATATGAAAATCTGAAACATTAAAATTCGAATTTAACGATGATTAGAATCTGGAATTTACACAAATCGGAAACATATAAAGATCTGGAATTATTAAAATTCTGAACTAACAAATATTGAAGTCTGAAACACATACAAATCCGAAAGTACAAAAATCAAAGACCAACTCTGAAACAATTTGAAACTAATAATTATGATCTGGAACATATACTCAAGAACTTATGATCTGAAATACATACACATAGACTAAATCTGAAACGACCAAATATCAAGATCTGAAATTTACATAATCTGAGAGCATAAAAATCTGAAACTAACATATACTATGACCTGAAATGTACACAAATCTGAGAGTACAAAATCTGAAACTAACTTATATTATGATCTGAATATATATTCACTTCAATGAGCATTGATACCTGAAACTAATGAATATCAAAATTCTGAAACTTTAAAGAATAAAAAATTTGAGATATATCGCATCAAAATCTGAGACTTATAATCGTCAAAATCTGAAACATAACTTCTCAAAAATCGGAAAATTATATGTCCCAAAAATCTGAGATTATACATTTCCAAAACTGAAATTATATTCTTTAAAATTTGAAATTATATGTTCCCAAAACTGAAACACTAAAGTAATTAAATATGAAATCTAATCAATTCAAAAATCTACGATTATTAACGATAAAAATTCTGAAACTAAAATCAAACTCTAGATTAATTTAATACTAAGCCCCACTACTTTAAACAAAATAATTTAAACCCCAGCCATTAGACTCGAATCCCTCACACACACCCCTGACTGCACTCAAGCCCACACAGCCACAACCCTGATTTAAACCACACTAACCCAATAAACACACATCAATCTCAATTTAATCTAAGCTAAACCTCGATTAAAAATCCAACCCAATTTTTAGTTGAAATCATCCCCAAGTGCAGACTCACACAACCTCACATTGGACCCACAACCATTGATTGCGATACCCGCAACCAATCCTTATTGGATCTGGATTCGCCAACAGTATTAATGGACCCATAAACAATTCATTTTCAATCCATAATTATCAAAACCCTAAAAATTTAAGCATGAAATCTTGATAAAAATTGACAACAAATAATGGAATCATATAGCTTAGAACTTTATCAACTAAAATTATTGCATTTGTATGTTCATGATGATCTCTAAGTTATAATATTTAAAACCCAATACTTACTACACGATCCATGATCATAGAACTAGAAAGTTTTTACATAATAAGCACAACATAAATAGTTTTCTAGCTCCATGAAAACATCAACACCACATTCATTCGTCATGCATACATCAATCCTCATATATTCAACCAAAAAAAACATGCTAATTAAAATTTTATAAGTCCATATGAAAGTCCTAGCATAGCTTTCTACTTGATTCACCAAAGCAAATTAAACAATACAAGAGAGTAGGAGAACACTCACCTTACTCCAAGAAAGATAGCCACCAAGAAAAATAAAAAGCGAACTCCATCCCTCCTCCCTCCGAATTTTTTCCCAAAATGACCATTTTTATGAAAGTTTTTCCACAAACGACCTGTTTTTTTTTATTCCATAAACGCCCCACTCACTTTTTGAAAAAGCGAGTCTTGGCCTTCTTTGCCCAGCAACACTCGCTTTTTGAAAAAGCGGGGGTAATTAACCCACACTCGCTTTTTCAAAAAGCGAGTGTCGTTTGGGACTTAAACCCCCCACCCCCAAACAGATCTCACTATTCTCTCTATTCTTTCTCTTCCTCTTCGCTCGCGAAACCCTAACCTATCTCTCATCTCAAATTCGTCAAAGTACCCTCGTAATTTGTGGAATAACCCATAAAATTGCTTTGGACAACTTAAACCCATCTTCCGATAGAGGTTTAATTTGTTGGAATTTGGGTATACTTGAAGAGGAAAGTAACTTTATTGTGAAGTTATGATGTTTATTGCCCCATTATTTTGTTAATTTCATTAGGTTTTCTTTATGGGTAGATAATAACTCGCTTATTGGTATAAATTAACGTAGGTATGGATTTGGAGATTCCTATTTCGTTATACTTTGGTGGTGAAATAATTCGTGATCCAAAGATTGGTTGTTGTTATAGTGTGTTGGATCCGGAAATAGTTTGGATACCCCGTGCCATTACATTTGAAGAAGTAGTTGAGAAAATATATGAAGTTACTAATTGGGATAGGAATCAATGGAATATGAAAATTTTAGCTTGATACGCAGCAGGAAGAGGAGATGGTCAGTATTTTATGACAGTGCCCGTACCTACTGATAATGCGCTGAAGTCATTGATTGCTATGACATTTGATCCCAATTGTGCTTGGTCTGCATTAGAGTTATATATTCAGCAAATTCGAGTTGTGAATGCTCAGCCACATGATATCCCCAGTGCAAGCTTCATAAGGGTAGTACCTACACAGCAGATGAGGTCTAACCCCGATCAATCTTCACAACCAAATCCAGTATCCTCACAAGAGAACACCTTCACAAATACAACAATTCCGGATTCTGTAAATGTTGACCTGCCATGCCAACCTAGTCCGGTTCCTGACTCTATTCCAAATGACAGTATATTTGAACTCTTTCAAAATGCAGTCTGTAACAACAGCTTATTAGACGATGATGAAGAAGAGAAAGAAACAGACGATGAAGATATTGATAGTGGTGAAACTGATGACGGAGACGAAGATGATGATGATAGTGGTGCAAATGTAAATCCTACGAACAACAGTTCTAATGAAGTCAGAGCTACTTATAGCTATGCCAATGTTGACGCTCATGTTACCGAGGAGATGGCTGAAGGTGCTAGAGTACACCTAGTTCCACAAGAGTCATTTGGTTCGTCCAATGTAGACGAATTGTACGTTGGACAGGAATTTATAAGTAAGCAGTCGATTCAACAGGCAGTGAAGTTGTATTCTATCAAAAAACATCGTGAATTCGTAACTTTGAAATCTACACCGTCACTGTACACTGTTAAATGCAAAATGGCACCTAGAAAACGTACCATTGAGGAGATCGTGCAAGGCCCCCCGGAGTAAGTGATGGTGGCTGCCCTTGGAGATTACGAGCAATGGTTCCAAAAGGCGGGACGAATTTTGTGGTGAAGAAGATAGTTGGGCCACACACTTGTACGAATCCAACGTTGAATCAGGATCACCTTAAAATTGATTACAATATTGTTTGTAATCTGATTGTTGATGTGGTGAAAAAGGATACCGGTTTATCACCGAGGTCAATTATTGAGATTGTTAAATTACAATATAATTATCAGATTTCCTATAAGAAAGCTTGGCGAGCAAAACAAAAGGCGATCGAGAGGTTGTATGGTACCTTCGAAGAAGCATACACAAAGTTGCCTTTTCTACTCACAGCAATTCAAGCTGCAAATACAGGAACCGTTGTTCACTGGGATAAGTATGAGTCTAGTCCTAGCGATGAAACATTCAAGGGTGTATTCTGGGCATCTGGTCCTTCAATTGAAGGTTTCAAGTCTTGCAGACCTGTTATCAGTGTTGACGGAACTCACTTGTACGGTAAGTACAAGGGTTGCTTGCTAATTGCTGTTTTCCCAGATGCGAATGATTGCTTATTTCCGTTTGCATTTGCATTGGTTGATGGAGAGAGTATAAATACGGGGACATGGTTCACGACTTGCATCCGATATTATGTCACCGATCACACTGAGTTGTGTGTTATCTCTGATCGTCATGCTGGTATAATGTCTGCTATGGACTTACAAAATGGAGCTTGGAACGAACCTAATGGATATCACCGTTATTGTATGCACCATTTTGCTACAAATTTCTTTAGTAAATTTGGTAGCAAGGCATTGCGTAAAAAGGCAAAAACTATAGCGTGTCAACGCCAACCCAAAAAGTTCATGGCCAAACTTGCTGAACTTGAAAACGTAAATGTGGAGGCGGCTAATTGGTTAAAAGAGAAGCCGGTTGAGAAATGGGCACTTTATGCAGATGAAGGTCGAAGATACGGGATAATGACTACGAACCTGTCAGAAGTGTTCAATTCAGTATTGAAAGGAGTCTGTAGTTTGCCAGTAACAGCGATTGTTGAGATGATCTTCTTACGTCTGAACTCTTATTTTACTACTCGTCGACAGGAAGCCAGTAAACTTTTATCTGAAGGGACGATTTTTGCTCGAAGAGTACATGAACTGCTCGATAGTCGCCATGAGAGAGCTAACAGACATGAGGTTACAATGTTCCATCATCAACCGGGAGTTTTTTCCGTGAGAACGGGTATACGCATGGTGGGTGAAGAAAGGAAGGGTGGGAACTTGCACAGTGTGAATTTGGGAATAAAAACGTGCACATGTATGAAATTTCATATATACCATATCCCATGTTCTCATGTAGTGGCAGCTTGTGCATATCGTGCAATCGATCACAAGCATCTCGTTGATAAATTTTATACCGTTACTTCATTAGCACAAACATACGGCCCACTGTTTCAGCCTATACTAGTCCAGCATATTGGCCTATTATTGATGGACCAAAACTAGTACCTGATGCCATTTTGCGACGTAAAAGGAAGGGCAGGCCTAGAACTACCAGATTCCGCAATGACATGGATGTGAGAGATAGGTCAAGTCGTGGTACGGGGATGACTTGTTCAAAATGTGGTTTACATGGACACAATAAGCGGCGATGCACTAATAGTGGAACTCAGAACATTTAACTATTGTATGCTTGTACTTTTTTATTTGGACTTTGTAATTGTACTAAATTATGTCGATAGAGACGATAAAGTTTTATTTTGAAAATTCGTTTGTATTTTTTGTGGATGTCCTGGTGTGTTTGTTGCGTTATGAGTATCATAATCTAACACAAAGATTTCATTAACATAGGCAAGACTCGCTTTTCCAAAAACCGAGTCTTATACAGAACACCGCGCTTTCTCAGAAAGCGAGTCTTTTGCCTGTAGATTTTTTTCAACAAGCCAAAGACTCGCTTTCTCAGAAAGCGAGTTTGGTGTGAAGAATCGCGGTGTTTGGGAAAGCGAGTCTTGAATCTGTTGATAACCAGAGAACAATACTTCACTAGTTTCACAGTCGCTTTCTCAAAAATCGTGGAACAAATGACTAGACTCGCTTTCTGAGAAAGCGAGTCTTCAATCTGCTAGCAAAAAAGAATACAGAACCAAGACTCGCTTTCTCAGAAAGCGAGTTTAGGTCTAAACATCGCGGTTTTTCAGAAAGCGTCTGTTGAGTTTGCTTGATTCCCAGAGGCTTCAAGATCTCTGGAATTCCAAAAGATGAACACTCGCTTTTTGAAAAAGCGGGATATTTATACCTAGACTCGCTTTTTCAGAAAGTGACTGTTTAGGTTGCTTGATTCCCAGAGGCTTCAAGATCTCTGGAATTCCAAAGGAGCAAGACTCGCTTTTTGAAAAAGCGGGGTATTTATACCTAGCAGTGTTCTAAAAAGCGGCCTAGGTGGCCGCCTAGGCAGTGCCTAGGCGCTAGGCGGCCCCCCAACGCCTCGACTAGGGCCTAGGCGTTTATGAAAATCGAAAATGGGTTCTAGGCGGCTAAAATCGGACCTAGGCGGCGTTTAATCGGTCTAGGCGGGTCTAGGCGGACTAGACCCTCTTAGGCCTTAAGTAATTTTTTTTTAAAAAAAAGTAAAAAAAACCCACCGCTCTCGCCTTAAGTAATTAAAAAAAAAGTAAAAAAAAACCCACCGCTCTCTCTTTCTCCTCCTAATAAAATTTAAGCATATCTTTAGTCTTTTTTTTATCTTACATAATTTGACATGTATTCGCATTCTCACAGCAATCATGTTAAAACTTACAAGTGTGGACTTTAATATCACTAACGCAACCAAATAAGTGAAGTTATGCACCAAAGGGGGAAGTTTATAAGAAGTATCATGTGCCAACAACTTCAAGGCTCAATCAGTCTTCCAAATTATAAGTAGTATGCTTTTCCTCATTAGTGAAGCTGTTTATTCATCTTCTATTTTCAGCTCCTAAAATGTCACCCAGATCTACATATCTTTCCAAAGCAATCTATGGATGGCCAATCCACTTAGTATGGGACAGCATGTCATGAGATGGGAGGACGTTATCTGATTTAAGTGTGGTTATTAGTTGAAGCTATTCATCGTTATCAAGCATATCATGAGATCATCTATCAACTTTACATTTATTCTCTCTTTAGAACTTGTATTCTTTTATGAGTAGCCACAATGTGGTTTACATCGGATATGGAGAAGATAGAGTCCTAATGTTCACCGATACAATAATACACCGATTTGACTATGTGAAGCCCATCCTACAATTGCAAAGAGAAAAAGTTCAATAGTAAGAATGAGTAGCAATAAAAAGTAAAAAGGGGTAACAACAAAATAAACCCAAAAGATTGATAAATAAATAAATAAATAAATAAATAAACAAATAAATTAATTAAAAAAAACCGCCTACCGCCTAGCCGCTTAATTCCCGATTACAAGGTCTAGGCGCTAGGCCCCCATCGGCCGCCCGACTACCGCCTAGCGCTTTTTAGAACATTGATACCTAGACTCGCTTTTTCAAAAAGCGAGTCTTGCTCTGTATGCAGAAGAGACCAAAACTTCATCTCTTGGTGGGACAACTACACCACAAACATCTCCACCATCTCCATCTTCATACCACAAACTCCACAATACACATACAATCCATCTTCATTCCACAATCTACATTCCACAGCTTCTGAGCACAATCAATCCAATTTATCAGCACAATCCCAAAAAAAAAAATAGAAAACGTTAACAATAGTTCACCACACGCACACACCCCATACCGAATTTTGAATTTCATTCAATCCACTTTTCAAAAGTTAATTACAAGATTCAACTACACAATATCTCACATTATTCAACTACACACCCAAAAAATCACGGGTCTGGGGTGAACATGTTGGGACGTCGCCGTTGTCTCTTCCCTCGCGGTGATGGAGTTTTCTGTGTCACACCCTCTATCGGCTCCTCTTCCTCTTGTTGGTCCTCACCCTCTACTTGCACTTCATCCTCTTCTTCTTCCTCAATTATAGGATGACGCGGTGGTTTACGGGCAACTCTCTTCACTCGCTTACCACGTGTATTGGTCCGATGAGCGGGAGTGTGTACGATAGCATCCAGGGTCGCCCCCTCTCCCACAGCATCAGCCTGTGCTCGACAGGACGTCAGCATCTCGCGTGCGAAGTCCTTAACCGCATCGGCTACGTTGCTACTCAACACAGTTGCACATTTCTTGCCCATACTCCAAGTCTGGGCCATCTACAAAATATAATAAGTTGGACTTTGTAGTTCCAGTTCAAAAAAACTAAAAAACTTAACAGTACTAAAAAACTTACAATCGTGCGAATAGCCGATGCCTTTGGTTGAAACATAGGCAAATGCATTGAATGTACATCTATTGGTTCTGCTGCCGGTCGACGTATAGGTATCACCACGCCTGTTGGAGTCTGCCCTGTCGGAGAGATGTACCGCCTTGTCATCCTCCTATACCAATTCATATAGTTATCGTGCATTGCTAAGTCAAATGGAGGAATGTTCTGGATGATTTCATCGAACCTTTGTAGATTCCATCTCTCGACATATGTCGAGAAGCTTTCCACCCAATTATGACCTGGCGTACGACCCATTCCAGTAATTTTATGAATATCCGCATTGAATGGCTCGGCTACCGGAATCGCCTGCTGCAGACCAAACTGTCATAGTACTCTGTTCACATAATAGAACTCGACAGTGCTGAAGTTGATGAGTGGTGCTTTTGTTAGCCAAAGATCTCACCTATACAGGGAAATGGGCGGTAGTCGAGCTAGACGCTCCTACGTGTAGGGCATCCATACTACGCAGTTATCTGCCAACCTGTCCAACTCATCACGGAAGTAGGTCAGGCACCTGTTCGGGTTGGCAGTCCAAGTAAGGTTACCGGACCAGTACACACCATGAGGAGGTAGCATGTACTGGTCCTCGGGGAGATGGATCCAGTTAGGTGATTATTTCCTAACTACAGGATGTCCAACGTGGATACGCTCCCAACTCCACACTTGAAGCAATATCATCGGGCCATTCATCTGTACGGACCCGAGACTACACAGGCACAAACTCCTGTAGAGGGATGCTAAGGCAGCACTACCCCAACTGTACTGGCCGACTCGTCCAAGGTCTGCAATAAACGGGAGGTACATGAGGGGGACAGAATGGCCGCTGGAATTAGAGAACAGTACACCTCCAAAAAGAGTCAGGATGTACGCCCTGCAGTAATAGTGGACCCCTCTTCAGTCGAATCATCTGTCAATCGGTCTTTAAATTTTTCCTTTAACCACTTCAACCGAATCTGTTTCCCAACAACTGCCCCAGTCTCCACTTCGACACCAAGATATTGTTCTACTAAATATGGAGCGTCGAAGTCCATAGATCCAGTCACCGCCTGCCCATCTACCGGAAGGCCTGTGATTACTGAAACGTCCTGCAACGTAACAGTCATCTCCCCAACTGAAAGGTGGAAGCTGTGGGTCTCAGGATGCCATCTCTCGAGGAGTGCTGTAAGCAGTGGCCGATCGCACTTGATGCCGCTCATCAGTGCAATACCATAGAGTCTGCAATCCCGTAAGATTTGGTGAATCCGTGGGTGCATAGGGAGTGGATGACCCCCACGGAATGTACACTCCTTCGAATCGCCCTCCCACACATCTCTAGAACGATGGTGCGACTGAAGAGTAAGAAGAGCGGGGTCGAGGGGACCTGGACCTCCAAGGGGAATAGTAGATGAAGAAGGGGCCGGGGACGAAGTACCAGCCACATTTAGGTTACTTGGGACCTGCAAAATAATATTTACATCAGCAAAGAAATATATCATTCAATTATATGATAATGAAACAAATCGAATGCAGAAAATTATAAGCTTACATTACTCCGTTCGGTGCCACCACGACGACCACCACGTCTACCGCGTGGAGGTGGGCCAAAAGATGTACGTGGTCTATCGCTACGATTGGCTCTACTACTAGAACCTAGCTCCACATGTCCCCTAGTCCGTGGCATTTTTCAAAAAATAAAAGTATCCTACAATGTAGAGCGAGCAATCATTATTAACAATACCAAAATATAAAACCAAGAAATATAGAACACATACGAACATCTATAACTATTATAATGGGAGAGTTGAGGTTCACAAACAAATAAACAAATTTCTATTATTTGGTGTATGTGTGTCAACACGTGCAGCGCACGTGTTAGTAGTTTTTTGTCCGTTTCAGTCCCCCTCGGCATGCAACGCATGAGCATTATACTACATTTTTTTCTTTTTTGTCCTTTTCATTCGCCTTACACGTGCATCGTATGTGCATTATACTAGTTTTGATTACTAATAACTATATCCTAAGTTTACTCACAAATTCTTCATTTACTCACAAATTCTACAAATTCTACATTATACTGGTTCAATTCTACATTTACTCACAAATCACAAATTCTACACACATTACCAGCAATGTGATGCATAAATAATTCTAAATATATATACAACATTAGAAAATATAGAGTTTGAGAAATATACCACAATCTTCACGCAAGAATTGAACCACGAGATACACCCCCAAATCGTTCTACCCCTTTTTCAAGAATGTCACCGCAATCACCACAAAATCGAAAGAACCAGCAATATCAAAGTGGGCAATTGGACTGGGATGAGATAATAAAGAATTTAGGAGTTATTCGACAGCTAATTTGATGGAATAGGGCCTTAAATTTAAGATTTCCGACGATGGGTTACGGTTTCGCGAGCGTAGGCTGAGAAAGAAAGAGGAATAGTGAGATCTGTTTGGGGGTGGGGGGTTTAAGTCCCAAACGACACTCGTTTTTTGAAAAAGCGAGTGTGGGTTTATTACCCCCGCTTTTTCAAAAAGCGAGTGTTGCTTGGCAAAGAAGGCCAAGACTCGCTTTTTGAAAAAGCGAGTGTGGTATAATCCATCACGCTTTTTCAAAAAGCGAGTCTTAGGTTTCCAATTTTCTCAACCCTAAGACTCGCTTTTTGAAAAAGCGTGATGGATTATACCACACTAGCTTTTTCAAAAAGCGAGTGGGGCGTTTATGGAATAAAAAAAAAAAAAAAAACAGGTCGTTTGTGGCAAAACTTTCATAAAAAGGGTCATTTTGGGAAAAAATTCCCTCCCTCCATCCCCCCACTATTTATCTAGGGTTAGGGTTTTATGGATTTTTTTCACTTCAGTCCCATAATCAATAATTACTTTATATTTTACCAGACTAAGTGATTAAATTGTAATTAACCAAAACACCCCCTTTTTATTACCCAGCCACATGGTCGACCAAGAACCCAAGGACTTGGCATGGTTTGGGACGGCCAATTTGGACCAAACATTTATATTTATATTATTTTCTTTTCTTTTATTAATCTCTAATTTATATTATTAGCTCAAAATACACAACTCTTCATCCATATGGATAAAAAATAATAATGAAAAATAATAAGCAAATAAATGAAAAATAGTAATTCAATAATACTGGCATTATAGTACATTATAATGCACATATTTTGCGCGTGCAAAAATAGTAGTCAATAAAATCAATAAAAATAACAAATCCATTAATTTGATAATAATTATTAATTCAAAATAATATCTTTTATTTTACGTGGTATTACATCGCTTCCCTCTTAGAATAGTTTTGTCCTTAGAACTACTACTAGCCAAGGGAAAACAAAAAACACATAACTTATACAAACAGTTTAGGAAAATCACTACATCTTTATTTTTCTAGTTATATTTGGTTGCTAAGTAAAAAAAATAGCGTATAATAAGAACACAAAAGTAAATTTAAAAAAAAAAAAAACTAAACAGAACAACCAAGTATAAACAAAACCAATAAAGTACGTAATTAATCAAAAAAATATAAGAAATATAAACTATGTAATAATTTACTAAAATTAACTAGATAACTAACTCATGCTTATAAATTTCAACAGCATAAATAGCATAACTAATTTAAATTAATTAATAACACTTTAAAGTACAAAAAAGAACATAAACTTTCTTAAAATTTAAATACATTATAGAAATAATACCCTTGAATTTAAGAACTAATAAAAATAGACAAATGTACGTAACACAAACTTAGACAAGAACAGAAGTAAAAGAAACTATCCAATGTAAAAATAAGTTTAGTCAGTAAAACAAAATGTTAAGCACTCCAAATGTTGCTGAAACATTTGTACAAAACCATAAAATGCAAAATAAATATATAAAGACTTATCATTAAAAAAATTATTGATTAAATAAACAATGTAAAAGTAAAATAAAAGATCATTATAGTAAGAAAAAAATAATAATAAACAAACAAAATATGAGAATAAAAAGGAAAGGTAAAAAAACATAAAAGTAAATAAAAGTGACACAAAGAATACAAACTTAAAAGTGATAATAAAAAAATAGATCTAGAAAGATAGCAAGTCAAAAAATATCTAGAACCACAAGCAAATTTAACTAAGTAATCGTTAAAATAATAATAATAATAATAATAATAATAATAATAAAGAACAATGAGTACACTAAACAGATATTAACATTATAAACAGTACTTTAGAAGTACAAAAACAAGTAGAATAGACGACAACAAAAGAAATATTCAACATATGTAAGAATACTAAAAGAAACTCATTAAATGTTTCAAAAGTACGAGTTAAATGATCGAATAGAACATGAAAATAAACATAAGTGATATAATATGAAACATTACATAATTGAAAAGTTGTAGAAACAAATAGTAGTTGAAAACATAAACTATAGTATATGTACTCAAATTCTAACGTAAGTAAATGTAATATTACCCTTTGGAGATATTACCCGAATGATATTTCTTTCATGTATTTCAAATACTCTACATGGTACCCAATAAGTAGCATCCAAATATGCAAATGTCGTGGCAGGAGCGGGGTCTGTCAAATTATCCGCAGGTACATAAACTAATTCACCCAACCAGATAGTACCCATTCTGGGAATGTCTAGTGCCGTTCTCAATAGCCATGAGATGATCATCTTAGGGTGATCCTTTTGTCAACGGGATGCCCCTATTCCACTCATTGTCTCTGAAGGATGAGAACCATCGGATCTAAACAATCTTATTTTTTTGGACATGAAGAAATAAAGAAGTCATTGAATGGCAGTAATCTGGATTTAGGTTATCCGCCATCCTACAATGAAAGGAGAAGGACACCATCAGTGTATATATCGAGTGATCTAAATGTAAGTAGATGCAACTATAACATTTAAATCTCTATAAACTGATACTAACACATCTAATGTCCACCCTAATATTTTTCCCTTATTATATTTGTACTACTTACTAAAGTTAGCACTGATACCACTCTGTAATGCCTTGAATTTCAAACATAGGTAATACGTAGCACCAACATGATCTTTACTTCAATTTCGTACAAAAATACAAGGAATTTAAAATAATTTCATTACAATGTTACTTGTTACAATATGCAGCGGATAAATTACAAAGAAAGAAATACACTTTATAATGTCAAAAATTTTCAATCCTGTGACGTCCATCGACATCAAACTCATGCCCACACTGCTCGCTAATTCAATCCTGCAAACATGATAACTGCGGGCACCACCTTCCGTAGAAATAGTTGACACAACATAGGGGTTGACATATTGATCTATAATTGTTATTTCTTATTTGGATTTCTTTTTATTTTTCTTTCATTTTCGTTCTTTTTGTATTTTAGTCTTTTCTTTTTGCATACAACTGATGCAATGCTATAACACAACGATTCTTCAATTTAACAAACACAAGCTTGAATGCAAAACGAAACGTGAAATATGACTATCCTAGATATGTCACTGTATGATATGAACATAGGGACTAATGCAGACACTTAACTTATGATGCAACTCTAATGCGTACTTGTTTAGATTCTATACATCTCATACTACATAGGTCCAAAGGCAAACTCTTAACGTACTCCTCATTATAGGGTTCCATCACTCGCTATGCAAATACCTAAACTCAATGAATATACTCCAACGCATAATTACATGTGATTCTCACCCCCAGGATATTGGACCTTATCGCTATACTGGGCGTACTTTCACCCACGAACCCCAGCAAGTTGATCTCCCTAACTACGGACCTTACCGGCATACCTCTAGCCCATACATCGTGGTTTTACCGAGCGTATCCTCAGTCCCGACCATTCCTAGGAATTGCAAGCTCTTTACCGGCCTTTTCGTAGACAGAAAGACATACCCCTAGCCTATATACATAGATTTACTGGGCGTATTTCTCGATCTCGAACCCATAGGAGCAGCAAATTCTTTACCGGACATGTTCATCATTGTTTTTATCATATCATCTTGTATGGCCTATCCTTAATTCAATTATAGTTTTCATCGCCTAGAGCTAGTTTACCCTGTCGGACTTAAACTAACACACCGAGAAATCAGGCCCATACTGGTCATTTCTCAAAATTCATTATAATTTTCTAGTCACTACGAGTCTCGCTCAGCCTCTAGATACCATACATCTCATATTCAGAGATCTTCCAATATTCTTAATCTTTTCATAAAATTTCTCATTCATTCACTTATAAATCATTTAATTTTCTTTTAATTCATCAATTTGCAACAACTATATAACTTCTTACCCGTTATAATGAAATTTTAATAAGATTTTCACATTGATAAATTTTTACTGAAATAACTCTTAAATCATTCTCCAATAAACAATTTACAACGTAGTTTTTTCTACAAAAATAAATCTGTAAGTTTTATATAAACATCTCACAATATTCAAATTTTTAGTCTGCCTTAACGAAAGTTTTTTGAATGAACCCAAACAATCAATTAAATCATATTTCCTAATTTTGTAATGTAATTTAACCATAAGAAAATTCCTGAATTTTATATATAGTTATTTCAAAAATATTTCATTAATATACTAGATTAGTCTAACCTTTTCTCAAGTTAAAATATAAGAAAATGTATTAAAAATATAAATAAGTAACAAAGACCCCCCTCAAGTTTCAAACCCAAGACCTACCAGCGCCCTAATTTGCACCTCACAACCAGAAAGTCCATCACCAGTCTAAGTATAGGAATTTCACAGGAAAATATAACTCTACTGTTCGTTATTTAAAACCTTAGAAAATCTTTCCAAAAATAAAAGTAGAGCCCCCAGAATCGAACTGGAGCACATCAACGTTCTAATCCACACCAGTTGACCAACTTTCCAACTCGTTGTTCTTGTAGAGCACTTCTCAAAATATTCTATAAGTTTCTGTTCTTTGTTTATAGGAATTTATAAATATTTAAAGAAGAATAGAGCTCTCAAGGACTCAAACCCGGGGCCAGAGTACTGTACCCAGTACCCAAATCTGAACATGCTAACCAAACTCGCTAGTCTCACTCATTGTCTACACTCAAAATGCAGAGCTTTTTAAATGTGGACTCTGAATCTTTATGTTCTAACATCAATAAACATAACTAAAAAGTCAATCTTAAATTTCCTCTCACATTCTAAGAGTAAACACACGATTTCTGGTGAATTCCAGAGAGTAATAACATGGAAAATTCATTGTTCATATTATCCACAATTTTATCAATCTAATTTACACATCAACATCAATATACTCTATTCATACCAATATGAGCCATCATTTCTATGTTTACATCTCATGCTATTTTTAATATAACACATTCATTTCTATTTAACATATGGCTAGCAAAACAAGACATTCTCATAATAACAAAATTTAGAAAATTAATGCATGATAACAAAATTTCCTTTTCTATTATTATCACCTCATTAAAATTAGATTAATTGGCATGCATTCGAAAATATATTTACAATAAAAAAGAATTACTACACATAATCATGATTTCATGACATAATCTACTCAACACAAAACTAATGGAAATCAAAGAAACATCCACCTCTTGATTCAAATTACAAATAGAAACTCCTAGAAAATTGAACTCCTAACAAACTCTCCAATCCCTCCACAAAATCCGAGCTCCCAAGAAGAAAACCAACAGCAAGACTTGCAAAAATGGAAATGGGAATCTTTTTTTTTCTTTTTCTTAATCTTGGTCGGGATGGGGTTTTGTAAGGGAAAGGAATATGGGAAGTTTTAAAAACTACCCACTCAACCTATTACTACCCACAACCCCTTAACACAAATTCAAAAATCTATTTTCCCTCTAATGCACTTGGCCGGCCAAACATATGGGAGATGCACGGGTTCGAAAAAGATTATGTGTGCACATATAATGCACACCACAATTTAGGAATTTTATTACATAAAAATGCATATGTTGCTAAAATTTAATATGAATTTAAATTAAGTTAGTTTCAATAAACTAGACTTAATTATTTATACATTGTAAAATAGGAGGAAAAGATATTTACATAACCCTAAAGGTTTTTCTAATTGACACATACACAAAGAAAAACATGTGTAAAACACGTGTGGACAAAATATTTTTTAAAATGCTGTAGGGTCGCAAGTATTGGTAAACCTTCAATTCCCGCATGAATCTCGAGGTTCCCGAGGGTGAAACAGTAACTTCACAACTTATACCAACCCTGCGATCAGCACATGGGCCGCCTACAAACCCAGTATCTTGGTGTAGCCCACAAAGGGGGCTGATTCGCGGCCCAACTGGGGAAGATTGACCAGTCAATAACGACTGACAATCAAATGCCTCCAAATTTGGAAGATAATAAATGATCAAATCCCTTGATGTGGGGGATCTTCCAAATCAGTTATGGAATCTTCCTAATAACTGCTCCCTTTCTTGGCTTTAAATACAGACATACCCCCCTCCATTACCAGATAATGAACATTTTGCCCATAAAAATAGTTTTTCACTTTTGATTACTGATTAGATTGCCAGAGTGTCTATCGTTGGATTAATTTCAGTATTTCAGGTTGTCTTTGTAGGTTTTCGACAGCCACCAGTCAGTGTAACCACCACAACACCTAAAAATCACCTTAATAGTAGCCTCACATGAAGACTAGATCGATGTTCAGGATCCAAGCTTTCCCCATCCCAAAGAACTCATTATTTGGTTGCTCCCACAACAGAAAAAGCAACCCCTAAGGTTAGGGGCTGCGTTGATGTAACCCCCATTCCGACAATAAGTATTTTCCTTGTATTTTCGATAATTTGATTTTTATAAATTTATTTTGTGCTAAATTCTGTTCGGATCTTTTATTAAAGTATTTTCTAAACAAAAATTTTATTTATTTCGAATGATGGTGTGTTTTGATCTTACTTCATATTTCTTATTGATCGGATATTTATATTTGAGTTTAAAGCATATATAAAATTATTATTGGATCATTTTAATCTTATTATTATTGTTATTACTTTAATTGCGGTTATTATCTTTATTATTGTTATTATTATTATTATTATTGGTATTGTTATTAATATTAATATTTTTGTTACTATTATTATTGTAATTATTAGTAATATTGTTCTTATTGTCATTATTATTATTATTATTATTATTTTTATTATTATTATTATTATTATTATTATTATTATTATTATTATTATTATTATTATATTATTATTATTATTTTTGTAAAGCCCGAACATACTTATTTATTTGTATTTTATTATTTGATTTAATGTATGTTTATATCTATATTTTAAAAATCCTATAGTCTATTTTCTTATTGGATTTAAACCCAAGCTCATTCTCTTATTGGATCATACCCAAAACCCAATAACCTAATAATTCCTTATATATACTAACCTAAAACCTAATAACCCTAACCTCTATTAACCCTAGCTACCTAAACACCCAACCTACCATATTACTATTTTAACCCCTCCTTTACCTCTCTCTTCCTCTGTTCTCCAGCCGACCTAACCCCGCCACCTTCATCTCGCTCCTCCTCCTCGTCTCCTCAAAGCACCACCGTCATCACCTCCTGCTCGTCGTCTCCGCCTGTCGTCGAGCCACCCTCGACTGCACGCAGCCCACCACTCCACCGCCTCCCATCCAACCTCCGAACCCATCATCTTCGTCGCCACACAACCTTTTCCCCTGTCGAAGCGTCATCATCGCTCATCTCTCATCGAACCCATCTCCATCCTCGTCATCCCATCATCTCACCCTCATCGTCGTCCCCTATCCTCGCTGTAACCATCGTGCCTCCCCCTATTCCCTCTGTCTCCTCCTCTGTTTCGTCGCAAAACAGAGCTTCGCCATTGCCACCCATCATTGATCCTCACCACTGTCTCTGTGCCTCCTCACCACCGATGAACCACCTCCATCCCCTCATCGTTAGCCACCGCGACTGCACCCTGCTCCTCCGCCTCCAAGTTCCCACCCAAACTCAGTAAACCCATTACTGCATCTCCAACTTCGGCCATCCCTGACTCTCGGTGCCACCTCAATCCCTGTCGACCTCCCTTCTGTCGACCACCCTAGCCCCTGTCAGCCTCCGCTAGTGCCACCCTCGCCCAGTCGCTGCGCATAGCTGCACCCATCAAAGTTTGCTATTTGGTGTTGAGTTAGGGAGGAACCAGTGTCGCTGTGAATCCGCTGTTTGGTGTTTGTGGGAAGGGGAGTGGTTGAGTATTATGTTTGCTGTGTTGGGAATAGGGGATCGAACTTCAGTGTTTGGTGTTTGGATTCAGTTGGTGTATGCTGTTTGTGTGAGAAGGGATTGATTTGCTGTGTTTGGTGTTTTGATCCGATCAGGTGGTTGTCGTTTTGTGTGTGCGTTTGCACGTAGCTCGCACGTGTTTCCGTGTTCGTGGATTCGTTGCTTCGGGATTCTCATCCCGTTATTCTTGGTATTCAATTTAACCATCTAACAAGCAAGTCACCATCCTCTTGATTTGTACATCGTATCAAATTCAAGTTTTATTGAGACTCTTGCATGTAGATCCCTTGTTTATCGCATTATACTTGTTCATTTCTTCGTTGGGTCTACTGAGGGTTTACACGAGCTAACCCTAATATTCTTTATATCGTGCCACTTTTGACTCTAAAGTTTGGATCTTTTATGAGTGCATATAGAATTGATAATAGGGTTGTTCATATAATCGTCACACAAATAAATTATTGTAGAGACAAATGATAAGTTGTCTGTTGTTTGACCGATTGATGATTGGTTGATGATAAATTGATGTATAAGCGTGTTCTAATTTTGTTTATCAATTTTTGACATCCATCATGTTGATTATACAATTTATTGACTAAAGAATCGATACCCATCATGTTTAATTAAATCGTTTCATGAAAAATACCCTAAAACCTGTATATTGCTTGCTGACCTTAATGTTAACTGCTATTTTCGAACTAGTAAACGATCTTAAAATGAAATACTTTCTGAATATGAATTGTAGCCTTATCTTCTAATTTTCAGAACATCTTGAATTTTTGAATTCCAAGTTTTGTAGCAAAAGTTATGCCTGTTTTACTACATCTGTGTTTTTACTTTCAGAGTTTCAGATTCTTATATCTTTCGCACTTAAACAGTAAAAATGCGGAAAAAATGATAAAATTTTAATCTGAAAATTTCCAGATTGTTGCTTAACGTGTTTAGGAGTCCAGAAAATATTTTTTACTGAATTTAATATTGAGTTTTTGCTGTAACTAAAAATAAAATAACATGATGTAGAAATTCTGCCTGAACATGAAATCTGTAAAGAACAATGTGATTGACCTAACTACTGTTGTCGGAATTTGAACTTTAAATATGCATTGGAACCATGTGGAAGTCTAGTTTCTAGAAATTCTAACAGATTCACTTTTCGATTTCTGAAACAACGGAAAACTATACTTTTGTACAGACTACTCTTGCTGTCCAGAGCTTTACATTTCAGATTTTAATAGATTAATTATTCCTATATTGTAGTATTGCATGAATCGAAGTGTTTATGTTACATTGTATGATCCCAATAAGTTATTGTCATCATTCTAGTTGTTCAATTCAAGTTATTGTCCTATTGTTTTCCTATTGATACTGTTATTCATCTCATGTTTCTTAATTGCATATTGTATTATTGCATCGAAAAAAATAATTTAACAAGCCAGGGTTTAAGGGATTGACTAGAGTAGTTGATGATGTAGTGACTGTACTCGAAGGAGGGGCCCGTGTTTCCCTATTTAGCATTCCGGCTATTGTTTTATCATGTGATTGTGGTTACGACGGTAACTCAATCTATCGTGTATTGTTTATCGTTGCCGATGACCGTACCGTACACCGAAAGGTGAATATTGATTATGGTTGCCGACTACATGATCTATAGAATCTTCCACTTAAGTATAAACGAAATTGATTGTATGCATCGAACCTGTAGTATGGGATGCAGTAATACGTGCATTAGTTAGGATTAAAATGAATAATAGACTTAAGGGTTTGCATCACATTGACATTGCATTTTATTCATCACTGTTCCTATTGATCTCGATTATTGTCTAAGTGTTATTGATACCAAACCGTTGCATCGATTACCATGTTATTGATTATTGCTATCGTGTCATATTATTGATTCCTATTGATACATTGACTTCATTGTTATACTGTTATTCCATTGTTTCCTGCTTTCTCTACTTGTTGTCCATAACTTGCTCTAAGGATAATTTTTCTCCTCTTTTTAGATAAAGTGTTTACAGGTATTGATGGAGAATTTTCTGATGGATTGGGAGAACAACATTCGTGAAGGAATTGATTGCATCGCCGCTTAATAAATATTTATTGCTTTGTTATGAAGACTTAATTATTAAACTATTGTTATTTCATTGTATTTGGCTTATGACCCGAATATTGCTATTTATTTCTAGACATTGGATTATTATTGTATTTGGATATTATTATTGCTTCATTCCAAGTTATTATTGTTCATGAGATTATTATTATTGCATGCGCAATTGTTCTGTATTGGTTATATTGTTAAGTTGATCGGTTAAACAGCTTATGGGTGACGTTAGTCATTCGCTGGGCCAATGTTGCGTACTTGTATTCCATATTTTTGGGAAGCAGGGGCGTGACGGTTGATTTGTAATTTTTTGTTATGACTTGGTACCTATTGTAGAACTTGGATTTCATTAGCCCCTTATTAATGAAATTTTTAGCCATAGACCACATTTAGTCAAAAGAAAACCCTTACCCAGGGTCGGCCCTGGCCTAGGGTAGACTGGGCGACCGCCTAGGACCCACTTCAGATGAGGGGCACAAAAATTTGTAAGTATAATGAGTTTATAACACTAACTAATTAATATTTAAACTAAGAATGCAAAAAAGGTCTTCTAGCTTAGTTGGTTAAAGCACTTATTTAGTAAATGGGATGTCTTGAGTTTGACTCTTAAAGAGAGTAATTTTTTTTACCTTTTGTATTCATGTTTACTAATTAATGGTTATTTATTATTATTTTTTTAATTTCTTACCCTTTTAATTTCTGTTTGCTAATTAATGGTTTTTTATTTTTGATTTTTACTTTTTAAATTCATGTTTGCTAATTAATGATTCAATAAGTGTTCTTAGCTATTTACTACATTATGAAACAAATTAAATTAAATTAGCAGAAACTTCTGATGATTCTAAAATGAGTTAGGATGTTGAGAAATTAGCATCAGGTGAATTTTCAAGTATTGACTTTTACTTTTTAAATTCATGTTTTCTAATTAACGATTCAATAAGTGTTCTTAGCTATTTACTACATTTTGAAACAATTTTAATTAAATTAGCAGAAATTTCTGATGATTCTAAAGTGAGTTGGCATGCTGAGAAATTAGCATCAGGTGAATTTTCAAGTTTGATTTTATTTTAAGTTAGGTTATTTGGCATGAAATTTTGTATAAGATAAACTTAGTGAGTAAAAGAATTCAGACTGAAGATATGTTTCTTGATGTTGCAATTAAAAACTTGGAAGAGTTGGTTTTATTTTTTGAAAAATATATAGAAAATGGATTTACTTCTACTATGATTGAAGCTAAAGAAATTGCATCTGAAATAAAATTGAGCTCTTATTTCCTGTAAAACGTAGAACTTTTAGAAAGGGACATTTTGAAGAGATTCCTGATACGGACAGAGATTTCTTGATGTTGCAATTAAAAACTTGGAAGAGTTGTATTATTTTTTGAAAAATATATAGAAAATGGATTTACTTCTACTATGACTGAAGCTAAAGAAATTGCATCTGAAATAAAAATTGAGCTCTTATTTCCTGTAAAACGTAGAACTTTTAGAAAGTGACATTTCCCAGCATCAACCTCAATTGTAATAGTAAACATAGCCAAAACATAATAAAATTTTCAATCTTTATTACATCAATTCATTACAAAATACAGCGGAAAACAAACACCTTGAATTTCAAATTCTTTCTTTTACAACATATTCTTTTATAATTTACATAAGTCATAACATCATTCTACCACATGCATCCAAATCCCAATGCTATGGGCACCTACCTGTAAAACATAAGGCAAGAGATAACACTACTCCCCAAAACTATAGGGGTTAGCCATAACGGTGTAAGTGACATCAAAAGAAAACAACATAAATAAAACATAAGGCGTAGAGTCATAAACAACATGTATTAACAGCAAGAATAAATGAGATAAGAAATAACAATCATTAAACATGAAAACATCAAGGTAGACTAGACTAAGTGTCGAGTGTAGGAAAAACAGAAAACAACATGCATAAAACCAAGTAAAGTAAACATCAATGCTATATGCTGACTCTCTAATGCATACTTGTCGGATTCTATGCATCCCACAATATATAGGTCCGGTGCAAGCCCTTATCGTTCTCCACTTTATAGGGTTAAATCCCTCGTTATGCAACTAATCCTACTACGGTGATGGGAACAAGATCCAGAATACTCCGTGAATAGGTATCACAACCCTCGACGCGCAAGCATCATTTAAGAATAGCTCAACAAAAATCGAAGAATCACCTCCATGTCGTGTACCACACGAATAGGCTTGCGAGGCTCTCGACATGCAGATCCACCAGGTACATCCTGTGAATAGGCCCGCCGACCCTCAACACGCGAATGTACCCTACATTCTCCGTGAATTGGCCTGCAGACTCTCGACACGCGAATATACAAATGTCCTCTCGAGACGGAACAACACATAAGTCCTGGAACGCATCCGTTGGACGAAAACCAAGAGCATATACTTACGTTTCCCAAGTTCCATCACATCTCTACTAGTGCCTGTCCTTAAGTTGATTATTTTTAGAAACACAAAAATCCCCCCTCTAGAGTTAGTGTATCCTGCCGGACTTAATTCTACAAAACAACCCCAATGACCCCAACTGGTCAAAATCCACAAAATCTCATCTGCCGGTTCACAGGACTCCCACTCAACTCCTAGAGATTCACAAAACGAAAAACTTCCAATAAAACTCTTAATATCATCATTAAAACGTTAATCTCAATAAAACTTTTTAAACCAACAAAAATTCAAATTCATTTAATATACTCATAAAATTCCAGAATTCAAATAAAATATTAAACCCATCAAATAACAGAAAATCATATTTTTAAGTCGTAGAATATCACCAAAACATCAATCTTTTGAAAACACATATAACTCACTTAATAAGGTCATAAGAATACCATTAAAATCTATTATGAACAAAATACAACTCTCTATAAATACTGTAATCTGTAGAAAAACGTCATTTAAAAATAGTAGATTAATAACCTACAATATCGAAGAACCAATCGTTTAAAGAAAACATCAGAAAACCCAACAAATCCATCAGCCAGAGCAATGACAGTCGACTGTCGCAAATGGCCAGTCGACTGTCCTGCGAAAATCCGAAAACTTAATAAAATTGATCAGCCAGGACAGTGACAGTCGACTATTGAACATGGTTAGTCGACTGTCCTGCAAAAATCCAAAATTCAAGAAAACCTACAGTCGACTGTAGACTCAGTTCAAAGACGAAGCAGACCACTATTATTTCAAACAAAATCCAAAATCAGTAATTGACTAGTCGACTGTCGACTCTAGTTAGGTCGATTGTCAACTATAGCAGGCTGCAGTTTGAAAATCTATGCATATTTTAAACTGATACGACTATAAAACTTTGTAAAGTCAAAATTAAACTTCATGAGATGATCAAATATAACTTGTATAACATATAGGAGTTTATAAAACAAATCAAAACATATCAAGATCTCAAAAGAGTAAATCTTTCACAAAATCCTTCAAAATCATCAATATATATATGTGTGTGTGTGTGTGTGTGTGTGTGTGTGTGTGTGTGTGTGTGTGTGTGTGTCACGCCCCACTTTCCAAAAGAGAATACAGAATACGGATACGTGACTAAGCCCAGCGAATGATTTTCATCATCCATAAGCTCTTCAAGAATCTTTACAACATTTCATAAGAATAATCAGAGTCGGAAGCAAAAGAATCAACCAAGCTTGCACATATGAACCAAAATACCGACAATAATACTTGAAACAAAATATATTAATCTCAAATAATCCAGGTCTAAACAAGTCAAATATTCTGGGTCACATTGCCCAATTACAAATAAATCCAAGTACAAGATACAATTATTTAAACTAAGCAACAAGAAATAATAATAATAGTAGGAAAATCATGATAGCAAAACTCCAGCAACTAGTATCTCATCTCGCCTATTCCATCTTGCAACTGATCTCCAAAATCTACAATTTAATAAGTTGCAGGAAGAAGAAAAAGAAAACAAACTCTCGTCAATGCAAGTTACGGGCTGCTTGTAATGCAGGATACAAGTACATGAGAAAAATAAATAAATAGCATAGAATATGTATGATAACAAAATATAACAAGTAGTATGGCAAGATGAATAACTGTAAGTGCATGTATCAAGGGTCAAGTAAACAAGTATCAAGTACAGGTAACAAGTTTCAAGGATCAAGTATCATGCAAGCAGGTAAGCAGGTAACAGGTGTCAGGTAGCATGTACAGGTAAACAGGTAACAGATAAACAGGTATGCAGGTAACATGTATTAGGCAATCATGTAACAGGTATTCATGTAACAGGTAATCATGTATCAGGTATTATGTCATGTCAAGTCTTATAGTTATTACCATCTAGGTAGCACTTCATGCTGCCCACACTACATGGTTTCTACAACAATCAATTTCGCTTTAGATTTCATAGTAGAGTCCACAGGGCCGTGTACTAAGGAATCAGGAAAACAGGAACAGAAAACAGGTTCAGGAATCAAACAGGTACACGAATCATCTGATTCATGCATCAACAGGTTCATGAATTAACAGGAACACGACCAACAGGTTCGTGCATCAACAGGTAACAGGTACATGTACCAATAGGTCCATGCATCAACAGGTAATAGGTACATGAACCAACAGGTCCATGCATCAACAGGTAACACGTACATTAACCAATAGGTCCATACATCAATAGGTTCATGTATCAATATGAATCAAAATGGGAAACACGGGCCCCCTTCTAAGTACACATTTCTATATTTCCACTACTAGATCTTTCCCTTAAACTCCGGCTTGGTTATTTATTATTAGTATCAACAAGCATGTATGTGTCACGAACAGGGCAAGAATAGCATGATATAAACAAGTAACAGGTTCAAGATTAAGAATAAACATGTTCAGGTGAAGGATTACATAATAGGATGACACAACGAAAACTCCAGTTTAGGACAGCAAGACAGTACTGCACTAAAACTGAGAATCCCGTTGCTACAAAAATGCAAATCTGAATCCGTGGAAAGGTATAGAAAATAGAATCTCGGTCGAATCCAGCAAACATATATAAGTTATATAGTATTTCACATAAATAAGTCTCAAAACAGGTTTGAATCCAGAAAATAGGTTCAGCCAGAAATCAGAAGATCGTATTCAAAGTCAGGAAAACAGCATGAAAACTCATTAAATAAATCCACAAAAAATCTGTGGTATTCCCTAAATGTATGGTAACAGAAAATCAAGTTTCATAATTTTTCAATAAAAATAGAGTAGTCAAGTAAAATCAGAAAACAACAAGACATGACAGTTTTCTAAATCTGGAATTGTAAACACTGCAGTACGAAAACAGCAATATCTCACAAACCATAAATTGAAATCCAAATCCACCAAAAAGGGTAATAAAATAGACTTAATATGCTAACTTTCATATTCACAAATATTTTAGAAACAGCAAGTAGAATCAGGTAGAAAATCAGGTTCTTTGCTGAACAGTAGTAAAATTCTGCATGTAAAATTTTTATTTGCAAGCATAAAAAGGTTTGTAAAACTCTTCAAATAAATCCACCAAAATTTTTGGTAAACCCAAATCAAGTATAGAAGTACTGAACAAAATTTCAGATCAAAAAAATAATTTTAACACCAGAATAAAAATATATTGCTCTTCAGAATTTATAGAAAACAAAATCTAGGAATCTTCTGATACCACTGTAGTAAAATAGACGTAACTCGCAAACCAAAAATTGAAACTGAGATTCGTCAAAAGGGTTAGAAAATAGACAGAATTCTCTGCAGATCATGTTCACAAAAATAATTTCAAATATTGACCTTAATAGGGTCTAAAATACTGATCAAAACTGAAAACCATCAAAACTAAAAATATCTCATGTGCACAAAATCCACTGGTTCACAGAGAACTCATCTGAAACACAACCAAACATGAAATAGAGTAAACTAGATATCCAAACAACATGGTGTAGGGTATTTCACAAGTCCAAGACAAGTTTATCACGAATAACACGAACGAGCACAAGATAACATATGAATAACACGCATATATGCAACAAGATATGGTCAATCCTAGGTTATATCATGTCATGTATATCGTGAGGCAACTACGGTCGAATTATCATAATAGAGACAATATCAAGTAAGGGATCCACACACAAATTGTCTCTAGAACCCAACTACACCACAAGCGGTATTTAGTACTTGTATACGCAAAGAAATTTAATACAAATTACTTGCCTTAACCGATGACGAAACTGACGAAAATCAAGAATAACAGGAACGGATTCCCAGAGCAACGAACCCAACGAACGAAACGGAACCCACGAACCATGATGAACCAAAAGCGAGCAACAATCGCGAATCAACGAGAACACAAAACTACCCACACCATGACAACACTCGCACATGAAGAGAGACGGAGAACGGCAACCCAGCGGTGCTGCGTTGCACAGGAAAATAGCATGGGGTTTTGCTGTTATCGGGAGGGCAACATGGCATAGGCCACGATGGGGATCAAATGTCGGAGGTCAGCACAAGGGAGAGATGGGGAGGAAAAGGGTACGGGACGAGAGCAGGAGGGTTCGGAAGGTGCAGGCGCAGGAGTTTGGATCGGGGGGCAGGCAGAACTGAAGAAGGAGATGAGAAGGATGAAGAGGCAGCTGGGTATAGGAGATGGAAGATAAACAGGTTGATAGGGTAAATATATATGGGTTAGTTTAGGGTTAGGGTAATAATGGGTCTGAGGGGTTAAACGAGTAAGATATATTGGGTTTGGGTTTGAATGGGTTTAAAAATCCATTAAGAAAATTATAGAGTTTTAGAATAAAATAACAAATAAAATATATAATTAGGATTTTATAGAAATATTAATAATAATAATAAAAACAATAACAATAACAATAATAATCATAAACATAAACATAATAATAATAATACTAATAATAACCGAAAACAAATAAAAATATTGATAGATTTTAATAGAAGATCCAATAATACAATTTGACAAAAGAATTTGAAAACCGAAAAAATAATTTGCAAAAATTTTAAATACAGAAAATATACAATAATACATTTTTGGGAAAAACAGGGGTTACAATATATATATATATATATATGTATGTATGTATGTATGTATGTATGTATGTATGTATGTATGTATGTATGTATGTATGTATGTATGTATGTATGTATGTATGTATGTATGTATGTATGTATGTATGTATGTATGTATGTATGTATGTACTCAAATACGGATTTAAGCATATATATGTATTCAAATACGGATTTAAGCATCAGTTTTGGTATTAGAATTCACCAAATAAGAGCAGTATATAGTTCAAAACCAATTCAGTATCAAGACAACTCAGATCCAATCGAAGGTTTCATGAAAACATCAAAAAAAATCAATTTAAGCAATTTTTCAACAGTGAGACATATTCATGTGTGCATATGTGTATGTATATCCGTCTATATATGTGTTTAAGCATCAAGAATTAGTATATAGGAGTGCTGTAAGGTTTAATTTAATCTCAGTACCAAAAACAACTCAAGAATCAATCGAAAACTTAAAAAATCCACAAAATCCACTTTTTGGCCTGCACACATACAGACCCGAACTCAATCCATCTCTTCACTCAACTTGATTCTTTTTAACTCAATAACCCATCTTGCAAATTTTATTAAACTTATGCACGAACACTCACAATAGTTTACTCATGAATATATGCAATCATAACAACCATTCAACAAGTTTTACTCATCAAAATCATCAAAACAGAGTGTATGTATCTATATCATCAGTAAAGAACTCATCTTCGATCAAATTGTGCATTATACAACATACCATTCATTATACTCAACCAAATCAGTAATAATCTGAAAGAAAGCAACCTACTCATGATTTCTATTAGGTTCTGAACAATTCTCAAGCCATTAAATTAGGGTTTTAAATCATCACTAGTCTAACTTCATGAAAAGAGTCACTTTTTAATTCATCTACTCATCAAAATGCATTATATCTACATACCATCATCTAACATGTTTTCTAACAAATAGATCATCATATACAACATGCTTAGAACAATAAGAAAACAAATCTATGCCACTCGCCTTATTGAAGAATCAATCGAAGAAAAATAAAGAGAATAAGAAAATGATTCCTTTTGCAAGAAAACCAAGATCCTCGCCTTAAAACTCCAAGAAAATATTAATAAGAAATCTCTTTGTGTGGTGCAGCAAAGAGACGGCTGCACCCCACCCTATATAGGCCAGAAAAATAGGGTTTTAGGGTTTGTAAATAGATTTGCAAAATACCTCTTTTAAATATATCTTTACATAACTCTGACTGGTTTCCACTTATTGATAAAGTGGAAGCCAGGCTCAGTGTGTGGTCAGGCAAAGTTCTTTCCCGACGGGGTAGATTAATCCTCATCAACTCGGTGTTATCAGCAATGCCTCTTTATTTTATGTCTTTTTACTACCTCCCTTCCTGGGTTATTAAAAGGTTAGATCAAATTAGAAGCAATTTCTTCTGGACTGGATCCTTGTCCTATAAACCAGGTTCCCACCTTTGCCAGTGGAAAATGATTTGTACTTCCAAACCAGAGGGAGGGCTGGGTGTTCTGGATCTCAGAGACCATAATATCGCCCTCCTAGGTAAATGGCTGTGGTCTCTTCACCACCGTGACAACTTACCTTGGATTCGGTGCATCAAGGATTACCGCTCTCGCTCTCATGGCTGGTGGGAATTCCCTGCGACTGTTAATCGCCTAGCCTCCCCCTTCTGGAAGGGTGTCTGGAAGGCATTGGCCGCTTTCCACTGTAGTTTATCTCGCTCCTGCACAGACGGATCTAGAGCGAAATTTTGGACGGATCTTTGGTTCGGTAACATCAAACTCTCGTCTGAGTATTCCTCACTATTTCATCTGGCTTCCGACCCCTCTGCAACGGTGGCAGAGTCTTTTTCTATCATTAACGGCACGCATCATTGGATCATCCCCTTCTTGATTGATCTTCCTCCACCTCTCTTAGACACTCTCAATAATCTCATCTCTCATCTCGATCACTTCATTTGGAGGCCTAGTGAAGGTATTGCTTGGTGCTGGACTGAGTCCGGCTCCTTTTCGGTTAAATCATTCTACAATTTTCTTAACTCTAGGGGCGTTCAATCCCCTGTCGCGTGTCTTTTCTGGGGGTCAGCCGCCCCCCTTAAAGTGAAGATTAATTTCTGGCTGGCGTATCATGGTAAATTACTCACTGTTGATGCTCTTAATAGGAGGAATTTAGCATGGGGGCAGCGTTGTGCTTTGTGTCTTCAACTCCCGGAAGACGTTAATCACCTGTTCGTTCAGTGCCCTTCCATCCTTCCTTTATGGAGGATCTGTTCTCTCGCATGGGACACGAGATCTATTCCCCCCACTTTAGCCGATGTCTGGTCTTTAAAGCCATTGAACGTTTTGTTCAATTACGCATGGGTCTTGTCAGTTCATATCATCATATGGATTATTTGGAAGGAAAGGAACCAGCGAGTGTTTGAGCATCGCTGCTCCTCTCCTATGGCTATTATTGAATCATTTTCTTTTTTGTTCAAGCACTGGAGCTCGGGCCCTTCTTACAAAGGCAGAGCTTCTCAGGATTTTCAAAAACTATTCGACTCTGTGTGCTGCCTCAGTAACCTGCAAGCTTTAATTCCCTAGCATTTTCATTTTTCAATGCTTTATTCTATTTAATGACTGAGTTTTACAATGCTTTCTTTCTGTTTCCCTTGCAGACCTGATCCCCCTCTAATGGAGTTCCTGGCCGTGTGGCCTTTTGCTGGGACGAAGCTACTCCCCTACTATTTTGTTTTTCTGGGCTTAGGCGCGGTTGGTAGTTAATCTTCTTCTCTCCCTCTCTTCTCCTCATCTTTTGGGTTGTTTATTACGTTAGTCTTTGGCTTTTTGAGCCTGGGGAGGTTTTGGATGTTCCCTTTATGGTTAATTATATGTACTGATGTTCTTCTTCTTTTGCATCCTTTTGTGGATAGCTTTGTGATTGGCTGTAATTAGTCTTTGTCTTGGCTGATCGGATTATTTCTGATCTTGGTAAGTTTCGTTATTTTGACGCCTCGTTTGTGGCTTGGTGTTTGTTCTTCTTAAGCTCGTTAGTAGGGCTTTTCTGAGCTTTGTTTGTTGGTAGTGTGTGGAACATCTCTTTTTTGATTGTGTTGTGTGGTGCGTTGTTGTTTCCAGCTTTGCCTGGCTTGGTTGCCGTGCTCTCTCCAGCGAAGTTTTCTAGCTGGTATTTTGTGGGCCTGAAGAGTTGATGCCTTAACGTTTTTAGACGTGTTGGGGCTCCTTTGGTTGTGGTTTTTGTTGGCTCACTGTGCAGGTTACCAATGAGCGTATTAGGTCCCTCTGGTGCTTTGCTGTAGCCTTTGGTTCCTCCGATCCGTACTGTAGCTTTGCGGTCCCTTTCGGTGGCTCACCGTCTTGGCCTCTTCACCTGCTGATGGTCTTGATTTGACCTACCGCACTGTGATGCCTGCCTTGTTCCGCTTGCTAGCAGCCTCGAGAGACTTCACTGCTGCCCTCGATGCCTTCAGCCATCATCGCCCCAGACTTTCGTTTTCTATTTGTATTGTCTTATTTTCGTTATCCGATTGTATTTTTGCGATTCTTGTCGGTGTTTTACCTCTTGTAAAACAGTTTGCTGTACATTACTTTTGGAGTTTATATATTCTATTTTGGTGTGGCTGGAGTCGTCAGACTCTATCCGTTTTCATCAAAAAAATATATCTTTACATATATAAATCCTTATACTTGGAAGTTAAATAAAACTATCTTAATTGAGATTTTAAAAACACGAATAACCTCTTTATTATCAGCTGGCATTGTTTTGAAAACCCAGACAAAAACAAAATTGCACTTTTGCCTCCCTAAGTGGTAATTTTACAAAAAGACCCTTCTTTATCAAAACTTGCAAAATAAACTAAATTTATTAAAACAAAAAGGAAACAGTTTACCTCTGAGTTGACTAGGCATCATGCCCAGCCCAAAAATCTAAAAATCTGGAGTTTTTCATCCAAGTGGTAATTTTGCACAAAAGTCCATCTTTTTGTAATATTTACAAACATGTCAAATAATTATCAGAAAAATCCAAAAAGTTCACAAATAATATCTAATAATAAATAATGGGTTTCCCCAAAATAATTTTTGACTTTGAACTTCTCAAGAAAACATTTGCACGTGTAAAAAGGTAATTTTCAGAAAAATATTTATTAAATCACCAAATATCATTTTAATTCATTTATTAATCTTAAAAACATTATTTAAAAATCTAGGGTATTACAGCTACTATCGTTATTTCTAAAATTCCTTAAACAAATCAATTTGACGGATCTTCTTCCTCCGTCTAACGCTATTTCCATTTTTTTAATTAAAAAACGATTGGATGGTGCTTCATCCTCCGTTTGTGAAATATTTTTTTTAAAAAATATGAATAGCATCGGATGGAAGATGTTCAACCGTCCGGGGGGGGGGGGGGGGGGGGGGTTGTCGGTACAAAAAATTAAAAACACAGAAAAACAGATGAGACGGACGATCTTCATCCGTCTGGGCTGTTTTCTTTTTGCTTTATTAATATTTTTTTAAAAAAAGGTGGTGTTAAGTTGGAATGGTCCAATAAAAGCATACGAGCTATGTTTCCGTGTTCCATTAGTGAAGCAATTAATCGATCAAACGGGTGGCAGCGTTTATTCACAATAAATACGGAGAAATCATCCATGAGGCTTGTGGAGGCCTTGGTTGAGAGATGGTGGGATACTACACACACTTTTCACCAACCATGTGGTGAGTTGGGATTCACCCCATTAGATTGGACAATGCTAACGGGGTTATCGATCGGATCTGGTGAAGCCCCTCCATGCAATGACGAAGATTATCCCTTTGAAATTGTAAAGACTAGTTTTTTCCTAAGATTACTGAAGATGATTGAAAATCTTTAGGAATACGCATCTCTTTCCTGAAAAAGTATTTTCATAGCAATGTGAACGAGGCAGCTCAAGTTGATGATAATTTGGCATTGATAATCACAAGAGCATTCTTTATGTTCTTTCTTTCTGAGTTTCTTTTCTCCAACGGTGCTTGCGTTATCAGATCTGGTTGGCTTGTAACACTAGAAGAGCTTAATAAAGTGAGTACATACGATTGGGGCGGTCAAGCAATGGCACTACTATATATGTGTCTAGATTCTTACAGCAGAGTTAAAGTCAAGTCTTTTAACGGTCCATGGCAAGTACTAGAGGTAACATTAGATGTGTTTGAAAGCTATATATAAAACTAATAAATACAATTTGTTAGTATTTAATTCTAAACTAATATAACTCTTTGATCTACAGTATTGGGCTTACGAATATACAAGTATATGTATTCTAATAACTACAAGAACGGAAGATGTAGCAGATGTTTTAATGGCTTCCGATAAATGGCCAAAATTACATGTTGGAACAAAGATCAATTGGATACTAATATAGCAGACACAATTAGGTATAACTGTCACGCCCCGCTTCCCACTATACGGAAATACAGGCACGCAACTGAGGCCCAGCGAATGATATACATCATCCATAAGCTGTACAATTATAAGCTCAACAAGATCTTTATAACACATTCGCGCAGGCAAATATAATAATCACATGAGCTGAAAATAGAATAACCATCATTTGGATAATACATCAACATTGGGTCAAGATGCCCAGGAGTACAAGGTGCCAGAATTAAAATAATATGATAAGAAGTTTGCTATAACTAGATAAAATAGCGACTGAAAGAAAAAAAACATAAAGTAGTAAGGAAGCAGCAACGATCGTCTAGAGAGTCTGCTCGTCGGGTCCATCAGTACCTGTATAATTATTAACTCAAAGAAAAATAGAAAAGTTCCCATTAGAGCAAGTTTCGGGCAGCAAGTAGCAATAAGCAGAAAAAGGGGTAATATGACAAGATATAACATGGAAGAAACAAGAAGTAGAAGTACAAATACAATATGGAAGTAAGCAAGGAACTGGGACAATATGATCATGTAAGTAATAACTGTAACTAGTGTATTCATGACTTTAAGGTATAAGCAATTGGTAACCTAGGCTCAGTTAATCGATAATCATATAATCAAGGATCGAGAGTCATGTAATCAAGAGTCATGTAATCAAGAATCATGTAATCAAGGATCGAGAGTCATGTAATCAAGAATCATGTAATCAAGAATCAAGAATCATGTAATCAAGAATCATACTTAGTGAAAATCTCAAGTTTATCTATTTTATTAACTTATCTAATGCACGCAATCCTGTGTCCCATACCACAAGTTCGGTGCATATCAATCATGTGACGTTTAGACTTAAATAGTGAATTATATAGGATTATGTACTCGGGTCTTCCAGTGATAGTATCAAGACATGTAATCATAAATCATGTAATCGAGAATTATGTAATCAAGAATTTTGTAATCAAGAATCAAGAATCACTATTTCGGGAAACACGGGTTGTAATGCCCTGATTTTTCATTTAATGAAAATTATTTTATTTTGTACGTAGTGTGCACGTACAATCTTTTTGGTAATTATTTTCATTATGATGAGTATAGATATTTATATATGTGCTCTTTAATTATTTTTTTGTATAAGGCCCTTTTTAACTAGACAAAAAGCCTTTCCCTTTAAAAGCCCAAATTGAATTTATTTATTTTCTTCTATAAACTATTATTTTTGGCCTATAAACTAAAGCCCATGAGCTATTTTATTTTTAAATACAACTTTTAATGTAGAATACATTTTAAAGATTATTTTTATGTAAAATATAATGTACAATTTTTAAATGGAGACCAAGTTGCATGCACGTGCATTGCACGTACACATGCAAAATGCACATGATGAGCATGGCCGGTTTGGAGCTTTTGGAGGGAAAGTATGAAATTTTGAGTGGAGTCATGGGTGGTGGTTACTTGATCATGGTTGGTTATTGTAACTCCTCCTTGAATCCTAGCCTTTTAATCCTAACTCCTAAGTTAATCTTAGCCTTCCATTTTCCTAGATTTTTAGTATAAATACCCCCCCCCCCCCCCAGCCTAGTTATTCTTGTGCTGATTATTTCCTCCAAACCTATAATCTAAAATACATTATTTAGTAGTATACAAGTGAGTTAAAAGATTGAGATTGTGTGGGAGGATTGTGCTTGCAACAAAGAGGAAGGCCGGCTTTCATCAAGAGGAGTGCTCGGGTTTGGTGTGCTTGAGGCTCAGGTGCACGCATCAAGGAGGGGGATCGTTCTTTTGCAAGGACATTTGTTTAGGAGGCGTTGCTAGTTGTATTTCTCTCCAATTAAGGTGGGTAAATTTTCCGTATTTCTAATTAGGAAACATGCTAGATGTGAATTGAAAGAATGATGCATGAAAAAGATAAAAAGAGTACACTTTAATTAGAAAAATGACCTATTGATTGATTGAAATGTTGATATGCAAATGGTATGTGGTTCTATCATCAAATTTAAGTTGTGTGTGAATTGATTATCGCCATGGATTGTTTGAAGAAAATTTCATTATTACCATCAAGAATTATATACAAAAGTTAGTAGATTGACAATGTTACTTGATATGGTTAAATGAATCTTTGTGATAATATGAATGAATTAAGATGTAGATTGTATGTTTGGGAAATGATTAAAAACAGGGAATTATTATGAAGTTTGCTAATAAAGAGATTAGTGATGTTAAATTCGTTAAGAAATATCGAAAAAGAAACGTGGTAGTGGTAGTTTATAATTCGAGTCAATTGTATGAAAAATATGCATTAATTATTAAAAAATTAATTTCTATATATTGTAGTATAATTTATGATGGTATTAGTCAATCTGGAAATTTATAGCAAATTTTATAAAAGCAAAATAAAATGAGAGCTTGTTGAACATCGAAATGTTTTACAAAACAGAGAGAATCGATTTAATTAGATTTTGAGTTGAACTATTGACAACCTGAGCGTATAGCTCAAGTGGTTGAGATGTTTCTATTCACTACAGTAGGTTTCGGGGTCTCGGGTTGCTGGTTCGAATCACCTTGGCACCATACTTTTGTTTCCTTTTTTTTAAAAATAAAAATAATCGCAGCCGAGAGCATTTGATGCTCTCAGCCTCTCCTTCTAACGCATAGAGCGTTCGGCCTAGTGGTCCGTGCCTTCGGTGGTTTTCCCTGTGGTCGTGGGTTCGAATACTGGGCTCGGCCAGTATTTAGTTTGTGGGAAAAATATTTTTTTAGGATTTTGATGATTGATAAATTATGGAAAAAAATATGTTTATTATTCTAAAATTATGTGGGACTTGTGAAAAATAATTTGAGAATTATTTGCAAGAAGTAGAGTATGTTTTGAGAATAAATGTATAAATAAAACTATGGTTCTACATTTTATATTTTTCGTGAAGTTATAATTTGCAAAAGAACTTGGAATGAAGTGTTAGAAAAACAATATAGCAAAGAAAGGAATTATATGAAGTGATGTGATGTAATTTATTCTCATTGGAGAATAGTGTGAAAATTATGAAATGTGAATACTCAATTTTTTGCTATATACATAGTGTTGTGATTTTCAATGGATATTTGATGAAATATAAGGAATAAGTGAATGCCATGTATGGCTATGGACTCATGAATAAATTAGAAATCATGCTATTGAAAAAGAAAAATCTGTTATGATTATGAAGATGAACTTATGAGTTGGAAATGCTCAATTTTGGAAATTGTGATATGGAATTGAAACAAAAGAGTAGCTAAGTCTCCCCCGGCAATTGGAAAGAAATGAAATAAAATTTGAAATGAAAGACCAAGGTTGGTCATGTTTGAATGAATGAATAAGTCCGGTTAGTGGAGAGGCTAACTCTAGAGCTTTGATTTTGTTCATGATTCTAATAAAAACTAAGAATTAGTACATAGTGGAGACGTGATGAAAGTGAGAGAAAAACATGAGTATGAGAACTAGAGTTTACGGTGTGGGTGTGGGCCACAGAATGCATGCTTGATGAGTCAAGACATGATGTGGGCACTACTCAGTAATGATCGGACTTTAGCCACGCTTGTGGGATGTTTGGTGACTGCAAGAGGATCGTGTGCCATGAAGGAGGCTGAATTGCCACAGAATGCATGCTTGATGAGTCAAGACATGGCGTGGGATTCCCCTCCAGGTTTTCTGTACACGAGCTTGTACTCATAGATCATCTCGGATACTCACCGTAGTTATAGTAGTAGATTAAGACATGATGAGGGATTGAACCCTACAAAGATGAAGAACGATTAAGAGGCTTGCCCTCGGACCTATGTAGTATGGATGCATAGAATCCGAATAAGTGCGCATTAGTGTCATGTAATATAAATAAATGCATTAAGGACTAAGTGCACAATCACAACACGACATCATTAGGGTATTCCCTTTAGTTTGATATGTGACAAGTTTGTGTTTGTTAAATATGGAAAATGAGTTATACTATTTCCGGCATAGAGAGGATGGCCATGTATAATGTTCGTCGGTTGAATAAACTGACGTACCCACAGTTTTGTATACAGGGTAATTAAAGAGGAACAGATGCTTAAAGATTATTCAATGTTGTTGTACATTTATTTACATGTTGTAAATTTACTTCCGCTGTTCAATGTAAAGTGTAAAGTTTCATGTAAACTCTGATATAAAGTGAAAAGTTTTAATTTCCTTGTAAAATTGTACTCAATGAAGTGTAAAGATCCTACAGAACTCTCGAATTCAGTTGTATTTGGAATTCGGGCGTTACACGGGTCCCCTTCCGAGTATACTCCCCTATATTGTCCACTATTAAGCCGTACCCTTATAATCCCGGTTTGTTATTCTTTTATAATTAATTATGAACATGCAGTTGGTACGACTAGTGGAACGGTGTAATCAAATAGTTTAGTCAAGAAAAATTTCAAGGGCAGTAATTATGGACATGAGACGTAAAACGAGTACATGTATCGAGAGTAGTTATTATAGAATTATCAAGTGGTATAGAATGCATTCTATCAACCTATTATATCTATGCAAGTTATTATTACAAGAACAATAATACACTCAGTTCATTAAATATGAAAAGTAATGGGTTTATATGCAAAAAAGTAGAGATGAATTTTTAGACAACTTGACATATCTGTATTCAAATTCACTTTCCCGTTGTTACAAAAAAGCAAATCCAATTCCATTAGAGATTCTAGAAAGTAGACTCTCTTCCGGTTCTAACTCATATTCACACGATACATTCTAAAGATAGTAGCTATGCGTACAAATTCATTCTTCGCTGGTTTCGATGTTTCGCGCGCATTCTGAAAATTCGGAGTCACAATACTAAAATTGCGATATCTCACAATCTATACATCGGATTGAGAAACCATAATATGTTTCGGATATCTAGAATCGAAGGGCTACGATTTTCATGTAGAAAGTTTTTCGATCCAGTATCGGGAACATGGTCGAATTCTTAGTACAAAATACCGGTTAGTAATCCCGTGCAGGTTCAGAAATTCACGATATGCCAGTACTAAAATTGCGATATCTCACAATATTTACATCCGATTGAGAAACCGTAAGATGTTCTGGATTCGGGACTCGATGGGATACGATTTCCATGTAGAAAATCTTCAATCCAGTATTGGGAACATGGTCTAATTCTTAGTGCAAGGTCAATAAATTTTAGAGATAGTAAGGTTGAATATTCGATATTCGATAACACGATTCGAAATGTGTTAACGGCTCACTCTTGAGTTGATATAGCATGGAACCAGTGACTAGAATGGATTTTGACAATAAAACATGATGATAACTAGACTACTTGCCACGAGTCCAAGAAAAATGCTTGTACGAGAACAAAAATAGTGTACAAGGTACTTGCCTTATAACGTGATGATTTCGGTGGTGGTGTTAACCACGGAAAGAAGAAGCAACGTCGGCAACGGACGGTGGCACAACGGCGGTAAGAATGGCGGCAAGACGACAACGAGTGAACAACAGTAGCAACGGTGAGTGACAACAACAACAAGGTGGCACGGCATCGGATTGTTTTTCGGGGTTCACGGGATCGTAAAAGCGGAGTCGTTGGCTCGAAGGTGGAAGGTAAAGTAGAGCTCGGGTGTTGCTTGAGCTCTCGGGTGTGAAGAAGGCAGAGGAAGAGAAGGAGAAGTGAAGAATGAGAGGTTGATGTATTATGCATGTGTGTGAGTGCATGCATATATATAGAAAGAAAGGCATAGGAGTGTGCTGCATGTGTATAATTAGGGGTGTAAAAAATTGGGAGCATATGTTAGGAAAAATGAGAGTATAGGTGTGGAAAAATGAGAACATAGGTGTGGAAAAATGAGAACAAGGAGGAGAAGTCGTGGAGTTAGGCATAGAATTAGGCAGGATTAGGATTAGGATTAGGATTAGGATTAATCAGGGTTTAAAATTTGTATTTAAACTCCGGTCGAAAAATCACAAAATTATGGAATTGATCAGAAAAATATTCTGGCTTTAGATAAAGAGTCCAAAGAGAAAAATAAAACTTATCTGAAAATTGAAGTACAAAAATTCACGTAATAAAATACGTACAACTGGGACAGGGAGTTACAATCCTACCCACCTTACAAGAAAATTTAAAATCATTTGCACGTAATTTAAAATCCTATAATGTTTAATTTAGAATCAGTCAAAATGTATGTATCTACTTGGAAGAAGCATCAATTTAGTCTATAATATTTTAAACTGAAATATGGACTTCTTAATAAGTAGTGGACAACATAGCAACTACATAATTGAAAATAAGCAAGATACAACGGATATTGCAACATATATGAAAACAACATTGATACAAAAAGTTAAACTATTTGTGACCACGACTTTGCATAATTTCATGTTGTTTACACATGAAATAAGTACGTTGCGTCTCGGGTAAGTTGCTGAGGTCCATACTAATTATGCGGTCTTCCTCATTTCGTATTTTCATTTCATGCTCTTTTTGTTTAATTTCGTGCTCCTTTTGTTTTATCTTAAGCTTCTTTTCCGTTGTCATGCTCCGCCTATCTTGTGACTCCTTAAACAAATTGTTAAATGTTTTGGTCTCAGAAACCATTTCAGCAAATTGAGCAAATTCAGCCTGTTTTTTTCCTTTTCTCTTCTTCGCTTTACGACCGGTTGATCAGGAGAGGGCTGGAGGCGAATCCAAATCAGTCGGTATATCTGTATCTCGGTCTTGCATTGTTGGCGAACGTATTGTGCTACCATCTTCCCCAGATTGAGAGCTTTGGCCTGAGTCGAACACATGAGTTGTACGTAGTGAATAGTTCGGCTGATCTTTAAGGACCTCATAACATTCTTCAAATTTAAATGCTTTCCCGGATGATTACATGTATTCCTCTTACTTTGCGTAGCTATAAAAAATAGTAAATAATCATGTGTTATAAATTATTATACATGTATTCAAAAAATTTTAATCTGGTTCCGCTTGCAGCTATATTTATTACACTGCTCAACTTCACAATGAACAAAGAAACAGATTTAGCAATTGCACAAAAATGACTAGAAAGAGGGCTAGCTGTCCGGTCAGTCGGAGTGCCTAGTAGAGTTACAAATGTGGCAAATACTTGATTCCAAAACTGTGCACCGGATTGATCGTTACCGGTCAATGGATCCTGAGTAATAGAACCCCAGCTTTGGGAAAGAATAACATCTTCATTAGATGTGTATGTCCTACCCCTATTACTATTGTTTGCCATTGCTCAAATTTAATTTTTATTTGGCAAAATATGAAGAATGAAAGAAACAATAGAAATTGAAGATAAATAGAAAGAAAGAGACAGAGAAGCATAGTGTTGCCGCTGAATCTAGTGTGGGGCAATAGATAGAATTTATGGATTCGCGAGAACTCGAACGGGCTGAATCTGACCTCTTCCGCTACTGGTAGGTTGACTCCTTGGCGCTGCCACTGACCTGCATGAAGTATGAGATACCGGGATGGATCCTGGCGACGCACCCTCTGACGCTCTTGTCAATACTCAGTAAAAGAATATCAAAAGAACTTTAGGTAGGCAAAGAGAGATCACCTTTTAATGGTAGGAGGTAGGGAGTACTTATAGTCGTCGTGGGGATCTGCTTCGGGATAAGAATGAATCCCTACTTTCCGGTGTGACTGGATAGAAGTGGTTAAAACCACCTCCAGTAGATAAGGACAAGCCAGGATTTCCTCATATCCTATTGAATTGGTCCTTAACGGGTTGTGACATGTTCTCAGTAGAACAGATCCGTTCACGGGTTATCGGGTCCAAGAGGAGAGACCTGGTCCCCAATTCGGACCCGTCTGTAGGTGAAATTACCATCTTGCCTCTGTAACTTTAAGATTCGTGCCCAATTTAAATGGTTCTAATTTAACCCCATTTTTAGCCATATCACGAGCCCCCCACTCCCAAAGACTGTGTGCTACAACCTTTGGGGAGTAGTTTTATTGTTTCAATGGCGTATACGACTTTATGGGAGTTCTCAAAGGGGGTTCGAATCTTGTTGAAGGGGTAACGGTGTTTTCCTGAGCTGGTAGCACGCCCAAGTTTGCTCTTTTGGCTTTTCTGGATTTTTGGTGATTTTCCCGATTTTTTAATTATTTTTTCGAATCACTTATTCAATTTTGCAAAGCGATGATTTATTTTCCGGGTGCATTAATTAACTACTCTAACTAATAATTATCTACTCGGGGACTCAAAAATATTTTCCCAAACATATAATTAATTTTTAGAATTTTTAATTATTTTTCCTAAATTTTTAATTATTTTTTTGCATTTTTTAAATAATAATCCGAATTAATAAATAAATAAAAATGAATTAATCACCTTATTTATGACATGGCACGATCTGAGGCGCCCATCAGTCGTTGGCGCGAAATCCTGGACGATCAGACGGTGGAACGGTGTTGGGCGACGTGGCTGCATCCGGATCGCTGATCAGATCGTGACGCGACTTCAGAGGGGATCTGACGGTTCCCATAGCTCGGAAGCATTTTTTCAACATGAGCAGCTCGGTGCTTGGGTCGTTCGGATTGGGATTCCGAGTGATGTGGCTCAATCTGAGATGCCGATCTGCCATTGATACGAATATTCGGACGGATCAGATGGTAGATCGGTGCTTGGCAACGTGGATACATTTGGAATGTTAATCAGATTGTGACACGGATTTTGAGAGGATCTGATGGCTCGTATGGCTCGAAAGTGATTTCTCCACATAAACAGCTTGGTGCTTGGGTCGTTCGGATTGGGATTCTGAGCGACATGACACAATCTGGGATGTCCATCTACCATCGGCGCGAATATTGGGACGATCAGATGGTAGATCGGTGCTTGGCAACGTGGCTGCATCTGGAACGTTGATCAGATTATGACACGAATTTTGAGAGGATCTGACAGCTCGTATGGCTCGGAAGTGATTTCTCCACATGAGCAGCTCGGTGCTTGGGTCGTTCGGATTGGGGTTCCGAGCGACGTGTCGCAATCTGGGACGTCCATCTACCATCGGCGGGAATATTGGGATGATCAGACGGTAGATCTGTGCTTGGCAACGAGGCTGCATCTGGAACGTTGATCAGATTGTGACACGAATTTTGAGAGGAACTGACGGCTCGTATGGCTCGGAAATGTTTTCTCCATATGAGCATCTTAGTGTCATAGTTGCTCGGATTTGGGTTCCGAGTGACGTAGCACATTTTGGGCCATCTGATGAAGATCTGGCACGAATGACGATGCAAGAGTCGTGGATCACCAGAAGAAAGTGATTTCTATCGACGTGGCGAGATCTGAGCCGTCTGATTGAGATCAGGCATGAATCACGAGGAGAAAATTGTTTTTCTCCAATGCACAGCTCCGTTTCACAATTGCTCGGATTTGGGTTCCGAGCGACGTGGCACAATCTCAGCCGTCTGATGAAGATCTTGCGCGAATCACGATGCAAGCGGCGTGGATCACGAGAAGAAAGTGATTTCTGTCGATGCGGTGAGATCTGAACCGTCTGATTGAGATCAGGTGCGAATCACAAGAAGAAAGTTGTTTTTCTCCAATGCACAGCTCAGTGTCATAGTTGCTCGGATTTGGGTTCTGAGTGACGTGGTACAATCTGGATTGTCTGATGAAGATCTAGCGCGAATCACGATGCAAACGGCATGGATCACGAGAAGAAAGTGATTTCAGTCGACACGGCGAGATCGAGCCGTCTGATTGAGATCGGGCACGAATCACGAGGAGAATGTTTTTTTCTCCAATGCGCAGCTCGGTGTTACAGCTGCTCGAATTTGGATTCCGAGCGACGTGTCACAATCTGAGCTGTCTGATGAAGATCTGGCATGAATCAAAATGCAAGCGGCGTGGATCACGAGAATAAAGTGATTTCTGTCGATGCGGCGAGATTTGAGCTGTCTGATTGAGATCAGGTGCGAATCACGATGCAAGCAGCGTGCATCACGAGAAGAAAGTAATTTCTATCGATGCGGTGAGATCTGAGCACTCTGATTGAGATCAGGTGCGAATCACGAGGAGAAAGTTGTTTTTCTCTAATGCGCAGCTCGGTGTCACAGTTGCTCAGATTTGGGTTCCGGGCGATGTGGCACAATCTGGTCCGTCTGATGAAGATCTGGCACAAATCACGATGCAAGCAGCGTGGATCACGAGAAGAAAGTGATTTCTGTCGATGCAGTGAGATATGAGCCGTCTGATTGAGATCAGGCGTGAATCACGAGGAGAAAGTTGTTATTCTCCAATGCGCAGCTCAATGTCACAGTTGCTCGGATTTGGATTCCGAGCGACGTGGCACAATCTGGGCCGTCTGATGAAGACCATGCACGAATCACGATGCAAGTGGTGTGGATCACAGGAAGAAAGTGATTTTTGTCGACGCGGCGAGATCTGAGCTGTCTGATTGAGATCAGGCACAAATCTCGAGGAGAAAGTATTTTTCTCTAATGCGTAGCTCGGTGTCACAGTTGCTCGGATTTGGGTTCCGAGCAACGTGGCACAATCTGGGCCGTCTGATGAAGATCTGGCGCGAATCGCGATGAAGTAGGCGTTTAGGCTTCTGGGGGGCCTCTGTGGGGGCTTAAACATCTGAAAAGCCCACCCAAATACCCTTTAGAGCTACAAGTTTTCACCACTCTCCCCACTTCCTCATTTCTCACTTTTCACTTTCACTCTCAGTTGTTTTTTGCTCTCGAGCGGCGCTGCTAGCTGCCATGGCCAAATGATTCAACTTTCCGACGAACTATTTCGACCGTAGCCATCATATCAAGGTAATTAATTGTCTTAACTTGTATCTAGAGATGTCTAGAGTGTCATCAAGGAGTGAGACCTCCACCTCGGACCGAGAGAGCGACCGACCCTTAGTGGTCCCCTCCGTAGTGGGCAAAGGGAAGGAAGTGGTGAGGTCGGCCATCGTTGAGTCCATTGCAGAGAATGTGAAGGGGGCTATTGCAGTGGGTCGGCTACCGTCCACGCTGTCGAACCTCGGGAAGGTTAGGAGTTACTCCGGAGACCTTCTGTCGAAGGTGGTACATGGGAGGTCTACCGCCTACAAGGAGAATCATCTGAGGGATCCTTTCGAGGTAGACGAAATCCCCTTGGTTCTGACCGAGACGGATCTTCATCATATTAGGAAAGGGTTTCGGATCCCGAATGAGTATGCCTTGCTCCTCCCCGGTCCGTGCTTCCGAGCATGCACGGAGACGTTGCCCGACACTTGCGTCTTTCCATACAAAGCACTCAACGCCGGTCTTTGGCTGCCTCTGCCACCGTTCGTAGTCGAAGTGCTGCAATGGTACGGCTTGAGCCTAGTGTAGTTCATGCCGAACATATGGCGGAACGTCATCGCCTTCATCCTCCAAAGTCAGGCGGTGGGCGTCTAACCTCAGCTCGTCATACTCCACAGACTCTACCGAATCTGCTGTATGAGCAAGATGGAGTACTAGTACTATCTGTCTCCGAGGAGGGGGGGTCAAGCTGATCGAGAATCCGGACTCCATCAAGCATTGGAAGGAGAAGTATTTCTTGATCCGAGGTCTCGAGCTGTGGAGCTTTCCAACGAGGTGGAAGGAGGATGGTCCGAAGTGGAGGTTGTATTGAAGATCCTCGGTCTTCCGACCCTGGGTTGGAAAGATATCACCGAGGGGGTCCTCTTCAGTGGGAGTCTCAGTCCGATCGACCCTAGTACGCTCCGTCTAATTTTGTTTCTTTTTTGTTTATATGTTGCTTTTCTATCGCTAACTCCCTATGGTTTTTCTTCTTCAGAGACCCCCGGTATGGACTTCAAAGCTTTGTTGGCGAAGCGGAGCGTGACCGCAGCGAAGGGGTAGGACAACAAGAAAAGAAAGAGGACGACGACGGGACCTCCGTCCGGCCGAGCAGCTCAGACACCCTCGGCTCCTACGGCCGTTGTCGACTTGGTCAGCAACTCCCCATCCGCTCCCCAAGTTACGCTTCCCTCGACTGCGGCCCCCGAATCTTCGAGCGGGGCATTCTCCGTCGGAGCCGCGCTAGCGCTCGAGGTGCCTCCCCTTACCACCGAGGCAGAAACCATTTTGATTGAGGAGCACAAGAAGTTCTTCATCCCGGACTGGACGGTGATGAAGCTCGACGAATTCCTCGGCAATGCGGCGATGAGTATGCTGGCCGTGCGCCACCTGCCAACCCCGAAGGATTGAGCGGCGTTGAAGGCGGGTACTTTGGGTGACGATGCACTCGAGATTGCTGGGGACCACGATGTCGGTAAGTGTTCTTGCTATGCTTCTGAATTTCGAAGTATACGATTTTTGATTCTCATGTCTTTTGCCTTCGATTTTCAGATCACCTGTCACTTCAGCCATATGCTCAAATAGTTTGTCGAGCAGGAGAAGGAGTTGAAGGCGACAAGCAACAAAGACTGGGCGGGGCGGGCTAAGGCGGTGAAGATGTTCGAGGCCGAGCAACGGCTCTCGGAGTTCCGAGCTGTCGAGATCGCCATCCTAGAGGCGGCCTTGGCCAAGGTGCACAAGCGTGTAGCGGCCGAAGCGGCGAGGGCCAAAGAGTTGGAGCGGGGGAAGACCCGCGCCGAGGTGGAGCTGGAGAAGGCTTTAAAGGCCTCATAGGGGGCGGTGAAGGACCGGGACGCTGTGGTGGCCGATGCGAAGGCGACCATCCAAGCCAAGGTGGAGGCCCACATGCTGACCAACATGGAGGAGTCCTATGCTGGCCCTCAAGCATGTCGCGTCTCGTATCCCCAACTTCGACAGCTCGGGGTATCGCCTCTACGACCCGGTCGAAGGCGAGGAGTTTATACCCTTAGCAGAGGTCGAGCCCGAAGGAGGGGGGAAGGAGCCGAAGGAGTCGAAGATGAGGTGGCAAATCTGGAGGGGGCGCTCATGATGATGCCGAGCGAGAGTGTAGATAGCTCAGTTATCTAAATGAATAGATAATCTAAACACAAATTATAAAACCTCACAAGTGTACGAATCATTTTCAGAAGCGTAGTGAAAAGCAAGGGTCGATCCCACAGAGATTGTAGTAATTAACTTACTAATCAATAATCAGAAAGTTTTTATTAAGTTTCATTTCTAAATGTATGCCTGAAAGGAAATGAGATTTGAGTCACAAAAATATCTATTGAATTAGTTGGGCTCGATTTCCACCTATAGCCAAGAATGTTCGATCAACTTCTACACTACTCTAATCACTCATGTTTGTTCATTTAAGAGCATGGTATCTACTTCTTAAATTAAAGATTTCCTTGGGCTAAGAAATTAGGCATGGTATCTACTCTAATTCCTTTCTCTCCTTAAGTGTTTTAGCATGACATCTACTAAGTTGCACTTGAAGAAAGCATAGAAACTGTGGAAATTAACAAACACTCAAAGGTCTAGAAGTTGGCATCAAATCTAGATCCTCTAAGTTGATTAAAACCCAGAACCCAAATGAGTTCTTCTGTTACTAATCATGAGCACTAGATTCGATCATCTAAATCTACTCATGTAACAAATTCAATTTTATAATATGCAAACTTGATAACTCAACTTTGGTTGTGTTAACCAGAACGTTAGTCCAGTCGACTGTCGTAAGGAGTCAGTCGACTGTTCATCAACAAATACGTTGAGTTAACAACACTTGAATAGTAAGAATGTCAAGAATCAAAGGCTGCATATTATAAATTTGATCACGAACTACCAGGTTTAATCAATAAGTGATCGGAGTAATGCAAAAGAAGATTTATTACATGGCTATGGTTTCAATCTGCCCAAAAGGAATTTAGTTGCACATAATCCAACCTTTATTTACTAAAAGTTTTGAATACATGACTCTAATGAATTGACAAAGAACGAAAATTAAAGAGAGAAGAAGAAACACTGATTTGTATGATGATCAGCTTGAAACCAATCAGCCTGAGTCGACTTGATCTCCTCTGAAGTCGACTTGTGCTCCTCCCCCTCAATGCCGAGTTTTAGTACTTGATCCCTCCTTTTTTCGATGATGCCTTTGATCCTTCGATCGATCCTCTTTTTATAGCTTCTTTTTCCCCCTCTGCAGATCTCAAGCTCCAGATTTTAATCTCTTCAACTACCGGATATGGATTGAGTCAAATCCTCTTCATTAACTACCAGACCAGATCTCTTGATTTTTGGGAAGTTGTTATTTTCAGTTATACAATATTTGTTTCCTGGTTTTTGATAGTTCAATCTGATTTGTTTTGCGGATTTGGATGAGGGTGTATCTCAACTGTGCTCATCTCTAATTCCCGTTGACTGCCAGTTCAGTCGACTATTGGCTAAGAATCAGTCGACGGCTCCGCGAACTTTTGGAAACTCAAACCAGTCAGAGCATTCGACTGTTGACTATGAGTCAGTCGACTGTTCTGCGAAGCTTCGGAAACTCAACCCACTCTGTTCAGTCGACTGTCGTTAAGGAATCAGTCGACTGTACTCAGGAGCTTCTAACAAGTGCAAAATTAAGGTTCTTCATTCCAGTGTATCATCCTCACGGTGATGGATTAGTCTTGAGTAAATCTTGAATCCGCTTCATTTAGTTGCTTTTAGGCTGTTTCCTATGGAAAAGAGAAAAGAAGAATAAATTACCAAAGATAGAGAGTTTAATTGTCTAATTGCATTCAGATTATTGCTCCAAAATGTGGACATTAACAGATTTATCAAATACCCCCAAACTTAGCTTTTACTTGTCCTCAAGTAAAAATGAAAACTGACACTACAAGCATCGCAAGAACACCTTGACCCTTCCAACATTTACCTCAGAGAACTTGCTACTTTTAGTATCAAGATTAGAATAAGCATTAAGATAGGCCTAAAAAATTAGTTCAAATGTTAATCACTTATTCACAAGAATACTCAACTTGAACATCAATAAGTAGGGTGACCAATGCCTATGCAACATAATCATGATTAAGGTTAGCAAGTTCAACTATATTTCAACTCCAAAATCTCACCATGGCATACACTCCCAATAAAAATAATAGCTCACATTAACATGGGTAGTTCAAATTAGATCTCTTGGCAAATATTCATTACTTGGATGAAATGAAACCATATGCTTGATCTTGCTACTACATCTTCACTTCATTGATTTGCACAATACTTGGATCAAAAGGTCTTGTATAGGTTGTAGTGGGGCCATGGGTGGGGGTTAAACAATTGAAGGGAAAAAGGAATACAAAATTTCTAAAGAATTAGTAGAGCAACTTGTATTGTTCTAAGAGATTATATATTTTTTTCCTTTTTTCCCCTTTTTTTTTTTTTTGCAATCATGAAGCCATATATCACAGGTCTATACTTTATTTCTACCAACACCTCTCAACCACCCATAACTCAGCATTTTTCATTTGATGAACAACTTTTCATATTTCTTATGACAAATCCTCCAACTTTTCTTTCCATTTTTATATATAATTCAACCCCTCACATTGACATACCACATCTCTTTTACAATTTTTTTGCTCTACTAACTCAATAGATATAGGTAAGGTAACCTATTTATCTAGGCATGGTTAAGGATGATGTGTCTTACAAAAAGAAACCTTTTATAGGCTTCAAAGGGGCAACTAGTGAATAATTGATGTTGGGTAGGCTATTTGTCTTTGGTGATAGATTCTTAGGTGCCTTAATCACTTCCAAGTTTTCATGCAAAATCCAAAATAAGTTTCGAAAAAGTAACAAAAACAAGTTCTAGTTCATCTCAAGAATGTAGATACATGTAGTCATGAATACTGAAATCTTCAAGTGTGTGACTCCCACAAAAAATATATGTGTTAGGCTCAAAACTCACAATTTGTGTATTTAAGTTTACTCATAGTTGAACTCGCTATTCTCTTTCAAAATTCGTTGAATTGACATGGCCAAATGAATAAAAGTTTCAAGCATGATCCATATGATAAGTTATTAACATTTTTAAAGATAAAGACCACAATTAACACTTGTTCTCCACTCTCTACCTATAGCAACTGAGCTCATGTTCTCATCATTGTTGTTAGAAGGGTTTTTTTTTTTTTTTTTAGTTACACAATCAAAAGACTCTAAATGTGAATAAATACCCCCAAACTTAGATGGAACATTGTCCTCAATGTTTGAAACAAAAACTTAAAATAGGCATGTGTCACCATCCAGTTTAAAGGAAAGAAAATGAATAAAGAAATGAATAAAGAGAAATAAATAAAGAGAAAAGTGTAAGAACTTCCCTGACAATTGGGTTGCTTCCCAATAAGCGCTGCGTTTCTTGTCTTCTGCTAGACTTGACGAGTTTATGCAATGTATTGAATAGTTTGAAGAGTTATATCTTCCTCTCGCGGCTCAAAACTCATCTCAATGTAAGGCTTCGCCCTATGCCCGTTCACCTTGAATGTTTGATTTTTCTCTTTGCTATGAACCTCCAAAGCTCCGTGTGGGAAAACCTTTGTAACAATGTACGGACCATACCATCTTGACATAAGCTTGCCTGGAAAAAGTCGTAATTTCGAGTTGTATATCAATCCCTTCTGTCCCTCATGAAACTCCTTCCTTGCTAGTTGTTTATCATGGTATATCTTGGTCCATTCTTTGTACAACTTTGCATTCTCATATGCATCATGCCTCAATTCTTCGAGCTCATTCAGCTGCAATCTTCTTTTGTCACCTGCTTGTTTCATATCAAAATTGAACTTTTTAATAGCCCAATAAGCTTTGTGTTCCAATTCCACCGGAAGATGACAGGCTTTTCCAAAGACCAGACGATATGGTGACATGCCAATGGGCGTCTTGTATGCAGTTCTATATGCCCACAATGCGTCATTCAAGTGTGGCGACCAATCCCTTCTGCTTGTATTTACGGTCTTTTCCAAAATGCTCTTGATTTCTCTGTTGCTAATCTCCACTTGCCCACTGGTTTGAGGATGGTATGGAGTACCCACTTTATGTGTAATCCCATACTTCTTCATGAAAGAAGCAAATGGAAAATTATTGAAGTGGCTACCTCCATCACTAATTATTGCTCTTGTTGTACCGAACCTGGTGAAGATGTTATCCTGTAAAAACTTGACAACAACTTTGTGATCATTAGTTTTTGAGGGGACAGCCTCGACCCATTTAGACACATAATCCACACCCATAAGGATATATAAATAACCAAGCGGGTTAGGAAAAGGACCCATGAAGTCGATTCCCCACACATCAAAAAGCTCAATTACTTGAATGTTTTTCAGTGGCATTTGATTTCTGGAAGAGATGTTGCCTGTCCTTTGGCATCCATCAAAAGTCTTACAAAAAGAAAAAGCATCTTTGAATACATTAGGCCAATAAAAACCAGATTGTAATACCTTAAGTGCTGTCCTTTTTGTCCCAAAGTGTCATCCACATGCATATTGGTGGCAATGTTGCATAATACTCATTTGCTCTTCTTCTGACACACATCTTTTTACAATTTGATTAGGGCAAAATTTGAACAAGTAAGGATCATCCCAATAATAGTGTTTACACATGGCCACCAACCGCTTCCTTTCTTGACTTGTCATACCTGGAGGAAAAACATGAGTAGCGAGATAATTGACAATATCTGCATACCATGGAAGTTGTATATTTATTTCAAAAAAGTGTTCATCTGGAAAGTTCTCATTCATTGGGGGCACATTTCTCTCTTCATCATGCAGTAACCTGGACAAGTGATCTGCAACAACATTGTCACTCCCCTTCTTGTCTCTAATTTCAAGATCAAACTCTTGAAGCAATGATGAACTCAATAATATTCACATTTAGGAGCAATAATCTTAGTGCAATTAGACATTTAAATGTTCTATATGTGGTATTTTATTCTTCTTTTCTCTTTTTCATAGGAAACAACCAAAAGCAGCAAAACGAAGCAGATTCCAGATTAATACAGACTGAGAGGATGATATACAGGGAACTGCAGTGCAACAGTCGACTGGCTCTTCATCAGTCGACCGAACAGAGAGGTTGCTGGGGCTCGGCACAGTCGACTTCCCCAACATCAGTCGACTTGACTGAGGAATCATGAAGCCACAGATGTCTCGGCACAGCCGACTTACACCCAACACCAGTCGACTGCATCCAGCGGAGTGAAAAGATAAGATCCATCCGCATCTAAATCCAAATCTATCCAAACCCAGGCTATATGCGAATAACAACTTCTCCAACAAATCAGAGCTGGAGACAGGGGATTGACGAGAGCACGTGGTTAGCAGATAAGGAAATAAAGAAGAAAAGAGAAAGAAATAAATCGCCGATCAAATAAGGAAGAAAATAAATAAAAGAAAAGGACTTTTCTGGAATAAAATGTAAACCCTAATTCCCTTCCCGTGTTCTATAAATACCAACCAAGAGGCATTATTCTAGAGGGGAGGATCGAAGACAGACGGAACTTCTGAATCATCAAATCATCAACCAAGAAGATTATTCTATCAGCATCGGAGAAGAAGGAGATCGAGTAAACTGAAGCACAAGCCAGTCGACTGAGTGACAGCAGTCGATTTCTCAGAGCAAACATCATCAGTTTATTTCTTCTCTTTCTAGTTTTATTTTCATCATGTATTCGAAACTGTTAGTTAATAAAAGTTTAATTATGTGGAACTAATTTCATAGTTGGGTAGATTGAAACCGTAGTTATGTAATGCTTATATTCTTCTGAATGCTATTCTGTTACTTATTGATTAAACCTGAGAGTATTGGTATAGATTTATAATAGACAAACTTGTTCAGAAGTTCTAAGAGCAGTCAACTGAGAGTGAGAGCAAGTCGACTGCCATACAGAACCTGAGATTATCAAGTTTGCATGTTATAAATCTGAATCTGTTATATGAGTATAGAGACGACCCGTATCTCGTGCTCATAACTTGTAACACAGGAATCTTTAGGGGTTCTTGGTTTAATCAACTTGAAGGATCTAGATTTGATACCAATTTCTAGAACTTTGAGTGTTTGTTCGTTTCCATTGTTCATATGTTTTCTTTAAGTGCAACTTAGTAGATACCATGCTAAATACTTAAGGGAAGAACCGAATTAGAGTAGATACCATGCCTAATTCTTGGCTTAGGGAAACAATACTTTAAGGAGTAGATACCATGCCCTTAAAGGAACGAACATGAGTAACTAGAATAGTGAAGAAGGAGACTTAGCATTACTGACTACAGGTGGAAATCAAAACCCAACTACTTAATAGATATTTGTGATTCAGAACTACTAGATATAGTTTCTAATCTTTTTATTTCGTTAGAACAACACCTTAAGATCCTTATTTCTATTTTATTGGTTAGTAAGTTAATTTCTACAATCTCTGTGGGATCGACCCTTGCTCGTCACTACGCTTCTGTAAACGATTCGTACACTTGCGAGGTTTTTAATTTGTGTCTAGTTTAGATCATCTAGATAGCACAACAAGTTTTTGGCGCCGCTGCCGGGGATTGTTAGCATTTTAACTTACATATCAGTAAATCTTTTCTTTTATTTTCTTTTCTTTTATTAATAAATATTTTCTTCTAGATTACAGGATTTTGGTGGATGCACGGAAGGCGATCACTTCGTCCAGAGCTACTACCTATTGACGCGGAAACAGAACGCACTTTGCACAGACTAGGTCGGTTGTCTGCGACCAACCAGTCGACTGCAACAAGGAACCAGACGACTGCACAGAGACCCAATTCACGAGCAACAATGGCTGAGGAGATACCCAATCGAGTACCAATGCAGGACAAATTCACGCCTAAGAATATTGAGCTACCTTCCTGCATTGCTTATTAACCTAATGTCGCAGTGAATATGCATCTCTCTCCCCAATTACTTAGCATGGTTCCCCACTTTAGTGGCAAACCAGACGAAGAGCCTCACCTTCATATGCAAGACTTCTTTTATCTTTGCAGAACACAAAGTGTCCAAGGGCTTACCCCTGAACAAATCAGGTTAATCTTGTTTCCATTGTCTTTAAAACTTAATGCTAAATTGTGGTATAATTCTTTGGAACCAGGATCAATTAATTCATGGGAGCAATTGGCAACAAAATTCTTGAAAGAATTCTTTCCAGCCCAGAAGACCAAACAACTGAAAAGGGAGATTCAACTCTTCCAACAAAAAGATGGAGATTTATTCTTCGAAGCATGGAAGGATTTCAAGAACAAGCTTCTCAAGTGTCCTACGCACAACATGCCTAAAGATGATCAGGTACAAGCATTTTATGAGGGCTTAAATGACACTAACAAGGCAATTATGGATTCAGCTTGCAACGGGATCTTGATGAGAAAAAGTGGTGAGAAGGCCATCGAATTATTTGAAGAACTTAGCGAGAAATCACAGCAATTCTCAACAAGGGGAAGAGGCATTTCTAAAAAACAGGGAGTTTACGAAATTTCTAGTAGTAATAACATACAATTAGAAATGGTAAACATGAACAAAAAAATTGATATGCTTGTTAATGCAATGACAACAATGGGCAGTGTAAAAAATCAAACAAAAGAAATTTGTGCAATTTGTTCTCATTTTGATCATACAACTGACACATGTCCCATGTCTTCTTTCACAGATCAGGAGCATGCAAACTATGTGGGACAAGGAGTATTTCCACCAAAGAACAACCCATTCTCGAACACATACAACCCAGGGTGGAGGAACCATCCAAATTTCTCATGGAGCAACAATCAAGGCACTCAATCTTCACAAGGACATGCACGGAACTTCCAGATGGGAAGTGGGTTTGATAGGCCAATTCAAGAACAGAAGAAGTTGGATATTGAATCCACCGTTCTTCAATTGCTCCAACAACAACATCAAACAAGCAACCAACAAGGGCAGGCAATTCAGAAATTGGAAACTCAGATCGGGCAAATCGCGAAGGAGTTGAGTGAAAGGAAGGCAGGAGAACTTCCTTCACAAACCATACCAAACCCTAGAGGCCAAGAACAACTCAAATCAGTAACAACTCTGAGAAGTGGTAAAACAATTGACAACAAGGTTGGAACACACGCAGACGATGCAGAAACACAATCATCAAAAATTTTGGGTTCCAACAAGGTAAGTGAAAAAGAAAGGACAGTTTTGCCACCATTCCCTCAAAGGTTAGTCAAGCAAAAGAAAGAACAACATTTATTTGACATCTTTGAAACTCTCAGAAAGGTAGAAATTAATATCCACCTACTTGATGCTATTAAACAAATTCCTTCTTATGCCAAATTTTTGAAAGAATGTTGTACTCACAAAAGAACATTTCAGGTTAGGGAGGATGTGGCTTTGACAGAGGAAGTGAGTGCTGTTTTGTTAAGGAAATTACCTCCTAAATTGAAGGACCCAGGTAGTTTTACCATTCCTTGCAGGGTTGGTGAGCACTTCTTTGAAAAGGCACTGCTAGACTTGGGGGCAAGCATAAATCTCCTTCCTTACTCTGTTTATGAAAAGCTTGGATTGGGGAAATTCAAACCAACATCCATCACTTTGCAGTTGGCTGATCGCAGCATCAAAAGACCTAGAGGTATTTTGGAAGATGTCCTAATTCAGGTAAACGATATCATTTTGCCTGCAGATTTTGTTGTGTTAGACATGGAGGACTCTTCAATGCCATCCTCTTTACCGATCATCCTAGGTAGGCCCTTTATGAGTACAACTGATATAAAAATTTGTGTTAAAAAGGGTACTATAAGTATGAAAATAAATGGAGAAAAGGTTGAATTTAAAATGTTTGATACATTAAAATTACCACATGATGACCATGAATGTTATAATGTTGATGTGGTACAGGAGATTGTTGATCAAACATTTCAGGTACATAGCATTGAACCACTACAAGCCGCAATTACACAATCTCTAACTTTATCTCATGTTGAACAGGAATACGATGACTGGAGGATTGCCAAGACAGTACATCACCTGGAAACTCCAAAGTCATATTCAGGTAAACTCGTACCTGCATTTGAAAATATTGTGACTGATGACACTTGTGTTTCCTCGGACCAGTCGACTGGTGGACGGGATAAGTCGACTGTCCTGACTGCTACCAGAAAGCCAGATGTGGAGCTTAAGCCGCTGCCTGAACTTCTGAAGCATGCATATTTGGGTGAGAACCAGACGCTACCAGTGATAGTTGCTACAAATTTGAGTGCACAAGAAGAAGATAAGCTGCTGAGGGTACTGCGAGAACACAAAGGTGCAATAGGATGGACCATTGCAGATATCAAGGGAATAAGTCCATCCAAATGCATGCATAAAATACTTCTTGAAGACAATGCAAAACCTAGCAGGGAAGCACAGAGAAGGCTTAATCCACACATGAAGGAAGTGGTAAGAACAAAGGTCTTGAAGCTACTAGATGTTGGCATCATCTACCCTATCTCAGATGGCAAATGGGTGAGTCCTATACATGTGGTGCCTAAGAAAAGTGGAGTCACAGTGGTGAAGAATGAAGAGAATGAGCTTATCCCTACTAGAGTGACCACAGGATGGAGGGTATGCATTGACTACAGGAAGCTGAATAACGAAACCAGGAAAGATCACTTCCCTCTTCCTTTTATTGATCAAATGTTAGAAAAATTAGCAGGATATAGTCATTATTGTTTTTTAGATGGTTATAGTGGCTATAATCAAATTGCTATTGCTCCAGAAGATCAAGAAAAAACCACTTTTACATGTCCTTTTGGTACTTTTGCATACAGGAGGATGCCCTTTGGATTGTGCAATGCACCAGCTACATTTCAAAGATGCATGATGAGTATATTTTCAGATATGGTGGAAAGGTTCATCGAGATATTTATGGATGATTTTAGTATTTTTGGATTTTGTTTTGATGAATGCCTTAACCATTTGCAGCTTGTACTTAAGAGATGTGAAGAATGCAATTTAGTGCTGAATTGGGAAAAGTGCCATTTTATGGTACAACAAGATATTGTCTTGGGACATGTGGTATCAAAAAGAGGCATAGAGGTGGACAAGGCAAAAGTTGACATCATATCAAAGCTACCCCATCCTACTACAGTCAAGGGTGTTAGGAGTTTTCTTGGACATGCAGGGTTCTATAGAAGATTTATAAAAGATTTCTCAAAAATCTCCAGACCCCTTTGTGAATTGTTGGCTAAGGATGTTGAGTTTGCATGGACAGAAGAGTGCACAAATGCTTTTATTACATTGAAGAATCTTCTCATTTCTGCACCTATTGTCATGGCACCAGATTGGAACCATTCTTTCGAGCTCATATGTGATGCAAGTGATTATGCTTTGGGAGCTGTTTTAGGTCAAAGAATCAATAAGGTACCCCATGTTATTTACTATACTTCTCGAACTTTAAATGATGCACAGCTTAATTATTCCACTACTGAAAAAGAAATGATAGCTGTCATTTTTGCTGTAGAGAAGTTTAGATCATATTTGATTGGTTCTAAAGTCATTGTTTTCACTGACCATGCTGCTTTGAGATATTTGTTTGCTAAAAAGGATGCTAAGCCTAGGTTGATCAGATGGGTGCTGTTGCTTCAAGAATTCGACCTTGAGATTAGAGACAAGAAAGGAAGTGACAATGTTGTAGCAGATCACATGTCCAGATTACTGCATGAGGAAGAAAGAATTGTGTCCCCACTTAATGAAAATTTCCCAGATGAAAATTTATTTGAAATAAATATACAACTTCCATGGTTTGCAGATATTGTAAATTATCTCACTGCTCATGTTTTCCCTCCAGGTATGACAAATCAGGAAAGAAAGAGACTGGTGGTCATCTGCAAGCACTACTATTGGGATGATCCTTATTTGTTCAAATTTTGCCCTGACCAAATTATAAGAAGATGTGTGGCAGAAGAAAAGCAAATGAGTATTCTACAACATTGCCACCAATATGCATGTGGAGGACATTTTGGACCAAAAAGAACAGCACTCAAGGTATTACAATATGGTTTTTATTGGCTTAATGTATTCAAAGATGCTTTTTATTTTTACAGGACTTGTGACAAATGCCAAAGGACAGACAACATCTCTTCTAGAAATCAAATGCCACTGCAAAACATCCAAGTAATTGAGCTTTTTGATGTTTGGGGAATCGACTTCATGGGTCCCTTTCCTAACTCATTTGGTTATTTATATATTCTTGTGGGTGTGGATTATGTGTCTAAATGGGTCGAGGCTGTCCCCTAAAAAACTAATGATCACAAAGTTGTTGTCAAGTTGTTGCAGGAGAACATTTTCACTAGGTTTGGTACACCACGAGAAATAATTAGTGATGGAGGGAGCCACTTCAATAACTTTCCATTTGCTTCTCTGATGAAGAAATATGGGATTACACATAGAGTGGGTACTCCATATCATCCTCAAACCAGTGGGCAGGTGGAGATTAGCAACAGAGAGATCAAGAGCATTTTGGAAAAGACAGTAAACACAAGGAGAAAGAATTGGTCGCTACGCTTGAATGATGCATTATGGGCCTACCGGACGGCATACAAGACACCCATCGGCATGTCACCATACCGTTTGGTTTTTGGAAAAGTCTGTCATCTGCCAGTGGAGTTGGAACACAAAGCCTATTGGGCCATTAAAAGGTTCAATTTTGATATGAAACAAGCAGGCGACAAAAGAAGATTGCAACTGAACGAGCTTGAAGAGTTGAGGCACGGTGCATATGAAAATGCAAAGTTGTATAAGGAAAGGACCAAGTTGTACCATGATAAACAGCTAGCAAGGAAGGAGTTTTATGAAGGACAGAAGGTATTAATATACAACTCAAGATTAAGACTTTTTCCAGGAGCAATAATCTTAGTGCAATTAGACATTTAAATGCTCTATATGTGGTATTTTACTCTTCTTTTCTCTTTTTCATAGGAAACAACCAAAAGCAGCAAAACGAAGCAGATTCCAGACTAATACAGACTGAGAGGATGATATACAGGGAACTGCAGTGCAACAGTCGACTGGCTCTTCATCAGTCGACCGAACAGAGAGGTTGCTGGGGCTCGGCACAGTCGACTTCCCCAACATCAGTCGACTTGACTGAGGAATCATGAAGCCACAGATGTCTCGGCACAGTCGACTTACACCCAACACCAGTCGACTGCATCCGGCGGAGTGAAAAGATAAGATCCATCCGCATCTAAATCCAAATCTATCCAAACCTAGGCTATATGCGAATAACAACTTCTCCAACAAATCAGAGCTAGAGACAGGGGATTGGCGAGAGCACGTGGTTAGCAGATAAGGAAATAAAGAAGAAAAGAGAAAGAAATAAATCGCCGATCAAATAAGGAAGGAAATAAATAAAAGAAAAGGACTTTTCTGGAATAAAATGTAAACCCTAATTCCCTTCCCGTGTTCTATAAATACCAACCAAGAGGCATTATTCTAGAGGGGAGGATCGAAGACAGACGGAACTTCTGAATCATCAAATCATCAACCAAGAAGATTATTCTATCAGCATCGGAGAAGAAGGAGATCGAGTAAACTGAAGCACAAGCCAGTCGACTGAGTGACAGCAGTCGATTTCTCAGAGCAAACATCATCAGTTTATTTCTTCTCTTTCTAGTTTTATTTTCATCATGTATTCGAAATTGTTAGTTAATAAAAGTTTAATTATGTGGAACTAATTTCATAGTTGGGTAGATTGAAACCGTAGTTATGTAATGCTTATATTCTTTTGAATGCTATTCTGTTACTTATTGATTAAACCTGAGAGTATTGGTATAGATTTATAATAGACAAACTTGTTCAGAAGTTCTAAGAGCAGTCGACTGAGAGTGAGAGCAAGTCGACTGCCATACAGAACCTGAGATTATCAAGTTTGCATGTTATAAATCTGAATCTGTTACATGAGTATAGAGACGACCCATATCTCGTGCTCATAACTTGTAACACAGGAATCTTTAGGGGTTCTTGGTTTAATCAACTTGAAGGATCTAGATCTGATACCAATTTCTAGAACTTTGAGTGTTTGTTTGTTTCCATTGTTCATATGTTTTCTTTAAGTGCAACTTAGTAGATACCATGCTAAATACTTAAGGGAAGAACCGAATTAGAGTAGATACCATGCCTAATTCTTGGCTTAGGGAAATAATACTTTAAGGAGTAGATATCATGCCCTTAAAGGAACGAACATGAGTAACTAGAATAGTGAAGAAGGAGACTTAGCATTACTGACTACAGGTGGAAATCAAAACCCAACTACTTAATAGATATTTGTGATTCAGAACTACTAGATATAGTTTCTAATCTTTTTATTTCGTTAGAACAACACCTTAAGATCCTTATTTCTATTTTATTGGTTAGTAAGTTAATTTCTACAATCTCTGTGGGATCGACCCTTGCTCGTCACTACGCTTCTATAAACGATTCGTACACTTGCGAGGTTTTTAATTTGTGTCTAGTTTAGATCATCTAGATAGCACAACAAGCAAAAGCACCCATCTGATCAACCTAGGTTTAGCATCCTTTTTTGCAAACAAATATCTCAAAGCAGCATGGTCAGTGAAAACAATGACTTTTGATCCAATCAAATGTGATCTAAACTTCTCTACAGCAAAAATGACAGCTAACATTTCTTTTTCAGTAGTGGAATAATTAAGCTGTGCATCATTTAAAGTTTGAGAAGCATAGTAAATAGCATGGGGTACCTTATTTATTCTCTGACCTAAAACAACTCCCAAAGCATAATCACTTGCATCACACATAAGCTCGAAAGGGCGGGTCCAATCTGGTGCCATGATGATGGGTGCGGAAATGAGAAGATTTTTCAATGTAACGAAAGCATTCGTGCACTCTTCTGTCCATGCAAACTCAATATCTTTAGCTAACAATCTACAAAGGGGTCTGGAGATTTTGGAAAAATCTTTTATAAATCTTCTATAGAACCCTGCATGTCCAAGAAAACTCCTTACACCCTTGACGGTAGTAGGAGGGGGTAGCTTCGATCCGATGTCAATTTTTGCCTTGTCCACCTCGATGCCTTTTTTGGACACCACATGACCTAAGACAATGCCTTGTTGTACCATAAAATGGCACTTTTCCCAATTCAGCACTAAATTGCATTCTTCACATCTCTTAAGCACAAGCTGCAAATAGTTAAGGCACTCATTAAAACAAGATCCAAAAACACTGAAATTACACATAAATACCTCGATGAAACTCTCCACCATGTATGAAAAATATACTCATCATGCATCTCTGAAATGTAGCTGGTGCGTTGCACAATCCAAAAGGCATCCTCATGTATGCAAAAGTACCAAAAGGACATGTAAAAGTGGTTTTTTCTTGATCTTCTGGAGAAATAGCAATTTGATTATAGCCACTATAACTATCTAAAAAACAATAATGACTATATCCTGCTAATCTTTCTAACATTTGATCAATAAAAGGAAGAGGGAAGTGATCTTTCCTGGTTTCGTTATTCAGCTTCCTGTAGTCAATGCATACCCTCCAACCTGTGGTTATCCTTGTAGGGATAAGCTCATTCTCATCATTCTTCACCACTGTGACTCCACTTTTCTTAGGCACTACGTGTATAGGACTCACCCATTTGCTATCTGAGATAGGGTAGATGATGCCAACATCTAGTAGCTTAAGGACCTCTGTTCTCACCACTTCCTTCATGTGTGGATTAAGCCTTCTTTGTGCATCCCTGCTAGGTTTTGCATTGTCTTCAAGAAGTATTTTATGCATGCACTTGGATGGACTTATTCCCTTGATATCTGCAATGGTCCACCCTAATGCACCCATGTATTCTCGCAATACTCTCAACAGCTTCTCTTCCTGCATACTCAAGTTTGCAGCAACTATCACAGGTAACGTTTGGTTTTCACCGAAGTATGCATACTTCAAGTGTTCAGGTAGCGGCTTTAGCTCCACGTCTGGTGTCCTGGTAACAGAAGAAACAAAAGTGTTATCTGACACAAGATTTTCAAACACAGGTGCAAACTTACCTGAACATGATTTTTGATTTTCAAGGTAGTGTACTGTCTCTGTAATCCTCCAATCAGCATCATCAAATTCCTGTTCAACTCGAGATAGTGTTAGAGAGTGTGTAATTGCGGCCTGTAGTGGATCGATGCTATGTACCTGAAATGTTTGGTCAACAATCTCCTGAACTACATCAATATTATAACATTCATGATCATCGTGTGGTAATTTTAGTGCATCAAACATTTTAAACTCAATCTTTTCACCATTTATTTTCATACTTATAGTGCCCTTTTTAACACAAATTTTTATATCAGCAGTACTCATAAAGGGTCTACCTAAGATGATCGGTAAAGAGGATGGCATTGAAGAGTCTTCCATATCTAAAACAACAAAATCTGCTGGCAAAATGAAATCATTTACCTGAACCAAGACATCTTCCAAAATACCTCTAGGTCTCTTGATGCTGCGATTAGCCAATTGCAAGGTGATTGATGTTGGTTTAAGTTCCCCCAATCCTAGTTCTTCGTAAACAGAGTATGGAAGAAGATTGATGCTTGCCTCCAAGTCTAACAGTGCCTTTTCAAAGAAATGCTCACCAACCCTACATGGAATAGTAAAACTACCTGGATCCTTCAACTTAGGAGGTGATTTCCTCAACAATACCGCACTCACTTCCTCTGTTAGAGCCACATTCTTCCGAACCTGAAACGTTCTCTTGTGAGTACAACATTCTTTCAAAAATTTGGCATAAGAAGGAATTTGTTTAATAGCATCAAGTAGGGGAATATTGATTTCTACCATCCTAAGAGTTTCAAAGATATCAAGTAAATGTTGTTATTTCTTTTGCTTGACTAACCTTTGAGGGAATGGTGGCAATACTACATTTTCTTTGTCACTTACCTTGTTAGAACCCAAAGATTTTGCTGGTTGTGTGTCTGATTCGTCCATGTTTGTTCCAACTTTGCTGTCGATTATCTTACCACTTCTTAGGATTGTCACCGATTTGAGCTGTTCTTGTCCTCTAGGATTTGGTATGGTTTGCGATGGAAGTTCTCCTGCCTTTCTTTCGCTTAACTCCTTAGCGATTTGACCAATTTGGGTCTCCAATTTTTAAATGGCCTGCCCTTGTTGGTTGCTTGTTTGATGTTGCTATTGGAGTAATTGAAGAATAGTGGATTCGAAATCCAAATTCTTCTATTCTTGAACTGGCCAATCAAATCCATTTCCGATCTGGAAGTTCTGTGCAAGCCCTTGTGCGATTTGAGTGCCTTGATTGTTTTGATTATTGTTTCATGAGAAATTTGGATGGTTTCTCCACCCTGGGTTGTACGTGTTTGAGAAGGGGTTGTTCTTGGGTGGATACACTCCCTGTCCTACGTAGTTTGCGTGCTCCTGATCTGTGAAAGAAGACATGGGACATGCATCAGTTGTATGATCAGAGTGAGAACAAATTGCGCAAATTTCTTTTGCTTGGTTTTTTATGCCACCTAGCGTCGAAATTGCATTAACAAGCATATCAATTTTTTTGTTCATGGTTACCATTTCTAATTGCATGTTATTACTAGTAGAAATTTCGTAAATTCCATGTTTTTTCGAAAAACCCCTTCCCCTTGTTGAGAATTGTTGTGAGTTCTCGCCGAGTTCTTCGAATAGCTCGATGGCCTCCTCACCACTCTTCCTCATCAAGATTCCATTGCAAGTTGAATCTACAATTGCTTTGTTAGTGTCATTTAAACCCTCATAAAATGCTTGTACCTGATCATCCTTAGGCATGTCATTTAAACCCTCATAAATAGTTAAGGACACTTGAGAATTTTGTTCTTAAAGTCCTTCCATGCCTCGAAGAATAAATCGCCATCTTTTTGTTGGAAGAGTTGAATTTCCCTTTTTAGTTGTTTGGTTTTCTGAGCTGGAAAGAATTCCTTCAAGAACTTTGTTGCCAATTGCTCCCATGATTGAATTGATCCTGGTTCCAAAGAATTATACCACAATTTAGCATTAAGTTTTAATGAAAATGAAAACAAAATTAACCTGATTTGTTCAGGGGTAAGCCCTTGGACGCTTTGCATTCTGCAAAGATCAAAGAAATCTTGCAAGTGGAGATGAGGATCCTCGTCTAGTTTGCCACTAAAGTGGGGAACCATGCTGAGTAACTGAGGTGATAGGTGCATATTCCCTGTGACATTCGGTTGATAAGCTATGCAAGAAGGTTGCTCAATATTCTTTGGAGTGAATTTGTCCTGTATTGGTACTCGATTTGGTACTTCCTCACCCATTGTTGCTTTTGGAATGTTTTGCGGTACAGTCGACTTACACCCTAAAGACAGTCGACCAGACTGACTTAGTTTGTGCAGAGTGTGCTCTATCTCTTGGTCAATAGGTAGTAGCTTGGGATGAAGTGACCGTCTCCCGTGCATATGCCAAAAACTTGTAGACTCTTAATTGGACTGTACCTAAAACAAAATAGTCATAGTTTTCAGTTAATAAAAAGAAATTCATTTGCAAGTTAAAATACTAAACAATCCCCGGCAACGGTGCCAAAAACTTGTAGATAGCTCAGTTATCTAAATGAATAAATAATCTAAACATAAATTATAAAACCTCGCAAGTGTACGAATCGTTTTCAGAAGCGTAGTGAAAAGCAAGGGTCGATCCCACAGAGATTGTAGTAATTAACTTACTAATCAATAATCAGAAAGTTTTTATTAAGTTTCATTTCTAAATGTATGCCTGAAAGGAAATGAGATTTGAGTCACAAAAATATCTATTGAATTAGTTGGGCTCGATTTCCACCTATAGCCAAGAATGTTCGATCAACTTCTACACTACTCTGATCACTCATGTTTGTTCATTTAAGAGCATGGTATCTACTTCTTAAATTAAAGATTTTCCTGGGCTAAGAAATTAGGCATGGTATCTACTCTAATTCCATTCTCTCCTTAAGTGTTTTAGCATGACATCTACTAAGTTGCACTTGAAGAAAGCATTGAAACTGTGGAAATTAACAAACACTCAAAGGTCTAGAAGTTGGCATCAAATCTAGATCCTCTAAGTTGATTAAAACCCAGAACCCAAATGAGTTCTTCTGTTACTAATCATGAGCACTAGATTCGATCATCTAAATCTACTCATGTAACAAATTCAATTTTATAATATGCAAACTTGATAACTCAACTTTGGTTGTGTTAACCAGAACGTCAGTCCAGTCGACTGTCGTAAGGAGTCAGTCGACTGTTCATCAACAAATACGTTGAGTTAACAACACTTGAATAGTAAGAATGTCAAGAATCAAAGGCTGCATATTATAAATTTGATCACGAACTACCAGGTTTAATCAATAAGTGATCGGAGTAATGCAAAAGAAGATTTATTACATGGCTATGGTTTCAATCTGCCCAAAATGAATTTAGTTGCACATAATCCAACCTTTATTTACTAAAAGTTTTGAATACATGACTCTAATGAATTGACAAAGAACAAAAATTAAAGAGAGAAGAAGAAACACTGATTTGTATGATGATCAGCTTGAAACCAATCAGCCTGAGTCGACTTGATCTCCTCTGAAGTCGACTTGTGCTCCTCCCCCTCAATGCCGAGTTTTAGTACTTGATCCCTCCTTTTTTCGATGATGCCTTTGATCCTTCGATCGATCCTCTTTTTATAGCTTCTTTTTCCCCCTCTGCAGATCTCAAGCTCCAGATTTCAATCTCCTCAACTACCGAATATGGATTGAGTCAAATCCTCTTCATTAACTACCAGACCTGTAACTCCTGTTTTCATTAATACGTAATTTTCAAGTATTTTTCGGTATTTTAAATCATTAGTATTTTGTAAGTATTTTCTCCTAATTGATTATATTATTATTCAAACTATTTTATGAGCCAATATACAAATTTTTCGATTGTTTAAATATTTAGTTAAAAGCCCATTTTTGTATTTTAATTTTGTTAAATTAATTTGACCCCAATTGTTTAGCTCAATACCTTAGTTATTATTTTATTTTGTTATAAGCCCAATTTCGTATTTGAGTTTAATTAAATTAATTTGAGCCCAAAAGATTTTAGCTCAATGTTCTAATTGTTTTAATTAAATATTTTTGAGCCCAAGAACCAAGCCCAAATCCAGAACCCATATATTATACAGATTAACCCCTTGAAAAATACTACAAATAGTTAGATTTGTGACTCCTCCTTGAATATCGTTGTAGATCAATATTGAACCTCCAAATTTACAATTCTAAGAGTCACAAAATTTCCTTGTATTAAATTATAACTATTTGGACTCGTTTACCCCTTGAACACATGAACACATGAACATATGAATTAAAGAGCCCTAAATTTGTAGACACATGTTACATTTAATATTTGATGAACTTGCAACCCTATAACTTGAAAAACATTTATTATTTGCTGTTTGGACTACCAATATCATGTGTTTATATCACACAATAATTTAGACGCCTAATAAAAAACTTCCCTGAAATCTAAACTAGTAAGTTATCCCCTCATGTTGCTGTCCTGAATCTTCTTTTGCTGTTTAGACCCATTTATCATTTGAAATTTGGGCCCGAGCCCTGAATAGAAATTGTAGATCTAGATGTGTAGATATCGATAGCTTCCGAAAGTTTTGAATTCGGAGTTACGGTCTAGGAGTTATGGCAGTTATACTGCAGCTGTGTCAGTAGACGCAGTTTTGCAAAACTGCTGTATACATTTACTTTGCAAATTAATTTAGCTGTGTAAACAGCGAGCGTTTGACACGAAATTTTATATGTAGCTGTTGGACACCATATAGGACATTCCCAATTTTTCCTAGAATTAAATCACCACATTTTACACATGTATGCTTGCTTGATAAGAATTAATAAAAGTAACAAGCCATGGTTTTGGGAAAGACTATAGAGTGGACAATATAGGTAAGTATACTCGGAAGGGGGCCCGTGTTTCCCAAATACTTGGTTCATGAACTTGTTGTATCTTGTTCGATTCATGGAGTCAGTTACTTGGCTCATGAACTTGTTTGATTCATGAACCCATTGTGCGGTTCTTGAACTTGTTAGTGGATTCGCGAACTTGCTTCGTGAACTTGTTATTTATTTTCCGATTCATGAACCATGGCTTGCTTGATACTTGATACCTGAGTACGCCGCCCTATAGACTCCATTACTAGGTCTAAACGTAACTGATTTGACTGTAGCAACCATGTAGTAAAAGTATAGATGCATGTCGTGCTACCTAGATAGTAATCACCACAAGACTTGAACTTGATAACTTGAACTTGATAACTTGAACTAGATTTGAACTTGATAACTTAAACTAGACAACTTGATACTTGAACTTGACAACTTGACATTTGAGACCTGACATTTAAATAACACATGACACTAGACTTGAGATTTGGTGCTTGATATAAAATAACCCTATAGGTGCACCTGGCATGTGTTTCACCACTAGTAGTTGTTATCCAACCTAGTTATTAAGATGTTCCCTCTTACTAGCTAGTTCTTGAATTTGTCCACTACTTCTTATAACTTTGTTACATTTTGAATTCCAATTCTTGTTTCCCTTACTTGTACTTGTTTTCACTATTTGTGGCCCTAGCTTGCACTAAGGGCATTTTCTCTTGTTTCCCCTTTGTTTCCCAGTTTATATTTATTAAATAGACTTTGGAGACGAGCTACCCGCTGGAATTGGTGAGCAAAGGTTCTAGCCTTCAAGTGGAGAAGAACTTGATTAGAATATTTACTTCCTGCATTATTTGTTTATTTTTGGATTATTATTTCTTGAAATTTGAGAACTTGTAACGGGCTGTTGTTCCCGAGTTTAACTTGATTCAGATTTGAAACTATTTGGATGTTTTATTATATTCAGTCGTTTCTGTTGCTAATAAATTATTCATGCATGCTTGGTTATATATATCTCTTGTTATATTATTGTTGTGATGCTGAGTCGATCCTACAGCTTATGAATGATGTTAAGATCATTCGCTGGGCTTCGTCATGCACTCGTATTTCCGTATTTTGGGAAGCGGGGCGTGACAAGACCAGATCTCTTGATTTTTGGGAAGTTGTTATTTTCAGTTATACAATATTTGTTTCCTGGTTTTTGATAGCTCAATCTGATTTGTTTTGCAGATTTGGATGAGGGTGTATCTCAACTGTGCTTATCTCTAATTCCCGTTGACTGCCAGTTCAGTCGACTATTGGCTAAGAATCAGTCGACTGCTCCGCGAACTTTTGGAAACTTAAACCAGTCAGAGCATTCGACTGTTGACTATGAGTCAGTCGACTATTCTGCGAAGCTTCGGAAACTCAACCCACACTGTTCAGTCGACTGTCATTAAGGAATCAGTCGACTGTACTCAGGAGCTTCTAACAAGTGCAAAATTAAGGTTCTTCATTCCATTGTATCATCCTCACGGTGATGGATTAGTCTTGAGTAAATCTTGAATCCGCTTTATTTAGTTGCTTTTAGGCTGTTTCCTATGGAAAAGAGAAAAGAATAATAAATTACCAAAGATAGAGAGTTTAATTGTCTAATTACATTCAGATTATTGCTCCAAAATATGGACATTAACAGATTTATCAGAGAGTGCGGAGCAGCACCTCGAGGTGGCTCCTTGACTTCTTTTTTTCCTTTGATTTTGTATTGCCTTGTTGCGGGCTGTCCACCGCATTTTGATATTCAATGAAATGAGAACTTTTTTGACCAAGTGTTTGCATCGAACCTTGTCTTTGAGTTGTTCTGAGTTGTTTGGTAGAAGTCGTTTAAACTTAGCATCTTCGTGTGCTGGATTTTTTCAGATTGCCGAATCATTACAACTTGTCGAAGTGCCCCAGACGGCCGAAGCAGCACACCTCAGGTCTGGTCTACAGGTGACGAGGTTGGGCCTCGCTCGGACTCGAGAGAGGCTTTTCAAGACCGGGTCGGAGCTGAACCATCTTAAGCTGACGTTAGCTCATCGTGACTCCGAGCTGAAGCGTCTACAAGAGCAGGCTGGCGAAGTGCCCCTCGAGGGAGAGGAGACGTGTCCCTTGATGGCCTTCAGCCAAGGCCTGCGGCTCAAGCATCTTCATGAATCGATATCCTTGTTTGAGGTCGGGGCCGAACGAGATGGGTTAAAGAACATCGTGCTCGAGAAGAGCTTGGAAGCGGTGCACCTTCGGAAGGGCTATTACTGACACTTCTTGCTAGGGCAGCTCTAGCCGAATGGCCACGGCTAAAAATTAGAGTGACGGACGACTCGCTGAAGGATCGGGTCATGGAGCTAGAGGTAGAGAACCATCGGCTGCGATGCCTGTCCGAAGGGAGCAACGTCCGAACCACCTCTTGTCCTTAAGGTGAATACTCCCAAGGAAGGTCATTCGACGAGTTGGCGTTACGCTCGCCCCTGTCTCAAGGTGCCTCGGAGATGCGCAGAGCGGAGTGGCCGGCTGGTCGAGCGGAGCATCTGCCGGGGCTACACTCAGGCTTTTAGGCACCGAAGACGCAACTCGGCTCGCCGGTCTGGATATCTCCACAGAAGTGAGGTCCCCACCGCACAGCGCTTGTCGACCTCGGTTATCTCTCAATAGAAGTGTCCCACTCCCTAGGAGGGGTTGAAATAGCTTTGTAATCTTGTAATCTCTGTTTTACAAGTGTATCTCGAGGTAAAGATGAGTTGTTGGTCTGTAGTTAGACTTGTACCTCAAACTTTAATGAAATAGTGCTTGTTTCTTGAACTTGTGTGTTTTGCTAGCGTTCGCAATTGTCAACAGTTGTAGGAGCAATTCCGAATGGTGAGCCACTTTGTACTCACTCGTAAGTAGCAAAGGTTGCGTCGAACCAAGTGTTGGACTCCGAACTTGTCGTTTAGGAAATATCAACAGCTGTAGGAGCAATTTCGAATGGTGAACCACTTCGTACTCGCTTAAAAGCAAGTAGTTGAAGCTGAATCGAACCAAGTGTTGGACTCCAAGCGTGTCGTTTAGAAAATATCAACAGCTGTAGGAGCAATTTCGAATGGTGAACCACTTCGTACTCGCTTAAAAGCAAGTAGTTAAAGCGAAATTGAACTAAGTATTGGACTCCAAGCGTGTCGTTTAGAAAATATCAACAACTGTAGAAGCAATTTCGAATGGTGAACCACTTCATACTCGCTTAGAAGCAAGTAGTTGAAACAGAATCGAACCATGTGTTGGACTCCAAGCGTGTCGTTTAGAAAAAAATTTTGTAAGCATTAAAGTAGTACAATTAGAACATTCAAAATAGAGAATTTGCAGGGGTAGGTTGCTTTTATTGAAAACGATTAGGCGGATGCTTCTAAGTTGCGAGCCGCCTTTACACTTTGATAAGAAAAATACAAAAAAAAAAAACTTGACATGTTTTATGGAGTGCTCTTGGGGAAGTTGCTTGGAGTGGTGTTTAGACACCCTCTTGGTACTTCATCAAGTGCTCCGCGTTCCATGTCCTCGGTATTCTCCTGCCCCCCGGATCTTCGAGTTGATATGCACCTAGGCGAATAACTCTGGAGACCTTATACAGACCTTCCTAATTAGGTGCTAGCTTGCCTTTCTTGCTCGGAATGGATATCGACAGCTTCTGGAGTACTAGGTCCCCCTCTTTGAGATTAGCGGGGTGGACCTTTTTGTTATAAGGTTGCATTATCCTACGTCGGTAGGTCTCTTGTCGGATGGCAGCTCTTTCACAGACCTCGTCTATGAGGTCCAAGCAGTTGCAAAGCTGGTTCGCATTCTGTGCTTCACTGTAGGCTATCAGTCGGGGTGAAGGCAGGCCCACCTCTAAGGAGATGAGAGCTTTGGAACCATATATGAGGTTGAAGGGGGACTCCCCTGTCGGAGTTCTCTTGGTTGTGCGATAGTTCCAAAGCACGTTGGGAAGCTGTTCGACCCACAACCCTTTGGTAGATTTATCGAGCCGCTTCTTCAGGCCGGAGAGTATTTGTCGATTTGCATTCTTCGCTTGGCCATTGGATTGAGGGTGGGCTATCGAGGAGAACCGTTGCTGGATGCCGAGGTCGGTACAGAAGTTGCGAAAGGTTTCTCCTGCGAATTGAGTTCCGTTGTCGGTTATGAGGATGCGAGGAACCTCGAACCGGCAAACGATGTTCTTTTAAAAGAACTTTTGGACCTTGGGCTCAGTAATCGTCGAAAGTGGTTCAACCTCGATCCACTTGGAGAAGTAGTTTATCACCACGACTAAGAACTACAGCTAGCCCGACGCTGGAGGGAAGGGTCCGAGCAGGTCCATCCCCCACTTTGCAAAAGGGATTGGACTCGCCAGGGAGGAGAGTTGGGCTTGCGGTAGGCGACAGATCAGTGAGAATCTCTGGCAGGAGTCACACTGGTGAACGTACTCTTGGAGTCACTTAGGAGCATGGGCCAGAAGTAGCCGTAATTTAGGAGTTTGCGGGCGAGGGATTTTGCTCCCAAGTGCATGCCACACATATCGTCATGGGCTTCCTTCAGGGCATAGTGTGCTTCCTCGGAGGAGAGATATCGCAGGTAGGGTTGGCCGTCAATCTGAGTGTAGGAGCGTTTGTACATGACTCCATCAAGAAGTGTGTACCGCTCGGCATGGGTCTTGATCCTCCTCGCCTCCTTTGGGTCTTCGGGAAGAACTCCGTCTCTAAGTTACTCGAGGGGATTCATACAGTTTTCCCCAAGTGTGAGGGGCATAGTCTCCATTGGCTCTAAGCTGTCTTCCTCAATACTTGGTTTGAGGAGGACCTCTATCAAGACGGTTCGTTCCAAACCCTGGAGGGAGGAGGAGGTGAGTTGGAGAGGGCATCCGCCTGTGCGTTCTCCTCTCAAGGGACCCGTTGGAGTTGGACATCTTTGAATAAGGCTAGTAGCTCCTTAACCTTCACTAAAAACATGGCCATGCGCTCGTCCCTTGCTTCGTATTCCCCGGACACTTGGTTGACGACCAACTGCGAATCACTGAAGACTCTGACGCGCTTAGCCCCTGCTTTGTGAGCCATACATAGCCCCGCTATGAGGGCCTCATACTCAGCTTCGTTGTTTGATGCAGGAAAGTTTAAGTGGAGGGAGTATTGCAGGACGAAAGCGTCTGGGCCGGTCAAGATGATGCTAGCCCCACTTCCGTCAGTGCAAGAGGATCCATCCACATAAACGGTCCAGACCAGGGGTTCGGCAGCCGACTCGCAGGGGTCGGGGATAGTGCACTCCACAATCAATTCTGCTAGGGCTTGCGCCTTGATAGCGATTCTGGGTTAGTAGCTGATGTTGTGCTGGCTCAGCTCTATGGACCACTTCATCAAGCGGCCCAACGTTTCTGGCTTGTGGAGCACCTGCTTCAGCGGTTGGTCGATAAGAACGACCACCGATTGAGACTGGAAGTACGGTCGAAGTTTCCTAGCCGCCATGACCAACACAAGGGCCATCTTTTCCAGCTTTGGGTAACGAAGCTCAGCATCCTAAAGGACCTTACTCATGTAGTAGATGGGCCTCTGCATCCTATCTTCCTCTCTTACCAATACAGCGCTGAGGGTCTGCTCCGAAGCGGCGAGGTATAGGTAGAGGACCTCCCTGGGCCTCGACTTGCTCAAGAGTGGGGGGTTAGCTAAATATGCCTAGAGCTAGTCGAAGGACTCTTGTTGTTGTTGCCCCCATTCAAAGCCTTTAGCCCCCCTGAGGGCCTTGAAGAAGGGGAGGCATTTCTCCCCGAATTTGGAGAGGAATCGCCCAATTGCTGCGAGGCGCCCAGTTAGCCTTTGTACTTCTTTAACACTCGAAGGGGGAGCCATTTTGAGAATGTCCTGGATCTTCTCGGGGTTGGCCTCTATGCCCCTTTGGCTGACCATGAAGCCCAAGAACTTACCGGAGGAGACTCCGAACACACACTTTCTCGGATCCAGCTCATATTGTGCCTCCTCAGCACCTCGAATGCTTCATGGAGGTCGATGACATGTTCCTGTCCTCGGATGCTCTTGACCAACATGTCGTCTACATAGACTTCCATGTTCTGACCAATCTGGTCTCGGAAGACCCTGTTCACGAGGCACTGATATGTAGCTCCCGTGTTCTTCAAACCGAATGGCATGTCCCAGTAGCAATACAGGCCCTAATCTGTCACGAACGAGGTCTTCGGGATGTCGGGAGGGAACATCCGGATCTGGTTGTACCCCGAGAAGGCATCCATGAAGCTAAGGATCTCATGCCCGGAGGTCGCATCGATCAGAGCGTCAATGCTTGGAAGGGAAAATGGATCTTTCGGGTACGCCTTATTGAGGTCGGTGAAATCAATGCATATCCTCCAGCACCCGTTGGCTTTCTTGACCATCACCACATTGGATAGCCATTCGGGGTAGTTCACTTTTTGGATAAATCGGGTGTTGATGAGCTTTTCGACCTCTTCTTTGATTGCCTGTTGACGCTCGGGAGTGAACTTGCGTCACTTCTACTGAACGGGCTTGACTCTCGGGGCATTAGTAGCTCCTCAGAGATCCCAGGCATATCGACCACGGTACAGGCGAAGAGATCACGGTTCTCCCTTATGCACTGGGAGATATCTTCCTTGATGGAGGGGGAAAGGGCCTTGCTGACCCGAAATGTCTTGGTGGCATCTTCCTCCGAGAAGTCCACTTCTTCCATTTCGTCCACCGGTTCAGAGATGGTCTGGCTACTCTATGGTGGGAGCTCGAGGGCTTCTAGGGAGAGGACTGGGCCTCCTATTGAGGTCATATAACACTTGTGAGCCGCCTCTGGACTCCCTCTCACTTCTCCCACCCCTACAGGAGTGGGGAACTTCATCTTCATGTGATAGGCCGAAGGGATAGCTTGGAGTACGGCCAGACCCGGTCGACCCAGGATGACATTGTAGGCGGCTTTCATGTCCACCACTATGAAGTCCATCAGCTCTGTGAGGGTGACCGGGGTTTTACCAGCAGTGATGTCGAGAGTTATAACTCCCTCGATCGTCACGGGCACCCCGGTGAATCCATGAAGGGTATAGCCAGCCGGCTTGAGCCGGTCCCTTGATAGCTGGAGGCCTTTGAACGACTCTAAGAAGCGAATATTGACTGACTGCCATTATCCACCAAGACCTGACGTACGTCGAAGTTGGCCATTCTGAGGTTAATGACGAGGGCGTTGCAGTGGGGCATGCGGACGCCTTCCAAGTCTCTATCAGAGAATGTGACAGGAACTCCGAGGCCCCTGGGGGGAAGATGGCTCTGCACGGAGTTCACTTTCCCGACGAAGGCTTTTCGGGAGGAGTTAGAATCTCCCCCCATTGGGCCTCCGTGTATAAGGTGTAAGATGGCCTCTACTTCGACATCCGAGGCCTCCATGTGATGTTTTGTTCGCCTGTTAGCCCTCCTGGGTGGTGGAGGCGGATCGGCGCTGTCCCTTCTTATGAACCGAGCGAGCTGCTCCCTCTGAATCAGGGCCTCGATCTTGTCATTCAGGGCCCGACAGTCGTCTATGTCATACCCATGATCCCGATGGAAGCGGCACCACTTATCCCAGTTTCTCTTTTTCTCGGGGGTGTTCATCTTCGGAGGTGGCGGCAAGATACCTTCGTTCCCGATCTCCATCAGGATGGTGGAGACACTTGCATTGAGTAGAGTGAACTTTTCGAAGCGGGCGAGAGGGCGCCACTGACCTCCGTTATCTTTTTGGAGCTTCTTAGCTCCCTCTTCCTCAGCAGTCCTCCGTTTGTTCCCGAAGGACGACCCCTTCAGAGTGGGGCAATTGAGAGCCTCTTCAGCTCAGATGTACTTCTCGCTCCTGAGGAGGAGCTCGGAGAAGTCCCGAGGAGGATTCTTGGCCAGGGATGCCCTGAGGTCGGGGTTGATGACATTGAATTGGAAAGCAGCCGAAGCTACTGACTAATCTAGGGAGGCGATGGATCTGGTTTCTGCGGTGAACCGCTTGACATAGTCCCTCAGCCGTTCGCCCTTCTTTTGGCTGAGGAAGAGTGGTGAGGTGCTCATCTTTTCGGAGCGGTGACTGCTCACGAATTGTGTGAGGAAGAGGCCTTCGAACTGGTCGAAGGAGAAGATGGATGCCGGTGCAAGTCGGAAATACCACTCTCGAGCCGCCCCTTGAGTGTGGCCGGAAAGGTCTTGCAGAGGAGGGCGTCGGAAGCATGATGGATCATCATGAGAGTTTTGAAACTCTCAATGTGATCAGCGGGGTCCGACTCTCTGGTGTAGGACTCGAAGTGTGGAGGCTTGAAGTTCTCAGGAACTGGTGCCTCCATGATAGTGCGGGAAAAAGGGGGCCTGCACAGGCGGAGGTTCCTCGCCCGTTGCTCTTCGTCTCTGTCCAACTGGCCGAGGCTCCTATCCATCTTGTGGAGACGGCGGATAGACCGAGTCCTCCCTTCGGTCGTACCTCGCTGAGCCCCGAGACTCGTCCTCACGTAGAGGAGGGCTGGGGCTGCAGCGGCGATGGCTCTGAGTAGGTCGTGGACTGATAGAATGATGGGGATGGCTCGGAGCTGGCTGAGGGCTGAGAGCGCGACGGCAATGGCTCGGAGCTGGTCGCGGACTTCGAGAGCGGCGATGATGATCAGGAGAGGGGTGGTGATGGCTGGGACCCGGCTGAGGACTGGGGGCTTGTTGGGCGTTGATGGGGGCATTGTTGAGCGCCCGAAGGACCGTCTCCTGGAATTGTTAGAATTCCGCATGCGTGACGGGGGCCTCCTGTTCCTGTTGGGCTCGATGTGTAGGACGACTAGCTGGGGAGCGGCTTCTTCTCAGGGCGATGCTGGGGTGACTATCTCCACCTCTGAGGAGAGTTGGACCCTCTGTGGTCTGTTCGGTGGGGAGACCGCTTCCTCTGGTGCTCTGGGCGAGGGTTCGCATCACGGGTCCACCTCTCATCTAGGCGGATCCGAAGGTCGGGCTCCGGCTCGTTCTGCCAGGTTGTTGAGCACATCTTGTAGATCCTTCGGGGTTAGAGGGCTATGGGAGGCCATGGAATCTGTGGAGGCATTGTGGATGGAGACCCGAACTTGGTGCAGAGGATGCTTCTGGCAGGCTTCGCCGAGAGAGCTCCCCAACAGTCGCTTGGGGCCTTAGAGGCCTACTGAATAGATTGAGGATTCAGGTGTTCGAGCTGTAGGGCCGGTTGGACGGGCGGAGGGAGATCCTCCGGTGGAGGAGGAGGAGGAATAGTGGAGGTTGTTCTACGGTTGGAGGTTACGGACTTCCTCTTAGGAGGCATAGCTAGGAGTAGCTTTGGCTGAAGGATGAGGGTCGGATTGCTATTCGAGTGTTCCTACAGACGGTGCCAATCTGTTGTCGCTGAATCTGGTGTGGGGGCAATAGATAGAATTTATGAATTCACGAGAACTTGAACGGGCTGAATCTGAGCTCTTCCGCTGCTGGTAGGTTGACTCCTTGGCGCTGCCACTAACCTGCACGAAGTACGACACATCGGAATGGATCCCGGCGACACACCCTCCGATGCTCTTGTCAATACTCAGTAAAAGAATATCAAAAGAACTTTAGGTAGGCAAAGAGAGATCACCTTGTAACAATAAGAGGTAGGGGGTACTTATAGTCGAAGTGGGGATCTGCTTCGGGATAAGAACGAATCCCTACTTCCCGGAGTGAGTGGATAGAAATGGTTAAAACCACCTCCAGTAGACTAGGACGAGGCCAGGATTTTCTCATATCCTGTTGAACTGATCCTTAATGGGTTATGACCCATTCTCAGTTGAACAGATCCGTTCACGGGTTATCGGGTCCAAGAGGAGAGACCCGGGGTAACTCCCTGTCCCAGTTGTACGTAGTTTGTTACGTGAATTTTTGTACTTCAATTTTTAGATCAGTTTTATTTTTCTCTTTGGACTCTTTATCTAAAGACAGAATATTTTTCTGATCAATTCCATAATTTTGTGATTGTTCGACCGGAGTTTAAATACAAATTTTAAACCCTGATTAATCCTAATCCTAATCCAACAGCTAACCTAACTTTGTTCTCCTACACATTATTTTCTTCCTCCCTATGCTTCATTTTCTCCCTCCCTACTTCTCCACTTCTGCATACACCAAATTTCTCCCCCTCATTTTTCTCATTCTACGCCTCCTCATTTTTCCACACATATTTCTACACCCCTAATCATACACATGCACCTCTTTCTTTCTATACACACACACACACACATGCAGAACCTCCCACCTCTTTCTCTCTCTTTTATATATACAAGCACATACCATCTCTACATCCCATTCTTCTTTTTTCCTCTTTCTCTTCCTCTGCCTTCTTCACAGCCGAGAGCTCAAGCAATACCCAAGCTCCAATTTACCTTCCACCTTCGAGCCAATGACTCCGCTTCTACGATCCTGTGAACCCCGAAAAACAACCCGACGCCGCGCCACCTTGTTGTTGTCGTCGCTCACCGTTGCTACCGTTACTCGCTAGCTATCGTCTTGCCTGCCATTCTTACCGCCATTGTGCCATCTTCCGTTGCCGACGTCGCTTCTTCTTTCCGTGGTTTACACCACCACCAAAATCGTCACGTTATAAGGCAAGTACCTTGTACACTCTTTTTGTTCTCGTACAAGCATTTTCCTTGGACTCATGGTAAGTAGTCTAGTTATCATCATGTTTTATTGTCAAACTCCGTTCTAGTCACTTGTTCCATGCTATATCAACTCAAGAGTGAACCGTTAACACATTTCGAATCGTGTTATCGAATATCGAATATTCAACCTTACTATCTCTAAAATTTCTTGACCTTGCACTAAGAAGTCGACCATGTTCCCGATACTGGATTGAAGATTTTCTACATGGATATCGTAGCCTATCGAGTCCCGAATCCAGAACATCGGACGATTTCTCAATCGGATGTATAGATTGTGAGATATCGCGATTTTAGTACTGTCATATTGTGAATTTCTGAACCTGTACGGGATCACTAACCGGTCTCTCGTACTGAGAATTTGACCATGTTCCCGATACTGGATCGAAAAACTTTCTACATGAAAATCGTAGCCCTTCAAGTCTAGATATCCGAAACATCCTATAGTTTCTCAATCCGATGTATAGATTGTGAGATATTGCAGTTTTAGTATTGTGACTCTGAATTTCCTGAATGCGCGCGAAACATCGAAACCAGCGAAGAATGAATTTGTACGCATAGCTACTGTCTTTAGAATGTATCGTGTGAATATGCGTTGGAACCAAAAGAAAGTCTACTTTCTAGAATCTCTGACGGAATCGGATTTGCTTTTCTGTAACAACGGGAAAGTTGATTTGAATGCAGATATGTCAAGTTGTCTAAAAATTCATCTATATATTTTTGCATATAAACCCGTTACTTTTCATATTTAATTAACTGAGTGTATTATATTGTTCTTGTAATAATAACTTGCATAGATATAATAGGTTGATAGCATGTATTTTATACTACTTGATAATTTATAATAACTACTTTCGATACATGTACCCGTTATATCTCATACCATGATTACTGTCCTTGATATTTTTCTAGATTAACTATCTTGATTACACCGTTCCACTAGTCGTACCAACTGCATGTTCATAACTAATTATAAAAGAATAACAAGCCGGGGTTATAACGGTACGACTTAATAGTGGACAATATAGGAGAGTATACTCGGAAGGGGGCCCGTGTTTTCTGAAATAGTGATTCTTGATTCTTGATTCTTGATTACACAATTCTTGATTACATAATTCTCGATTACATGATTCATGATTACATGTCTTGATACTATCACTGGAAGACCCGAGTACATAATCCTATAGAATTCACTACTTAAGTCTAAACATTACATGATTGATATGCACCGAACTTGTGGTATGGGACACAGGATTGCGTGTATTAGATAAGTTAATAAAACAGATAAACTTGAGATTTCCACTAAGCATGATTCTTGATTACAAGATTCTTGATTATATGATTCTTGATTACATGACTCTTGATTACAAAACTCTTAATTACATGATTCTTGATTACATGACTCTTGATTACATGACTCTCGATCCTTGATTATATGATTATCGATTAACTGAGCCTAGGTTATCAATTGCTTTTATCTTGAAGTCTAGAATACACTAGTTACAGTTATTACTTACATGATCATATTGTCCTAGTTCTTTGCTTACTTTCATATTGTATTTGTACTTACATGATCATATTGTCCCAGTTCCTTGCTTCATTCCATATTGTATTTGTACTTCTACTTCTTGTTTCTTCCATGTTATATCTTGTTATATTACCCCTTTTTCTGCTTGTTACTACTTGCTGCCTGAGACTTGCTCTAACGGGAAATTTTTCTATTTTTCTTTGAGTTAATAATTATACAGGTACTAATGGACCTGCAGAACAGACTTTCTAGATGATCGTTGCTGCTTTATTACTGCTCCATGCTGTTTTTCTTTCAGTCGCTATTTTATCTAGTTGTTATAGCGAACTGTTTATCGTACTATTTTAATTATGGCACAATGTATTTCCGGGCAACTTGACCCGATGTTTATGTATTATATGGATGATGGTTATTTTATTTTCAGCTCATGTGATCATTATATTTGCCTGCGTAAATGTGTTATAAATATCTTGTTGAGCTTATAATTGTACAACTTATGGATGATGTATATCATTCGCTGGACCTCAGTTACGTGCCTGTATTTCCGTATAGTGGGAAGCGGGGCATGACACCCGGTCCCCAATTCGGACCCGTCTGTAGGTGAAATTACCGTCTTGCCCCTGTAACTTTAAGATTCGTGCCCAATTTGAACGGTTCCGATTTAACCCCATTTTTAGCCATATCACATAGATAGAAAGAAAGAGACAGAGAAGCTTAGTTTTTACCTGAGTGGAGTGGAGTACAATAAATATATATACTGTATTTAAAATTTGTAGCCGTTAATTTTTTTTAAAAAAACCAGTGACGTTGGATTTATTTTAAAAAATATTTCAAATCAAATGAGCCGTTGGAGATGAGTAGGAGTCAAACACACTGTAGGTGGATGTTACACATTTAGGGGGTAAATGAGTCAATTCCACACAAATTAATTCTTAAGTGGAGTTGAGGGATGGATGAACTTTTTCATCCGTCTCTCACTCACATATTAAATTAATTTATTTTATCAGAAATTATAAAAGATGAGAGACGGAGCTCCTTCTTCCGTCTCTCATCTGATTTTTTTCAAATTTAACGATGGACGGAGCTTCTACATCCGTTCGTTCAAATTATTTTCTCAAACGGATGAACTTCATCCGTCTTCTATATTTAGTATTTCTCTGTCTTCACTTCAAAATTTAGTGAAGTACTGTTCACTCCTATTCTAATAAATAGGGTTTTAGCAAACGACTGTGACACTCTTTTGTAAATCGATTGCTATTTCTTTTTAACGTATTTAGAAAATGATAGTGGATGCTCTTACTGACTTGGTACTATTGTAGGACTTGGATTTCACTAGCCCCGTATTAAATTTTAGCGGCTATACCACATTTAGTCAAAAGAAAACCCTTATGAACCACCATTAAGGCATTAACTACACTAGTATCAGACACGTGCACACGTGCACGTGGAAAAAATTGAAGGATAATGAAAAGGGTAAGAAGGAAATAATTTCCAAACCGATCCAATTTCGAAAATATTTACAAAACAGGTCCACTTTCTAAAATATTTACCAACGTTAGTCCATAATTAAAAAGAAAATAATTTTCAAACTGATCCACTTTCGAAAATATTTACCAACAGGTCCATTTTCGAAAATATTTACCAAAGTAACGGGTTGGGTTACTGACTTGGGTTACTAGTAAGGGGCTCTCCCATTATAGTAGTAGAGATAATTTTATAAATGCGTTGACATAATTTAAGCGGGTCAGGTTTCACCGGGTACGGCCCTAATAGACTATTGGACCCACATTCAATTACTTTATCTATTTCAATTTCTAAAACTTATTAAAATAACAATATTATTATTATTATCTCCGTACTCGGCTTGAAATTTCCCAAATCAGACCCTCCCTTCAATTTGGATTTGGACGCAATAAATTAATAACATCCCTAATCTCTTTGCCATTTGTATTCAACCTGACCATTTCGATCCCAAAAGCTAACTCTGATTGATGGGTTTTGCCAACAGAATTTGGTTGTTGGGAATTGTCAGCCTTTTGCGACAAGAAGAAAACAATAAAGGTACCATTATTACCATTTAATTAATGCCAACCCCTTTTGTGATCCCTTTCACTTTCTTCATAAAATTTGTGGGTTTATGTAGTTAAGCATCATTAATTCTTTGTGGGTTTCGTTAGGGTCAAAATTTCTGGTTGCAAAATTAAAGGCTATTGTTATGGGTTTGCTAAAGGAAAAAGTATTATTTGTCCCCTTTATGCGCCTTTGCTTTATTTGCTTTATTTGATACTGTTTTTGTGCTATATGTATATATATATATATCATGTTAATTGCAATTTACTCTGATGGTTAATTGCTTAGTAACAACTTATACAAGACTTTGCTTGCTACAGAGGACTCTGTGATTCCATTGTTATTGTGTGAATGGTGAGCGGATGATGATGTGGAAATCGCTATTTGTGATTGAATATCCTGAAATATACTAAATCTGTAGATTCAAGAGTAGAGAATGCGATGAAGTGCTTGTTTTCTGGTGAGCATTTGAAAGAAGATCAGATGGTTCGGACTTCTGGGTCTACGGCGGTTATAGAATTCCCGAGAAGTGAGTACTCTCCTCAGACTGGTGAGGGCGAGCAGAGAGTTGATGAGGGGGGTATCGAAGAAGCTGAATCTTCCCTTCGTGAAGGGGGTTGTCTGAATTATGAGGTCTGTTCTTTTTTAATTTTTGCATTCATTGGTATTTAGTTGTGATTGTTGCCTGGGTAGTTTTGCCTTTAGCAAAGGAACAATTAGTGCAATATAGAAATCATCGCCAAGGAGAGGATACTCTGAAGTTCGCTAGATATTTCGCATTTGTATAACATTGCAAGTTTAGGGTGAATTTTTGTTCTAAATTGTGGATATATACGGGTAATTTGTTGTTAGGTGGACATCTTGCTTACGCTCTAGGTATTAATAATTTTCTGAAGAATTTAACATGCATATTTTTGAAGTCAGTTTTCTTTTTGGCTTAGGTTTGATGCATTCTAACTACTCTAGTTAGTTGTTGGCACTGAAAATAATTGACAATTTCCTTTTGACTTTGTCTTGGTTCTTTATACTGTTTTTAATTTGTTTGGTGCTCCTTGGAAGAAGTTAGTGAATACCATGTTTACATTGAAAATAACTAGTATAATCCACATTGTCTTTGATGAAGGACATTATCATGTTAGGTTATTCTTATACATGTGTAATATGCATACGCCACTTCTTCAAAGTTGAATTTCATGTTACACAGTTCATACTTTATATTTGTTTGGATTTTGAACTACAACTCTTGTCATAAATGGTGGGACTGGATGCCCTATCCATATAAAAGTGACATTCATGTGGGCCATTCTCTAATATGGCACTTTTGGCAGTTCACATCTCGAATGAGCATGATCACCTGGCACCTACCATCTTCATTGGTTTTATTTCTGATTGTTAAAGTCGGAGATATTCATCATTTGCAGGAAGCACGGGCATTGCTTGGGAGGCTAGAATATCAAAGAGGAAATGTTGAGGCTGCACTTCGTGTGTTTGATGGTATAGATATTGGTGCAATTGCTCCTAAAATAAAAATCTCCATCTCCAAGAAAGCAAAACGTCATAAGTTACATTCACACTGGGATGTTCCACCTATGTCAATACATGCTGTTAGTTTACTTTTCGAGGCAATATTTCTTAAAGCAAGAGCACTCCATGACCTTGGGAGGTTTAAAGGTATTTTTTGTTATTATTTTAACTTTCGTATAATCCTAACACATACGTTTTGGGCTCATTATCATTAATGTTACTTAGATTCAGACCCTTGCCATAGTCAATCTTATGAAGTTTCTAGTGAATGTCTAAGGATGCTTATAAGACATAGTGATTGTCCTGAGAGTGAACTGCATAATGTAAAGGTTTGGAATCATAAATTACTATTGAGGTTAATCTTTATGTGAAATTGATGTTTGATGCTTGTATAGGGAGGATCACTTTTCCATGGTTCTTAGAGATTAGAATCATTACTGATGAATCTAGAATGCCCTCAATTTGAAAGTATCACTTGTAATATTCATAATACATGCCTAATCTTATTCAATTGGGTTCTGCAGAAGCTGCTCAGTCATGTAGCACACTTCTGGAGATTGTGGAATCTGCATTACCGGAAGGCATGCCGAAAAACTTCGGTACTGGTTGTAAACTTCAAGAGACACTCTGCAAGGCTGTTGAATTTCTCCCAGATTTGTGGAAACTAGCTGGGTTTTCTCATGAAGCCATCTTATCATACAGACGGGCCCTTATCAATCACTGGAATCTCGATGCTGAGACTACTGCAAAGATACAAAAAGAATTTGCTATTTTCCTTCTTTATAGTGGTTGTGATGCAAGTCCACCAAAACTCCGGTCTCAATTGGATGGTTCCTTTATACCTAGAAACAATACAGAAGAGGCAATCCTTCTTTTAATGATCCTTTTGAGAAAGACTGCTCTCAAGAGGATCAATTGGGACTCATCTGTTATTGATCACCTCACTTTTGCGTTATCTGTATCTGGGCAGCTAGAAGTTCTTGCCAATCAGGTTGAAGAGTTACTTCCAGGTGTCATGGAGAGAAAAGAGCAGTACTACACCCTTGCACTGTGCTACCTAGGGGATGGTGATGATTTAACTGCCTTGAATCTACTTAAAAAAATATTGAGTGCCAGAGAAGATCCGAATTGTGTTAAGGCATTGTTACTAGCTGCGAAGGTTTGTGGGGAGGTTAGTGTTTATGCAGAAGAAGGTGTCTCCTACTCTCGCAGGGCACTTTCCAATCTACATGAAGGATGTGATCAAATGGTAAGTGTTGCCAATTGTTTATTGGGCATTTCACTTTCAGCTCAGAGTAAAAGTTCTATCTCAGATTCAGATAGAGTTTCGAAGCAGAGTGAGGCACTTGAAGCCCTTGTAAAGGCTGAGGATATTATGCAAGGAAAAGACTGTAAAATCGTGTATAACCTCTGCTTGGAATATGCAGAGCAGAGGAAGTTGATAGCAGCACTTCGGTATGCAGAGATGTTGCATGAAATAGAAGCTGGATCAAGTGTTAAGGGATGGATTCTGTTGGCTAGAATACTATCAGCTCAAAAAAGGTTTATTGATGCTGAGACTGTTGTTAATGTTGCTCTGGATCAGACTGGAAAGTGGAATCAGGGAGAATTATTGCGAACTAAAGCTAAAATTCAAATTGCACAAGGGCAAATGAAGAATGCTTATGAGACGTATATTCAACTTTTTTCAATTATTCAATTGAGAATGAAAAGCTTCTCTGTTGGCCTTAAGTCTTCAAAGGTTAGGAAGCACAGTTAATATTGTTATTGCTATATCAGTATATCCATTTATTTCCCTTCACTTTTAATTCTCCTTCTCCTTTCAGGTCATTCATATAATGTTTTATGTTATCTGTGACAATTATTTGCCAGTGGGACTGATTTTTTTTTGGCAACAGGCAGGGAAAGCAGATAGAAATTTTTTGATAGAAGCATGGTATGATCTTGCAAAGTTCTACATAACTATGTCTCAATGGAATGATGTTGAAGTTTGCATATCAAAATTGAATGCTATCAGTCCTTATTGTGCTCCAGGATGGCATGCCACAGGTAGTAGTCACCTTTATTATTCGTCTGCAGGAATTTTAAGTTGTTGGTATTATCCTAAGGATGCCTTAACTTACTATTGATGTTTCAGGGAGAATGTATGAAGCAAAGGGCCTGCCCAAAGAAGCTCTGAGAGCATATGCTAAAGCATTGGATATAGAGCCTGAACATGTTCCAAGCCTGGTCTCAACAGCTATTGTTCATAGGGAGATAGGATCTCAACCATTGGCTGTTGTGAAAAGCTTTCTGACAGAAGCTTTGCGGATAGACAGGACTAACCATGTGGCATGGCTTATGCTTGGTCGGCTTTGTAATTCCGTGCGTGGATTACCTCTTGAGGGTGCTGAATGTTTTCAGACTGCTGCTTTTTTGGAAGAGTCAGCACCAGTTGAACCATTCAGATGACCTGTTTTACTACTGAGAGAGTTTCTCTGTAAGCATTGTGTGCCCTCATTAGTACTTCCATTCTATTTCTTATGTGGTTCATCTTTCTTTTTCTATTGATTCTTTTCCAGTTGAATGTATGTATCCTATATCAGCGTATTTATAGAGATCAGTTTACAAAAATGTTAACAAGCTCCTTTTGACTATGCCATTCATTGAGGCTCTTACTTGCATGACCTCTTCCTTTTGCACTATCTTCTAATTCGGTAGTTAATTTGGCACCATATCTCTACTCAGGGATTTTATGGATGCCCCTAATAACCAAAGAATCGAAAGAACTTGATGAGTCAATCCATGAGGATGTCTTACTTTTACTGCTACATTAGGAGTTACTCCACATACTGCTTTACATAAAATAAATAGTGGATTATGCATCTTCTGTACCTTGGTGTGATCTGGGTAAATTCCATGTAAATAGCCCAGGGCCATTTATAACAACCAATCAAGGGCTATTAACAGCTAACTAAGGAGTTTAAGTTCATGTACTAGCTGTGCATCAAAAGATGCAACATGCCACAATAGCACGAGCAAAAATGTTAATCATGAGAAACACGTTTTTTCTATGCTATTAATACTTGTACTTGTTTACTATTCTTCCCAAGCCTGGTTGCAGAAGAGTTACGGAGAGTAAAACACAAATATATGCTGATTATGGCAGGGGCTACTATGTGTAATAACAAAGTACTCCTCACTCTATGAGAAGATTAGGCTAGATTCAACAGAATCAACAACCTCTAAGACTAAGGAATCTTGGAATGGAAAAGAAAACAAACAGAAAGGAAATTGAATTCACTTATATAAAAAAAAAGAGAAATATAAGAACCTAGATTCTAACTGAACAAATTTAAACTCAAAAAGGATTTCATAATAGTTTATAAGAATATATGCTTGTTGTGAACTCCCCAACAACCAACATTTGAGTAAAAAAGACAACCAAATACATTCATATTGTATTTCTCACTGTCTTGGAAGGAGAACAATGTTACTAAATGTTTCCAACCTTCACACAAAGGCACTAGAGACTTTATTCATTCTTAAGATCGTTACAATTTCGTTATATAAATTTAAATTTTTATTGAATATGTTTCTCTTACTTGAGATCACTTTCTTTGGGTTCAATGTGACGACGGGATTGCAAAAAATAGAAAGGATGTTTTTGGGTCTCTTAGAGCATCCACAGTCGTGTGCTATTTATGCATTAAATGCATTTTATAGCTAACGACCAGCTGCAGTCGTTTGCTATTTATGCATTTTTTGACAAAATAGCAACAGTAGATTGCTATAAATGAGAGTAGAAATAAGAGAAATGCATATTATAAAGGAAGCAACTTCAAAATCTGTCCCACGTCAGACGGATCTTGAAGATCCGTTCGACGTCTTTTTTTAAAAAAAATTGATTTGAAAATGTGTTCATATATGGGTTACCTCTTGGGGGGGGGGGGGGGGGGGGGGGGCACATTTTTTTTCCACTTAAAAAATGTTTTTAATTATTAAAAAAATCGTAAAAATTACTTTAAAATCGTGGGACGGACCTTGAAGGTCCGTCTATCCATTTTTGTTTTGTTTCCTTCCGACGCAACTTCTACTTCCGTCTAACATTAAAAAAGTAATTAAATACCTACGATGCAACTACACCTTTCGTCTGATTTTTTTTCTTAAATTGCTATAAAATACCATTCGATGACTGCAGCAAACGTTAAAAAAGCTATATGTAAATATGCATTTATGCATTTTTTCACAATCACAACTGTGGATGCTCTAATGTGTTATTCATTATTATTATTATCTTTCAATGCGGTGCGCTGTTTTTTTCTTTTTCCTTTTGGGTGTGTGTGTGTGTGTTGGGGTTGGGGTGGAAGAAGCTGTTAGCGAGAGGATGCACAACTGCCACACTTAGCTGCTTGAGTTCTGTTGGTGATAGTTTATTTTGAATTATCTTTCTTTTTTCTAAATTTCTCTACTTGCGAAAGCAAAAGCACAGAATGGATCTTGTAAAACTGCCAAATTACCATCCCAATCTGAAATTAAAACCAAGTTTGAAGATATTGAGAGTATGCACAGTTGATGTCTTGTTGAAACAATCATAAAACTCTCTGTCTTTGTTGGGTCTTGTACTACATTTGTAATTTTACATGATTGGATAATGATGATCATCATGAGGATGCTAATTGCTAAACTTTCTGCAGAGTAAGTCACTAGGTTCACTTGTTCAATTTTATTGCCCTGATTTGGTTTCCCCCAGGCAGTGTGATGTTTTTTACTTTCATAAATAAATGGTACGGAGTACATGTGTGTGATTTTGGACTGGAAATTTAGTATCAGAAAAGAAAGGCAGGAAGACTTCTTTAACTACATTTGGCATGGGGTGGATCACCTAATTTATACCATCATTTCCTGTGTTCACAGGATAACTTCGTTCTATCACTTTTTAATTTGACATTTAATTCCATCAGTTATTCCTTGTTGGTGTCAGCCTATATTGAGCAGTTGAATCATGTAGTTATTGACGTTTCTGCTTTTGTGCATGCATCATTTTGTGTTCAACTGGTTTTGGTAATCTGAGAGGGAATTTAATTTACCTAATTCCAATAAAATTGCTCTACAACTGCAGATAAAAAAGATATATTTTTTTGCCCTAACTCATTAAGACTTCAGCATAATAATTGATCTGTTGGTTCTCAGAAATGTTTGCTAGGACCAATAAATGCATAATACTTCTATTTCTTTTTGGCGATCTATTGAAAATCCATTGCAGTTATACAATCACCAGTACAATCCAACATAAGTTGTGTGCATATTATACTGAGCCTGGAGGTGATATATTAGCTGTTTTGTCCAGGAAAAGGTATGATTTGGCGCATGTCATATGGCTATTGAGATCCCTATAAATATTAATATGAAGATATTTGCAGATCCATGTAAGCATATATGCCTTTTATTCTTTTTACTCTTTTCTGCTTCTATCTCTGCTTCCATGTGATGCTTAAGTTGAAGTCACCATATTAATAGTTGGTATTTGAAAACAAATTGAGAAGTAAATAAAATTATTGTGACATGTACAGTACTGATTAAGAATTTGAAGAGAGGCTTTTTGACCATTTAAGTTCCTGCTTGCTGCTGTTAGAGGGACAAAAGTACCTTCAATATGGAAATGTGATGTCATTTATTTAAATCCTCATGATCAATAGTTACTGGAGAATACAACCCGAATATGAAGAAGACTTGTTAGAAGGGAAGAACTTGTACTTTGTTATATAACCTTAAACAATGCTCTGACGTGTATTTGCAAAACAATTAGCTGGGTGGTCACTCTCGAAAGACTTGATGCTTAAAATATTACTAAATTTTCTTACGGCACACTGATGTTTATGCTTCTGACTTATTAGTAAATCTTTAGTTTTTGTTGTTAGTAGTGTGCTGAATGGATTAGTATGATGTAGACCATAATCAGGCTATATGGTAGTAAAGCGTGTATGATATGTTCTTATATTGCCGAATTTGTTTTTTGGGGTACATTTAGTATAGTGAAAGGAGAACATCAAGGTGTATGAGTGGAAAAACATGTCAAAAGATGAGAAATGGTTGCATCTTTAATAGGTATCTCTATTTGGAATCGGTTGGGTGCATGCTACAGAGAAGTATGGAGAAAGAAATAGTGGTTATTTTCTGGAGCAAAGAAGAATGGGGCACTCTTGGACTGAGGTGGTTATAAAAGGATGTGGTTGTTTTAAATTTGAGAGGAGATGATCCTTAACAAAGCTGAACATAGAAGAAGGGTTCATGTGGCTAACCGTAAGATTTCGGACAATGGCTCTGTTGTTGTTGTGCAGTTAGTTTGCATGAATTTTCTAATGCTTAAATTAGAGAAGAGGTAAGGTCCGCTGTGTGGCCTCAGCCTCACACAATGAACTATATAAGTACAATGCAGTGTACATAACTAATCTTTTGTTGTAGTTTCAAATTTTAAACCAAAGCACACTATTCATTTATATGCGTGTCATCTGCCATAAAAGTTAGTGGTAGAGAATAGAAGATTTTTGTGTAATATTTTGCAAATTCGATTCAATGCACATTAAATTCCTCTAGTAGGCTTATACAAAATGGATATAAGCATATTATAATATCCTGTTTTTTCCTTGCAGGAGAAAGACAGATAGAGTTATTAAAGTGGTAATCATTATCCATTTACAATAAAATTATTTTAAAAATTAAGACTTGCATTCTGATTTACATTTTTTCCTTTCATATCCCTTACATATGTCTTTTCTTTTTTATTCTTTTGTTGGCAAAAAAGAGAAAAAAAGATTATCACACTTACAGTCAAGTATGTATAATTGTATTTGTACATTAGCTTGAGTTTTAATTTACTAATAATTTCTAGTACTTCAAAGTATCGAGAATAAGCGAAATCACATTAGCTTTTGATCATGATTTAATTTTATTAATTAGACTTCTCTGTAAGCATTAGCACATGCTTCTTCATATTAGTTGTTATTTGGATGTTTGAGCTGGGCCAGCACTTTATTTATTTGTACACATTTTAAATGTACCAATGACATATATCTGTATGGATCTAAATATTGATAGAGAATCACAATATTCAGAATATTTTCGTATTCTTGCTTCCCTACATCCTTGTGTTTTAGTGGGAATGTGATTTTCATCAAAATACAGATACGTAAATGTCCAACCCATCATGAATCCTAGATTGTTGTGAAGAGTATGTTACAATTATCCAACTTCAATTATATTGCTGTAGTGTTGTACCTATTCCAAATACCTTTATCTTTAAACTTAACTTTGGCCCTTAACGATTATACTTTGTAAACGTGGAACCTATCCCTATTCCTAATAACAATGCCTGTCCCTTAATCATATATTTTTTCTTAACCCTAACACAAACCCTATCGTATCCCAAAGCCACCTTAACTTGACCCTATCCTCAATTTTATTGAACACAATATTATCTATGAATGACATGAAATATAATTAGGTCTGAGTGAAATGTAATTTACTCAGATATGGTCACATGTGCAGATGTAATAATTGGTAGTCTTTATTTATACATGTGTCTTGTAGTTTTGAGATAATTGATTGATAATCTGAATAGGTTTCAAGTGAACTTACCTTTTAACTTGGTAATACACATTTTGCATCTTAAGTTATAGGATTTCTGCCCCAAAATCCATCAAATAATCATGTAAAATCTGGAAGCTCAATTTTAGAGAATTCTCAAATCCTAATATCCTGAAGTTTGATGATACTGCGTGTGTACACACCAAAACTGGAGTTTAGGCACAATTATAGATCACATTCAATGACTTAAAAAGTGTTAGAAGTGTTGAGGCTAAAGTACAGGAAACTTCCCTAAAGTTTGGAAAACAATGTCTCTTTTGCTTTATCATGCATACCCCCATCAACTTTTCTTTTCCCTGAGAAACTAACAAATGGTCGTGGCAGAAAGGGTGTAATGACAATTTTACCCTGTCCATCAAATGTTGAGGAAAGGGGACCAAACTCCAATATCTGCACCGGAAACTACTCGTCCAGTGTTGTTCTTAAAGTCTCAACATTTTTCCTGCCTGTCCCAAGCCAGGATAAAGCAGGAGGATTGTGTTAGGTAGCCGATGGCCAGCATATAAAATAGTCGGATCCTTACATTCATTTTACATTCATGTAGCAGACCCCAAAAATTTGGGACAAAAAACTTTTTTTGGTTGTTCTTCTTGTTGTTATGGCAGTATTCTCTCAAAGAAAAACAATTTTTGGGTAGTAATGCATGTAATTCGAGGGGCAAAAGGTAGCAATTCAAATATTAATATCACCTGTGTTCTTGTGAAAATTGAAAGTGTGAGGCACAGTAGACTTTTCGTTTTGGGTAACCTTTTCCTGTCGTATTTGCCTCAACCAATATATGATGAGAAAAAGACTTCTATTGACCTGTAAATCATAGAATTGGTTTGCATATATGCTTCTGAATTATCTGCTCCATTTCTGTGAATATATAGTTGCGTCTCATTTTCCTTCTCTTTATGAAGTTATCCAAAAACTCATGTTGTGGCTGTTGTATACTAGGTGCCAGATCGAGAGGTTCTGAAGATGGAATATTGAATGATAATTTATGATGCTGATCATGCATGGTGTTGTCTATGGCTCCGGTCTCAAGAAACATGAGTCCATTTGTAAGCCATTTCCCAATACCAGAGGCGCTAGGTTGCAAGCACATATGTTATAGTTTTCAATTGATACTGATGATAATTCAGAATTATTTGCCTGTTACTTTTCTTTTACAGCATTTTACATCCAACAACTATTGTAGATTTTGCCAGGATTTTACTCGCAATACAAGCTGTTCTCATAGTATAGATATAGGTTGCCTAAGCTGTTATCCTCAGAGGAAAAGCTTTGGTTCTCTGGTGCATTTTCCTCTCAGTTCGTAGGTCTTCTTGGGATTCCCATTTGTTGAAGCATTTAAGTTATCAGTACTTGTTTAAGATCACTGATGCTACCATTCAGTTGGAATGCATGATCTTTCTTTGCAAGCCACCTTAAGAAAGTGATTCAACACTCTCTTTCAGCTGGAAGCAGCATGAAAGTGAAGATGTTTTTTTAGCAGGGAAATTGAAGAAGATTGATATAAGGCGGCATACTTTTCCAGCTTTAGCACCGGCAAGGGCTAGAGTTTGGTCAATCAATCGGAAGATACAAATCTGAGCAGCTGTCATTTCATATTGTGTGTCTGTTTGTTACTCGTTAAATTTAGTTCGGTTGTGTTACTGAACAAAAACCATTTGAGGGAGTCCCCTGTAAATAAGGGGGAAGCATGTATATTGAGTCACTTGAAACAAATGTAAATAGTTTCCAAACAATTCCAAGGTTTATATCATTAATTCTGACATTGTTATCAAAAAAGTGAAACAAGCAATCTTCGAACATGCACATACGGACACAGCAACATTTCCTCTCCGGCATCCGCCACCAACCCCCCCTCTGCTGATACCTCCTTCTCAACGCCACTCTACACAAACCCACCTTGCTCCTCTAGCTTCTCCCTTCCTTTTTCTTAGTTAGTCTTGCTCCCCTCTTTCACTTTCCTCACTTCACCATTTCACTGCGGACCTTTGGCTTCACTCCATTATGCTATCGGAGTTGGAATTGAGTGGGTGCGGGCCCAACGAGGGGGTCCGACATCCACCTGCTCCCCCCCCTCCCCCCTCCGCCAACCACAGAGATACCCACCCCCCTTCCTCCTTCCCCTACCGCTCACCTCCCCATCAACCAGGGGGCTGTTGCCCTCAACCCCGTCTTCAATCAAGCTACCTTGAGAACCCCCCCCCCCCCTTGAGGACGAGCCTCCTAGGCTCAGACAAGCGCGCACTCCGACGCGGGCACACCGTAGTGCACATCATCGACGACCATCGAGTGGCGCTGTTCATCATTGCCATCGGGAGATCATCTCTAAGGAACGGGCCCATAGAGGGGGTCCTTCTACGAACCTCAAGGGGCGTAATAGAACCCCCCCATGATCCAACACTTCGCTCAGAGACGATACAATGAAGAGCTTCACAGGAACATGGACAGAGATACTCACAGGCGGAGCGCTCACGAGGAGACTCGCCACCGTAAAAATTCTAAGAGCTACTACAGAGCAAGGGACAACGGCAAGGATGAACTCCCTCACTGCCCCCAGTTTCCTAGCGGCCAGCGGCATCATTCTAGCCACCACCACAGCGACACCCATCTTCGATCTACCAGTACTTCCAATCCAAGAACTTCACATCTCCAGCACATTCTCACAGAATCACCCAACCATCAGCAACACAGCCCTCCAACCTCACCTCCAAGCACTCAACTCCTGGCACCACCAAAGGAGGTGAGCCCGGTCCAACCGCAGGCCACCGTAGCAGGGGCCCAACAGAGGGGTCCTAGCGAGGTGCCTGGGGACGACCAGGACCTAGCTCCGATAGAAGATGAGACAGAATAATGGCAGGAGGTCATTCACAAAGGGAAGAGGAGGCTCACCCCCCCAGTGACAACACAACAGGACAACGACAAAAAACAAAGAAGAGGGAAACGAAAGCCAGTTTCGTGCTTCAATTGTGGGGACTTGGGACACTATAAAACCGAATGCACCAAAGAAATTCGATGCTTGAAATGTATGAAATGGGGGCACATTTCTTACAATTGCACCAATGTGACCACTTTGAGCACCGACGATGATCGACAAGTCTGTAGAGGACGGTCGCCAGATAATCCAACCACTATCAAGCTAGCTAACAACATTGCCGTCATAAAAAATGAGGAGAGTTGGCTACGCTAGTGGTGTGTGGTGGCTCGAGTCAAATCGGGACGGCCTTCAGAATCCCATCTCCTTCACGCGCTCAACACCAAGTGGCCTATGAGAGCACACCGTGACTGGGTGGTCAAGAAACTCTGCCATCTCCAATTCCTCATCTCATTCTCCTCTCCAGAGAAGATGCAAGAAGTTACCGGTTTGGCGACGGTGGATTTTGGACATTTCAAAGTGGATTTCAAAGCTTGGACTCCGAACTTCGGAGCTGAACGTCCCCAAGGAGACAAGTATTGGATTTGGATCCACAATGTCCCTCTTCATTTTTGGAAGAAGGAGGCCTTAAAAGAAATCGTCTCCGACTTCGGCTCTGTGGAGGCCGTAGATGAAAAGACTATTCGCTGCTCGGAGATTATCTCGGCGAGAATTCTCATCAGGAGCGGGGATATATCGCTAATGCCTCGCTTCGCCAAGGTGTTTTCATACGAACAATCCTACCTCATACGGTTTGTTCTTGACAAACGCGCAGAGACAGCGGTGGCTCACAACCCATCATCTCCCCCACTCCCCTCCCCTCTCTTCGAGATGGCCGTACGTACAAAGAAGTGGCCTCACTTGAGTGGGAGCTTACTATGGACGGGGCTCACGAGGTTGAACGTGCTCACCGAGCTTTGATCAAGGCGGCGAAAGGGGCGGAGGTTGTCCAGGAGTAAGTGCCAGGGGGATCAGCGCGTCAAGCTGCCGAGATGGATCTGGTTGGGTGAGATCGAGAATCGTCCAAAGGATCCTACGGCCTAGAGCCATCGCCGGATTTGGCTACCCTCCAAAGGCCAGCGGCAAACAAGGAAAAAGATGCACCCCAGGTTTCCAAAAGGAGCTTTCAACCACAGAGGGCGGGTGAAAAGCAACAAAAAGAAGCTCTGAGGAAGGCGCCAGAGCCTGCATGCCCTGGCATGGACAAAAGCATGCTAAACTACTTTTCAAAAGGGGAAAAGGCGTTGCCTTTTGGTCACGAGTTGGTAAAGGAAAGCACTTCTAAGAGGAAAATTTCAAGGGAAGCGCTTCCATTGACCACGCAAGAGGACCAAGAGCAGAATAGGTCAGCTAAAGGGCAAAAAGGAAGCTCTAGGCACCAGGAGCAGGTGACGGCAGAGGTTTCTTTGAGGAAGAAGACGAATGAACAACCCAGAGTTGTTGAGGAATTTTGCCCAAATGAGGAAAACCCTATTGTTATAAGAGCTTTCACTCGAGACGTGAGGAAGGAAAGCATCAAAAATGACAAAAGCTTCGTAAATGACAAAGGGGACTCGAGCAGTGCGCCCTGTGCATCGAATAGTACGCTCACCGCGGTAGCCACCTACCAGCCTCAGCCACGTGGAAGTGGCGACAGAGAGTGGGAGCAGATGGTTTCGAAGAGTGGTTTAGCTTACCCTACTCCATTGCATGCGCCAAGTACAAAGGTGCCAGAGGCTTCGTTTGGGCCCAAGCCCATCTCATTGGGCGGTATGGATTCGAAGAGAGGGGGGAATTTATAGTGCGCGAGAGGTTAGCAGTGTGGGGCCCAACAATAGCCCAATTGTACTACATTCTTGTACGGGTCCTGATTCGCAAACAAATACACTGGTTTTGGAAAGCAGTGGGCCCATTGAGGGGTCCACCTTTGGAGAGACATCTACTCTACAGGTACTGGCAATTAAAGATGGGCCCATTAAGGGGTCCAATATGGAGGAGATAGTTGTACAAAGCATCCTACAAGACGAGGAGGACAATAGTGAAGGCAGGCTGAATCTTGATGACGGTTGCGTTTATTCGGAGGAGGAGTCTATAGAGTCAGAGGACTATGATTTTCGTGTGGACTTCCGTGCTTCCTCCCCAGAGTTTGTGCCCTCCACCTATCCCCCAACCCAACTGACTGCACCTAGCCAGGGCCGGCTTCAAACAGGTTTCAGGGTTCAGAAGACGGCAAAAAAATGTACAGAGGAGTCCCTAGATGATTATCTGGAAATCACAGTGGCCGCCAAATCCTCTAAGACTACTGACGGAGGTATGCGTTCCTTCTTAGCCTTAATCTTTAATTTCATGACGGATAACGAAATTTTTAGTTTAGCCAATACCTGTGGTCTCGCGGTAAATAATATAGACAGGAACTCCATTCTCCTCAACAAAATTAGGGGATGGGAAATGGAGAGGGTTAATCTTTTGGCAAACTTGAACTCCTTGTCCGAGACGAGTCACGATCCCTCCCATTCCGTTAGTTAATGGAGGCTCTCTTCTGGAACATTAGGGGTTTAGGTAGGAGGGGTAAGCGAGAAATGGTAAGGGAGGTGATCGCCAGATCGAATGCTAATTTAGTGGGTCTTCAAGAAACCAAATTGTCATACATTCACTAACTTAGGAGAGTGGGGGGTAGGCAACTCTCCGAATGGAAAATTTCCCTGTCTGTGGGGGCTTCCGGGGGCATCACTCTAGGTTATAATCCAGACATCTTTAACTGCCTAGACGAATTCCACGGACAATTCTCTCTATCAGTAGTACTACAACGTAAATCCGACCAGTGGACTCAGTCGGCCACGGTAGTCTATGGAACTCACACCTCTAACACGCGAAGGGCCTTCTGGTCAGAGCTCCGAGCGGTGAAAGCACGTTGGCCTCACCCTTGGGTGGTGGGGGGCGACTTCAACATCACCAGATTCGCCTCAGAACATAGGGGTAGAGGGGCCTGTGAGGCCGACAGGGAAGCCTTTAATGAGGTAATCTCGGACCTGGATCTGGTCGACATTCCCATCTCCGACAGGCTCTATACTTGGTCTAATATGCAAGCAGCACCAATTCTCACGAAGTTAGATAGAATTTTGGTCTCCACGGACTGGGAGTCCGAATTCCCGTTGGCCGCAGCTAGATCAATTCCGAAGCCAACCTCAGATAACGTGCCTATTTTCCTTTCCTCAGGGGAGATCCAGTCAAGGAAGCCCTCAAGGTTTCGATTCGAGAAAGCGTGGTTAGAATTCCAAGGGTTCCACCACATGGTCAACGAATCCTGGTCGCGCTCAACTAGGGCCACCGAGGCATCCGCAATTTGGTGTGAAAAAATTTGAAGGCTTCGAGCTAAGCTCAGCAAATGGAACCGTACCAGATTTGCGCTGATCTGGCAAACTAAGGATTCCTTTCTGGAGGGGATTGCGGAGCTGGAAAAAACTGAAGAAACTAGGGACTTGTTACAGGAAGAGCGGAATAGATTGCTACAGCTCAGACATGATATCGACCAACTATACAGGATGGAGGAAATTAAATGGCAACAAAGATCTAGAGTTTCGTGGCTCAAAGAGGGAGACACGAATACTGCATTCTTCCACCGTGTGGCCAGCGCTCGACGGCGGTCCAACCTGATTCATTCAATCCACATGGATTCTGGGATGGTGCAAGATGACAATGCCATTAGGCTGGCTTTTCAATCTCACTACAAGTGACTCTTTGGTCACAAGGCTGATATGAGGGACCCACTTCAACCCGACTTCTGGCAAGATCAACCGGATAATCACAATTCTAAGTTATAGTCCCTTGAAGTTCCCTTCACGGAGAAAGAGGTTTGGGAGGCGATTCAACAAATGGGAAATGATAAAGCCCCGGGGCCAGATGGGTTCCCGATCATTTTTATCAGATTTTCTGGGAGGAGATCAAAGACGACCTCCTGAAGATGTTTGCAGACTTCCACGAGCATAAGCTAAAGCTCGGGAGATTTAACTCTGCGGAAGTTGTGCTGATCCCTAAGAAAGAGGACTCACGACGAGTCGGCGACTTCCGCCCTATTAGCCTCCTCAACTGCTCGGTTAAGATCATTACCAAGACTCTAGCCAACAAACTATGAAAGGTGATAAATGGTCTCATCAGTCAAGATCAGACGGGATTCATCAAAGGACGTTGCATACAAGACAGTATGGCAACAGCTGAGGAAACGATCCATCACTACCACATGTCGAACTCTAAAAGCTACCTCTTGAAGCTGGACTTTGAGAAAGCTTATGACTCTGTAGAATGGAACTGTCTGTTTGAAGCATTGGCAGGGAAAGGCTTTGGGGAGAGATGGATTAGGTAGATGCGCGCCTGCCTTACCACCAGTAGGTCGACGATCTTGATTAACGGGATTGCGGGACACCAATTCCCCTGCAAACGGGGCCTCAGACAAGGTCTGCTCCTCTTCACCATCGTTGCCGACGTTCTCCGCTCCATGATGTCTAAATGCGGTAGAGCAGGTTGGGTTATACCAGTTGCCAAAGGTACAAATCGACAGGGGTGCTCTATCCTCCAATACGCAGACGACACGCTTCTTTTTGGCAATGGCAACCTAGGGGAGACCACCGTATTCAAGGGTATTCTGTATTGCTTCCAAGCCTGGTCCGGCCTTAGGGTCAACTACCACAAAACACGCTCATTCCCATGGCCCTAACTGCAGAAGAAGCATTGGATCACGCAACAATCCTCAACTGCTCCATTGAGAGTTTTCCCATCCAGTACTTAGGGTTACCATTAAGACCCGGGAAACTCAAAAAGGCAGACTGACTTCCCATTATTGACCGGGTCCACAAACGGCTTACAGGAAGGAAGGGCAAAGCCCTATCCCTTGGGGGGAGAGTTACGCTTATCAATGCCGTTCTCTCAAACTTACCTACCTATTACCTCTCTTTTTTCGAAATGCCGTAATGGGTTATTCAAAGAATCGACCGTACGCGGAAGCACTTCCTATGGAAAGGGGATGATACGGAACGAGGGGAGTACCACCTCATCAGATGGGAGAAGACCTGTATGAAAAAGAAACATGGAGGACTAGGCATCATCGACCTTCGAGACATGAACCTGGCTTTACTGGGCAATTGGTGGTGGAAAGTCTTCCACCCTAATGGAGAAGGGTGGCAACAATTTGTTCAAGGGTATATGCATGGTAATGGAACGAGAAACCTCAGCTTCAGGATAGGGCCCTGGGTCTCCTGGTTCTGGAAAGGCATTGCTAAAGCCTACGATCCCTTTAATACTTGCGTGCAGTCAGTGGTCGGCAATGGCAGACTTACCAGTTTTTGATGGGACAAGTGGTGTTCGGAGCACCCGCTCAGAAACATGTTTCCAGACTTATTTGACCAAGTGACACACCCACACTGCACGGTGGCCACAGTCTGGAAGAGGGGTACCTGGAAACCTACGTTCAAATAAGAGCTTGATTCAGGCTCCCAGCTTAGACTTACGGAACTTCAGGACCTCATCACCAACGCCGGCTTGAGTGCTCCCAGGGCCCCGACAATAAATCATGGGGGTTGGAGAAGAACGGGATGTTCACGGTTCGCTCCATGTACAACTGCATTCACTTTAGGGGATGTACACCTACGTGGTCGGCCGTCATTTGGAGAACAAAGGCTCCGCTTAAAATCAAAGCTTTCCTATGGTTGGTTCTGAATGATGCGATCCTGACTAGGGAAAACCTAGCCAAGCGCCAGCCTAATGTGGATACCCAATGCGGGTTTTGCCTTACTACACTGGAGTCGAAGGACCACCTCTTCCTACAGTGCCCCAGAAGCAAAGCAGTCCTCATAGAGGTCCTTGCTGCACTAGGGACGTCACAATACCCTAATGTATATGAGGAATTTTGGGTAGGTCCTTATTTCGGGTTTGAAATGGGGGCCATGAGAGAAGCGTGGTATATTGCTATAGCCGCTGTGACCTGAGTTCTGTGGCTAGACAGAAACAACCGTTACTTTCGTGGTACTTGCAATAGTATTTCTGGCAATTTGACTCACACTATGCATCTCATTTCCTTTTGGGCTAATGTGGCCACAGCAGGTCCCAGAGGACGGATCGCGAGCGTCTTCCAGGTTCAGGAGTTTGACGACGAAGAGATTGAGATCGGTCCGACGATCAAGTGATAGTTTGTGCAGCCGACATTGTTCAGTGGTGCCCACCCCCAAGGGTTTGTTGGGGGGACTATGTTGTATCTCTCTTCGGCTTTTTTGTTTACTTTTGGTCCCGCCTCTCATGATTGGGGCGGAGTTTATGTAATGTTGGTATGTTTGTAGGTTTTGTCGTGAGCTCAGTACGCTGAGTTTGTTTTGTTAATCTCTTATTAATGAAACAGGGTGGTGAGACTCCACCTTTTCCTCAAAAAAAAAAAAAATTTCTGACATTGTTGTTACGCCTTAAGGGGAGGATGACCGATTACAATTTAGATCTATACACTAGTGTGATTATAAATATCGTATGAATTTGATTAGTTGACGAAGAATCGTCCTTTTTCCACCAATCAAAGATGAATCTACTAGAACTAGTGTGATCAAACCGGTTCATTAAGGGCGCGTTTGGGAACCCAAAAAACTAGGGAAAGGAATGGAATACTGCGGATGGGCCCATTTTTTCCTATTCCATAGCCTGTTTGTTTTGAAAAAGAAAACAAAAGAAACAACTAAATTTCAGTCCCTAGAGAAAGATTTCAACCGATTTCTATTCCAACTCCACCCCCCTCGGAAAACAGCATAAAGGAATGGAGAATCAAGATTTCAACCGATTTCTTCTTTGATAGCGTGGGAATTTTTTTCTACAAATGCGGGAAATCTAATTTTTCTTCTCTATAAATCCATACCACAATCTTTGATGGCTACTTCACACCATATTCTGTTCTCCATATCCAATCGGCCGCCGATTTTGCTTAGCAGGTATGTTTCTTGATTTCTATCGTTTATTTTTTCTTTAATTTCAATGGCACCGATCGATTTTTTGGGTAATCCACCCAATATTCCCAGCCATACGCCACCTACATCTCGCTTTCCTTCTTCCTCTCTCCCTTCCTAAACCCTCCACTCCTCCTCCCTCTTCTCCCTCCCCCGCCCCCACTCCGGCACCCTTCACCTCGACATTCGCCACCTCTCCCTCCTATCCGCCCTCCACCACCCATCCCTCTCCCCCATCCCCCACTCCATCACCCCCGCCCCTTTCGGCCAAACCATCCCTCTCCCTTGGGCCCTAGTGTGTGAAGATTTTTTTTTAAAGATTTTGTTGAATTTGTTTCAAATCATGACATTTGTGAAGTTTAAGAAATGCTTTACCATCTGCTATGTTTTAGTGAAGAAAACTTGTAACAGTTGATGATTCTTGTTGTATATCTATTCAGTTCTATTGGAATTAAGTCGTTACCCTATCCTTATTTGGAATAAATGATTTACCAGTTCAGTCCAGTTCTACTAGATTAGTTGATGATTGCTGTTGTAAATCAGTTCAAACATACTGCCACTAGTTGATAATTTACTCTATTCAATTCTGTTGTAAATCAGTCTTTACCATCTATCCTTCTTTATGTATATTCTACTAAGAGATTTTATTTGCTGGGATACTTTACCATTTTTTTCCGGAGGTGTTGATACAAATCTAATTTATTTTTAGTTGGGAATATGGACGACTATGACATAGCAACATTCATTCTCATGATGGTTGCATATTTTGTGATGTCGGCCGCAACATCCTTAACATATCTTGACAAAGAACCAAGTAGAAATAGAAAAACCGAGAGGGACCAAATTCTAATGAGATTGTACGTAGAGAGTGATCGGAATTGTCATGAGATACTTCGAATGAATAGAGTTTCTTTTCATAGACTTTGTGAACTACTTATGGGCAAAGGTTTGGTTTCTAGTAGGTGGGTAAGTTTGGAAGAAAAAGTGGCTATGTTTCTTCTCATCTTGGGTCACAACACACGCATTAGACATAGTGCCTTTACAGTGATAGGGTCATCAGAAACTGCCCATCACCATGTTCATAATGTGTTATGAGCCGTTTTGAAACTTGGAAGAGAATATATAAAGCAACCTTCTGCTAGTTATTCTCCTGAAAGAAGTGGTAACCTAAAGCCCTGGGCAGTGAGATATTTTAAGGTACAATCTAATCATATACACAATCCTTATCCTTATAATTGATCGTGTTGAACCTAGATTGTTTATTTATTATTTACAAAATTGTGTTGGCGCGATTGATGGTACCTTCATGTCCACAGTGGTACTCGAGGAAGATCAACCACGATATCGCAACCGCAAAGGTGATATTGCGCACAATGTATTGATGGCTTGTTCTTTCGATATGAAGATCACATATGTATTAGCTGGATGGGAAGGATTAGCCCGCGACACTCGGCTTATTACGATTTGCTATCACACATCAAAGGGACAAGTTAAAAGTACCAAAAGATAAGTATTACCTGGGTGATGCTGGATTTCCTTTAGTCCGTGGATTTTTAGTCCCGTACCGTGGAACATGATATCACTTAAAAGAACAAAACGGAATACACCTCAAACACCCAAAGAGCTATACAATTTAAAACATTCGTCATTACGTAATGTCGTTGAGCACACCTTTGGTCTCTTAAAGAAGTGTTTTTCTTATCTGAGGACAACCCCTTTCTATAGTGTGGATACGCAAGTGGACTTGATACTAGCTGGTTGCATTTTACATAATTTCATACGTTGTGAAGATCCCGACGATATTGGAAGGGAATGGGAAGATCCCCCTATAGATGCTAATCAAGATAATGCAGTGCAAATTGAAGATATTGCCACACTGAGCACGTCTCCTTCTTGGACTTCTTTTAGGGACAATCTTGCTGCCACTATGTGGAATGATTCTATTTATCACTGATACCTTATTATGCCTAATGCTTATATATGCATGGAAACATGGTAATGTACTGTATAGCAAAAGATGGTACCTTGTCTTCTATAGTTTTGGCATTTCTTACTTGTATTTGACATGTCAAGCACAAAGTTTCTTGTGAAGTATAAAGAAATTGGTTAATTTTCTCTTCATAGGTAGACTGACCTGTATGTGTTATGCCAAGCTCGTGTATGCATGTTATGTAATTTTAATTCATTGCTTATATATCTTCAAATTTTGAAGTTGATTTGTCCTTTGTATTTCTCAGGAATGATGTCAGATGCTTCTCTTACCGAAGAACCAAAAGTTGGGTCAGCAAAGGTGTTTTGGACAGGTGCTATGGATGATTGTATGCTAGATGTTTTTTTGACCCACCTATCTCAAGGTCGTAGGATGCCTTCAGGTTGGAAAAAAAACACCACACACATTGCTATCAAGGAGGCACTGATGAACAACCTGAAAATAGATGTTAGCGTTAATAATATTGAAAATAGAGTTAAGACATGGCGGAAAGAGACACTAGCCTTCAAAACCTTGAATTCTTCATGTAGTGGATTCGGTTGGAACTCAGACACTATGTTATTGGAAGCAGATGAACGAGTATGGCAAGAAGCGCTCCAAGTATTAAGTTTTTACGTAGTGTTAATTTAGTAATATTTCAAAATGAAATCAATAATAGTCTTACCACTCACATTGGCAGGCTAATCCGAATCTCATGAACTATAGAAAGAAGGTATTGCCACGATTTAGTGAGTGGATGGATGTGCTTGGAGAGAATTCAACCAATGGAAATATTCAAAAGACATGCTTTACAGCAGATGTACATGCGTATGATGCCGAAATCTCACCACAACAAGCTTTTGACTCTCTTCTTGGTGATAACAGAAGTTTTGAGACTGTTAAATTGGATGACGACAACGGAACCCAACAAAATCCTGGTTCGTCTACTGTATCTCAAGCTGCTAAACCATTTAAATTGCCACAAAGAAAGCGCAAAACCATGGCAGCAGGGCTTAAGGAAGAAATGGGAAATATTCACGGCACTATGGAAAATTTTGTAGATGTCATGAAGGAGAAGAACCACTACGAAGATATAATTTGGGATCAAATTTCTAATGCCATTTTTTCTATAGATGGTATGGATGAAGACAAAAAGGTGAGGGCATTAGAGCTGTTCTTAGGTGAACGCGTTGACAACTTGAAGAGGTGCTTCCTTAGGATACCTAAACACAAATGCAAAGACTGGATCTTGAATAATCTTGGTGATGGTAGTGAGATTTGATGTTTGCTTTGGTCTTTGAAATTGGAATCATTAGGAAAGAACTTTTATTATTATTTATCGAGATAGATCTAGCTATATTTGAACTTGTTGATGTTCATAATTTTGGCCATGGTATTGTGGTCGAGTTTCTTTTCATCCTTTTCTAGTTGATGTTCATAATTTTGGCCATGGTACTGTGGTGGATATCCATATTTGTGCCTTAGTTTACTACTTACCAGTGTGAGTTTTGAGCTTAAAAACCATGGTTCCCTGAGAACATAGTTTCCTTTTGGGGTAATCGTGTACCTTGCAGAAGTGATTGTTATGTTCAGAACGATGATTTTGTTGACATGATTAGTGTTCTGAGGCTGGCTGTTGTAAAAATTACTAACTTATTGAAAGCTAATTCATACTGCAGAATCCAAGAAGATTTTTTGCTTTTATAATGAGAACATGTTTATTTCCTGCAAATCTTATGCAAGTCTTTGAAATGTGCAATCATATTCTGGAAGTATGAAATGCTCATTTCATGGAAAATTGAAAACTATGTTAGCAGCGACATTTACACACGCTGGAAACAAATGTTTCAGTAATATAACATCTGGGTTTCGACACAAAATTATTTTTCAGAATGCTGATGATCTTTATGTATACTGTAAAACTTCTGACATCAAAATGCAATGAACTGAGAATGGACATTACTGGGCCCGAATATACATCTGGGTGTTTGACTGACACCACCAAAAAAGAAAAAAAAGATTTTTATTTTTTTTCCAGAATGTTGAATATCTTGTAGTATGAAGACATCTGACTTCTAAGTGCGGTGCGGATTATTTTTAAACTGCAACAATTTTTATGTTTATTCTTTGAGTTGTGTTTAATACTGGAGCTTCAAACACTGTTTAGTAATTTGATGCAGTCCAGCATGAAACTTGTCTGATGCTCTGAGGAACACATAATTAGTGCACCTTTCTTGCTTGTGTTGGATTAACTGGTTAATTTTCTTTCTTAACCATCATCTTCATGTGAAGCCTTTGTTGGCTCCCAAAAACAATCAAGAATGCGAAGCTGTAGAGGCCGTAGGTGAGTTTTGAGTTTAAAAACATAGGTTCCCTGAGAACATATGTTTTTTAAAATGCCGTAATCCATAGTATTCCATTGTTTGCCAAACAAGACTAGGGAATGGAAACAAAAAAAAGTCAATTTCATTCCACCAGTTGTCAAACACATACAACTTATAAAGTTAATTCATCCCTTTCCCTTTCTTTCCATTCCTCTCCATTCATTTTCATTCCATTCCTTTCCATTCCCCAACTTAAATGTTTCCAAACAGACCCTAAAACTCCTCTAGTCCTCTACAAGTCAACAACATCCACACAACTAGAATGTTTTCAGCTCATCAAATTAATACGACAACATTTCTCAACCATTTTTCATTCCTCGACAATATAATCACATTGGTTAACCGTATCAAGAAACTATACCTACTTCATACCAATCTTGAGTCATGTAATGTTCTTATACCTAATTCATACCATAATTTCACAAGAGATTAGCATTCTCCGTCATTGTCAACATAAATCATTGGGACCTTGAACCTCTGGCCTCGTTAGTCGTTACTTGGTAAACCTCTTACCCGGGGTGGAGCAGATGGGACATGACATCTATGTTTTTTCCTTCTCTCGTCCTCTCCCTCACTGTTTGTGCTTTACTGTCCCTCTCTTTCTCTCTCTCACCCCTTTTTTATTAGAGTACATAAACAATTATTAATAGATAATACCATTAAAAATTACAAGCTTCCAACTAGCAATAGCAAATAACGCTCCCAGTAGGATGGACAAAGGTCTAGGTTAGTACGAAAGCTCGTTGGCTGACACAATTTTTGTGGTACATGGGCTAGTACTATATCGGAATGGATAGGGCTTGTGCCTCTAAATTGAGGCCCAAAATAAAATGGATTGAGTCCGGGTATACATAGGCCTAGTCTACAGGCGGCCCAGTCATGATTCAATTAGGCCCAAAGTATATGTATCATTTTAGACCCGTGTTACATTTAGCATTTTAGGCATGTATGTTATTTAAGAGGGTGATAGGAAGAGACAAGGAATATGAAGAGAACCTTAGGTTTTTGTTACTTATTCTTCATAAATAAGTATATCTATATGTAATACTGGTGACTTTTGGGAAAATCAAATTACCTCAAGTATATGTATATTTGGATAACTTTGGTGTTGGAATATAGATAGTTAATCTTTTCTTTTTTCTCATTTGCATACATTTTATGTTTGAATTGAAGTTGGATTCTAGTTACTACATACCTGAACTAGATTTAAAGCGGTATTACGTAAGCACAATATAATTAAAATAAGCACAAATGAATGTATCAATGTACCGGCTCATTAGGTACGTGGGCCAGCCCAAGCCCAATAAGACTAGTGTATGAGCTTATTGATCTAGTCTCACAATGGGCCTAGGCCCTGGCACGCCCCACGTCTTCTATCGTGGGTTGGGCCTGGACTAAGCTAGGCACGACCCCTGCACGGCCCATGTCGATCCCTAGCTCCTAGTCTACCTAGGGACTCGGGGAGCTCCTCAATTAGCACACTAATAAGAGTTAATTAATGTCTTCTTCATCAAGTGGGACACCAAATCAGTCCCACAATTATCCTCGTCCTTGCAAAGAATCAAATTTTCTTCACAAAAGAAAGGAACTGAAGCGAGTAACCCATTTTGTGTTCCAGATCATGCATATCGAAAACCACTTTATTCATCTTGTTGCTGCTTTTTTCGGTATGGGAGAAAACAGATGATGTGGATTCTTTTAAGGTGTAACACCCTAGATTTTTAAATAATGTTTTCGAGATTAATAAATGAGTTAAAATGATTTTTTGGTGATTTAATAAATATTTTTCGGAAATTTATCTTTTACACGTGCAAAACACGTGCAAATATTTTCTTGGTAAGTTCAAAGTCAGAAATTATTTTGGGGGAAACCTATTATTTATTAGTAGGTATTATTTATGAATTTTTCGGATTTTTCTGATATTTATTTGGCATATTTACAAATATTACAAAAAGATGGGCTTTTGTGTAAAAATACCACTTGGAGTAAAAACTCCAGATTTTTGGATTTTTGGGCTAAGCATGATTGCTAGTCAACTCAGGGGTAAAAAGTTTACTCGTTGTTTTAATAGATTTGGGTTATTTCGCAAATTTCTTAAAGAAGAGGTTTTTTTGCAAAATTCCACTTTGAAGCAAAATTACAAAATTTGTTTTTCTGAACTTGAAATTGGTGCTGGCCAGGTCTGGAATAGTTATTTTGTTTTTAAATTTGAATTGAATTGGTTAATCTAATTTCCAAGTATAAAGATTTATATATGTAAAGATATATTCAAAAGAGATATTTTGTAAAATCCACTTAAAACCCTAAAACCCTAGTTTCCGGCAAGTTATAAGGGCAGTAGTAGCCGTCTCTTTGCTGCATTATACAAAGGGTTTTCTTTATTATTGATTTCTTGGAGTTTCGAAGCGAGGATCTTGGTTTTCTTGCGAAAGGAAGGACTTTTCTTATTCCCTTTATTGTCTTCGGTTGATTTTTCAATAAGGTGAATGACATATGTTGATTTCTTGCTTTTGTATGCATGTTGTATGTGATGATTTGTCTATTAGTAATCATGTTAGGGGATTGTATGATGATATAATGAGTTATTGATGATGAATGAATAAAAATTAAATCTTTCATGAAAACTATGCTTTTGATGATTAAAACTCTATATAGATGATATGAGATTGTTAAGAACCTAACAGAAATCATGAGTTTGTTGTTTTGTATCATATTCTTGCTGATTTGACCACCTATTATGAGTTGTATGAGGTAAATTGCATAAAAGTGAATAAAGTTGAGTTCTTTACTGCTAGTATGCATATACATGTACTGCTTTGATTTTTGATGAAGTAAAACTTGATTAATACTTGTTGTAATTGCTTCTAATCATGGGAAAACAATTGTAAGTGATTGTGTATGAGTTTAATGAATTGCAAGAAGAGTTTTTGAATAAAAAAGATCAAGTTTTGAGTGAAAAAGGGGTTTTGGTTTGTAGGGTCTGATGGTGAATGGCCGAAATTCAGGTTATGTGATTTTTGTGATATTTTCGATTGGAACTGAGTTGTTTTGATACCAAGATTGAATTGAAACAATTTTCTACTCAAATTAATGGATCTTGATGCTTAACTTATATATATATATATATATATATATATATATATATACTCATGTACATTGTTTTGAAGAGTTTTGTGAAAAAATTGATCTTTTGTGATCTTGATGAGATTTTTATTAGTTTTATGAACTCCTGTATGTTATACAAGTTGTATTTAATCATCTCAGGAATTTGGTTTTACAAATTTATAATTTTACAAAGATTTATTGAAGTATCAGTTAAAATGTACATGAATCTCAAAGCTGTAAATTTTTGCATATGACAGTCGGCCGCCACATTTTTGCACTAAAAATGGCAGTCGACTATCAATTCTTTACTTTTGGAATTTTCGCATGACAGTCGACCGTCGTGTTTTGAACTGGGTTTGACAGTCGACTGTCAGTATTCTGGCTGATTGTTTTTCTTGAACGGTTATTTCTTCGATATTATAGATTATTGATCTACTGTTTTAGATGCTGTTTTTACTACATATTACAGTTTTTTATAGAAAGTTATGTTTTGATTATAATAGAATTTAAATTGAATTTCTATAATTTTATTAAATGAAATATATATGGTTTTCGAAGGAAATTGATGTTTTGTGATATTCTACGACTTCAAAATATGATTTTCAGATATTTACTAGATTTAATACTTTATTTAAATTCTGGAATTTATGAGTATATTAAAGGAATTTGGATTTGTTGATTTTGAAGAAGTTTTCTTAATGTGAGAGTATTGATAATGGAATTGAGAGTTTTAAAGTAAAGATTTGGTGTTGATGGTTGAGTTGTGAGTCTCAAGAGGGTGAGTGGGAACCTAGTACACCGGCAGTTGAGATTTTTGTGGTTTGGCCAGTTGTATCTTTGTTGTTGATCAGTTGAGTTAAGTCCGGTAGGATACACCAACTTTAGGAGATTCGTAATTGATTAATTAACTTAATAAGATAAGGACAGACATTAGATGTAGATATGATGAAATGAGTGCAAACATAGGTTATGGACCTCAGTATGATCTGTGATGTGAGATAATCCCCGGAATTATCGAGGTGTGAGTGAAATAGTCTCCAAAATTACATGCTGTATGGAATTGATCTCCGAAATTATCGGGGTCGAGGCGATGCTCATGAGGTATTCGTGTGATGAGGCGCCATAGCTTGCGGTGTGGGGTATTCTCGAAGATTTCCAGGTGTGAGTGAAATAGTCTCCAGAATTATCTATGGATAGAGATTAACCTTCGGAATTATCAGGGCATGGGCTAGATACTCACAGTTTATCAAAATCTCGTAGTAGTCATCGTAGTAGGATTAGTTGTATAATGAGGGATTTAACTATATAAAGTGGAGAACAATAAGGGCTTACACCGGACCTATGTAGTATGGAATGCATAGAATCCGACAAGTATACATTAGAGAGTCATCATATTTCATTTGTGTTTTCTTGACTTGGTTTTATGCATGTATGTTTCCTGTTTTTCTACACTTAACACTTAGTCTAGTTTCACTCGATGTTTTCATGTTTTATTTATTGTTATTATTGTTGATATGTGTTGTTTATGACTTTATTCTTTATGTTTTATTCATGTTGTATTTCTTTTGATGTCACTCACATCGTTATGGCTGGACCCTATAGTTTTGGGGGTTACGGTTACCTCTAGCCTCATGTTTTATAGGTAGGTACCAATAGCTTGGAATTTGGATGCATGTGGTAGAATGATAATGTGGCTTATGTAAATTGTAAAAAAATATGTGTTGTAAAAGAAAGAATTGTAATTCAAGGTGTTTAATTTTTCACTGTGTTTTGTAAAGAATTGATGTAATAAAAGTTAAAATTATCTGTGTTTTGGCTATGTTTACTATTACATTGAGGTTGATGCTGGGAATTGTGCCACGTATTTCTGAGATATTATATTTGAAATTCGGGGTGCTACATAAGGAACAATCAAGAACTAACCTTTTGACTTTCGACGGTGTTGACTACCTTTGACTATAACTGACTTCTCGATCTGACTCTTTTGCGCCATTGGATTTTATTGTGCGGTGAAGGATGCCTCTGCTGACCTGCAACAAGTCTAAAACGTCGGGAATGATCCCGACAACAGACCCTGTGATGCGCAAGTCAGAAATCTAAAAGATTATGAGGGAGCTTTTTGTGGAAAAAATTTTGGTTACCTGTTTCTGGTGGAGGGAGGGGGTATTTATAGTTGCTTTGGTCAGTTTCGGGATAATGATTTATCTCTACTCCCCGGTATTTTCGGATTGAATCAGTTGTCTCTTCTTTATGAAGAGAAACGAGTAGTTGAGGGGGTTGAGTTTAAACTATTCGCATGATAAGAGATATGGTTTTTAAACCGTCTCTTATGGAAAATTATGAGTTTAAATTACATTTAAATTACATTTAAATAATGTGGACTCATTTGAATTGGGTTGTTATGACAACCAAGTAATACAGATCTGTTTCTTGGGTGCTTGGGCCTTAAAAAGCCCAAATTCCCGTTTTTATGAACCTTTATTGTGAAATTACCATTTTGTCCGTGAGAGCTTTGAGATTCAGGCCCGATTTGGACGGTCCCGATTCAGGAGGCGGGGACAAGCCTCCAACTCATGAACACTGTGTTTCACAGTCTTTGAGGAGTAATTCGCCTATTTTTAATGGTTTACAAAACTTATCGGAGTTTTCGCGTTTGAATCTTGCCGAGGTGTAACAGTGTTATTATGAATTTGTAAAATACCTAGAATTAATTTTAGAATTTTTTATATTTTTGTGACTTTTCCAAAATTTTCTAATTTTTTTCTAGATTTTAATCATTTTTCAAAACTTTTATTTAATTTTTGAATTTTAATAATTTTTTTTTCAAAAATCTTAACTAATTATTCTAAATTAATAACTATTTCAGAATTAAAAAATATTTTTCCGATTAAGAATTTTTAAATAAATATTTTACGATTTTTAATTAATTTTTTAGAATTTTTTAAATAATTAATTCGATTTAATAATTAAATAAAGAAATTAATTACCTAATGACGTGGTGAAATTTGGAACGTTGGTTATGACAGGCGCGAAAATCATGAAGATCAAGTGGCTAGGGCGCGTCAACCAGTCAATGCTAAAGCTCCATTTCAAATTGGGTTCATGTTTGCTCGGTGCGCGCTGCCAAACCACTTTGATGATTCAACTAATGGACATGTGTCCTTTGACCTTTGACCGTTGACCGGTCAACAAGATTTTGCTCCAAATTCGATCGGGGACACCTTTGTTTGGCCAAACCACCGAACGTTAGTGATGGTTCGGTTAGGCACCACGTGTCCCGTTGACTGTTGACCGTTGACCGGTCAACGGGATTTTGCTTCAACTTTGATTCAGGACACGGTTGTTCGGCATGTGCCATCGAACGTTAGTGATGGTTTGGCTGGGCGCCACATGTTCCGTTGACCGTTGATCGTTAACCGGTTAATGAGATTTTGCTCCAACTTCGATCGGGGACACGCTTGTTCGGTGCATGGTTTTGAACCACTTCGATGCTTCTGCTGCGCGACATGTGTCCCGTTGACCAGTCAACAGATTTTGCTCCAACTTCGATCAGGGTCAGGTTTGTTCGGCGCACGGTTCTGAACTACATCGATGCTTTAGATGTGTGACACATGTCCTGTTGACCAGTCAATGGATTTTGCTGCATTCTTTGATCGGGGACACGTTTGTTCGGTGCGCGCCACCAAACGTTAATGATGGTTTGGTTGGGTGCCTTGTGTCCCGTTGACCGGTCAATGGGTTTTACTTCATTTTTTATCGGGGACACATTTGTTTGGCGCGCGCCACCGAACGTTTGTGATGATTTAGATGTGCACCACGTGTCTCATTGATCGTTGACCATTGAACGGTCAACGGGTTCTGCTTTATTTTTTTATTGGGGACACGTTTGTTCGGCACACGCCACCGAACATTAGTGATGGTTCGGCTGTGCGCCACGTGTCCCGTTGACCATTAACCGTTAACCGGCCAACAAGTTTTGCTCCATTTTTTTTATTATCGTGGACATGTTTATTCGGCGGGCACCACCGAACATTAGTGATGGTTTGGCTGGGCGTCCTGTGTCCCGTTGACCGTTGACCATTGACCGGTCAATGAGTTTTGCTTTATTTTTTGAACGGGGACACGTTTGCTCGGCGTGTGCCACCGAACGTTAGTGATAGTTCAGCTGGGCGCCACGTTTCTCGTTGACCGTTGACCGTTGAATAGTCGACATGATTTTTCTTTTGGCTTTCTCGATCGTTAGACTCCCCTAACTTTTGGGCTTCCACATCGGTTGGGGGCCCATTAACTTCGGGAACCCAACCATCCCTTCCCCCTTCTATAAAACTCTCTCCCCTCTCCACTTCTTCCTCATTCTCTCATTTTCTCATCCTCAAAACTTTTATTTCCGACAAGGTTGTCAGAGCGCTCCATTGGTAGTTTTCTTTTTCCGACGAACTTTCCGACCGTAGTAGTCACTTCGAAGGTTATATAGATATATAATTATTGTTTATCAAGATTCTAGGGTTTCTTCGGGAGACGAGACCTCCCCTTCTAGCCATGTTGAAGATCAACCACTAGCTCCACCTTCTAGAGCAAACAAGGGGAAGAGAGTGGCGGAGTCGGTTGTTGTTGGGACGATTTTAGAGAGACAGAGAGGAGTGGGGGAGTTGGGTAGGCTTCCTATCCCATTGCCGCATCTTGGTGGCATTCGAGATTACTCCGTCGATCTTTGGAGCGAGTCTTGAATGGGATAGAGCCAATGTATGAGGATAATGAGCCTTGTGAGCATTTGGAGGTGGACGACATATCTTTGATGCTTACGGAGGAGGACTTGGGTAGTATACGGAAGGAGGGAGTTCGATCTTGTGTTGCCGAGGCCTGGTGTTAGAACTTGTTCACCGAACCCCTCTTAATATGTGCTTCTTCCCATTTGATGCTTTTCTTGCAGGGTTTGTCTTTCCCTTCCCCCGTTTGTGAGTAAGGTTTTGCGGTGGTATTCTTTGAGCCCCATTCAGTACATGCCAAACATATGGAGACATGTGAACGACTTCGTATTGCATTGTTAGGCAGCAGGGATTGAGCCATGACTGAGCATGTTGAAGACTCTCTACAAGATCCACCAAAAGAACAAGTCAGAGTTCAAATACTATCTCACTCATCATCTGGGGGTGAAGCTGATTGACAACCCTGACTCGATTAAGTATTGAAGGGATAAGTACATCATCGTTCGTAGTAGTGAGCCGTAGAGGATTCCCACGAGGTGGAGAGAGGATGTGCCGATGAGAGCGAAATTTGATCCGATTTTGAGTCCCGAGGAGGAAGAGAAGATTAGAGTACTTTTAGATTGGTCAGCTCTGAGTTGGAGAAAGGTGACCGAGGAGTTTCTCTTCAGGGGGGTCTCAGTCTGATCAACCTTAGTATACATCTTTATTTTTTCTTTGCACTTTACTTTTCCTTTTTTAGTTGTCTATTCTTTCCTTTTCTTTTCTAAACACTTAATGTTTTGTTCAGCAGGAGCAGTCAACATGGATTTTGACGTGATAATTGCCAAACACGTGAGGTTGAGTTCCAAAGCCCCCTGTAGAGAAGAAGAGGAAGAGGGCAACGACTAGACCTACGATAGCGAAGGTTGCGAGGGGATCGGTGAGCGTTGCCCCGTTAGTGAACTTTGTGTCTCCACCCGCTTCTTCGACTGCCCCAACTGTCAGGGGATTTTCCTTAACTGCGGCTCTCGTGCTTGAGGCTCCTCCCCTCACTGCGGAGGCTGAGGCGACCTTTACGGAAGAGCACAAGAAGATCTTCAATCCAGATTGGCGGGTCATGAAGCACGACCGGTACTTGGGGTTTTAATGAGTTGTATGCAGGCAATTCACCATCTCGCAACCCCCAAGGACAGAGCTACGATGGCTATGGGGTCAGTTGGCGACTGTCACGCCCCCCCTTCCCAAAATACGGGAATACGAGTACATAACAAAGGCCCAGCGAATGATGTAAACACCATCCATAAGCTGTACCAGTCTAATTCAACAATATGAATAGTATTCACAACCACGCAAGAAACAATAACCATAGGAACAATGAATAAACTTCAAAATATTCATGAAATAAACTCATGAAGTATGTCCAACATCTGGGAGATAAACAAATTTCGGGAAAGCCCAAAACAAAGTACAATAATAATAGCAATGTTCAAAATGAAATAACATAAATAGATAATCAATGCAGTCTATTCATTGAGCTCCTATCTTTAAAAGTGTTGCTCACCAAGTCCCTCGGGTATTGTTCCTTGAGTACCTGCAAACTCGTGATCTAAAGTAGAAAAATATTGTCTGTTAGAACAAGTTTCGGACTACAAGTAATGAAAGCAGAGAGCAAGAAAAACATGCTATATCAAGAATAATGAATTAGATCAAGTCAAGGAGCAATAACAACGGTCGATAATGTGACCAAGGGTCTATAATTAATCATGCAAGAATCAATGGTTACAATCAATGATCAAGATCTTTTATTAACCTATCTAATGCACGTAATACTGTATCCCATACCACAGGTTCGGTGTATGTAAACAGTGATCGTTTAGACTGTGATGGTGAACTCAATAGATTGTGTACTCGGATAACAAGATAACAAGATAACAAGCGTTACTCCACCTTCCATAATAATAATCCATGTAAACAAAAAAAGGCCCTTACCGAGTACAATTTCCGATTGTTCACTACCAAGTCGCCCCTTAACACCCCGACTTGTTAATATTTTATTACATTCTAATGTGAGCATGCAATGGGTGTAGCAATGTCGAAGCAAGATCATGAAGATATCAAGGTTGTGTCATCCTTGGTGGACTAATTTCTATGCATTAAGTGTAAACTCAACGTGTTTATACTAAATCAATACAAGACATACATTCTGAACAGTAGGACGTTGTTGTACAAAAACCAAGATTTCTTTTGCTACAAGCAAGCAAATCAGGATTCGTCAGGAGTTTTCGAAACTAGACTCGCTGCCAGTTCCGACGCATATACACACGACATATGATAACTACAGAAACTGGTGTAAAATCTTATTCTTTACTACTTTTATGTTCAGTTAGAAACTTAGAGTCATCTTTACATGTACATATCGGGTCTGCATATTCATCAAATAATTCCACAAAAATTCAGGGTGACTCCTAATCATGTTTAGTTGCAGCCAGATTAATTTTAAAATTTGATTCTATTTTTAACATTTCCTTCCAATTACTATTTCACAATGATATGCATGTAAACAGCAAATATGGAAGTCTAGACCTAGCAGCATTAAAAGACTGATAACTTGCAAGTTATATATCAGAATTTAGATTCATCAAATATTTTGAAAAGTAGATTCACAAGGCTACAATTGTTATTTACAAGGTTTTATTAAATTCTTACAGCAACTTGTTCAAAGTTTAATGCAACATTGAGTAGACAGCAGGCCAGCAAGTTAATTGATATGAATTGGCAATAATTAAAACATGCAAGCATGTGATTTCATGGAAATAAATCAACAGAAAATTTAACTTATTTATCTGGATGACATTGTAACATTAACAAGGCAAGATTTCTATAATCATGACATTCAATTCACGAATAAAATTTCATTCAATCAAAACATTTAATTCACCAATCTACCCTATAATTAACATTGTTCTGATTATATTCATGAAGTATGCATATGACTATGGGTGATCAAGTTTGGGTTTGAGTCAAACATAATGACACGAAAAGAGAGTTATCACTTGGTTTCGCCGATGAATGGGTTTGAGTCAAACATAATGACACGAAAAGAGAGTTATCACTTGGTTTCGCCGATGAATCCGTACTAACCTCTTTGACAAATATCAAGCAAATAAATTGGATAATTAAATTATGAACTACTTGCAGGGATTAAATGATCTTGAACTAGAATAACAACGGTGTTCAAGAAGACTTGCCTTATACGATGATTAGTCTGAAATAACAGAATAACGGGATTAGGGTCCTGATGGTATAAAATGTGCACACAAAGTAATCAACCACATGTGCAACACATAGCGACAAGGATAGCAAACAGCGACACCAACGCAGCAAGATTGACAATAGCAAACATAGCCAAATGGCACAGACAGCACGTAACAGCACTACAAATAGTGAGATCGAGGACGCAGCGAACAACGAGAGCAGTAACGGCAATGGTAGGGTTTGGGTTGTTCGGCGGCATCGCGAGGATGAGAGGCAGAGCAATGGCGGGAGCTCGCTAGCATGCAGGCGAGAGGGCAAAGGAAAGGATGGCGCTTGGTGGGGGAGATCAAGAACGAATGGGGCTTCGACGGTGGAGATTGCAAGCGGTTGTGCTGAGGTGGTCGGAGGCGAAGGAGGAAGGTGAGTCGAGGCTCGAGCGGCGGTGGTGGTGTGTTGTTGGGCTACGGGGATAAGCAGTGGTGATGGAGATTGAGAGCGAGCGGCAATGGCAGTGCAGTGGTTGCGGGCGAGGGTGAGGGAGCAGGATGAAGATGAGGGGTAAAGGCGATGGCTTTGGCTTCGGCTTTGGTGGCGAAGATGAAGGAGGGAGGCATGGTCGCTGGTGGACGGGGACTGGTTTTAAAGTTGAACAAAGGAGGGGATTTTACAGTGGGGAGGTGAAGGTCAGGGTTGAACAGGGAAGATGAGGGGTTGGGTTTTGGTTAGATAATAACGGGATTGATTAATAAAGAAATAAGGGAAATTTGTTAGAGAAAGTGGGGTAGATAATGGGAATTAGTTTTCTGATTATCTGAAGATTAGTGGGGGATGTGAGCGTGGAGAGATTTTGGGTGTTGGCTGTTAGTGGGAATTAGGGTATGTGGGTTTGGGTTTAGGATCCAATAAAAGATGGGTTTGGGTTTGGGTTAGGATTCAATAAGAGATGGGTTTGGGTTGGGCTCAGATTGTGATTTCAATAAAATAATAAGAGATAAAAAAAAAAGATTTTGTTTGGAAAGAATATGGGCCTAATTCCAGACATAGATTACAATAATAAGGAAAAAGAATAGCTGGAATATGAGTTCAAAATAATAGTTGAAAGAGAGATACAATTTTGTGTTCAAGAAATGACAAAATAATAGAAAATTGGAATATAATAATACAATAAGAGGAAGAAGAAATTACAACAATATAATACGGCACAACGAATATGGGGGTTACAGCGAATCTGCTTCGGAGATAGCCAGGGCCAATATGGTGGTATGCTTTTATAATTTCTTTATGCATTAAACTTTTTATGAAGCGATTGTAGTTGTTTTTCTCTTCGTGACTTCGAATCATTTTTTTTCTTGCAGATCACTTGCCACTTTAGCTACTTGTTGAAACAAGTAGCGGATTACGAGAAGGAGCTGAAGGCGGGGAGTGATACAGCTAGAGCGGAGCAGGCGAAGACCACTAAGGAGTTGGAGGCAACGGTGCACCTAGAGGAAACCCAGACGACGCAGATTGTGGTATTGGAGGTGGTCCTGGCCAAGGAGAAGGAGCTGGTGGCCCAGGAGAGGGAGCAAGCAGCCAAGGAGAGGGAGAGTGCCGCGAAGGAGAGAGAGACCGCAGTGGCGTAGGCGAAGGCCAATCCAGAGGGTTACTTGGCCTTGAACATGGAGAAAGCGTAAGCCAGGGCTCTTCAACATGTCAGGGCGCGAGTCCCTAGCTTCGATAGTTCGGGGTACTCATTGTACGATGCAGTCCACACTGCCAAGGAGGAAGAGGAGGAGGACGTCGTAACGGATCCCTTGACCGCGATTGTAGAGAGTTCTGGGGCGGTTGAGAGAATTGGTGGTGAGTCTTCTCCTCCTGGGGGGTCGTCCACTGAGGTAGATCCTTGACTACTCTCTTAGCTTATTTTTTTTACTTTGTTTCTGCTTTTGATTTTGTATGGATGCCTAATAGCGGACTGACCACCGCTTGATGTATCTTTCAATTGCAATGAAATTTCTTTTAGTCTTTTGCATCTTGTGTTGGATTTGGGCTCTTGTGTTTTTGTGTATTCTTTGACTGGTTGCCTCCGTTAGAGTGATCTATTGTTCTTTTTCGTCAGCAGGTTGTTGTGTATGATGCATGTGACTTTTGCGACTGCGAGATTGCCCGTCTCCGTACCAAGCTCCAGGTGATGGAGCTTGGGCTCGCTTGTTCACGAGAGAGGCTTTTTAAGGCATAGAACTTGGCCACTTAAGGAGAGTGTTGACCCGAAGGGATACCAAAGTAAGGCGTAACAATGAGATCCTCCAAGAGGTACCTCCAGTTGGTGTGGAAGATCATTCTTCACGAAAAGCGACCACTGAAAAGTCTTTGGGGCTTAAGGTCCTTTGTCACTCTTTCCTTGTGGATCCCAATGAAAGAGACGAGTTGAAGAACGTGGTGCTTGAGAGAAGCTTAGAAGCAACTCATCTAGGAAGAACTATTATTGAGTTTTTGGAAGGGACTCAATGGTTCGGCGTACGCTAGTGTGCCTTAATGGAAATTTAAGGTGAAGGATGACTCGAATGGTAGAGAGGCTCATTAAACAAGAGGTAGAGATTCATCTGTTACAACAATTTCTCAAGGAAGGCCATATTAGGAGAACTTCTTGCTCTCGTGAAGAGCGCGCTCTGGGGAGATCATTTCATGAACCGGCTTTACGTTTGTCGGGGTTCCGCGGAATTCAGGAGACACCTAAAGCGGGGCATCGGTTGGAGGGGCAGCACGAGTAGTATGCCCTGAAGGAACGAACCTATCCACCGGTTTGGACATCCCTTCTGATGGTTCAAGGAAACGAGATAGTGCTCGGGTGCATGTTGGAAACCATAGACTGCGTGTCCCTTAAGAGGAACATCTCTTTGCCACAAAGGGGTAAAGATGGCGCCGAGTGAGACTTTGTAATATTGTAGAGACTTGTTCTCTTATAGAACTTATAATCTGATTCTCTCTTGTGAAATAAAATTTTCCTAAGCATTTTAGCACTGTCCTTTTGAATTACGCCTCTTTAAACTTGCGGTTATTTCAGGAGCACTTGAACGGCGAGGCGAGCTCTGCATACTTGCTCGGGAGCAAGTAGCTAAATCGGCCCTGTGAATCGTGAGTGGACTCCGAACAAGGTGAAAACGAATTTTGGGAGCACTCGAATGGCAAGCCGAACCCCACGCACTTGCCTGGAGCATGTGTCTAGAGTGGCTTTGTGAACCATGAATGGACTCCCCACTTGTCGGGGTTGTTTTAGGAGCACTCGAACGACGAGCCGAACTTTGCATACTTGCTTGGGAGCAAGTTGCTAAAGCGGCCCTATGAACCATGAGTGAACTCCAAATAAGGTGACGACGAGTTTTGGGAGCACTCGAATGGCGAGTCAAACCTCACATACTTGCTTGGGAGCATGTGGTTAGGGGGGCTTTACGAACCATGAATGTACTCTGCCCTTATCTGAGGTTGTTTCAGGAGCACTCGAACGTCGAGCTGAACTCTGCATACTTTCTTGGGAGCAAGTGGCTAAAGTGACCCATGAACCTTGAATGGATTCCGAACAAGGTGACGACTAGTTTTTTGAGCACTCGAATAGCGGGTTGAACCCCACACATTTGCTCAGGAGCATGTGTCTAGAATGGCTCTATTGACCATGAATGGACTCTGTACTTGTCTAGGGTGGAGCACTCGTACGGTGAGACATACTCCACATACTTGCTCGGGGGCAAGTGTGCCGGTGAGACTCTATGAATCGTTAATGAATCCTGCACTTGTTCGTTGGAGTGCTTAGTGAATAAATGATGTTGCTCGGGGGCATACCATGTGTCTAACTCATTGCTTTCCTTAGGTTGAATTGTACAAGGAATTTTACAAACGAAAAGACTAATTTTATTTAAATTGAAAAATTCAAACTACGCAGTTTCTTGATTGCAAGCCTTTATTACATGTTGTTGACCGTTATAATCATCAACCTTTATTTCTTTTTTGAGGTTAAATACTAGGCGAGGGCGTTAAGTGGTCTCTTTCTATTTCATGAGGTGCTCGGCATTCCAAGTCCTTGATATCTTCTTCCCCCCAAGTTTTCAAGTCGGTTGCTCCTGGGCAGACATCTTGTGAGACTTTGTATGGTCCTTCCCAATTAGGGGCGAGCTTTCCCTTTGTTCGGGGGATCGATATCTCGAGCTTTCGGGAGGACGGGGTCTCCTTCCTGAATATTGGAGGGGCGAATCTTCTTGTTGTAGAATCTCTCAACCCTCTGCTGGTAGATGTTTCTTCGGAGAACGGACTTCGCTCGGACTTCTTCGAGGAGGTCTACATTGGCTTAGATGTCATTTGAGTTTTGCTCTTCGCTGAATGAGATGAGGCAAGGGGAAGGTATTCCCACTTCTAGAGGGATGAGAGCCTCTGTGCTGAAGGTTACGTTGAATGGAGATTCTCTTGTGGGGATTATCTTTGTGGTTTTATAAGACCAGAGCACACTCGGGAGTTCTTCAACCCATTGTCCCTTTGGGGCTTCACCAAGTCTATTCTTGAGGACATTCAAGATTATCCAATTGGCATTCTCGGTTTGACCATTAGTCTGGGGATGCAAAATTGTAGAGAAATGTTGCTCAATCCTCTGATCGGTGCAAAATTTGCGGAACCCTTTGGCATTGAATTGTGTTCCATTATTGGTGACTAGCGTGCGAGGGATCCTGATCCGGAAAACTACGTTCTTCCAGTAGAATTGTTGGAATTTGAACTCGGTGACTGTTGCAAGTTGTTTTGCCTCTATCCACTTTGTAAATTAATTGATTGCGACTACTAAGAAGGACCATTGTCCTGTGGTAGGAGGGAATGGCCCGAGTAGATCCATTCTCCACATTGTGAAGGGGATGGGGCTTGACACAAAGCTGAGGTTGGTTTGGGGGATCTGCTTGATGGAGGAGTGTTTCTGACAGGGGATGCATAGGCGGACATAGGCTTGAGCATCGCTAAGGAGAGTGGGTCAAAATAGTAATCATGGTTAAGGACTTTTCGTGCAAGGGATCTCGCGCCTAGATGGCTTCCACCTATTCCTTCATGCACTTCTTTCAAGACATAGTCGGCCTCTTCGGGAGAGAGGCACCGAAGGTATGGTCGACCATCAACTTGAGCGTAGGAGTGTCTGTAAAGGATGCCTTTTACGAGTGTGTACCTTTCAGCCCATACCCGGATTTTCTTTGGTGTCCGCAGGGAGGATCCATTTGTCGAGGAAATCGACTAGAGGTTTCATCCAACAATCTTCGAGTAGTTGAGGAGTTATAGGCATAAGATCCAGTGTCTCTTCTTCAATGCTTGGTTTGAGTAGGACTTCAATCAACACAGTGTGGTTGAGTCCATCAATTGATGAGGAGGCGAGCTTGGAGAGGGCATCTACTTGCCTATTTTCTTCTAGCAGAATGTGAGTGACTTTGGCTTCTTTGAAGGTGGACATAATCTTCTTCACATACGCCAAGTACTTGACCATACGATCATCCCTAGCCTTTTATTCTCCTTGGATTTGGTTCACCATTAATTAGGAGTCGCTGAATACTCTTGACTCTTTGTGACCCTGCCTTCTTTGCTAGGAGGATTCCGGCGATCAGGGCTTCATACTCACCTTCGTTATTAGAAGCTAAGAAATTAAGGCACAACGAGTATTGGAGAGTGAACTCATCGGGAGCGATCAAAATAAATCTGGCTCTGCTCCCTTCGAGACAAGAGGACACATCCACGTAGACACTCCAAGGGGGGGGGGGGTTGTTCCCTCCTCGGGAGGATTAGGGATTATGCTCTCAACGATGAATTTGGCTAAGGCTTGGGCCTTGATTGCGATTATGGGGCGATAGGTGATATCGTGTTGACTTAACCCAATGAATCACTTCATGAGTCTTCTTGAGCTTTCAGGCTTGTAGATGACTTACTTTAGTGGTTGATCGGTGAGAACCCATATAAAGTGTGCTTGAAAGTATGGTCTGAGCTTTCAGGCGGCTATTACTAGCATAGGCCATCTTCTCAATCTTCGAGTACCATAGATTGGTATCATGAAGCACCTTGCTTACATAGTAGATCGGCTTATACGCCCAATCTTCTTCTCTTACCAACACAACACTGAGGGTTTGATCTGAAGTAGCTAATTAGAGTAGAGGATTGGTAAGGTGTTCTTTAAGACTTTCAAAGGCTCCTTGTTGCTCTTCCCCCCATTTGAAATTCTTTGCTCCCCGAAGAGCTTTGAAGAAAAGCATTTCTTTCTTGACTTGGAAAGGAAACATCTAATGGCGGCGAGGCAGCCCGTAAGCTTTTGAACTTCTTTGATTGTGGTTGGGGGAGACACGTCGAGTATGACTTTGATCTTCTCAGGGTTGGCTTCAATTCCTATCCGACTCACCATAAACCCTAAGAATTTCCCCCGAGGAGACCCCGAAGGCACACTTCGAGGGTTTCAGCCTCATGTTGTTGATCTGAAGTACATTGAATGCTTCTTGGAGGTTGGCCACATGGCCTTCTAACCTGAGGCTCTTAACGAGCATATCATCCACATACACTTCCATGATTCGGCCGATTTGTTCTTTAAAGACTTGGTTCACCAAGCGTTGATATATAGCTCTGGAATTCTTTAGCCCAAAGCGCATGACTCAGTAGCAATAGAGTCCTTAATTGGTGATGAATGATGTCTTCAGGATGACGGGCGGAAACATTCGAACCTGATTGTGTCCCGAAAATGTGTCCATGGAGCTCAATAACTCATGGCCTGAGGTGACATCTATCAAGGCGTTTATGCTCGGCAGGTGGAAAGGGTCCTTCGGACATGTTTTGTTGAGGTCGGTGAAGTTTATGCAGATTCTCCACTTGCCGTTGGCTTTCTTGACCATTACCCCGCTTGCTAGCTAGTCAGGGTGGCTAACTTTCTGGATGAAGTGGGCGTCTAATAGCTTCTCAAGATTTTCCTTGATGACTTCTTGTCTCTTGGGCGCAAATTTGCGGCACTTTTGCTGGATCTGCTTGATTTCCGGATTTACACTTAAACGGTGCATGATTAGATCTTCGAAATTGTCTGCCATGTCTTTGGCTATCCAACTAAAAAAGTCTCGATTTTCCTTAATGCAGGTGATGAGTTGCTCCTTGACTTGACTGGGGAGTGCCTTGCTCACACAAAAATACTTAGCTTGATTCTTTTGAGAGGAGGGGATTTTTGCTAGTTCGTCCATGGGTTCGGAGCTGGCTTGTCCCCTACTGAGGAGGAGTTCTAAGGAGTCGAGGGAGACGATCGAGCCTTCCATTGTGGTGGTGTAGCATGCCCGAGCAGCTTCTTGGCTTGAAATTTTGCACTGCACAATCATGTTGTTAAGCGCAGTGAGCTTACTTATAGAGATAGTGCGGATTCGGTGTTCAAAAGAGCTAAGATTGAGTGGGGCGAGGATTAATGTGGTCAGCCGTGGGCAACTTCATCTTCATGTGGTAGGCTGAGGCAACTGCTTGGAGGGCAGCTAACCCCGGGCGACCGAAGATGGCGCTGTAGGCAAACTTCATGTTAACCACCATGAAGTCTAGCATTTCTATGCGAGTAACTGGAGCCTTTCCTAAGGTTACATCAAGGGTAACAAGTCTTTCGATCAGTACAGGGAATCTATGGAGGGTGTCTCTGGCTGGCTTGAGGCAATCTCTTTTGAGCTTGAGGCCTTCGAACACAATCAGGTAGAGGATATTAATCGAGCTTCCATTATCAACTAGGACTCGGCATACTTCATGGTTCGCCCTACACATGCTGATTTCGAGTGCGTCACAATGAGGTGTTCGGACACCCTCTAAGTCCCGATCTAATAATGTGATGCTGGCTCATGTGCTTCTTGGAGGCGCGATGTTATGACCTGAATTTACCTCTCGGACGAATGCTTTCCTTGAGAAGCTAGATGCACCCCCATAGGTCCCCCATGAATAGCATGAAATATCCCCATCCGTCTCGAACGCTGGGACTTGGATGGCCTTTCTGCTTGCTTGTTGGCTCCCCTCACCAGTGAAAGTTCGGTGTCGTTCATTTGTGCAAATTTGGCGAGATATCCTCGTCGGAGCAATGCTTTGATCTCATCCTCGAAGGCTCAGTTGTCATCTGTGAGGTGACCATGATCTTTGTGGAAGACACATCACTTGGTTTCATTTATTCTCTTGCTCGGGGCGTTCATCTTGGGGGGAGGTCGAAGGATCCCGTCCTTGTCAACCTCCATGAGAATGACAGAGATTTTGGCATTAAGTGGGGTGTACTTCTCAAAGCGGGCATGGGAGGTGGGCGACGTTGGCCCATGGCATCCTTTTGGGATTTTCAAGGTTCATCATTGGGGCCTTTCCATTTGTTCTTGGAAGAAGGCATTATCTATTCTTGGGGCGGATTGCCTTTTCTACTCGGATGTACTTCTCGACTCTTTGAAGAAGGTCGGAGAATTCTCGAGGAGGTCTTTTGACGAGAGAATCCTTGAGGTCATCATGCTTCACATTCTACCAAACGGCGGCCGTGGCCACTGCTGAATCAAGTAAGGAGATAGACCTGAACTCGGCCGTGAAGCACTGAACATAGCTATTGAGAGACTCCACATCAATTTGTTTTAGGTCTAGCAAGGAAGCATTGATCATATCTAACTTGTGGCTGGTGATGAAGTGTATGAGGAAGAGCTCCTCGAGTTGGTCGAAGGAAAATATAGATCCTGAAGAGAGACGAGAGAACCACTCTCGTACAGAGCCCTTCAAGTTGCTGGAAAAGTTTTACGTAAGAGGGTGTTAGACGCTTGGTGGATCATCATGAGAGTTTTAAAACTCTCGATGTTGTCTACTAGGCCAGTCTCCCCATAGTATGACTCAAATGTTGGAATCTTGAAGTTAATGGGGGCAGGAGCCTCAATGATCTTCATAAAGAGGGGGGGGTCTAATGGGGGCCTGTATCTTTTTTCCTGTCCTCCTTCTTCCTGCTTCAGTAGTGTTAGACGATCTTCCATTTTTTGGAGGCGTCAGAGGATGGCGCCTTCTTGTAGATTGAATCTAGTGGACTTATGGGACTCCTCGCATTGTGGTAGGTGGAGCAATGAGGACTGGTTTGTCAGGTCTTGGGAGGAATTAAGTCAAAGGACTGAAGAATTTTATCTTTGAACTCCCGAAGTTCTGCTCTGGTGATAGATACTTCTTCCTCCCACCCTCTTCCAGGGGTTTTTCTGCTGGTTGGAGTTGGATGCCTCCTCTCTCGGGGAGGAATTCTTCTGTGGTCTCTTGGGGAGCGGTGGCTTTTTTGCCCCTTAGGAAAGGAGGGTCTTCTTCTCCTTTCTGGGAGAGGAAGTTCTTCCGTTCCCCTTTATAGAAGAAACACTTCTGGATCGTGGACTTCGAGGAGAAAGGCTTCTCATACTTCCCCACTGTTCTGGATGGGGGGCTATGCTTCTTTACGAGCTCTCCTCTCGTTAAGGCAGGTTCAGAGGTCTGGCAGCTGATGATGACTTGACAGAGGTCTGGTTCTGGTGGGCTGCGTGGAAGGGGTCGAGGTATAGACCGAACCTCTGTTTTCGACGAAAGGTCTTGCAGGTGGTGGTTCAGGACGAATTCGACTTGAGCCCCCCCGGTGCAGCTCTTTCGGACGGAGGCTGAACCTGCTGAAGGAGAGGCTCTTCTTGCTGAAGTTGTTAGGGCTGCTCTTTTTGAAAGGTAGGAGGATGGTCTTCAAGAAGAGGAGGTGGAGGAAAAGGGTTGGTTCGTCGGCTTGAGGCCACTGCCTTCCTTTTTTTTTTCTTAGGAGGCTTGGTTGAAAGTAGTTTTATACCGGCGAATTTTGGTTGGAATTTCTTCATTGTTCCCATAAACGACGCCAATCTTTTGCTATTTTTTTCGGTGTGGGAACAAACAAATGATGTGGATTCTTTTAAGGAACAATCAAGAACTAACATTTTGACTTTCAACGGTGTTGACTACCATTGACTGCAATTGACTTTTCGATCTGACTCGTTTGCGCCATTGGATCTGATTGTGCGATGAAGGTCGCCTCTGCTAACCTACAAAAGTCTGAAACACCGGGAGTGATCCCAATGACAGACCCTCCGACGCTCAAGTTAGAAACAAGGAGATAATGAGTGAGCTTTTTGTGGAAAAAATATTGATTACCCGAAACTGTTGGAGGTAGAGAATATTTATACTCGATTTGGTCAGTTTCAAGATAATGATTTATCTCTACTTCCCGGTGTTTTCTGATTGAATCAGTTATCTTTTCTTCATGAAAGATAAGATTAGTTGAGCGGATTGAGTATAAACTCTCCGCATGATAAGAGATATGGTTTTTAAACCTATCTTATGGATAATTATGAGTTTAAATCACGTTTAAATAATGTGGACTCATTTGAATTGGGCTGTTATGACAACCAAGTAATACATGTTCATTCTTGGGTTGTTAGGCCTGAAAGAGGCCCACTTCCCATTTTTATGGACCTGTTGATAGTGAAATTACCGTTTTGTGCATGAGAACTTTGAGGTTCGTGCCCAATTCGGACGGTCCCGATTTAGTTCTATTATTACCCATATCACCTCCAATTCCACCAAACTACCATAGCATAACCCTAAGATCATTCTTCTAATCTCAACCCAAATCGACAGCTTGGAGTCTAATTAGAATAACCATTAGAGCTCCTTCAGCAATCCTACTCTAGTGCTCATCTTTGCCCGCCCAATCTCATCCAAAATTTTTCTCCATTGCCTACAATTGCTAAAAAGATGATGCACATCCTCTTCCTTTTCTTTCCAACAAAGAGAACACGATAGTATTAGTGCAAGATTGATGTGGCATTGCTCTAGTAAATGTTTGGTACTCATCAACAAAAGGAAATAAAGATAATTTTTTATGTCAATCGATTCATAATACTGAGACAGTCAAGGCAAGAAGAGTTGTTTTGCGCGCGGGGGGGGGGGGGGGGGGGGGGGGGGGGGGGAGAGGTATCTATGAATGACGAGTTTTTCAATGAGTTTTGATAACTATCCTTACCCTAAATGGGTCTGGGAGCAAAAGCCCACACCATAGCTTACATAATTAGGGGGCAAGTCCACCTAAGCCCAACATTCATAGGCCCATAGAACCAAACTCCACCCAACACGTGCATACCATGTTAGGGCTTATGTGGCACTATATTGGATTCTCTACAAGGTGCACCTAACTATTCATTTTCCTTATAAATACTCCACTCATTCACTATATTAGAGGGATAACAGCCTCTACACAAAGACCCTAACCCTAGGCAAGCTAAGGTCGCCCCTTAGCAACCAAGGTTTACCATTGGCAAGCAACACCATTAAACCCAGCTCATACCAGGCCTGGACTTATCAAGTTTCGTGAGTTGCATTAAACTCATGTTGAACCTTCACCTGCCTTTGGCCAATTCTTTATAACCCTAAAGCGTACTCTGTTCCTCTGTTAATTGCTTAGTTGAACGACATGAATAAGATCAGCCACATTGTGAGCCACACTATGTTTTTGGATGATGACTGCCTACTCATAGCAGCTCACACTTATCCAACTTCTTCAGAATTTTTTACCAAAATGACCAACTTTTTAAAAGTATTTATCAAACTTACCCACTTTCAAAAGTATTTACCAAAATGACCCACTTTCTATCTGAGATAGCGAGTTTGGTGAAAATAACTTCGCTGTCTGAGATAGCGAGTGTATGTTGAGGTGTTAAAAAGTGAATAAAATTTTTATTTTTAGACTCGCTATCTCAGACAGCGAGTTTGGTGAAAACAACATCGTTATCTGAGATAGCGAGTGTATGTTGAGGTGTTTCTCCATCACTTGGAGAAAAACTTGAAGAAAAATACCAAGTTTGAACTCGCTATCTCAAATAGCGAGTGTGTTTATACCACACTCGCTAACTGAGATAGCGAGTGTCGATTGGGGAGTTTTTAAAGACTCGCTCGCTATTTCGCTATTACACTAATAATATTACCGTTCAACTGTTATGACATGCAATAATAAAAACTATAGCTGTTGTTTGGTAGTAGCTGCAAAGCTTTGCACTCTTCAATTGACTACATATTTGTTTCTTGCAAGAGTGGTACGAGCTTAATTAGTTGTATAATTAGCATTACTAGTTGCAGTTGAAAATGGTAGGATGAGGTAAGTAAGAACTAACAGTAAAATACACTCATCTAAAACATACTATAAATCCATTCTCTATTAACTCTACCTGAAATGCATACAATAACACTCGCTATATGAGATAGAGAGCTCATTTGAACTAGACTCGCAATCTCAGATAACGAGTGTAGTTGTACTCAATTTTCAGAAAATTTTTGAACATGAAATGGATACAACTACACTCGCTATCTGATATAGCAAGTTCAGTTGAACTAGACTCGCTATCTCAGATAGCGAGTATTGTTGTACTCATTTTTCAGGAAAATTTTGAACATGAAATATATATAACTACACTCGCTATCTGAGATAGCGAGTCTAATTCAACTGAACTCACTATCTCGGATAAAGAATGTAGATCTATACATTTGCATGTTTAATTTTTTTTTTAAAAAATAAGTACAACTACACTCGCTATCTGGGATAGCGAGGTCAGTTGAACTAGACTCGCTATCTGAGATAGCGAATGCAGTTATGTTAATAAAATTGGGTAAATCTGAGTACACCAAATGAACCTTCTGATAATGGCTCTGGAGTTGATTTGCAACAGGAAGAAAATGAAAAGTGGCCTGAGGCATGGGTTGCACTTTCTTTAAGAAACTATTTGGCCGATTCTGGAGATGAATCGTTGATCACCAAATACTTCTCCCGGGATACAACGAGCTTCTGTCTACAATGCTGCCTAATGCTCCAATAGCAGAACGTACCAACTTGCACCACCTAAATCAAAGCAAAAGACCGCTTGAGAAAATAGACTAGAAGAAGAGAAAGGACTATTTTTTTCTGTATTTTTTTGATACCTTTTCATAACCAGTAACCATGAAGGAATAAATAGTGTATGCATTTAATAAAAAAAATTCAAAAAATGATACCTTTTTATAACCAGTAACCATGAAGGAATAAATAGTGTATGCATTAAATAAAAAATGGCTACAAAATAAAGATCCTTTAATTCTTGAAAGAACTATAACATCAAGCCCATTTATCTCTTGAAACAGGACCCCTATGGCCCTAAGGCCCGGCCCGGCTCGGTCATAGATATATAAATATCTACATATATATACTATGTGGAATGTAGGAATTGAACCCCCCTAACCTCATGTGAGCTCAAAACTTTAACCATTGGGCCATAAGACAATGTTGTCAACAAGAGAAGCGTTTTGAATGTATACTCAATTCTAACAAGTTATATACATATTAGGTAGAAATTGTATGTTTAAATTTTTTCTAAAAAATGAGTACAACTACACTCGCTATCTGAGATAACAATGTCAGGTTAAACTAGATTCGCTATCTACGATAGCGAGTATAGTTATATACATTTCAGATAAAAATTGTATGTTCAAAATTTCTCTGAAAAATGTGTATAACTACCCTCGCTATCGAATTTATTTGAACTAGACTCGCTATCTCAGATAGCGAGTAAGTCAATTGGGTAAATAGTTTCGAAAGCGGGTCAGTTTCAAAAGTGGGTCAATTGGGTAAATACTTTCAAAAAGTGGGTCATTTTGCTAAAAATTTCACTACTTCACTATATGTTCACACACTGAGGGTTCCCAATGGCTAGTTGACTTTCTTTCTTTTATTAAAGGGTGGTTAATCCGGAACAAGAAAAACAAGAAGGAAAACTCTTTCTCCTAATATTAACTCTCCGCTAATTCATCTTCTATGTTATACACATACTGACATACAGGTGAGCATTTGAAGGAGTATTTTAGGGTTGACTTTCTTCTCATGTTGTTTGTGCCTAGAGAGAGCATTGACTTCATTGGGGAGTTATACCAGGAGCGCCTTGTTATCGAAGCCTCGCACGATTGAGTGGCAATAGTTACTAAGCCAAAATCTGAATCTTTACTCTTTGTTTAGTTCCATACTTCATGCTTACATTAACATTTATCTGCTGAAATTTTAATCTTATATATGTGCATAAGTTCTAACAGTAAATGCCAAGTTGGAAGCAGCTAGCTCGGTGCTCTCTCACTCTCACACACACACTCTCTCTCTCTCTCTCTCTCATTCAAACATTCAAAGTGGATTCACTAAAAAGAACAACTGTTTTAAGGGCCAGTGCTATTTTGCTTTTGTATGTTTGCTTTCTACAGTTAATATTCTACATATTTTGTTGTGCATGTTCTTCTCTCATGCCTAATTTCCTACCTACTGATTAAATTTTCTGATAAATACATTATACACAACGCAAAGCAAGTTTTGTTTGGATTCTATATTTTCAAAGAGTCATCTGGTGAGAACATTACTGGAATCCATGGTAGGAATTCCATGGTCTTGTGCATGGTTGATCATCACACGAAAGATCTCAACCATTCATCTTATCCACACGACTAAACAAGACTAACAATATGATATCATGTCAAGATTCTCTGTCCTGTCAAAAGTATTTGCGGATCCCAATTGTTATCCGGTAATTTGAACATACATCGTTAAACTAGTCTAGGGATCCTCAGTTATCTACTCCAGTATGCCTTTTACTTCTTGTTATACCAGTATACAGGGCCACCCCCACCTTGATGCCGGTGAGGCGGCCGCCTCAGACCCCCGATTTTTTTGCAATTTTAGGGGTCTCTAAATTTGTATTTCTCTTATAATTATAGACACGTATTTTGCTCGTAAAAAAATTATATTGTTATTAGGGGCCCCAAAAATAATTATTTGGGCCTTTCGCCTCGGGCCCCCGAAAACAGGGCCGGCCCTACCAGTATAGTACCCACGACGGGATTGTGCGTAGATGACTGAAGGATTATTTAGGTGCAAACTTCTTTCAGCATAGCAGGACAAAATTGGTATTTGTCACGCTGTTCCAGCTGAAAGAAGATATGCAAAAGTAAAAAAGAAATAACCTGTATTTAACAAAAAAACCAACCCCACTGAGGAAGATGAAGAAACTTCAACTGGAATTTAATAGCAAGCGGTAAAAAGCTTTATATGGCAAGAAATAGAACCAAATTAGGACTGTTCAAATCGGGCACGAATCTCAAAGCTTTCAGGGGTAAAACAATAATTTCAACTACAAGCCGGTCTGAAAAAAACAACTGGGTCTTTTCCAAGCCCAATAACCCAAAAAACGGGTCAGCCTTAATGGGTCAAGGTGACAGCCCATTATAAATAACCCTAGATCAGTTTAAGAGTTATTTAAATTCATGATTATCCCTATGAGACGGTTTAAACCAAATATCTTATTATGAAGCAATTTAAACTCTATTTCTTATCTAAAAATACCTAAGATTAGAGATAAATGATTATCTCTAAAATTGTTCCAAAGGCGACTATAAATACCCCCTGCCCCCCCACCATAAAGAGGTAATCAGTATCTTTCTCAAAAAAATTCTTTCATAATCTTTCAGATTACTGACTTGAGCATCGGAGAGTTCATTGTCGGGATCAATTCTGGTGTTTCGAACATTTTGTAGGTCAGCAACAGTGTTGAGAACGGTCAAACATCCACAAGTAGTAAAATGGTTAGCTTTTATTAGTTTCAAAAGAATTCACAAATTATCGGTTTGCTCACACTCCAAAATTAGTAGCAACAGATTGACGCCATCTGTGTGAATCAGAAAAAGCAATCCAACCATACTCACCTATAAAAAACAGACTTTTCCAGTCATGCCTCCAAAGAGAAAAGACAAGGTGCCACGTCCCGCTTACCAAAAAAAAGAATATAGATTACGGATACGTGACTAAGCCAAGCGAATGATTTTCATCATCCATGAGCTGTTAGGAATCTCTACAATATTTCACAAGAATAATCAGAGTCGGAAGCAAGAAAATTCAACCAAGTATGCACATATGAATCAAAATAGTAATAAGAATACTTGAAACAAAATATATTAATCTCAAATAATCCAGATCTGAACTAATCAATATCCTGGGTCACATTACCCAAATACAAAAAAATCCAAGTATCAAATACAATTGTTCAAAACAGGAAATAATAATAATAGCAAGAAATCATGATAGCAAAACTCCAGCATCTAGTATCTCATCTCCCCTAATCCATCTGGCAGCTGATCTCTAAAATCTGCAACTTAATAAATTGCAGGAATAGAAAAAAGAAAACAAACTCCCGTCATTGAAGTTACGGGCCGCTTATAGTACAGGATACAAGTACATGGAAAAAGGGTAAACTAATGTCATGGAATAGGCATGATAAGTAGCATGTATCAAGTATCATGTAAACAAGTAACAAGTATCAAGTGTCGAGTGATCAAGTACAAGTAGCAAGTATCAAGTATCAAGTATCAAGTGAACCAGTATCAGGTATCATGTATCATGTACAAGTAATCAAGTATCAAGTGAACAAGTATCAGGTATTCATGTATCATGTATTATGTCATGTCAAGTCTTGTATTTATTACTATCTAGCTAGCACTTCATGCTTCCCGATTTTTACAACATGGTTGCTACATTCAAACAATTTCGCTTTAGATTTCATAGTGGATCATAGAGGGCAGTGTACTCAGGAACAAGCTCTCAAGTAACAGGTATTAAGCTCCAAGTAATCAGATAACAAGCTCCAAATGAACAGATAACAAGCTCCAAACAAGCTCCACATAACCAAATAACAAGCTCCAAATACCCAAAATATCAAGCTCTGTGTCAAGTATGCAAGTGTCAAGTAATCACGTGTCAAGCTCCAAATAACCAAATATCAAGCTACAAATAACCAAGTAGGATTTATGAATCCTCTTCCGAGTACACGTTTCTGTATTTTCCACTATTAGATCTTTTCCTTTAACCCCGACTTGGTTTCTTATTATTATTAGTGTCAAACAAGTATGTACGTGTCACAAACAGGGCAAGTATAACATGGCATAAACAAATAACAAGTTCAGGTTGCAGGATAAACATGTACGGGTACAAGATAACACATAAAATTATAAAATAGCGAGATTTCTAGTTCAAGACAGTAAGACAGTACTGCACTAAAATTGAGATTTCCGTTGCTATAAAAATGCAAATCTGGTTCCGTCAAAGAATCTGGAAAATAGACTCCCGTTCGTATCTAGCAAATATATATAAGTCATATAGTATTTCACAAAAACATAACTCAAAACTGATTTGAATCCAGAAAACATGTTCAGCCAGAAATCAGAAGATTGTATTCAAAGCCAGAAAAACAGCATGAAAACTTATTAATTAAATCCACGAAAAATCTGGGGTATTCCCCTATATGTTTAGTAACAGAAAATCAAGTTTCATAATTTTCCAACAAAAATAAAGTAGTCAAGTAAAATAAGAAAACAACAAGACACGAAGGTATTTTAAATCTGGAATCACAAATACTATAGTACAAAAATAGCAATATCTCACAAACCATAAATCGAAATCCAAATCCGCCAAAAGGATGATAAAATAGATACAGTAGGCTAACTTTCAAATTCAGGAAGATTTTTCAAACAGCAAGTAGAAATAGGTCGAAAATCAGGTTCTTTACAGAACAGCGAGAAAAATCTGCTAGTATAGTAATTGTTTGGAAACATACAAAAGCTAGTAAAACTCATCAAATAAATCCATAAAAATTCAGCGTAAATCGCAATCAGGTCTAGTTATACGGTACAAAATATTGGATCAAAATAATATTTTTAACATCATGATAAAAATAAATTACTCTTCCGAATTCATAGAAAACAAGTTCTGGAAATCTTTGGACACTACTGTAGTAAAATAGACATAACTCACAAACCGTAAATCGAGACTGAGATCCGTCAAAAGTGATAGAAAATAGGCAAAATTCTCTACAAATCATGTTCACAAAATATTTTCAAATACTGACCTTAATAGGATCTAAAATACTGATCAAAACGAGAAAACTGGAAAAACTGAAAATATCATCCATGCACAAAATCAACTAATTCATATAAACTCATCCAAAACACAACCAAACACGAAATATAGTCTACAATATGTCCAAGTAACATGATATAGGGTATTTCACAAGTCCACAACAAGTCTACTACAAAGAACACGAACGAGCACATGATATCATATGAATAACACGCATATATACACAAGAAGTAGTCAACCCTAGGTTATTTTATGTCTTGTATGTTGTGAGGCAACTATAGTCGAATCATCACAATAGAGACAATATCAACAAGGGGGTTCACACACAAATTGTCTCTAGAACCCAACTATACTACAGGCGGTATTTAATACTTATATTATACAAAGAAAAGAACACAAGTTACTTGCCTGAGAGACGACGACGAAAACGAAACAAAAGCAAGAATATCGGGAATGGATTCCCGGGCACGATCTCGATGAACGTATCACGAACTGAACTCACGAACAACGAACCCAATAGCCGCATAATCACAACCGCGAGCACACGCACACGACGAACACTCACGAACACCCTACACGTGCACTCTCACGCACAAGCAACAACAAGAGAGAGCAAGAGGGAGAGATGATGGAAACGGCAGCGGCTCGCTGTCGGTGTTGCCGTCGGCTGTGGCGTCATGGAGAGGAGGCAGTCGGGGTATGCGGCTGATGTTGTGTCGACTGGAGGCAGGGCTGGCACGTCGGTTGCAGTGGCATCTACTAGCGTCTTTGGGAGAGCATAGGCCAGGGCTTCGCTGGCAGGGGGGGTGCAGCGGTGAGGCGGCGCTCAGGTGTCGCCGCAGGAGAGGAGAAGGGAAGGAGGGTTCGGGAGGGAAGGTGGAGGCGACGCTGGGGGCACTGGTCGCAGAGGCTTGCAGAACTGTGGTTGCTGCCGAGGTCTGGTGGTCGGGGTGGAGTCTGTCGAAGAGAGGCAGCGGGTTTGGAGGCCAGGAGTGGGAGCACAATGATGAGGTGGAGGGTGAAGTTGATGGGTTAAGAAGGTAGAAGAGAAGGTCGTGAGAGATGGGGAGAGCGGGAAGGGGTGAAGAGTTGGCAGCTTAATGGGTTTGAGAATATTAGAAAATAGGGGATACACATGAATATATATATACACACATTATTAGGGTAAAGTGGTTGAGGGGTAGGGGTTAATTGGATATTAGGTTCAAGATCCAATAAGGAATATTAAAAGGGTTATTGGGTATTTTGGGTTGAAGATTCAAGATCCAATAGGGTTTCAATGGGTTTAATCTAATAAGAAAAATAAAATAATCGATAAAATATAATATATAAAAATAATGTAATTTGCATTACACTATAAAATTTATTTTGAAATGACCACAAATGCAATTAACAAATAGAAATGGATTTTTAATAAGAACTCAAAATTAATAATAATAATAATAACAATGATGATAACAATAATAGTAAAAATAGATATAATAATAATATACACATATATGTCAAAAATGGACATTCAAGTTTAATAGACTTATTTAAATGATCCAAACAGTAATAATATATAATACAAATAGTTGATCTCTTAGAAATGTAAATTAAAAGTTAAAATACACCGTCATAAATAAATTTTTTGAATAATAAATGGAATAGAAAATTTCTTAGAAACCGGAATAATATTTTTTTAAAATTCGATCAATTGAATATGTAATTGTTGAAAAAAAAAATAAAAGTGAAGAGAAGTTATGAAATTTTTAAATACAAAAAATACACGGAAAAAAGAAAATTCACCCAAAATATAGAAAACGGAAAACATGGGTTACAAATCCTACCTACCTTACAATAAAATTTCGTGCTCGAAATTTCCTTAGGCGGTACATAGGACAAGGGAAAACAAACTGGGGGTAACAAACCAGAGAGTCAAAGGGAAAGGAATAAAGCAATGGCAACACCAGAAAAAGAAGAAGAAGTGGGAAGCAATAGTGTCAACTGGAATGCAAGAAAAAAAGCAAATGGTATCAAAAATGGAGAAGAGACAACACTAGACTTGCAACATAACAAGGCAAAGAGATGAAGAAATAGATAGAGCTAGAATCGAAGAAAAGATGGACAAGGAAGAGATGAACCAAGCAATGAGTCAATGGATGAAGGCGAGTACAAGGGATGGAAAGAAGCAAACAATACAAGGAATAGAGAGAAGCAAACAATACAAAGAAGAAGAAACAAGGGAATCCTAAGACCTGTGGGTTATGGGCCCACAACGCTTCTGCTGTGCTATTCTGATGGCGATGTTCCAAGCTGCAGACATAATGCGGCACTCCAACTGATGGCGAGCCACGAACCGAGAAGAGACGAAGGAATGGGTTGCCCCGGAATCAAAAAGAACATGAGCAGAAAAAGAGCATACAAGGACAACACCTAAGATAGAATCAAAAGAGATAAGAAAAATGAATGTATGAACAGGGATGAGGAAAACACAATGCAGAAGATAAATATGAAAGAAATAATGCAAGAGAAATGAAGAAACAAAAGAGGAACAGCAAAAACAACAAAAAAAGCAAATATACCTGCGATAACACCCTCTGCTGTCTCAGCATCAGCAGCAGTAGGTTGAAAGCCTGACTTCTCCTGGGGGCAGCGGTCCTCTATTGCAGACAATCTCGCAATGTATGATCAGGAGCACCACATCTAAAATAGTGGCTATTGGCATGCTTGCACTTCTTGCACTCATGCTCAGCATGTTGACAATAGTCACAAAAACTAGCCTGCTGAGGACCGTAGAAGAGTAAGGAGCTGCCCTGACCGGATGGGCTGGGACAGGTCTCCGAACAGGCCCACTAGAAGGCCTAGTAACAGAGTGCGAAACGGTCCGCTGAGAAGGAGCCAATCCACCACGAGCCTGCTCCTGAGCTCGAGCTTCCTCAAGAGCTTCTGCATAAGTGCGCAAGCAAAGGGAGACAAGCTGCACTCTAATCTCTTGCTCAAGCCCCAATGTGAATCTACGAGCCTTGACCTCTTCGTTTGCCACAAGAACGGCAACGAAGCGGCTAAGCCTAGTAAATTTAGCTGCGTACTCATCCACAGACCTGGAGCCCCATTTTAAGAAAGTCTGATGTTACAACATTGTATGGACAATACGTAACAAAATTTCATTACTAGAAATAATGACCAACATGTTTTAGGACTGCGAATTGTTGCTCCATCTCCACTCTAGTGCTGCTAGGAAAGAACTTTTCCAAAAAGCTTCTAGTGAAAGTGGCCCAAGTTATCGGTTTTTCGAGCCTTTCGGACTCGGACCTCCACCAAATATAAGCTAGATCCACCAGATGGATGGCTACCACATCCACTCGGTCAGCATCTGCCACTTTAGCTGTCAAAAGCAGTTGCTCAGTTCGAATCAGCCACTGTTCTGCCTCCAACGGTGCCTCAGAGCCTGAAAACCTATCGGGAGAAAGCCTCATGAAGTCTGTGACTGTACCCGGACAGGGAGGGAGATTTGCCTGCATAGGCACAGCGGGCGGCGAAACCCGAGTAGCTTCCAAGGCAGCCATCACCAAGTCACTGTGGTTCTGCTACATATTAATCAGCCGTTCCAACACATTGGTAATGGCCTCAAATCCGAGATGTTCATCCTAAAGATGAGAAGTAGAAACTCAACGAGCCGTAGTCTGCACAAAACCAAAAACAATTAGCATCCCGATCAAGTTGATCATAATTCATTTATGTATGCATGGATGGTGAAATATTGAGCCAATCCCAGATCAAGCCAAGCTTGTCTAATATATCAGTCAAACTAATACATTAGCCAAACCTGGGGTCTGATACTACTAAAAACCTTCTCACGCCTCGCTTTCCAAAAAAGAGAATACGGAATACGGATACGTGACTAAGACAGCGAATGATTTTCATCATCCATAAGCTGTCAGGAATCTTTACAACATTTCACAAGAATAATCAGAGTCAGAAGCAAGAAAAGTCAACCAAGCATGCACATATGAATCAAAATACCAACAAGAATACTTGAAAAAAAAATATTAATCTCAAATAGTCTAGATCTGAACATGTCAATATCCTGGGTCACATTGCCCAAATACAAATAAATCCAAGTATCAAATACAATTGTTCAAAACAGGAAATAATAATAATAGCAAGAAATCATGATAGCAAAACTCCAGCATCTAATATCTCATTTCGCCTATTCCATCTGGCATCTGATCTCCAAAATCTGCAATTTAATAAATTGCAGGAAGAGAAAAAGAAAAACAAACTCCCGTCAATGCAAGTTACGGGCCGCTTGTAGTGCAGGATACAAGTACATGGAAAAAGGGTAAACTAATAACATGGAATAGGCATGATAACAGAATATAACAACTATCATGGTAAGATGAACAAGTGTAAGTGACATGTATCAAGTATCATGTAAACAAGTAACTAGTATCAAGTGTCGAGTGATCAAGTACAAGTAGCAAGTATTAAGTATCAAGTGAACCAGTATCAGGTATTATGTATCATGTATCATGTACAAGTAATCAAGTATCAAGAGAACAAGTATCAGGTATTCATGTATCATGTATTATGTCATCTCAAGTCTTGTATTTATTACTATCTAGGTAGCACTTCGTGCATCCCGGTTTTTACTACATGATTGCTACATTCAAACAATTTCGTTTTAGATTTCATAGTGGATTATAGAAGGCAGTGTACTTAGAAACAAGCTCTCAAGTAACAGGTATCAAGCTCCAAGTAAATAGATAACAAGCTCCAAATAACCAAATAATAAGGTTCAAACAAGCTCCACATAACCAAATAACAAGCTCCAAATACCCAAAATATCAAGCTTTGTGTCAAGTGTGAAAGTATCAAGTAATCACTTGTCAAGCTCCAAATAACCAAGTTGGATCTATGAATCCTCTTCCGAGTATACATTTCTATATTTTCCACTATTAGATCTTTCCCTTTAACCCCGGCTTGGTTTCTTATTATTATTAGTGTCAAACAAGCATGTACGAGCCACAAACAGGGCATGTATAATATGGAATAAACAAGTAACAAGTTTAGGTTGCAGGATAAACATGTACGGGTGCAAGATAACACATAAGATGATAAAACAACGAGATTTCTAGTTCAGGACAGCAAGACAGTATTGCACTAAAACTGAGATTTCTATTGCTACAAAAATGCAAATCTGGATCCGTCAAAGAATCTGGAAAATAGACCCCTGACCGAATCCAGCAAATATATTTAAGTCATATAGTATTTCACAAAAACATAACTCAAAACTGATTTGAATCCAGAAAATATTTTCAGCCAGAAATCAGAAGACTGTATTAAAAGTCAAGAAAACTGCATGAAAACTCATTAATTAAATATACGAAAAATCTGAGATATTCCCCTATATCTTTAGTAACAGAAAATCAAGTATCATAATTTTCCAACAAAAATAGAGGAGTCAAGTAAAATCAGAAAACAACCAGACACGACGGTTTTATAAATCTGGAATCACAAACACTGCAGTACGAAAATAGCAATATCTCACAAACCATAAATCAAAACCCAAATCCACCTAAAGGGTGATAAAATAGATATAGTAGGCTATCTTTCAAATTCAGGAAGGTTTTTCAAAAGCAAGTAGAAATATGTTGTGTAACGCCCCGAATCCCAAATACAACTGAATTCGAGAGTTCTACAGGATCTTTCCACTTCATTTAGTACAATTTTACAAGGAAATTTGAACTTTTCACTTTACATCAGAGTTTACATGAAACTTTACACTTTACATTGCACAGCGGAAGTAAATTTACAACATTTAAATAAATGTACAATAACATTGAATAATCTTTAAGCATCTGTTCCTCTTTAATCTTTATCATGTCACTTACCTGCATATAAAACTGTGGGTACGTCAGTCTATTCAACCGAACAACATTATACACGGCCATCCTCTCTATGCCGAAAATAGTATAACTCATTTTCCATATTTAACAAACACAAACTTGTCACATATCAAACTGAAGGGACTACCCTATTGATGTCGTGTTGTGATTGTGCACTTAGTCCTTAATGCAGTTATTTATGTTACATGACACTAATGCGCACTTGTTCGGATTCTATGCATCCCATACTACATAGGTCCGAGGGCAAGCCCTTATTCGCACTTCATTTTATAGGGTTCAGTCCCTCGCTATGACTTAATCTACTACTGTAATTACGGTAGGTATCCTAGATGATCTAGGAGTACAAGCACGTGTACAGAAAACCTGGAGGGGAATCCCACGTCATGTCACGATGCATCGTGAAGACAACCCGTGGCAATTCAGCCTCCTTCATGGCACACGATTCTCTTGCAGTCACCAAACATCTCACAAGCGTCGCCACCGGGACGGTACTCTGGAGCAGTATCCACGTCATGTCACGACGCATCGTGAAGACAGCCTGTGAATACTCTCACGCCGCCAATCCAATGGCCCTCATACTCATGTTTTCTCCTACTTTCATCACGTCTTCACTATATACTAATCCTTAGTTTTTATCAGAATCATGAACAAAATCAAAGCTCTAGAGTTTGCCTCTCCACTAAACCGGACTTATTCATTCGTTCAAACATGACCAACCATGGTCTTTCATTTCAAATTTCATTTCATTTCTTTCCAAATGTCGGGGGAGACTTAGCTACTCTTTTGTTTCAATTCCAATTCACAATTTTTAAAGTTGAGCGTTTCCAACTCATAAGTTCACATGTTGAGTTGTCATACTCAAAAGTATTTTCTCTTTTCCAATCATGATTTCTAAATTGTTCAATAGTCCATAACTATACATTAAATTCAACCATTCATCATGTAACTCATGAAATATTATTTTCACATTAAAAACCACATCGCTAGTTATTCAATTAAAGATGAATATTTACACATCATAATTTGTCACACCATTCTCCAATGAGAATAATTCACATCACTTCATATAATTCCTTTTCATTCGTATTTCTTTTCTAATATTCCACTTTAAGTCTTTTGTAAAATACACTTTATACAAATGCAAGTGTAGAACTTATAGCTCTAAATTATACTTTTATTCTCTAAACATACTCCACTTCATGCAAATAATTCTCAAATTATTTTTCATAAATTCTACATATTTTTTAGACAATAATCATATTTTTTCCATTTTTTTGATCATTCAAAACACCCCAAAAAAATTGTTTTTCCCACAATATAACGCACACAGCCGAGGCCCAGAGTCGAACCAGCGACCACAGGAAACCCAACCGAAGGCACAGGCCACTAGGCCGAGTGCTGCACACGTTTAGAAGAGAGGGCGAGAGCATTAAGTACTCTCGGCCGAATTGATTTATTTAAAAAATGTCCGAAACAAAAAGAATGGTGTCAACAGGATTCGATCCCTCAACCTCGGAGAATCCCCCATGTATACTGTAGCAATTAAGAGTGATCCCACTCGAGCTATGGGCTCGGGTTGTCACTAGTACCACTCGAAATTTATTTAGATCAATGCTCTCTGTTATTTAAAATATTTCGATGTTCATCAAAATCTCAATTCAAAATGATCTTTCTAACAAACTATAAAAATTCCAGATTAATCATTTCCATCATGCATTATACCCCAGTATATAAAAAATAATTTTCTGAAATGATTAAACATATTTTTCCCAATAATTAACACATATCTACCATACAATTTGGTTAATTTGATATACTACTACTAATACATTCTCTTTCGACATTTTAATTTCACTAATCTCTACACCAATTTTCTGCTCTTAATCATTTCACAAACATAACAATTGCGTCCTAATTCATTTATTAGAATGTCATAACAAAAATTCTATTTTAGCACATTAAGCAACGTTGTCAATCCACTAATTTTTGCACATAATTCTTAATGCTAATAATGAAGGTTTCTTTACACAATTTATAGCCATGATTATATCGCACACAACTTGAATAATAGAACCACATACAATTGCATATCAACAATTCAATAAATTTAGCTCATTTTTCAAATTAAATGTGTACTCTTATTAGTCTTTTCATGCTTCATTCTTTCCATTCTATCTAGCATGCATTTCTAATTAGAAATATAGAAAATTTACCCACCTTACTGAAGAAAAGTACAATCTAGCAACCTCCTAAACGAATGTCCTTGCAAACGAACGATTCTCCTCCTCGTCGACGCGCACACAAGCCAAGCCCGAGCACTCCACAAGCCAAAACCCGAGCACCTTGTTTGATGAAAACCGGCCTCTTCTCTTCACAAAACTCCCACACACTCTCAATCTTTTACTCACTTAATAAACTATTAGATATTGTATTTTGAACTATGGATTGGATTAAAAATTTAGCACAAGAATACTAGCCAAAGGGGGGGGGGGGTATTTATACTAAAAATCTAGGGAAATGGATGGCTAAGATTGAAGTAGGAGTTAGGAACAAATGGCTTAGATTTAAGGAGGAGTTACATTAACTACCCATGATCAAATAACCATCACCACAATGACTCCACTCAAAATTTCTCATTCCCTCCAAAAGATCCAATCCGGCCTAGCATAGGATGGTGCACATTGCACGTGTACGTGCAATGCACGTGCATGCAATTTGGTCTCCAAAAATTTGTACATTAAATTTTATATAAAAACAACCTTTAAATTGTATTTTACAAGTTGTATTTAAGAATAAGTAGCTCATGGGCTTTAGTTTTATGGGCCAAAATAATAATTATAAAGGGAACTAAATGAATTAAAATTTTGGGCTTTAAGAAGAAAAGGCTTTTTGTCTAATTGAAAGAAGGCTTTATACAAAATAATTAAAAGCACATATTTAAATATCATGATGAGAATAATTACCAAAATATTGCACGTGCACACTACGTGCAAAATAAAATAATTTTTCATTAAATGAAAAATCGGGGTATTACAACACTCCATCCTTAGAATAGTTCCGTCCCCGGAACTACAGTCAAGAGCGAGAAAACAAACACTCATAACAAGCACAAAAAGAATACAAAGATACAATCAAGCAAAAAGCTCAGGATAATCCTTCAACATCATCTTCTCAGACTCCCAAGTAGCCTCTTCAACCAAATGGTTTCTCCAGACTACCTTGACCATCGGTATCGTCTTATTCCTCAAGACTTTCTCTCGACGATCAACAATCTTGACAGGAGACTTGATGTAATTCAGATCCAACTGCAAACCTTCCGGCACTTCAGGCAAATGATGACTCGGATCTGGAATATAACCTCTCAGCATAGACACATGAAAGACATTATGCACCTGAGATAACTCTTCTGGTAACTCAAGCCGGTAAGCAGTTTTCCCGATCCTTTTCAATATCTTGTACGGGCCTATAAACCTCGGTGCTAACTTCCCACCTTTGCCAAATCGAACCACACCTTTACTGGGTGATACTATCAGAAAGATGAAGTCACCGACCTCAAACTCAAGGTCCCTTCTCCGGTTGTCTGCATAACTTTTCTGCCTGCTCTGAGCTTCTACCAACCTTTTCCTTATCAGATCAATCTTCTCAGAGGTTTGCTGTACAAGCTCAGGCCCAAACAATTGACGCTCCCCAACTTCAAACCAACAAACAGGTGTCCTGCACTTCCTGCCATACAAAGCTTCGTACGGCGCCATTCCGATGCTAGCCTGAAAACTGTTGTTGTAGGCAAACTCTACCAAAGGTAAATGCCTTTCCCAACTGCCTCCAAAGTCTAGTATACAACACCGAAGCATATCCTCAAGAATATGGTTGACTCTCTCGGTCTGTCCATCGGTTTGCAGATGAAAAACAGTGCTGAAATCTGTCTTGGTACCCAAAGCTGTCTGAAGACTCCTCCAGAAATGCGAAGTAAACCGCGCATCTCGATCAGACACAATAGTTGACGGAACACCATGAAGCCGGACGATCTCGCCAACATACAACTCAGCTAATTTGTCCATCGAAGCAGTGAGTTTCATCGCCAAAAAGTGAGCGGACTTGGTTAGTCGATCGACTATAACCCAAATCGCATCATTGCCTTTAGGACTCTTAGGCAATCCCGTAATGAAATCCATACTGATGTTATCCCACTTCCATTCCGGAATAGGGAACGGCTGTAATAGACCTCCGGATTTCTGATTTTTGGCTTTGACTTGCTGACAAACCTCACACTTCGTCACAAATTCAGCTACATCCCGCTTCAAACCTGACCACCAGAAATGCTGTTTGATGTCTCTGTACATCTTAGTACTCCCAGAATGTACCGACAAAAGAGTAGCATGCGCCTCCTGAAGGATACTCTCTTTCATGTCTGCCTGATTCGGAACACACAATCTCTCTCCAAACCACAGCACTCCATCCATGATTTGAAATCCGGGCAACCTGCCAGCACCAACCTGCTCCTTCATCTCCAAGATATCAGCATCAACCTCCTGACTTGCAATGATCCTTGCATTCAGTGTAGGCTGAAGCCACAACTGAGCTAAAGATGCTCCCTATCCTTGCAAGACAACCTCAATACCTGCTCGATCCAATTCCTCAATCAGATGCTTCTGAGTTGTAATCAAACTGGATAAACTGTTCTTGCGACTAAGTGCATCAGCAACAACATTAGCCTTCCCAGGATGATACTTAATCTTAGGTCGTATGTCCTTGAGCACTTCCAACCATCTCCGCTGCCTCAAATTCAGATCCCTCTGTTGATATATGTACTTCAAACTCTTGTGGTCTGTGTACATGTTCAATTTCTCACCGTACATTTAATGCCTCCATTGCTTCTGGGCAAAGATAATCGCAGCCAACTCCAGATCATGAGTCGGGTAATTTTTCTCATGCGGTCGTAGTTGCCTAGACCCATAAGCAATTACTCTTCCTTCTTGCATTAAAACACAACCAAACCCACGATGTGAAGCATCGCTGTAAACGTCATACTCAACACCTGCTCTAGGCAAAGCCAAAATAGGTGCAGTAGTCAGCTTCTCTTTCAACTCCTGAAAGCTTGCCTCACATTGCTCAGTCCACTTGAAGTTCACACTCTTCTTGGTCAAACCAGTAAGCGGCACGGCTATCTGAGCATAACCTTGAATGAATCTCCTGTAGTATCTAGTCATTCCAAGAAAACTTCTGACTTCCTTCACTGTAGTAGGCCTAGCCCAATCTCTCACTGCCTCTATCTTCTGAGGGTCAGTTGCCACTCCCTCCTTAGAAAGGATGTGACCTAGGAATGCCACTTCAGATTTCCAGAAATCACACTTGGATAACTTGGCATACAACTTCTGCTCTTCCAGCTTCTTCAACACTGCTGCCAGATGCTCGGTGTGCTCCTCCTCTGACTTGGAGTACACGAGGATATCGTTGATAAACACCACGATGAAAGAATCAATAAACGGCCTCAGATGTCTGTTCATCAAATCCATGAAGATTGCGGGTGCATTCGTCACTCCAAATGGCATAACTAAGAATTCGTAATGCCCATGTCGAGTTCTAAATGCAGTTTTGTGCACATCTTCGGCTTTCACTCGAACTTGGTGATATCCTGATCGAAGATCTATTTTGGAGAATACAGCTGCTCCTTGTAGACGATCGAACAAGTCATCAATTCAGGGAATAGGATATTTATTCTGAACAGTGACCTTATTCAGCTCCCGGTAATCGATACACATTCTCATCGATCCATCCTTCTTCTTTACCAAAAGCACTGGTGCTCCCCAAGGTGACGCACTAGGTTGAATAAAGCCTTTCTCCAACAGTTCCTCAATCTGCCGTTTCACCTCATCCTGTTCCACTGGAGCCATCCTATACGGTGCCTTAGAAATGGGTGCACCTCTCGGTTGAACAGTGATGCTGAACTCTACATCACGATGCAGGGGTATCCCAGAAAAATCATCCAAGAACACAATCGGATAGTCCCGAACCACAGGAATCCCTTGCACTTCCACAGGAGTCTCTTCCTTGCGGATAGTTACCACCAGCCTAGAACATTTCTTATTCTCTTGGATAGTGACTTCAGGTCCACCTGGAGCCTTCATTGTTACCGTCTTGGTCTTACACTCGATGCTTGCACTGTACACGGACATCCAATCAATGCCAATGATAAGATCGACTCCCAAGATAGTCAGCTCGATCAGATCAATCCCAAAGATTCGATCTCCAATCACAATCTCACAATCAGCATAATACCGATCAGTGGTTAAAGTTTCCCCTGATGGAGTAGCTACTGCTAAGATCTTGCCTGGAAAAATCTTCGGTTCAACTCCCAACACTTTAGCAAATTTAGGGGACACAAAAGTTTGAGAGGATCCAGTATCGAACAACACAACAGCTTTCATTCCATTAAGATAAAGTTTTCCTGTTACATAATACACACTCATTACGTAACAGTTCACTAAATAGACGGGAAAAAGAAATGACAAAAACCTCTAAACATTTGCCCTCGTACCAGTGATGACATGATCCACCTCATCGGCATCAGCTTCCATCAAGGTAAATACTCGCCCTGATTGGTACGGTCTCTTTCCGGCCTGCTGAGCTGATCCCCCACGGGTGACATTCCGCGGCTTGGAGCATTGAGACATGTAATGTCCCGTCTCACCACAGTTGAAGCAAGTCACCGCAGAAGGTCTTACCACATTGTTCCCAGGTCCTCCAGCCACACTAATAGCGTTTGTCCCTGTCGGTTTGAACCTTTGTGCAGATGGTTGTCCCTTGAAACTCCCAGAATGTGCAGGCCTCTTCCCAGACTACCAGTTATTCCTCCGGTTCTGAACAACATGAAACTGATCCATATCTGCTTCCGTCGCTGTTGCTCTCTTGACCAACTTGTCGAATCTTCTGATACTAAGAGGTATCATCTGGGACCTCAAGCTCGGCCTCAATCCATGCTCGAACTTACGAGCCTTCTTCGCTTCATCCATCACTAGTTCCGGAGCATACCTAGAGAGCTGAGTAAACTTGGTCTCGTACTCCCTGACTGATATGCTACCTTGCTGTAGTGACAGAAACTCCATAGCCTTCTTCTCTTGGACGTCGGAGGGGAAATAGTGACTGCGAAATTCTTCCAGAAATTCCTCCCAGCCGAGAACTATGCCTCCCATTGTCCTCTTCATCGACTGCCACCACACAGCCGCATCCTTTTCAAGTTGTGGAGTCGCCAACTTGACCTTACTGCCTTCAGGGGTCTCCAGCACTTCAAAGATTGTCTCCACTTGACTAATCTATTTGTCAGCCGCATCAGGGTCTGACTTCCCTTCAAATACAGGTGGTTTTATTCGTTTGAACAATTCCACTAGTTTAATCGCTTCGGGCACTGGGTTCGCAGGCACCCTTCCTTGGTTTTGGTTCATGGCCACGGCGTTGAGCGTCTGATAGACCCTCGCAAGTTTCGTTTCCAGATCCAGACCTTCACCGTTTATAGCTCCTCTTCTAGCCATATTCTGATGCAAAAGATCCATTAAATTCAAAGTATAAGACATGAATTTTAAATCAACATGCATTTCATTGAATTCTAAACTTTATACATTCGAATTGAAAAATATTTCTTGACATCAGAATGAAAACAGTAGAAGCTACAACAGTCTAACTCCTACGGTTCCTCTTCGCTTCTCGAAGTTCTCCCCGTAGTTCATCAACTTCATCCTTCAGCACATCGGTCAGATTCATCCTCTTCTCGATTTTCCATACACGATGATTGAGAACTGAAAAGTCGTCCTTACGCTTAGCCAATTGAGCCTCCAATAATCCGACTCTCTCTCGCAGTGTTTCTACCTGCCTTTGAAGAGATATCACAAGACTATTTGGAACTGGTTCTTCTTCTTCGTCAGAAGAGTCATCAGATGAATCCGGAGGTGGGGTGATCTCTCGGGATTCAGGCCATTCTTCTCCGTCAGAATCTGCTTGTCCTGGGTAGTACTCTTTCTCGGAATCTGCTTGTCCAGGATGGTACTCTTCCTCGATGATATGCCAGTCGTCGTCTCCAGCAGGGTCGAAGTGATCAGCCATCTTAGAAATAGGGAGGAAGAAGCATAAGTCATAGAGCAACACAAAAGTAAGTCACTTACATTTAAATCTCTAGACTCAAACACACACTCTAATGTCCACTTCTAGGGTGTCGTTCCTTATAAATTTGTACAAGTGTGGAAAGTGGCTCTAATACCACTCTGTAACGCTCCGAATCCCAAATACAACTTAATTCGAGTGTTCTACATGATCTTTCCACTTCATTTAGTACAATTTTACAAGGAAATTTGAACTTTTCACTTTACATCAGAGTTTACATGAAACTTTACACTTTACATTGCACAGCGGAAGTAAATTTACAACATTTAAATAAATGTACAATAACATTGAATAATCTTTAAGCATCTGTTTCACTTTCATCTTTATCATGTCACTTACCTGCATATAAAACTGTGGGTACGTCAGTTTATTCAACCTACGAACATTATACACGGCCATCCTCTCTATGCCGGAAATAGTATAACCCATTTTCCATATTTAACAAACACAAACTTGTCACATATCAAACTAAAGGGACTACCCTATTGATGTCGTGTTGTGATTGTGCACTTAGTCCTTAAATAGAGTTATTTATGTTACATGACACTAATGCGCACTTGTTCGAATTCTATGCATCCCATACTACATAGGTCCGAGGGCAAGCCCTTATTCACACTTCATTTTATAGGGTTCAATCCCTTGCCATGACTTAATCTACTACTGTAATTACGGTAGGTATACTAGATGATCTATGAGTACAAGCACGTGTGCAAAAAACCTGGAGGGGAATCCCACGTCATGTCACGACGCATCGTGAAGAGAGCCTGTGGCAATTCAGCCTCCTTCATGGCACACGATCCTCTTGCAGTCACCAAACATCCCACAAGCGTCGCCACCGGGACGGTACTCTGGAGAAGTATCCACGTCATGTCACGACGCATCGTGAAGACAGCCTGTGAATACTCTCACGCCGCCAATCCAATGGCCCTCATACTCATGTTTTTCTCCTACTTTCATCACGTCTCCACTATGTACTAATCCTTAGTCTTTATCAGAATAATGAACAAAATCAAAGCTCTAGAGTTTGCTGTTCCACTAAACCGGACTTATTCATTCGTTTAAACATGACCAACCTTGGTCTTTCATTTCATTTCTTTCCAAATACCGGGGGAGACATAGCTACTCTTTTGTTTCAATTTCAATTCACAATTTCTAAAGTTGAGCGTTTCCAACTCTTAAGTTCACATGTTGAGTTTTCATACTCAAAAGTATTTTTTCTTTTCCAATCATGATTTCTAAATTGTTCAATAGTCCATAATTATACATTAAATTCAACCATTCATCATGTAACTCATGAAATATTATTTTCACATTAAAAACCACATCGCTAGTTATTCAATCAAAGATGAATATTTACACATCATAATTTGTCACACCATTCTCTAATGAGAATAATTCACATCACTTCATATAATTCCTTTTTATTCGTATTTATTTTCTAATATTCCACTTTAAGTCTTTTGTAAAATACACTTTATACAAATGCAATTGTAGAACTTATAGCTCTAAATTATACTTTTATTCTCTAAACATACTCCACTTCATGGAAATAATTCTCAAATTATTTTTCATAAATTCTACATAGTTTTTTAGATAATAATCATATTTTTTCCATTTTTTTGATCATTCAAAACACCGAAAAAAAATTGTTTTTCCCACAATATAACACACACAGCCGAGGCCCAGAGTCGAACCAGCGACCACAGGAAACCCAACTGAAGGCACAAGCCACTAGGCCGAGTGCTGCACACGTTTAGAAGAGAGGGCGAGAGCATTAAGTACTCTCTGCCGAACTGATTTATTTAAAAAATGTCCGAAACAAAAAGAATGGTGTCAACGGGATTCGATCCCTCAACCTCGGAGAATCCCCCATGTCTACTATAGCGATTAAGAGTGATCCGACCACTCGAGCTATGGGCTCGGGTTGTCACTAGTACCACTGGAAATTTATTTAGATCAATGCTCTCTGTTATTTAAAATATTTCGATGTTCATCAAAATCTCAATTCAAAATGATCTTTCTAACAAACTATAAAAATTCCAGATTAATCATTTCCATCATGCATTATACCCCAGTATATAAAAAATAATTTTCTGAAATGATTAAACATATTTTTCCCAATAATTAACACATATCTACCATACAATTTGGTTAATTCGATATACTACTACTAATACATTCTCTTTTGACATTTTAATTTCACCACCAATTTTCTGCTCTTAATCATTTCACAAGCATAACAATTGCGTCCTAATTCATTTATTACAACGTCATAACAAAAATTCTATTTTAGCACATAAAGCAACGTTGTCAATCCACTAATTTTTGCACATAATTCTTAATGCTAATAATGAAGGTTTCTTTGCACAATTCATAGCCATGATTATATCGCACACAACTTGAATAATAGAACCACATACAATTGCATATCAACAATTCAATAAATTTAGCTCATTTTTCCAATTAAATGTGTACTCTTATTAGTCTTTTCATGCTTCATTCTTTCCATTCAATCTAGCATGCATTTCTAATTAGAAATATAGAAAATTTACCCACCTTATTGAAGAAAAGTACAATTTAGCAACCTCCTAAACGAATGTCCTTGCAAACGAACGATTCTCCTCGTCGATGCGCACACAAGCCAAGCCCGAGCACTCCACAAGCCAAAACCCGAGCACCTTGTTTGATGAAAACCGGCCTCTTCTCTTCACAAAACTCCCACACACTCTCAATCTTTTACTCACTTAATAAACTATTAGATATTGTATTTTGAACTATAGATTGGAGGAAAATTTTAGCACAAGAATACTAGCGAAAAGGGGGGGGGGGTATTTATACTAAAAATCTAGGGAAATGGATGGCTAAGATTGAAGTAGGAGTTAGGAACAAATGGCTTGGATTTAACCTTCACCACCATGACTCCACTCAAAATTTTCCATTCCCTCCAAAAGATCCAATCCGGCCTAGCATAGGATGGTGCACATTGCACGTGTACGTGCAACGCACGCGCATGCAATTTGGTCTCCAAAAATTTGTACATTAAATTTTATATAAAAATAACCTTTAAATTGTATTCTACATTACAAGTTGTATTTAAGAATAAGTAGCTCATGGGCTTTAGTTTTATGGGCCAAAATAATAATTATAAAGGAAAATAAATGAATTAAATTTTTGGGCTTTAAGAAGAAAAGGCTTTTTGTCTAATTGAAAGAAGGCTTTATACAAAATAATTAAAAGCACATATTTAAATATCATTATGAGAATAATTACTAAAATATTGCACGTGCACACTACGTGCAAAATGAAATAATTTTTCATTAAATAAAAAATCGGGGTATTACATGTTGAAAGTCAGGTTCTTTACAAAACAGCGAGAAAAATCTGCTAGTATAGTAATTGTTTGGAAACATAGAACAGCTAGTAAAATTCATCAAATAAATCCATAAAAATTTAGGATAAATCCCAATCAGGTCTAGTTACACTATGAAAAATATTGGATTGAAATAATACTTTTAACATCATGATAAAAACAGAGTACTCTTTAGAATTCATAGGAAACAAGATCTGGAAATCTTTCGACACTACTGTAGTAAAATAGACATAACTCACAAACCGTAAATCAAAACTGAGATCTGTCAAAAGGGCTAGAAAATAGACATAATTTTCTACAAATCTTGTCCACAAAATATTTTCTAAAACTAATCTTAATAGGGTCTAAAATACTGTTCAAAACAGGAAAACCGGTAAAACAAAAAATATCATCCATCCACAAAACCAACTAGTTCATATAAACTCATCCAAAATACAACCAAACACGAAATATGGTGTACAAGATATCCAAGTAACATGATATAGGGTATTTCACAAGTCCACAACAAGTCTACTACAAATAACACGAACGAGCACATGATATCATATGAACAATACACATAAATACACAAGAAGTGGTCAACCCTAGGTTATTTCATGTCATGTATGTCGTGAGGAAACTATGGTCGAATCATCACAATAGAGACAATTCAACAAGGGGTTTCACATACAAATTGTCTCTAGAACCCAACTACACTACAGGCAGTAATTAGTACTTGTATTACACAAAGAAAAGAATACAAGTTACTTGCCTGAGAGACGACGACGAAAACAAAGCAAAAGCAAGAATAACGGGAACGGATTCCCGGGCACGATCTCGATGAACAAATCACAAACCCAACTCACGAACAACGAACCCAATAGCCGCACGATCACAACCGCGAGCACACGCACACGACGAACACTCCCGAACACCTTACACGTGCACTCTCATGCGTAAGCAACAACGAGAGAGAGCAAGAGGGAAAGACGATTGAAACGACAGCGGCTCGCTGTTGATGTTGTCGTCGATTATGGCGTCGTCGAGAGGAGGCAGTCGGGGTCTGCCGCTGATGCGGCGTCGACTGGAGGCAGGGCTGGCACGTCGGTTGCAGTGGCGTCTGCTGGCGTCTTAGGGAAAAAACTGGCCGGGGCTTCGCTGGCAGGGGGGGTGCAGTAGTGAGGCAGCTCAGGCGTCGCCGCAGGAGAGGAGAAGGGAAGGAGGGATCGGGAGGGAAGGTGGAGGCGACGCTGGGGGCAATGGTCGCAGGGGCTTGCGGAACTGTGGTTACTGTCGAGGTCTGGTGGTCGGGGTGGAGTTTGTCGAAGAGAGGCAGCGGGGTCAGAGGCCAGGAGGGGAAGCACTGCGGTGAGTTGCAGGGTGAAGTTGATGAGTTGAGAAGGTAGAAGTGAAGGCCGGGAGAGATGGGGAGAGCGGGAAGGAAGCGAAGAGTTGGCGGCTGAATGGGTTAGAGAATATTAGGGTAAATAGGGGATACACATGAATATATATATACACAGTATTAGGGTTAAACTGGTTGACGGGTAGGGGTTAATTGGATATTGGGTTCAAGATCCAATAAGGAATATTAAAAGGGTTATTGGGTATTTTGGGTTGAAGATTCAAGATCCAATAAGGTTTCAATGGGTTTAATCTAATAAGAAAAATAAAATAATCGATAAAATATAATATATGAAAATAATGTAATTTGCATTACAATATAAAGTTTATTTTGAAATGACCACAAATGCAATTAACAAATAGAAATGAATTTTTAATAAGAACTCAAAAGTAATAATAATAATAACAATGATGATAATAACAATAATAGTAAAAGTACATATAATAATGATATACACATATATGTCAAAAATGGACATTCAAGTTTAATAGACTTATTAAAATGATCCAAACAGTAATAATATATAATACAAATAGTTGATCTCTTAGAAATGTAAAAAAAAATTAAAATACATCGTCATAAATAAATTTTATGAATAATAAATGGAATAGGAAATTTCTTAGAAACCGGAATAATATTTTGTTAAAATTCGATCAATTGAATATGTAATTGTTTTTTTTTTTTGAAGGGAAAGGTGAAATCTGGTCACCATGTTTCATTAATAAGAAGTTAACGATACAAACCTAGCGACTGGGCCAGACAGAAAATAAAACATACATGAAGCAACCTGACTCGTACAAACAATAAATCCCTCCAACAACCCTGGAAGGTGGCCGACAAACAAGCTCGGCCTAGCTAAATTGTATGTACTTCAGTTTAGCTTCGTACACTGCCTCCACGGCACGTGCACACCTACCTGAAACTTGTCTGGTTGGCTTTTATCACCCGTCGATCCCTGCCTTCTCCTCGCTGGGGGGACTCCATCTTTGGGCCCAAGCCCCGCAGGCCGAATTACAACACAAGCACAGTAGCCGCACCCTCCCACCATCTCCACCACTCATCCTACAAACGCGCCAAAAGCTCCCACAGCCGCTGCCAAAGAGATAGCCGTGAAGAGGATACCTTCACCTCTTCCACGATTGTGCTTTCTCCGGCGATTTCTCACTAAACAACTATCTCGCTCACCCCACCAAAAGGCCACGCTCCAAGAGCCGTGGAGAGGATACCTTTACCTTTCTCACGCTCTTGCTCTCACAGGCGATTTCCCACCATACAGACTCATCTCGACTCTTACTCCTAAACCGAGGGAAGAGGCGATGCTGTTACGAGATAGTGGCCTAAGTTGGGGGAAACTTAATAGCCTGATAGTAGGCACTGTGAAGACTGCCCGGTGACATCGTTGGACACCCCAGAAGTTGAAACAAGTGAGTGCAAAACATGGAGGGACCCCATCTTCGGGTCCAAGCCCCACAATCGTGCAAACATCACACTCCCCATCTCTTACAGCAAATCTCCCCCACCGTAGGTGTATCTAGGAATCCCCACCGTAGGAGCTCTCCACCTTCAAAATCGGGAAGCAATGTGAGGTGTAGGGGGGAGGGTGGGCGCACCTTGCCATCATCCAGATTTGAGTCGGTCACGACCGAAGGCGCAGGAGGATGCTCTGGCGTGACGAAGACGTTGCTCCGCGACCTAAGGAGGCACGACCAACATCCACGATAGGCACGCCAACACACTCTGCAGTCGAAGTGCGGCGGCACACCATTGGATAATTTAAAAGCGAAAAGAAGTTATAAAAATTTTAAATACAAAAAATACACGAAAAAAAAAAAATACACCAAAAATATAGAAAACGAAAAACGGGGGTTACAGAAGGCAGCAGCGTCAAGCCGAAGAGCCACCCATCTTCCTCCACCTCCTCCACTTCAGGATGTTCCCCCTCAAGAAGATCAACAAGTTCAACAGCTTCAACCTGAACAACCACTTCCCCAACAGGCTCAACCCACATCCAGATGGGCTGCATCGGGGGGCTCCCACTGAAGCCGTCAGAAACAACATCCCCTCCATGACCATGTCTCGATCCACAATCCTTCCACTGACTCGATGGCCTCGCAAGTTCCTCAGGGGTCAAGAGACCTCCGCCAAGTCATCGTCAACCGTCAACAAGGGGTCGACCTCTAAACCCGCTTGACTGAGAGGCGAGCCCATGATGAGGTCCCTCATTGAGAACATCGGAGAAGCCCGAGGGGCCTTCTCCCCAAAGGCTAAAATCCAGAAGGTCCCATTCCCCAAGGGGGCGAAGGGGGTCTCCTTCCCGTCGCCAACGAAGAAGCCACGCCGCTGCGAGCTAATCAGCGCGAAGAGTTCATCAGGATGGAGGGGCACCGGTCACCCAGGCTGAGTTCCGAGACTTCAAAGATGACATTCTGTAAGCCCTTAACATTGCTGAAGATCACGACCGACATGCACATAGCCCTCGCCAAGCCACCCCTCAGGAAGGAGTCCCGAGGGTCGATCAGGTCCCACCGGAGGGATCACTTAGTTCATTGCCGCCTTCGAGAGATAGAAAGGCGCCTCAGCAAGATCAACCTCGAAGAAGGTCAACAGACCCAGAACTTCTGCCCAAGCATACCTCCCTTCTTTAGGGCCATCATGGAAGCCCTGGTCCCCGAGATTTTCAAGCCGACTTATTTTGAATCCTATAACGGGGAGTCCAATCCGGCTGATCACATTAAGAGTTTTAAGACCCTCACGATGATCCATCAAGCCTCAAACGTACTCCTCTACAAGACCTTCCCAGCCACGTTGAAGGGACTAGCAAGAGAATGGTAATCCCATTTGTCCCCAGCTTCCATCTTCTCGTTTGACCAGTTCGAGGAGATCTTCCTTACCCACTTCGTCAGTAGCCGCTGAGTCGTGAAGAAAAGTGCATCTTTGCTAGACCTTAGTCGGAGGAAATGTGAACGCCTGAGAGACTAGGTTCGGCACTTTACTGCCAATGCTCATTCTATTGCCTCTCTCGACCAATCAATAGCCTCTGCAGTATTCAAGCACAACATCAACTAAGCCGATCTGAAGGCATCCCTCGCTAAGAAGCCTCATCGAGACTTCTCAGAACTCCTACTGAAGACTGAGAAGTACATCCATGCTGAAGCGGCTCTGCATCCCCATGATCAGAAGAAGCCCCTGTCTGGGAACAAACAGAAGGGTGCCGATGTAGAAGGTCACAAGAAGCTCTAGAAAGACAATAGCGGCGAGCGTCGCCCCCTCCTCACTTTGAAAATTTTATCCCCTTCAATGCCAGCATCTTGGTTTTCCTTATGGAAGTAGACAATGAATGACTGCTCCAACCTCCCCCGAAGATGAATAACCCTGGTAAGAGAAGGAACAAAGACAAGTGGTGCTGCTTTTACAGGGAACACAACCACGACACGGACGATTGTCGGGCTCTTAAGGAGGAGATTGAAGCCCTCATTCAGCGAGGGAAATTGACCAAGTTTGTCAGGAAAGATCGGGTCAATCCTCGTCCACTCCCGGGAGCTAAGAAGCAAACTGAAAAACCTTCCGAGTCCTAAGACTCCGAACTGGTGTTCATCCTCCACCTCATCCATAGAGGTCCGATAGGGGAGAGTCAAACTCCTCCCACAAGGCCTTCATCCGAGAAGCTAACTCAGTGCAGAATTTCCCACTACCCAAAAGCCTAGGGATTCCGGTGACATTCTCGGACAAGGATTTAGAAGGAGTCCGAATGCCCCACTGTGATGCCCTCGTCGTTAGTCTTAACATGGTCAATCACGAAGTGCACAGGAACTTCATCGACAATGGTAGTTATATCGATACCCTCTTCCTAGAAGCCTTTCAAGGCCTCAAGTTCTCCCAAGACCGCCTAAAACCTACTAGCTACACTCTCCATGGGTTCTCTGGAGTGCTGGTAACAATCGAAGGGGTAGTCACTCATGATGTGACTGCTGGAAAATCCCCGACAACTCGGACAAATCAAATGGACTTCATGGTCATCGAGGTGAAAGTGGCTTAGAATGCCATTTTTGGCCAACCCGGCCTAGCTCCGCTTCATGACGTACCTTCGGCCTGTCACATAAAGTGTCATGCCTTGCTTTCCAAAAAGGAGATACAGAATACGGATACATGACTAAGTCCCTGTCAGGATCTTTACAACAAGCACAAGTACAAACAAGAGAGATACGAGAAGAATAGTCAACCACGCAAGCATAACTAAATCAATATAGTCAACAATATTACTTAAAACAAGAACCAAGAATACTAACTTTCATAAAATCAAGTCTGGAACAAAACACAAGTCTGGGACAAAAATGCCCAATACAAATATCCATGTAACAAATTACAGTTATTTAAGATAAGCAACAACAAATAAATAGATATAGCAAGAACTCCAGCCAACTAGAATTTCAGATCACCTACTCCATCAGGCAGCTGATCGCCATAATCTGCAATTTAACAAATTGCAGGAAAATGGAAAGAGAAACAAAATGCCTGTCAATGCAAGTTACGGACCGCTTGTAGTGCAGGCACAAGTAAAGAAAAAGATAAATAAATATAGAGTAACAACGAAAGCAAGTACTGAATAAACATGGAATACAGGTGACAGAATGGCTAACATAAAACAGGAACATGATCGAGTAATGTGATGAGATAACAGGTGCATATGACATGTGACAGGTAATAGGTATCATTCAAGCAAGTAAATAGGTAACAGGTGTCAGGTAGCATGTACAGGTAATCATGTAACAGGTAAGCATGTAACAGATATTATGTCATGTCATGTCTTGTATTTATTTCTATCTAGGTAGAACTTCATGCATCCCAGATTTTTACCACATAGTTCCTACTTACATGCAGATTTCGTTTAGGCCTAGTGGTGGGTTTCTATAGGACCGTGTACTCAGGCGTCATGTAACAAGTAACAGGCACGAATCACATAGTCGTGAAATCGCGGAAACAGGAACATGCATGAATCATGTAGTCACAAATTACAGTAACATATAATCATGTAGTAATAACAGGCATGAATCATGTAATCACGAATCATGGCAACCTGTAGTAATAACAGGCATTAATCATGACAACATATAGTAATAACATGCATGAATCATGTAATCATGAAATCATGGCAACATATCGTAATAACAGGCATGAATCATGTAATCATGAAATCATGGCATCAGGTAATAGGAAACATGGGCCCCCTTCTGACTACACATACCTATATTGTCCACTACTAAGGTCTTTTCCTTAACTCCGACTTGGTTATTTGTTATTATTATCAAACAGGCATATACGTCCACAAAACAGAGCAAGAATAACATGGCATGAACAATGTCACGCCCCGCTTCCCAAAAATATGGAATACGAGCACGTGACGAAGCCCAGCGAATGATTTTTACATCATCCATAAGCTGTAGGATCGACTCAGCATCAATCAAGAATATAACTAGATTTATATATAACCAAGCATGCATGAATAATTTATTAAGCAACAGAAAACAATTTAAACAAGTAATAATATTCAAATAGTTCTCATGTCTGGATCAAGTGTAAACTCGGAAACAAGTCTTAAACAGCAGAAGAAATAAATACCTTAAGAAAAGCAACTATTTAATCAGGTCCTTGCTCCAAGCAAAACCTGAAATGTCTGCTCACCAATTCCGGCAGGTAGTTTGTCTCCCAAGTCTGCTTAGTAAACATAAACAGGAAAACAAAGGGGAAACAAGAGAAAATACCCTTAGTGCAAGCCAGGGCCACAAATAGTGAAAGCAGGTACAAGTAAGGGAAAAACAAGAATTGGAATCAAGAATAAGCAGAGTTATAAGAAGTAGTAGGCAAATTCAAAGACTAGCTAGCAAGAGGGAACATCTTAATAACTAGGTTGGATAACAACTGCTAGTTGTGAATCACATGTCAGATATACCTATAGGGGTATTTAATATCAAACGACAAACTCAAGTCTAGTGTCATATGTTATTTTGAATGTCAGGTCTCAAATGTCAAGTCCAAGTATCAAGTTGTCTAGCTCAAGTTATCAAGTTATCTAGTCTCAAGTTATCAAGTTATCTAGCATCAAGTTATCAAGTTCAAGTCTAGTGGTGATTACTATCTAGGTAGCACGACATGCATCCATTCTTTTACTACATGGTTGCTACAGTCAAACAATTTCGTTTAGACCTAGTAATGGATTTTATAGGGCGGCGTACTCAGGTATCAAGTATCAAGCAAGCCATGGTTCATGAATCGAAAATTAAATAACAAGTTCACGAAGCAAGTTCGCGAATCCACAAGCAAGTTCAAGAACCACACAATGGGTTCAAGAATCAAACAAGTTCATGAGCCGAGTAACCAACTCCATGAATCGAACAAGATACAACAAGTTCATGAACCAAGTATTGGGAAACACGGGCCCCCTTCCGAGTACACTTATCTATATTGTCCATTCTATAGTCTTTCCCAAAACCCCGGCTTGTTATTTTTATTAACTCTTATCAAGCAAGCATACAAGTGTAATATATTGTGATTTAATTCTAGGAAAATTTGGGGATGTCCTATATAGTGTCCAGCAGCTACATATAAAATTTGGGGTCAATCGCTCGCTGTTTACACAGCTAAAATAATTCGCAAAGTAAATAATTACAGCAGTTTTGCAAAACTGAGTCCACTGACACAGCTGCAGTATAACTGCCATAACTCCTAGACCGTAGCTCCAAATTCGATCAACTTGGAGTCTATCGACATCTAAACATCCGGATCTACATTTTGTATTCAGGGCTCGGGCCCAAATTCCAATGATAAAAGGGTCGAAACCGCAAAAGGAAATCCAGACAGCAACACTCAGAATTTATCTACTAATGTAGGTTTCATGGAAATGTGTAATTTGGTGTCTAAATTATCAAGTAGCATAAATACATAATCATGGAGATCAAAACAGCAACTAATAAATGTTTTTCAAGTCATAATAGTCGCAAATTCGTCAAAATACTAAATATATATGTATCTACAAATTTTAGGGGTCCTTAATTCATATGTCCAAGTGATTCATATGTTCAAGGGGATAAAAGAGTCCAATTGATTATTATTTAATACGAGGTAGTTTTGTGACTCTTAGATTTGTAGGTTGAAGGTTCAAGATTGATTTACCATGATATTTCAAAGGGAGTCACAATCTAACTATATGTGGTATTTTCAAGAAAACTTGTACTAGAGCAATAAAATGTACAAGATGAATACTTGCCTTAAATCGACGATTAAAACTCCGCTTGTTGAAGCAAATTAAGAAGAAAAATCCCCGAAGATGTCCTCGAAAAGCGCGTGCAAAAATTGATCGGAGATCGAGCTTTCCTCGCACACACGATCGGCCCAAACAGCGTACAGCAAAGTGGGATCGGCTGCGGGCAGAACACGGAACAGCAAAATGCCCAATCAGATCTCTCCTGTGCACCGGATCCAATCCCAGAACAGCGAACACGGCTTCGGGATTTGCTGCGGAACGAACACAGGACAGCGATCAACCGCACAGATCTTGACGCGATCGGACGGCGGCGATTCGCTCCCGCCCTTTTCCTCCTTCTTCTTCTTTCGATCTTCTTCTTCGTTCGTTCGGTTGAGTAGAGCTCGAGAGAGAGCGACGGCGTGGCTGCTTCGCTGGCGGCGACTACGGCAACGACGGAGGCGACGACGGCGGCGACGACGTCGAGAAGTGACGGCGCGGCGAGGGGCTCTGTTCGTCGTTTTGAACAGGGGAGAAGTTGGGATGGAGGATTCGGCGGCGCTGTGGGGATGCGACGTCGATGGAGTTGTGGAGGAGGTGGTGCTGAGGGGGTCGAAGAGGCGATGAGGGGTCGAGTAGTTGCGGTCGGAGTGACGAGGCGTTCGGAAGGATTCGAAGGTCGAGGGAGATGATGGGTTCGGAGGTGTTGGGTTAATGGCGATGGAGTGGTCTGGTGGTGGCTGTGAAGACGAGAGGGAGACGAGGCGGATTGGAGTGGCGATGATCGGAGTTGGAGGGAAAATGGGTAAGGCGATGGATACGGAGAAGATGGAGAAGAAACGGGGAAGATGATAGCGGCGGTAGGGAGATGATTAGGGTTAGGTTTTAACAGTAGCGGGGTAATTAGGGTTAGGGTAGGGGTTTATATACTAGGTTAGCGGGTTTGCGGGTTTGAGAGCTTGGGGGATCCGTTTCAAAAAGGGCCCAACAGAAGAAATGGTCAAAAAGCACAATAATGGGGATTAGAAAGATAAACGAGAAGAATCGGTCTATTTCTCATGAAGAACGGTGCAAGTGGCACACAAACGAATTTGATAAAAGAACCAACAATTCGAGTTGAGACAAGAATAATGATTTTATTCGAACTGAAATAAAATATGGGATCTCAAATAGACAAAAGAGTACAATTGAGAAAAAAATACGGTATAAAATACAAATTCGGGGAAACAGGAGTTACAAACAAGTAACAGGTTTAGGTTGGGAGATAAATATGTACAGGTGAAAGACAACTCATAAAAGATTAGGATAACGAAAATTCTAGTTCAGGACAGCAAGACAGTACTGCACCAAATCTAGGATTCCCGTTGCCACAAATATGCAAAACTGGATCCGTCAGAAAATTTGAAAAATAGACTCTTGGACGAATCCAGCAAATATATGTAAGTCATATGGTCTTTCACAAAACCAGGAATCAAAACAGAATTGTATCCAGAAAACATGTTCAGCCAGAAATCACCAGTTTGTATTCATAAACAGGAAAACGGCATAAAGACTTACTGATTAAATCCAAGAAAAATCTGGGGTATTCCCTAGTGTGTTTAGTATCAGAAAATAAAGTTTCATAATTTTCTAACATAGATAGTATAATCAAATAAAATCAGAAAACAGAAAGATACAACAAGTTTGAAAATCTGAAATCATAAACATAGCATTACTAAAATAGCAATAGATTAAAAAATATAAATCAAAATCCAGATCCGTCAAAAGGGTGATAAAATAGATACAGTAAGATACAACTCATATTCACAAAGTTTTTATAAACAACAAATAGAATCAGGTCGTAATTAAGGTCCTTTACTGAACAACATGAAAATTCTGCAAGTATAGTAGTTGTTTATAAGTATAGAATAGTTTGTAAAAGTCATCAATTAAATCCACAAAAGTTAAGGGTTAATCCCAGTCAAGTCTAGTTATACTCAGCAAAATATTGGATCAAAATATTATCTTTAACATCAGTATAAAAATAAATAACCATACAAAATTCATATAAAATAGAATCTGAAATTTTCTACACATCTGTAGTAAAACAACAATAACTTGCAACTCACAAATCGAAACTGAGATCTGTCGAAAATTCTGGAAAGTAGACAGAATTCTATATAATTCATATTCACAAATATTTTTCATTTATTGACATTAATAAGGTCTAAAATACTGAACAAAAACGGGATAACAGAAAAGACAAATATTCTTCATGCATAAAATCAACTAGGTTATATGTAACACATCCAGATCATAACAAAGTGTGAAGTATGGTGTACTAGATGTCCAAGCAACATGGTATAGGGTGTTTAACAGATCCACAATAGAATATACTAGTAGTAACATGTCAAGCATGCAAGATTCATACAACAATTAATGGATCACAACCAACATACATATATGCAACAGAAATTACTAAATCTAGGTTAAATTTCATGTCGTGTGTGTAATGAGACAACTACGGGAAAATCAACACATATGAACAAGATCTAACAGGGTTTTCATGAGAATAAATCTTGAGACAACTACACTACAGGCGGTATTTAGTACTTGTATATGCAAACAGAATTTATATAAGTTACTTGCCTTATAGTCGACAACGGAAATGATGCAAAGTGCAAGAATAATGGGAATGGATTCTTGAGCATCAACTCAACGAACGAATCACGAACACACGATCACAAGAACACCCAAGATCAACCACACACACATAGAGCCAAGCAATTGCAGCCCGGGGTGTGCAAGGTCGAGCGAAATGGCAGAACAGGGGCTGCCGACGTGGCGACGTCGGCCAGGGGAAGGCCGTGGCACACTGGCTGGCGTCACTGCTGACTTTCGGGGAACAGACAAGGAAGGAGGAAGGCATTGTCATCGGGAGGACAACATCGGACAGCGGGCAACATGATAGACGAAACTGGCGGCGTGAGCAACGGCAGGAGGAGACACAGGCCGAGAGGAGTGGCATTGTGGGCATTGCTGTCGCTGTGGTCACTGCAGTCAGAAGCACAAGGCAGTGGGGTGCGGGGCCGGGAGAAGTACACGGAAGAGAGATGAGGGAGACGATGGATGGGTTCAGGAGTTCACATGAAGGAGGAAGGTGAAAAGCGGCTAGGGTTGTGTTTGCAAAGGGAAACTAGGGTAGCATAGGTTTATATAGGGTTATATAGAATAGGTTAACGGGTTTGAGGATAATGGGTATTGGATATGAATAGGATCCAATAAGAAATTTGGTTTGGGTTTTTTTTTGGTTTAAAATCCAATAGAAAATTTACAATCAGTATTTAGATTAAAAGCAAATAATTAAATCAATTATAACAAATAGTAATACAATAGTACAATAAATCAAACAGTATACATTGAGTCAATACTCAAATACTAACAAATACAATAGGATTTTATAGCAATAATAATAATGATAAGAATAACAACAACAATAACAAGGTCATATGTAAAATAATAAAAAATAGGATTATATGAAAACTATTGGAAAATAACAATGAATACAATTAATGAAAAGAAATGGATTTTAACAAGAGATACAAAATAAATTTGAAATAAAATGAATTTAAGAATACGAAAATTTTTATAAAGAACCCAAACTCAGATAATACACAGAAAATACGTATTTGCAAAAATAGGGGTTACAATCCTACCCACCTTATAACAATATTTCGTCCTCGAAATTTGCTTAGGCGGTACATAGGACAGGACAAAAGCAAACTGGTGGGGTAACAAAACAGAAAACTAAAGGGAAAGGAACAAAGTGGTGGCAATACCAGAATAAGAAAGGAGGTGGATAACAATGATGTCAAATGGAATGCAAGAAAGAAAATAAATAGTATCAAAAGGAAAGAAACAACACAAGATAACAAAGCAGGATAGGGAGTAGGTAGAACTGAAATCAAAGAGAGAAAGGACAGGGAAGAATTGAATAAAATAATGAATTAGTGCAAGATGGAAAAATGGAATGCAAAAAAGAAGTAACCGGTATAAAAAATGGAGACGAAACAACACAAGACTTGCAAGATAACAAGGCAAAGAGATGAAAAAATAGATAGAGATGGAATCGAAGAAATGATGGACAAAGAAGAGTTAGACCAGCAAATGAGTCAACGGATGAAGACGAGTACAAGGGATGGAAAGAAGCAAACAATGCAGGGAAGGGAAACAACAAGAGAATCCTGGGACCTATGGGTATGGGTCCACCACGCTTCCGCTGGGTACTCTGATCGGGTAGACTCTACCAATAGCATCCATTAGCTCCAACAATCTGCTTCGTGGCATACCATATCCTTGACATGTCCAAATGACATCTCTTTAGCATGAAGTTCGAACTCTTGGGAAATTCATATTCTGAACACTTCCTGAGATCCTGGAACTCTGCATGCACATCTTGGAGCAAACGATGACACTTCCTTTCCTGGTGATGATCCAAGCCGCTGACAAGTCGTAGTAGATCTAGTGATGCCGACCGACGAACTAAGCAAGAAAGAAAAGAATGAATAGCACCGGAATTTGAGGAGAACATGATAAGGAAGAAACAACTAGTATGATACACAATATGAATAAAAAAATGAAGATGAATGCAAGGCACGGAAAACAATGAACGACACACGAGCTGAAATAAGAAGGAATCAACGAGGCAAGCAGAAGATAAGAGATTGCTTGCACCGGAATCAAAAGAATATGGGTATGGAAAAAATGAATTCATACCCAAGAAGAAATCAATCAAAGAGGACAACTGAAAAAGACGGAAGAATCAAGGAAGCAAAGAATCAAGGGATTGAATAAGGAGGGGTCAAGATGAACGGAACAAGACTAGTATCCAGATCAATGTTGATTATAATTTATTCCTGTTACTGCGTGGTTTGTGTACTGTTGAGCCAATCCTTGATCGAGCTCAAACTTGTCTAACATATTAGTCAAACTAATACATTAGCCAAACCTGGAGCTCGGATACCACAAAAAACTTGTCACGCCCCGCTTCCCAAAAAGGAGATACGGAATACAGATACGTGACTAAGTCCAACGAATGATTTTCATCATCTATAAGCTGTTAGAATCTTTACAACAAGCATAAGTATAAACAAGGGAGATACGAGAAGAATAGTCAACCACGCATGCATAACTGAATTAATATAGTCAACAAGATTACTTGAAACAAGAAGCAAGAATACTGAATTTCAAATAATCAAGTCTAGAACAAAACACAAGTCTGGGACAAAAACCCCCAATACAAATATCCATGTAACAAATTACAATTATTAAAGATAAGCAACAACAAATAAATAGATATAGCAAGAAATCCAGCCAACTAGAATCTCAGATCACCTACTCTATCGAGTAGCTGATCGCCAAAATATGGAATTTAACAAATTGCAGGAAAAAAGGAAAGAGAAACTAAACGCCTGTCAATGCAAGTTATGGGCTGTTTGTAGTGCAGTCACAAGTACAGGAAAAGATAAACAAATATAGAGTAACAGCAGAAGTAAGTACTGAATAAACATGGAATACAGGTGATAGAATGGCTAACATAAAACAAGAACATCATCAAGTAATGTGATGAGATAACAGGTGTATGTGACATGTGACAGGTGACAGGTAACAGGTATCATGCAAGCAAGTAAATAGGTAACAGGTGTCAGGTAGCACGTACAGGTAATCATGTAACAGGTAAGCATGTAACGGGTATTATGTCATGTAAAGTCTTATATTTATTTATATCTAGGTAACACTTCATGCGTCCCAGATTTTTACCACATGGTTGCTACTTACATGCAGATTTCGTTTAGGCCTAGTGGTTGGTTTCTACATGTACTCATGCGTCATGTAACAGGTAACAGGCACGAATCACATAGTCATGAAATCACAGCAACAGGAACAGGCATGAATCATGTAGTCACGAATCATGGCAACATATAATCAGGTAGCAATAGCATGCATGAATCATGTAATCACGAATCATGGAAACATATAGTAATAACAAGCATGAATCATATAATCATGAAATCATGGCATCAGGTAATGGGAAACACGGGCCCTCTTCTGAGTACACATACCTATATTGTCCACTACTAAGGTCTTTCCCTTAACCCCGGTTTGGTTATTTGTTATTATTATCAAACAGGCATATATGTGCACAAAACAAAGTAAGAATAACATGACATGAACAAGTAACAGGTTCAGGTTAGGAGATAAACATGTACAAGTGAAAGACAACTCATAAAAGATTAGGACAACAAAAATTCTAGTTCAGGACAGCAAGACAGTACTGCACCAAATTTGGGATTTCCATTGCCACAAATATGCAAACCTGGATCCGCCGGAAAATTTAAAAAATAGACACTCGGCCGAATCCAGCAAATATATATAAGTCATATGGTATTTCACAAAAACAGGACTTAAAACAGAATTGTATCCAAAAAACTTGTTCAGCCAGAAATCACCCGTTTGTATTCATGAACAGGAAAACGACAAAAAAACTTACTGATTTAATCCAAGAAATATCTGGGGTATTCACTAGTATGTTTAGTATCAGAAAATAAAGTTTCATTATTTTCCAACATAGATAGTATAATCAAATAAAATCAGAAAACAACAAGATACAACAAGTTTGAAAATCTGAAATCATAAACACAGCAGTACATTGAGTCAATACTCAAATACTAACAAATACAATAGGATTTATAGTAATAATAATAATGATAAGAACAACAACAACAATAACAAGGTCATATGTAAGAAAATAAAAAAAAGGATTATATGAAAACTATTGGAAAATAACAATGAATACAATTAATGAAAAGAAATGGCTTTTAACAGGAGATACAAAATAAATTTGAAATAAAATGAATTTAAGAAAACTAAATTTTTTATGAAGAACCCAAACTTAGATAATACACAGAAAATACGTATTTGCGAAAATATGGGTTACATAAAGATTCACAATCTCTTCAGGGATAAGAGAAGTCAAGGGAAAGCCATGTGACTGCTCGGAAATGCTATATGACTTTGATAGGAGGTTCGGTCCTTTCACTACAACCGCAAGAACTCCCTCAAAGCAGCCAAGCCATCTACGAGCCAGTTAATGAACTAGAAGAGATCCCCTTTTCTAAAGAAGACCCAGCCAAGACATTCCAAGCAAGCAAGGTCCTCCCTCACCAAGTCAGTGAAGAGATCATCAAATGCATTAGGGGTAACCAAGATATATTCGCCTGGACTGCTGCCGCTATGCCCAGTATTTCAGAAGAGTTACCTATGCATCACCTCAGCATTGAGCTTGAAGCCAAGTCAGTCCAGCAGAAATGTTGCAAATTCGCCCCGAATCGACAACAAGCTATCAAGGAGGAAGTAGATAAACTCCCAGCGGCCCGGTTCATCAAGGAGGTCAATTACCACCAATAGCTCGCAAACGTAGTAATGGTAAAAAAGGCAAATGGTAAGTAGAGCATTTGCATTGACTTCATAGACTTCAACAAAGCGTGTCCGAAAGACCCGTTTCTCCTTACCAGCATCGATGCCCTAATCGATGCTATGTCCAGTCATGAGCTCTTAAACTTCATGGACACCTTCTCACGGTACAATCAGATCAGAATGTTCCCCCCGACATCCTAAAGGCCTCTTTCACCACTGATCAAGGCCTCTATTGTTACCGCATCATGCCCTTCGAGTAAGAGAATAAGTTACTTATTAACGCATCGTCAACAAGGTCTTCAAGGAATAGATCGGCAGGAACATAGAGTCTATGTAGACGATATGTTGGTGAAAAGCCTAAGTAAATAAGACCATGTGATGGACCTTCAGGCAACCTTCGGCGTCTTACAGAAGCACAACATGAGACTCAATCTATCCAAGTGCGCCTTCGGCGTATCGTCAGGCAAATTCCAAGGGTTTATGGTCAGACAGAGGGGGATAGAAGTTAACCCGGAAAAGATCCAAGCTATTTTTGATATAGCTCCCCCATCCAACATCAAAGAAGTCCAAAGACTTACTAGGTGCCTCGCCGCCATCGGGCGTTTCCTCTCCCAGTCAAAGGAGTTTCCTCTCCAAGTCAGGGGATAAGTGTCTCTCGTTCTTCAAGGCCCTAAGAAGGGAAAAAGTCTTCGAGTGGGACAATCACAGTAGGAGTCTTTTGAGCAACTCAAGATGTATCTAGTCAATCCCCCGCTCCTGAGCAAGCCCAAGCCAGGATGGGTCCTCTACCTCTACCTCGCCACTTCAGATCAGTCCCTCAGTGCCGTCTTGGTAAGAGAGGAGAACAAGGACAAAATACCAAACTACTACGTAAGTAAATTCCTCCGGGATGCCAAACTCTGTTATTCAAAAATGGAGAAGATGGCCTACGTAATGATCATGGCTGCTCGCAAGCTCCGCCCGTACTTCCACGATTATTCATACTGACCAATCCCTCAATTAAGTGTTGCACAGGCCAGAGAGCTTGAGATGACTTAGGAAGTGGTCTATCGAACTGAGCCAACACAACATAAATTATCAACCGAGGACTGCCATTAAAGCTCAAGCTCTAGCAGCGTTCATTGTGGAAAGCAACATCCCTTGCAATGCCCTAGGCCTTACTCAGCTGCGTACGTGGCTACATGTAAGCGCAATATGCGAACAAATAAAATCCTAACAACTGCCCACCACAGGCGTGCTTCACAAAAGGGGGCTATAACCATTAGGTACTTCTTGATCATTTGCAACCTAATATATACTCACACTCTCTGTCCTCTACCAATGATGTGGGACTAAACCATGCACACCCACACACCTGACACGTCACCCCACATGACGACCACCTTCTTCTTTCATTTAATTCATTTAATGCCACATTTTCCTAAGCCCATAGACCAATCCTATAGGCTCCTTCATTAATCCAATTAATCCATAACCCATAGAATCTCCTATAGGCCAACCAACCACTTCTCACTATATATACATATTATTATTATATTTCCATATAATGTTATATATATATATACGCTCTTAAGTACGAGGTGTTACATCTCCGACCCCCATGAGGGAAGCGAAGACCCTTCGCTTTGGAGCGTCTATGTCGATGGATCCTCATGCATCGAGGGGAGCGGAGCGGGAGTCATACTGACCGGTCCAGATGATTTCATTCTCCCGTACTCACTCTGCATCAACTTTTGAGCTTCCAAAAATGAAGCAGAGTATGAAGCACTCATAGCCGGCTTAATCCTAGCCCATAAAGCCGGAGCTCGATGCGTCAAAGTATTTAGTGACTCTCAGTTGGTGGTGAACCAAGTCTTAGGAGACTACGAGGCCAGGGATGACCGCATGATCAAATATTTTGCCAAAGTTAAGAAGCTAGTAGCCACCTTCCAAAAGGCGGAACTCATCCGCATCCTTCGCCAAGAAAATTGGCAACCAGATGCTTAATCAAATTGGACTTCCTCTTCCCTTCAAGGACTTGATCACACTATCCTGATTGGAGCCCTCCTTAGGCCCAACATCGAAGAAGAGAGTCTCGAGCTCATGGTAATACATCCCCCAGCACACGGGGAGAACTGGATAAAGCCTCTGTTCGAGTTCCTCGACAAAGGAACCTGTCACTCCCTGCTTCCCAAAAAGAATGCAGAATACAGATACGCGACTCAACTCAGCGAATGATTTGCATTATCCATAAGCTATTACGGAATCTTTACAACATCTCACAAAATAATCAGAGTCAGAAGCAAAAGAGTCAACCACACACATGCAAAATTGAATTAATAAACCAACAGAATTTACTTGAAACAAAATATATTAATCTCAAATAAATCAGAATCTGGATAAGACAAAATCCTGGGTCACATCGCCCAAAATACAAAGTAATCATCCAAGTACTCAAAATAAATTATTCAAAGCAACAATAATAGCAATACTAATAAGTAAGAAATTCAGCACTAATATCTCATTTCGCCAATACCGTCGGGCAGCTGACCATCCTGATCTGTAATTAATAATTACATGAGAAGGAAAGAGAAAATAAGTACCCATCAATTGCAAGTTACGGACCACTTATAATATAGGATACAAGTACATGAGAAAACTAACAAATAGCATGGAATAATGCATCAACAGTAATAACTAGCATGAATCCATAAAACAAAGTCAACTAGAATGGTATACTAATAGTATCGATGAATGTGTCAAGTATAGTGTCATATGGCAACTAACAGTGTTCTGCAACAGTAAGCTCAGTATATCAGTATAACATTATAACAGTATCAGTTCAACAGTATCAGTCTAACAGTATCAGTCTTATGTTCTTACAGTTTTGTGTGTATTACTAGCTAGGTAGCACTTCATGCACCCCCAAATATAACACATGGTTGCTACAACAAACAGTTTCGATTTTAGATTTCATAGTGGACCATAATGGGGCAGTGTACTCAGGTATCAGTAACAGTAGCAGTAGCAGTAAAAGTAACAGTAACAGTAGCAGTAAAAGTAACAGTAACAGTAACCGTATGGAACACTAGTTCCCTTCCAAGTACACGTTTCCATATTTTCCACTACTAGATCTTCCCTAAAGAAATCCCGGCTTGATCAATTTTATTATGGTTATCAACAGGCATGATAGTACATGAAATAGTGTCAAACTAACATGGTATAATCAGTATTAGGTTCAGGAAAATAAATAAATAATCATAGATGATATACGGTCACATAAACGAGCAAAATAGTGTATGTTCATATTCAGGACAGCATGACAGTACAGTACTAAAACAGTGATTCCTGTTACTACAGAAATCCAAATCTGAATCCATTGAAGAATCTGGAAAATAGACTTCTACATGAATCCAGAGATTATATATAAGCCATATAGTATTTCACAAAATCATAACTCAAAACTGATTTGAATCCAGAAAATACGTTCAGCCAGAAATTAGTAAATCGAATTCTCAGTCAGAAAAACAACATTAAAACTCCTCGAATAAATCCAAGAAAAATTTGGGGTAGTCCCCAATATGTATAGTATCAGAAAATAAAATTTCATAATATTCCAGTAAAATTAGTTTAGTCAACAAAAATCACAAAACATCAAGAAACGATAGTTTGGCAAATCTGGAATTCCCAATACTGCTGTACGAGAACTGTGATATCTCGCAAAACGTGAAACGAAATCCAAATCCTTCAAAGGGAGATGAAAATAGACAAAATAGGATAACTTTCATATTTCATAAATATTTTCCATACAGTAGAAGGAAATAGGGTGAAAATACAAATCTTTGCGGAACAGCGAGCAAAATACAGCAAGCATAGCTTTCATAAACAAGCATGAAACAGCATATAAAACTCATCAATAAAATTCACCAAAATTCTGAGTAATCCTTAGATAGGTTTAGAAGTATCGTGCAAAGGTTCAGATCAAAATAATATAATTAAGACTAGTATCAAAATAGTTTAATCATCATAATCATCAAGAACGAAATCTGGAAATAGAATAAACCTTTGTAGTAAAATAGCCATAACTCACTCATACGAAAACGAAATCGATAAGGTTAGAGATTTTCGAAAGAAAACAGATTTACCTACAATTCATGTCTAATACAAAAATTAAGAATTCTGACCTTAATATGGTCTAAAATACAAATCAAAACTGATCATCGACAATTACAAATTTTTTTCTTGAAAACAAAACCAACATAAATCATACGTAACTTGTTCCAATCACAATCAAACATGGTATAGAGTCTACTAAGTGTCCAAATATCATGAAATAGAGTATATAATATATTCACAACCATCATATCACATGGATCTCATCAAACACATAATTTCACCTAATTATCTCACATATATGAATAGATCAAGAACGATCAAACGTAGTTGTTTTCATGTCGATTTTGTGTCGTGAGGCAGCTATTGTCAAATAGCACAATAGAGACAAAACCCATCAAAGATAACACACACACGAGTTGTCTCTAGAATCCAACTACACTATAAGCGGTATTTTTGACCTGTATCACACAAAGAAATTAGAGTACTAGTTACTTGCCTTAACCGAAGACGAAAACGAAGAACACCAAGAATAACGGGAACGGATCCCGGCAACGAACAAAATCCATGAATGAAAATCCACGAATCAACGAACAACTCGCACGTGCAAACTCCAACACGTGTAAACCCAAGATCTAAGAGAGAGAGCAAGGGCATCGGGGGGGGGTCGACTGGCTGCTGCTGTCGTCGACGACGGATGACCTAGGGACGGGAGAATGAGAGGATGAGGTGGAGAGAGGGTGGATGCTCGGGCGTTGGGGTGATCGGCTAGGTGAAGTCGATCGGCAATGGGGAGATGGGTTGGTCGGGATGCAGGGGTGATCGGTCGATGGGTGCACAGGCCGAAGGTGGGGTTCGGTCGATTGGGGTTAGGCGCAGTCGTGGAGAGAGAGGGAGGTCGGTGAGGGAGAGTTAGGGTTAGGGTTTAGTTGAGAGGATGAGAGATTATATAGGGTTGGGTATTAGGGTTTGTAGTAGGGTATGGGTATTGGGTATTTGGGTTTAATTGGGTCCAATAGGAGTAATAATAGGATTTGTTTAATATGAGGTGATTAGGATACAATTTGTATAGGGTTCAAAATAGGATTGTAGGCAAATTTGGCTTTGGTGATCAATTGGGGATAAATCAATAGGATTAGGACTAGGGTAGCAAACCAAAATACCATGAACACCCAAGAGCAAAAATAAAGAGAACAAGAATCCAATAAAGAGAAAAAACAACAATCGATGGAGAATGAAGCAAAAAAGACGAACAAATCAAACACAAGGAGCTCAAAATGAAATAAAATGAATATATATTGAAAACAACTCCAATATACGGTCCAAGAAAAATACATGTTGCGCCCCGATTTCCAACACTGGGAAACCGTGACACGAGCCAAGACCTTTTATTCAATTAGTCACAATACACAGAAAAACAGGAGAATTTAAAACTTTTTATTCAATACACAAAGTGTTACAAGTCTGAATATTGTACAACTGTAATACCTTACAATAGAGTTACAATATTACCTTTACATTTCTAAGTATTACAACATTCAACATCTTACATCAGAGTACTTCTCAACTAATGCATAATCAATACATATACTGCAGCGGAACTAAACATAACACTGACTCCTTGCTTTCCTTGCCTTGAGTCCTCCTGAATTTCGCCTTTGTACTTCGGCGATCCAGTACCTATGGAAGTGGGGACGTCAGTATTCACTGACGCTTAAAGGCTGATCATATAGCAGCGAATCTCCCAAACAATATACAAAATATAGTAATGGTGTTAGTGCAATTTAAGTGTTCGTGAGTGCTATGGCTAGACTCTAATACAATATTTAAATAGAACTAGGACGCTTCTTATTCTAATGTCAGCAAGTCTCCGAAGCAACATGCAGCCCATACTACATGCGACCCCATCTCAAGCCGTTTCTCCATATATAGGGATTGGAACCCGCGTTATGAACTTCTAATTGTACTCAACCTGTTCCTGACACCTACACGTGGCTAATGAGGTTGCAGATGTGGTCAAGTCGCACTATTGCATTTCGCCAGTGGTGTCTATGTTCGCCACTGCGACCCGGCCAACCGGACCTCTCTCCAAATAGACGAACCCAACGTATCGGGCGTCATTCCAAAATCAACTATAGGGTTTCGCAAGCGCAGGGTAGCGCGAAGCCTACCCTGTGGCACCCTCCGGGGTATCGCAAGCGCAGGACTGCACAATGCATCCTATGGCACCCCCAGCCACGGCACCTCAGGAATTAACAGCGCGAGATACGCAACCCGTGTCCTCAACTTGTGAGATGGCACCGTACGTATCCCTTTGACGGGAAGGTACAACCCAATACACCACCTATGATCTGGCTCAAGGGACGAGTTAGTGTAAGGGGCCCTCTCTCCTGGCAAAAGGGTTTAAGTAAACTGATCCTTGTAGGTCACTATCCTAATGATGTCCCTGACTCGAACAATCCTAGGGGTGACAATATTATAAACACAACCTGCTAGGCCTTTAATTTAGGCTTCGCAAGACAACTACTAGGCCGCTCAACCTAGATTTACCAGAATCCCTCAGGATCCGGTTCGTGGCTCATCGATCCAAGACTTTGGCCGTGCGAATATACACGCATGCCGCTACCCTAGACTTGGATTCTGTCTATACTCCGGTCCTCGATTAACCTACCCTGGTTAAGATTCGACGGTACACAAGGAGTGACTCCTCCACAGTTTCTTAGGGTAAGAAAACATATGTCTTGATGGTCGATAGCCCTTAGGGTGGTAACATCACCCTAGACGAGCACAACGAACTGTGTACTAGCTAACAAGCTATACACGAGTAACAACCACATACGAGCCAATAAGCTACGTATGAACAATAACTACCTACGAGCCAGGCGGGCCTCGTAGGAGATAACCACGTACATACCAGCGAAATAAGCCGCGTATGAGACCAACAGCTACGCACGGGCCGGTCGGGCTGCGTACGAGACAACTACCTACATACGAGCCAACTAAGCTACGTATGAGACCCACAGCTACATACGGGCCGGTCGAGCCACGTACGAGCATAACCATATGCAAACAACCATACAGGTAATCAATCCTAGAAGCAACCAAACGTGCTTACTAACAAACTTGGTCATCTAATATTAGAAGCAACAGAGGGATCTACCAATAGTCTATGATCAGTATTCTACTAAGGAAGAATCCGAAGGAGACATAACAGCCTTTATCGGACTAACTATCATTAGTGGTCTTCCTAATCCTTATTACTTCAACCTATAGCGCCTTAAGTACGACGCACAATTGCAAGCATCTTCCTACGACAATCTAATCATATAACACAACCACTCACCATGATACTCCTAAGTATGAATATGATTAATGCTTGTGCTCATATCGAGCTTAAGCATAAAAATCACTACGACCTAGACATAAAGCCCACTATAGTCAAGCGAGCGTAAAACTTACTACTTATCTTGACAAATCGCCATAACCCAAGCATGGATAGATAACTAATATAACATACAACATTCCAAGGTATAGTAGGTATTCTAACATTACTCCTATAACGTTCTAAGCATGTATTACTTTAGCATGGTGTAGAACATAACATAAGATCACTACAACTAGCCATGGGTAGTTCCTTTACTCTAAGTATGAGTATCATAGTATGGATGTCATGATCAATAATTAGCATGATACCTACTTACTTAGCATGAATCATGATCATCTACTAACATAGCATGAACAACACTTATCTAAGCATGGGTACCATGTAAACATGAGTATTCATATAACCTAGCATGGTATACAACTTACTCACAATCTAAACTAGCATGACATACAACTTACTTATAATTAAGCTAGCATGGCATACAACTTACTTGTAGTTAAGCTAGCATGGCATATCTATAATTTAAACTATCATGGTATATCACATACCTACAATTAAACTAGCATGATATATCACTTGCCTACAATTAAGCTAACATGGTATATCACATACCTACAATTAAACTAGCATGGTATGCAACTTTTCTACTACCATCCAAGCATGAATCTTTATTAAGCATAAATAACTACTAAACATGAATGTTTTACTAAACATGGGTAACTACTAGTATGAACATTCAACATTCCTAAGTATGTATATATATATACTTCTAACATGGTAAGTAATTTTATCATGGATCCTACAACATTCTAAGCATAAGTAGATTAATCGAAGCATGGTAGGAATTTTAGAATTAATCCTACAACATTCTAAGCATAATGAAATTAATCCAAGCATGGTAGGAAACTCTTAGATTGATTCCTACAACAGTCTAAGCATAAATGAGTGGATCTAAACATGGTAGGAAACTCTTAGATTGATTCCTACAACATTCTAAGCATAAATGAGTGGATCTAAATATGGTAGGAAACTCTTAGATTGATTCCTACAACATTCTAAGCATAAATAGATTAATCTAAGCATGGTAGGAATTTTAGAATTAATCCTACAACATCCTAAGCATAAATAGGCTAATCTAAACATGGTAAGAACTTTAGAATTTGTCCTACATCATTTTAATCATGAAATAGCATTCCTAAAACATGATGGGTAATTTTAGGAAGCATACTACAACATTTTAAGCTTAAAAATATAATAGGTAGCCTTAGTAAGAAACCTACAACACATATGTCATTCCTACATATGATAGGCAATTTTAGAAATACTCCTCCAACATTCTAAACATCATAAGTATGCTAGGATATTTTTAGAAACAATCCTACAACATTTCAAGCATGATAAGATATTTTTTGAAACAATCTTACAACATTTCAAGCATGATAAGATATTTTTTGAAACAATCCTACAACATTTCAAGCATGATAAGATATTTTTAGAAACAATCCTACAACATTTCAAGCATGATAAGATATTTTTAGAAACAATCCTACAACATTCTAAACATAAAGCATGGTAGGATACTTTTAGAAACAATCCTACAACATTTCAGGTATGAAAGCATGATAGGATATTTTTAGAAAACATCCTACAACTATCTAAGCATAAAAACATGAAGGAATATTTTTAGAAGATATCCTATAACTATTTAAGCATGAAACATGAAGGAATATTTTTAAAAGATATCCTACAACTATATAAGCATGAAACATGAAGGGATATTTTTAGAAGATATCCTACAACTATCTAAGCATGAAACATGAAGGGATATTTTTAGAAAATATCCTACAACATTCTACTACTACTACTACTCCTATTTTAATTAAAAGCACAACATACAACTATCTACCATTACTACTACTTTATTTAATCAACCATACTACTACTATCTTATTAATCAACATACTATTACTACTTTATTTAATCAACATGCTACTACTACCTCATTTAATCACATACTACTACTTTATATTTTAGCATGCTACTACTTAGTTGCTTACTAGTCTTTATTATTACTAGTGATAAAAGAAAAGATCATTTTTATTTTACTTTACTCTACAACTAGTAAATATGAAAGAAAAGTTCTTTTTCATTTATTTCTACAACTAGTGATTAAAAGAAAAGATCTTTTTAATAGCTACAACTAGTGATTTAATAAAAAGAGAAGATCTTTTTAATCTACAACTAGTGTTTAGTAAAAAAAGAAAGATCTTTTTAATTCTACAACTAGTGATTAATAAAAAGAGAAGATCTTTTTAATCTACAACTAGCGTTTAGTAAAAAGAGAGATCTTTTTAATTCTACAACTAGTGATTAATAAAAAAAAGAGAAGATCTTTTTAATCTACACTAGTGATCAATAAAAAGAAAAGATCTTTTTATTCAATAAAGAAAATTACAACAACATATGCTTATTTATTATTAGTCCAAGTTCCATAAAAGTCCTACAACCAACAATGGTTGTAAAAATGTTCATATGCCAATTCCTACAAGTCCTACAACCCTCAATCGGTTGTATGTTCAAGTCATATGCAATATGTGAATCTTTTGTCCAATAACAACATAAACAACACTACAATAATAAAGATGTGATCTTTATGTGTTTTAGTAGGTTCTACTACTACTTTCTTACTTTCTTTTATTTATCACAACATTCACACACCCATTCACAAGAACAAACCAAAAAAAAAAAAAAAACAAAACAAGAAGGTAGAAGGAGAAGTCAAACAACAAAACAAACAAACAAACAAACAAACAATCAAACAAAGAAGTGTGAAGAAACCCCCACCTTAGCCTTTTTTTTGGAAGGACTAGGCTTGCTACCTTCTCCTTCCCCTAGCTTTTTAGAACTCCTAAGAACCCTACAATAAAAACTCTCTTTTGTTAGTATGAGACCTCTCTATCTTTTCCTTTCTTTCTTTCTTTCTTTCTTTCTTTTGTTTTCTAAAATGAGAGAAGGAGGAGAAGGAGGGGATATTTATAGGAGGAGAGAAGGGTGGATATTTGCAATGTGCACCCACACAAATGTACAAAACCATTCCATCTTTTGGGGGCCGGCCATGCCCTAAGGGGGGGGGGGAGGGGTATGGTGTAGGCTTGGTGAGGTGGAGGGATAAGGATTCTAGAAGGGTTTTAACACTTCTCATGCATACAAACTCTAAATTAAACCCCCTAATCAAACCTTAATCTTCTAATTAAGTTCCCATGACAAGGGTTAGTATATTGACCAAAAGTATATACTACATACTTGTATGATGTACTAAGTACCATACAATTGTATGTATGTGTACATGTATGTGTATATTTAAAATCCTCATAAAATTTCCATAAAATAGTTTAATTTAGAAAATAATAGTAAAATAAATTTTATTATTAATTCGGAGGGTTGCGCTATCAATTTGATGCGCTTCGGATGCACACCGACCGATAGATGCGCGTAAACACTGTTTGTGGGCAACCCGGCGAAAAATCACCAAAATGATCTGATTTTGGAATTAAAATAAAATAATAATAAAATAATAATAAAATAGTAATTTATATGAGTTAATATCCGTCCGGGATATTACAATACAAGAGAGTACCAATATCAAGAAGAAGAAAAATACATCAAAAATACGAAAAACAAAAAATAGGGGTTACAATCCTACCCACCTAACAAAAAGAATTTCGTCATCAAAATTCAAAGAGAAGATACTGTTGATTCTTGATTTTGATGATCACAACACACTGCACATGTATCTATGCTAAACTTACAGGTGCTATACACAAAGAACTTACTTCTATACAGCTGAACAAATGATCAAGCATAAAAGCTCAAGATAAAAGACAATGGCCAAAGCTTCACTCAAGACTCAAGATTCAAGACTCAAGACTTCAAGCTCAAATGTGTCAAATTGTTGTGTCTTGTAAACATTGTATTTTTACTTTTGTTGAGTCTTAGTCTGATTGTAAAGCCTTGTCATACACACATACACTCACAATTTCATAATGTGTGTTTTTCAAAAACCTCAAAAAGAGTCAAAATAGTTTGAAGTAATTTAACTGTTGGGTACCAGTCGACTGATACCTCTGGCAGTCGACTGGCAGTACAAAACTGTTTAAATTTATTCAAACTCTGACCAGTCGACTCATATGGCAACCCAGTCGACTGTTCGAGTGCTTTTGACCGTTTTCTGTTTTCAAAATCGAATTTTCAAAATCAAAAGCTTTAAGATCCGTTGGTTGACAGTTGGAATAACTGTCTCCCAACGTCCAGGAGATCTAACTCTATAAATAGAGTTCAGGATCTCACTGAAAAGATCTTATAACATACTTTCTAAGATCCGAGCATTCTTTGAGAAATTTTAAGTGAAAAAGTGAGAAATAGCTTTCAAGTTTAAATCCTCTGGTTCTCTACACTCAGTCCAGTATAACAACGATTTCGTTCTGGACTGGGTATAGAAGTCGACCTTGTTTTAGCCACGTGCAACAACACAATACACCAACAAGGCTATAGGTTGACTGTAAAGTTTTTCTTGTTTCTTTTTGCTCTCGGTTGGAGAGTGGTTTAGACTCTAGGTTGTAGAGTCAGTTTGTTTCACTCTTAGTGGTAGAGTGGGTCTGCTTTCTCTGGTTGAGAGAAAGGTCTACGGGTTAGACAAGGTTGTTGTCTTAACGCCGTAGGGTATTCTTGTAAACTTGTTTTTCAAGAATAGTGAAAATCTCAAGTGGGTTGCTTGGGGACTGGATGTAGGTCGGAAGGACCGAACCAGAATATATCTTGTGTACTGTGTGATTGGTTGTCTTGATCTTGCATTTACTTTTGTTTATTTAAGTTCTGTAAAACTTGTCTGGACAGTCGACTCCTTGCACTATCAGTCGACTGGTCAGCCTCGTATAAGTTGTACTTTCATTGTGTCTTCAGTCGCCTGTCTCATCTATAAGTCGACTGCACAGAGTTGTTGTATTTGCTTTAATTTGGTCATATCAGTCGACTGGTTCACAACCAAGTCGACTGTACCGAAGAAAATTTCCGTAGTTTTTTACTAACACTATTCACCCCCCCTCTAGTGTTTGTTGTCTCGCCTACACGATCCAACACTCGGTATCAGAGCAAGGTTACAGGCTATGGCAACTACTTCAAATACAAATCAGTACCATGAAGGCCAATCTACACAACGGCCACCGCTATTCGATGGAACTAACTACAATTATTGGAAGTGCCGAATGAGAATCTACCTCCAATCAATCAACTAAGAGATATGGCAAATGACAGAGACGGAATACACTGCTCCTACTATTCCATATGCACAATGGAATGATGATCAAAAGAACCAAACGATGAACAATGCCAAAGCAATGAATGCTTTATTTTGTGCACTCACAGAGGAAGAATTCAACCGTGTATCCAATGCTACAACTGCACATCAAATCTGGCATACACTTGAGGTAACACATGAAGGAACAAATAAAGTTAAAGAGTCTAAAATCTCTGTTGTTGTTCACAGGTTTGAGACGTTCCGAATGAAGGACAATGAGACTGTATCCGAGATGATCACCAGATTTACTGATATCACTAACTCTCTTGTGGCAATTGGAAAGACTTACACTCAAGCAGAGATGGTTAGAAAAGTCTTACGTGCACTCACTCCAGAATGGGAGAAGAAGACCACGACAATAGAGGAAGCAAATGTGTAACGCCCCGAATCCCAAATACACTGAATTCGAGATGTTCTACAGGATCTTTTCACTTTCTTTAGTACAATTTTACAGGAAAATTAAAACTTTTCATCATACATCAGAGATTACATCAATATTACACTTTTCTCTTGCACAGCGGAAGTAAAAAAATACAACAATTGAATAAAAGTACAACAGCATGGTATAATCTTTAAGCATCCATTCCTCTTTAATCTTGAACAAGTCATTTACCTGCATATAAGACTGTGGATACGTCAGTTTATTCAACCGACGAACATTATACACGGCCATCCTCTCTATGCCGGAAATAGGATAACTTAACTTTCCATATTTAACAAACACAAACTTGTCACAATTCAAACTAAGGGGACTACCCTATTGATATCGTGTTGTGATTGTGCACTTAATCCTTAATGCATTTATTTATGTTACATGACACTAATGCGCACTTGTTCGGATTCTATGCATCCCATACTACATAGGTCCGAGGGCAAGCCCTTATTCGTTTTTCATCTTTGTAGGGTTCAATCCCCCGTTATGATTTAATCTACTACTGTAATTACGGTAAGTATCCTAGATGTTTTCTGACCTACGAACTCATGTCTAGGAACTCTGGAGGGAATCCCATCGATGACATGACTCATCATGCAGACATCCTGTGGTAATTCAGCTCTCACCATAGACATGACACCACCCGTAGTCTTCAAACATCCCACGAGCATCGCCACCGGGACGGTACTCTGGAGCAGCATCCTCACCCAGACTCATCATGGGAATTCCTGGGATACGCTCTCGCCGCTACCCAGGGCCCTCATACTCAATGTTTTTCTCTTACTTTCATCACATCTTCACTATGTACTAGTCCTTAGTTTTATTAAAAATCATGAACAAAATTAATCTCTAGAGTTAGCCTCTCCATCAACCGGACTTATTCATTCACCTCATCATGACCAACCTTGGTCTAATTTCATTGCATTTCATTTCTCAATGCCGGGGAGACTTAGCTACTCTATTTCAAATTTCATTTCACAATCTTCAACTTATAAATTTTCCATGTTGAGTTCTCATACTCACATGTATATTCTCTTTTCAATTCATGATTTCACTTTTGTTCACAAGTCCATCATTGCACATAAATTGCATATACTTATCAATTATCACATCACAATAATTCCACATTACTAAACAATATGCACACTTCATATATTGTTCCACAAGTGAGAAAATAATTGCATCATGTCACATAACCACATTTCTTTTTGCCAAATCAACTCTTAATGCGTCAATTCACTTATTCTTTCAAGTTATAATTTCATATCAATAATCCATTTAGAACCATATGTCTATTTCTGCATTTTAACTACAAACCATAGTTAAATTCATTCAAATAATCCCCAAACTATTTTTAGAAAGTCCCTTACATTTTTAGGAGAATATACATATTTTTTTCATAATTTTTCGATACATAAAACTTCCAAAAAAATATTTTTTCCATCTTGCCGATAGCAAGATTCGAACCCAGCACACCACCGACACAGCCCAGAGCACAGGCCACAAGGCCGGTTTGTGCAACAGTATAAAAGGCAACTGAGAGCTATAAATGCTCTCAGTCCGCTGATTAATCATTTTGAAAGAACTAAACAAAAATATTGTTGATCCTGGGATTCGAACCGGTCACGGCAGAGAACCCAACGTGACGCTGTGACCACTCGAGCTACATGCTCAGGTTGTTACAGTGTGCGTTAAATTCCTTTTAGCCTAATTCCCACTGTTATAAAATTATTTCGATGTTCAACCAAACTTTGTTTCTTATTGCTTTTGTAAAAATTACTGAAAATCTCCAGATCAATTTTCATTCATTTGAATTTCATACCAGTAAGATAAAAATAATTTTTGTACTAATAAATTATATTTTTCACACAAATCAATGAATCATTCATTAAAAACTAATATATTTTTCATTTTCGACATTGCTAAACAATTGATCTCCCAATCTTTTTATTCAAATTTGCTTATAATAATTTACTGTTATTAACTCTTTATTCAACCAACACATATATCTTTAATTTGTCCATACCCATATCATCATAGAGGTCTATTTAGCACATGAATAGGCAAAACTCAACTACTAACTTTATGAGTAGTTTTTTAAAGATAACAAAGTAGTTCCATTAATCAATCTATGTCACAACATATATAATCACTTATTAAATTGCATAATCACATCTCAATCATTCAAGAAATTCACTCTTTTCAATTTAAAGTGTACTCTTTCTCAATCAATTCCATGTTTCAATTTTACAATTAACGAGCGTTCTTATTCATGCATCATGTCTCAATTCATACTAGCAACATTCTTAAGGGAATTTAATCACCATCATTACTACATACTAATAATCATGGATACTTCTACACACAATTTAATTTAATTTAATACTAGAACCACATACAAATTAATCACCACATTTCAATCAATTCATAAACTAACTTCTCAATTAAAGTGTGTTCTTATTAGTATTTTTCATGCATCTTTTTGATAGTTGAATCTAGCATAGATCCCTATGTTAGAAATATGAAATGTTTACCCACCTTGAATGGAGAGAAAATAAACACACAAAGCAACCAAGTCCTTGCAACAAGATGCACCTCCTCCTAGCCGAATGCGCGCACCTCCAAGCCACCAAGCAAACCGAATGCTCCCTCTTGCAATGGCGGCCTCTACTCCTTGGAACAAGCAAGCAATCCCACACAATCTCTCTATCTTTTAACTCACACTATTACTACAATAAGACTATAATTTGGAAGAATATAATTTGCATATGAAAATAGCCATGAGAGGGGGGGTATTTATACTAGAAAACAAGTGAAATGGATGGCTAGGATTGATTAGTTGGTTGAAAGATGGAGGGCCAAGATTAGAGTAGGAGTTATAAAAACTACCCACATCCACATAACCACCTCCATGAACACCATGATCAATTTCAAAACTCCCTCCAAAAGAATGCATGCCGGCCATGAAAAGGGTGTGCAATGCACGTGTACGTGTAGTGCACGTGCATGCAACTAGGCCAAAATTGTACATTTTTAATTTTGTATAAAAATAAATTAGTTATAAAATAGTCTTCTACATGACAAGTTTAAATAAAAAAGAGATTAATCCATGGGCTTTATTTTTGGGCCAAAATAGTTCTTTAAAATAAATAAAATAAAATACATTTGGGCTTTTAAGAAAAAGGCCTTTTTAATTAAATTAAAATAAGGCTTTCTATTTGTTTAAAGAAAGGCTTTTTGTACAAAAAAATAATAATTTGAGAACACCTATTTAAATATTTATACACATCATAATAAAATAATCCAAACAAAATATTGCACGTGCACACTACGTGCAAAATAAATAATTTTTCATTAATTGAAAAATCAGGGTATTACAGCACTCCCTCCTTAGAATAGTTCCGTCTCCGGAACTACAATCAAGAGCGAGGAAACAAAATAAAATAAAACCATACAACACTCACACAAGAACAAAAGATACAAAAATACAATCAAGCAAAAAGCTCAGGATAGTCCTTCGACATCCTCTCCTCAGATTCCCAGGTAGCCTCTTCAACCAAGTGGTTTCTCCAGACTACCTTGACCATCGGTATCGTCTTATTCCTCAAGACTTTCTCTCGACGATCAACAATCTCAACAGGAGACTCGATGTAATTCAGGTCTAACTGCAAACCTTCCGGCACTTCAGGCAAATGATGACTCGGGTCTGGAATATAACCTCTCAGCATAGACACATGAAAGACATTGTGCACCTGAGACAACTCTTCCGGTAATTCAAGCCGGTAAGCAGTTTTCCCGATCCTTTTCAATATCTTGTACGGGCCTATAAACCTCGGGGCTAACTTCCCTCCTTTGCCAAAACGAACCACACCTTTACTGGGCGATACCTTCAGAAAGACGAAGTCACCAACCTCAAACTCAAGGTCCCTTCTCCGGTTGTCTGCATAGCTTTTCTGCCTGCTCTGAGCTTCCACCAACCTTTTCCTGATCAGATCAATCTTCTCAGAAGTTTGCTGTACAAGCTCAGGACCAAACAACTGACGCTCCCCAACTTCATACCAACAAACAGGAGTCCTGCACTTCCTGCCATACAAAGCTTCATATGGCGCCATCCCGATGCTAGCCTGAAAACTGTTGTTGTAGGCAAACTCTACTAAAGGTAAATGCCTTTCCCAACTGCCTCCAAAGTCTAGTATACAACACCGAAGCATATCCTCAAGAATACGGTTGACTCTCTCGGTCCGCCCATCGGTTTGCGGATGAAAAGCAGTGCTGAAATCTGTCTTGCTACCCAAAGCTGTCTGAAGACTCCTTCAGAAATGCGAAGTAAACCACGCATCTCAATCAGACACAATAGTTGACGGAACGCCATGAAGTCTGACAATCTCACCAACATACATCTCAGCTAACTTGTCCATCGAAGCAGTGAGTTTTATCGCCAAAAAGTGAGCGGACTTGGTAAGTCGATCGACTATAACCCAAATCGCATCATTGCCTTTAGAACTCTTAGGCAATCCCGTGATGAAATCCATACTGATGTTATCCCACTTCCATTCCGGAATAGGTAACGGCTGTAATAGACCTCCGGGTCTCTGATTTTCGGCTTTGACTTGCTGACAAACCTCACACTTCGCGATAAATTCAGCCACATCCCGCTTCAAACCTGACCACCAGAAATGCTGTTTGATGTCCTTGTACATCTTAGTACTCCCAGGATGTACCGACAAAAGAGTAGCGTGCGCCTCCTGAAGAATACTCTCTTTCAGGTCCGCCTGATTTGGAACACACAGCCTATCTCCGAACCACAGCACTCCATCCCTGATTTGAAATCCGAGCAACCTGCCAGCACCAACCTGCTCCTTCATCTCCAAAATATCAGCATCAACTTCCTGACTTGCAATGATCCTAGCATTCAAAGTAGGCTGAAGCCTTAACTGAGCCAAAGATGCTCCCAATCCTTGCAAGACAACTTCAATACCTGCTCGATCCAACTCCTCAATCAGATGCCTCTGAGTTGTAATCAAACTGGCCAAACTGCTCTTGCGACTAAGTGCATCAGCAACAACATTAGCCTTTCCAGGATGATACTTGATCTCAGGTCGCATATCCTCGAGCACTTCCAACCATCTCCGCTACCTCAGATTGAGATCCCTCTGCTGATATATATACTTCAAGCTCTTGTGGTCCGTGTACATATTCAACTTCTCACCATACACGTAGTGCCTCCATTGCTTCAGGGCAAAGATAATCGCGGCCAACTCTAGATCATGAGTCGGGTAATTTTTCTCATGCGGTCGTAGTTGTCTAGACCCATAAGCGATTACTCTTCCCTCTTGCATTAAGACACAACCAAGCCCACGATGTGAAGCATCGCTATAAACATCATACTCAACACCTGCTCTAGGCAAAGCCAAAATAGGTGCAGTAGTCAGCCTATCTTTCAACTCCTGAAAGCTCGCCTCACATTGCTCAGTCCACTTGAAGCTCACATTCTTCTTGGTCAGTCCAGTAAGCGTTACAGCTATCTGAGCATAACCTTGAATGAATCTCCTATAGTATCCAGTCATCCCAAGAAAACTTCTGACTTCCTTCACTGTAGTAGGCCTAGCCCAATCTCTCACTGCCTCTATCTTCTGAGGGTCAGTTGCCACTCCCTCCTTAGAAAGGATGTGACCTAGGAATGCCACTTCAGATTTCCAGAAATCACACTTGGATAACTTGGCATACAACTTCTGCTCTTCCAACTTCTGCAAAATTGCTGCCAGATGCTCGGTGTGCTCCTCCTCTGACTTGGAGTACACGAGAATATCGTCGATAAACACCACGACGAAAGAATCAATAAACGGCCTTAGAACTCTATTCATCAAGTCCATGAAGATTGCGGGTGCATTCGTCACTCCGAATGGCATAACTAAGAATTCGTAATGCCCATGCCGAGTTCTAAACGCAGTTTTGTGCACATCTTCAGCTTTCACTCGAACTTGGTGGTAACCTGAACGAAGATCTATTTTTGAGAAAACAGCTGCTCCTTGCAGACGATCGAACAAATCATCAATCCGAGGAATAGGATACTTATTCTGAACAGTGACCTTATTCAGCTCCCGGTAATCGATACACATTCTCATCGATCCATCCTTCTTCTTTACCAAAAGCACTGGTGCTCCCCAAGGTGACGCACTAGGTTGAATAAAGCCTTTCTCCAACAGTTCCTCAATCTGCCGTTTCACCTCATCCTGTTCTGCTGGAGCCATCCTATACGGTGCCTTAGAAATGGGTGCACTTCCCGGTTGAACAGTGATGCTGAACTCTACATCACGATGCGGGGGTAAACCAGGAAAATCTTCCAAGAACACTGTCGGATAGTCCCGAACCACAGGAATCCCTTGCACTTCCACAGGAGTCTCTTCCTTGCGGATAGTTGCCACCAGCTTAGAACACTTCTTCTTCCCTTGGAACGTGACTTCAGGTCCACCTGGAGCCTTCACTGTTACCGTCTTGGTCTTACACTCGATGCTTGCGCTGTACACTGACATCCAATCAATGCCAATGATAACATCGACTCCCAAGATAGTCAGCTCGATCAGATCAATGCCAAAGATTCTATCTCCAATCACAATCTCGCAATCAGCATAATACCGATCAGTGGTCAAAGTTTTCCCTGACGGAGTAGCTACTGCTAAGATCTTGCCTGGAAAAATCTTCGGTTCAACTCCAACACTTTAGCAAATTTTGGAGACACAAAAGTATGAGAGGATCTAGTATCGAACAATACAATAACTTTCATTCCATTAAGATAGAGTTCGCCTGTTACATAATACACACCATTACATAACAGTCTCACTAAACAACGGGAAAAGAAATGAAAAAACTCTAAACACCAGCCCTCGCACCAGAGATGACCTGATCTGCCTCATCAGCATCAGCTTCCGTCAAGGCAAATACTCGCCCTGATTGGTACGGCCTCTTCCCAGCCTGCTGCGTTGGTGCATTGCTATTTCCACTCTGTAGTTTGGGACAGTGAGATTTGTAATGCCCCGTTTCACCACAGTTGTAGCAAGTCACCGCAGGAGGTCTCATCACATTGTTTCCAGGTCCTCCAGCCACACCAACAGCGTTCGCCCCTGTCGGTTTGAACCTCTGTGCAGATGGTTGTCCCTTGAAACTCCCTGAATGTGAAGGCCTCTTACCAGACTGTCAGTTGTTCCTCCGGTTCTGAACAACTTGGAACTGCTCCATATCCGCCTCCGTCGCTGCTGCCCTCTTCACCAACTTGTCGAATCGCCTGATACCAAGGGGTATCATCCGGGACCTCAAGCTCGGCCTCAGACCATGCTCGAACTTGCGAGCCTTCTCAGCTTCATCCATCACCAGTTCTGGAGCATACCTAGAGAGCTGAGTAAACTTTGTCTCATACGCTCTCACCGACATGCTGCCTTGCTGAAGTGACAGAAACTCCATCGCCTTCTTCTCCTGGACGTCGGAGGAGAAATAGTGACTACGGAATTCTTTCAGAAATTCTTCCCAGCCAAGCACTATGCATCCCATGGTCCTCTTCATGGATTGCCACCAAACCGCTGCATCCTTCTCCAGCTGCAAAGTCGCCAACTTGACCTTGCTACCCTCAGGGGTCTCCAATACCTCAAAGATCGTCTCCACTTGACGGATCCAGTTGTCAGCCGCATCTGGGTCTGACTTTCCCTCGAATACAGGTGGTTTCATTCTCTTGAACGATTCCACTAGCTTAATCGCCTCGGGCACTGGATTCGCCGGCCCCCTTCCTTGGTTCTGAGCCACTGCATTAAGCGTCCGGTAGACCCTTGCAAGTTCAGTCTCTAGATCCAACCCTTCCCCATTCCTAGCTCCTCTTCTCGACATATTCTGATGCAAAAGATCCATCAAATTCGAAGTATATGACAAGAATTTAAACCAACTTGCATTTCATTGAATTCCAAAGTTTATACATTCGAATTTAAAAAACATTTTTGATATCAGAATGAAAGAAATAGAAGCTACAACACTCTAACTCCTACGGGTCCTCTTCGCTGCTCGAAGTTCTTCCCGCAGTTCTTCAACCTTATCCTTAAGCACATCAGTCAGGTTCTTTCTCTTTTCAAGTTTCCATACCCGGTGACTGAGAACAGAAAAGTCGTCCTTCCGTTTCGCCAGCTGAGCCTCCAACAATCTGACTCTCTCTCGCAGTGTCTCTACCTGCTTCTGAAGAGAAGTCACAAGACCACTTGGAACTGGTTCTTCTTCTTCGTCAGAAGAAGAGTCATCAGATGAATCCGAAGGTGGGTTGATCTCTCGGGATTCAGGCCATTCTTCACCGTCAGAATCTGCTTGCCCTGGATAGTACTCATCCTCGGAATTTGCCTGTCCAGGATGGTACTCTTCCTCAATGATATGCCAGTCGTCGCCTCTAGCAGGGTCGAAGTGATCAGCCATCTTAGAAATAGAGAGGAAGAAGCATAAATCTTAGAGCAACACACATATAAGTCACTTACATTTAAATATCTAGACTCAAACACACACTCTAATGTCCACATCTAGGGTGTCGTTCCCTATAAATTTGTACAAGTGTGAAAAGCATAGAAAGCGTGGCTCTGATACCATTCTGTAATGCCCCGAATTCCAAATACACTGAATTCGAGATGTTCTACAGGATCTTTTCACTTTCTTTAGTACAATTTTACAGGGAAATTAAAACTTTTCATCATACATCAGAGATTACATCAATATTACACTTTTTTCTTGCACAGCGGAAGTAAAAAAATACAACAGTTGAATAAAAGTACAACAGCATGGTATAATCTTTAAGCATCCATTCCTCTTTAATCTATAACAAGTCATTTACCTACATATAAGACTGTGGGTACGTCAGTTTATTCAACCGACGAACATTATACACGGTCATCCTCTCTATGCCGGAAATAGTATAACTTAACTTTCCATATTTAACAAACACAAACTTGTCACAATTCAAACTAAGGGGACTACCCTATTGATGTCGTGTTGTGATTGTGCACGTAATCCTTAATGCATTTATTTATGTTACATGACACTAATGCGCACTTGTTCGGATTCTATGCATCCCATACTACATAGGTCCGAGGGCAAGCCCTTATTCGTTTTTCATCTTTGTAGGGTTCAATCCCCCGTTATGATTTAATCTACTACTGTAATTACGGTAAGTATCCTAGATGTTTTCTGACCTACGAACTCATGTCTAGGCACTCTGGAGGGAATCCCATCGATGACATGACTCATCATGCAGACATCCTGTGGTAATTCAGCTCTCACCATAGACATGACACCACCCGTAGTCTTCAAACATCCCACGAGCGTCGCCACCAGGGATGGTACTCTGGAGCAGCATCCTCACCCAGACTCATCATGGGAATTCCTGGGATACGCTCTCGCCGCTACCCAGGGCCCTCATACTCAATGTTTTTCTCTTACTTTTATCACATCTTCACTATGCACTAGTCCTTAGTTTTATTAAAAATCATGAACAAAATTAATCTCTAGAGTTAGCCTCTCCATCAACCGGACTTATTCATTCACCTCATCATGACCAACCTTGGTCTAATTTCATTGCATTTCATTTCTCGATGCCGGGGAGACTTAGCTACTCTATTTCAAATTTCATTTCACAATCTTCAACTTATAAATTTTCCATGTTGAGTTCTCATACTCACATGTATATTCTCTTTTCAATTCATGATTTCACTTTTGTTCACAAGTCCATCATTGCACATAAATTGCATATACTTATCAATTATCACATCACAATAATTCCACATTACTAAACAATATGCACACTTCATATATTGTTCCACAAGTGAGAAAATAATTGCATCATGTCACATAACCACATTTCTTTTTGCCAAATCAACTCTTAATGCGTCAATTCACTTATTCTTTCAAGTTATAATTTCATATCAATAATCCATATAGAACCATATGTCTATTTATGCATTTTAACTACAAACCATAGCTAAATTCATTCAAATAATTCCCAAACTATTTTTAGAAAGTTCCTTACATTTTTAGGAGAATATACATATTTTTTTCATAATTTTTCGATACATAAAACTCCCAAAAAAATATTTTTTCCATCTTGCCGATAGTAAGATTCGAACCCAGCACACCACCGACACAGCCCAGAGCACAGGCCACAAGGCCGGTTTGTGCCACAGTATAAAAGGCAACTGAGAGCTATAAATGCTCTCAGTCCGCTGATTAATCATTTTGAAAGAACTAAACAAAAATATTGTTGATCCTGGGATTCGAACCGGTCACGGCAGAGAACCCAACGTGACGCTGTGACCACTCGAGCTACATGCTCAGGTTGTTACAGTGTGCGTTAAATTCCTTTTAGACTAATTCCCACTGTTATAAAATTATTTCGATGTTCAACCAAACTTTGTTTCTTATTGCTTTTGTAAAAATTACTGAAAATCTCCAGATCAATTTTCATTCATATGAATTTCATACCAGTAAGATAAAAATAATTTTTGTACTAATAAATTATATTTTTCACACAAATCAATGAATCATTCATTAAAAACTAATATATTTTTCATTTTCGACATTGCTAAACAATTGATCTCCCAATCTTTTTATTCAAATTTGCTTATAATAATTTACTGTTATTAACTCTTTATTCAACCAACACATATATCTTTAATTTGTCCATACCCATATCATCATAGAGGTCTATTTAGCACATGAATAGGCAAAACTCAACTACTAACTTTATGAGTAGTTTTTTAAAGATAACAAAGTAGTTCCATTAATCAATCTATGTCACAACATATATAATCACTTATTAAATTGCATAATCACATCTCAATCATTCAAGAAATTCACTCTTTTCAATTTAAAGTGTACTCTTTCTCAATCAATTCCATGTTTCAATTTTACAATTAACGAGCGTTCTTATTCATGCATCATGTCTCAATTCATACTAGCAACATTCTTAAGGGAATTTAATCACCATCATTACTACATACTAATAATCATGGATACTTCTACACACAATTTAATTAAATTTAATACTAGAACCACATACAAATTAATCACCACATTTCAGTCAATTCATAAACTAACTTCTCAATTAAAGTGTGTTCTTATTAGTATTTTTCATGCATCTTTTTGATAGTTGAATCTAGCATAGATCCCTATGTTAGAAATATGAAATGTTTACCCACCTTGAATGGAGAGAAAATAAACACACAAAGCAACCAAGTCCTTGCAACAAGATGCACCTCCTCCTAGCCGAATGCGCGCACCTCCAAGCCACCAAGCAAACCGAATGCTCCCTCTTGCAATGGCGGCCTCTACTCCTTGGAACAAGCAAGCAATCCCACACAATCTCTCTATCTTTTAACTCACACTATTACTACAATAAGACTATAATTTGGAAGAATATAATTTGCATATGAAAATAGCCATGAGAGGGGGGGTATTTATACTAGAAAACACGTGAAATGGATGGCTAGGATTGATTAGTTGATTGAAAGATGGAGGGCCAAGATTAGAGTAGGAGTTATAAAAACTACCCACATCCACATAACCACCTCCATGAACACCATGATCAATTTCAAAACTCCCTCCAAAAGAATGCATGCCGGCCCTGAAAAGGGTGTGCAATGCACGTGTACGTGTAGTGCACGTGCATGCAACTAGGCCAAAATTGTACATTTTTAATTTTGTATAAAAATAAATTAGTTATAAAATAGTCTTCTACATGACAAGTTTAAATAAAAAAGAGATTAATCCATGGGCTTTATTTTTGGGCCAAAATAGTTCTTTAAAATAAATAAAATAAAATACATTTGGGCTTTTAAGAAAAATGCCTTTTTAATTAAATTAAAATAAGGGTTTCTATTTGTTTAAAGAAAGGCTTTTTGTACAAAAAAAATAATTTGAGAACACCTATTTAAATATTTATACACATCATAATAAAATAATCCAAACAAAATATTGCACGTGCACACTACGTGCAAAATAAATAATTTTTCATTAATTGAAAAATCAGGGTATTACAAAATGACTTGTCACAACTTTTTCTTGAGAATCTTGTAGGCAATCTCATGGCATACGAGGTCCAACTTGAAGATCGAAAGAAGGATACAGAATCACACCAAGCAAAGAAGAAATCATTGGCTTTTAAAGCCATGACAGACTCAGAAGATGAGGAAGAAGATGAAGAGGAGATAGCAATGTTCACTCGAAGATTCAAAAATTTTTTAAAGAAGGGTAAGTTTAATTCTAAAAATAAAGATTCTAATGACCCTCCTATATGTTTCAGGTACAATAAAACAAGACAAATGAAGAAGGATTATCCCCTTGAAAATGCAAAGAACAAGGGAAAACCATCCAACTTCAAAAAGGACACATATTCAAAGAATAAGTTTGCCAAGAACAAGAAGGCCTATCAAGCTACATGGGATGATAGTGATTCTTCTTCCGAAGAAGAAACAGATGAAAACAATGAAGTGGCAACTATGTGCTTCATGGCTTCACAAGATCATGTAAGTAATGACTATGAATCAGAAGATTTACTTGATGCCTTTAATGAAATATTTCAAGAATTGAAAAAAGAAAAGATTAGAGTTAAGAGTCTAGAGAAAGTTAATCAAACACTTTCTCAAGAAAATCTTAACCTTGATAAGGAAGTGAAATCTTTAAATTCTCGCATTGCAAATTTAGATACTGATCTTGAAACTCTCAAAAAGAATTATGAAGAGATATCAAAGAACGTATCTAAGTTTAACAAAGGCAAAGAGAATTTAAATGATGTCCTTCATCATCAAGTAAAATCTAGTCAAAAATATGGTCTTGGTTTTAAAAATTCTTCGGTAAAAGAATCTCCTGCTAAAAACACTAGTAGAAATAAATCAGCATCTATTTCTAGTGTTACACACAAGTTGTATGAATTTTTTGAAAAGCCTAAGGTTGTAAATGTTAGTGATAAAAGCAAGCCTAATGTTCGGTTAAGTCGACTGAACCAATCTACCAGTCTTCTGTCCAGAGGAATTGAATCTTATTCAACGAGATCAAAACCTCATATAAGTCGACCTAGTGTACCATCAAGTCGACTGACTCACATTAGCAGTCCACTGAAGGACACTGTTAAGTCGACTGGACAGAACAAGTTTGTATGGGTTCCAGTCAGCTTAAATCAGAATGATAGAATTGCGTATATTACTTCATATGTATTAAATGTGTGTAATTCTATTAATTATATTCCTTCTTATGGAGGAAGATCAAACTTTTCATGGGTTTGGTTTCCCCCAAACTAATATGTTTTGGACCCAATAAAAAGGGTACCATATTTACCTTGAATTTTTTATAGGTACCCAAGAAAGAACGCTGGATACTAAACAGCGGGTGTTCAAAACATATGACAGGACATGCCAACCTGCTATCCACCATTCAAAGCATAGATGGAGGAACTGTCACCTTTGGTGATAACAACAAAGGCAAAGTCATAGGAATTGCCATGGTCGATAAAACTTCTAACCCAACCATAGAAAATGTATTATTAGTTAGTGGTTTAAAGCATAATCTATTAAGTATTAGTCAGTTATGTGATAAAGGATATAAAATAGTATTTGAAAAAGATGCATGTTTGATTTACGACTCTACTATGCAAAATGTTATTTTTCAAGGTTTTCGTAAAAATAATATTTATGAATTGTGTTTAAATGCAATTGAATGTTCAAATGATTTTTGTTTAATAGCTTCTAACAATGAATCTTGGCTATGGCATAGAAGATTTGGACATGTGAACAGGAAGAATCTCTCAAAATTATCTAAATATAACCTAGTTAAAGGACTGCCAAAACTATCCTTTAAAAAGGATAAGTTATGTGATGCATGTCAACTAGGAAAACAAATCAAATCCACTTTTAAAACAAAAGAAGTAATTTCTACTAGTAGGCCGCTCGAATTAATCCATATGGATTTATTTGGCCCTGCTAGAGTTGCTTCTTTAAATAAAAGTAGATATGTATTTGTTTTAGTAGATGATTTTTCAAGATTCACTTGGACATTCTTTTTAAAACATAAAAATGATGCTTTTGATGAATTTACACATTTTTGTAAACGTATTCAAAATCAAAGATCTCTAACCATAGTCACTATTAGAAGTGATCATGGTGGAGAATTTGAGAATGAAACATTTACAGAATATTGCAACAAGAATTGTATAACACATTCATTTGCATTTCCTAGAGCTTCGCCACAAAATCGAGTGGTTGAAAGGAAGAATAGGACTTTGCAAGAATGCGCACGTACTATGCTTGTTGAAAGCAATTTACCAAAGCAATTTTGGACTGAAGCTGTTGCTACAGCTTGTTATGTTTTAAATAGGATTCTTATAAGACCTAAGCTAAAGAAGACTTGTTATGAGTTGTTTTATAACAAAATTCCTAAAGTCTCTTACTTTAAGACATTTGGTTGTAAGTGTTTTATTCTAAACACAAAAGATAATTTAGACAAATTTGATCTTAGATCTAATGAGGGTATCTTTTTAGGATACTCAAATAAGAGTAAAGCATATAGAATTTTCAATAAGTCTACAATGACTATTGAAGAATCAATGCATGTTACATTCGATGAATCTCTGCCTTCATCAACTTTAAATAAAGATGATGAAATTGATTCATCACCTTTAAATAATGTGATTAAATCTTTAGAACGAACTAGTCTGGCTGATAAGTCGACTGATAAGGACTTACAGTCGACTGATGTAAAGCAGTCGACTGAAGAACCTGTCAAGTCGACTGATCCTATTGTGATATCTTCAACTTTACCAAAATCATTTGTTGAAGTTAAAGATCATCCTCATGACTTAATAATTGGTGACATCTCCCATGGTATTCAAACACGTTCACATGTTAATATGATTTCTCATACAGCATTCTTGTCGAATTTTGAACCGAAAAATATACAAGAAGCTTGTGAGAATGAATATTGGATGAATGCCATGCAAGATGAACTAAACCAATTTATAAAGAATGATGTATGGGATTTAGTTCCTCGACCTCCTGATCAGACTATTATTGGTACCAAATGGGTATTTAAAAATAAGTTAGATGAATCAGGATAAGTTGTTAGGAACAAGGCTAGATTAGTTGCTCAAGGGTATAATCAAGAAGAAGGTATAGATTTTGATGAAACATATGCTCCTGTTGCTAGACTAGAATCTATTCGTATTTTATTATCTTTTGCTTGTTTCATGAATTTTATACTTTATCAAATAGATGTTAAAAGTGCTTTTCTTAATGGGTTTATTAAAGAAAATGTTTATGTTAAACAACCACCAGGTTTTGAACATGAACAATCTCCAGATCATGTTTATAAACTGAAAAAAGGCTTTATACGGTCTTAAACAAACACCTCGTGCTTGGTATGATCGTCTGAAAACTTTTCTTTTAGAAACAGGATTTGAAATAGGTAAAGTAGACACTACATTGTTTATTAAGAGAGTTAAGAATGATATCTTAATCATACAAATATATGTTGATGATATAATTTTTGGTTCTACTAATAATAATCTATGTCAAGAATTTGCTAATACCATGAAAAACGAATTTGAGATGAGTCACATGGGTGAACTCAATTATTTCATTGGACTTCAAATTAAGCAGTCCTCAAGTGGCATATTTATCAATCAAGGAAAATATGCAAAGGAGTTACTCAAACGTTTTAACATGGATAGTACTAGTAGTAAATCCACACCTATGGCTACTACTACTACTCTTGACAAAGATATATTAGGTAAGAGTGTTGATCAAAAACTCTATCGAGGTATGATTGGTTCACTCTTATATATTACTGCAAGTAGACCAGATATTATGTTCAGCGTATGTTTATGTGCTAGATATCAATCTAGTCCTAAAGAGTCTCATTTAAAAGCAGTGAAACGAATTTTAAGACATATTAAAGGCACATCTGAATATGGTTTATTTTATCCATGCACCGATAGTTTTCAACTTCTGTCATATAGCGATGCTAATTTTGCTGGAAGCAAAACTGATCGCAAGAGCACTAGTGGTACATGTCACTTTTTGGGACATTCCCTAGTCTCTTGGTGCAGTAAAAAGCAAAATTCCGTGTCCCTATCAACCACAGAAGCTGAGTATATCGCTGCAAGTTTGGCATGTGCACAAATCATGTGGATGAAACAAACTTTATTAGATTATGGTATTTCATTTGGAAAACCTTCAATTATGTGTGATAATACCAGTGCAATTAATCTATCTAAAAATCCGATTCAACATTCACGTACGAAACATATTGATATTCGACATCATTTTCTACGTGATCATGTTTTAAAAGGAGATATATCTTTAGACTTTATCTCTACTGATAAACAAGTAGAAGACATATTTACCAAACCCCTTAAAGAAGATACTTTCATTAACTTAGGAAGAGAACTAGGAATATGTGATTTTATTGATATTTGTTGAAAATTGTTTCTGTTAGGTCGACTGTGTTCTTGAGTAAGTCGACTGTACTGTATTTTAAAACATACCTATTTTGTTCTCTGACCAGTCGTCTGGTCCTTATACCAGTCGACTGATAAGCAGACATAAAAATTTAGTCTCTTCTCGACTAAGTCGACTGATATACTTTACCAGTCGACTGTCGCGAGTTCAAATATCTTCAGCGACGATTCATCGCAGCTTTTGAGATACAAATCTCTTCACTTTCTTACCCGTGACCTCCATCTCAGCCATCGATCTCTATTCTCTCCATCTCAGCCGTCCATCTTCGGTTAAAAACCCCTTTTCACCGCCCCCTTCTTCACTTTTACCAATCTCAGTTTTTTCCCAAATCTTCAAACCCTAATCTGAGAAGAAGGTGTAGTCGACTCATCCGGTTGCTGTTGCTCGAATCAGTGCTGCTCCTTCTGTCTTTCTTTGGTAAAATCTTTCCTAATCTCTTTTTGTTATGGCTCCTAAACGATCTAAGAGATCTCATGAGGGTAACTCTTCTCAAGATTACTCTCAGTTTTTGTTAAGCCCGGATCTTCTAGAACGTTGGCAATTGATGTGTAGCATTATCATTTTCTCGGGTCAGTTTGTTAACTTTAATGATTTGGATAGGTTTAATCTAGTACCCCTATTCCAAAATTGTAGCCTTTATGAATATCTTTCTCTTGCTAACCAACCCAATTATTATCCACAATTAATCTATCTCTTTTATACAAATATGAGAGTTGTCCAATTAAGAGTTGGAAATGTTGTGATTCGTTCTTCCGTTAAAAATACCAAGATATCTCTTACACCCGAGAGAATCAATCAAGTAATGGGTATTGACAACGAAGGACTTGACTTAGGTGACATAATCCTTGATGACTTTTCTATCTTATCTAAAATGTTCTTACCAAATCAAGGACCCCCAATGACAAGCAAAAATATAACTCCTGTTGCAAAACTAGTTGCTAGAATACTTGCTTATAACATTCTTCCCAAAAGAGGAAGTTATGATCAGTATTCGCTAGAATTGCAACAAGCTGTTTATGCCATTTTTGGTAATATAGCTATTAATTGGGGTCGTGTCATTTTTTCTAAGCTCCAACAACATCATGTTCATTTTCTACCTTTTGGAGGTCTCCTCACCAGTGTCTTTACAGCTTATGATATTGATCTCGACTCCGAGACAAATGTCGTTAAGCAATATGATTGCTTCGATCGTGCTAGTTTAACACGTATGAAGCTTCTTGATCCTCCTCCTAAAACAACCCCAAGGTCTCCTCCACTCTCTCAAGTTCCTTTGGGTTCTTCTGCTAGACCTTCTAGACCTTCTGCCTCTTCTAGTTCATCTCTTCCTCAAGCTAACTATGAGGATCCAGCTACTCTCTATGAATGTGTAAATTATCTTATGAAACATTCAGAGACTGTTGATTCTCAGATTCACACCCTTGACTCCAAAATTGATCATCTCACCGATCTTTTCACTTCCCAATTTCCACCTCCTTCTCATGCTGCTGATGAAGATTCAGACGAGGACTATTGAAGACTTTTATTTTTCGCTATTATGTAATTTTCTATTTTTTTTGTCTTCATGAACTTATTTATGTATGAGGCATTTCTTAGTTTATTTCTTAGTTTATTTCTATGCAAAAGACTATTTATTTTGTGTTTTTTGTTGATGACAAAGGGGAAGAGATATCCTCTTCATTATTCAACTGTGTTTGAATTCTGTGTATTAAAAATTTCTCTGGTCAGTCGACTGGCTACAAGCATATCAGTCGACTGCTGCATCTGTGATACTTATGTTACTGCATCTGTGATTGTGATTCTACTATATATGTTTTTGTCTGTTCAGTCGCCTGATCTATTGTTAAGTCGACTGATACATACTTTATGATACATTTTTTTTTCATTTGCATGATGTGTTTTTAATAGGGGGAGCATATCATTACTATGCTTGTATATTATCTATTATTATCAGCTATTGTGTTGTCATTATCAAAAAGGGGGAGAATGTTGATTCTTGATTTTGATGATCACAACACACTGCACATGTATCTATGCTAAACTTACAGGTGCTATACACAAAGGACTTACTTCTATACAGCTGAACAAATGATCAAGCATAAAAGCTCCAGATAAAAGACAATGGCCAAAGCTTCACTCAAGACTCAAGATTCAAGACTCAAGACTTCAAGCTCAAATGTGTCAAATTGTTGTGTCTTGTAAACATTGTATTTTTACTTTTGTTGAGTCTTAGTCTGATTGTAAAGCCTTGTCACACACACATACACTCACAATTTCATAATGTGTGTTTTTCAAAAACCTCAAAAAGAGTCAAAATAGTTTGAAGTAATTTAACTGTTGAGTACCAGTCGACTGATACCTCTGGCAGTCGATTGGCAGTACAAAACTGTTTAAATTTATTCAAACTCTGACCAGTCGACTCATATGGCAACCCAGTCGACTGTTCGAGTGCTTTTGACCGTTTTCTGTTTTCAAAATCGAATTTTCAAAATCAAAAGCTTTAAGATCCGTTGGTTGACAGTTGGAATAACTGTCTCCCAACGTCCAGGAGATCTAACTCTATAAATAGAGTTCAGATCTCACTGAAAAGATCTTACAACATACTTTCTAAGATCCGAGCATTCTTTGAGAAATTTTAAGTGAAAAAGTGAGAAATAGCTTTCAAGTTTAAATCCTCTGGTTCTCTACACTCAGTCCAGTATAATAACGATTTCGTTCTGGACTGGGTATAGAAGTCGACCTTGTTTTAGCCACGTGCAACAACACAATACACCAACAAGGCTATAGGTTGACTGTAAAGTTTTTCTTGTTACTTTTTGCTATCGGTTGGAGAGTGGTTTAGACTCTAGGTTGTAGAGTCGGTTTGTTTCACTCTTAGTGGTAGAGTGGGTCTGCTTTCTCTGGTTGAGAGAAAGGTCTACGGGTTAGACAAGGTTGTTGTCTTAACGCCGTAGGGTATTCTTGTAAACTTGTTTTTCAAGAATAGTGGAAATCTCAAGTGGGTTGCTGGGGACTGGATGTAGGTCGGAAGGACCGAACCAGGATATATCTTGTGTACTGTGTGATTGGTTATCTTGATCTTGCATTTACTTTTGTTTATTTAAGTTCTGTAAAACTTGTCTGGACAGTCGACTCCTTGCATTATCAGTCGACTGGTCAGCCTCGTATAAGTTGTACTTTCATTGTGTCTTCAGTCGCCTGTCTCATCTATAAGTCGACTGCACAGAGTTGTTGTATTTGCTTTAATTTGGTCATATCAGTCGACTGGTTCACAACCAAGTTGACTGCACCGAAGAAAATTTCCGCAGTTTTTTATTAACACTATTCACCCCCCCTATAGTGTTTGTTGTCTCTCCTACAGGATCCAACAGATACATAGGGTAACCCCAAAAGAAAAGAGAACAAGGCAAAACAAAACAACCACTAAAACAAATGAGGAAACTTTTGCTGAATCTCCTCCAGCTTCCAAGTCGACTCACTAGGCGAGTGAGGATTCCAAGCAACACTAACCAACTTGATGACCTTGTTCTTAAGCACTTTCTCCCGCCGATCCACAATAGCAACTGGTGGAATCTCACAAGTCAAATCCGGCCGCACGGTCAACTCAGAATAGTCGATCACGTGACTCTCATCGCGGTTATATCTTCTGAGTTGTGAGGCATGGAAAACATCGTGCACTCCTGATAACGCTGGCGGTAAAGCAAGACGATAGGCCACCCTGCCTACTCCCTCCAAAATCTCAACTGTTCAATAAACCTATGGCTAAGCTTGCCCCCACCACCGAACCGAATGACACTGAATCACGGCGATCCCTTGAGGAAAACATGGTCACCAACAACAAACTCCAAAGCCCTACGATGGACCTCAGCCCACCGCCTCTGCCTATCCTGAGCTGCCTGAAGATGCTTTCTGATCTGAGTCACAGCATCAACTGTCCTGGTGATCAACTCCGGACCCAACAACTGCCTCTCACCAATGTCATTCCAGCATACTGGTGATCTGCATTTACGTCCATAAAGTGCCTCGAATGGTGCATCCTTAAGACTGGCCTGAAAGTTGTTATTGTACGAGCATTCTACGAGATGCAAATGGTCCTCCCAAGATCCACCGAACTGCAACATACATGATCACAACATGTCATCAAGAATCTGAATAGTCCGCTCTGACTGTCCATCAGTCTGGAAATGAAAAGCTGTACTGTACTTCAACTTACTTCCCAAACTAGCCTGAAGACTCTTCCAAAACTGAGATCTGAATCTTGTATCCCTGTCGGATACAATACTGACTGGAACCCCATGAAGCCTGACAATCTCTTGCATGTGCTTCTCCGCTAGGCTCTCAGTAGACTGACCGATACAAAAAGGAATGAAGTGAGCTCTCTTTGTCAAACGGTCGACAATCACCCAAACCGCATTGTGACCTTTAGGATTCCTCGGCAAAGCGGTTACAAAATCCATGGTGATATGCTCCCACTTCCACTCCGAAATAGGAAGCAGTTGAAGAAGTCCAGCGGTTCTCTAAATCTTCGCCTTAACCTGTTGACAGATCAAACACGGAGCAACAAACCGAGCTACAGCCCTTTTCATACCATGCCACCAGAAATAAAGCTTCAAATCTCGATACATCTTAGTACCGCCAGGATGGATAGAATACTAGAACTGATGAGCTTCCTCAAGCAACCTCTGACGAACTTCACCCTTAGGGACACACAAATGGGAACCAAAACGAAGCGAACCATCGGCATGAATAACCATGTCCGTTTTGGACCCAAACTCAACCTCAGCTCGAAAACCCTACAACTGCGCATCACCAGCCTGAGCCTCCTTGATCCGATCAACAAGAGAAGACTGAAGCTGGAGCGCAAGACAACTCCGACCAGAACTCGGTAACAAAACCTCCAAATCCAACCTCCTCACCTGCTCAATGAGATCACTCTGCTGAGTAAGAAACATAACTGCCGGTCTCCTGCTCAAAGCATCTAGTACCAAGTTTACTTTTGCAGGATGGTATTGCAAACTGATGTCATAATCGGCCATAAGCTCCAACCATCGCCTTTGCCTCATGTATAATTCCTTCTGGGTGAAAATGTACTTGAGACTTTTGTGCCCTGTAAAGATCTCCACACGATCTCCAAGTAAATAATGTCTCCACAACTTTAAAGCATAGATCACTGCCACTAACTCCAAGTCATGAGTAGGATAGTTCTTTTCATACGACCTCAATTTCCTCAATGCATACGCAACGACATGGCCCTTCTGCATAAGAACTGCTCCAAGTCCCTTACCAGAAGCATCACAGTAAATCACAAATCCGCTTGAACCATCTGGAATAGTCAACACAGGTGCTGACGTCAATCTGTTCTTCAACTCAACAAAAACCTCATTGCATTCACCAGACCAACAAAACTTCTGATCTTTCCCTGTCAGTTTAGTTAACGGCCCTGCAATCTTCGAAAAATCTTGAACGAATTTTCGATAATAGCCCGCAAGACCAAGAAAACTTCGAACTTTGGAAACTGACTTAGGAATAGGCCAATCCTTCACAGCTTCAACCTTGGCTGGATCCACAGAATCACCATCGCCAGAAATAATGTGCCCCAAGAAAGAAACATTGTCGAGCCAAAACTCGCACTTGCTGAGTTTTCCATAGAGTTGATTCTCTCTCAAAGTCTGCAGAACCACTCTAAGATGCTCGGCATGATCTTCCCGATTCCGAGAATATACCAGAATATCATCAATGAAGACCACCACAAATCTATCCAAGAACTGAGAGAAAATTTGGTTCATAAGACTCATGAATATAGCTGGCTCATTAGTGACCCCGAACGGCATCACCAGATACTCATAGTGCCCGTATCTAGTCCTGAATGTAGTCTTCTATATATCAGCAGCCTTCACCTTGACTTTGTGATACCCGGAACGAAAATCCAAGTTCGAAAAAATAGCAGCCCCACTCAACTGGTCGAACAAATTATCAAACCTAGGCAAAGGATACTGGTTCTTCACAGTAACACTGTTTAGTTCCCGATAATCCACACCCAGGAGACGACTACCATCATTCTTGTTGACAAAAAGGACCAGAGCACCCCAAGGCGAAACACTTGGTCTGATGAAACCCAAATCAAGAAGCTCCTAAATCTGCACCTTAAGCTCTGCCAGCTCAACAGGTGTCATCCTGTAGGGACTCTTCGATATCGGTGTCGTTCTAGGCTGAACATTAATACCAAACTCCACTTCCCTATTAGGGGGTAAGCCATGAAACTCATCTAGAAAACATCTAAGAAATTCCGAATAACTGAAGGTGCAGCCTCACAGCCTGAGTGCAATTCCATCCCACAATCCACCTGTACAAATGCAGTCTTTGTTTGGCCAAGGAAAGACTCCCCGGCATGGAACTCAAATTCTGCTCGATCTGGAATTCTGAAAACAACTTTTTTGGCACGGCGTTCAATAATGGCATGGGCTTCACCCAACCAATCCATACCTAGAATAACGTCGAATCCTGAATTCCCAATGATAATTAGGTTAGCTTTGAAATCTGCGTCCTTAATAACAACGGAACATTGCCTGCACTCACGGGAACAAATGACAACACCACCACCTGTCAAAATGTTCCAAGCCTCAGACATGTTGCTACATTCCAACTGATGGCGAGCGACAAATCGTGAGGAGACAAAAGAACGGGTTGCCCCAGAATCAAAGAGAACACAAGCTGGAAAAGAGTAAACAAGGACGACACCTAAGGACGGAAAAGACAATGAGAAAGAAAAAGCAGACAATCAAGGGTAAGGAAAACAACAATGCAGAAAGATAACGGGAAGAAAGCAAAACAAGACCAAAAGAAAGAAAGAAGGAGAAAAAAAACAACAACAACAAAACAAAAAGGAAAAGATACCTGCCACAACTCCTTCAGCTATTTCAGCATCTGCAGTAGTCAAGTTGAAAGCCTCACCTATCCTTGGAACAGCGGTCCTCTGACCGACAATCTGATGCTGAGGAGGAAGCGTAGGCCTAACTGGACCACGAGATGGGCCTGCTTGCTGAGCAGGACCCCTGGCTGGAAGAGCCACCGCTGCTGCTGCGGACAATCACGTACTGAATGATCAGTGGTGCCACACCTAAATCACCGGCGGTTGACGCGCCAAAATTTTTACGCTCATGCCCAGACATCTAACAGAAGTCGCAAAAACCACCCTTCTGGAAACCAGCAGAAGGATACGGAGCTGCCGTGACGGGATGGATTGGGACAGGCCTCTGAACAGGACTACCAGAAGGCCTAGCAGCAGAATGCGGAACAGTCTGTGGAGAAGGAACCAAACCACCATGAGTCTGCTCCTGAGCTGCCTCAAGAGCTTCAGCATAAGTACAAACGGAGAAAGACAAGATGCATATTGATATCCTGCTCAAGCCCATTTGTGAATCTATGAGTCCTATCCTCTTCGGTAGCCACAAGAACGGCAGCGAAGCGGCTAAGTCTAGTAAACTCAGCTGCGTACTCATCCACTGACCTGCAACCCTATTTCAAGAAGTCCGTGTTACAACATTGTTTGAACAATTATATACCAAAATTCCAAAATAGAATAATGGCTTAACCTGTTTTAGGGCCAGGAATTTCTGTTCCATTTCAATTCGAGTACTACTGGGGAAGAACTTCTCCAGGAATCCCCGAGTGAAAGTAGTCCAAGCAATAGGCCTCTCAAGTTGCTCGGACTCGGCCATCCACCAAATGTGAGCCAAATCCACCAGCTAGATGGAAACCACGTCCACCCTCTCAGCCTCGGCAACACGTGCGGCCAAGAGCAAGCGCTCTGTCCGGATCAACCACTGTTCAGCCTCCAAAGGCATTTCAGTGCCGGAAAAACGGTCGGGATGCAGCCTCATAAAATCTGTAACTGTTCCCGGACGAGGCGGAAGATTTGCCTGCATAGGCACAACGGGAGGTAGAACCCGGGCAGCTTCAAGAGCAGCCATCACTAGATCGTTGTGGTTTTACTGCTGATAGATCAGCCGCTCAAGCACAGCAGTGACAGCCTCAATCGGATCGGGCTGAGAAGAATTCCCACGAGCCATAGCTGCACCAAAAATCAAAACAATTAGAATCCAGAATCAAAGTTGATAATAATTCATTTATGCATGCGTGGTTGGTGAAATTTTGAGCCAATCCCAGTTCGAGCCAAGCTTGTCTAATATATTAAGCAACTAATACATTAGCCAAACCTGGGCTCTGATACCACTAAAAGCCTTGTCACGCCCCGCTTCCCAAAAAGAATACGGAATGCTGATACGCGACTCAACCTAGCGAATGATTTGCATCATCCATAAGCTGTTCAGGAATCTTTACAACATCTCACAAAAATAATCAAAGTTGGAAGCAAAAGAGTCAATCACACACATGCAAAATTGAATTAATAAACCAACAGAATTTACTTGAAACAAAATATATTAATCTCAAATAAATCAGAATCTGGATAAGACAAAATCCTGTGTCACATCACCCAAAATACAAAGTAATCATCCAAGTACTCAAAATACATTATTCAAAGCAACAATAATAGCAATACTAATAAGCAAGAAATCCAGAACTAATATCTCATTTCGACCATGCCGTCGGGCAGCTGACCATCCTGATCTGCAATTAATAATTACATGAGAAGGAAAGAGAAAACAAGTACCCGTCAATTGTAAGTTACGGGCCACTTATAATGTAGGATACAAGTACATGGGAAAACTAACAGATAGTATGGAATAATGCATCAACAGTAATAACTAGCATGAATCAGTAAAACAAAGTCAACTAGCATGGTATACTAACAGTACAGATGAATGTGTCAAGTATAGTGTCATATGGCAACTAACAGTGTCTAGTAACAGTAAGCTCAGTATATCAGTGTAACAGTATAACGGTATCAGTCCAACAGTATCAGTCTAACAATATCAGTCTAACAGTATCAGTCTTATGTTCTTACAGTTTTGTGTGTATTACTAGCTAGGTAGCACTTCACGCACTCTAAAATATAATACATGGTTGCTATAACAAATAGTTTCGCTTTTAGATTTCATAGTGGACCATAATGGGGCAGTGTACTCAGGTATCAGTAACAGTAGCAGTGGCAGTAAAAGTAACAGTAACAGTAGCAGTAAAAGTAACTGTAACAGTAAAAGTAACAATAACAGTATGGAACACTAGTTTTCTTCCAAGTACACGTTTCCATATTTTCCACTACTAGATATTCTCTTAAGAAACCCCGGCTTGATCAATTTTATTATGGTTATCAACAGGCATGATAGTGCATGAAATAGTGTCAAACTAACATGGTATAATCAGTATTATGTTCAGGGAAACAAATAAATAATCATAGACGACATACGGTCACATAAACGAGCAAAACAGTGTATGTTCATATTCAGGACAGCATGACAGTACAGTACTAAAATAGTGATTCCCGTTACTACAGAAATCCAAATCTGAATTCGTCAAAAAATCTAGAAAATAGACTTCCACATGAATCCAGCGATTATATATAAGACATATAGTATTTCACAAAATCATAACTCAAAACTGATTTGAATCCAGAAAATACATTCAGCCAGAAATCAGTAAATCGAATTCTCAGTCTGAAAAACAGCATTAAAACTCTTCAAATAAATCCAGGAAAAATCTGGGGTAATCCCCAATATGTCTAGTATCAGAATATAAAGTTTCATAATATTCCAGTAAAATTAGTCTAGTCAACAAAAATCAGAAAACATCAAGAAACGATAGTTTGGCAAATGTGGAATTCCCAACACTGCTGTACGAGAACTGTGATATCTTGCAAACCGTGAAACAAAATCCAAATCCCTAAAAAGGAGATGAAAATAGAAAATATAGGCTAACTTTCATATTTCATAAATATTTTTCATACAGTAGAAGGAAATAGGGTGAAATTCAAATCTTCCCGGAACAGCGAGCAAAATACAGCAAGCATAGCTTTCATAAACAAGCATGAAACGGCGAATAAAACTCATCAATAAAATCCACCAAAATTCTGGGTAATCCCTAGATAGGTACAGAAATACTGTGAAAACTTTTAGATCAAAATAATATAATTAAGACTGGTATCAAAATAGTTTAATCATCAAAATCATTAAGAACGAAATCTGGAAATAGAATACACCTCTGTAGTAAAATAGCCATAACTCACTCATACGAAAACGAAATCGATCAAGGTCAGAGAGTTTGGAAAGAAGACAGATTTCTCTACAATTCATGTCTATTACAAAAATTAAGAATTCTGAACTTAATATGGTCTAAAATAAAAATCAAAATTGATCCTCGACAATTACAGATTTTTTTCTTGAAAACAAAACCAACATAAATCATACGAAACTTGTTCCAATCACAATCAAATATGGTATAGAGTCTACTAAGTGTCCAAACATCATGAAATAGAGTATATAACATATTCACAACCATCATATCACATGGATCTCATCAAACACACAATTTCACCTAATTATCTCACATATAAGAATAGATCAAGAACGGTCAAACCTAGTTATTTTCATATTGATTTTTTATCGTGAGGAAACTATGGTCAAATAGCACAATGGAGACAAAACCCATCAAAGATAATACACACACGAGTTGTCTCTAGAACCCAACTACACTATTAGCGTCATTTTTGACTTGTATCATACAAAGGAATTGGAGTATAAGTTACTTGCCTTAACTGAAAACGAAAACGAAGAACACCAAGAATAACGGGAACGGATCCCGAAAATGAACAAAACCCACGAATGAAAATCTACGAATCAACGAACAACTCGCACGTGCAAACTCCAACACGCGCGAACCCAAGATCCAAGAGAGAGAGAGCAAGGGCGTTGGGGCGGTCAACTGGCTGCTGGTGTCGTCGATGGCGGACGACCAAGGGACGGGAGAACGAGAGGATGAGGTGGAGAGAGGGTGGATGCTCGGGTGTAGGGGTGATCGGCTAGGTGAAGTCGATCGGCAATGGGGAGATGGGTTATTCGGGATGCAGGGGTGATCGGCCGATGGGTGCACAAGCTGAAGGTGGGGTTCGGTCGACTGGGGTTAGGCGCAGTCGGGGAGATAGAGAGGAAGGCCGGTGAGGGAGAGCTAGGGTTAGGGTTTAGTTGAGAGGATGAGAGATTATATAGGGTTGGGTATTAGGGTTTGTAGTAGGGTATGGGTATTGGGTATTTGGGTTTAATTGGGTCCAATAGGAGTTGTAATAGGATTTGTTTAATATGAGGTGATTAGGATACAATTTGTATAGGGTTCAAAATAGAATTGTAGGCTTATTTTGCTTTGGTGATCAATTGGGGATAAAATCAACAGGATTAGGACTAGGGTAGCCAACCAAAACACCATGAACACCCAAGAGCAAAAATAAAGAGAACAATAAAGAGGAAAAACAACAATCGATGGAGAATGAAGCAAAAAGACGAACAAATCAAACACAAGGAGCTCAAAATAAAATAAAATGAATATATATTGAAAATAACTCCAATATACGGTCCAAGAAAAATACAAGAGAGTACCAATATCTAGAAGAAGAAAAATATATCAAAAATACAAAAAAACAAAAAACAGCGGTTACAGAACCCCTAGACCAAAAAGAAGCTAGAAAAGTTTGAACAAGAGCCGACCAATACACACTCATTAAGGGAGTCATGTACAAGTGCTCCTACACTATGGTAGATGGAAGACCTTATCTGCGGTGTCTATCTCCCGAAGAAGCCTAGTACGCCTTCAGAGAAGTTCATGAAAGGATCGGGGACGTTCATATAGGAGCTAGATCCCTCGCTTGCAAGATCTTGAATCATGGCTACTTCTAGCCTACACTTTTAAGCGATGCTCAAGAACATGTTCGACAGTTTACTTCTTGCCAGAGGTTCTTATCCATCCAATGGGCACCTCAAGCAGAACTCTCTTCCATGTACGATCCAATACCCTTTGCTATGTAGGGGAAGGACTTGCTCGGACCTTTCCCTCCAGCAATCGGTCAAAGAAAATTACTTATTGTGGCAATCGACTACTTCTCCAAATGGATCGATGCTGAACCATTAGCAACGTTTATGGATAATAAGGTCAAATAGTTCTTTGCAAGAATATTGTTTGTCGGTTCGGCATACCTCGAATCCTGGTGACTGATAATGGAACTCAATTCACAGGGGCAATGTTCCATAAGTTCTGTGCCGACCTCGACATCAAACAGAGATTCTCCTCAATTTCCCACCCGCAGTCAAATGGTCAAGCAGAGAATGCCAATCGGAAAATTCTCAGCGGCCTCAAGAGAAGACTTGACAAATCTGCAAAAGGACTTTGGGTTGAACAACTCCCCAATGTGCTCTGGTTCTATTGAACAACCAAAAGAACCCCGACAGGAGAATCCCTCTTCAATCTAACTTACGCCCTTATACCCCTCGAGGTCGGCCTACCCTCTTCCCGCCTACTAGCCTTCACTGAAGAAAAAAACTCCAACAACCTTCGTGGCAACCTCGACCTTATTGACGAGATTAGGGAGAGAGCAACCATTCGACAACAGATCTATAAAAAAGGAGTTGAGCAGTCCTACAATAAGAAGGTCTACCCCACGAACCTCAGGAAAGGATACATAGTTCTTCTCAAACTAGAAATCTCCTACCCTCTTAAGAAAGTAAAACTAGCTCCGAATTGGGAGGGACCGTACAGGTATCCAAAGTTGTCCGTCCTGGGGCATATAAACTTGAAGACCCGGGGGGGATGAAGGTGCCAAGGACCTGGAATGCCGAGAAATTGACGAAGTATCAAGAGAGCTAATTTCCCTTGTTTTTTTAGTTGTTATATTCTAATAAGGCCGATGTTTGTGATAAGACCAAGAGCATGTAATAAAGGCTTGTAACTTAGAAGCTGCCACTTAGTTTCTTATTTTTATAAAAACTTAGTTTATTTTTCTGCAAAAATTGTTTTTCTAGCCTAATGCATATGTTCCCAAGTCATGACAACCACAAGCACATAACAACAAGTTCGGAGTGCAACACTTGGTTCGTCGCCGCTTTAGCCACTTGCAAACAAGCAGGTGCAGAGTAGCTCACCATTCGGAATTGCTTCCACAACTGTTGAAACTCTCAAACAATAAGTTCGGAGTCCAACACTTGGTTCGACGCCGTTTTAGCTACTTGCAAACAAACTAGTGCAGAGCAGCTTATCATTCGAAATTGATCCCACAACTGTTGAAGCTCTCAAACAACAAGTTCAGAGTCCAACACTTGGTTCGACGCCACTCTAGTCACCTGTGAACAAGCAAGTTCGGAGTAGCTCACCATTCGGAATTGCTTCCACAACTATTGAAACTCTTAAACAATACTCAGAATACAGAGGGGATACAATGAAAAGAAACAATGCTTTAACACTTAGAGAATCTTTTCATTCAAATAAAAAACCTCGATACAAGCTAAAAGAAACAAGAACAAAATTACGACTCCCTAAAACCTTAGATTTTCTTTTCAGAGCCACCTTTACCCCTTTTTTGGCAGGGGGATGCTCCTTCTGAGAGACAATCGGGACCTGCGGCTCCCTTCTGCTCTCGAAGCGCCTCTCCCCTCCCTCAGACCACTTGAAGAAGACTCCAGCCCAACAGATTAAGTTCGAGCCGCATGATCTACATTACGTACTGCTTCTCCAACCGAAGAGGTACTCAAAGCACTAGCCATACCGCTTTGTATGACAGAAGAGCTAATTTGTGGAACGATCGCCCTTACTTATACTCTTCAAAGGAACAAGAGGTACTCTTAGTCTTGGCTCCTTCAATAAGCCGCTTCAGTCGGTTAATCTCCACCGCTCGCTTGACAAGGGTCTCCTTAATGGTAATGTACTTCACCCTAAACTTTAAATGACTGAACCAAGCACGTACCGGACTGGCCTGACATGTTTCCCCTGAGGTCTCGAAGACGGCCTTCCTCAAGAGAGTCACCTCTAGGCACTTCTCGAGCACCACGTTCTTCCCTTTTGGTGGTGCCACATGTAAAGAACACCGAAGGGATTCAATTGTTGTATCCTTTCCCTATTATAGCCTCGCTGGAAGGATTTTTGCCCTCGCAAGAACAATCCTCAAATTCAGCTGGGAACTGATCTCGAAGAACCTTGCCACAATGCCTTGCTTCGGTCTTCCTACGGGTCAATACCCTTCTTAAGTGACTAAGCTCTGCCTCTGTCTTGAAAAGCCTTTCTCATGAACGACTGAGTCCCAGTTCCACCACTTGGAGTTCGATATGAAGGCAATTGATCCCATCCAAGTGGCGACCAACCCCATCAAACATGACCATCTACTAAGGCAAAAGAATAAGTGGTAACACCGTAAGCAACAACTATTGCCATAGAAGGGATGAAGACTCAAATACTCAATTTTTGAAACCTAACACGAGAAAAAAAAATAAGTTTTCATTCATTTAAAAGCAAGACTACATCAAGCGGTGACCAGTTCGCTATTAGGTGAATACAAAAATGACTACTTAGCAAGAGATAGATGAAGAAAAATGAATCAAGGGTCCAACTCGCTAGGCGACACCATAGGGGTTGCGGACTCGCCTCCAACTTCTCCGCCTACCCCTGTACTACTTAAAACCACGGCAAGAAGACCCACTCCACTTCCTCATCTTCTGCTTCCTCTTCCTCAGTAGACGGCGGGAACAATGAGTACCCCGAGCGATCGAAGCCTGGGACGCGCTCGCTCACATGATCCAACATCCTCTTCCTCATTTTATGTTATTATTATTTTTGTTATGGTCGTTATTATTATTTTTAATATTATTGTTATTATTATTACTATTTTTATTATTATTGTTGTTATTATTTTTATTTATCATTGTTATTATTATTTTTACTATTAAAATGTGTTATTATTATTATTATTATTATTATTGTTATTATTATTCTATTACTATTGATATTGTTATCATTGATATTTGTTATTATTATTATTTATTTTAAAGTCATTAGTTTTGATCTATATTATATCTTTTGATTATTTAAATTGAAGCTCAATTTTATATTCTATTGCATTATTTGCTTACATCTATCTTGACCCCATACTCTCCTCGATCCTAGTGTCTCATTCTGGTCTTCCTGCTTGGTTCGTCGATGGTATCATGTGGTCTACAACGACATGTATGTTGCTTGGAACATCACCATCGGAGTAGCGCAGTGGAAGCGTGGTGTGCCCATGACCCACAGATCCCAGAATTCTCCTGATTGTTTCTCCTTTCCTGCATTTGTTGTTTGTTTCCCTCTATCCCTTGCATTCACTCTTATCTGTTGAATCATTTGCTTGGTCTAACTCTTCCTTGTCCATCATTTCTTCCATTCCAGCTCTATCTATTTCTTCATCCCTTTGCTTGCTATCTTGCAAGTCTTGTGCCGTTTCTTTTTCTTGTATTCCATTTGACCTCATTGTTATCTACTTCCTTCTTTTTCTAGTGTTGCCACTGATTTGTTCTTTTCCCTTTAACTCCCTGTTTTGTTACTCCCCCTAGTTTGTTTTTTTTTTTGCCTCGTCCTATGTACCGCCTGAGCAAATTTCGAGGATGAAATTTTGTTGTAAGGTGGGTAGGATTTGTAACTCCTATTTTCACAAATACGTATTTTATGAGTATTTTTCTGTATTTCGAGATTTATAAAATTGTTATTATTAAATTCGTTTTGAGTTCTTAGTTAAAATATTTTTGCAAACTATAGTTATAATTATTTTGAATAAATCTTGTCTCTATTTCTACTTGATCAACTATTTGCGCTTTAACCCTTGGAAATATTATTATTGTTTCGACTATTTCAACAAATCAATTCTTATTTAATAATTGCGTTTAAAATTATTTCGAATAATTTAGGTGGTACAAATTTTATTTTGTTATAATCGCATTTTATCGGATAGCTTATTCTCTTGTATTTGGGTTTATATTAATTCATTCTATTCATGAAAATCTATTTTATTTATAGGATCTTATACCCAGATACCCAAATACCTAATATACTATCTCCTTCCTATAAATACTCTAATCTTCTCATTAAAACCCTAATCCTATTCTTAATACCCTAACCCCCGCCGCCTAACCCTAGTTCCTGTGAAGCCCCCCTATACTGTTCTACCCTCCTGCTAGTGTTCACTTCCCCTACCCGTCTCTCTCTTCCTCGCCCAGTCTCCCGCCCAAACCAGCCCCTTTCCATTTGCTCCGACCACCTTCGATCCATCCCCTCGTCATTTTCCTCATCACTGTCCCATCTTCGTTCCCCATTGCACCTCCGATCATCCCCATCCTCGTCTTCAACCGCTCGAACCCAACTCCCCGAAACCCATCAACCCATCTTCATCCATCTCCATTACCCATCACCGCCTCATCCCTCGTCCTCGCCGTGCACCCCCCTTCCTCCGAAGATCCCCCTAGCCCTCATCGTCGTCATTACTGCCGTCGAAGCCGTTCAATTTTTCCGTTGGCGTCTTCCTCTGTTTTCGAGCGGAAAACAGAACCACCATCATTGCGTCGCTTCCCGACCAGTCGCTGCACCTCGCTGCCAGTCGCCGCAGTGCCGCGCCATTGTCGAGCTATTGCCGAGTCCCAGTCTCGCGCCCTCCATCTCTTTCTCTCTGTCGGAGGTTGAAGAAGAAGGAGATGAAGGTGATTGCTCACCGTGGCTGTATGGTGTTCGGCGGAGTGTGAGTGGTCGATTTTGCTGTTCGCTATTTTGGGGCCGATCCGGTGTGTAGGAGAGCTCCCATTGGTTGGAGTTGCTGTTCTGTGTTCTGGGCGCATCAGATCCAATATCGCCGTTCTGTGTTTGTCCCGATCCGGTGTGGAGATCCCTTGGCTGAGTTGCTGTGGATTCGTTTGCTGTTGGTTTCTTTGTACGTGTTTTGGGATTTTTGCTCGGGATTCTGATCCCGTTATTCTATTTAATTGTATCTACAACATAACAGGCAAGTCTCTTCTTGAACCCTTTTATTGTTTGTGTTCAAGATTATTTGATCTCCTGCAAGTAGATCCGTCCATTTTGTTATCAAAAATTGCTTTTAACAATTCCATTCAGATTATCGAGAGTTTATACGAGCTAACCCGACATACTCTTAACATCGTGCTATCTTTTTGATCTTAGACCAAGTCCCCATTATTTCATGCACATGCACATTTAAATAACTAGATTCATGAATAGGACTGCTTGATAAATTGGATATTGAATTGTATATGCTAAATTGAAGTTGCTCGATGAATTGACACCATGACTGTGATAATTGTATCTTAAACCTTAGAAATTTGCATGTTGACACCTAGGATTGCTTTGATTACCAATTTGCACTCTATATGTGATCGTATGATTTATTTGTTATCTTTTTATGTTAAGTTGATTTCTGGTCTGCTGTAAGTTTCACTTTGAATTAGATTTTTAACCATGCTAATGACATAATTTGAAAGAACTTACTGAACATAAAATGTAACCCTAGATGTCTAGACCATTTTTCCCTGGTCTGGATTTAAATTCCAATTTGTCATCTGTAAGATATCATCACTTTACTGCAACTGTGTTAGAAATTTCAGACTCACAATTTCATGCATATTCTGCTGTTCTACATTTTATTTGACCCTATTAACAGCAAAAGAAAAATATGAAATAATTTAGACTGGACCTAGACATGTACAGGTATCGCCCAGAATTTTTATGGATTTTATTAATGAGTTCTCTGACCTGAAATAATTAGTTGAATACAACCTACTGCATGCTGCCTGAACATAAAACTTGAATAGAATAGAGTTTTCACCCTTGTTCCTATGTCTTTTATATGCCTTAATTATACTCTCTGGAACCGTATGGAAGTCTACTTTCTAGGCCTTCCGATGGATTTAGGTTTGCTATTTTGTAGTGTCTGTAATCTATGTTTTAGTACATCAATGTCATGTTGTCCTGATCATGTGATGTGTGTTGATTTGACTTGTTTGCTTCTTGCTTTGTCTGTAGCGCATAGAATTAGACACACTTAGTATTATACAACATTGACATCCTCTTGCATGCTCACATAGGATGAAAATGATTTAATAACAAGCCGGGATATTATGGGTAGGACTTGGTAGTGAGCGATCGGAAAATGTACTCGGCAAGGCCTTCTCGCCCGCCAGCTAAATCCCGAAAATCCCGAACATCCTGAAAATCCCAAAAATCCTGAAAATCCCGAACATCCCGTAAATTTCCGACTACTGGGCCGAGTACACTATCCGTGAATTCACCATCAATCTAAAACGTTCACTATGTGTTTGTGCCGAACCTGTGGAATAGGACGCAGTAGTACGTGAACTAGATAGATTAACAAAATACTTAATAACTTGCATTTCCTGCTTGATCCTGACATCACTCATTACATGCGTGATTTACTGTAGACCTTTGATATTTTTCCTGCCTTTATTTTGTTCTTTGTCTTTGACCTTGTTCCTTAACTTTGATATTCACGCTTTCCTATTATCCTCTGTTTTTCTCTACTTGCTGCCCACGACTTGCTATAAGGGCACTCTTTTCTTTCTTTTTAGATCTAGTGTCAACAGGTACTGAAGGAGCAATATAAGAAGGAATTGGTGAGCAAACTCTCTAAAGATTGGAGCTGGACTTTAGACTATATAGCTATCTTTTGATATTTGCTTATTGTATTTCTTTTTATCATACTTTGTATTCTTGGGCTTTATGACTCGAAGTTTATTTTTATCCCAGATATTGGATTATTATTGGTAAATTTATTTCATGATTATCTTTGAGTTTATTCATTGTTTATGTGATTATGTTCTTTTCCTGCGTGGTTGTTTCTCTTGTATATAGCTGAGTTAGACTGGTACAGCTTATGGATGATGTATAATCATTCGCTGGGTCTTCGTTACGTGCTCGTATTCCCATATTTTGGGAGTCGGGGCATGACAGAGGATCGCGTCCTCTGCCCCCGTAAGAGGGGGAGCCTCAAGTGCTAGAGTCGCAAACAATGTGAAGTCACCTGCAGCGGCAGAGGTAGCACGGGGAGATTCCAAGTCCACCACAGGAGGAGCACTCCCTCGCACTCCTGGCAATCTTCGATGGAGAAGGCTTGGTAACCGTCTTCTTCCTCTTCTTATCGTCGGGGCACCTGCTGCTCAAGCCCGAACACTGGGACATGATCTCATCGAAACATGACTTCCTCTCCTGCAAATAGAAGATATGAAATATTAAAGAGATAAAAAAAATATAGACGAAAATAAGAAGACAAAGCAAACAAAAAAAAGAAGATGCGTTTTAGGGTTCACCGGGCTGAGACCCCCCTTGCAGAGAATCTCCTCGTTTATCTATCTCCAATGAAAGGTTGGACGATCCAAAAGAGTCCTCCTACATGGGGCTCAAAACTAGATCCGTCTTCGCCCTATTCGTCGCATCCTCCCTCCACATTGTGGGGTTTGTCCATGGCTCGCCACTACGGATCACAAAGTACCTGTCTCTCCAAGCTTTGATCGTATTGGGGTTATCAAGTAGCCGCACACCCCTACAAGTTGTTAGATAGAATGTTAGGTTTTGATGGTAGTCCCAGGTCAAATACACAGCTGAAAACTTACAAAGAAATATCGTAACCTAGCCATAGATCCATGCAAAAACCATAAATTGTGTTTATGAGTTATACCTTGAAGATGGATTTGCTATCGCTAATGAATGTCGATCACAGCACTTCAATATTGTTGTGCCTCTACGGTATCCACACGAACAGATCAAATCAAGCTTTCTCTAACGCCGCGGTGCTAGCTGTGGGAAGGGGATGTTCCTCATGATCTCTCTCTTTCTCAATTTCTGTGACGGCTAGGGTTTTTCATATATCCCTTTTCCACAGATACGTATCATATATATAACTGCAGAAAATCAACCCTAAGAGAGTAATGAGGCCCTTGGACTCACAATCTGACTTGGTTCAGATTCGTACGTGGGCCTTTGAGCTTTAGTCAGCCCATTTAATCTAATTAAAAGTCCAACTAATGTCAGGAGTCCATGTCTTACTTGGATCTCCAATTAAATTCATCTTATGAATTTAAATCTCAATTTCGATCCATTCTAAGTGTGTGACCCTGTAAGTTCTCGTTACGTTGACAATAATACTAAAATCATATTCTAGTATTACAAATAGTGAGCGGTATCTAGCAATACATCACTTCTACTCAAGTAACAGGAATGTCAGTAATTAGACATAACCTATCCGTAACCAATGTTACCATGTAGTCTAGTCCCTTTGTCCAGATATCTTAATTGACCACAAGGCATAGAGCATGTCACCCTTGTATAGTTTAATATTTGGTTTCTTAATGTCAGAGTAGACTTACTAGAACAAATGAGATCAATATCTTATATTGACTTATTTGAGCATGGACAAGCACTTTGCAATCTCACTCAATCAAGGGGCCAATAAATATCGCTCATATTATTAAGGGGACAAATCCTATCTAAGTCACTTGCATCCCTCCGCATGATTTGTAGTATATCCAATAGTCGACTTTATAATTACTTTATTACAGATAACGTTTGACGACATTGAAACTTATAACTTCTCATGTAGGGAACCGTAGTGACTTCAAGTCAAAGGACTACATACACCATGCTCATTGTGAGAACCGCTTATGACACTCATGTAACACTGCATGGTTGGTCAGTCCAGTACATTATTACTCTAATATGTACTCATGTGAAGACTTAGTATCTCATATCCATGACCCGTGAGATATGGTCATCAGTCTACGCACATACTAGTCTTTATGCATTATTGTTATACTAATTCACAATAATATTTGACTATGGACATTTAAGAATAGTGTTCTGATTACAACCAATACGATCTCACAATCAAGTCATGCACTAGATATCCCATGGTATTGAACCTACTATTCTAAGGACATTATTATCTCTACTACTATAATGGGAGAAGGCCTTAGTGTAATTTGTCCATATTCCAACCCGTGCAACGCACGTCTATCTCTATCTCTTCGGTCTTCATATATCTCTACATATATAATAGGAAAGGGGTGATGACTGATGAGTCTACAGTGTAATTCATTTTTTTCTTTTTTTTTCCTTTTTAATTTTTTTCAAAAAATTCCCCCAGGTGCATAGCACGTGTAAAATACTAGTGTTCATTTAATCACAATAAATAACACAATAAATGAAATGCCTTATATATGAAATAAATATCATGATACAATGTAAACTAATAATGTCAATACACAACTTGCCTCTTGGGCATACTCCAACATAGAACTCATACTCCGACCTGTTTTTCTAGTGGATGTTATACAACTTTTGTAGAACATTGAGTTGAGGCTCAAACCCCGCCTGGCAATGCAGCACAAACCTCGTAACATGCCTCCATATGTTCGGCATGAGCTGAATGGGACGTGATATGGCTAAAAGTGGGGTTAAATCGGAACCGTCCAAATTGAGTACGAATCTTGAGACGTGGGGGTAAAATGGTGATTTCGCCTACAAGAGGGTCCGAAATAGGTGTTGGGTCTTCTCCCCAAGAACCCAGTAACCCACGAACGGACCCACCAACAAGAGGGTGTGGGTCTTAACCTGCTGTACACCCAATCCAGCGAGATAAAATCAGGGTCCCTGATTAATCTTGATCAACGGCCCAGATATACATCTATCTTTTCACCGGGATTTGGGGATAAAATTCCTTATCTGATTACGGGGAATATACCTCATCAGATTACATTCCTCATCTGATTATGAGGAATATTCCCTACCAAATCACCAGGATTACATTCCCAATCTGTTCCCTGAGACGCCTATAAATACCCCCCATCCATCTCCATTAAGGGGTAATCAATCTTTCACCAGTTTTTACGCTCTTTCATAATCTCTCTGATTACTGACTTGAGCGTCGGAGGGTGCATCGCCGGGAACAACCCCGATGTCTCGCACTTTTTGCAGGTCTACGGCGGGATCGACGACCGAAGTCCGACGGAACAGGTACACAGGTTTTCTATTCAGTTTCCCTAAGAATCCACTAGTTCTATCTGTTTGCCCCCACACCAAATTTAGCGGCAACAGATTGGCGCCGTCTGTGGGAAACTAACGAATAGAGACCTCTCCTCTTCCCGGTGAACAGGTCTTTTCCAGCCATGCCGCCTCGCAAAGTTAGGTCAAGAGGGTCTAACCGAGTACCCAACCCTGACCAGCAAGAAGTCCTACCTGATCCCGCTCAGCAACAAGGGCAACTTCCCCCTACCATGGAAGAGCCGCTCCAACGGAACCTTCCACCTCCCGATCCAAAAGGTCCTAACCCTCAGAAACAGCCTCTTCACCAAGAGAACCTCTCCATCCACAACGCCTCCAGTGCTTCTATGGCCTCCCATCATCCCTGAGCCTCTGGCCGCCACAATGTCCCCCCCAAACGCCCAGAGGATGATGACCTCCGTCGTCATCTGGATGAAAAGCGGGCTCGGGAGGAGGTCTCCCACCAGCAAGAGCGATCCCCTCGTCGCCGAGAGTACAGGAGGTCCCCCATCCGAAGAGGGAGGAAGGACTCCCCCGATCATCACCGAAGGAGGCACTCTCCCGCAGGACGGCAACAGCCTAGGAACAATGAGGCACCCATCACCCGTGCCGAGTTCCAACAGTTCCAAGCGACCGTCCTGCAGGCCCTCAACCTCCGTCAGAATCCTATTGGGCCGAAGCTCCCATCTCCTCCTCCGGTCCGAAGCCCTCGCCGACGGTCTCCCTCTCCTCGACCCGCTCCTACCAACTCCCGGCATACTCCAAGTCCTCGCCGTTCTCGAAGCTACCATCGGCGCAGCCCTCGCTTCCCCTCATACGAAGACGAGTCCCGTGGCCCGGCGGATTACCGTCGGAGGGATGACACCATGAACCGCCGCCTTAATGAGGTGGAAAAGCTCCTGGGTCAGATAAACCGAGAAGAGGAGCTCAGGGGGAGGACCCTACGTCCTAGCCGGCCCCCATTCTCCCGGACCATAGTGGATGCCCCTGTGCCGTTCGGTTTCAAACCTCCCCAGTTCGAGAATTACACCGGGGAGACCGATCCAGTGGATCACATCGAAAGCTTTAAGACTTTGATGCTCCTCCACCAAGCTTCCGATGCCCTCCTCTGCAAAACATTCCCCGCGACTCTCAAAGGCCCGGCTCGAGAGTGGTACTCTCGCCTTGCCCCAGGGTCGATATTCTCCTTCGAGCAGTTCGAAACCCTCTTCATCACCCACTTTATCAGCAGCCGAAGGACTGAGAAGACCAGCATCTCACTATTGCACCTCCGTCAGCAGAAGGGAGAGAAACTGAGAGACTACGTGAAGAGGTTCACAGCTGAAGCCAGAACCATTGCCTCCCTCGACCAGTCGGTTGCTACCGCAGCGTTCCAATCCAACATTCTCAACTCCAACCTCCGCTCCTCCCTCGCCAAGAAGCCACCACAGGACTTTTCTGATCTCCTCCTTCGCACAGAAAAGTACATTCGGGCCGAAGAGGCTGAGCAACAACCCAACTGGGAGGTGCCTGCCTCCAGGTTTAAAAGGAAGGGGACGGAAGAAGAAGGAGCCAAGAAGCTCCAGAAGGATAATGCCGGCCAGCGCCGACCTCCCCCTAGATTTGAGAAGTTCACACCCCTCAACGCTAACCTCTCAGCCATCTTCATGGAGGTCGAAAAAGACGGGGTCTTGCCTCCGGCTCCCAAGATGAACACCCCCGCCAAGAGAAGAGATAGAGAGAAATGGTGCCGCTATCACCGGGACCATGGGCATGACACCAACGACTGCCGTGCTCTGAGGAACGAGATCGAAGCCCTTATCCAGAGGGGACAACTAACGAAGTTTGTAAGAAAGGACCGAGCCGAGCTCCCTCCCCCGCCTCGGGGGGCTAACAAGCGTCCGGAAAGGGAAGAGACGCCAGACTTCGAGGAAGAGCGAGTCCTCCACCTCATCCATGAGGGTCCAATGGGAGGCTCCTCGAACTCCTCTCGGAAAGCGTTTATCAGAGAGGTCAATTCAGTCCGAGCCACACCTCCTCCCAAAGGCCTCGGAGTGCCAGTCACCTTCTCCGACGAAGATCTCGAGGGAGTTCGTATCCCACATTGTGACGCCCTCATCATTTGCCTCCACATGGCGAATTTCAAGGTGGAAAGGATCTTAGTAGACAACGGCCAACCAAGACCTCTTCGCATGCATCCGAGCCACATGGTCCGCAGCAGACATGCCCGGTATCTCCGAAGAACTCCTAGTCCACCGCTTAAGCGTTGATCCGGGGTCCAAACCGGTTCAGCAGAAGAGGCACAAGTTCGCCCCCGAGTGTCAGCTCGCTATCAAAGAGGAGGTAGATAAGCTGTTGAAAGCCCGATTCATACAGGAGGTGAACTACCCGGAGTGGTTGTCTAACGTAGTAATGGTGAAGAAGTCCAATGGGACGTGGAGAATTTGTATTGATTTCACCGACCTCAACAAGGCTTGCCCCCAAGATCCCTTCCCTCTGCCGAGCATCGACACTCTGATTGACGCAACCTCGGGACACGAGCTCCTCAGCTTCATGGATGCCTTCTCAGGTTACAATCAGATAAGGATGTTCCCTCCAGACATCCCGAAGACATCGTTTGTTACCGACCAGGGCCTTTATTGTTACAGGGTCATGCCGTTCGGTCTCAAGAACGCCGGTGCAACATACCAACGCCTAGTCAACAAGGTCTTCCAGGCCCAGATCGGCCTAAACATGGAAGTGTACGTCGATGATATGCTTGTAAAGAGCATCCGAGGTGTTGATCATGTGGCCGACCTTCAAGAAGCCTTCGACGTCCTAAGAAAGCACAGTATGAGACTCAACCCGAACAAGTGTGCGTTCGGCGTCTCATCAGGGAAGTTCCTCGGCTTCATGGTTAGCCAACGAGGGATTGAAGCAAATCCGGAGAAGATCAAGGCCATATTAGACATGGCCCCTCCCAGAAATGTCAAAGAAGTTCAGAGATTGACCGGTCGCCTAGCTGCCATAGGGCGCTTTCTGTCGAAGTCCGGGGAGAAGTGTCTCCCGTTCTTCAAAGCCCTCAGGGGGGCTAAAGGATTCGAGTGGGGACAGCAGCAACAAGACTCCTTCGACCAGCTTAAAGCCTACCTCGTCAATCCACCTCTGCTCAGCAAACCGATACCTGGCGAATCACTCTATCTCTACCTGGCAGCTTCCGAACAGACGCTTAGCGCGGTCTTAGTCAGAGAAGAAGAAAGGGCTCAGAAACCCATTTACTACGTCAGCAAAGTGCTCCGGAACGCCGAGCTCCGGTACCCGAAAATTGAGAAAATGGCCTATGCCCTGGTAATGGCCGCGAGAAAGCTTCGACCCTACTTTTAGTCCCACTCGGTGGTCGTCCTTACCGACCAGCCGCTGAAAACAGGTCCTTCACAAGCCTGAGACTTTCGGCCGCCTCATGAAGTGGTCAATCGAGCTGAGCCAACATGATATAACTTATCAGCCTCGGACCGCCATCAAGGCTCAGGTGCTGGCCGAATTCATAGTTGAGAGTACAATCCCTGAGCCCTGCCAAACAGCAAAGGGGCCGCCGGTTTGGTCGATTTATGTTGACGGATCTTCTTGCAATGAGGGAAGCGGGGCAGGAGTCATCCTGGCAGGCCCAGATGACTTCATCCTCCAGTACTCCCTCCGTATAAGTTTCAAAGCCTCGAACAACGAAGCCGAATACGAGGCGTTATTAGCCGGTCTCAGAATGGCTCGAAATGCAGGAGCACAGCGGCTACAGATCTTCAGCGACTCTCAGTTGGTTGTCAACCAGGTCCTCGGAGAGTATGAAGCCCGCGATGACAGAATGGTTAAATACCTGGCTAAAGTCAAGAGCCTCATGGCGCTGTTCGAGGAGGCCCTCATCCGAAGGATCCCTCGAGAAGAAATTGCTCAGGCCGACGCCCTATCGAAATTAGCCTCCTCTTCCCTTCAAGGTCTTGAACAGACCGTATTGATAGAAGTCCTCTTGAAGCCAAGCATAGAGGACGAAGCGCCAGACTCCGTTGAAACACTGCCTGTCCTCCTCGAGGACAACTGGATGAAACCCATCGTCGAATTCTTAAAAGACGGACTCCTCCCTGAAGATCCGAGGGAAGCAAGAAGAATCAGGACCCGAGCCGAGCATTTTGCTTTAATCGAAGGCATCTTATATAAACGCTCCTTCACCCAGGTGGACGGTCGGCCTTACCTAAGGTGCCTTTCCCCCGGGCAGGCTGACTACGCCCTGCAAGAGCTCCACGAGGGCATCGGCGGAGCTCATTCGGGGTCCAGAGCTCTAGCGCGCAAAGTATTGAACTACGGATATTACTGGCCCACTCTCTTACGGGACGCCGAACGACACGTTCGGCAATGCAGCTCCTGTCAAAAGTATGCAGACATCCGATGCCTTCCACAAGCACTGCTCACCTCCCTATCAAGTCCGATCCCCTTCGCCATGTGGGGAATGGATTTACTAGGACCGTTTCCACCAGCTCCTGGACAGCTAAAGTTCCTAGTCGTGGCAGTCGACTACTTCTCTAAATGGATAGAAGCCGAGCCCCTAGCTACAATCACCGAGCATAGAGTCGTTCAATTCTTCTCGAAAAATGTGATTTGCCGCTTCAGCGTTCCCCGAGTCATAGTCACGGATAACGGGACACAGTTCACCGGAGCCGCCTTCCGAGCTTTGTGTGAGGACCTCTCCATACAACACCGATTCTCCTCCGTCTCCCATCCTCAGTCGAATGGCCAGGCTGAGAATGCCAACCGACAGATTCTTTCGGGCATCAAGAAGAGATTAGACAAGTGTTCCAAAGGACTATGGGTCGATCAGCTGCCGAACGTGCTTTGGAATCACCGCACCACCAAGCGAACCCCAACAGGCGAGAGCCCATTTAATCTCACCTATGGGGCCGAGGCCATCATCCCCCTAGAAGTCGGGATACCCTCTCCTCGCCTGATCGCTTATGAAGAAGAGCAGAATGCTAGAGAGCTCAGAGCAAGCCTAGATTTGATAGACGAAATCCGAGAGAGAGCTGCCATACGCCAGCAAGCTTACCGAAGGAGGATTGAGCTAGCATACAACAAAAGAGTCCGCCCAACGGACCTCAAAGAAGGGGATTTAGTCCTCCGGAAATTGGCCATCTCGTTCCCCAGACAGAAAAGCAAGCTGGCCCCGAACTGGGAGGGACCGTACAAGATCTTGAAAGTGATCCGCCCCGGTACGTACAAGCTAGAAGATCTCGAAGGCAGAGAAATTCCCAGGACTTGGAACGCCGACCATCTTTTGAAATACCAAGAGAAGGCAACCGCGTCTCTCTAAGTAACTCGAGATGTCGGACCGTTCCCTTCCTTTTACTAGTAGTGATTTTTTCCTTTTGTTTTTTCATTGTAATAACGGCTAGCAACTTTAGAAGCAGCCGATCATTAGATAATAATAAATGAAGTTTCTTCATGTTTTCACTACTCTTACCTCTATGCTTTTAACCCCTTAAATTAACAATGGTTCCGGAGTCCAACACTTGGCTCGATCCTACTTCGCGAGTTCGCTCCTAAGAGAGCTAGAGGTAGCTCGCCATTCGAAAATGCTCCCACAGCCGTTGAATGGTTCGGAGTCCAACACTTGGTTCGACTCTACTCCGCAAGCTCGCTCCTAAGCAAGCTAGGGGTAGTTCGCCATTCGAAATTGCTCCCACACCCCTTAAATTAACAATGGTTCCGGAGTCCAACACTTGGCTCGATCCTACTTCGCGAGTTCGCTCCGTAAGCGAGCTAGAAGTAGCTCGCCATTCGAAAATGCTCCCACAGCCGTTGAATGGTTCGGAGTCCAACACTTGGTTCGACTCTACTCCGCAAGCTCGCTCCTAAGCGAGCTAGAAGTAGCTCGCCATTCGAAAATGCTCCCACAGCCGTTGAATGGTTCGGAGTCCAACACTTGGTTCGACTCTACTCCGCAAGCTCGCTCCTAAGCAAGCTAGGGGTAGTTCGCCATTCGAAATTGCTCCCACACCCCTCAAATTAACAATGGTTCCGGAGTGCAACACTTGGCTCGATCCTACTTCGTGAGTTCGCTCCTAAGCGAGCTAGAAGTAGCTCGCCATTCGAAAATGCTCCCACAGCCGTTGAATGGTTCGGAGTCCAACACTTGGTTCGACTCTACTCCGCAAGCTCGCTCCTAAGCGAGCTAGGGGTAGTTCGCCATTCGAAATTGCTCCCACACCCCTTAAATTAACAATGGTTCCGGAGTCCAACACTTGGCTCGATCCTACTTCGCGAGTTCGCTCCTAAGCGAGCTAGAAGTAGCTCGCCATTCGAAAATGCTCCCACAGTCGTTGAATGGTTCGGAGTCCAACACTTGGTTCGACTCTACTCCGCAAGCTCGCTCCTAAGCGAGCTAGGGGTAGTTCGCCATTCGAAATTGCTCCCACACCCCTTAAATTAACAATGGTTCCGGAGTCCAACACTTGGCTCGATCCTACTTCGCGAGTTCGCTCCTAAGCGAGCTAGAAGTAGCTCGCCATTCGAAAATGCTCCTACAGCCGTTGAATGGTTCGGAGTCCAACACTTGGTTCGACTCTACTCCGCAAACTCGCTCCTAAGCGAGCTAGGGGTAGTTCGCCATTCGAAATTGCTCCCACATCCATTAAATTAACAATGGTTCTGGAGTCCAACACTTGGCTCGATCCTACTTCGCGAGTTCGCTCCTAAGCGAGCTAGAAGTAGCTCGCCATTCGAAAATGCTCCCACAGCCGTTGAATGGTTCGGAGTCCAACACTTGGTTCGACTCTACTCCGCAAGCTCGCTCCTAAGCGAGCTAGGGGTAGTTCGCCATTCGAAATTGCTCCCACACCCCTTAAATTAACAATGGTTCCGGAGTCCAACACTTGGCTCGATCCTACTTCGCGAGTTCGCTCCTAAGCGAGCTAGAAGTAGCTCGCCATTCGAAAATGCTCCCACAGCCGTTGAATGGTTCGGAGTCCAACACTTGGTTCGACTCTACTCCGCAAGCTCGCTCCTAAGCGAGCTAGGGGTAGTTTGCCATTCGAAATTGCTCCCACACCCCTTAAATTAACAATGGTTCCGGAGTCCAACACTTGGCTCGATCCTACTTCGCGAGTTCGCTCCTAAGCGAGCTAGAAGTAGCTCGCCATTCGAAAATGCTCCCACAGCCGTTGAATGGTTCGGAGTCCAACACTTGGTTCGACTCTACTCCGCAAGCTCGCTCCTAAGCGAGCTAGGGGTAGTTCGCCATTCGAAATTGCTCCCACACCCCTTAAATTAACAATGGTTCCGGAGTCCAACACTTGGCTCGATTCTACTTAGCGAGATCGCTCCTAAGCGAGCTAGGGGTAGTTCGCCATTCAAAACGCTCCAACGACCCTAACCTAATCAACCAAGGACCCCGAAGTCTAAAACTTGGCTCGATGCTACTTCGCGATTTCACTCATGAACGAACTAAAAGAAGCTCGCCATTCGGAGTCCGACGCTTTAGAAGTTACAGCACGGCAGACAACAGTCACAAGAATAAAACACACAGGTTCGGCAATAACGCGTTTATTGATGAAACAGACGTGGTACAAAGGCAAACACAGCAGGAGCACAACTCATCAAAGGAAAGTCACAGTGCCGACTTATTACACTTAGCGAAAAACAAAAAATAAGCAAAAAACTCGCGGAGTCGACCACTTCAGCGCTTCTTTGGAGCCGGAGCATTCCGCTTCAAGGACACCCGAGAGTGACGACGCTTGTCCCCGGAGCGCGACCCCAAGCCGGCAAATTGGGACGTATCCTCGGCACCGCTCCTGGTAGCTACTCCGACGGACGCCCCGCTCGAGGAGATTGCCACCGAGCTCTGCGCGTCCCCCGAGCTAGGTTGGCCGATCCACTGACGGGTCGCCATCTCATAGAAGGTAATGCCCCGCTCACTCTCAGCGCGAGTGCATGACGTGCTTCGAACGTTGATCGGCCCTGAATGTGGCTTAAGACGGGCCACTTCCGCCTCCAACTCCGAGATCCTGTCCCGCAACGAGTCGTCTTTGACGTCGACTTCGAAACGTGGGGGTATCGCGGAGTCCGGCACTCCAGATCGGCTAGCGATGAGGCACCGAAGGTGGGTGACCTCGATGCTTTTATCCACCGTCGCCCTCTTCAGCGCTTCGACTTCGGCAGTCAACTCGACTCGTTCGGTCGTCAACTTGGCCACCTCGGCCGTCAGCCCCTCGCCCTCACTCCGAAGCTTCGCCTCTACGGACTGCAGATGTTGTATCTCGGAAAGCAACTCGTCCTTCTCCGCTGTTATTTTGGACAAGTTATGACGAATGCACTGAACTCGAATCTCATTACTGAAATCAGTTGGCAAATGTTCACCTTCGGGTATAAGCTCGGCGATTCTGCTTTCCAAACGACGAATCTCGATATCTCGCCGGCCAAGGACGAGCTGGAGATGCTTCCTCTCGCTTTCAGCTCGGCGCAATCCGAGCTCGACCTCATAAAGTCTCTCTCTACACCTAGCCAGACACAGCCTTGTCGCCCCTAGGCCGGCCTCGGCTGGAACTTCCTCGTCTGGGCGAGAAAGCTCGACGTCTTGGGCGATCACCATAAGCTGCAAAGAGATCAGAGTAATCAGCAAAAACGTCGAACATGGCCGAAGCACCGCACTTGGAAAAATTTTCATCTCTAAAAACAAGAGGGGACAGTTCGGCAAAAGAGGGGGGATAAGACAAAAACTTCCGAACATCAACACTTGCAAAAATTTTCTTTTCATTAAACGTCAAAAGAAGCGGTGGCCAGTCCGCTATTAGGCATTACAAAGTTCGAAAGGAAAAACAAAAAAATCAAAAACAACAAAGCGAAAGGCGGATTCAGGGCCCCCACCTCTTTCCCCGGGCGACGAGGCGGAGTAGGCGTGGACTTTGCCGAAGGAGACGCCGCTGCCAGCGGAGTAGTCGTGGTGCTGGGGACTTCGCCAGTAACCCCGGCGTCGGCATCAGCGTTGCCCTCCTCCTCTTCCTCTTCCCCTTCGGACTCGGGGTCGAAGCCCTCGACGTGTCCGGGGAAGAGCCGCCATCCCGAGACGTCCACCCCGGGGTATGCTTCTCGCACCCGGTCGAGGGCGGTGGCGAAGGCCTTCGCCATTTCTGCGCGAGGTACCCCTGGGCCTTCTCCAAGGTTGCATCCTTCGCCGCCTTCACGGCCGCCGCCTGCTTCGCCTCGGCCTCGACCAGTTGGTTGGCCGACCCCTCCTTCTCCCGAAGCAGCTCGTCCTCCAGCCTCTTCACTTCGGCCTCGAGATTCTGGATCCTCGCCGACCGACCCTCATGCTCGACTCGGAGCTTGTCGAGCTGGTTCGACATCTGAGCCTTCTCATTCCGAGCCTGGTCGGACTCCTGCTTCAGCTCCTTCTCGAGGGCGGTCAGCCTCTCGGTGAGGTGGCCGAAATGGACAACAATCTACAAAAAAAAGAAGAAGAACTGAGAGAGTTAGAAAATTTTTTTGTGATTCAAAGGGATGAAACGAAGGGGACTCGGAACTTACCGATACCGCCGAACGAGCGATCTCGATCACGTCGTCGCCTTCCCTCCCCGCGTCCATGGCGGCACGGTCCTTCGGGGTGGCGAGATGCTTGACGGCCTGCATGCTCGCCAACGAGTTCCCAAGGAACCCATCGTGCCTCCGGACTTGCCAGTCCGGGATATGGATCCGCTTGTGCTCCTCCGTCAGGAGCTCCTCGCCTACTACGGTCAGCGGCGGGGTCGGCATGGCGAGCGCGGCGGCAATGGGGAACTCCCCCACAGGTGCAGGAGCCGAAGGCCCCACCACGGCGACGACCGGGTCGTCGACAACCTCCACCGCCTGGACGGGGGCCGCAATCCTCGGCACCTTCGAGGTTGATGGCAGCTTCGACGCAACCCTCTTGCGCTTCTTCGGCGCCTTACTGGCGAACCCCGCCCTGAGCGCCAACACCGCCTCGTAGTCCATGGATTCTGCATCAAAAGCAAAAAATGATTAGCACAAAAAACAACAAGGCAGCAAGTACGAAAAAAGAACTTGACGAGAGCCGTGTACTAGGATCTACGCGGTAGAGCCCTCCCTTGTAGAGAACGTCCTCCGTCAAATCCTTCCAATCATACTTCGGCCGGTCAAGGAGGGTCCGGACCGCCTCTTCTTCTTCTACTGTAAGCCTCGGCAGTGCCGTCGCCCTCTTGGGCACCACTTCTGCCCAATTAGTGGGGATCGGCCAGGCTTCTCGACTCCGCACAACGACCCACTTCTCTCGCCAGTGCTTGATAGAGTCGGGGCAGACGACGAGCCTGCCGCCGTGCCTCGGAGTCAGATAATACCGGTACTCCGACTTGTTCCCTTGGTGGAGCTGGTATATCGTCCAAAGCACGTTCAGCTGCGGCTCGATCCCTGCGGCCTGGCAGTGGAGAACAAAGCCATTAATCACTCGCCACGTGTTCGGCATGAGCTGAATGGGGCAGACCCCGTACCAGCTCACCACGGTAACAGCGAACGCGTGGAGAGGTAGCCGAGCACCGGCGATAAAGGGATCGACCGGCCAGCAACACATGGTCACTGGCAGCGGCGAATTAGCCCTAACCCCGGGGCCCGGCAGCATGATTTCGTACTCCTCCGGGATGAAAAAAGAGTCCCGGATCGCAGCCAATTCCTCCTCGCGTAGGATCGACGCCGCGTCGTCCGCCTCCGTCGTCTCCCTCACTTCGTTCTCCTCGAAGGACCTCTCCCTCCCATGGATGATTCGCTCGGCCTGGTCCTTCGGGAGCTCCCTGACCCTGTGCAGCCCCGTCAGCGAACCTGGCAGCTGTCCGAACTCCCCCATCCTCTTCGGATCCTCGACGATTGAATCCTTGCCGAACACCTTGCCCTTGGTTGGAGTCGGAGTCGAGGCCTCGGTGCCTTCAAGGGAGGGCTAGGACCAAGAGACTTCATCTGAGACAGAAGCTACAGACATAATTTATAAATTACCTTGAAAGAGAGAGCTGCCGAAAAACTTCGCCTGAGTCAAACGCCGGTCACCAGAAAAACTCGCCTGAAACACAAGAGAACGCCTGAGCAAATGAAAGGAGAAATGAGAAATGAGAAGGGGGGTGAGGATTTATAGAAGGGGGACACACCCCACGAGGCTAATGGGCTCGTACGACCGGCCCATCTAAACCAAGCGGCGGAGCGATCCCAATCGTCACCTCGATAACTGCAACGAATCATGAGTTGAATTTAATGCGCATCCCATCTGATAGAACCCCAGAGGTCACTGCAATTAATGAACGTCCCATCTGTCAGGGTTGTCAGAGTTGTCAGAGTTGTCAGAGGTGTCAGGGGTTCAAATGGTGCACAGAAAAGACAAACTCCCAAAAACGACAAGTCTGGGAGCTCGGCACTCACTGCCGAGCGTTCGTGACACCGACCCTGTTATGGGGGAAAAGTCAAGTTCGGCACTCACTGCCGAGCGTTCGTGACACCGACCCTGTTATGGGGAAAAAGTCAAGTTCGGCACTCACTACCGAGCGTTCGTGACACCGACCCTGTTATGGGAGAAAAGTCAAGTTCGGCACTCACTGCCGAGCGTTCGTGACACCGACCCTGTTATGGGAGAAAAGTCAAGTTCGGCACTCACTGCCGAGCGTTCGTGACACCGACCCTGTTATGGGGGAAAAGTCAAGTTTGGCACTCACTGCCGAGCGTTCGTGACACCGACCCTGTTATGGGGAAAAGTCAAGTTCGGCACTCACTGCCGAGCATTCGTGACACCGACCCTGTTATGGGGGAAAAGTCAAGTTCGGCACTCACTGCCGAGCGTTCGTGACACCGACCCTGTTATGGGGGAAAAGTCAAGTTCGGCACTCACTGCCGAGCGTTCGTGACACCGACCCTGTTATGGGGGAAAAGTCAAGTTCGGCACTCACTGCCGAGCGTTCGTGACACCGACCCTGTTATGGGGGAAAAGTCAAGTTCGGCACTCACTGCCGAGCGTTCGTGACACCGACCCTGTTATGGGGGAAAAAGTCAAGTTCGGCACTCACTGCCGAGCGTTCGTGACACCGACCCTGTTATGGGGGAAAAGTCAAGTTCGGCACTCACTGCCGAGCGTTCGTGACACCGACCTCGTGACGGGGTAAAGAACAAGTTCGGCAGGTCGCCAGACCCGCTCCTAGCGCTCGCAGCTATGCCGAACTCGCTTTTCTCTCCGGAAAAGCTTGCCGAACTACATATGGACCTCGGCCTCCTAGTCGGCGAGCCCTGGGAGAGTCTAAGGCACGATACAAACGTATGAGACCTCCGAACAACGAATTGACGCTTCGCTGGGGTCAAGAGGATATCCCTGCAAAAATGCCACACGACCATCAGAGCTCATGAGTTCAATCCACTTGGCAAATCACTTCACTGCCTCCTCCGGACTCACAACTCTCCATTTGAACTCCGATGTAACTCCGCCAGCCATTAAACAATCAAACTACTCCTCAAAGGCTGATCAAGCTCAGTCTTTAGGAGTGGGGGGCTCGTGATATGGCTAAAAGTGGGGTTAAATCGGAACCGTCCAAATTGAGTACGAATCTTGAGACGTGGGGGTAAAATGGTGATTTCGCCTACAAGAGGGTCCGAAATAGGTGTTGGGTCTTCTCCCCAAGAACCCAGTAACCCACGAACGGACCCACCAACAAGAGGGTGCGGGTCTTAACCTGCTGTACACCCAATCCAGCGAGATAAAATCAGGATCCCTGATTAATCTTGATCAACGGCCCAGATATACATCTATCTTTTCACCGGGATTTGGGGATAAAATTCCTTATCTGATTACGGGGAATATACCTCATCAGATTACATTCCTCATCTGATTATGGGGAATATTCCCTACCAAATCACCAGGATTACATTCCCAATCTGTTCCCTGAGACGCCTATAAATACCCCCCATCCATCTCCATTAAGGGGTAATCAATCTTTCACCAGTTTTTATGCTCTTTCATAATCTCTCTGATTACTGACTTGAGCGTCGGAGGGTGCGTCGCCGGGAACAACCCCGGTGTCTCGCACTTTTTGCAGGTCTACAGGTTTTCTATTCAGTTTTCCTAAGAATCCACAAGTTCTATCTGTTTGCCCCCACACCAAATTTAGCGGCAACAGGACCCAAGCCGTACTACCTTAAAACTTCTCTCACAAAGGGATGGAGACGAAGGCAGAGCCCTGCATGAAAGGCATCGAAGGGGAAGATGCACAATTCAGAGGAAAGCGGCGAACAAGATCTAACTCTAGGATCTGGCACAACAAGATCGAACTTCACCGGGATCTTATAGCACTTTCGAATAACGTGCAAAGCCGCTTCCGTAACCATAGAAATGACATCATTAGCCTTTGAATGCTCACACGATGCTTTCTCTTCATAGAATCACTACATGTCATGCTCGACTCGCCTCAACTCCTCGGTAGTATACTCTCGAATGCTGCTTAGATGCAACACAGCAATCGAGTGTCTCCAAAACTCCTCCATTCTCCCCTCTCTCCATAATCGTCTCCACGACTATCGAAGACGGATCTGCTAGACCTTTGCCCTTGTCCACTCTAGTAGGAGGAGTTGGCAGTTGTGTTTTCAACGCGACTAGAGGGAAAGGACTCATCACCCGAAGAAGATCTAAACATCTTTAATTAAATAAAAAAAAGTAATTTACAATCGATTTGACAGCTACGGTCGGAATTTCTCGCTGGAGATCGGAAAAGCTTGTCGGAGTCTCTCTAGAGCTAATTTTCGCAGAAGAAGAGAAATTTTTGGGAAAGAAAAATGAAGAAATGAGGAAGGATTGAGAAGGAGGGGGGGATTTATAAGGGAGTTGATTAACTCTTAGGCTTCCAAGTTACTGGGCCTCGAAAATGACGCAGAAGCCGAAGAGACAAGGAAATGCAACGGTCGAGGAAGGCTAATTGACAAAACTCAATTTTTGACAATTCAAAGCAGTCAACGGTCAAACACACCATGTGTCGCCTCACCATCGTTCGCCAAAGTTCGCCAGCATCGCTCCCCATCGTTCGCCAACATTCGTTCGAAAGAATTGAACTGGCTCCCAACATCGTTCACCGAGATGCACCGAACAAACAAGAAACCGAACGAAAAGAGGCCAAAATGGCGTTGACCAGTCAATGGTCAAACGCCATGCGTCGCCTCGTCACCGTTTTCCAGTGCTCCCCTCATTGTTGGTAGCATCGTTCACCAACGTTCGCCACATTGTTCGCCAAGACACGCCATGCAAACAAAACCGAATGAAAAGAGGCCAAAAAAGCGTTGACCAGTCAATGTTGACAAGTCAATGGTCAAACGCCACATTGTTTGCCGAGACGTGCCGAACAAATAAGAAACCGAACAAAAAGAGGCCAAAATGGTGTTGACCAATCAACGGTCAATGTTGACAAGTCAACTGTCAAATGCCATACATAACCTCTTCATCATTTACCAGTGCTCCCCCTATTGTTCACCAGCATCATTTGCCAACGTTCGCTACATCGTTTGCTGAGACGTGCCGAGCAAATAAGAAACTGAACAAAAGATGTCAAAATGCCGTTGACCCGTCAACAGTTAACGGTCAATGCCACGTGTTGCTTTGTCATCATTCACCAAATGCTCACCAGCATTCACCACACCGTTCGCCAGAGTGCGCTGAACAAATAAGAAACCGAACAAAATAAGGCCGAAATGGTGTTGACCCGTCAACGATCAATGTTGACCAGTCAATGGTCAATGCCACATGTCACTTTGTCATCGTTCGCCAAACGCTCGCCAGCGCTCGCCACATCGTTCGCGATAGAGCTCCGAGCAAACAAGAAGCCGAACAAAATGAGGCTGAAATGGTGTTGATCCGTCAACGGTCAATGACACGGGTCACCTCTTCATCGTTCGCCAAATTCTCGCTCACCACATCGTTCGCTAGAGTGCGTCGAGCAAACGAAGAACCGAACGAAAAGAGGCCGAAATGACGTTGACCAGTCAACGGTCAATGCCATGTGTCACCTTGTCATCGTTCGCCAATGCTTTCTAGTCATTTGCAAAAGTGTGCCACATGTTCGCCAGAGCGCACCGAGGAGACAAAGAACCGAATGAAAAAGTGCAAAGAGGCGTTGACCAGTCAACGCCAGCGGGCCTTTCGATCTCCTTGATTTTCCTGCGTGTCATGATCGACGATCTAGTTTTTGCCACGTCATCAAGGTAATTTCCTTTTTAATTTATTTCTTTATTTAACTATTAAATATAATTAATCATTTAAAAATCCGAAAAAATAATTAAAAATTTAAAAAGATAAAAAATTCAAAAAATCATTATTAATTCGAAAAAATAGTTTTAAATTTCGAAAATATAATTATTAGATTAGAATAATTAATTAAAACTTTTGAAAAGTAATTATTAGAATCTGAAAATTGAATAAAAAATGTGAAAAACGGATTAAAAATTGGAAAAATTCAGAAAATCTGGAAAAATTACTGTTGTCGCTGAATCTGGTGTGGGGGCAAACAGATAATATTTGTGAATTCTTGGAAAACTTTGAATAGCAAACCTATTACCTGTTCCACCGGAGTTTGACCGTTGACTCCCGCCGTTCACCTGCAAAAAGTGCAAGACACCGGGGTTGATCCCGACGACGCACCCTCCGACGCCCAAGTCAGTAATCAGGAAGATTATGAAAGAGCGTAAAACTGGCAAAAGATTGATTACCTCTTAATGGAGATGGATAGGGGGTATTTATAGGCGCCGCTGGGGTCAGATTAGGAATGTAATCCCTGTGGTTAGATAAGGAATGTAATCCCTAATCCCTAGTGAAAGGATAGATATGAATCAGGGCCGTTGATTAGGATTAATCAGAAACCCTAATTCTATCCTTTCTGGACCGGGTTTGCTGCGGGTTGAAACCCGCACCCAGTTGAGGTGGATCCGTTCGCGGGTTAGTGGGTCTTCGAGGAGGAGAACCAGTACTCGCTTCAGACCCATTGGTAGGTGAAATTACTGTTTTACCCCTGGGCTTCAAGATTCGTGCCCAATTTGGACGGTTCCGATTTAACCCCATTTTTAGCCATATCACGAGCCCCCCACTCCCGAAGACTGAGTTTGATCAGCCTTTGAGGAGTAGTTTTACTATTTTAATGGCTGGCGGAGTTGAATCGGAGTCGAAATGGAAGGTTTTGAATCTTTGAAGGAGGTAGTGTGGTGATTTTTCAAGTTGGTTGCACTCTAAGTTGTTCTTGAGCTTTTCTGGATGTTTGGTGATTTTTATCTATTTTTTTGGATTATTTATTTAATTTTGCGAAATGTTAACCGGTCGTTCGGGGGTCTTAACAACACGTTCTAGGCAACAATTGTTCGATCAGGGGCTCAAAAATATACCTGAATTTATAATTATTTCCTAGAATTTTTAGTTAATTTCTCAGAATTTTTAGTAATTTTTTTGCAATTTTAAAATAAATAAAACGATTAGAATAAATAAAAACTAATTTTTAATACCGATTTATGGCATGGCGCGATCTGGGCCCTCCATCTGCGCCGAGCGCGATTTTCTGGGCGATCGAACGATCCATGTTCCTCGGCAGATAGTTTCTTCGTATGAGAGTGTCGACAGATCGGCTCCTCAGGCTCGGAATCTGCCGAGCTACGTGGCACGATCCTGAGCGTCCATCTCAGTGCGGATCCCCAAAAAATGATATCCTGTTGTTTAGTTAACGTGGCAAGATCTGGGCCGTCCATCACGTTAAGCATGTTTTTTGACAAGATCCAACGGCTGAGGTGGGTCGGCCTCTTTTTTCTCCATATGTGGAGGTTGGTTCCTCGTCCACTCGGCTCGGCAGCTCAGCGTTGTAGGCCGAATAAGTGCTCCGACAGGACGTTCGGTTTGACCTAGTAGCTCGAAGGCTCGACCAAGCTGTTCGTTAGCTCGGCTAAGCGCTTCGGCGGCTCAATTCCTTGTCCACTGTATTAGGGGCTCGGTGGTCCAGCCCAGCTGTTCGGTAGCTCGGCTCGGCGCGTCGGGATCTTCCGTGCTACGTGGCACGATCCTGAGCATCCATCTCAGCGCGGATCCCCAAATAATGCTGTCTTATCGTTTAGTGAACGTGGCAAGATTTGAGCCGTCCATCACATCGAGCACGTTTTTTGACAAGATCCAACGGCTGAGGAGGGTCGGCGGAATTTTTCTCCATATGTGGGGGTCGGTTCCTCGGCGCCTCGGTTTGGCTCCTTCTGCAGCTCGGCCCGGAGCCCCAGGATCTGCCGAGCTACGTGGCGCGATCCTGAGCATCCATCATGGCGTGAATCACAAGGATGGGATTCGGGTAACGAGAAAATGTTATCTTGTCGTTTTGTGGGCATGGCGCTATCTGAACCGTCCATCAAGTTTTGACATGAATTTTTGAGCGATCCGACGGTGATTCGACTTCGGCAGAATTTTTCGTCATATATGGAGGTCGGTTCCTCGTCCACTCGGTTCGGTTAGAACGGTTGTTCGGTGGTGCGTCGGGGTGTTGATTGCAGAGGGATGGCGTTAGGTGTTTTGAAGAGTTCTGGTTTTGAACCGTCGCCATCCTCCGACCCAGTAGCTCAGTTGCTTAGCCAAGCTGTTCGGTAGCTCGGCCATGCACACTGGTGGCTGGCAGCTCGGAAGGTACGCGTGGCTAGATCTGGAGCATCCATCACGGTGTGAATCACGAGGACGGGGTTCAGATCATGAGAAAACGTTATCTTTTCATTTTGTGGGCGTGGCGCTATCTGAACCGTCCATCATGTTTTGACACGAATTTTGGAACTATCCGACGGTGATTCGGCCTCGACAGAATTTTTCTCCATATGTGAAGGTCGGTACCTCGGCACCTCGGTTCGGTTAGAATAGTTGTTTGGTGGCACGTCGAGGTGTTGATTGCTGAGGGATGGAGTTTGGTGTTTTGAAGAGTCCTGGTTCTGAACCGTTGCCATCCTCCGACCCAGTAGCTCGGTTGCTTATGCAAGCTGTTTGGTAGCTCGGCTAGGCACACCGGTGGTCGAGTCATGGACTTAAGCGATTTGAAGAGTTTTTGTTTTGAAACATCGCAACTCTCCGTTTTGGTGCTTTGCCTTCTCTTAATGGGCTTTTTAAATGCCCAAGGAAGCCCAAACATCGCTTTGTGGTTATAAATTCTCACTCCCCCACCCAGAGCTCATTTCTCACTTTTCACTCCAAGTTTTCACTTTTACTCTCTGTGTGCTCTGCTAGCAGCGATTTTAGCTCCAATGCAGTTGCGTTAGCTGTCGCGTGGGCCAGGCGATTTCCGACAAACTAATTCCGACCGTGAACGTCACTTCAAGGCCACGTCACATCAAGGTCAGTTTATTTGCCTCAGCTTTTTTTTAGAGATGTCAAGGGTAGACTCGGGGAGTGAGGCCTCTTCCTCGGGCGATAGTGGCGCCGAGGAAAGGAGGCGAATGGAGATCCGAAGAAAGGGGAAGGAGGTGGTCGGGCCATCCTCGGCCGAGGTGAAGAAGAAGAAGAAGAAGGCAGTGGCCCTGATCTCCTGTAGTCGAGGAGATCGTAGAGACCGAGAGGCGAGCCCCTGAGTCGGGCCGGTACCCTTGTGTACTGTCCGGCCATGCCGGAGTCAGGCAATACGAGGGTGAACTTCTGGAGAAGGCGATCGTAGGTAGGTCGGCAGTGTACGAGGAGAACAACTCGGTCCAGATTACTGAGGTGGACGAGATTGCGTCGGTATTATCCGAGAAGGACCTGCTCCAGATCAGAAAAGGGTTCCCCATCCCTCCGGAGTACAAGCTGATCCTCCCCGGCCCTGGGATGCGAGCGAACTCCAATCTGTCGTCGGATATGTGTGTGTTCGACTACGACTCGCTGAACGCCGGATTGCATTTTCCTCTGCACCCCTTTGTGTTAAATGTCCTCCAGTGGTACTGTCTGGCGTCGACGCAGTTTATGCCGAACACCTGGCACCACGTGAATTCCTTCGTGCTGCAGTGCCGCAACACCGAGGTCGAGCCAAACATGGTGATACTTCGGAGCATGTATCGGATTCACCAGATGCACAAGACCGAGCATCGCTACTACCTATCACCCCGAAAAGGCGTTAGGCTCATAGAGAATCCGGACTTGATAAAAGGTTGGAAGGAGAAGTTTTTTTTGTTGATGGAGCCCTCGATGCTGAACATTCCGACTCGGTGGAAAGAAGAGGTGTCGAAGTTTGCAAGGGTCGACCCAGTACTGATAGTGGCCGAGGCGGAAGTGGCGGAGAAGATCATTGCTCTCCCAATGTTGAGCTGGAGGAAAATGACAGAGGAGGTGCTACACGGGTCGGGCCTTAGTCCGATCGACCCGAGTACGCTCCTGACATCTTGTAGTATTTTTTTTTAAGTTTCTTGCTTGTTTCTCTAACTTGCTATTTGTTTTGTTGTTTGGAACAGAAGCGCCGAAGATGGATTTTCTGGGGATGATGAATGAGCGAGGCAAGGTTGTCGACGGCAGGAAGAGGAAGAGGCCAAGCACGACGGCTTCGTCCGGCCGACCCTCTAAGGTTCCTTCGGCAGTTGCTCCGCCTACTACAGTTCCTGAGGCCCCCTCGCCAGCGGTGGTCGTCTCCGCCGACCCCTCGGCTCCTGTCGCGTCTGCCACGGCCGGTGAGGCCTTCAACGTTTCGGCGGCGCTGTCGCTCGATGCTCCACCCCTGACTACTCAGGCCGAGGAGATCCTGACCGAACAGCATAAGAAGGTGTTCGTCCCGGACTGGCGAGTCAAGAACCATGACGGCTTCCTCGGGGACTCGCAGATGTGCATGCAAGCCGTCAAGCATTTAGCGACCCCAAAGGATCGAGCCGCACTGAAGGCGGGGACGACTGGCAATGACACCTACAAAGTCGCTCGGTCGCTTGTGTCGGTAAGCTTTGCATTCATTGTTTTTGAGAATTTCTTAAGTCTGCCGTTCGGCTTTTACTTTGTTCTTATTCTCTTTTTCCTTCGGCAGGCCACTTGTCACTTCGGCCACCTCATCCAAGAGTTTGCCGAACAGGAGAGGGAGTTGAAGGCCGCCAACGACAAGGATAGGGCAGAGAAGGCGAGGGCGGTTCGGCAGCTCGAGGCAGAGCAGAGACGCTCGGACGGCTTGGTGGTTCGGGTTGCCGACCTCGAGGCGGACCTGGAGCAAGCTAAGGGGCGGCTCGCCGATGAGGTTACCAAAGTCGCTAAGGCTGCCGAGGAGTTGGCAGCATCTGCGAAGGCACTGGAGGAGGCAAAGGCGGAGAAGGATGCCGCGGCAGCGAAGATAAGGGCGGAGGTTGAAGCCGAGGCGAAGGCGCACAGGGCTTCTAACATGGAGAAGTCCTACGAAAGGGCACTCGACCATGTCTAGGAGCGCGTCCCCGGCTTCTAGAGAATTGGATATATGCTGTGGCCCGGGGCCACGGTAGAGGGCGAAGAAGAGGAGGGCAAAGAGGAGGAAGGCGACGAGGAGGACGAGGAAGCGCCTGTGGTCCCTGAGACGGTGGTGACCGACCCCCAAGTCGGGGCAATGGGGACGATGGGCCGTCTGGAGAGGCGCCTGTGGTCGAGCTGCCGCGGCAGGTGGACCCTTGATCTTCTCGTCTTCTTGTATTTTTGTTTTTCTTTACTTTGAATGTAATGCCTTTTCGCAGACTGGCCACCGCTTCTGTTATGAATGAAAGAAAAAATTTGGTTTTCGTCTTGTCTAAGTGTTTTGTTCAGATTTTTAGTCTTTCAATGTGATGCCCTCGTCTTTCAGATCGTTGAACTTGATTTGGACACCGTAGCAGCTCGGTGCCGTGCAGAACTGTTCAAGCGGTCTCGCGAAGCTCGTCTCAAGGGCGAGATTGACCTGATCCGAAGAGTGCTATTCATTATGGAGAAGAAGAACAGCAAATTGCTGGCCGAGGTGCATCACCTGTGGATAGTCGAGGAAGAACTCTCCGCTAAAGAGGAAGAGTTGGCCTCGGCACTGGCCAGGCGAGACGAGCTTGTGACGAAGGTCGAGCAGCTGCAGAGGGTTATAGTTGACAAAAGCATCGAGGTGACCCATCTGCGTCGCATCATATCCGATAGTGCTGAGTACCTGGGTTCGGCAAAACTCCCTCGGCTAAAGATATCGGTGTAGGACGACACCTTGAAAGATAGGATCGTCGAGCTCGAGGAGGAGGATGCTCGTCTAAGGCCTCAGCCCGCGGGGGCCAACGTCCGCAACACCTCGTGTACACGTAAGGAGTGCGAACGAGGTATTTCCTTCTATGAGCTTGCGACTCGTCCTCCCGCCATAGGTCGGACCGCGACCGATGCCCAGAGTGGCATAGCTGTTAGCTCGAGCAGAGCCTCGGTCGGAGCCACTGTCAGGGATTGTGGCGAAGAGGCGTCCCAGTTCGTCGGCCTAGAGAAGAGCTCGGAGATGAAGAGACGAAAACCCCGAGTGTCTCTGAATCGGAATGTCCCCATTTCGAGGAGGCGCTGAACAAGTTGTACTTGGCTTCTGATTTCTTGCATCGTCTTTTTTGTTGTAACTTCTTGCCTTGTAAATTTATCAAGTTGCTTTTTTGTTGTAACTTCTTGCCTTGTAAATTTATCAAGTTGTTTAAATGAAATCGAAGTTCGTCTGTTCAATGTTGTGCCGTAGTTGCCTTACTCTTGAAACGAACCATAAGAACCAATAGTTAGCTTCTTCGAGCGTTCTAGCCATAGAACTCTTGCCTTAGCTGTAGAACTTTAGCTCTTTCTCAGGGTATACTGAGGCAACTTTGCACTTCGGTAGTGTGGTAGCTCAGATTTCAGACCCGAGCCATGTCGCTCAATCTGGACGGCCGATCACGATCATGGCACGAATCACGAGGCGGGAGGCTCGAGTTTCGAGAAAACGCTATCTTGTCGTTTTGTAGATATGTGGCACGATCTGATCCGTTCATCATGTTCTGGTACGCATTTTGAGACGATCCAACGGTGAAATTGGTTCGGCAGAATTTTTCTTCATATGTGGAGGTCGGTTCCTCGTCCGCTCGGTTCGGGATACTGAGGGAGTGGAGTCGAGCCGAGCGTTGGTCTCCGAACTCGCCGTTAGAGTTGTTCAACGGTCATGGGAGCAGTTCCGAATGGCGAACTACTTCAAGCTCGCTTAAGAGCGAGCTTGCGAAGGAGAATCGAGCCAAGTGTTGGACTCCCACGTGGCTCAATCTGGACGGCCGATCATGATCATGGCACGAATCACGAGGTGGGAGGCTCGAGTTTCGAGAAAATGCTATCTTGTCATTTTGTGGATATGCGGCACGATCTGATCCGTTCATCATGTTCTGGTACGCATTTTGAGACAATCCAACAGTGAAATTGGTTCGGCAGAATTTTTCTCCATTTATGGAGGTCGGTTCCTCGTTCGCTTGGTTCGGGATACTAAGGGAGTGCAGTCGAGCCGAGCATTGGACTCCGAACTCGCTGTTAGAGTTGTTCAACGGTTGTGGGAGCAGTTCCGAATGGCGAACTACTTTTAACTCGCTTAAGAGCGAGCTTGCGAAGTAGAATCGAGCCAAGTGTTGGACTCCGAACCATCGTTAGAGTTGTTCAACGGTTGTGGGAGCAGTTCTGAATGGCGAACTACTTCTAGCTTGCTTAAGAGCGAGCTTGCGAAGTAGAATCGAGCCATGTGTTGGACTCCGAACCATCGTTAGAGTTGTTCAACGGTTGTGGGAGCAGTACGGAATGGCGAACTACTTCCAGCTCGCTTGAGAGCGAGCTTGCGAAGTAGAATCAAGCCAAGTGTTGGACTCCGAACCATCGTTAGATTTGTTCAACGGTTGTGGGAGCAGTTCCGAATGGCGAACTACTTCTAGCTCGCTTAAGAGCGAGCTTGCAAAGTAGAATCGAGCCAAGTGTTGGACTCCGAACTCGTCGTTAGAGTTGTTCAATGGTTGTGGGAGCAGTTCCGAATGGTGAACTACTTCTAGCTCGCTTAAGAGCGAGCTTGCGAAATAGAATCGAGCCAAGTGTTGGACTCCGAACCATCATTTGGGTGAAGAGTAAAAGCAGAGAGATGTAAACAATTTTACAAGTAAAATGTGAAAAAACTTTCTTGATTAATAACTAATAGTTGGCTGCTTCTAAAGTTGCGAGCCGTTATTACAAGAGAGAAATAAAGGAAAAATTACAAGTAAAAGGAGAGGAACGGTTCGACATCCCAGAATACTTAGAGAGGCATTAATGCTCTCTCCTGGTATTTTAAAAGATGGTCGGCATTCCAAGTCCTGGGGATCTCTCTGCCTTCAAGGTCTTCTAGTCTGTATGTCCCAGGTCGAACTACTTTGGCGATCTTGTAGCGTCCCTCCCAATTTGGAGCTAGTTTGCTCTTCTGACCAGGAAAAGAGATGGCTAACTTTCTAAGGACCAAGTCCCCTTCTTTGAGGTCGGTAGGACGGACTCTCTTATTGTATGCCAGCTCGATCCTTCTCCTGTAGCTTTGTTGACGAATGGCAGCTCTTTCACGGATCTCATCGATCAAGTCTAGATTTGCTCGGAGCTCTCTGGCATTTTGTTCTTCTTTATAAGCCATTAGACGAGGATAGGGTATTCCAACTTCTAGGGGGATCATAGCTTCGGACCCATAGGTGAGATTGAATGGGGACTCTCCTGTGGGGGTCCATTTTGTGGTGCGGTAGTTCCACAGCACGTTGGGGAGCTGATCGATCCATAAGCCTTTAGAGCATTTATCCAACCTCTTCTTAATACCGGAGAGGATCTGTCGGTTAGCATTCTCCACTTGGCCGTTCGACTGGGGATGGGAGGCAGAAGAGAAACGTTGTTGGATGGCGAGGTCTTCACATAAAGCTTGGAAGGCAGCCCAGGTAAACTGGGTTTCGTTGTCTGTTACGAGGACTCGAGGGACATCGAATCGGCAGATTACGTTCTTCCAGAAGAACTGAAGTACTTTGTTCTCGGTGATTGTGGCCAAGGGCTCGGCCTCTATCCACTTCGAGAAGTAGTCGATTGCCATGACTAAGAATTTGAACTGGCCGGGAGCTGGTGGGAATGGCCCTAGTAAATCCATCCCCCATATTGCGAAAGGGATAGGACTTGATAGGGAAGTGAGTGGAGCTTGTGGGAGGCGATGAATGTTGGAGTACTTCTGACAAGAGCTGCATTGCCGAATGTGCCGTTCGGCATCTTATAGGAGAGTGGGCCAGAAATATCCATAATTCAACACTTTGCGGGCTAGGGATCTGGACCCTGAATGTGCCCCGCTGATGCCTTCGTGAAGTTCTTGCAGGGCGTAGTCGGCTTGTTCCGGGGAGAGGCATCTTAAATAAGGCCGGCCGTCTACTTGTGTGTAGGAGCGCTTGTATAGGATGCCCTCGATAAGTGTGTATCGCTCTGCTTGGGTTCTCACTCGGCGAGCTTCCTTAGGATTTTTGAGGAGGAGCCCGTCCCTCAGGAACTCAACGAGGGGTTTCATCCAGTTATCTTGAAGCAGGACAGGTAGAGACTCCATAGAATCGAAAGTTTCGTCTTCTATACTCGGCTTCAGAAGTACCTCAATCAGGACGGTCTGCTCGAGACCTTGGAGGGAGGAGGAGGCTAGCTTGGAGAGGGCATCGTCCTGGGCATTCTCTTCTCGGGGGATTCGCTGGATGAGGGCTTCTTCAAATAGGGCCATGAGATTCCTGATCTTGGCTAGGTACTTAACCATTCAGTCATCTCGTGCCTCATACTCGCCCAGGACCTGGTTCACGACCAGCTGAGAGTCGCTAAAGATCCGGAGGCGCTGCACCCCTGCATTGCGAGCCATTCCGAGGCCGGCTATGAGTGCTTCATATTCTGCTTCATTGTTCAAGGCCTTAAAGTTGATACGGAGGGAGTATTGGAGGATGAAATCATCTGGACCGGCCAGAATGACCCCGGCTCTGCTTCCCTCGTTACAAGAGGAACCATCCACATAAACCAACCAGACAGGTGGTCCCTTCATTGCTTGGCTGAACTCGGGGATGGTACATTCAACTATGAACTCCGCTAAGGCCTGAGCCTTGATCGTGGTCCGAGGCTGATATGTTATATCATGCTGGCTCAGCTCAATAGACCACTTCATAAGGCGACCGGAGGTCTCTGGCTTGTGGAGAACTTGCTTCAGCGGTTGGTCGGTAAGAACGACCACCGAATGGGACTGAAAATATGGGCGAAGCTTCCTCGCGGCCATCACTAGGGCATATGCCATCTTCTCTATCCTGGGGTAGCGGAGCTCGGCATCCCGAAGTACATTGCTCACATAATAGATGGACTTTTGGGTCTTATTTTCTTCCCTCACGAGAACGGCGCTGAGGGTCTGCTCGGAGGCTGCTAGGTAGAGGTAGAGGGGTTCACCAGGAATTGGTTTGCTACGGAGAGGAGGATTGACTAGGTAAGCCTTGAGCTGGTCGAATGAATCTTGTTGCTGTTGACCCCACTCGAAGCCTTTAGCCCCCTTGAGAGCCTTGAAGAAGGGAAGGCACTTCTCCCCTGACTTGGAAAGGAAACGCCCTATGGCTGCCAGGCGACCCGTTAGCTTCTGAATCTCTTTGACATTCTTCGGAGGAGCCATGTCTAATATGACCTTGATCTTCTCGGGGTTGGCCTGAATTCCTCTTTGGCTGACCATAAAGCCTAGGAATTTCCCCGACGAGACTCTGAAAGCACATTTGTTCGGATTGAGCCTCATATTGTGTTTCCTGAGTACGTCGAATGCCTCCTACAGATCGACCACATGATCGGCCCCGTGGATGCTCTTTACAAGCATATCGTCAACATATACCTCCATATTCCGACCGATTTGTGCTTGAAAAACCTTGTTGACGAAGCGTTGATAGGTGGCACCTGCATTCTTTAAACCGAAGGGCATTACCCTGTAGCAGTAGAGACCCTGATCGGTTATGAAGGAGGTCTTCGAGATATCTGGGGGAAACATTCGAATCTGATTGTAGCCTGAGAAGGCGTCCATGAAGCTGGGGAGTTCATGGTCTGAAGTGGCGTCAATTAAAGTGTCGATGCTTGGAAGAGGGAAAGGGTCTTTGGGGCATGCCTTGTTGAGATCGGTAAAGTCGATACAAATCCTCCAGGTCCCATTGGACTTCTTCACAATCACTGCATTCGACAGCCATTCGGGGTAGTTAACCTCTTGTATGAACCAGGGCCTTCAAGAGCTTGTCCACCTCCTCTTTTATAGCTAGCTGGCGCTCGGGGGCGAACTTGCGCCTCTTCTGTTGGACCGGTTTGGACCCCGGGGCAACACTGAGGTGGTGGACCAAGAGCTCTTCGGAAATTCCGGGCATGTCTGCAGCTGACCAAGCAAAGAGGTCTCGGTTCCTTCGGATGCACTGGACTATGTCGGAGCATAGGGCGGATTGGAGGGTCTTGCTAACAAAGAACTTTCGGCTGGGATCCTGCTCTGAGAAGAGCACTTCCTCCAACTCATCCACCGGCTCAGACGTTGGTCGGGCAACATCTTGGGGGATTTCCAGAGTTTCGAGGGAGAGGACTTGACCGAGGGTAGAGGTCATGTAGCACTTGCGGGCCATTTCCTGATTGCCTTTTACTTCCCCTACTCCTGCCCGGGTGGGGAATTTCATCTTGAGGTGATAGGCAGAAGGGACGGCTTCAAGAGCAGCTAGGCCGGGCCGACCCAGAATGACATTATAAGCTGTGGGGACATCCACGACCATAAAGTCCATTGACTCCGTTCGGGTAGTAGGAGTTTTGCCAGCGGTTACGTCGAGGGTGATCACCCCTTCAATAGTCACTGGCACTCCCGTGAACCCATGGAGTGTATAGCCGGGGGGCTTAAGTCTGCCCCGGGATAGTTTGAGGCCTTTGAAAGCGGCGAGGAAGTGGATGTTATCGGAGCTGCCATTGTCCACTAGGACCCTTTCCACTTTGAAGTTCGCCATATGGAGGCTAATGATGAGTGCGTCACAATGGGGCGTTCGAACACCCTCAAGGTCTTCATCTGAGAATGTGACGGGCACTCTGAGGCCTTTAGGAGGAGGTGTGGCACGGACCGAATTAACTTTCCTAATAAACGCCTTTCGAGAGGAGTTGGAGGAGCCCCCCATTGGGCCTCCATGAATGAGGTGCAGGACACGCTCCTCTTCGAATTCGGGCGTTTCATCCCGTTCAGGACGCTTGTTAGCCCCCCGAGGCGGCGGAGGAGGATCGGTTCGGTCCTTTCTAACGAACCTGTTTAGCTAACCCCTCTGGATGAGGGCTTCTATCTCGTTCTTCAGAGCCCAACAATCATTGGTGTCATGGCCATGGTCCCGGTGATAATGACACCACTTCTCTTTGTCCCTCTTCTTGCCGGGGGTGTTCATTTTTGGTGCAGGAGGTATCACCCTGTAATCCCTGTTTCCCTAAATACGTATTTTGTGAATAAATTACATATTTTGATTTATTATAAATTCAGTATTATTTTAAACTCGAATTGAGCTTTCTATTAAAATCTTTTCGAACCGGAAATTGTATTTTCTTTGAATAACAGTATATTCCAACTTTAATATTTATTTTCTAATTGATCGGCTACTTGTATCTTATTTTATTACTAATTGGATTTTAATGAACTTTGATTGTCTCAAATCTCATTTTTGATATGTATACCAAAATTTGTTATTGTTGTTATTAATATTACTATATTTGATTATTGAATTAAAAACCTTCTTCTATTGCATTTAGTATAATTTGAATATTGATTTGATGCACAAAAATTTATTTATCTGGTTACGATATTATTATTGATCTAATTATTTATTTATTTTTTTCTAGTTGTATATTTTTCTCATTGGGTTTTAATACCCATTCTAATTCCCCAAACCCATTATAAAACCCAAGTCCCTATGAGTTCCTATTGGATCCTACCCCATTACCCAAACCCATTAACGCACTATATAAATACCGTACTAAAAACCTACTCTACAACCTAACCCTAAAATCTTTACTACTGCTGATTACCTACAGCCGCCTCCCACTACCTCTTCATCTTCTTCATCTCCCTCCCGTCTCTCGCCCTTACCTCGTTTGCCCCCAACCTCCACCTCCACCTCGCGCAGTCAGCGATGCCCTCCCTCCTTGCTTCTCTGGCGACAGCCATGGTCGCCAGCCCAGCACCGCGCGATCGCGAGCACGCTCCCCCGGTCGCGTCTTCCGTCCTCCTGTGCGCGCGCCACCCTGCAGCGCGCTGTCTCCCCAGCGCGCATCCCAATCATCCTCCCTGTGTGCCGTCCAGCACATCGCCGGCGCTGCCCCTGGCCGCCGCCCGCTCGTCGTTCCACTGCAGTGCCTCCCCCTGTGCTGGCAGCCCCCATTGTTGCGACCTCCGATGCAAACAGCCGCGATCCACCCTGCGGTGCATCGCGACAGCAACCGGAGTCGTTGTCCTCCGTCGTGTCGCAGCACCAGTGCAGCGCTCCTCCATTGTGCACTGTGCTGCTCTTCCAGTCGTGCCGCCGTCGACTGGTTTGCCATCCGCCGTAGTCGAGCCCCACCGCTAGCCGCTGATCTGCCCTCTCTCATGCTCTGTTTTGAAGAAGGGAAGAAGAACAGTGGTTGCTGTGTAATGTGGGTTTGGATCATAGTGATTGTGGGCCGTCCATTCGATCAGATCTTGATCTCTTGATTTCTGGCCGTCGGATCTTCATGATCTTCATCACCGTCATCAGATCTTCATTATCACCACCAGATCAGATCTTTGCCGTCCGATCTACATCTTTATCATCGCGATCGTGATCGCGTCTTGGTCCATCGATCGTCACCGTTGGATTTGCATTGATCATCACCATCATCATCATCATCAAGATCTTGATCTCGGCCTTGGATCGTCTCGTTCGTCCTTTGCTCGGTGAGTAAACATTTGATCTATTTGTTCTTATTCATCAATTGCCAATCATGATATATTTGGTTCCCTTATAATTTCCATATGTTTTATTTCCGATCTCGACCGTTGGATTCGCTGGATCTTCATCTTGATCGTGATCATCATCGAGGTCCATGCCCGATCGTGATTATCGTGACCGTTCGCTCGTCGCCGTGTCTTGGGACCGTTCCTGTCATCCGTCGGATTCATCGTCTTCTCCCCTAAAGGCAAGTATCCTTGTACATTTTATTGTTCTAGTACAAGCACCCTTGAAATACTACAAATAGTTAGATTGTGACTCCTCCTTGAAATTCGTTGTAGATCAATATTGAACCTCCAAATTGACAATTCTAAGAGTCACAAAATTTCCTTGTATTTAATTTATAATTATTGGACTCTTTTACCCTTGGACACATGAAAACATAGACATATGAATTAAGGAGCCCTAAAATTTGTAGACGCATATATATTTATTGTCTTGACGAACTTGCAACTATTATGACTTGAAAAACATTTATTAGTTTCTATTTTGACCTCCATGATTATGTATTTATGCTACTTAACAACTTAGATGCCAAAAGACATTTTTCCCATGAAATCTACATTAGTAAACTATTTCTACGTGTTGCTGTCTGAATTTTCTTTCGCTGTTTCGACCCCCTTATCATGTGAATCTGGGCCCGAGCCCTGAATAGAAATTGTAGGTCTGGATGTGTAGATATCGATAGACTCCAAATTTTTTGAATTTGGAATTACGGTCTAGGAGTTGTGGCAGTTTTACTGCAGCTGTGTCGGTAGACGCAGATTTGCAAAACTGCAGCACACAATTACTTTACGCATTAATTTAGCTATGTAACCAGCGAGCGTTTGACTCAAAATTTTATATGTAGTTGCTGGACACCCTATAGGACATACCCAATTTTTTCTAGAATTAATTTTCATCATTTCAACACTATTTCACTTGTATGAACTCAAATACACAAAATCTGCCTGAACAAATGTAACAAGCCGGGGTTTGAGGGAAGGACTATAGAGTGGACAATATAGGTAAGTGTACTCGGAAGGGGGCCCGTGTTTCCCAAGTTGTATGTTAAATGAAACTAAGTGCCACGTAGAACTAAGTGCCACGTCATGGATGATGGGGGCCACCTCTAGAGCCTACGGGGGCCACCTCTAGAGCCCATTACAAGGTTACATGATATATTTGCGATCACATGGAACAAAGTGCTACGTAGAACTAAGTGCCACGTCATGGGTGGCGGGGGCCACCTCTAGAGCCTACGGGGGCCACCTCTAGAGCCCATAGTTTGATCACCTGCTTGCTTGATGCCGGAGTACACCGCCCTATAGACTCCATTACTAGGTCTAAACGCAATTGATTTGACTGTAGCAACCATGTAGTAAAAAGATGGATGCATGTCGTGCTACCTAGATAGTAATCACACAAGACTAGAACTTAATACCTGATACATGATTATCCTATTGCCTGATTATCCTGTTACCTGATTATCCTGTTACCTGATTACCTGGTTACCTGATATCTGATACATGAAACTTGAACATGACACCTGTAACTTGAAATATGAAACTTGATACGTGAAACCTGACACATGAAACATGATACTTGATGTTAGTTACCCCTACAGGTTCACCTGACATATGTTTTACCATTAGCAGTTGTTAACTAGCCTGTTTACTAAGTAGTCCACCCTTACTAGCTAATTCCTGGTTGTTCCCACTACTTGTTGTATCCCTGTTACATTCTTGATTTCTGTTCCCTATACTTGTACTCGTTTTCACTATTTGTGGCCCTAGCTTGCACTAAGGGCATCTTCTCTTGTTTTTCCCTGTTTTCCCTTTTATATTTATTAGGCAGACTTTGGGACAAGCTACCTGCTGGGATTGGCGAGCAGATATTTTAGGCTTCACTTGGAGCAAGAACTTGTCTAAATTATTGCTTTCCTTAAGGTATTTATTTCTTCTGCTGTATAAGACTTGTTTCCGAGTTTACACTTGATCCAGACATGAGAACTATTTGAATATTATTATTTGTTTAAATTGTTTTCTGTTGTTTAATAAATTATTCATGCACGCTTGGTTATATATAAATCTGGTTATATTCTTGTTACGATGCTGAGTCGATCCTACAGCTTATGGATGATGTAAAAATCATCCGCTGGGCTTCGTCACGTGCACGTATTCCATGTTTTTGGAAAGCGGGGCGAGACACACCCCCTCATTTTCAACTTCCATAAGAATTGTGGAGATGTTGGCGTTAAGGGGAGTAAACTTTTCAAATCTGGGAGGAGGTCGGCGCTGGCCGCTATTATCCTTCTGGAGCTTCTTGGTCCCCTTCCTCTTCTGTTCCCTTTCTCTTAGACCCGAAGGAAAGACCCCTCCATGTTGGGGCGGTGCTCAGCTTCTTCGGCCCGAATATACTTTTCGCTCCGGAGGAGGAGGTCAGAGAAGTTCTGTGGGGGCTTCTTGGCGAGGGAGGAGCAGAGGCTGGAGTTAAGGACATTGGATTGAAATGCTGCTGCAGCGACCGATTGGTCGAGGGACGCTATGGACCTGGCTTCTGCTGTGAACCTTTTCACAAAGTCTCTCAGCTTTTCACCCTTCTTCTAGTTGAGGTAGAGTAACGAAATGCTGGTCTTCTCAGTTCGGTGGCTACTCACGAAGTGGGTGATGAAGAGGGTCTCAAATTGCTCGAAGGAGAATATTGAGGATGGGGCAAGGCGAGAGTACCATTCTCGAGCCGGACCCTTGAGAGTTGCGGGGAAAGGTTTTGCAGAGCAGAGCATCGGAAGCTTGATGGATGAGCATGAGGGTCTTGAAGCTTTCGATGTGATCGACGGGGTCAGTCTCCTCGGAATAAGTCTCGAATTGAGAAGGTTTAAAGCCAATTGGTACGGGCGTCTCCATTATGGTTCGGGAAAAAGGAGGTCGGCTAGGGCGAAGGGTCCTTCCTCTAAGCTCTTCTTCTCTGTCTAACCGACCCAAGCACCTCTCCATTTCGTGGAGACGGCGGTAGACAGCATCATCCCTTCGACGGTAATCAACCGAGCCTCTGGACTCGTCTTCGTACGAGGGAGAGCGGGGGCTACGACGATGGTAGCTCCTGGAGCGGAGAGGACTTGGCATGTGCCAGGGGTTGCTAGGAGCTGGGGGAGGAGTTAGGGACTGTCGGCGAGGACTTCGGACCGGAGAAGGAGTTGGAATCCTTGGAGCATTGGTGTTGTTGGGACGGAGAATGAGAGCTTGTAGGATGGTTGCTTGGAACTGCTGGAACTCGGCATGGGTGATGGGTGCCTCATCATTCCTTGGATGTTACCGACCGGCAGGGGAATGGGGTATTCTTATGTGATGCTCGGGGGACTCTCTCCGCCCCCTTCAGGTAGGGGACCTTCTGTGGCCTTGGCGGTGAGGATATCGCTCATCCGGACGTTGTTGGTAGGAGGCTCCCTCTCGGACCCGCTTTTCATCCAGACGGCAGCGAAGATCCTCATCCTTCTGCTGATTGAGAATGGTGTTGCGAAGGTCGGAAGCTCGGGGATTGTGGGAGGCCATAGAATCCGAAGAGGCATTGTGGATGGAGACGTGGTCCTGATGGAGAGGCTATTTCTGCAGGTTGGGATGCGAGACCCCTGCCCCGGCATTTTGAGGACCGGGGGGACCTTTTGGAGGTTGTTGATTTTGAAGAGGAGGCTAGTCCTGTTGGAGAGGGTCCTCTGCTTGAGGAGGAAGTTGCCTCTGCAGCTGAGCAGGTTGGACGGGGACTTCCTGTTGCTGATCGAGGTTGGATCCACGGTTGGACCCTCTGGATCTTACTTTCCTAGGAGGCATGGCTGGAGAAGATCTAACCAACAGGAAGAGGGGAGGAAGCTATTCGTTTGTTCCCACAGACGGCGGCAATCTGTTGCCGCTGAATCTAGTGTGGGGGCAAACAGATAGTATTTGTGGATTCTTGGAAAATTTTGAATAGCAAACCTGTTACCTGTTCCGCCAGAGTTTGACCGTTGACTCCCGCCGTTCACCTACAAAAAGTGCGAGACACCGGGGTTGATCCCGGCGACACACCCTCCAACGCTCAAGTCAATAATCAGGAAGATTATGAAAGAGCGTAAAACTGGCAAAAGATTGATTACCTCTTAATGGAGATGGATGGGGGATATTTATAGGCGCCGCTGGGATCAGATTAGGAATGTAATCCCTGTGGTTAGATAAGGAATGTAATCCCTAATCCCCAGTGAAATGATAGATATGAATCAGGGCCGTTGACTAGGATTAATCAGAAACCCTAATTCTATCCTTTCTGGACCGGGTTTGCTGCGGGTTGAAACCCGCACCCAGTTGAGGTGGATCTGTTCGTGGGTTAGTGGGTCTTCGAGGAGGAGAACCAGTACCCGCTTCAGACCCATTGGTAGGTGAAATTACCATTTTACCCCTGGGCTTCAAGATTCGTGCCCGATTTGGACGGTTCCGATTTAACCCTATTTTTAGCCATATCAATTACAAAAAACCAGAAAATTCTAAAAATAATTCTATGTATTTTACAAACTCAAAAAAATATCGTTATACCCCAAGTGAGATCTAAACATCCCCGAGAACGTCAATAAATTCTATAGGCCATTAAAAATGGGCGAACTACTCCTCAAAGGCTATGAAACATAGTCTTTGGGAGTGGGGGGCTTGTGATATTGCAAGAAATAGAACCAAACGGGACCGTTCAAATCAGGCATGAATCTTAAAGCTCTCACGGGTAATATGATAACTTCCACTACAAATGGGTCCGAAAATGGGAATTGAGTCTTTTCAAAGCCCAACAACCCAAAAATGGGTATGCCTTATTGGGTCAGGGTGACAGCCCATTATAAATAAATCCATATAAGTTTAAGAGTTAATTAAATTCATGATTATCCCTAAGAGATTGTTTAAACCAAATCTCTTATCATGAAGGAATTTGAACTCTATTTCTTATCCAAAAATACCTGAAATTAGAGATAAATGATTATCTTTAAACTGTTTCCAAAGGTAACTATAAATACCCCCCTTACCCCCCATCATAAAGAGGTAATCAATATCTTTCTCAAAAAAGCTCTTTCATAATCTTTTAGATTACTGACTTGAACGTCAGATGGTTCGTCGCCGGGATCAATCTCGGTGTTTCGAACTTTTTACAGGTCAGCAGCAGCGTCGAGAACCGTCCAACATGGGCAAGTAGTAAAAATGTTAGCTTTTATTGGTTTCGAAAAAATTCACAAATTATCTGTTTGCTCCTACACCAAAATTAGTAGCAACAAAGCTCAAATTAAAATGCCAAGCATATGAGTGTTAATTAACCAAAACAAATTTGAAAGAAAAAAGACCGATAATAGAAGTACAGTTCATAAATGAATAGCGTAAATCAAGGAAGAAATAGAAGTATTACTAATGATAACTTTTCTTGGATTAGAATCATTAAAAATAAATATTTTCGTAGAAGAAAGAATTGAAATTTCCATGGTAAGCCTCCCTCTATTTCTTTCTCCTTTTGGAAAGGGATCTGGATTGTAGTTGATCCTTTTAAATATGGAATTTAGAAAATTTGTGGGGATGGTAAAACTGTTAGATTTTGGACTGATATTTGGATTGGGAATTATTCTCTTGCTTCTTCTTTTCCTGATCTTTTTAAAATTGCTTCGTACCCTAATTCTACTGTTTTTTCTTTGTATCATTCTAATAGTTTTGGTAAAGTCTGGAATATTGGTTTCAGAAGATGTCTTTCTCTTTCTCAAACTCATAAATTTAATGAGCTCCTTCATCTCCTTAGCAATTATGATTGGAAGATTCGTAATGACTTTAGATGGAGATGGAATAAGAATGGTACATTCACTGTTAAGTCTTCTATAATTTTCTAAATGTTGGGGGTAAAATTTGTCCTTTTTACAAGAATATTTGGCAAAACATTGCTCCTTTGATGATGAGGATTCTTGTTTGGCTTTCTATTCATAATAAACTTCTTACTGTTGATAATCTTAACTAGATGAATTTAGCCATGGGTCAGAGATGTGGTCTTTCCTCTACTGGGGATGAGTCTTCTTCTCATTTGTTCCTTAAAATGCAGTTTTGTGAGGCAAATTTGGATTTTATTGAAAATGCTTGGAATATCAAAGGCTTCTCCTTCTTAGTTAAATCATGGTGGTCAGTATGGAGAAAGAAGAGAATTAAACCTAAGTTAAGGATTCAATGGGATATTATTATGATGGCCATGATTTAGGTTATTTAGAAGTAGAGAAACCAAATGATTTTTTGTAAGAAGTCATCTAATATTTCTTCTGGAATCTATATACTACTTTGCTAGCTCTTGGTCTGATATTCTACCTTCTAATAAAAAATATAGTGGATTCCAATAATATTAATGTGGTTATTCAACATTTTATTTCTTCCAATAATCCAGCAGTTGGTCTTAGTTCTGAAGGGTCGTAAGGTGCAGCTCCATCATCTCATACTCCAGCGGTTGATATTACTGATAATGCTGAGGTTGTGACTGCTATAGGTGGTGAAGATATTGCTGATGACTTCAATTCTACTAATGTTGTCTTTGCTGAAGCTGTTGGTAATGCTGATGAGGTTGATCATGTTTCTTCCACTCTTGATTCGATTGCGGCTGTGGCTCCCCATAACAAGAGTATATTTCGGGGAATTCTGCTCGTGTCTTCTCTTCAGACTGCTTATGATAGGAATGAAATTACTAATGAGGGGAATCATCTTATTGTCTTAGATCCATAGCTCTTCTCTTTGGGTTTCTGTATTTGTGTGGTACTCTGTTATTTCTAAATGTTGGTACTTTCTTTCCTGGCTGGTGGCTATTTTATTTGTTGCGGCTATATGCTACATTCTATCAGCCAGTGACAATGTTAGTTATATGAACTATTTTCTAGTTTTATATGGTATTTGGCTAGAATCCCATAACCCTTAGGATTCTATCCTTTGTTCAAAAAAAAAAAAAGCATAAATCCCCTAACCAATAAACTGAGTGAGCTTTTCAAATTTTGTAGCTTTCGTAACAGGAATCAATTAAAAGGGAAACACTCCAAAAGAACAAAGGGAAAAGATTATCTCCTTGCAAGGCCATTTGATTCTGCAACCGTAAAGAATAGAAATACAATAAACAACATCCAAGATATGTTTCACAAGTAGGTATAATGACCACATTAGCTCATCTGTTGCAACATCCTTTGAATTACATGTAACATTACACCAGACTAGGAATGTGAAACTCTCGAGTTGTATCTATCAAAGAACCGTATTGGATATGACTGACAATGGAAGATTCAGACTATACCAGTATACTACCAATTGCACGTTACTCATCATCATTCTGTGATTCATCTTTGACAAGCCTAATCATATCGTCAACCCGAAGACTAGTTATAGCTGCCTCAGGGCATCCACAGTTGTGTTTGCCAAAAAATGGCAAAATGCATATTTACATAGAGCATATATAGCATTTGCTGCAGTCGTCGAATGCTATATTATAGCAATTTAAAATAAAAAAATATAAGACGGACTTTGGAGATCCGTCGGAGGGCGATATGTATATACAATGAATTATTTAATTAAAAAAACTGTCAGACGGATCTTGAAGATTCGTCGGAAGAAAAAAAATCAAAATAAAAAAAAATGTCAGGCGGACTTTGAAGTTGCGTCCGTGATTAGCGGAAGCGGTGTCCGTCCATCATGTTGGGAAGTTTAATTTGCTTTATTTTGCTTTTATCTGTTATTTTAGACTCTATTTTCGTCTTTATTAATAAATTTAGGACGAAATTGCCCCTAGATATATTTCTATATATTCAGGAAGTTTTATTGCAACGAGGCAAACTTCAATCTTCTCTCGCCTCACTCTCTATCTCAATATCTTATAATCGAGGTTCAATCTTTTTCGGGAGGTCATCTCACTATCTTTTTTTCAATTAGCCAAACCGAGGAATGATGTCTTCGATAAGAAGATTTATTGGTCGTTTGAAATCAAAGCGGGAACGATGTCAGTTCTTGGCAACACAAGCAACGAAGCTGAAGGAGAGATTCCAAATATTGACTTTACCGATCAATCCAGTTGGAATCGGGTAGTAGACGATTCGAAATATATCAGTCAATATATTACTGTTACCCCTAAGGGTGTTTTTTGTAAATTCAGGAGAAATTGGAAGGACCAAATCAAGGTGTACAATCAGTACTGCTCACAGCTCCCACTAATTAAACAACTAGTAGAGCGGGCGGGATGACACTGTTTCATGAAAATCAATACAAATAGGTCGTCGATGCGGCTCATCGAGGCACTCGTAGAGAGATGGTGGGACACTATCCATACTTTCCATCTACCGTGTGGTGAGTTGGGTTTCACTCCGTTGGATTGGGTTATGCTAACCGGGGATTCCTATCGGTATTGGTGACTTGTCTCCATGTAACGACGAGGCCTATACTTTCGAAATTGTTCAGAATCGCTTCTTTCCAGAATTAAAAGTAGATTATTGGAAATCACAAGGTGTACGGTATTCTTTTTTCAAAAAATATTTTACCAATACTTTGATTGAAGAAGCTGAAACCGATATGACACTAAAATGAGGATTGCACGAGCTTTCTTTATGTACTTCCTCGGTGCATTTCTTTATCCTAATGGTGCTGGGTTAGTAAGATGTGGTTGGCTAGCCGTAGTTGAAGATCTGAATTCAGTTGCCAAATACGATTGGGATAGTCATGCACTTGCACTGCTGTATTTGTCTTTGGACTCATGTTGCAGACTTAAAGTAAAGTCATTTAATGGGCCATGGCAAGTGTTGGAGATAATACTAAATCTATTAAGTACTAATTTTAGTCAAATAATGTCATTATATTATTTCAATTGGTCTATTCGTAACATATTTGATAATTTTTTCTATAGTATTGGGCTTACGAATACACAAATTGTTGTATTCCAGTTAGAGATAGGAGCATCCCTGTGGAGACTCACATGGCTAATTCTGATGTATGGCCGAAAATTTTGCGATGGAATAGAGAATTCTTGGATTTAGGTCATTCTGATCCTATTAGGTACAATCAATCGATGACTCCTGATCAGTTGGAGATGCGTACTTCTTCCTCTATCATTTGCCAGTCATATGATGGGTCATTAATTAAAGATGTATATGAAATTGAAGCTGCCAAATTCATTTCACGTTATCGACATACTTTTACGTACTGCGACCAGGTATATTAATTTTTGTTATATTTATATAGAGTACTTTTATTAAATTGTTTGGTTATCTAAAGTAAACATTTGAGGCAGGGTGTATGGTATCTTGGTGATCGTTGTATTCGCCAACTTACTAGAATAATTGCTGTCCCAAAAGACCACCTCCTCTCATGCGTTTCATGACATCCAGTACTACTATTCTTGAACCTATCAAAGCATCGCCTTTCGTACGTCATGTAGAGATCACCTATGATCAATATTGGGCAAATGTTTCAATTGGTCCGATAATGCCGACACTCTCCCATGCAGCAAATGTCGATTTCATTGGGTCAGCATCAATTAGAGATCCTTCCACTCAGTTGCCACATGTTGCACCTCCATTTGGCTACCAGCCAAGTACCCAACACAATCCACTGTAAAGAATTCATTAATGCTTGGTCAACCTTATGTTGAAGTACCACTCTTTTCAGATCGATACTCATAATGCTTGGTAAAGTGTTGAGATCGATACTCATAATGCGATCTTCCTCGGCCCGTTCTTTAATATTGCATTCTCGGTTTTTTATCGCATTCCTCCTGTCTTGCGATTCTTTGTATAGAAATGTGAAATTTTTGGTTTCTTCGACAATTTATTTTTATTCTGATATTTCGGCCATTCTTTTTTCTTTTTCTTTAAGCAGATTTGCGACCTGGTGGTCGGATGAGGGTTGTAGGTGATTCCATATCAACGGGTATATCTGAATCCCAGTTGTTTATTGTGGGAGAGTTTTGGCTACCACTTCCTTCACCGGATTGGGTACTTTGTACTCGATCAAACACTTGTGTAGTACGCAATGAAAACTTCGACTGATCTTAAAGTATCTCATAACATTCCTCAAATTTGAAAGCTTTCCCAGAATTTGCCATATATTCTACTCTGGCTTCGTGATCTAAGACAACATTGAAAATCCAAACATTATTATGTACACAAATAATACAAAGCATGACTTTAAATCTAATTTCTTTTACATACCTTACCTGCCTCGGTTATTCCGCTACCGACCCTAGTAGTTGCACTGCTCAATTTCGCTATAAATAGGGCTACTACTTTAGAAATAAGTTGAAATCGACTAGTAAGTGAGCTAACCGTTTTGTCGATCGGAGTCCCTAATAATACCTGAAACGTATAAGAAATTTGCTCCCAGAACTGTGCCCCGGATTGATCGTTACCGATCAATGAATCTTGCGTGATACTAATCCAACTTTGGCAGATAAGAACATCTTCCTGATCCGTATATGCTCTCCCCCTTGCCCCTTGGCTCGCTATTTAATTCCTTTCACAAAAAACTCAGTACAAGACAGAGAGGTAATATATGTTACTAAAGGAAATAATTTGAGACGATTGTGATGCTTGTATTGGGTTCAGGATGGGTACTATATATAACAAAATTTGAGTGAGCTGTTCAGATAGAGAAAGAGCCGTTGGATTAGTCTGACAAAGCACAAATAGCCGTTGAATAAAGAGGGGGCAAAATTGTCATTCATTTTATTAAATTTTTTTAAACCCAAGGGACAGAACTTCTCGTTCCGTTCGAAAGATGTGTAAACGACGGACGGATCTTGAAGATCCGTCCAAGGGGAGGGGTATTTTTTGGGTTCTTTTTTATATGAAATAATATTTTTTATTAAGTAACGGACTGTTTAGTTCCGTCAGACGAAATAATTCTTTTTTTAGTGGGACGGATCTTGAAGATCTGTACTGTATAATATACATTTTCTTATATCCGCTCTCATATATAGCTATCTACTGTTGCGAAATCTTCAAAATATGCATAAATAGCAAATGACTGCAGCGATTCGTTTGCTAAAAATTCATAAAGTGAATAAATAGCAAACGACTGTGGATGCTCTTAGTAGCAAACTAAAATGCAATGGAAAAAATAAATGTCAATATGTAACTTGTTTGCAAGTAAATTTTTTTGATGTATGCACCATAATCTTAATATATTAATTTTACCTGTATTATCTTCACTTTGCTGATTGCCGGCTCAATAACCCCAGATTCAAGATTATTATGTTCTATGCCTTTTGAGAGGTCAAGTCCCGTGCTGCAAAATAGCAATAGATAAGTTGGATGAAGATAAATTAAATGAGGAAGAGTAATGCCTACACCCACTACAAATTTCACTGCTCAACCAAGAATAACAATAAATGACTAGTCCTCTTTATTAAAAATTAAAAAGAATAAATATTGTTTAGGTTGCTGGCATGACGTTAAATTTATATTAGGCCCCTTCACTTTCCAATTTGTTATAAACTTCTCAAACATTACATAACCAACAAGAAAAATACTTAACTTACAGTACATAACTCATACGTCAAACAATGCATAACATGTACTGTTTTTATGGGTTATGTACTGTTGTTCTTGTGGGTTACATATTAACTTTGAGGGGTTTATTGTTGAAATGGTCAAGCAGCCTAACAGAAATTCAGTATCAAGCCCCTGGCCTAAACCATATTAACCCTTCTAAAAGGCAAACATTATAATCAGGGCCGGTCATGAGTTCCCAGCTATGAAGCACCGATACGGTTACGGCGATACGCATACGGAGACACGGGTATGGGCGATACGACAATTTTCAATAAAGTATGATACGGGATACGACTCTATATATATATATATATATATCTCAAAAATATGAATAATTACACATAACTAAATAATATATCTTGTTAATAAGAAAATGGTAAATACATTTCATTAAACATAAATAAGATAATCCATAAAGGTTACAATAATTGTTCATAAGCATAAGCAATAACATAAGTAAACAAAGCAAGTTTATAAGCAATATAACATAAACAGACAAATCAAATATTGGGACAAATTTTAGCCATATCAAATAGTTGGATAATAAAAAAATGCAGGATACGGGGACACGAGTATCGGATACGGGGACGACACCCTCCGTGAAGTATCCGTGCTGTAGAGGTTCCCAGGGGCCTAAGGTAAAAAACCCAAATAATTACTTTTGGGGACCCCTAATTATAATGTATTTTTTCTCGCGCAAAATACGTGTTTATATTTATAAGAAAAATACAAATTTGGGACCCCTAAAATTGTAAAGAAAATTGGAGCCCTGAGGCGGCCACCTCACCAGCCTCAAGATGGGGGCCAACCTTGATTATAATTCAAATAAAATGAATTCAACTGAATGCCAACTACATTTTTCATGAATTAAAGTTGAATAACTTGAATGCAATGATTTAGATGAATCTGGCAGTAGTATCAGAAGTTATAGAAGAGAATTCATTACACTTAAAAAGAAATCTTTTAGATCAAGTGCTTCATTAGCTACAGGACATTAAGCCGATACTCCAGAATACCTGTGGTTAAAAGTATCCGCTGACAACGAGCCAATACATCCATCCCACTTCAGTATTTTTAATTTCTTTTAGATTGTTAATTTATAATTTAACAGTTCAACAAGTTTATAGCAAAAATGCAATCCACCGATTGAATAAACCAAATATTTCCGAGAATACCACAGTGGATATGATTAAGAGGGTGATAACATGTTTTCAAACCTGCAAAATACACCGAATTTGAAGATGTCAGCACTGTACTACATTATATAAGGAAACTATGAGAATTGTATATAATCTATAAGTGGCAATGTCAAGATAAACAACTAGTAATAAGCTGGATATTGCCTTGTATACCATACTCAAAATCAAAATAAGTCACAGCAATCCCACTGCCAGTAAGTAAGATTTCATTTGCTCTGAAATGGGATTCTGCACGACAATTTGTCAAAAAGGAAACCTGAAGACAAGCTCCAAATAGAAATGGTGGTCATATTGACAGAGGCTGACACTCTTTTTCATATATGATATATCACCAGATATATAAATGCTCTAAAAAAAATCCAGAGTGCAAACTCTTGAGCAACACAACGGAACTAGGCTAAACAAAAAACCTAACGGATGTAATCAGTTATGGCCTTTTTGTGAACAAAAGTAAAGATACTTTAAAAAAAACTGTATTGTGTTAACATGGGTTGGCCAAAAAAGAGTAATGCTATATCCACTACCAAGTTTACTACATTTCTCTTCACTATCTTAGGTGGCACACTCCAATAGGTAGGAGAAGATAGAGTAGGTGGGAGAACTCTCCAATAGGACTATGCCACCTAAGCTAGTGAAGAGAATGGTAGTGAAATTGGTAGTGGCTAAAGCATTACTCGCCAAAAAAATTACTGCTTATCTGTTCATATCAAATATTCGCTTTGAGGATAGTGATAGAAGATTTAAGTTTTACCTCGAAAGCTGTTTATCTGACTTTGCATGTGCAGTCGGATGAGGAGATCGAAGTTTTGTAACCAAATCAGTTGCATCTTTTGCAGCATTTACAGCAAGTACCTATGACCCCAAGTTCAATCATTGCCACAAAAGTAATAAATGCAAATTTCAAACGATGGAAATTGTAGCCATTTTATACCTTAGGAATAATTAGAATAGATTTAGCAAACTCTGCGATTGCTAACTGCTCTCTGGAACCTAAGTTAACGCAAAATACTCGAGATACACAGACAATGCAGCTTTCACTGCACCCCCACCAGCAACAACCTACATCAACAATGCGTGTATAAAATTGTTGGCTGTTATACTCAAAACCCAAGATTCCCTCTATTCCCTTTAGTCCCACATCGGTGGGAAACCTCACCATGTGAGTGTATATATTACAAACCACTCTTTATCCCCCTGTAGTCTAGTGTGGTGTGGAGAGAACCCATGGGCCACACGCGCGCGCCGCCGCCGCCCGGCCCGGCCCGGTTCGGTTGGGCCTTCTTCTTCTCCCAACGTTCACATTTGTGTGTATTTATATTCCATAAACCTACCGTTTTACAACTACTGAAAAATACTGCATCCCACATCAGTTCCACACAGAAAGTAAACCTTCTCTCTTCTGGCTGCTTTCGCGATCCGCAACCGCAGCAACCAGTTGCACTCTTCGCTGCTTTCACAATCCGCAAACGCAGCAACCAGTTCCGTTCGCTGCTTCCACTCCTTTCTTTCTCGCCGTAGTTCTGGGCAAGGCTAAGTTCGGGTCATCTCTCGACGTTGTGTGCGACAGCGAGACGCCGGTGATACCGGGGGTTTTACCACTAGGAGCATCTGCGAAGCGTCTGCACATAAGACCGCGGATCAACTCTTAGGGCAGTGCGTATCGCGCGACTTCCCCATAGGCCGGTAAATCAGTTTTTATTTATTTTGTTCCCACAGATCAACAAGATTAGAGACAATTTTATACAACAATCTAAGAGTTGAAACATATTCTTAATCTGATTAGTTTATCATATATTGTTAACTAAGAACAGTCATCTTGTTAATCTGACTAGTTTACCATCTCTTGTTAATTAAAAATAGTCGTATTGTTAATCTGATTAATTCAGAATAGTGTTATTGTTAATCTGATTAATTCAGAATAGTCTTATTGTTAATCTGATTAATTCAGAATAGTCTTATTGTTAATCTGATTAATTAAGAATAGTCGTATTGTTCATCTGATTAATTAAGAACAGCCGTATTGTTAATCTTATTAGTTTATCATATCTTGTTAATTAAGAACGGCCTGATTGTTAATCAGATTAAAATTAGTATTTATTGGTAATTAGCACATACATACTGTCAATCTGGTTAGTTACCACATTTAAACAAAATTGCCTTTTGTTAATCTGTCAATTATGCATATACATATTGATTAACTGATTAATTAGCACCTATAATCATAATTGCTTATTGGTAATCTGTTAATTCACTTCATTATTAAATATTGTAAGGGCTAAATAAATAAATAAGTTATTAGTGAAATCCGAATCTTTAATACTATCTTCGTTAATCACAATTTCGAGATAGATAATTAAATTTTTATTGCATCACTATAGATTTTCACACTGTAGAATATCTATAGCCTTAAAATCCTTACATTATTAATTTATTGTCAAATCACAAAATTTGTTGGCACGAATTTGTGTTGTTAGATTCACCTTAATATTCTCAAAGTCTTAGAATACTTCTTGCTGAACATTTGTTTCATTAACTTGCAACTTGCCAGTATAATTAAGTGTCTTGTTATATTGTGAATAGCATTACCACCTGCATAACAATATCAAGACGATTAGTAGCCGTGGTGCTAGATATTTCTTAGTATCCTTTAAACATTTAGATAAGGAATAGTTATTGATTTTGCAAATTCCTTAAAAGAAATCTAAAGGTCTTAAAAGGAAAGATAAATTTGGGAACAAGCCTAAAGGGTCCTTCTGTCAACCGGGTGTAAATAGCCCTAAGCGACACGGTATTTAAGCATCTTCGGACCACCGCTAGCTGGGAACCGACTCCTACAGCTAACCCAAGTTAATCAGAACTTGATAGACTAAAAGATTTGTTTAGGTTCATTAGCAAAAATCATTAAACTATTGTCTAGAACCCGCGATACCTTTATTGAGTAGCTACAGTATTATTTCTGCAGCCTCTAGACTATTATACTTCTAAATCATGACTGGAAAAGAAGAGACCGCTTCAGCCAAGCCAGCCAAGTTTGATGGCACCAACTTTAAAAGGTGGCAGAGTCAGATGAAATTCTGGCTCACCACCTTAGGACTCCTGTCAGCAATTGATGGATCCACACCCAACACGACTGAGTCTGACAAATTTGAGTCTACCAAAGAAGTTTCTGAATCCACTTTGTCATCTCAAACTCCTAAAGAATCCGTTAGTTCCCAAAAACCAAAAACCCCTAAGGAAATAGACTTCCACTGTTTTCATAGGATTCTAAGTGTCTTATCTGACTCCCTTTATGACATATTCTTTGAATATAAAAATGCTAAAGAACTTTGGGATGCTTTAGAAGATGAATATGGTTTTGATGATGCTGGAATTGAAAGATTCAATTCTTCAGCTTTCAATAGGTATTTCATGGTAGATAACAAGCCAATGAATGACCAAATCCATGAATTCCAAGAATATGTGAGACATATTCAAGCCAAAGGCACAACCTTCTCTACTGAATATAAGATAGCTTGCCTAATAGATAAACTCCCTCCTTCTTGGTCTGATGTCAAGAAGGAACTTACTCATACTCAAGGTGAGCTTACCTTTGCCCAAGTCCTAAAGAAGATTAGAACAGAAGAACAACTTAGGCTTAGGTCAAACCCTAAAAATGAGTCTAAAGCAAAGGTAAACCTTGTAGTGTCAAACCAAGGCAAATCCAAACCAAATAATCCTCACAAACCTAAGAAAACCTCCTTCAAGAAAAAGAACTTTCAGCCTCATCACCAGAATCACCAAAACCACCAAAACCGCCAACACCAGCAAAACCACAGGACTAGAAACTTCGGTCAGACTCAGGACCAACAAAAGTTTTGTTTGGTGTGTGGAAGAACAAATCATCTATCCTTCAATTGCTTTCATAGGAAGAAGGAAGCAATGAAGACTCCTTATAAGGGAAAAGGCTCTACTAAACCAGAAGCCAACATGATTCTAAATGGATCTTCTAGTTCCTTCAGGTCAGTGTCTTTCCAACCATCTGTTAATATTTCTTACCATTCTGATGACTGGTGGTTGGATTCTGGAGCTAATGTTCATGTTTCATTTGATCGCTCCTGTTTTTCAAACTATCAGGAATCATGTGGAGGAGGCATAACCCTAGGAGATGGATCAACGGCACAGATTGTAGGAAGAGGAAGAATAGACCTGAAGATGACATCAGGGAAAAATCTAGTTCTCCATGATGTACTTCATGTGCCGTCAGTTAGGAGAAACTTAGTTAGTGGTTCCCTTCTTGTAGCGTCAGGTTTCAAAATTGTAATGGAAGCAAATAAAATTGTATTTTCTAAGAATGAATCTTTTATTGGGAAAGGATATGTAAAGGATGGTCTTTTCATTCTCAGCACTATAAATAAAATATCTGACCCTTCTCCTGTTGTTTCAAATATAGAATCTTCCAATGTTTGGCATGGTAGACTAGGTCATGTGAATCTGGGTTCTCTTAAAAGAATGATGAACTTAGATCTTATTCCCAAGTCTCCTGTAGATAATAAACACAAATGTGAAATTTGTGTTCAAGCCAAACATTCTAGACTGCCTTTCAAATCTATAGAGAGGAATTCTGATCCTCTAGAACTAGTTCATAGTGATGTTTGTGACTCAAATAGGGTTTTGACCCGAGGCGGTAGGAAATACTTTGTCACTTTTATAGATGATTTTTCTAAGTATTGCTATACCTACCTTCTCAAAACCAAAGATGAAGTTCTAGATAGATTTAAGGTTTTCAAATCCGAAGCTGAGAACCAATTAGAGAAAAAGATTAAGATCCTTAGATCTGATCGTGGCGGAGAGTATACCTCAAACGAAATGACTAACTTCTGTGAAGAACACGGAATAATTCATGAGGTGACTGCTCCTTACTCACCACAGTCTAACGGAGTTGCTGAAAGGAAGAATCGAACTCTGTTAGACATGGTGAATGCCATGCTTCTCAGCTCAGGAGCTCCTGATAACTTGTGGGGAGAAGCCTTATTGACAGCCTGTTACATCCTAAACAGGATCCCTAGTAAGTCAAAGGATAAGACTCCCTATGAATTATGGAAAGGTAGAACTCCTAGAGTCCATTACCTTAAGGTCTGGGGATGTCTAGCAAAAGTAGGAATCCCTGAACCTAAAAAGAGAAAGATTGGACCTAAGACTGTAGATGCTGTATTCATAGGATATGCCCTAGATAGCAATGCCAATAGATTTTTAGTGACTCATTCTGAAGTAAATGAAATCTCTAATAATACCATCATTGAAGCTAGAGATGCAGTTTACTTTGAGAATATATTCCCTTTTAAAGATAGAATTTCTTCCAACCCCTCCAGTTATTCCCTGCCTCCTTCTACCAGTTCCCATTCTCAGCCTTCTAGCTCTCAACCTGATCAAGACTCAGAACCTAGAAGGAGCAAAAGAGGTAGGATTGAAAGAAATTTAGGAGAAGATTTCTTCACTTATTTGATAGAGGGTGATCCCTCCACTTACGAAGAAGCAATATCTTCTCTTGATGCACCTTTCTGGAAAGAAGCCATCAACAATGAGTACAACTCCATTATGGAGAACAGTACTTGGCATTTAGCAGACCTGCCTTTAGGTAGTAAATCCATAGGCTGCAAGTGGATCTTTAAAAAGAAACTTAGAGCTGACGGTTCAATAGAAAAATACAAAGCTAGATTAGTAGCCAAAGGTTTCACCCAGAAAAAAGGATTAGATTATTTTGACACCTACTCTCCTGTAGCTAGGATTGCCTCTATTAGAACTCTTCTAGCTTTAGCATCCATTCATGACTTGATAATTCATCAAATGGATGTAAAGACAGCCGTTTTGAATGGAGACCTAGAGGAAGAAATCTACATGGAGCAACCTGAAGGTTTTATTGCTAAGGGTCAAGAAAAGAAAGTTTGCAGGTTAGTAAAATCTCTTTATGGCTTAAAGCAAGCTCCCAAGCAATGGCACAGCAAATTTGATAAAGTGATTCTAGAATATGGTTTCTTACCAAATGAGTATGATAAATGTATATACTCAAAAAATACTGATGGAAGTTGTGTCATTATATGCTTGTATGTAGATGACATCCTTATTCTAGGATCAACACTTGAGTTAATAAATAATACTAAAAATTATTTATCTAGCATGTTTGATATGAAAGACCTAGGAGTAGCTAACCTGATTCTAGGAATGCAAGTATCCAAATCCAAGGAGGGTTATACTCTCTCCTTAGTACATTCTATTGAGAAAATGCTAAGAAAATTGGAGTACTTTGATAAGACACCTGCTCGTACTCCTTTTGACAGTAGTATCATTCTCAAGAAGAATGAAGGTTCACCTGTAGAACAACATAGATACTCTCAAATGATAGGTTCTCTTATGTATATATCAAATAGAACTAGACCTGATATTGCATTTGCTGTTGGGAGACTTAGTAGATATACTAGCAACCCAAACCGGTCACATTGGACAGCATTAGAAAGAGTATTTAGATATCTTAAGGGTACTATAGATTATAAACTTCATTATTCTAGACACCCTGATATCATAGAAGGTTACTCAGATGCAAACTGGGTAACTGACTCACATGATGTGAAATCCACAACTGGATATGTCTTCACCTTAGGAGGTGCTGCAATCTCCTGGGGTTCATGTAAACAAACCATCATAGCTAGAAGTACTATGGATTCTGAAATGATAGCTTTGGATACTACGTGTACAGAAGCTGAATGGCTAAGAAATTTGATTATGCATATACCTGTTACTAATGTTCCTGTTCCTCCTATTTCCATAAACTGTGATAATAAATCTGTTATAGAACTACTAAAGCATGATTCTGTGAATGCTAAGATGAACAGGCACCTGCAGCTGCGCTTCAAGTCAATCAAGAGCCTATTAGGCAAATATGTGGTTCTTGACTATATAAAGTCAGAAAAGAACCTTGCAGACCACTTAACAAAGGGTCTGTCTAGGACGTTGATCCTAGAATCATCGAGGGGGATGGGGTTAAGCCCATAAGTAAGTCACCAGCAGTGGCAACCCAACCGAGTCTGACTGGAGATCCCAAGAAGCCGGTTCAATGGGTAGAAACAAGCTGGACTTCGGTGACTATTATGGAACACTGACTCAGAGATTAAATTCTCATAAATTAATGCCCAGGTGGCTGTACGAGGTTGTACAATGATATCCCATCCCTATGGTGACAGTGTTCCTGTGTGATCTGGTTAGGATGAGTTCTAAACTCTTAATAGGTCCAAACATTATTATGTAGGGTTGACTCTGATCACCAACCCTTTGAGGACTTACCTATATGAGAGGTCGTGAAGGCCGCGACTATGGGACAGGGCGGTCCCAGACAACTCTCATGAATATGGAAAAGTGCGCATGGCCATTCAAAAGCGCCACCCGATAGACCCAAGAACCTCTAGCGTACTATGTGTGCTATTTTCTGAATCTGAGTCAAGAAGTCTGATTCAAGGCGTAGTCCATCAAGCACTTCTTCAGACAAAGACAATAGTCACTAAGTGAGATTCAAGGCTGTAGTCCATCTCATCTATGCATAGTATACTCTTGCCCAGAACTTCTATATCATTACTCTTTTGTTATCACTGCCTTTGAATCTTGGTTTTGGGGGGGGATTGTTGGCTGTTATACTCAAAACCCAAGATTCCCTCTATTCCCTTTAGTCTCACATCGGTGGGAAACCTCACCATGTGAGTGTATATATTACAAACCACTCTTTATCCCCTTGTAGTCTAGTGTGGTGTGGAGAGAACCCATGGGCCACACGCGCGCGCCGCCGCAGCCGCCCGGCCCGGTTCGGTTCGGCGCGCGTAGTGGGCACGGGTGTGCGCGCCCGCATCTGCGGACACGAATGCCGATCCGAAATTGCTCTTCGGGTTCGGGTTGAGATCCTAAACTTATTTTTGCCGTTATTTCTTTTCCTTTGACTAATTCTTTCTGAACGTTGGATCAGTTTCACAGATCCGATTTTTGGGCCTTCTTCTTCTCCCAACGTTCACATTTGTGTGTATTTATATTCCATAAACCTACCGTTTTACAACTACTGAAAAATACTGCATCCCACATCAGTTCCACACAGAAAGTAAACCTTCTCTCTTCTGGCTGCTTTCGCGATCCGCAACCGCAGCAACCAGTTGCACTCTTCGCTGCTTTCACAATCCGCAAACGCAGCAACCAGTTCCGTTCGCTGCTTCCGCTCCTTTCTTTCTCGCCGTAGTTCTGGGCAAGGCTAAGTTCGGGTCATCTCTCGACGTTGTGTGCGACAGCGAGACGCCGGTGATACCGGGGGTTTTACCACTAGGAGCATCTGCGAAGCGTCTGCACATAAGACCGCGGATCAACTCTTAGGGCAGTGCGTATCGCGCGACTTCCCCATAGACCGGTAAATCAGTTTTTATTTATTTTGTTCCCACAGATCAACAAGATTATAGACAATTTTATACAACAAAAATTAGGCTGAATTAGAGGGGAAAAAAAACAAAAAAAAGAAAACAAAAAAAAAACCAAAACAAAACAAAACATGGACTATATTCTTTATGCATAAAACCGCACTAAACTTTCTTTTACGCAAAAAATTCTTGTGAGGGATGATTTCAAAAAACCCCCGAAGTATATTTTCAAAAATCACATATAACTTTTATGCTTATATCAGATAATCTCATTCATCTTTGTAAGTTGGTTCAGAAAATATCATGCATCTTTCTCATTATTGTCAAAAAACCTCACTCAACTTCAGTAGAAAGCTCACGCCGTCGGAATGAATTTTTTGAAAACATAGAAGGTTTTTTGTTAAAAAAAAAAGTTCATTACGGTTTTCTGCAGTAAGGGTATAGTTCAGGTTTTTTTCTTTTCCTAATTTAGCCATAAAATTATGAGAAAAAACACAAATGTATCATTTTGATTTTTGTATCAGTATGTACCAAAAGTAAGAAATTTAACTAATCCTCTCCACAATATGAAATTATTTCAACAACAATTTCCATATAAAGGGCAAAAATCAAGAAACAGCATAACGTTTACATTTTTAATCAAGAAATTCCCTACTCAGTTAGCTTTCTTTGTTTCTGTTAATTCTAACTTGGGAAATGATGAAACTGCCCTTTTTCCTAATCAAGAAACTCTCTAACATTTATATTTTTAATCAAGACACCCGCTAATATTTGTACTCTTAATCAAGAAATCCCCTCCCCGATTAACATAATAGGGGGAATTCTTGATATAAAAATGATGGTAGTGAATTTCTTAATTAAAAATGCAAACTTTAGGGGTTGCGCACAAAACTATATAGTTTTGAAACAGATTTTTCCTGCCCCGCCTTTCATAGTGGCATATGTACCCCCAATGGGTTGCGCAGTGACTTTTGTGTGAAATGACTCGGTTTCGCACATATTTTTCTGTGGTTTTCTGGGCCACACTTCTCTTTTCTAAGGTTGCGAGCTACATGGCGTGCTTTGCATTGTGCGCTTGTTCACAATGCGCTTTCTCTTTTGGGTCTCTCTATATTGGATTATGGGATGGGTTTTTGTTGTTCACTCCTCATTCCTTCATGGTTCTTTTGATTTTAGCTATCATCCTCTTTCGCTTAGGGTCTTTCAATTGTAGATATAGGTATTTCTTGTACTCTTACTCTGTTTTCTTCTTTGTTTCTATGTTGTTGTGGTTTTGTAAGTGGTTTAGTTCTGGGTATTGAGGTATACCTGTGAGTTTTTGGGAGGCAGTAAATTTTCGAGTTCTATTGGGCTAGTCCTTACTTGAGTGTATATGTACTTTTCGTGTCATGCAATGGGTTTTGGTATTTTCTTATTATGTTGATCGCCTGATTAGTTTCCATAGTCGGTGATGTTAATTTTTTTTTTTGAAGAAAAAGGTGGAGTATGGCCACCCTGTTTCATTAATAAGAAATTAATGATACAAACCCAGATAACTGGCCTAGATTACGACCTACAGATAGGAAATAAAATATACATGAAGCAACATGACCCGTACAAACAACAAATCCCTCCAACAACCCTGGAGGGTAGGCCGACAAACAAGCTCGGTCCAGCAAAATGTATGTACGTCAGTTTAGCTTCGTATACTGCCTCCACGGCACATGCACACTCACCTGAAACTAGTCCGTCAGGATTTTAACACCCGCCGATCCCTGCCTTCTCCTCGCTAAGGGGACCCCATCTTTGGGCTCAAGCCCCTCAGGCAGACTTATGACACCACGGGTGTTAAAAGTCCGCCACTCCACCACTCATCCAACAACCGCGCCAACAGCTCCGACAAACGCTACCAAAGAGATAGCCGTGAAGAGGATACCTCCACCTCTCTCACGATTGTGCTATCTCAGACGATTTCTCACCAAACAGCTATCTCGCTCACCCCACCAAAAACCACGCTCCAGGAGAGAGCCGTGGAGAGGATACCTTCACCTCTCTCACACTCTTGCTCTCTCAGGCGATTTCTCACCACACAAACTGAATTCGACTCTTACTCCAAACTAGGGAAGAGGTGACGCTGTTACGAGACAGTGGTCTAAGCTGGAGGAAACTCAATAGCCTGATAGTAGCGCTGTCAAGACTGCATCGGCGACATCATTGGACACCCAAAAAAGTGTGTGCACCTCATGAAGGGACCCAATCTTCGGGCCCAAGCCCCACAATCTTGCAATATAACGTGCTACACATTTCCCACCTCCCATAGCAAACAACCACTGGCCTGGCCCCACGGCCCCCAAACCGAACCACCGATCTCACACACTTGAGCCTCACATCCATGGCGTTCGCGACAACAGGCGCGGGAGGATGTTCTGGCACGACATAGTCGCTCCGCGATAGTTGAAACAAGCACCCCGAAAGTAGAGACAAGTGAGCACACATCACAGAGGGACCCCATATTCGGGCCCAAGCTCCACAATCATGCAAAACAACATAACTCGTTCATCATAGCGACTCGCAAATAAAGAAGCACACTCGGCTTCTTCACATGCACTACCAACCCTCGCAAAAACCAAATCATAGTCGCAAATCGCTGTGATTGGCCCCGAGAGTGTAACGCCCCGAATCCCAAATACACTGAATTCGAGATGTTCTACAGGATCTTTCCGCTTTCTTTAGTACAATTTTACAAGAAAATTTAAACTTTTCACTTTACATCAGAGTTTACATCAATATTACATTTTACATTGCATAGCGGAAGTAAAATTTATAACAATGAAACAAATATACAACAACATTGAGTAATCTTTAAGCATTGGTTCCTCTTTAATCTTTATCAAGCCATTTACCTGCATATAAGACTGTGGGTACGTCAGTTTATTCAACCGACGATCATTATACACGGCCATCCTCTCTATGCCGGAAATAGTATAACTTATTTTCCATATTTAGCAAACACAAACTTGTCACATTTCAAACTAAAGGGACTACCCTATTGATGTCGTGTTGTGATTGTGCACTTAGTCCTTAATGCAATTATTTATATTAGATGACACTAATGCATACTTGTTCGGATTCTATGCATCCCATACTACATAGGTCCGAGGGCAAACCTCTTAATCGTTCTTCATCTTTGTAGGGTTCAATCCCTCGCCATGACTTAATCTACTACTGTAATTACGGTAGGTATCCTAGATGATCTATGAGTGCAAGCACGTGTACGGAAAACCTGGAGGGGAATCTCACGTCATGTCACGACTCATCGTGAAGAACCTGTGGCAATTCAGCCCCCTTCATGGCACACGATCCTCATGCAATCACCAAACATCCCACAAGCGTCACCACCGGGACGGTACTCTGGAGCAGTATCCACATCATGTCACGACTCATCGTGAAGAACTTGTGAAATACTCTCCGCCGCCAATCCGATGGCCCTCAACTCATGTTTTTCTCCTACTTTCATCACGTCTCTACTATGTACTAATCCTTAGTTTTTATTAAAATCATGAACAAGAATCAAAGCTCTAAAGTTAGCCTCTCCACTAAACCGTACTTATTCATTCATTTCAACATGACCAACCTTGGTCTTTCTTTTCAATTTTCATTTTCAAATGCCGGGGGAGACATAGCTACTCCTTTTGGTTTCAATTTTCAATTTACAATTTCTAATTTGAGCATTTCCAACTCATAAATTCATATGTTGAGTTATCATACTCAAATAGCATTTCTCTTTTCCAATCATGATTTCTAAATTGTTCAAATAGTCCATAACTATACATAAATTTCATATGCTTTATCAATTATCACTTTCACTTTGTAATTCGCATCACTAACGAATATTCACATTTCACATTTTTCACACTAATTTCAAATGAGAACAATTCACATCCATCACATAATAAAATTCCTTTCTATACTACAATAATCTTCTAATTCTTCATTTCAAACTCTTTTCGCAAGGTATAATTTTTACAAAGTATAAATATAGAACCATAGTTCTATTTATGCATTTTATTCTCAAATCATAGTCTATTTCATGCAAATAATTCCCAAATTATTTTTATAAAGTCCCATATAATTTTAGAAGAATAACCATATTTTTTTCATAATTTTTGAACAATTAAAAACCCCAAAAAATAATTTTTTTCAATCTTGCCGAGGGCAAGATTCGAACCCAGTATCCCAGAGAACACAGCCAACCGCACAAGCCACTAGGCCGCATGTGCTAAGCGGTATAAAGGGAAAGCCGAGGGTATTTAAGGCTCTCGATCGCTGATTCTTGTTTTTAAAAAATTACATGAAACAATATAGTGCCGCAAGGATTCGAACCGGTCACCACAGTGAACCCAACCGCGCACTATGACCACTTGAGCTACAAGCTCAGGTTGTCACTTGTATAATTCCAGTTTCATTTAACCCATACTCTCTGTTATTTAGAACATTTCGACGTTCAACAAAGTTGCACATCACATTGTTCTTTCTAATATACTGAAAAAATCCGAATTAATCATCTTCAATCATGAATTTTATTCCAGTATATGAAAATAATTTCTTAAATAATTAGACATAAATTCCTCCATAATTGACACATTTCTACCATACAATTTGGTTAATGTGACATACTACTAATACAATTTTTTTTTCGACATTATAATTTCATCAATCTCTATAATAATTCTCTACTCTTATTCATTTTCCAAATATAAGAATTCCTCTTAATTTATTCGCTACCACGCCGTACAAGCTTTCCAATTTAGCACAAAAAGTGACACAATTGATGTACTAATTTTTGCACATAATTTTTCCATGCTACTAACAAATGTTCCTTTACATAATTTATAGCCACATTCATATTGCACACAACTTAAATTTTGCTAATAACAACACACATAACTTGCATATCAATAAGTTAATCAATTAGAGATCATCTTTTCAATTAAAATGTGCTTTCTTATTAGTCATTTTCATGCATTATTTTGATAATTTAATCTAGCATGCATTCCTATGTTAGAAATAGGAAAATTTACCCACCTTGTTGAAGAAAAGAACAATTAGCAAACTCCTAGACGAATGTCCTTGCAACAAGATGCTCCTCCTCCTTGAATGCCGCACTCGAGCCTCCAAAAGCACCAAAACCGAGAGCTCCTTCCCTTTGAATGCCAGCCTCTTCTCCTTTTGTAGTTGCAAGCACCACTCCCACACACCACTCAATCTTTTATCTCACAAAAATTACTACTACATAATATAATTGGACTATAGGTTTGGAAGAGAATAGTTTGGCACAAGAAGAACTAGCCATGGGGGGGTATTTATACTAAAAGTCAATGGGAATGGAGGGCTAGGATCAATTGGTTGGTTGTAAGATGGAGGGCTAGGATGAAAGTAGGAGTTGCAATAACCACCCACATCCAAGTAACCGCCACACCATGATCACCACTCAAAATTTGGGTTTCCCTCCAAAAAGTCACAACCGGCCATGGAAGAGTGCATTTTGCACGTGTACGTGTAGTGCACGTGTATGCAACTAGGCCCAAAAATTGTACATTTAATTTTTGCATAAAAATAAAATAGTCTATAAATTGTATTCTACATGAAAAGTTGCATAAAAATAGTCCATGGACTTTAGTTTATGGGCCAAAATATTTATTTTAAATAAAATAAATAAATTACATTTTGGGCTTAAAGAAAAAGGCTTTTTATCTAATTAAAATAAGGCTTTTGTATTAAATAATTAAAAGCACATATTAAAATATCTTTACTCATCTTGATGAAAATATTTACCAAAATATTGCACGTGCACACTACATGCAAAATAAATAATTTTTCATTAAATGAAAAAGCAGGGCATTACAACACTCCCTCCTTAGAATAGTTCCGTCCCCCGAACTACAGTCAAGAGTGAGAAACAAAAAAAATATATATAATCCTTACAACAAGAACAAAAGATACAAAGATGCAAATCAAGCAAAAAGCTCAGGATAGTCCTTCAACATCCTCTCCTCAGACTCCCAAGTAGCATCTTCAACCAAATGGTTTCTCCAGACTACATTGACCATCGGTATCGTCTTATTCCTCAAGACTTTCTCTCGACTATCAACAATCTCGACAGGAGACTCGATGTAATTCAGGTCCAACTGCAAACCTTCCGGCACTTCAGGCAAATGATGACTCGGGTCTGGAATATAACCTCTTAGCATAGACACATGAAAGACATTGTGCACCTGAGATATCTCCTCTGGTAACTCAAGCCGGTAAGCAGTTTTTCCGATCCTTTTCAATATCTTGTACGGGCCTATAAACCTCGGGGCTAATTTCCCGCCTTTGCCAAATTGAACAACACTTTTACTGGATGATACTTTCAGAAAGACAAAGTCACCAACCTCAAACTCAAGGTCCCTTCTCCGGTTGTCTGCATAGCTTTTCTGCCTGCTCTGAGCTTCTACCAACCTTTTTCTCAGAACAATCTTCTCAGAAGTTTGTTGTACAAGCTCAGGACCAAACAACTGACGCTCCCCAACTTCAAACCAACAAACAGGTGTCCTGCACTTCCTGCCATTCAGAGCTTCGTACTGCGCCATCCCGATGCTAGCCTGAAAACTGTTGTTGTAGGCAAACTCTACCAAAGATAAATGTCTTTCCCAACTGCCTCCAAAGTCTAGTACACAACACCGAAGCATATCCTCAAGAATACGGTTGACTCTCTCGGTCTGCCCATCGGTTTGCGGATGAAAAGCAGTGCTGAAATCTATCTTGGTCCCCAAAGCTGTCTGAAGACTCCTCCAGAAATGCGAAGTAAACCGCGCATCTCGATCAGACACAATAGTTGACGGAACACCATGGAGCCGGACGATCTCTCCAACATACAACTCAGCTAACTTGTCCATCGAAGCAGTGAGTTTCATTGCCAAAAAGTGAGCGGACTTGGTTAGTCGATCGACTATAACCCAAATCGCATCATTGCCTTTAGGACTCTTAGAAAATCCCGTAATGAAATCCATACTGATGTTATCCCACTTCCATTCCGGAATAGGTAACGGCTGTAATAGACCTCCGGGTCTCTGATTTTCGGCTTTGACTTGCTGACAAACCTCACACTTCGCCACAAATTCAGCCACATCCCGCTTCAAACCTGACCACTAGAAATGCTGTTTGATGTCTTTGTACATCTTAGTACTCCCAGGATGTACCGACAAAAGAGTAGCATGTGCCTCCTGAAGAATACTCTCTTTCAGATCCGCCTGATTTGGAACACACAGTCTATCTCCGAACCACAGCACTCCATCCCTGATTTGAAATACGGGCAACCTGCCAGCACCAACCTGCTCCTTCATCTCCAAGATATCAGCATCAACCTCCTGACTTGCAATGATACTTGCATTCAATGTAGGCTGAAGCCTCAACTGAGCCAAAGATGCTCCCAATCCTTGCAAGACAACCTCAATACCTGCTCGATCCAATTCCTCAATCAGATGCTTCTGAGTCGTAATCAAACTGGCTAAGCTGCTCTTGCGACTAAGTGCATCAGCAACAACATTAGTCTTCCCAGGATGATACTTGATCTCAGGTCGCATGTCCTCAAGTACTTCCAACCATCTTCGCTGCGTCAAATTCAGATCCCTCTACTGATATATATACTTCAAGCTCTTGTGGTCCGTGTACATATTCAATTTCTCACCGTACACGTAATGCCTCCATTGCTTCAGGGCAAAGATAATCGCAGCCAACTCAAGATCGTGAGTCTGGTAATTCTTCTCATGTGGTCATAGTTGCCTAGACCCATAAGCGATTACTCTTCCTTCTTGTATTAAGACACAACCAAGCCCACGATGTGAAGCATCGCTATAAACATCATACTCAACACCTGCTCTAGGCAAAGCCAAAATAGGTGCAGTAGTCAGTTTCTCTTTCAACTCCTGAAAGCTCGCCTCACATTGCTCAGTCCACTTGAAGTTCACATTCTTCTTAGTCAGTCCAGTAAGCGGCACGGCTATCTGAGCATAACCTTGAATGAATCTCCTGTAGTATCCAGTCATTCCATGGAAACTTCTGACTTCCTTTACTGTAGTAGGCCTAGCCCAATCTCTCACTGCCTCTATTTTCTGAGGGTCAGTTGTCACTTCCTCCTTAGAAAGGATGTGACCTAGGAATGCCACTTCAGATTTCCAGAAATCACACCTGGATAACTTGGCATACAACTTCTGCTCTTCCAACTTCTTCAACACTGCTGCCAGATGCTCGGTGTGCTCCTCTTCTGACTTGGAGTACACGAGGATATCGTCGATAAACACCACGACGAAAGAATTAATGAACGGCCTCAGAACTCTGTTCATCAAATCCATGAAGATTGCGAGTGCATTCGTCACTCCAAATGGCATAACTAAGAATTCGTAATGCCCATGTCGAGTTCTAAATGCAGTTTTGTGCATATTTTCAGCTTTCACTCGAACCTGGTGATATCCTGATCAAAGATCTATTTTGGAGAAAATAGCTGCTCTTTGTAGACGATCGAACAAATCATCAATTCGAAGAATAGGATACTTATTCTGAACAGTGACCTTATTCAGCTCTCGGTAATCGATACACATTCTCATCGATCCATCATTCTTCTTTACCAAAAGCACTGGTGCTCCCCAAGGTGACGCACTAGGTTGAATAAAGCCTTTCTCCTACAGTTCCTCAATATGCCATTTCACCTCATCCTGTTCCACTGGAGCCATCCTATACGGTGCCTTAGAAATGGGTGCACTTCCCGGTTGAACAGTGATGCTGAACTCTACATCACGATGTGGGGGTAACCCAAGAAAATCATCGAAGAACACAGTCGGATAGTCTCGAACCACAGGAATTTCTTGCACTTCCACAGGAGTCTCTTCCTTGCGGATAGCTGCCACCAGCCTAGAACACTTCTTCTTCCCTTGAAAAGTTACTTCAGGTTCACCTGGAGCCTTCACTGTTACCGTCTTGGTCTTACACTCGATGCTTGCATTGTACACCGACATCCAATCAATGCCAATGATAACATCGACTCCTAAGATAGTCAGCTCGATCAGATCAATGCCAAAGATTCGATCACCAATCACGATCTCACAATCAGCATAATACCGATCAGTGGTTAAAGTTTTCCCTGATGGAGTAGCTACTGCTAAGATCTTGCCTGGAAAAATCTTCGGTTCAACTCCCAACACTTTTGCAAATTTAGGAGACACAAAAGTATGAGAGGATCCAGTATCGAACAACACAACAGCTTTCATTCCATATTCTGATGTAAAAGATCCATCAAATTCGAAGTATGAAACATGATCTTTCAAGTCAATATTTCCATTTCATTGAATTCCAAACTTCATACATTCGAATTGAAAAACATTTGTTGACATCAGAATGAAAGATAGTAGAAGCTACAACAGTCTAACTCCTACAGTTCCTCTTCGCTTCTCGAAGTTCTCCCCATAGTTCATCAACTTCATCCTTCAGCACATCTGTCAGATTCTTCCTCTTCTCGTGTTCCCATATACGATAACTGAGAACAGAATAGTCGTCCTTTCGCTTAGCCAGCTGAGCCTCCAATAATCTGACTCTCTCTCGTAGTGTCTCTACCTGCCTTTGAAGAGAAGTCACAAGACTATTTGGAACTGGTTCTTCTTCTTCGTCAGAAGAAGAGTCATCAGATGAATCCGGAGGTGGGGTGATCTCTCGGGACTCAGGCCATTCTTCTCCGTCAGAATCTGCTTGTCCTGGATAGTACTCATCCTCGAAATCTGCCTGTCCAGGATGGTACTCTTCCTCGATGATATGTCAGTCGTCGTCTCCAGCAGGATCGAAGTGGTCAGCCATCTTAGAAATAGAGAGGAAGAAGCATAAGTCATAGAGCAACACAAATGTAAGTCACTTACATTTAAATCTCCAGACTCAAACACACACTCTAATGTCCACTTCTAGGGTGTCGTTCCTTATAAATTTGTACAAGGGTGGAAAGCGTGGCCCTGATACCACTCTGTAATGCCCCGAATCCCAAATACACTGAATTCGAGATGTTCTACAGGATCTTTCCGCTTTCTTTAGTACAATTTTACAAGAAAATTTAAACTTTTCACTTTACATCAGAGTTTACATCAATATTACACTTTACATTACACAGCGGAAGTAAAATTTACAACAATGAAACAAATATACAACAACATTGAGTAATCTTTGAGCATTGGTTCCTCTTTAATCTTTATCAAGCCATTTACCTGCATATAAGACTGTGGGTACGTCAGTTTATTCAACCGACGATCATTATACATGGCCATCCTCTCTATGTTGGAAATAGTATAACTTATTTTCCATATTTAGCAAACACAAACTTGTCACATTTCAAACTAAAGGGACTACCCTATTGATGTCGTGTTGTGATTGTGCACTTAGTCCTTAATACAATTATTTATATTAGATGATACTAATGCAGACTTGTTCGAATTCTATGCATCCCATACTACATAGGTCCGAGGGCAAGCCTCTTAATCGTTCTTCATCTTTGTAGGGTTCAATCCCTCGCCATGACTTAATCTACTACTGTAATTACGGTAGGTATCCTAGATGATCTATGAGTGCAAGCACGTGTACAGAAAACCTGGAGGGGAATCCCACGTCATGTCACGACTCATCGTGAAGAACCTGTGGCAATTCAACCTCCTTCATGGCACACGATCCTTATGCAGTCACCAAACATCCCAGCGTCACCACTGGGACGGTACTCTGGAGCAGTATCCACGTCATGTCACGACTCATCGTGAAGAACTTGTGAAATACTCTCTGCCGCCAATCCGATGGCCCTCAACTCATGTTTTTCTCCTACTTTCATCACGTCTCAACTATGTACTAATCCTTAGTTTTTATTAGAATCATGAACAAGAATCAAAGCTCTAGAGTTAGCCTCTCCACTAAACCGGACTTATTCATTCATTTCAACATGACCAACCTTGGTCTTTCTTTTCAATTTTCATTTCCAAATGCCAGGGGAGACTTAGCTACTCTTTTTTGTTTCAATTTTCAATTCACAATTTCTAATTTGAGCATTTCCAACTCATAAATTCATATGTCGAGTTATCATACTCAAATAGCATTTCTCTTTTCCAATCATGATTTCTAAATTGTTCAAATAGGCCATGACTATACATAAATTTCATAGGCTTTATCAATTATCACTTTCACTTTGTAATTCGCATCACTAACGAATATTCACATTTCACATTTTTCACACTAATTTCAGATGAGAACAATTCACATCCATCACATAATATAATTCCTTTCTTTACTACAATAATCTTCTAATTCTTCATTTCAAACTCTTTTTGCAAGGTATAATTTTCACAAAGTATAAATATAGAACCATAGTTCTATTTATGTATTTTATTCTCAAATCATAGTCTATTTCATGCAAATAATTCCCAAATTATTTTTATAAAGTCCCATATAATTTTAGAAGAATAACAATATTTTTTTCATAATTTTTGGACAATTAAAAACCCCAAAAAATAATTTTTTTCAATCTTGCCGAGGGCAAGATTCGAACCCAGTACCCCAGAGAACACAACCAACCGCACAAGCCACTAGGCCGCATGTGCTAAGCGGTATAAAGGGAAAGCCGAGGGTATTTAAGGCTCTCGATCGCTGATTCTTGTTTTTAAAAAATTATATGAAACAATATAGTGCCACAAGGATTCGAACCGGTCACCACAGTGAACCCAACCACTCACTATGACCACTTGAGCTACAAGCTCAGGTTGTCACTAGTATAATTCCAGTTTCATTTAACCCATACTCTCTGTTATTTAGAACATTTCGATGTTCAACAAAGTTGCACATCACATTGTTCTTTCTAATATACTGAAAAAATCCGAATTAATCATCTTCCATCATGAATTTTATTCCAGTATATGAAAATAATTTCTTAAATAATTAGACATAATTTCCTCCATAATTGACACATTTCTACCATACAATTTGGTTAATGTGACATACTACTAATACAAATTTTTTTTCGACATTATAATTTTATCAATCTCTATAATAATTCTCTACTCTTATTCATTTTCCAAACATAAGAATTCCTCTTAATTTATTCGCTACCACGCCAAACAAGGTTTTCAATTTAGCACAAAAAGTGACACAATCGATGTACTAACTTTTGCACATAATTTTTCCATGCTACTAACAAATGTTCCTTCACATAATTTATAGCCACATTCATATTGCACACAACTTAAATTTTGCTAATAACAACATACATAACTTGCATATCAATAAGTTAATCAATTAGAGATCATCTTTTCAATTAAAATGTGCATTCTTATTAGTCATTTTCATGCATTATTTTGATAATTTAATCTAGCATGCATTCCTTTGTTAGAAATAGGAAAATTTACCCACCTTGTTGAAGAAAAGAACAATTAGCAAACTCCTAGACGAATGTCCATACAACAAGTTGCTCCTCCTCCTTGAGTGCCGCACTCGAGCCTCCAAAAGCACCAAAACCGAGAGCTCCTTCCCTTTGAATGCCGGCCACTTCTCCTTTTGTAGTTGCAAGCACCACTCCCACACACCACTCAATCTTTTATCTCACAAAAATTACTACTAGATAATATAATTGGACTATAGGTTTGGAAGAGAATAGTTTGGCACAAGAAGAACTAGCCATGGGGGGGTATTTATACTAAAAGTCAAATGGAATGGAGGGCTAGGATCAATTGGTTGGTTGTAAGATGGAGGGCTAGGATGAAAGTAGGAGTTGCAATAACCACCCACATCCAAGTAACCACCACACCATGATCACCACTCAAAATTTGGGTTTCCCTCCAAAAAGTCACAACCGGCCATGGAAGAGTGCATTTTGCACGTATACGTGTAGTGCACGTGCATGCAACTAGGCCCAAAAATTGTACATTTAATTTTTGTATAAAAATAAAATAGTCTATAAATTGTATTCTACATGACAAGTTGCATAAAAATAGTCCATGGACTTTAGTTTATGGGACAAAATAGTTATTTTAAATTAAAATAAATAAATTACATTTTGGGCTTAAAGAAAAAGGCTTTTTATCTAATTAAAATAAGGCTTTTGTATAAAATAATTAAAAGCACATATTAAAATATCTTTACTCATCTTGATGAAAATATTAACCAAAATATTGCACGTGCACACTACGTGCAAAATAAATAATTTTTCATTAAATGAAAAATCAGGGCATTACAGAGAGTGTGGACATGGTGGCAAGCGCGAAGAACATCCAGGGAAAACATCTAGCAAAGCCAACCAACCCCAACCTAACCCAGACCCCAACCCCAATCGACTCACCCCCAAACCCCAACTCCAAAAAAGTCACAGAGAAGGGCGTCGCCAGCACTTGGACGTCGGCACGGTGGTAGGTTGACGCCTCGCTCGACGTCAGGACTAGGCACAGAGGTCAGCGCATCGCTCGCAATGGGAAGGCACCGATGGGAAGGACGGCAGACGCCGCGCTCCACGAAGGCAGGAGGAGATGGGAAGTCGTCATAGGGTTTGGGCGTTGGTGGGTCGCTTGAGCATTTGGTGCCCAGAAGAGATGCCGGAAGTCCCCGACTTCAGTGCCTATGTAGAACGTTAGGAGAGTGACGAAACGGGAGGAGAGCGGCGGCCAATAGGAGAAGAACGGTAGTAGAGCTGGAGGTGGAGGTGGGTGAAGGGGGAAGGTCGGGGCATCGAACGGCGAATGGGAGGGGGCGGCACGATCCTGGCCGCAACCCCCTTCAAACTCTCTCTCTAGATCTAAGGTTTTTTTGTTTTTGGGTGTTTTGGGGAGCTTCTCTCTCTAGAAAATCTAGAGAGAGAAACTCAATTTTTCAAAATTTTTTTATCCAAGTTGCATTTGTGATGTTAATTTGATGTGGGTTAATTTCATATTATTGAGAATTATCACCAAATTTCTAGACCGTACTTTAGAGAGTTCAACATCATTTTTAGACTGCACTCTCGAAACTTCAACCTCTACATTTTTCTCATAGCTTCATCAAGAAGCTTCCCATTTAATGAATTTTTTTAGAGAGTTCTTATAGAGAATTCTCCCACCACCATAACTCAACTATAAATACTCCTTAGAGGTTGAGTATTTGGATTAAGGTCCTTTGAAGAGAAATAAAGTGAGTAGTAAAGTGAGTAGAGTGTGATAGTGAGGAAGAGTAGTGTTGCAACACCTAAAGAGAGAAAAAAATGCATTTGTAAGCCTGTTGTATCATTGTTCTTGTATTGATAATATTATAAAATCACAAGAAGTCCTCCTTTTATCATTGTTCTCATATAAGTCATCCATTATATTCTTCTACTTCTTTACAACAAAGTCGTATTAGAGCCAAGTTTCCTTTAGTGGGTTCAATCTAAAAGGAGGTTCTGCACAATGGCAAATATATTCCAGTAACAAATTCTGAAGCTGGCAAAGACGAACTATGATCATTGGACCATTCAAATAAAATTTCTGCTCGGATCGTAAGGGTTATGGGAGATTATAGAAAGCGGCTACGAATGAACCGGAGTCGCCCGCTTCTGAAGCAGCTTTGACCAATGCACAAAAAAATGACTTAAGGCAAGCAAGGAAGAAGGATAAGAACATGTTAGTTATCATACATCAAGGCGTCAATGAATCAGCCTATGAGAAGATTCCATATGCAAAGTCTTCAAAGAAAGCTTGAGATGTTCTGCAGAATGCTTACTAAGGAGTAGACAAAGCAAAAAAGGTACGCATTCAAGCTTTACGAGTTGAGTTTGAAATTCTTAAAATGAAAGTTGGTGAAACAATTTAGGATTACTTTGATCGGATACAAGCTTTTACCAACCAAATGAAGAAATGGAGGGACTCTAGATGAAGTTACAATAATGGAGAAAGTATTGAGATCTTTGACTCCAAAGTTTGAACATGCAGTAGTAGCCATCGAAGAGTCAAAAGATCTTTCTACTATCTTTGTAGATGAAAAGGATAAGCCAAAATCAAAATAATGGAGAAAATTTGGCACAAGCTATCTAAAGTAAGGTGAGAATTCAAGATGGTGTACAAAGAGGACGTAGCCGAGGCAACAGAGGTAGAGGCAGTTACATAGGAGGCTCAAATTCTCAAAGAGGGCGTGGACGGCAATCTTACCAACATCAGTATGAAGATATGATCGTGAACGATCAACTGGCCGTGGACAAGGACGAGGACAACGACCAGATGCACGTGGTTGAGGCCGTGGAAGATATTACCAGACTCACAGAGCCCAATACTAGTGCTACAACTGTAAAGGTTATGGTCACTTTAGTTACGACTGTCCATACCAAACGAAAAGCAGAGTCACAGAGAAGAGCAACTTCGTCACAGAAGAAGGAAGTGATGAATCAGCAGTACTCCTAGTATGCCAGAATCAGGAGTACAAGAATCAAGATGTTTGGTACCTAGATTCAGGAGCCAGCAACCATATGTGTGGAATCAATGAGTACTTCACCGAGCTAAATGAGTCGGTTGGAGGCGAAGTATCGTTCGGAGATCAGTCAAAGATCTCAGTCAAAGGCAAAGGTGACATCATGATCCAGACTAAAGCTGGCGACCAAAGGTATATCTCTGATGTTTACTAATTCCTGCATTGCAGAACGATATCCCCAGTCTAGATCAGCTACTAAAAAGAGGATATGATATTCAACTGAAGGACTTTACTCTCACCATCAAGAATGAAGGAGAAGCAATTGCTAAGGTGGGCATGTCCAAAAATAGACTATTCACTTTAAACATTAATACTGCTAGTGTTAAATGCCTGAAGTAAATAATCAAAGATGAATCTTGGCTATGACATCTGCGCTATGAGCATTTAGCATTTAGTGGACTCAATCTACTATGAAATGGAAAGATGGTGAGAGGCTTGCCACAGATTAATCATCCAAATAAACTATGTGAAGGTTGTATGAGGGGAAAACAACACAGAAGAAGCTTTGAACTGAGAAATTTCATGAGAGCTGCAAAGCCATTGCAGCTGGTGCATACGGATACTGTGGGACCATTTGAAATTGCTTCACTTGGAGGTAACAAATACTTTCTGACATTTATTGATGATTATAATAGAAAGACTTGGATCTATTTATTGAGGAGAAATCAGAAGCACTGGAGAAATTCAAGGAGTGCAAAGAGATGGTAGAAAAGCAAAGTAAGTACTACATTAAAGTACTCCACAGCAAAGTAAGTACTACATTCAAGGAGTGCAAGGAGTGCAAACCGTGGTGGAGAATACAGCTCGACAAAGTTCAATGAGTTTTACAAGAAGCATGGGATCATCCATCAACTCACTGTGGCATACACTCCACAGCAAAATGGTGTAGCAGAAAAGAAGAATCGCACGATTCTCAACATAGCAAGGAGCGTGATGAAGAGTAAGTTCCTACCAAAGACGTTCTGGGCCGAAGCTGTAGATTTTGTTGTATCCCATCTAAATAGGTGTCCAACTCGAACTGTGATGTTCAAGACACTACTAGAGAGTTAAAGCAACCTTTGCCAAGCATCAACCACTTGAAGGTGTTCGGATGCATCGGATATGCACACATTCCAGAGCAAAAAAAGAAGAAGCTTGATGATCGATGAGAGAAATGCATCTTCATTGGCTACGAAAAGAGAACCAAGGTGTACATGCTACAACCCTATCACAAAGAAGTTGATTATTTAAAAAGATGTGGAGTTCGACAAAGAACATTACTTGCGGTGGACCGATGAAGAGAAGAAAGCAAAAGGAATATGGTTCAAAGAAAAATATGATGATCATGAAGAAGAACAAGAAGTTCCAGATCCAAGTCCTTCTATTAGCCCGACTCCATCTACACCATGATCATCAGGATCTGGATCATCGCTTTCCAGTCCCAATACAAGCAGCTCTTCAGGGAGAGCATCTAGAAGAGCAGTCTCAATTACTTGTATAAGAATACAGAGCCTGTGGAACTGACAGAAGAGTACAATCTATTTTTCTTGCTTGCAGAATGCAATCCCATCACCTACCAGGAAGCTACACAAGAAGCGAAGTGAAGAAAAGTAATGGACGAAGAGATCGAGGCGATCCAAAGGAATGACACATGGGAGCAGACAATACTGCCTAAAGGCCATAAAGCAATTGGAGTAAAATGGGTCTATAAAACAAAGACCAACCAAGAAGGCAATGTGGAAAAGTATAAGGCAAGGCTACAATCTAAGATATGGTGTTGACTATGAAGATGTTTTTGCCCCAGTAGCAAGGAAGGACACCATCAGACTGCTCATCGCACTAGCCACTCAGAACAGATGAAAGATCTATTAGATGGATGTCAAGTCTGCATTCTTGAATGACTACTTGGAGGAAGAAGTGTACATCGAGCACCCACTAGGCTATGAGAAGAAAGGTCAAGATGACAAAATCTAAAGTTGAAGAAAACATTATATGGATTGAAACAAGCACCTAGAGCATATAACACAAGGATCGATGACTACTTGCACAAGAATGACTTCAAGAAAAGTCCTTATGAGTATTCCCACTACACTAAGAAGCATGGTAATGACATCATGATCATGGGCCTATGTTAATGATATGATCTTTACATGGAATAATTAAAAGATGTTCGAGGAGTTCAAAAAGGTGATGACCAAGGAGTTCGACATGACAGACATAGGAAAGATGTCCTACTTTCTCAGTATAGAGGTGTCTCAATCAGAGAAAGGAATATTTATTTTCCAAAAGAAGTATGCAAGTCAAATACTTGAAAGTTTTAACATGGTAGACTGCAATCTAGTCAGTACTCCAGCTGAAACTGAACTAAGCTCAAACGCGACCTACCAGGAAAACCAGTTGATCCTACACTGTTCAAGAGTCTGGTTGGAAGTCGAAGATATCTAACCATTACAAGGCCAGACATCATGTATGTAGTGAGGTTAATAAGTAGCAACAACATGTGCATGCCAGACAATATGGCTTAGAAATCTCATGTAAAAGTTAAATCATCAACAACAGGAGCCTACAGTATTGCACGTAGATAATCGGTCTACGATCGAACTGGCAAATAATCTGATTGCACATGGAAAGAGCAAGCACATCGAGACAAGGTTCCACTTTCTATGCGACCAATTTAAGTTGAAGAGAGTAATGCACAATTATTGCAGGATAGAAGAACAAGTTGCTGACATTTTAAGCCATTAAAACTGAAGTATTTGAGAAGTTGAAGATCAATCTCGGGATGATCAAATTTGGTGATGGGGGGCGTGTCGAGAATTATCACTAAATTTCTAGACCGGACTCTAGAGAGTTCAACATCATTTTTAAACTACACTCTAGAAACTTCAACATCTAGATTTTTCTCATAGCTTCATCAAGAAGCTTTCCATTTAATGATAATTCTTCTAGAGAGTTGTTCTAGAGAATTCTTCCACGACCCTAACTCAACTATAAATATCGCTTAGAGGTTGGGTATTAGGATTAAGCTCCTTTGAAGAGAAATAAAGTGAGTAGTAAACAGAGTAGAGTGTGATAGTGAGGAAAAGTATATGTGTTGAAACACCTAAAGAGAGAAATAGTAAATTTGTGAGTATTGTATTATTATTTTTGTATTGATAATATTATAAAATCATAAGTAGCTCTCCTTTATCATTGTTCACATATAAGTTCTCGCTATATTCTTTTACTCATTTATAACAATTATCTGTGTTTTTCATTTAGGGAAGAAAAGTTTAGAAGTTGTTGGATTTTTTTTTTGTTGGTTTCCCTTTTCATGGTAGGTTTTGGGAGTTCCCGCTTGAGGTTAGGTGATAATTATTGTTGTCTCTTTAATTTAGCGACTGCTAATAGATATATTGTATGGGGTGGTAGACTAGCAGTTGGGTTGATTGTTTCCATGCTTTTCTTCTTTTTTTTGCAGTTTGCTAAATTTATTGCTGCTTTGTTATTAGCTATTCCTTTGATCAGTTTTCTTATGGTCTTTACACAAATTGCCGCTTTTGCACCGCTTTATTTTCAGCCTTGGTACTTTTCTTGGTTGTCCATTATTCACAATATTTCATACTAATTAATTGGTTTGTTGGGTACGCGTTGGACCATTAATTAGTTTTGTTCCATGAAGCATGGATATTTCACGGAGGGTGTCGTCCCGTATCCTATATGTATCGGATACGGAAAATGGCCGGATACAGTCGGATACGTACAGGACACGACTAAAATATGTCCAACATTTTTTAATTAAATGAATATGGTGGGGATACGCGTCAAACACGGTGGGAATATGTCGGACACGGTGGGGATATGGCTTAGGGTTCAAATTGTTAGAATGAAATAATCTTTGGATTTAAAACATAATTTTTTTTAATTTGGGAGTTAATTTTTTTAATTTGGGAGTTAATTTGAAAAAATAAGAAAAGATAAGTTAAGGTTTTCTTACCTTATTCGAAGAAGAAGAACTGAAATCAGTTTTTAATCAGCTCAAATCAGCTCCTACCTTTTAATGATGTTGGGGAGCTTGAGATAGCATAACTTTCGCTTGATGAACCTAATATGGAGGATTTGCTTTTTGAGAAAATTGGTGATGATGATGATATTATTCAACTTGGATAGGCATGGAGTGATGCAGGAGTCTTTGCTATATTTTTATACTTGTCCCATTATTTGATTTGTCTGTTTATGTTATATTGCTTATGAACTTGTTTTATTTACTTATGTTATTGTTTATACTTATTAACAATTATTATAACCTTTATGGATTATCTTATTTATGCGTATGAATGATATTTACCATTTTCTTATTAACAAGAGATATTATTTAGCTATGTGTGCGTGTGTATATATATATACATAGCCGTATCCCCGCAATATCTCGTATCCTATTTTTTTTGAAAATATTCATCTCCCATACTAGTGTCCCCGTACGCGTATCACCATACCCGTATCAGTGCTTCCCAAGTTTTGTTCTATGGCAATTAACAGTTGTTCCATTAGTTTTGTTCCATGGCATTTAACAGTTGTTATGTTTATATAAGTACATCGTTATAAAATTTTATTACTTTGGAGACGCTTTTGGTATATTCTGCAAGATGTCCTTCTGCAGAAATAACATATTGAAAATAATCTTTGATAGGATAGTGTTGAGAGATGGAAGATTTTATGTTCCGCTAGAACACTCGTACTCAAATACTTTTCACCAAAATTGTTTGTTACTATTAGAAAACTATATGACATCGCCATGCTTTATCTCTTGGTCACTCTCTTGGACAAATGAAAAAACATGCCCAAAATACGAATTAAGTGGAGATGAAATAAGGAAATGTTGAAATGGATGAGTTATAAAACTCAAAAAGATGGATACATTCCTTATTGATTAAACATAGCTCCAATTCGGCCTTTGGTGCCTGGAGAGTAAATATGTTGCTTTTCGCTATGCAAATATTTGGTTATTCAGTACAGTGTTTCATTTGATGTTAAAGTGTGTAAGCATTTGAGTAGGTTTTTTTTTTTGAAGAGAAGGTGGATGATATGGATGAGATGACGTGGCCCCTCCTGGACCACAGGATCTCCTCAAAGAGCGTGCACCGCCGGATCATCCGGGTCAACCACGTCAGCTTGGAAACCACCCAGGTCTCCGTCACTTCAATCCTAAACCACCACGGGCCCACGCCTCGTCAGTCCTATACCGCTTGGGCTTCTGCCACGTCAGGCCCACGGGTAACCGGGTCCAGACCCTAGCCCCAAACGGGTCCGGACCCTGTTGGCTTCTCCTATAAATACCAGACTCTCTACCCCTTCCAAAGGTAATCCATCTTTTCCCTCTCAAACCCTAGTTACTGTTACTCTCTTTCAGTAGCTGACTAGATCGCCGGAGGGTCTGCCACCGGGACCAATCCCGGTGTTCCTAGACCGTGTGCAAGTACACGAGACTCACTAGTAGAAAACCTTGCAATAACAACGAATTATTTACGAGCACTAAAATTTTCTTTCTAGTGCTACCATCTACAACGGATTAATCACAACAAACTCTTTCGTTGTGAATGTCTTTTACATTCGCAAGAGATTTTATTAATTTATTGCAGTTGCAACAATTGCAAGGGAACATTTGGAACATAATATATTTCATTACTAAAGCAATTTTTTAATCTTCAATATTAAACACGTAAAATTGCTTTTTTAAAATAAATTCTCCCCCTTAAAATAAAACCCCTTTTCCACAAACCCTATTCCAAATCCCCACCGTTCCCGTACCACCTCTCCTCCCTGCACCCCAAACCCTCCCTCTCACCGACGTCGTCCCCCGTCGTCTACAAACACCTCCCCACGTCGTCGTGCCCCCATGCCCCTCCCCACGTCGTCGTGCCCTTGAACATCCTAGCCCCCACGTCTCTCTCTCACAAACACTAGCCTCGACCAGTGTGAGGACTTGGCATCTGCTCCTAGCATGGTTTGGGCTTCTTCAAGCCCATCAATCTATGCACACGGCGGCAACCGCCAGCTACACCCGTACCGTCTTCCTGAGAACAAGTATGGGGGCTCGTTGTCGACCCTGAGCAAGACCGTAGCTTTCTTCAAAGCCACTCGACCGATACGCTCGGCAGCGACCGTCCGCCACGACCACTTCAGCAAAGTTTTCATTAAGGTTTAGGGCGCCCACCTTCGGCAAACGCCCCGAGCTTCGAGTCGTTGTTTGACCCTCCTCTCACCCGCGAGCAACTCGCGGTTTGCTGCTTTCAAAAGCCAAAACCCCGAATTGTTCGAGGGCGGCAGGGGAGCCACCGACTAAAGGCTCTCTCCGATCCTCTGAGCCTCTGAATCAATTGATTGGCCCACCACTCACCAACGAACAACCCGAGGTCTTACGACCCTCAAGGACAAAACCCGGAATTGTTCGAGGGTGATTGGTGCGCCACCAATCCGGAGCCCTCAGACCAAAGTTCTAATTTTGAGGCACCCACCTTCGGCAGACACCCAAATCAAATGGCAGATCAGCCAATCTCAATTCCTGACCACCAACAAAGAGCGGAGGGGGGTTATATAGCCCCCTGAGAATCGCAGTTATTGCATCTGGAAATCCCAAACGGCGGAAGGCGAAACATCGCTATTAATTATTATTGAAAGGTGAAATGCCACTGCTCATGCGCTGCCTGCTCAAAGTAACCACATGGTCTTCCACCTCGGCGGCGACCCCCTGCAAGGCCGAGCATGGGAGGGAACCTTTGGACTTCTTTTCCAACAAGTCAGGAGGTTTGGAGCTCAGATTGCACCGCGAGCCCCAAACATCATCCTCTATTTCACAGGAGGCTCGGAGCTCGGATGGCACCGCGAGCCCCAAAGTCCTCCCCTATTTCACAAGAGGCTCGGAGCTCAGATCTCACCGCGATCCCCAAAGTCCTTCTCTATTCAAACCAGAGGCTCGAAGCTCGAATGTCACAGCGAGCCACAAAAGCTTCTACACCCTAAGCGTTAAATGAAATTAAGTCATTAGATTCCATTCTGCCGCCATTGCCGATGTACCGTCCCACCGACGACAAACCACTCAGAAGGCTCGGAGCTCGGATCACACCGCGAGCCCGAAAATTCTCCTCTATTTCACAGTAAGCTCGGAGCTCAGATCTTACCGCGAGCCCCAAAATCCTCCTCTATTTCACAGGAGGCTCAGAGTTCGGATTGCACCGCGAGCCCCAACATCCTCCTCTATCTCACAAGAAGCTCAGAGGTCAGATTGCACCACGAGCCCCAAAATCCTCCTCTATTTTCATAGGAGGCTCGGAGCTCGGATCGCACCGTGAGCACCAACATCCTCCTCTATTTCACAAGAAGCTCGGAGCTCAGATTGCATTGCGAGCCCCAACATCTTCCTCTATCTCACAAGAAGCTCGGAGCTCGGATTGCACCGCGAGCCCCAAAATCCTCCTCTATTTTTACAGAAGGCTCGGAGCTCGAATTGCACCGCGAGCACCAACATCCTCCTCTATTTCACAAGAAGCTCGGAGCTCGGATCTTACCGCGAGCCCCAAAATCATCCTCTATTTCACAGGAGGCTCGGAGCTCGGATTGCACCGTGAGCCCCAACATCCTCCTTTATTTCACAGGAGGCTCGAAGCTCGGATTGCACTGCGAGCCCCAACACCCCCCTATCTTTTCACAGGAGGCTCGGAACTCGAATCTCACCGCGAGCCCCAAAATCCTCCTCTCCTTCACAGGAGGCTCGGAGCTCGGATTGCACCGCGAGCCCTAACATCCTCCTCTATTTCACAGGAGGCTCGAAGCTCGGATTGCACTACAAGCCCCAACATTCCCCTCTATTTTTACAGGAGGCTCGGAGCTCGGATCTCACAGCGAGCCCCAAAATCCTCCTTTATTTCACAGGAGGCTCGGAACTTGGATCGCACCGCGAGAACCAAAATCCTCCTCTCCTTCATAGGAGGCTCGGAGCTCAGATTACACCGTGAGCCCCAACATCCTCCTCTATTTCACAGGAGGTTCGGAGCTCGGATTGCACCGCGAGCCCCAACATCCCCCTCTATTTTCACAGGAGGCTCGGAGCTCGGATCTCACCGCGAGCAGCAAAATCCTCCTCTATTTCACAGGAGGCTCGGAACTCAGATCGCATCGTGAGCACCAAAATCCTCCTCTAACCAACAAATGAGAGGCTCGCCTACCGACCCTAGAGGCTCAGCAAGAGGACCCCTACTCAACGGGCCTCGACGTCCCCTTGCTTTTCTAACCAGTGAGGGGCTCGTCTACCGACCATCGATGCTCAGCAAAAAGACCCCTACTCAATGGATCTTGACGTCCCCTTACTTTTCCAACCGATTAGGGGCTCGTCTGCCGACCCTAGACGCTCGGCAAGAAGACCCCTACTCAACGGATCTCGACATCCCCTCGCTTTTCCAACCAGCACGGGGCTCGTTTACCGACACTCGATGCTCAGCGAACCGGGCTCCGACTCTTCTGTGCCCAGCACTCTACACGAATCCAATAAGGGATCCCTTCACCCTACCCCCCTAGGCCTCTTCTGAAAGATACAGATTCTATTCCTCGCTATACACACCACCCTGCTCTTCCTACAGAGGCAAAGGACCACTCCTATATGGCTGGGTCATCCAGCCCTCCAGGAGTGGGGGGCTCCTAATATGGGTCAGATGACGTGGCCCTTCCTTGGCCACAAGATCCCCTAAAAGAGCATGCACCGCCGGATCATCCAGGTCTGCCATGTCAGCTTGGAAACCACCCAGGTCTTCGCCACGTCAGCCCTAAACCACCACGGGTCCATGCCCCGTCAGCCCTATACCGCTTGGGCTTCTGCCACGTCAGGCCCACGGGTAACCGGGTCCAGACCCAGCCCCAAACGGGTCTAGATCCGGTTGGCTTCTGCCATGTCAGGTCCACGGGTAACCGGGTTCAGACCCAGCCCCAAACGGGTCCAGACCCGGTTGGCTTCTCGTATAAATAGCAGACCCTCTACCCCTTCCAAAAGTAATCCATCTTTTCCCTCTCAAACCCTAGTTACTGTTACTCTCTTTCAGTAGCTGACTAGATCGTCGGAGGGTCTGCCACCGGGACCAACCCTGGTGTTCCTATACTGTGTGCAGGTACACGAGACTCTGGATCTGAGCCACCAGATCCAAGCCGAGCCTCCAGATCCGGGCCGAGCATCCAATCTCTGCCTTACTCACGTCTACTCCCGAATCGTTTCCCCTGGCTGAAGGTCGGTGCCACCGTCCGCACCAAGGCTTCCTCCACCAATACAAATTAAGAAGAACTCACACCTGGTGCATCTACACCCCCCAAAAACAAACCGCATCAATGGAGTATGATCACCCTGTTTCATTAATAAGGAGTTAATAAAACAAACTCAGAGTACTGAGCCAAGTACAAGGTCCTACATCATAACAAAAAATATAACTCCACCCTAAACATGGGGGTTGGGATAAATACATCAAGTCCCCCCAACAAATCCTGCGGTGGTGGGGATCAATCCACAGTAAAAGGCCAAGCTTGCAGTCAGTCGATCGTCGGGCCTATCTGGACTTCCTCATCATCATAGTCTTCTATCTGGAAGGCGCTCGCAATCCTCCCTCTGGGACCTATTGCAGCCTCATTACCTCAAATGAAAATAAGATGCATAATATGAGTCAAATTATCCAAAATATTATTACAGGTCCAGCGAAAATAAAAATTATTCCTGTCTTGCCAGATAACCTAGGTCATGGCGACGATAGCAATATACCAAAATTCTCTCATAGCTCTTTTCTCAGTAGCGAACTTATGTCCTATCCACAGGTTTCATACACAATAGGATATTGAGTCGTCCCCAGGGCCCTGAGTACCTCAACGAGTACCGCTTTGCTCCTAGGACACCGTAGGAAAAGGTGGTATCTAGTCTCAGGGGCAGCATTGCAGAATCCACAATAAGAATCCACGTTAGGTTGGCATTTAGTTTGGTTCTCTCTAGTCAAAATTGCATCGTTTAGCACCAGCTATAAGAAAACTTTTATTTTCAGTGGGGCGTTCGACCTCCAAATAGTTCTCGCCCAATTTGGGGTACACCTTCTAAAGTGAATGCGGTTATACAGGGAGTCAACGATGAACGTGCCATTCTTTTCTAAACCCCAAGATTTCCTATCGGGGCCCTGAGAGTATTTAACACCAGCATTGGTGATGTAGGTCTGAAGTTCTATGAGTCTATGCTGAGAGGTAGACTCCAGTGAGCATTTAAATATTGGTTTCCAGGTGTTTCTTTTCCAGGTTGCGGCCACCGTGCAGTGCGTTTTTGATGCCTGGTCATAGAGGTCAGGGAATAATGCTCTAAGTGTGTGGTCGCAACACCACTTATCCCACCAGAATCTAGTAAGTCTTCCTTTACCGATAACTTATGTCACACATCTAATGAAGGGTTCGTAGGTCTTAGCTATACCTTTCCAAAACTAGGACACACGTGGGCCTACTCTAAAGCCCAAATTTCTCGTTCCATTCCCGTGCATATATCCTTGAATGTAATCTTGCCACCCTTCTCCATGAGGGTGAAAAACTTTTCACCACCATTTACCCAGGAGAGCAAGATTCATATCTCGCAGATCAATAATATCTAGTCCTCTGTGAATCTTTTTCATACATGCTTTCTCCCATCTGATAAGGTGGTATCCTCCTCTATCCGGGTTTGCCCTTTCCATAAGAATCGTTTCCTAGTCCGGTCGATTCTCTGAATAACCCATCACGACATTTCAAAGAAGGACAAGTAATAGGTTGGAAGATTTGAGAGGAATGCATTAATAAGCGTGACTCTCCCTACTAAAGACAGAGCTTTACCTTTTCAGCCTGCCAGACCGTCCTCAACCTGGTCAATGATAGGTAACCAATCGACTTTCTTTAGTTTCCCCGGTGTCAGTGGCAGCCCGAGGTACTTAATTGGGAAATTGTCAGTGGCACAATTGAGGATCGTGGCATGTTCTAGTGCCTCCTCTGCAGTAAGAGCGATAAAGATAAGAGCACTTTTGTGGAAGTTAACCCTGAGGCCAGACCAAGCTTCAAAACTATACAGAATTCCTTTGAAGGTGGTTGTTTCCCCGAGGTTTCCAAATAGGAGAGTATCATCTACATATTGGAGAATTGAGCAGCCTTGGCGATTGGCACCCTTAGCCACTGGCGATATCCAGCCTGCTCTACTGCAATTAGCCATCATGGACCGAAGTACATCTGCCATGATGGTGAAGAGAAGGGGGAGAGTGGGTCTCCTTGTCTAAGGCCTCTTTTGCATGAGAATGGGTGGCCCGAAATCCCATTCACCAAAATTACAGTTCTACTGGTGGTAAGACATGTGTGGATCCATCTGATCCATCTGTCCCCAAATCCTCTACCAGCCAGCGCTTCCAGCAGACAGTCCCATTTGAGTAGGTTATTGTAGAGCTGGATACTCTAGGTGAAAAGTTCTCAAGGGATAGTACTCTTATGATGCAACTACTACGAGATAATCTCACCCTCTCAACTTACTGATGCACAATTAAGAACATTTCATCTACTATTTAGTTTCTTTCATACCCCTCTTCTACAACAAATTCCAGTAATTGGTTTATACCCACTCAATTCCAAGTTTTTAGGTATACTTTCGTTTTCTAAAAAAATCATTTTTTGTTTTTTTTTATTTTTACATAGATGCCACCCACAAAATTTTCTAATTCCAACTAAGCCACCCACAAATCGATATTTACTTAAACACCACCAACGATGTTAGGCCTACTTAACAAAGGCCAGTCAAGTTATGTGCTACTAATTTGAGAAAGAGTATTCCATTAAGTCTAACGAGACAGGAGTAAAATGACCAAAATATGCTTGCCCTTCATCGGTTTCAACATTGTGGATGGGTTTCCACCCAGATCAAATTTTGGGCCATGTTAGGTAAAAAGTGGAGAAGAAGGTTGGTTTAGGGTTGGGAGGTGAGGAGCATAGGAGAAGGGCAGCCACTGATGGAGTAGGGGTCGCCCTAGTGGTGGTGGTAAGGATTAGGGTTTAGAAGGAGAAAGATGAAAAATAAGAAAATAGTAGAAGGGTAATAGAGCAGAGTGGCATAGAAGGGTAGAAGAATAAGGGGTGAAGGGGTTAACTAGGGTTACACTAACAAATACTAATAGTGTCCTTCCCGGTGTGGACCCTATGTTGTGGGTAGCATTTACGGCAATACTGATTTGTTTATTTGGAATAAGAAAATTGTGGGTAGCATTTACGGCAATACTGATTTGTTTATTTGGAATAAGAAAATTGTGGGTGACCTCTATGGAACCAATCCCCCCTCTTTTTATACTCTAATGTAGCTAAATTAAGATAACCATATACAAACAAGTTACTTCCACTGTTACTGAGTCCTCCGCCCCCCCCCCCCCCCCCCCCCCCCCCCCCCCCCCCCCCGAAAAAAAAAAAACCACCATTCAGATCTTGTGAAACGACTTATAGTGGGTTCTCGATTCAGGTCTCTTAAACCAGTTATTCCCATTCAAACGACCTTTATGCATTAATTCATTAATTTCTCTTCAAAATATCTTCAGTTTGGCATAAAGATTATTTTATTACTACTATTATATTTTTGCAATGCAAGTAATATATTTATAGTGTAATTTCCTATCATTGTCTTTCTTACCATACACACATACATATGTACATATATTGCTCAAATGAGTGTGAGCCCCAACTCATCCTACTCTTCATACTGCGTACAACTCAGTGTAGCATAGCACGATTTGATACCGGTACCACGAACCTTAACGTACTGCGAACCTGGTTGCATTGGTTATGTCACCATTTTATTAGCTTATCCTTGAAATAATTGGCTTAAATTTGTGATGCTTGTGTTGATATTTTTACATTTGACTACTGTATATAGGGTATAAGATTATGAATTAGATGAATATGTATATATCTGCAATTTTGAAACTTAATAGGCATGCAGACAATTAATGTGTGGAAGCAATGTTCGCAATGCTTTTCCTTTACTATTAGATCGGAACATGTACGAATTATTTACAGGAGCAGATTGATGAAGCATTGCAATTGGGTGTCAATTGAGTGTGGAGTGTTCTCCTTTGTGTGTCACTTCCAGTTCATTTTAATGTCACTACATATGATATGATTGTGTCAATACAGATGATATGATTGTATCACACATTTCTATGAGATGAAGTATTGTTGATGCTTATTTTGGTGTGGGAGCAAGTGAGTTAATATTTTATGGGAACTACTAAAAATCTGACATTTGATCTTTACCGTAAAATTCGGTTAGAGCCCCTGAGATTGAATATGGATCGTTGATTGAACACCGTAATCTGAATCCGACGGTTATTGATGCGGCCGATGGACCTGCAAAAAGCTTGAAACACCGAGGGTGGCTCTGGCGACACCCTCCGACGCTCAAGTCAGAATGTGAGAGAGAGAGAGAGAGAGAGAGAGAGAGAGAGTTTGAGAGAGAAATTGCTGATTACCTTCTGACTGAGGAAGGGGTAGGGTATTTATAGGTCTGAGAAATAGTCTAGGAGATCGATATGAATTCCTTATCTCTTGTTTAAATCTACCCCTCAAGAGATAAGCTTTCTTGTTTGGAGATAAGAGATTTGACTAATAGCCTTCATGGGCTGGGTCTCTCTTCGTGGGCCTAATCTGTCACTTTTCATGGGCTTGAAAGAAGCTCATGTCTTGTACAGGCGCCTGAAGAAGGCCCGAACCTGTAGAAGCTTTGGGATATGTGTTGGAATTGTATGGCCCTGATTTCCTGCGGTTTTTACCATTATCATAAGCCTGTACTCTTGGAAGACAATTTTCTTGGTTTTCGAGAAGTAGTTCGCCTTATTTTTGCAACTTGGAGTACAATCTTAGCTTTCAGTTGATGCCACTGTGAAGCGGCAAAAGTTGGTTCGGGCGCAGCACCGGCATTGGTCAAGCTCGCCGAAGGGCCTGCTGGGGTTGAGCTCACTGGTGAGCTCAAGATGGGGGCACCACTCGGTCCATGCAATTTTGGAGGTTCTTGGAGCTGATCAGAATCTTCTGAAGGTAGAGAATATTTTTCTGGAATTTTCCATATTTTTTTCAGATTTTTCCAAAATTTTCTTTATTTTAAATAATTTTCTCAATTTTAAAATCATTTTTTGATTTTTTTTAATTAATAAACCCAATTTTAAATTATTTTTTCGGAAATTTTTATTTAATTATCAGAATTTAAAAAATTGTTTTTGATTTTTAATCAATTTTCGAATTTAAAATGTTTTTTTGGGAATTTTTAATGAATAATCAAACCCTGGCACGCTCTTTAACACGATCTACAGTGTCGATCAGAGGACGACTTACCCGCTGAGTGAAGCGTGCGGCTGTGAAGCAAAATCAGGGGAGAGGGGCGACGTGGCACTTCTTGGTGCATTGATTGTGCTCTGGTGCACATCTCAGAGCAATCGAGCAGAAGCAGAAAGAAGAGGTAGACGCGGCTTAATCTACGCCATTGATCATGGGTACGAATGGTTATCGGGGACATCCAACGGATGTGAATGTCTGTGAGACCCCCCGCCCCCTATGTAACACCTCGAATTCCAAATAAGACTGAATTCGAAGTTCCACAGGATCTTTACACTTCACTTCATACAAATTTAAAAAGAATTTAAAAACTTCTATACAATAATGATTACATCAATGCAGCAGAATTATAAATTACAACATGTTACATGAATTATGCAACAACTTGAACATTTCTTTAAGCAGCATTCATGCTTTTGTTTTGTCAATCACTATTTTCTGCATAGAAACTATGGGCACGTCAGTTGCATACAACTGACACTAGGATATAATACATCAATTTCTCTTACTTAGAAAGCACACACTTTTCACAAACAAAGCTAACGAGACTATTCATCTTGTAGGGTTGATTCCCTCGCCATGAGCTAAACTACTATGGTAACTATGGTAAGTATCCTAGATGTTCTATGAGTTACGAGCCCATGTCCAGATATCCTAGAGAGAATCCTACACACTGACATGACGCATTATGCAGGCATCCAATAGACAATTTGCCTCCGCCAAGGAACGATGGTACTACGTAGTCCCCAAACACCCTACAAGCGTCGCCGACGGTACGATATCCTGGAGAAGTATCCACGTCCTGATATGACACATCATGTGGACATCCTGTGAACACTCTCACACCGTAATCTGAGGGCCCTCATATTTATGTTTTTCTCTTACTTTCATCAGATCTCCACTATGTATCTAATCCTTAGATAATAGAATCATGAATAAAAATCAATACTCTAGAATTAGCGTTACCTCTACATCGGTCTTAAACATCAATCATTAACCATGACCCAACTTGGTCTTTATTTATCACATTTCTCTTTTCAAAAATTTCACTCATGCCGATGTGAGGACTTAGCTAAAACTCTAGTCTCAATTCTCTTTTCATGTACTTTAAAATGAGAGTATTCATATTCACAATTTCCACATTCCATCATGTTTCTTTTACTTTATTTTCCATACACAATTTGCATAGTTTTGAACATCAACCTCATATTTAATCTCACTTAATTTTTCGATGTCAAAATCTCAATTTTGAATTCTATACAAAATTTCTCTACATTCAAAATATTTATTATCTTTAATCACAAGAAGAAAAAAAATCATATTCTAAGAAATTTTATTAATCTCTTTTTCCCAAAATTTGCTTCTAATTCTCATTATAATAAGTCAAAATGTTGTAGAAAAAGTTTCATGAAGTCTAGGTATTTTTCTAGGATTTTAAATAATTTTTCTCAACTTTTATATACTTAAAAACTATTAAAAAGAAATGACAAATGGGAAAAAAAATCAAATATTCCAAAAAGGTGGCTAAGGTCAGAATCGAACCTATCACAAACCCCCCGCCAATGAACAGTGACAGAACTGTTTCGTACCCGAGGACCAGTAAGTCCAACAGCAACTACTGATATAAGGGGAAGCTAAAACTATAATGTTTTTGCTCTCGGTTTGGAGTAAAAATCAGATTTTAGAAAAAACAGAGTCTCCTGAGAGACTCGAACCCAAGACCAAAAGCTCCGCTCCGCTACAGTAACGTTCCCAAAATGCACCCACTGACCAGTAGGTCTGAGTGACTAACTCGTATAGGAAATTGGTTAACAAGTTTTTGTTTCAGACTGTACTGTTTCTAGTTCTTTTTAGAAAAAACTTGATTTTTCTCAGTTATATTGCACGTATAAAATCAAGATCTTTTCCTAATTATATTTTCTTCGAAAAACAATAACTTGTACTTTCATAAATTTTATAAAACTCATTTTAAAAAATAAAAGACTATTTTCCCTTAGTTTTATTTTTAAAATGGATCATGAATTGTCACGCCCCGCTTCCAAAAAATACGGAATACGAGTACATAACTTTGGCCCAGCGAATGACTAACATCACTCATAAGCTGTTTATCCGATCAGCTCAACAATATAATCAATACAGAATAATTGCGCAAACAATAATAATAATCTCATGAACAAAAATACTTAGAATGAAGCAATAAAAATATCCAAATACAATAATAATAATCCAACGGCTGGAAACAATAAAAAAATCAGGGACATAAACCCAAAATAATAATAATCCAATCCAAAAATAATAACTAGTCTCAATACATTAAGTTTATTAAAGCAATAAGCAATTTAAAAGCAGTAGTTTTCAGAATGTCCGTTCTTCAATTCCAGCAGGCAATTATCCTTCATTACCTATATACACTTCATCTAAAAAGAGGAAAAAAATTGTCCTTAAAGCAAGTAATGGACAGCAAGTAGGGAAAGCAATGAACAATTGAATAACGGTATAACAATGAATCAATGGATCAATAGGAATCAATAACATGACACAATAGTAATAATCAATAACATGGTAATCAATGCAATGGTGTAACAAAGATTCAATATTTGGTAACGGTAATCAACGGTTATTATCAATAACACATAAACAATATTGGATACAAATAGGAACAATGATGAACAATATGCAATGTCGGTGATGTGTCAATCCTTATGTCTATTAATCATTCTAACTCTTAACTAATGCATATACTACTGTGTCCCATGTGTGCCATACCACAGGTTCGATGTATACAATCAATTTTGTTTAGACTACATTGGTAGATTTTACAGTTCATGTATTGTGTATGATGACGATAACGGTAACAGCACTAGACATGTGTAATTTCTTACAGGATGCCGATAACGGTAAAAAACTGAACATGTGTAATTTCTTACACGATGCCGATAATGATAATAATCACTGGCCATCATCCGAGTACAATCCCCATATCATCAACTACTCTATTCAATCCGTTAAACCCCGGCTTGTTAATTATTTATCAATGCAACAATACAATATGCAACTAAGACATGAAATGAGGAATAGTATCAATCAGGAAACAATAGGGTGATAACATGGATAGGACGACTAGAATGGTGATAATATCTCGTTGGGACATGCAATGCAACATACATTCATTAATTCATGCAATAGTGCAGAATAGGAATAACTAATCTATTAAAAAGTGAAATCTAAAATTCCGGATAGCATGCGTAGTCTGTACAAAAATACAGTTTTCTGCTGACTCAGAAATCGAAAGTTAAATCCGTCAGAAAATCTAGAAACTAGACTTCCACACGGTTCCAACGCATATTCAAAGTTCAATTTCCGACAAAAGTAGCTAGGTCAAACACATGGTTCTTTATAGGTTTGATGTTCAGACAGAAATTCGACATCTTGTTGTTTTAATTTTTGAATCAGCAAAAACTCTGTATTAAATTCAGTAAAATTATTTTCTGGACTTCTAAACATGTTAAGAAACAATCTGGAAATTTTTAGATTAAAAATTTTATCATTTGATCAGCCTTTTTACTGTTTAAACATGAAAGGTTCGAGAATCTGAAAATCTGAAAGCAAAAACAATTAAAACACAGCTGTAGTAGAACGAGCATATTTTTTGCTTCGGAATTCAAAAATTTAAGATGATCTTGAAACCACAAAGATAAGGCTACAATTCATATTCAGAAAGTATTTCATTTTAAGATCATTTACTGGTTCAAAAATAGCTGTCAATATTCAGGTCAGCAAGCATATACAGGGTTTTGGGGATATTTTCATGAAAATAAATTAATTAAACTATACGGGTATCGATTCTTTAGTCAATAAATTGTGTAATCAACATGATGGGTGTCAAATATGATAAATAAAACTAGAAAATGCTCATACCTCAATTTATCATCAATCGGTCAAACAATATACAACCTTCAATTGTCTCTACAATAATTTATTTGTGTCGTGACTGTATGTATAACTCTATTGTCCATACTAATTGATTTATGCATGATTCAATATTTTTGGAGTCAAATTGGCACAATGTCAAGAGTATTGGGGTTAGCTCGTGTAAATCCTCAATAAACCTAACGAAAGAGACAAACAATGGATAATACAATAACAAAGAGATCTACTTGCAAGAATTTCAATAACACCTGAATTTGATACAATTAGCAATGCAAAAGGACGGTGACTTTCCTGTTGGACGGTGAAAATGAATACCAAGAATAACGAGATAAGGATCCCGAACCAACGAACTCACGAACTAGTTCAACTCACCAATAATACGTGAAATATACGTGCAATAATGAGCCAAATCAACACAGCACACAAAGAGACAAGGCCACAACGGCAAACACAAGGACTGTAGCAACCATAGTGGCCAAGGCCAGCAGCGGCGGAGACCTGGTGGCGGCACGACACGGTGGATGGCGTCGGGCGGTACAGAGGGCGGTACTGGTGTCGCAGTCAGCGGTCGAATAGGGAAAAAGCTCGGGGTTCTGTCTCTGTTGGTCGAGGGCAGAGGAGGAGGAGGGGAGCGGTGCCTGGGTTGCTGGTGGCAGTCGACGAGGTTCGGCGGCGCAAGGGGGGGTGACGGGGTGGCCGAAGCTGGCCGGGGAAGACACCGGAAGTGGGTTTGGGGGGGTTTTGGCGGGAAAGACTCCAACCAGGAGAGACAGAATGGGAGGAGAGAGAATAGGAGAGAGATTAGACGGCTAAGGTTTCGATTTGTGTTCAAAATTAGGGTTTGCATTAGGGTTGTATTTATTGGGTACAATTTGGGTACTGGGTTAGTGATTTAGGGTTCAATAAAAGCGGTTTTGGGTCAAGAACAATTCAAATTGGGTTTAGGGTTCAATTAGGAGGTAGATCAAAATCAACAGGGTTCAAATAAAAATACCCACAATCAAATAACAGATAATAAGCTTAACAAGAAAAACTCCAACAAGAAGAACGGGAATTTTTAAGAAATTCTTAATTAAAATAATCAAGAACGAAAGAAAAATAGGGTTTTTATAAAATCGCAATTAAAATATTACAAAAAGGGGAAAATGGAAAATTACAAAAACGGTAGTTACAATCCTACCCATCTGACAATAAAATTTTGTCCTCGAAATTTAAGCAAGTGTTAGGGTAACCCCGAGGAAAAGAAAAGAACAAGAACTACTCAAAAAGATAGGGGAAATCTCTTCTAAATCACACTCTCAAGCTCCAAAGTCGACTCCCCAGGCGAGTGAGGATTCCAAGCAACACGAACCAACTTGATAACATTATTGTTCAAAATCTTCTCCCGCCGATCCACAATCGACATTGGATGAATCCCACCAGACAAATCTGATCAAACCGACAATCCCGAATAGTCAATAACATGACTATCATCCTGAACATACTTCCTGAGATGAGAAACATGGAAGACGTCATGCACTCCAGCAAGAGCTGGCGGCAACGCGAGTCTATAGGCCACCTTGCCTACTCGCTCCACCTCATCGAACGGACCGATGAATCTAGACCTCAACTTGCCCCCACCACCAAAACGAATCACACCTTTCCATGGAGACACCGTGAGGAACACATGATCACCAACCTCAAACTCCAACGGTCTCCTGTGCATGTCTGCCCATTTTCTCTGCCTATCCTGTGCGGATTACAAATGCCTCCTGATCTGGGACACTACATCAACAGTCTTTGTGATTAACTCTGGCCCTAAAAGCTTCCTCTCACTAATGTCATCCCAGCACACTGGTGATCTACACTTCCGACCATACAAGACTTCAAATGGAGATGCCTAAAGACTAGCTTGGTAGCTATTATTGTATGAAAACTCCACCAAGTATAGATGATCTTCCCAAGATCCTCCAAACTGAAGCATACAGGACCTCAACATATCCTCCAAGGTCTGAATAGTCCTCTCTGAATGACCATCTTTCTGTGGATGGAAAGCAGTACTGAACTTCAGCTTACTCCCAAGACTTGTCTGAAGACTCTCCCAGAGTTGAGATCTGAATCTAGTATCTCTGTTTGATTTAATACTGACAGGAACACCATGCAATCTCACAATCTCCTGCATTTACCTTTCTGCAAGACTCTCTGTAGACTGCCCAACTCTTAAAGGAATAAAATGAGCACTCTTCGTCAAGCGATCCACAATCACCAAAATGGCATTATGACCCTTGGGACTTCTAGGCAAAGCAGTCATGAAATCCAAAGTGATATTCTCCCACTTCCACTCCGAAATAGGAAGTGGTTGAAGAAGTCCAGCAGTCCTCTGATGTTCTGCCTTTACTTGCTGACAAATCAGACACAGAGAAACAAATATGCAACATCCTTCTTCATGCCCTGCCACTAGAAATGGAACTTGAAATTCCGATACATCTTCGTACCACCGGGATGAATAGAATACTGCGAATGGTGGGCTTTTCCAAGCAACTTCTGCCTGACCTCTCCCTCTGGAACACATGGACGAGCCCCAAAGCAAGAGACCCATCCTCATGAATCACCAAATCAGTTCGAGAACCGACTTCAACTTCAGCTCGAAACTCCTGCAATTGCACATCACCAGACTGTGCCTCCTTAATCTGATCCACCAAAGACGACTGCAACTGAAGCACCATACAACTCTGCCCAAAACCAGGCAATACCACATCCAATTCTAATCTTCCACAAGCTCCTTCTACTCAGTAAGAACCATAGCAACAGGTCTTCTACTCAAAGCATCAGGCACTGAATTAATCTTGCCAGGGTGATACTGCAAACTGACATCATAATCTGCCATCAATACCAACTATCGCCTTTGCCTCATATTCAGCTCCTTCTAGGTGAACACATACTTGAGACTTTTGTGGTCAGTGAAGATCTCCACTCGGTCTCAAAGTAAATAATGTCTCCAAAGCTTCAAGACAAAAATTATAGCAGCAAGCTCCAAATCATGTGTAGGATAATTCTTTTCATGCGACCTCAATTGCCTAGATGCATATGTGACAACCTTGCCTCGCTGCATGAAAACAGCACCCAAACCTCTACCTGAAGCATCACAATGAATTACAAAACCTCCTGATCCATCCGGTATAGTTAACACAGGTGCTGATGTCAACCGGTTTTTTAGTTCAACGAAGGCTTCTTCACATAACTCATCCCACACAAACTTCTGATCCTTCTCAGTCAACTTGGTCAACGGCCCTGCAATTTTCGAGAAATTCCGAACAAACTTCCTGTAGCAACCCTGCTAGACCAAGAAAACTCCGAACCTCCGATACAGACTTCGGCGTCGGCCAATCCTTAATAGCAGAGATCTTGGATGGATCGACAGAAACATCATCACCAGAAATAATATGGCCCAAGAAAGCCACTCGATCCAACCAAAACTCACACTTGCTAAGCTTCCCATACAACTAATGATCCCTCAAAGTCTGTAGAACAACCTTCAAATGCTCATGATGCTCATCCCGATTCCGAGAATAGACAAGAATATCATCAATGAACACCACGACAAACTTGTCCAAGAAAAGAGAGAAAACCCGATTCATCAAGCTCATAAATACAGCTGGAGCATTAATAACTCCAAAAGGAATCACCAAAAATTTATAGTGCCCATATCTTGTTCGAAAAGCAGTCTTCTATACATCCTCGGCTTTCACCTAAACCTGATGATAACTAGAATGAAGATCCAGCTTTGAAAATACAGAAGCACCTCCCAGTCGATCAAATAGGTCATCGATCCTTGGCAATGGATACCTGTTCTTCACTGTGACATTATTGAGCTCGCGGTAGTCAATGCACAACCTCCGACTACTATCTTTCTTGTTGATGAACAGAACTGGATCTCCCCAAAGCGAAACACTTGGCCTGATAAAACCTCTATCCAACAACTCCTGAATCTGCTCTTTCAACTCAGCTAGCTCAACAGGAGCCATTCTGTACAGACTCTTAGAGATTGGAGTTGTACCCTGCTGAACATCAATACTAAATGCCACTTCACGATCTGGCTGTAATCCCAGGCAATTTCTCAGGAAAAACATCCAGAAAATCCCGCACAACCAACGGTGCGACAACATCATCAACACACACTTTTTCCATAACTCCAGCTTCCTGACTAGCCAAGTTCTCTATACAAGCAAGCGGCGTTTCACCGGCACAGAATTTAAATTCCTACCGTTCTGGCATACAGAACACCACCTTCTTCTTGCGGCAGTCAATCACAGCATGAGTGGCACTAAGCTAATCCATCCCCAGAATAACATCAAAGCCAGAAGTGCCAATGACAATTAGGTCGGCAACAAAATCCATACCACTAATAACCAAGGGACTCTACTCACAAATCTGAGAACACACGACAACACCTCCACCTGTAGAAATGCTCCAAGCCACTGGCATAGCGCTGCTAGCCAAAAGATGCAAATCGACGAAGTGGAAAGAAACAAATGAATGAGTTGCACCAGAATAAAGAGAGCATGAGCAGGAAAGGAATGAAGAAGTATAATGCCTAGCAAGAAGTCAAAGTGAGAACACAATGCAGAAGCAAAACACAAGAAATAGACATGAATGGAAGGCAACATGAACAACAACATGATAGAAGAATAAAATAACAAGGAAAATAAAAATGAAATACAAAATGAAAACAACAAAAGATATACCTGCAACAACGCCCAAAGCAGTCTCAGCATCCTGCGTAGTCAAGTTGTAAGGCTGACCACGACCTGCAGGAAGATTACCCCGAGGAGCGGCTCTCCTCTGCTCAAAGACCTGCCTCTGCGGGGGAAATGGTCCACCCTGACCACGAACAAGCGCTCCCTGCAGAGCGGAACCTCCAACTGGTGCAAGAGGTCTGGCTTTAGGGCAATCATGAACCATGTGGTCCACTCCTCCACATGTAAGGCACTGGCAGTTGGCTACCCTGCAGTCCTTGTGCATATGACCCACCTCGTGACAGTAATTACAAATCAGAACCGACCTTGGAGTGACAGGTGGGTAAGGCAGTTCCCTGACAGGAAGGGGTGGATCTGGCCTCCTAATAGGCCCAACAGAAGGCCTAGTAGCAACAGAACGCTGAATAGCACGCTTCCTTGAACTGGTATGTTTTTGAATTCTCGCAGTATCCAGGATATCAGCATAAGAGCGAAGTCGCAAGGAAGCAATACGGTCCTGTATCTCAATGTCCATGCCCGATAGGAAACGACGGCCTCTATCTTCGTCATTTGCCACCATGGAAGTAGTGAAATGACTCAGTTGGGCGAACTCTGCAATATACTTATCCACGGTACGGTTCCCCTGATTCAAGATAGTACTTTAGTTTAACGTTGATACTTTATGAAATAACAACGAAAATCATAAATAAACACTATCTGACGAACTTGAGTTAAAGAAACAAACTGCTGTTCCATCTCATTCTTGGTGACATTCGGAAAGAACTTCGTGAGGAAGCACTTAGAAAAAGTAGCCTAAGGAATGGGTTGGCCCAATCGTTCAGCCTCAGTCTGTCACCAAATGTGGGCAAGGTCAACAAGCTGGATGCTCACAACATCCACATGATCCACATCCACAATACGTGATGCGGTCAACAACTGCTCAGTCCCGATAAGCCATTGATCGGCTACAAGTGAACCTTCAGTACCCGAGAACTTATCCGGGTGAAGCCTCATGAAATCTATTACATTACCAGGCCTCGGTGGCAGTACGACGGGGGCAGGCACAACGGGTTCTCTATTGGCAGTTTCATAAGCCATCCTCAACTGCTCATTATGTTCCCGTTGCATCTGCATCACCAGCTCATTGTACTTACGTTGTATTTGCATCAACTGCGCAACAGTGGGCGCATCAGGCTGATCATCCTTAGCACGGGAAGAAGAAGAAGCACCTTTCCTAGCCATGGTCTGCAATAAGAATCAAACATTAGCGTCCATATCATAAGTTGGATTTCAATTGTTCATGCGATTACTATATTACTCATACTGTTGAGTCAAGCCGATAAAATCTCAAATCTGATTAATATATCAATCAAAGCCAACTTCTTTTCGTTAGTCATGTTTGATTGATATATTATCCAAACCCAGGCTCTGATACCACTAAAAACCTTGTCACGCTCCGCTTCCTAAAAATATGGAATACGAGTACATGACATTGGCCCAGCGAATGACTAACGTCACCCATAAACTGTTTATCCGATTAACTCAACAATATAATCAATACAGAACAATTGCGCAGATAATAATAATAATTTCATGAATAAAAATACTTGGAATGAAGCAATAAAAATATCCAAATACAATAATAATAGTCCAACGTCTGGAAATAATAATAAAATCCGGAACATAAGCCCAAAACAATAATAATCTAATCCAAAAATAATAACAAGTTTTAATACATTAAGTTTATTAAAGCAATAAGCAATTTAAAAGCAGTAGTCTTCAGAATGTCTGTTCTCTAATTCTAGCAGACAATTCTCCTTCATTACCTGTATACACTTCATTTAAAAAGAGGAAAAAAATTGTCCTTAGAGCAAGTCATGGACAATAAGTAGAGATATCACGCCCCGCTTCCCAAAAGAGAATATGGAATAAGGATACGTGACAAATGTTCAGCAAATGATTTTCATCATTCATAAGCTGTTCAAGAATCTTTACAACATTCACAAGAATAATTAGAGTCGGAAGTAAAAGAGTCAACCAACATGCACATATGAACCAAAAATACCAACAAGAATACTTGGAACCAAATATATTAATCTCAAAAAGTTATGATCTGAAAAAGTTAAAATTCTGGGTCACATTGCCCAAATACAAAAACAAATTCCAAGTATCAAAATACAATATTGTTCAAGCAAGCTATAACAAATAATAATAACAAAATCCATCACTAGTATTTCATATCACTGATACCATCTGGAACCTGTTCTCCAAAATCTGTAGTTTAACAATTGCAGGAAAGAGGAAAAGAGAAAACAAATACCCGTCAATTGCAAATTACGAGCCGCTTGTAATGCAGAATACAAGTACATGGAGAAAAACTAAATAGCAGTATGGTATAAGCATGATGACAAATAGAATACTAGCATGGCAAGATGAACAAGTACAAGTGGCATGTATCAAGTGTCAAGTGAACAAGTATCATGTAAACAAAAAACAAGTATCACGAAATCAAGTAACGAAATCAAGTAACATGTAACTAGTGTCAAGTAGTCAAGTACAAGTGTCAAGTATCATGTTCAAGCATCAAGTCCCATGTATCATGTAATTATGTATCAAGTAAGCATGTATCATATATCTTGTATTATTACTGTTTAGGTAACACTTCATGTGCCATCGTTTTATCACATGGTTGTTATAGTCAATGCAATTTCATTTTAGATTTCATAGTGAACCATATAGGGCAGTGTACTCGGGGACAAGCCTCAAGAATCAGGTATCAAGTATCAAGCCTCAAGAGTGAAGTATCAAGCCTCAAGTATCAAGTATCAAGTATCAAGCCAAGTGAAATATCAAGCCTCAAGTAGTGAAAAATCAAGTCTCAAGTAATCAAGTATCAAGCCAAGTCTCAAGTATCAAGCCAAGTATCATATAGAATCAATAGATTCTCTTCCGAGTACACGTTTCTGAATTATCCACTATTAGATCTGTCCCTTTGAACCCCGGCTTGGTAAATTTTATTATTAATGTCAAACAAACATGTATGTATCACGAAATAAGACAAGCATATCATGGTATGATCAAATAACAAGTTTAAGTTGCAAGATAAACATGTATGGGTAATAGGTAACACACAAAAGAATGAAATAACCAAATCTCAGGTTCAGGACAGCAAAACCAAACTGTAGTAAAACTGAAATTTCCAGTGTTACAAACACCCAAATCTAAATCCGTCGAAACTTCTAGAAAGTAGACTTCCAACCGAATCCATCGAGTATAAATAAGTCATATAGTATTTCACAAAATCATAACTCAAAAGTGATTTAAATCCAGAAAACACGTTCAAAATTGAATTCACAGTTAGGAAAACAGCATCAAAACATTTCAAATAAATCAAAAAAAAAATATGGGGTATTCCCCTATATGTCTAGTATCCGAATATAAAGTTTCATAATTTTTCAGTCAGATTAGTTTAGCCAACAAAAATCAGAAAACATCAAGAACTATAGTTTGACAAATCTGGAATTCCCAACACTACTGTACGAAAACTGTGATATCTCACAAACCGTGAAACGAAATCCAAATCTGCCAAAGGGAGATGAAAATAGACAAAATAAACTAACTATCATATCTCACAAATATTTTTCATACAGTAAAAGGAATCAGGGTGAAAATATGATTCTTTACAGAACAGCGAGCGAAATACAACAAGTACAGTCTGTATAAACAAGCATGAAACGACATATAAAACTCATCAATAAAATCCACCAAAATTCTGGGTAATCCCTAGATAAATATATAAATACTGACCAAAATTTTAGATCAAAATAATATCTTTAACACTAGTATCAAAATAATTTAGTCATCAAAATCCTCAAGAAGCAAAATCTGAAAATGAAATACACCTCTGTAGTAAAACTGTCATATCTCACACATACGAAAATAAAATCGAGCAAGGTCAGAGGGGTTGGAAAGAAGACGAATTCCTCTAAAAATCATGTTTTATACTGAAATTATGATTCTGCCCTTAACGTGGTCTAAATTACTGTTCAAGACAGATCATCAGCAAATTATAGAATTTACTCTAGGAATAAAACTGACATGAATCACACGAAACTTGGTCGAAACATCACTAAACATGAATTAGAGTCTATTAAGTGTCCAAACAACATGAAATATGGTATAAGACATGTCCACAACAAGTATATCATATGGATCTCACAAGCATATAAGTTCTTATAATTGTTCACATATACATCACATCAAGAAACGGTCACTCCTAGGTTAATTCATGTCATATGTGTCGTGAGGCAACTATGGTCAAAACACTATAGAGACAATACTCATCAAGAATAACACACACACGAGTTGTCTCTAAAACCCAACTACACTACAAGCAGAATTTATGACTTGTATCATACAAAGGAAGTTGAGTACAAGTTACTTGCCGTAACCGAAAACGAAGAACGAACACCAAGAATAACGGGAATAGATTCCCGGGCAACGAAAAAAACCCACGAACGAAAATCCACTAGCCAAATGATCACACGATCACACGTGCAAACTCCCCACGTGCAAAACTCACGAGCGAAAGGGAGAGAAATCAAGAGGGGCATCGGTTGGCTTTGCTGACTGGCACTCCGGCAATTGCTGGCGAGGGACAGATGGCAGGACGGGGACAGGAGAGAGAGGAATTGAGTCCTCGGCTAGAGGTGGTTGGCAATGGTAGGGGATCGGGATTGGGGTGAGGCCAGGCCGAAGGTGGAGGGGCGACGGCTAGGTGCAGGTCGGTGGCGTCAGGATGGATGCAGGCCGAACAGGGGTGGTCGGCCTGGGGCGCGTTGGGGTGTACAGCGCAAGGCAAAGAAGAGAGGGAGAGATGGGGGCCGGGATGTAGTAGGTTAGGGTTAGGGTTTAGGTTAGGGAGAGATATATATATGGGGATGGTTAGGGTTATTAGTATGAGATGGGTTTTGGGTTAATGGGTTGTGGGTATTTAGGAGTAACAATAGGTTTAGAATAATAGGATTTGATTAGGATCAATTAGTATAAGATATCAAATAGGATTGTGCATTTTAATTTGGCTTTGGTAGTCAATTTGGGATCAACAATAAGATTGGGAATATGATGAGCAACCACATCACCATGAGCACCCAAAGACAACAATAAAGAGATCAAGACACAAATGAAGAACGAAAATGATAACAACGATCAAGACAAATCAAGGAATCGAAAATAAATCACAAAAGACCAAGAATGAGCCAAAAATTGATATATATTGAAAACAACTCCAATATACTGTCCAAAAGAAATACAAGAGGAATACAAAGAGGAAAAAATACACTAAAATGAAAAATACACTCAAAAATATCCAAAATAAAAAACAGGGGTTACAAGAGAAAGTAGGAAACAATGGAATAACGGTATAACAATGAATCAATGGATCAATAGGAATCAATAACATGACACGATAGAAATAATCAATAACATGGTAATCAATACAACGGTGTAACAATGATACAATATTCGGTAACGGTAACCAACGGTTAATATTAATAACACTTAAACAATATTAGATACTAATAGGAACAATGATGAACAATATGCAATGTCGGTGATGTGTCAATCCTTATGTCTATTAATTATTTTAACTCTTAACTAATGCACGTGCTACTGTGTCCCATGTGTGCCGTACCACAGGTTCGATGCTTACAATCAATTTTGTTTAGACTACAGTGGTAGATTTATTATTATTTCTTATTTCATTAATTTATTGTTGTTAATACATGTTGTTTATGACTCTATGCTTTATGTTTTATTTATGTTGTTTTTCTTTTGATGTCACTCACACCGTTATAGCTGACCCCTGTAGTTTTCGGAGTTAGAGTTATCTCAAGCCTCATGTTTTACAGGTAGGTGTTTATAGCTTTGGGATTTGGATGCTTGTGCTAAATGATGTTTATGGCTTATGTAAATTGTAAAAATCATGTGTCATAAAAGAAATATTGTAATTCAAGGTGTTTGTTTTCCGTTGTGTTTTGTAAAAGAATTAATGTAATAAAAGTTTATATATATATATATATATATATATATATATATATATATATATATATATATATATATATATATATATAATTATGTTTTGGCTGTGTTTACTATTACCATTGAGATTGATGCTGGGAATTGTGCCACGTATTTCTGAGATATCATATTGGAAATTCAAGGGTGCTACACTGTATACATCCGTATTGTATCAAATTGGGACTGAAATCTTCCGAGCTGATAATAAACCTTATTCTTATTATTATTTTTGGAATTAATTTATTTTTTGTATGGATTGTGTGGTTTAACAAACAAAAATTATCGGTATATATATATTAATATATATGTATGTGTATTGTATCGATTTCGTACGTTTGTATAAATCGTGTAGTCTGTGTTTTGGACAAAAATATCTTATTTTAGTCATGATTAATCAAAAATGGATGGCTAGGATTTGTTTGGAGGGTTAAACTTAGGGTTTAGGATTAATGGAAATACATACGAGTTTAATAGGTCTATTTCTGCTAGAACACTCCTCCACCTCACTCCTCCACCTCACCCCTCCACTTCACTACCCTTGGTCGGCCACCCCTTGATCCAAGGGGGATTTTGCAAAAAACCCTAGTACATTTTCACCCTCACCCTCTCATTCTTCCTATAAATACCCCCCCCCCCCTTTCACCTCTTGCCTCATTTGCCAAAAGAAAAAAATAGAGAGGAAAAGAAAGAGAGAGAGAAACCCTAACTAGAGAGTTCATCATTTGTAGGTTTTCTATAGGAGTTAGGAGGAAAAAGAATGATTCTTGTCTAGTTCTTCCTACAAAGAAATCAAATGTGGGGGTTTCTCTACTTCTTATTATTTTTATTATTGAATTTGTTCATTTCTGTTGTATGTTGTATGTGATATGTTCTATAACAACTTGGACTAAATCTTAAGCATAAAAATGGTTGTATGGATCAAAATGATCACATGAAAATATGGATGGTAGAACTCAAACAAATGACATAAAGGTTGATTCTTTAAACCTTATTATGGTTATTGTTGTTGTCATGGTTATTTTGCTAAACTAAAAACTTGGACTAAACTATGAGCATATAAAGATTAGTGAAGTGAGAATGCTTACATACCCAATTTGGGGTTATAGAACTCAACAAGCATATTAAAAGATGAGTCATTTTGTTGTATGTTGCTCTCTACCATGTTAAAGATCAAGTCTTTACTAACCCTAGTTCATAAAAAGGTGGACCTTCTTATATGTAGGGAGTTGTAGATTAAAGAAAAGTAGGTTTTGTAATATGTAGAATTTGTAGATTCAATAAATTAGATTTTTGTAATATGTAAGACTTGGAATTCATGAAAGAAGTAGTCTATTTTGTAATATGTAGAAATTCCAAAGAAAGTAATCTTTGTAATATGTAGGTAAAGTCCTTGATAATTGTTATATGTTGAACTTCCATGCATCCTTGCGTTGTAGTTGTTCTAGTAAAGATTTCAAAAAGAATCCATGCATGCTTGAGTTGTAGTTGTTCTAGTAAAAGATTCGAAAGAACCCATGCATGCTTGAGTTGTAGTTGTTCTAGTAAAAGATTCGAAAGAACCCCTGTATGCTTGAGTTGTAGTTGTTCTAGTAAAGATTTCAAAAGGAACCCATGCATGCTTGAGTTGTAGTTGTTCTAGTAAAGATTTCAAAAGGAACCCATGCATGCTTGAGTTGTAGTTGTTCTAGTAATGATTTCAGAAGGAACCCATGCTTGAGTTGTAGTTGTTCTAGTAAGATTTCAAAAGGAACCCATGCTTGAGTTGTAGTTGTTCTAGTAAAGATTTTAAAAGGAACCCATGCATGAGTTGTAGTTGTTCTAGTAAAGATTTGAAAAGGAATCCATGCTTGAGTTGTAGTTATTCTAGTAAAGATTTCAAAAGGAACTCATGCTTGAGTTGTAGTTGTTCTAGTAAAGATTTCAATAGGAACCCATGCTTGAGTTGTAGTTGTTCTAGTAAAGATTTCAAAAAGAACCCATGCTTGAGTTGTAGTTGTTCTAGTAAAGATTCGAAAGAACCCATGCATGCTTGAGTTGTAGTTGTTCTAGTAAAGATTTCAAAAGGAACCCATGCTTGAGTTGTAGTTGTTCTAGTAAAGATTCAAAAGAACCCATGCATGCTTGGGGCGTATGTTGCTAAAAGAACCCATGCATGTTTGAGTAGTGTGTTCTAATTACTCTAGGTTGCTAAAAGAACCCATGCATGTTTGAGTGGTATGTTATGGTTGCATGCTAATCTAGTCAAACTATTAAAGGAACCCATGAATTTGGCTTGCATGCTAATCTAGTTAAACCATTAAAAAGAAACCATGAATGTTATAGTTCCATGATTGTTCTTGTTCAATTTCTAAAAGAAACCCATGAAATTAGTTCCATGGTAGTTCTAACTCAATTTGATGAAGAACCCATGCACTTAGTTTCTAGGTGGTTCAAGCTTAAATTTGGGAAAGAACCCAAGAACCTATGCATGTTGTTCTAGTTCAAATTTGGGAAAGAGAGCCCACGAATTCTAGCTGTATGTGGTTCTAATTAAAATTGGACCATATCATGTGAGCGTTCTTCTTCTTCAATGTATGGGTAATAATTGTTGGGAAAGTCACTATTATTGTTAGCTTGATAAAAGCTCGTCTAGGGTCTTATAGTTATCCTAGGGGTCATCGACCATCAAGATTCATATCTTACCACCCTGGAAATTATGGATAAATCACACCTCGTGCACCGACGGATCTTAACTGGTGTAGGTTGATCGCGGGCCGAGAATATTGACAAGATCCGAGTTAGGGGTAGTGATGAGTGAGGGAGATTCCGTCACCGGTGTCTTGGATTGATGGACCATGAGCTGGACCATAATAATCTTAAGAAAATCTAAACTGAAAACCCCGTAAGATTTTTTAGGTTTAGTGACATCATTAGGGTCGTAACTTATGGCCATCACTACTCAACCCTTATTTATTATCATTTTCGCTGAAGGGAAAGAGTTGGTATCAAGGGTGATATCTTATGATTCGACCTGTTCTATAGGCCGAAACTACGTGGTGTTATTGGTTGTACCCTTCCTGTCAAAGGGATATGGGCTGTACCTTCTCACGAGTTGGAAGCACGGGATCTGTATCTCGTCTGTTAATTTCTGAAGTGCCATGATAAGGGAAGGAGAGATTCCTGTCGGAGCTAGGAAATGGACCCCGGAACTTCGTCATGCTCTATCTCAAGAAGGATGAACAAGCCATAGACTACGGTCTATCAGCTAGGGGGCCACAGGGGATGCTTCGAGCTAACCTGTGATGTTGGATACCCTGTGTTCGTTAGATTTTTGAGTGAGGTTCGGTAAGCCGGGCGTTAGTGGCAACGGAGACACCACTATATGACTACGAATGGTGGGATTAGACCGTTTTAGGGCAACCTCATCAGTCACGTTGTATCATCAGAAACAGGTTGAGCACAAGAGTAGAATTCATGGTGCAGGTTCAAATCCCTATATATGAAGAAACGGCTTGTTATGGGCGAATGTAGTATGGGATGTATACTGTTCCAGAGACTTTCTTGCATTAGAATAAGAGCATCATTGCATTAGTTAATCCTACATTAGATTCTAAGTCATAGCATACACTGGCACATCAATTATATATATACACGTTTCTCTTTTCATCGATTTGTTTGTTTAAAGTTGATAGTCGCTGCTAGTCATCAACCTTAAAGCGTCAGTATATGTACTGATGTCCCCATTTTAATAGGTACGGGACTGCAAAACTACAGGTACAGGGTTCAGGCGGACTCAAGGTAAGAGAAGCAAAGTGTTGACTCTTATTTTCAATTGTAATATCTGTTGTAATTTATTTCAAGTTGAGAAGCATCCAAGTGAAGTAACAAGTGTTATATATTATTCATTATACTCTGATGTAATTTTTATTGAAAGTTTGTAACACTTGGGCTTGTATGGCATTATTGTAACACTGATGTAATGTATTGCAGTTTTATAACATTCGAACTTGTAATACATTTGTATTGAATAAAAAGTTTTAAATTTTCCTATTTTTTGTGTATTGTGGCAAATTGAAGGAAAAGATTCTGGCTTATGTCACGGTTTTCCAGTATATGGAAATCGGGGCGTTACACCTACGACCACCACCAAGCTGCCCTGCCACCGCAGTCCGCTGTCGTCGATCGTCGCCAGAGCTAAGCCATTCCCAGCTGTTGTCGATCAGGAGAGAGTTGATCATTCAAATCCTGGCCGTCAGATTGCATTGATCATCATCATCGTCATCATCATCATCATCATGTAGTTCCTGACCGTCTGATCTGCATCTTATCATCACCTTGAATATGGGCCGTCCGTTTGATCTAATTTTGATGATCCCGATCATGATGATCATCAAGCTCTCTTGATCTGGGCCATCCGATCAACCCGATCTGATCATCATCAAAATCTGAACTTGATCTCCTTGATCTGGACCATCCGATCTCGTTGATCTTGATCATCACATCTTGATCTTGATCGTCAGCCATCCGATCTACATTTGATCATCTTGATCTTGATCATCATCAAGATCCGTGCCGATCCGTCTGATCATCATTTGATCAGAAACATTGAGATTCGTGCCCGATCATAATCATCTCATCAAGATTCGCTTAGTTCACAATCATCACCGTGTGTCAGGATCCGTTCCCGTTATTCTTTTCTCTTCGAAATCGTCTCCACCAAGGCAAGTAACTTATATACTATTTTTGTTCTTATACAAGTACAAATGCCGCAAGTAGATCTCCGTTATAACTTGTTTTTCATGTTCTTACTCATTGATAATCTTCACCATATCCGTTTTGATTCGTTTCTATTATTTCTGTAATCATAAAAGATCATAAACACCAATTGTGTATTTCTGCCCTGCCGTATGTTCTGACTTATAGCCTAATTTTGACCCAGTTACACTTTGAATCAGTTAGAACTTTCTGAATATAAAATTTAGCCTCGTGTGTCTTCTTTACATTTCTTTTGATGGAATCAAATTCTGAATTATATTTTGTGAGTTATTGCAATTTTACTGCTGTTGTGTCGTAGAATTAAATATTCATAAATTTGCTGTGTGACCTTTTTTTCCAATTTAAGTTGAATATGCTATCTATAATATAATGACATGAAATTTAATATTCTAAGACTAGACATATTAGGGAACCTTCCAGAGTTTTCCTAGATTTAATTATGGTGTTTTTAGACCTCTTTCATGCTTATAATCAAAACTTTACAATTTCTGGCTGAACATGAATTCTGTATAAGGCTGTTTTGAACATTGTTTCTGTAGTTGTTGTATGACTTGTGTATATGCGCTGGATTTGCAGAGAGTCGGATTTCTAGATTTTCTGACGAATCCAGGTTTTCATTCTTGTAGCAACGGGAATCTCAGTTTTGGTACAGCAACGTCGTGTTGTCCAGAATTGGAATTCTCGTCGTTTTTTATAATTATAATTTTGTTTGATACTCGAATATTCTTCCTACCTGGCCTGCGCTTGGTCGCTATTTTCTATAATGTTTACTTACCCTATTTTGCACACTTTCATGCCTATTTGTTAATAATAATGAATAATAAGCCGGGGTTTAAGGGAAAGACCATAGTAGTGGACAATATACGTAAGTATGCTCGGAAGGGGACCCGTGTTTCCCATTACTTGATGCCATGATTTCGTGATTACACGATTCATGCCTGTTATTAACTACCTGATTATATGATGCCATGATTCATGATTACATGATTCATGCCTGTTAATAGTATATGATTATATGATGCCTTGTTTTCATGACTACATGATTCATGTCTGTTCTTGATTACGTGATGCCACGATTTCACGATTACGTGATTTGTGCATGTTCTGTTACATGACGCCTGAGTATATGGCCCTATAAAAATCCATTACTAGATCTAAACATAACTTGCATGTATATAGCAACCATGTGGTAAAATTTGGGATGCATAAAGTGCTACCTAGATAGGATTAATGTAACTCCTGTTTCTTGTATTTCTATTTTTCTACTGTATTTTCCATTCCTTATACTCTATCCATCAATTTGAGATTTGTATTTTTTTTCCAGTTCTAATAAAATCATTCATTTGTTTCGACTCAATTTTGTGCCAATATTTATTGTAAATTTCATTGTTCTTATCAGCTTTGATTATTGTTCTTCATGGAGAGTTGACTGTTTCACCTCATCTATTTCTTCTTCCCTAATTATGGTGAATTTTGACTCAATCTCCTGTTGGATCCTACTCAAATCAGCTATCCAATAAACCACAACCCAAAACCCTACTATATACAACCTAACCTAATTAACCCTAACCCTAACCTAATCACTGTTCTACCCTAATACACAGAAGCCGCCTCCCCGTGCCCTTCTTCCCCCGCTCTCAATCGAAACCCAATTTCGTGCTTCGTCCCTTTGCCTCGCTGACTCTCCGACTTCCTCTGACCTTCCACCATCATCGTCGTCATCCCCTACCGCCATTACCCATCGCCTCATCTCTCCACCTTCGTTGAATACCGACCCATCACCTCCATTGGAACCCACCTTCGCCATTACCCATCGCCTTACCCATCCACCATCATCGTCATCACCCCCTACTGCAGAACCCCTCCTCGCCCTCGTCACCATCCAATAACCCCGAGCACCCTGCCATTCGCTCCTCTATTTTTCCACCAAAACAGAGTGTAACCCCTGTTTCCATAAAAATGTATTTTGTGTGTATTTTTTGTATTTAAAATTTTTTTAAATTAATTTTCCGCTTTCGAACTATTTTTCTTAAAATGTATTATTGGATCTTCTATTAAAATCTAATTCTTCGATCAATAAATTTATTGTAACTATTTTCTATGAATTTTACATTTTAATACAAATCTTAATTTTGATATTGTTGCTTTGATCTCTATTATTATTGCTACTAGTGTTATTTTTAGTACTTTTATTATTTTTATCGTTTTCTTATTATTATTATTGTTATTAGTAATATTGTTATTATTGTTATTTTTGACTGGTTATTAATAATCCATTTTTATCTACTAACTATAATTGTAGTATTTTAAATAAATTATATTTTGTAATGCAAATTATATTTTTATCTTTTTATTTGTTATTTTATCTTATTGAATTTTTAAAACCCTATAACCCATTTAATTTCTTATTGGATATTTTATTAACCTATTGGATTTTTTTCTTTACTACCCAAAACCCATTTATACTTTAAAACCCATAACCCATTTATTCCTATCTCATTACCCACCTAACTACCCAAGCCCAAACCCAATATAATCCTACCTAAACCCGTTAACCCATCTGCATTAAGACCCTAATCCCCTACCCTGTTTTACCCCAACCCATACCCGTTAACCACTCCAATACCCTGTTTTTTTAAATCACCCAACCCGAACCCGATCCCGCTACTATTCCACCACCATCTTCACCCCTTAATCCCTATATATATATATATATATATATATATATATATATATATATATATATATATATATATATATTTACCCTAATTTTTTCACCTGTTTGTCTTCTTCACAAACCCATCCGCCTCTCCCCGTCTCTATCTCTCCCCGCCCTCTAAGTCAGTCGCCACCGCGCACCGGTGCCCCTCCCCCCTTCACTCCACCTGTGCCCCTGCCTCTCCCCCACAACGCGACCCCCGTTGCATTGTCTCCTCTCCCTCAGCAGCGCTGCCCTACCCTTTTCCTCGCGACCGCAGCAACAGCGCGCCTCCCCATCTCCCTCTCATTGCGATGCAGCGCTCGCCAGCCAGCGAGCCCCCGCCAGCCAGCGAGCCACCGCCAGCCATTGTGACCTCACCAGCCCTCAGTCGACCCCTACTCTCTTCTTCCTCTCCTTCCGCTGCATCAACACCCTCCTGCACGTCCTACCAGCGACTACACTCCGGCACCCCGACGTTGTGCCGACCTCGCCTGCAGTGCCGTATCTCCCCTCCATCGCAGCCACCTGCGACAGCCCCCCTGCCACACTCAGCTACCCTCGTCATCTCCCTCTCTCCTCCTCCGGTGTT